>CM057344.1:158442788-159690392 GCA_030015575.1 Agapanthus africanus | reverse complement strand
TTGTCACAGATAGGCTCAGTAGGAGTTAGGATGAGTTTGCTCATCGGCCTTCTTATCGACAGATACCTGGGTAGCCGTTACGTGCAGCTAGTACCGCTGACGTGCTTATGGTTAAACCCACTGCCAGTATGCTGTCGAGTATTTATAGTCTTTACAGAGTATTTCCCTGCTTCGGGCGAAATGATATAGAGGTAGTATGGTTTTACGGCAGGGTTCGATCGTATATGTATACTTATGCACGGATCATGATTCGGACGGATAATATTAGTAGGCTTTGGTTTAAGCCGGATCCTAGTATTAGATTATTTGATTATTTTTGTCTCTTTAGTATTCTTATTTTTCGGAATACGGATACGGGTATGTATATAAGGTGAGGGGTATTCTTGTAATTTGTGCAAGAGTGCTTCTAGAAGAAGACACCTAATTTGTTGTATTAACCATTTTGTTAAATGGTTAATGAGGTGGAGGGTGAGGTATAGATTTACAATAAATGAAGCATGGCTACTTGGTGACTCATGGATGACTATTGAGGCATGGTGCATTATGTTATTATTATTGTTGAATTATTGGTTTGCTTCATAGTTATCACCCTTAGCCATTCATCATTCATTCTATCCTCAACACTTTCTCTCCTCTAAGCTCTCTTCTTTCTCCTCAAACCTTAATTGTCTCATGAGTTGAGAAACCTAGGGTTCTTGAGACTAATCAATCCATAATCACCATCTACATCTTCTAGGCTACTTAGATTAGTATACTTGGTACCTTATTTACCTCAGATTAGAGGTAGGAGATCAAAGTACACACTCTCGGATGGATCGTCTTTGACTTGAGGAGGCCGACGATCAAGCGCGATTCGTACTCTTCGAGGAGCCAAAGAGGAGAACAAGAAGACCCGAAGGACATGATACTGGGAGGTATAACTTTCTTCATAAGAGTTAAACCACTTTTAGTTTAGTTAGTTAAGGTTTAAGTAAAGATCCTGGAGTTTAGTCGGTGTTGCGAAGCTTGAAAAAATCGTATTTTGAATATTCCACCTCCCCGCGAACCAGCGGGGTGCGCGACAACGACTTACAGTGGTATCAGAGCCTACTAAATCTTAACTAACAGTTCAAACGTTGTATAGGACTATGAAATCGAAATAACTCCAAAACATCGAAAAGTAGATCCAAGTTTCTGTCAAATTTTTCAGAGGCTCTAATTTTTTTTAAACAATTGCAGAGTGCTCCTTTACTTTTAGATTGAACACCATAGAAATACGAGCCTAAATGACCAAAGTTTGGTCGGCCACATCAGTGAAAAAACCGTCTTGACCGGCTCCTATGAGGTAATCTTGTCTCGTAATTTTTTTGGTGTTCTGGTATCTTGGATTTAGGGTTTCAGGGGATGTGAGAAGAGAGTTTTCTTTCTTTCCTTCATGTAAAGTTGTAAATTTGATGTAATATTATTTTGCGGAGCATATCCGGATTGAGGTTCTAGCCACCGTTGTATTATTTCATTTACTGTTTTTTGCTCCTAGGATAGACCCAAGGTAGGGTGCACAAACTACCGGGTTCTTAAAGTGCCGAGTGGCCTACTCATTTTACTAAGAGAGGTTGCTTCACTTTGAGAACTTGGCGGGTAGTTTTCCACAACCATAGGGGTCTAGGGTGGGGTTTGGCTATTCATCATGACCGTAGATCCGTCTTTCGTTATAGGCTTAAACGAAACGCATAATTCCTAGTATATCCAATATATTCATCTGTGATCTGGAATGCCTATTATTGCGTGAGACGAATGGATATACATATATATATATATATGATATATAGTAGACCTTACTTATGTTTCCACCCGCGCTAGTCCAGCCCCCGCTCTGCCGTTAGTTAAGTAACCTAACGGTACATAATGACCTACTGTGAGTATGCGCTACTCCTCTGGAGATTTTTTCACTAAACAATCAATTCTATAAACCAAGTAGGTTTCTAGAACGGTGTTAGCGGGGCTACGCCTTTTGGGAAAAGAGTTTATGTAATTAAGGAACTTCGCGAAAGCGTTGGAAAACCTCCCTCGAAGTTCCAACACTAGCCTGGCCGAAAGGTTAAGCAAGAATTGTAGGGTGAGATTAATCCTGACTAATTCTTCTTTTATGGTTTGAGGAAGGAATCGAGAAACAGTAGGAGCCATTCTGTTTAAATAAACTTAAAACCAATCTAAACTTGCAAGAGCATCATGCTAACTGTTTCTTCTCCTTTTCCTAATTGCAGCGACCAAGATGACCGGCCTTAAGTTACTATTAAATAAAAACATATTGACGGGGCCAAACTATAAATATTGGCTCAGGAATGTCCAGATGGCTATAACTTATGACAAGCTGGGCTATCTCCTTACTTCTAAAGCGTATACAGGGGCTAGATCATAAGGAGTAAGAGCTACTGGCTAAAACCCAACTCCCATAGCCAGAACATGGCTGGCGAGAAGCCTAAAAAATCCGGCGCCGCCGGTTCAAAGAGGGAGTTTGGTTCTTGTTTTCTTATGGTGGTCTCTTAGTGGTCTAACTAGGTCAAAGTACTTGTTTGATTTTCCCAAAAACACACCAAGTTGCTCCAAATTCCCTGCATTCCTCAACAAACAAAGAAACCGACATCGGAAAATCTGAAGTTCAAGTTTTGGGGTTTGGTCCAGAAATACCAACACTACAGGGGTTTAAACACTATCTAATCCTCAATTTCACCTTCATACATCAAAATATCACCTAAAACTCAACTAGGAATTTTCAAATATCTCCAAACCTCACAAGTTTAACTCTAAACTACACTAGAACATAAGAAACACTAAAATCTTAACCAAGAGTGTAGGGATATACCTCATTTGGCAACTCAAGAATTTTCTTGAGTTGCTCAAAGTCTTCAAAACCTCAACTTGTTCATACCATCATGCTTGTAGTGAGCTTGTGCACCATTTTTATGAAGGAAGTATAAGGTTTTGGAGTGGATTTGGGGTGGTTTTGAGGGTGGTATATGGTGGAGGAAGAAGAGGAGGAGAAGGAGAAGAAGGGAAGGAAATGAAGATGAAAGAACAATAATCCATGGTCAATGAAGACCCCTCTCCCTCTCTCTCTCTCCCTCATGAGCCTAACCTCTTTATCCCCCTCTCTCCAAAATATCTCACATTTTAAATTCCCATTCTCTTTTTTTTTTTTAAAACAACAAATAAAAACTCATTTTAAATAAAAAGGAACCATGGTGCATATCAATTAAAATGTAACAAGTATATGTAACATGCTATGGTGCATGTAAATTGCATAAACCGGATTAATGCATGATTAGCGAAATATTAATCAAGTTTAACAGAAAACATGTATATAATTAATTTTATAAAAATTTATAAAATGTCTAAATCACATATATTCTTTCAAAATCAATATTTGATATAAATTTCCAAATCATCGGTATATAATTAAACCCTTTCATTAATACTAATTCTCATATTTAAAAATATTCATGTAATTTATATTTTTAATTATTTAAATTCCAAAAATAATATTTTATTTTCTTGAAATATTACAAGTATGATCAAAGGAACGAATAAAATCACGGATCTCAAGAAATATACATCTTAATGTCACTTAAGCGGAGCAGCGTGTCGTAAGTATGCCGCGGAACATACACATGGTACATCACTCTACTCAAGCTACCTACTCCATCAACCAAGGTCAACCTACACGATGAAAGTTCGGGTCTAATACCCCCTCAGTCAAGTCTAAGTTCCATAAGGTCAAACCTAAATTTGAACCAAGGTTAAACCTAACGCTTTGATACTAACTTTGTCACGACCCGGAAATTTAGCACGTGACCGGCACGGGAATCACGCAACGTGTAAATGCGTAACGTAATTCAATTAAGCCGAAGCCCAGAAATCTAAACTTTTTTGCGGAAAATAGTGGAGGTGCAGTTTTGAAATAAAGGTGTAATGAAATCAAGTTTTTCTTTAAATGCATAAATAATGATATATGAAAATGCAAGTGAATTATATACTAGTTGAAAACATTTTTCTTCCTTTAAAAATTTGGGCAGCACCACCCTTGTATATTTTGATCCAAAACCACATACATGAAATATATATAGGCATCCCTAAGTGGGAGCTAGTTCTTCACCAATTGGCGGAATCATAATCACGAAATAAATCAGTAAATATACGACGCACTACGACGAAGATCAAACACAGAAAGAACAATAAATAAAGCAAGACATCAAAACCCTCAAATAGCGAATATACACTCATCGCTCTAAGTCTCGCAAACACAAATCTGTCTAGGTCTACCAATATAAAAAATCTAGTTTCTGATTTGATGGAGTTTATCTAGATACAATAGAATATAAAAGGTACAAGAGTGGGCACGATCCAATATGTCCCACCTACCATAGCAAAACACCCTGAAGTAAGTTGTGTGCCAGCGATACCGCTACTGATCTGTCATGACCCGAAGGTACGGAACGTGAATGACACTTAAATTACGAAATGTCTCAAGGCGTACGTAATCTAAGTAAGCCAAAGCCCAAAAATCAAAACCATGTAAAGAAATAGAGTGAAGGAAAACTTATTTAAAGAAAGCGATTTTAACCAAATAAGTCGGATTAAACATTTAAAAGCAACATCATAATTTCCCGAAAATTTCGGCAGAGTCTCCTTTGTAAATACTGGCCCCTAAACGGGTACAACACATGAAAATATATATAAATGAAGAATAAAAGCATCCCCAAGCGGGAGCTAGCTCTTCGCCCATGTCGGAATCACAACCACATGCAATAGGTATATCGAAAGTGCACAATAAGCATCTGAAAGTAAGAAATAAGCAAATACCACGTCGGCTCAAGTGAGCATCGACACCAACATCACAAATACAAGTCCCACGAGTCTCACCGTCTAGTCAAATATACAAGGGTAGATGGAGTATACTAGATACAAATAAAATACATGATGGGATAGCATATCCTCGCAACCTACCTACGAGCAACGCCGCGAGTCCAAGCAAAAGGAAAAAATGAGGAACTGCGCCCGCCGCTACTGTGCTGACGGGTCAGACCTGCAAGATACTGTGGCACTACGGGGGTGAGTTGCCAAATCGTGAGTAGTAATATCTAATAGGGCTATCGTAAGCATGCACGCAAATGCGTCTCCACCTACGCATATTGATATGATACGATGTACTAACATGAATGCATAATCAAAATGAAACCTGAACAAGTTTGGTATGACAAAATCTTTGTTCTTATCTTAGAAAAACCTCTGTGTAATAACTAAAGTATCCTCAACGAAATGAACAGAAAATCCGTTTCAAGCATCGACACAAAATATATCCCAATATCTCGTTGTCTCAATATCCCAATATCTCAATATCTCAATATCTCAGGCTCCGTCCGTCTGGATCAGCTCATATCATCAAATCTCACAACTACGTCGGTATCCTCCGGATATTCACCGCGTCACAAATAACCGGTAGGCAGTGCTCCCCTATCGGGCTCAATGCCATCATCTGCGATCCTCTTGCCCTGAGGTACCATACCGGGTCCACCAAGCACCTGTAGAAGGTCCCTCCCCTATCTCGAATCGGGTGTATGATACTGCTCATGAACCGAGAAAACCCATGGTGGACACCACACACATCATATCACGAGAAAACCGCAACTTACATTTTTAAAATGGTAATACGTTTTTAAAATCCTTGTGGTTTCTCCAAATCCATAAATCTCATAAACATTGAAATTCTCGAGAAGAATCACAATATGTAAACATGTCGGTGATGATGGATGTCTATGATACGATAGTATATACCATGCGAAGTACGAACAGAAGCTATGCATGAATCATGATGCAATGAGGTATGTATATGCGACTAACAATCCTACATATCCATCCTGATGAAATGACTATACAGGTACATGTTTACAGATCATATATCATGCAATGCATAGGTACCGATTCTAAGCAAGTTCTATAGTGTTCGTGACATAGAAATTACCAAAGGCGTGTGTGTTCACATGAATAGTGTACGTGGCATGAACCAATGGTAATGGTGCAAGTGTCCTATGAGATAATATCATATATATTTATGATGATGCAATGCAATGAGATGAATGACTAAGAGACTACGCATATAAGTACAAGCACTATTAGTAATCCTGACTATCGGGCGCCTTGCGCCATCCAGACGATTCCCCTGTAGATGTGTACATCTACTCACTGGGACGCCTCGGCTAATCTGATTCGATTTCGGCTCTACCAAATCCGCGCCACATCCGACGCCTCTGCACCCGATCCTAGAAATGTACACAAGTAAATAAGATAATAAATATATAAATAGTCACGGACACACGATACGCATCAACCACGCGCACTAACTAGATGCGCACGTACCTAGTGCACAAAACACGCTCGCGACAATGCCACAAACCACAACTAGGGTCGCTATACGTGGCAACTACCAAACCAAAAACCCAATCACACCAATCGCGTGTTCACAACATACTAAATATTATAGGATATAGCATGTAAATCATCGCAACGTCAAATTGAACCAAAATCTAATTATTCCAAAAAATTATTAAGCACAACTTACCATTTTAGTTCAAATCTAAATATTTTAACAAATCTAGTGGCCACAAAATTCATTTAATAACTTAATTAAGCCACACAAACTATAACTAGATTTTAATTTCACCTAATTAATCACTAATAAAAATTTAACGTTTTGAAAATCGTTTCGGTGAAATTTCGAAAAAACGGTAAAATAAGGGGGTTTTCTGTAAAAAGTTAAAATGCAAATATCTTTATTATAAAATTAAATATACATATTCTAGCTATGTAATTGCTAGTATTTGGTGTTTATTGAGCCACTGCTGAAATTTCAAATTTTCTGAAATTTTTTCCGAAATTAATTATTTTAATATTATTTTAAGCCGGTAAGAAAATACATTAAATTAGCGATAAATACAAATTTAAATGGGCTAATTTTAATCTTTAAAATCATGTTAATTAAAATCTAGTTGTAATATAATTTTTTAGTATTTTATTTCAAGTTTTAATTGATTTATTATATGGAAAACAAAAATATAGTTATTTTGAACTAAAACTTGCAAATATGGTATTGTGGGGGGTATTTTTGCATAGAATTTTTTTATAAAGTCTCTCACACTCACCCTAACTCCCCTTGTCCTGCCCCACACTATTGTAGCAGCCCAAGAATTTTATTTCCCTCTTTTTGACCTTAAATCATGTGAGAAATGGGTTAAAATAAGGTTTTTATATATAGTAAAGTAGGTGGGGGTATTATGGTAATTTGGTAGGGGCTTTGACTTGGATTCTTTTCCACAACTCCCCCACACCTCTCCCCACTCCCTCCTCAGCCAAAATTTTGCTACAATAGCCCCCATCTTTTTCCCCCATTTTCCATCTCTTTTGCTTCAAAAATTGCCTCAAAATCTATCAAATAAATCCCAAAATCCAAATCCAACTCCTACCCATTTCTCATTAGCCAAACTTACATGGATCTAGGAGCATGGAAGCTACTTTTGGAGGCTAGAATTTGCATGCTAGATCCTTGATCTTGTGAGGTATAAATCAAGACCTTTTGTTAAATTGTTGTTTGAATACCTTAAATCAAGCATTATTAGTTATTAATTTGGGTTTAATTGTATGTTTGGAAAAACTTAGTAAGGGTTTATGAAATTCAAGTTAGGTTTTTGGGTATGTAATTGTGGTTGCAATTGTAGTTCTTCATATTGTGAAATGAAAACCTAATCAAATTTCTAGTTGCAAATTGTTAGTTTGGAATTGTAATATTTAAGCTATATTGCTAGCTAGGTTTTTGTAAACCATGAATTTGATTATGAGAAAAATATAATTAGGTTTTTTCATGACTTCATTAACATTATTAAGTGTATTTTAATACTTTAGTTCATGAAAATCCAAGCTAGATTGTAGTTTGTGCATTTTGCTATAAAATTGTTAAAATTGGTTAATATTGCAAACTAGGTTTTTGAAATCGAATTAAATTGTGGGTTTAAAATTTACGTAATGGTTTCTATGGCATAATTAAGATATTAAGTTATCATCTTGGTCACTAGAATTGTTAAAACATCATGTTTTGTACAAAAACGGCGAATTGTGCTTGCTAGATTTTCGGAAAAATGACTTTTTAAGTGAAATTGGGGTTTTTGTGAATTTTAACCTATTTTATATTAAAATTAGTGTTCGTGAATGTGCAAATGAGTGTGTTGGGAGTTTTCTCGATGGTTTGGCGTTTGTACGCCGACGTCGAGGGTTTTTGGGTCGATTTGCGAAAGCAACCATAGGTTTTGACCTATGTGGGATTCGTGCATCGTTTTGGTCATGAGTCGGATTTTAATGCGGTATGGTGCGTTATGATATGTAGGTATGGACTTCGAGACGACAAGAAAGCGCGTGGCGACGTCGGCACCGACGAACGAGGACCAGGTAAGTAGATTTATATCTATGGGGAGAAGTCGGGTGGATAGCGTATAGCACCCCCGCAGTCCGTGGTGGTGTATACGGATGCGTATACACACCAACAATTAGTATATGTTATTTGGGATTAATAACGATGTTAGGATGGATATTGGTGTGTTGGATTACTTTAGTGTTGCGAACCCTAGGGTAGTGTTGCACTACACATACACACATACATACTTGCATACATTCCTTTTTATATGTGCTCATGAGATTCTTTATAGTTATGTGTTCACATGGGTATGGGACTATGTGTTCACATACGGATTTGAGGATGATACTTGGGATTGAGCTGAGTCGATGAGATTTGTTTTGTGGTTGTGATATCGGTGATATGGCAGGATTCGTACTTGTGATACGTCCTGGTGTTATAGCGCATCTTGGGGAGGCGATACGGGTGAATCGTGTTATAAATAAAATGGTCGACATGTGATCGTGATATGAGGCATGATATGCTAGGATATTGATATTAGGCCGTATCGGGCGATGTATACCCTTGATGATGCTATGTGCTGACGGTATCGGTTTGTATGAGATTGTCGATCTGTAGTCAGATCATGGGTATATTGAGGATATTAGTATTGTACTAGACATAGGTCAGTACCCTAGACTATGATCTTGAATAAAGAGGATACCAGAGGAATGGTGTGAGGGATATGATATTGACCCGTACCCAGATTTGGGGATGCCGTACGACGGATTTACGTACGAGCTATATCTTGATGATTGATCCGCACTCTTGACTTGGGATGGCTGATTGTAGATATGGTATCGGATATGATATTATTGAGGCGGGATCACCGACAAATATATATACAGGTATGTATATGGATCGACTCAGATGTTAGGCGGTTTCCTTACCTATAGTCCAGCTTGTTAGCTTAGCCCTTTAGTTTAGTTTAGTTGTTAGATTAGATTCGATTCTTACCTATTTCAAAAACTAACGAATCGTGGGTATTTTAAAAGACAGCCCAAGGGATCCTACGGATATTTCAAAAGACGTATCTTTTCATAAAAACACCGTAGCCCCTATTTTCAAAACTCCATGATTCGTGTTATTTCAAAAGGCACCATTTGTAGGACTTATATTAGATTAATGCAGGTTATTTACAGTTGCGTCTAGTATTCAGCTCCCTCTTATTATTGTGGTTCGCTTCGCATCGCATACTTATGTTATAATTTCTTATTGCAATGTTGATATCATATTGTTAGGACACCAGCACCATTATCGATGATGCGTATGTACCACGTACACTTACTTGCCGGCTCACACACATCTTCATCGGTAATTGCCATATCACGTACACCTTAGAAAATATTATTGCTTGACTTAGCTTGTTAGTTAGTAATTTGACATGATATTAGTGTGCCTGCCTTATATGCCAGCTTAACATTGTAGTATTTACTTGTCACTTCATGCATACTGTTATTCATTGTTATGCCTATATTCATGGTTTTTACATGCTATTGATGATTTGGATTCGGATTTCCATGAAATTTTCTGGATTTGGGGGGAAAACCGCAAAACTTATATAAACTGATTTCTCTCTTTTTAAATAAAAAGTGCGGTTTTTCCCATGATGTATGAGTCGTCCACCATGAGTTTGCTGATGGATTTCGAGACCCGATTCGAGGAGACGGATGAACCATTTCGGGTACATGGTGGACCCGGTAAGGTACCCCGGGGCAAGAAGCGCGTGATGATGACGATGTGAGCCTGGCAGGGGAGCACTACCTACCGGTGATTTTACCCGACGCGTCGGATATCCGGAGGATACCGTCGTGGTCTTGAGATGGATGGTAGGGGCCGGTCTGGACTGACGGCACCCTAGATATTGTGATTGAGACATTAAGATTTCGAGATATTGAGGTACAGAGACTGTGATACAGAGATATCGAGATATTGGGATTACGTTTTATGCCGATGCTAGGCACTGTTTTATGCTGATTTCATTATGATACCTCATTTTAAAAATACAAAGGAAATCTCACTAAATTATGAAAAAAGTTCTTCATTTACATGTATTCTATTTTCGTGCATTCATACTTCATTCATATGATATATTGCTACTTGAGGCACTGACACGGGCACATGAGATTGTTAGTTATATGTATGCCCTAGAGGCCATTACTGTACATAGGATGTATATTGTAGTGGATGCTGGGACATATATAGGGAGGACTTTCTTGCTCGACATGATAGTATGCTATCTGGTTACCCTTTACTTTAACGTGTATGCTGATTGTCTCTCTGTTACATGTTGGTAAAGCCCTTAGGATCTGTACTTGACTACCTGGACTATGATGCGGATCATACTAGTGGGGACATGGTAGTCTATAAGTACATCCTTCAAAGTCCCTAGTCGCGGGTGTATCGAGACGGGGCATCGATATACCAGAGTAGACTAGCGTGTACCTTCTCGACCCATACAGATGGGCGATGGATGATCCCATATCCATTGGTGTTTGACATCGGAGATGATATACGGGTGCTCAGTAGAGACTGGGTACACTGGACGGACTCGCCGAGAACTCCCAGATGGTATTATACCTCACGTCAGATGACAGTTCTCTGGTGACACTGGTACAGAGTAGTCTGTTGACCCGAGATCGTCATAGAGTCTTGTGTGGTTCCCACTGTGCTTTGATTTCCATCTTACCACGTCCAAGAGGGCGTGCAAAACGGTGGTTTTTGGGTACAGTCCCGAGTCACATGGAGGCAATGAGCGATAGGAGGGGATTCGTCTCTCCCGGTATATGGGGGTTGATGTTGCGCTGTGTTCGATTGGCTATAACAGGAAATCCCTGACCAGGGTTGCTGAGATTTACTGGTAAGTGTTACCAGTAGTTTCTCGAACAGTTATAGACCTCATATCGACATGACTTATCGAGCTATTGGGGTCTGACGTATACCACCCCTAGGCGAGATATGCGACAGATCAGACGATCAGACCGGACTGTACGGTAGTGTTACTGGTCGGATTCACTGGAGTGTGAGCGGGCTTGCTCGTCGATCTTCAGATCGCTCAATACCCGGGTGGCCGTTACGTTTAGCAGACCGCTTGCGGCTTGTGGGTGTTTGATATGATCATCGCCTGCTGCCGGCGTATTGACGAGTCTTTAGAGTCCTACACAGAGGTTTCCTGGCTCAAGCGAAACGAAATAGGAGCGTATATGAGATATGTGCGGGACCGAGAATAATGCGTGTATGTGATACCGTATTCTATTCTCGCGATAAATATATCGAATGGTTGTATGCGATATAACCTAGTTATCGATTCAAGCGTTGATTCGATAAGCCGATATATTAGATACCAGTCGGTTATGTGCGCATGACCGGATCATTGAATCAAGTGTTGATTTAATGATTTAATGCATATTTATATATTTGATATATTGCTTTGCATCAACTAGTATCAGTTTACTTAAGATGGATTTTCTCGCTCGGGTGTGCACATTACATATGCGATATGATTTTGTGCACTTGATTGTATCATGTTTGATGATACAAGTTTACTTGGTTAAGTGCAAAGAATAAACCATGGTTAAAAGAATGGTTAGGGTTTTATTTTCCATTACTTATTTATTCATTTATTTATTTGTTTATTCACTTTGGAAAATAAAAAGAAAAGAGAAAAGAATGGTTGCTAGATTTGGAGTTTAGTCGAAGCTTCATGAAGCTTTGATAAAGTCAACCATACTTATCTCATCCTTAACCCTAACCATTCACACTAACCATGATTCATTCTCTACACTTGACCATGGTTAGAATTATGATAAGAATTCATTTTCTTTTCTTTTTCTATTAACTTATCATAATATTTTTCTTCTTCTTCTTCATTCTTCAAGTGAAGTGAAGCAAGGTCCATCAATGGTGATTGTTGGAAATGAGTGAGAAATCCAATTCTAAAGTCTACCCACTTCCTATTTCTTCATCCTCTACCTCTTGCCAAGTAGTAGAGTGTGTTTCCTTCACAACTTTTCACGGTTTGGTGAAGGTGGAGCTTGATTCATCGATGCCTCGACGTAGATCATCTTCGGCATGGACATCGACGACCTAGCTTGCCCATTCTTCGACGAAGCCGACTCTAGAGCCCGGATTTGATTTGGACAGCGGAGACGACATCGTTGCGGAGCCGTGGAGGTGGAGCACCGGATCTACAAAGGTTGTATTTCCGTATTCTCTTTAGTTAATTGTTAACTAGTTCATTGTTCGCCTAGACATCTAGTTATCGATCCGTAGTTTAGGGTTTGTAGGCACCATAATTTTTGAAATTGCCATGGTTGATGGCTTGGGAGACCTCACTAGAGTGCCTAGGAACCCTGCAGTGGTATCAGAGCCTAGCTAGAGCCTTAGGCGAAGTCCAGACGGAAATTGAAGTCCGAACGAACCCGGAACTCCAAAACAATCTTGCTCTCTGTACATTTTTCAAAACAGTGCATTTTTCCACATTAAAAATATTCAGAAAAACATGCAGGAAAATATAAGATTAACTGTGCAACCCGTAGCCCTAAATCCATTAAAGCGCCGCGCTTCCGCGGCACGAGCATGGCTTGTGCGGCGGAAGGGCGGCCGTTTTGTCGTTTTATGTGGGTTTGTTTGCACAGTAACTCCTATTTAATTGTTCTGAGTTCTCTGGATATTTTTAAAATTTTATTCAAGTGTTGAATAATCTGGAATGTTTTGGAGCTTCGATGTTTCGATCGGGGTATCAAATTTTGTCTGTGTGGCTTTCCGGATAAATTTTAGAATATGTTAAAAAGTTCGACCGGATATAAATACCCAACTTTTCCCCTGTCGGGAAATTTCCAAGTGTTGGATTTTTCCGTAGTTTAACAACGTTCTAAGTAGTGCAAGTAACGCGATGGTCCCTCTAGAAGACACAAACCTTAACTCGATTATGTGACCGTCTTGAACTGCCCTTTGAACCTTCGGGTTTGGGGCAGTACGGCGTGCCACATGTGAGGCGTTGGCTTGACCCTTCTACGGCTGGACCGTTGGTACTGAGGTACGAACTGAATGTTGTTAGACTTATTTCATGTGTTGATCTGTATTGGGAAAACTTGGGTGTTCGATCGAAAAGTTTAACATTTTCTGTTTATCTGGAATGGGATACAATAATTGGAATTCACAAAAGTTATATGATAACTGAATGAATGTTATAAACGTAGCAATTTAGTCTCAATTGATCGGTTGCCACGGAATTTTGATGTGATCAAAAGTCCGTTGCAATCACGTAGCGTACGCGGATACTCGCCGGATAAACTTAATAGACAGCTTCACTCCATAGCCCCGACCAAGTGACTGTAGGAGAACCCCGTCGCCGAAAGCATCCGTTCGGGTGCTCGCGGTAGCGGTGTTCCGCCTTGGTGCACTTCGTCGACGGCGTGAGGGGTGCGGCCGTCTACTGAAGTTTGCGACGAGCATTCGATCAGGCTGTCGGGAATCTTGTTGAATTGCCCGACTTGATATTGAAAAGTGTTTTCGATTTTGAGACTAAAATGCGGGGTTTATAATTATTAGGCATGCGATGTCTAAGTAATTCATTTGGTCAGGCATGTGATGTCTGAAGAGATTGCGGATTCCAACTGTTGTAGTTTTACACTTTCTTTTCTGTGACCGTAAGTGTAATATGTGATATCGCCGGTTTCGTTGCTATATGTCAACGACAATTGGGATGCGCATATTTACTTACGTTGATGACATGTGATGTTATGTGTTGCTGGATATGTTATATTGGATCGTCGTGTTTTGAATAGCCGGGGGTTTTTATGTGAGATGAGTGTTTTTCATTTTCATTCATATAAAAACTTGTATGTAATATTCTTTTATTGGGGCGCTTCCAGGTTGCGGGAGTTGTCACCTGTTGTATATTATTTACTTTTCCGCACTAGGATAGACCCAAGGAGGAGGGCACAAGTAACCGGGTTCTGGAGTCCAGAGGGAGACCAACTCGAGGAGTCGAGTCCGGGTCTCCTAACTCCAGAATTGGTAGGGTTGCTTGCCGCTCTCGTAGGGGTCTAGGGGTGTGGGTTTGGCTATTCGTCACGACCGTGGAATCCGTGTTTTATACTGGCTCGTATTGAAAACACGGACGTCCTAGTATATCCAATATTTCATATGTTTCTTCTGTTGCGATATCTGTGATGTGATCATGAGATGTTTCTGTGATGGATATAGTATATAGTATATATGATATATTATATAGACGTTACTTATGTTTTACACCCGCGCTAGCCCTGCCCCGCTCTACCGTTAGTTACCTAACCTAACGGTGCACGAGGGGACATCGAGGCGAATGCGGATGGCATAAGTGTACGTCGTATTTATCTGTGATGTTTAGGTACTTAAATGATGGGACTTCATTAATGTGATTAATGAAAATAAAAGAAACCTAAGATGTTGTAGAATCGAATTTCAAAATAAAACAGGTAGCTACAGTTCTTGCTTTGCACAGCGGTATATACGATATATCCTGCACCTTATTCGATGAGGAAAGGACCGAGATCCCTTCACCGGGAGTGACTCCTTTAGCAATAACTGGCAGATGCTACACACTCGGTTTGTCTTTTGATTGCTTTTAAGTGTTTTTGCTTTGCACAGTGATATATACGATATATCCCGCACCTCATTCGACGAGGAAAGGACCGACGATCCCTTCACCGGGAGTGACTCCTTTAGCAAAACTAGAAAAGCCTCAAAAGCACTCCATTTTAAAATTCATTCGATCCTACAACGATATCAAGTTCATTACGCAATAGGTTTTCAGAAAAACCTGTCGTAGCCCTCCGTCATTTCAGATAAGTAGTAGTTAGTATTCGTGCTACGTTTGTTGACCTCTGTCAAGGCGTAGTGTGCGGTAGCTGATTAGTGCTTATCTGCATAAGCATATGATGTGATTGATTTAGGGTAGTCGTGCGACCTTGTTGACCTCTGTCAAGGGTCGTGCGGGTGGGTTTACTTCAATCAGGAAATGACGGGTTGAACTTGACTAGCAGCCTATGGTTTGTTGACCTCTGTCAAGGTCATAGGACGCTTGGGGCAAAATATTATCGGGAATTTCAAGTGTTGAAATTTGCAATGAGATTGCATACCTTCTATGAGATAGTTGGATCCCGATACCCGCTGCGAGTAAGAGTTACTCCTGGGAGAGTTTTATACATTACAATTAGCCGATCAAGTAGGTGTCTAGAAAGGTGTCAACGGGGTTACGCCTCTGGGAAAACGAGGTTTACATTAATTAGGTTCGTGCGAAAGCACGGGGGACCTCCCTCAAAGTACCGACACTGGCCTGGCTGAAAGATTGGCGAACTTGTAGTGTGTAATTAATCCCGGCTAGTCTTTCCTTTTAGGGTTTGAAGGAAGATTTGATAAAAAGCAATGGGAGCCATCCTGATTAGATAAAATAAAAACCAATCTATTCTTGCAAGAGCGCACGCTGAGTGTTTTCTTCTCTCTCTCTCCTGGTAGCGACCATATCACGCCTTAATCAAGATAATAATACGGAATATTGACCGAACCCGCTTGTTATACTGAGCTGGGGAACGTTGGTCCCGCTCCAACTTATAATTGTTATAAGACAGAGCAGGAAATTGGGGAATACCAGAATTCCCGTGCCGCCCAAACGAAGAGAGTGCATGCCGATGCATCATCTTCGTGTGTGTTCATTATACAGAACTGTTTCTCAGTATCCTCCGCGTCCTGGGTATGTGATACCAGATCAGGATCCCAGATATGTAATCTGTTACATAGGGCTACAGAAAGGTAGAGAACTGAGAACGGGTGATAAGTTTCATGAGGCAGAAAACGGGGCAAATGTTGCAGCCAAGTCTGTTGGTCACTGTCACCCTGTATTACCAATACATTGATTCTGAACGAATGTTATTAGATACCGAACCTGATATACCAAATCATATCACTCTCTTTATTAGTAAAGAAACGATATAATTTTGTATTGTTGGATAATGTTTTGAACATTTCCTATATCAAAAGTTGATCGGTTCAGGCACGTTATCTAAAAGCATTAATGTTCTAAATCAAACTACAGTTCTTAATATATGGAACACACACAAGAGGAAGAGTTCAGAAATGAACGAATCCTTTTTGAGGTATTGTAGACTAGGTCAGGTCAATGTGACCCGACTGGCTAGAGTTACATGTAGATGCATATTTAAATCAGTTTGAATTTACATCTTATGAAACTCGCCAGTCATGTCACAAAGATAAGATGACCACAGCTCTGTTTAATGGAAACAGAGAAAGAGTTGGTAAACTCTTGGGATGATACATGTTGATGTATGTAGGTCCCCTGTCTACATATGCCAAGACCGGTTCTTTGTACTTCATTACATTCTCTGATAATCTCTCAAGATTCAGACATATGTTCCTGTTGAAACACAAGTCCGAACCTTTTGAGATATTCACAGAATATAAGTTAGAAGTAGAGAACCAGATATACGGGTATAAGTATTATGTCCTTTGATGAGATCAAGGAGGAGAATACTTGAGCACGGAAATCCTGGATTATTCTAAAGGAGAATGAGATTCTCTCTCAGCATTACTCCTCCGAATACACCATAGCACGATGGTATATCGGGGCGGAGCATTCACACCCTATATGATAAGGTGTGCTCTATGATGAGTACTACTGAGTTACCTGTTTCCTTTTTGGGAGATATGCGCTTGAGAAGCTGCATACCGATTGAATAGGGTTCCAATCAAATCAGTTGCCTACCATTTCATATGTGATATGGAAAGGGAAGAGCCCATGTCTTAAGTTAGTTAAGATTTGGAGTTGTCCGGCCTATGTCTGAAAAGCAAAATCCGGACAAGCTCGAGGCAAAGTCAGTTATGTAGAACTGGAAATGTTTCAGCTATACAAAGTGTTGCAGATGATTTGGTAGAACCAAAGGATTCAATAGTTACCAACGAACCTCAGCCTCTCCGCCGATCTAGTAGGGTTCCTCACCCACCTGAGAGATACTTCGGTTTCTCTATGACAGTGGGAGCGAGGATTGCATCATGAGATGATGACCCAACTAGTTTAGAGCTGGCCATCAGGAGTAAGACTCTGTAAGAATGGCTGGATGTTTAGCGATCTGAGATGGAATCCTTATACACCAACAAAGTATGGACTTTTGTTGCTATATCTGAAGGGTTAAATCCCCATCAGGAGCAAGTATATCTTGAGAAGATTACTTGGTGTACATGGAAAAGTTGAGACTTTCAAAGCTAGACTTGTTAAAGTTTTTCGTCATCGACCAGGCGTGGATCATGATGAAACCTTTTCAAGTGACTATGCTTAAGTCCATCCAGATCCTACTTGCCATGGCTACATACCATGACTACGATATCTGGTGGTTGGGTGTCTTGACTGCTTTTCTAAATGATGATTTAGAAGAGAGCGTCTGTAAGTACACAGCCAGAGGGCTTCGTAGACAGTGGGAGCAGCGGAAATGTGTGCAAGATGCTTTATAGGATAAAGCAGGCATCGCGGAGTTGGAACGTCTGTTTTGATGATGCAGTCAAAGAGTTTGACATCATCAAAATGGTAGATGAGCCTTGTATAAACAAGAAGGTAGTAGGGAGTATGGTGACGATCCTCGTAGAGTACTTGGATGACATACTCTTGATAGGGAAGGAGTTTCCTATGCTACGCTCGATCAATCTCCGCTTATCACTAGAATTCTCCATATAGGATCAAAGTGATACCTACTAAATCCTGGATTTTGGATCTATGAGATAGATTTAATTGGATGTTAGGACTCTCACTAATTGTAGTGAGATGGTATCAATCGATCCTGGGGAGAATCACTGGAAGTGTTCCAGGGTGATAAAGACGACTGAGAGTCAGTCACAGGCATTGTCTTTACCCTCAGTAAAGGGACGGTATGTTGGACCAGTTCCAAGCTAGATACCGTGACATACTAGACGATAAAGGCAGGATACATCGCTACTTATGATGCTACCAAAGAGGCAGTCTGGGTGTATAGTGGTTCATGAGATGAACTACGTTCCTACCATTATGAGACAATGGAGTTGTGGCTCATGCCAAGGAACGTCCGTCCCATCAGTGATCCAGACATGTTCTAAGGCAGTATCACTTGATCATGGAGATGGTTGATCTCCAGGGAGATCGAGGTTAGGAGAGTAGACTCAGAGTACAACACAGCGGATCCACTCACAAAGGCCTGTTCCCAGAGAGAGAGACTTTTTATGGGATGGTTGAGTATGAGATACTGCAACCACTGCTACAGATGGCCCTAGTGCAAGTGGGAGATTGTTAGTTATATGTATGCCCTAGAGGCCATTACTGTACATAGGATGTATATTGTAGTGGATGCTGGGACATATATAGGGAGGACTTTCTTGCTCGACATGATAGTATGCTATCTGGTTACCCTTTACTTTAACGTGTATGCTGATTGTCTCTCTGTTACATGTTGGTAAAGCCCTTAGGATCTGTACTTGACTACCTGGACTATGATGCGGATCATACTAGTGGGGACATGGTAGTCTATAAGTACATCCTTCAAAGTCCCTAGTCGCGGGTGTATCGAGACGGGGCATCGATATACCAGAGTAGACTAGCGTGTACCTTCTCGACCCATACAGATGGGCGATGGATGATCCCATATCCATTGGTGTTTGACATCGGAGATGATATACGGGTGCTCAGTAGAGACTGGGTACACTGGACGGACTCGCCGAGAACTCCCAGATGGTATTATACCTCACGTCAGATGGCAGTTCTCTGGTGACACTGGTACAGAGTAGTCTGTTGACCCGAGATCGTCATAGAGTCTTGTGTGGTTCCCACTGTGTTTTGATTTCCATCTTACCATGTCCAAGAGGGCGTGCAAAACGGTGGTTTTTGGGTACAGTCCCGAGTCACATGGAGGCAATGAGCGATAGGAGGGGATTCGTCTCTCCCGGTATATGGGGGTTGATGTTGCGCTGTGTTCGATTGGCTATAACAGGAAATCCCTGGCCAGGGTTGCTGAGATTTACTGGTAAGTGTTACCAGTAGTTTCTCGAACAGTTATAGACCTCATATCGACACGACTTATCGAGCTATTGGGGTCTGACGTATACCACCCCTAGGCGAGATATGCGACAGATCAGACGATCAGACCGGACTGTACGGTAGTGTTACTGGTCGGATTCACTGGAGTGTGAGCGGGCTTGCTCGTCGATCTTCAGATCGCTCAATACCCGGGTGGCCGTTACGTTTAGCAGACCGCTTGCGGCTTGTGGGTGTTTGATATGATCATCGCCTGCTGCCGGCGTATTGACGAGTCTTTAGAGTCCTACACAGAGGTTTCCTGGCTCAAGCGAAACGAAATAGGAGCGCATATGAGATATGTGCGGGACCGAGAATAATGCGTGTATGTGATACCGTATTCTATTCTCGCGATAAATATATCGAATGGTTGTATGCGATATAACCTAGTTATCGATTCCAGCGTTGATTCGATAAGCCGATATATTAGATACCAGTCGGTTATGTGCGCATGACCGGATCATTGAATCAAGTGTTGATTTAATGATTTAATGCATATTTATATATTTGATATATTGCTTTGCATCAACTAGTATCGGTTTACTTAAGATGGATTTTCTCGCTCGGGTGTGCACATTACATATGCGATATGATTTTGTGCACTTGATTGTATCATGTTTGATGATACAAGTTTACTTGGTTAAGTGCAAAGAATAAACCATGGTTAAAAGAATGGTTAGGGTTTTATTTTCCATTACTTATTTATTCATTTATTTATTTGTTTATTCACTTTGGAAAATAAAAAGAAAAGAGAAAAGAATGGTTGCTAGATTTGGAGTTTAGTCGAAGCTTCATGAAGCTTTGATAAAGTCAACCATACTTATCTCATCCTTAACCCTAACCATTCACACTAACCATGATTCATTCTCTACACTTGACCATGGTTAGAATTATGATAAGAATTCATTTTCTTTTCTTTTTCTATTAACTTATCATAATATTTTTCTTCTTCTTCTTCATTCTTCAAGTGAAGAAAAGCAAGGTCCATCAATGGTGATTGTTGGAAATGAGTGAGAAATCCAACTCTAAAGTCTACCCACTTCCTATTTCTTCATCCTCTACCTCTTGCCAAGTAGTAGAGTGTGTTTCCTTCACAACTTTTCACGGTTTGGTGAAGGTGGAGCTTGATTCATCGATGCCTCGACGTAGATCATCTTCGGCATGGACATCGACGACCTAGCTTGCCCATTCTTCGACGAAGCCGACTCTAGAGCCCGGATTTGATTTGGACAGCGGAGACGACATCGTTGCGGAGCCGTGGAGGTGGAGCACCGGATCTACAAAGGTTGTATTTCCGTATTCTCTTTAGTTAATTGTTAAATAGTTCATTGTTCGCCTAGACATCTAGTTATCGATCCGTAGTTTAGGGTTTGTAGGCACCATAATTTTTGAAATTGCCATTGTTGATGGCTTGGGAGACCTCACTAGAGTGCCTAGGAACCCTGCAGTGGTATCAGAGCCTAGCTAGAGCCTTAGGCGAAGTCCAGACGGAAATTGAAGTCCGAACGAACCCGGAACTCCAAAACAATCTTGCTCTCTGTACATTTTTCAAAACAGTGCATTTTTCCACATTAAAAATATTCAGAAAAACATGCAGGAAAATATAAGATTAACTGTGCAACCCGTAGCCCTAAATCCATTAAAGCGCCGCGCTTCCGCGGCACGAGCATGGCTTGTGCGGCGGAAGGGCGGCCGTTTTGTCGTTTTATGTGGGTTTGTTTGCACAGTAACTCCTATTTAATTGTTCTGAGTTCTCTGGATATTTTTAAAATTTTATTCAAGTGTTGAATAATCTGGAATGTTTTGGAGCTTCGATGTTTCGATCGGGGTATCAAATTTTGTCTGTGTGGCTTTCCGGATAAATTTTAGAATATGTTAAAAAGTTCGACCGGATATAAATACCCAACTTTTCCCCTGTCGGGAAATTTCCAAGTGTTGGATTTTTCCGTAGTTTAACAACGTTCTAAGTAGTGCAAGTAACGCGATGGTCCCTCTAGAAGACACAAACCTTAACTCGATTATGTGACCGTCTTGAACTGCCCTTTGAACCTTCGGGTTTGGGGCAGTACGGCGTGCCACATGTGAGGCGTTGGCTTGACCCTTCTACGGCTGGACCGTTGGTACTGAGGTACGAACTGAATGTTGTTAGACTTATTTCATGTGTTGATCTGTATTGGGAAAACTTGGGTGTTCGATCGAAAAGTTTAACATTTTCTGTTTATCTGGAATGGGATACAATAATTGGAATTCACAAAAGTTATATGATAACTGAATGAATGTTATAAACGTAGCAATTTAGTCTCAATTGATCGGTTGCCACGGAATTTTGATGTGATCAAAAGTCCGTTGCAATCACGTAGCGTACGCGGATACTCGCCGGATAAACTTAATAGACAGCTTCACTCCATAGCCCCGACCAAGTGACTGTAGGAGAACCCCGTCGCCGAAAGCATCCGTTCGGGTGCTCGCGGTAGCGGTGTTCCGCCTTGGTGCACTTCGTCGACGGCGTGAGGGGTGCGGCCGTCTACTGAAGTTTGCGACGAGCATTCGATCAGGCTGTCGGGAATCTTGTTGAATTGCCCGACTTGATATTGAAAAGTGTTTTCGATTTTGAGACTAAAATGCGGGGTTTATAATTATTAGGCATGCGATGTCTAAGTAATTCATTTGGTCAGGCATGTGATGTCTGAAGAGATTGCGGATTCCAACTGTTGTAGTTTTACACTTTCTTTTCTGTGACCGTAAGTGTAATATGTGATATCGCCGGTTTCGTTGCTATATGTCAACGACAATTGGGATGCGCATATTTACTTACGTTGATGACATGTGATGTTATGTGTTGCTGGATATGTTATATTGGATCGTCGTGTTTTGAATAGCCGGGGGTTTTTATGTGAGATGAGTGTTTTTCATTTTCATTCATGTAAAAACTTGTATGTAATATTCTTTTATTGGGGCGCTTCCAGGTTGCGGGAGTTGTCACCTGTTGTATATTATTTACTTTTCCGCACTAGGATAGACCCAAGGAGGAGGGCACAAGTAACCGGGTTCTGGAGTCCAGAGGGAGACCAACTCGAGGAGTCGAGTCCGGGTCTCCTAACTCCAGAATTGGTAGGGTTGCTTGCCGCTCTCGTAGGGGTCTAGGGGTGTGGGTTTGGCTATTCGTCACGACCGTGGAATCCGTGTTTTATACTGGCTCGTATTGAAAACACGGACGTCCTAGTATATCCAATATTTCATATGTTTCTTCTGTTGCGATATCTGTGATGTGATCATGAGATGTTTCTGTGATGGATATAGTATATAGTATATATGATATATTATATAGACGTTACTTATGTTTTACACCCGCGCTAGCCCTGCCCCGCTCTACCGTTAGTTACCTAACCTAACGGTGCACGAGGGGACATCGAGGCGAATGCGGATGGCATAAGTGTACGTCGTATTTATCTGTGATGTTTAGGTACTTAAATGATGGGACTTCATTAATGTGATTAATGAAAATAAAAGAAACCTAAGATGTTGTAGAATCGAATTTCAAAATAAAACAGGTAGCTACAGTTCTTGCTTTGCACAGCGGTATATACGATATATCCTGCACCTTATTCGATGAGGAAAGGACCGAGATCCCTTCACCGGGAGTGACTCCTTTAGCAATAACTGGCAGATGCTACACACTCGGTTTGTCTTTTGATTGCTTTTAAGTGTTTTTGCTTTGCACAGTGATATATACGATATATCCCGCACCTCATTCGACGAGGAAAGGACCGACGATCCCTTCACCGGGAGTGACTCCTTTAGCAAAACTAGAAAAGCCTCAAAAGCACTCCATTTTAAAATTCATTCGATCCTACAACGATATCAAGTTCATTACGCAATAGGTTTTCAGAAAAACCTGTCGTAGCCCTCCGTCATTTCAGATAAGTAGTAGTTAGTATTCGTGCTACGTTTGTTGACCTCTGTCAAGGCGTAGTGTGCGGTAGCTGATTAGTGCTTATCTGCATAAGCATATGATGTGATTGATTTAGGGTAGTCGTGCGACCTTGTTGACCTCTGTCAAGGGTCGTGCGGGTGGGTTTACTTCAATCAGGAAATGACGGGTTGAACTTGACTAGCAGCCTATGGTTTGTTGACCTCTGTCAAGGTCATAGGACGCTTGGGGCAAAATATTATCGGGAATTTCAAGTGTTGAAATTTGCAATGAGATTGCATACCTTCTATGAGATAGTTGGATCCCGATACCCGCTGCGAGTAAGAGTTACTCCTGGGAGAGTTTTATACATTACAATTAGCCGATCAAGTAGGTGTCTAGAAAGGTGTCAACGGGGTTACGCCTCTGGGAAAACGAGGTTTACATTAATTAGGTTCGTGCGAAAGCACGGGGGACCTCCCTCAAAGTACCGACACTGGCCTGGCTGAAAGATTGGCGAACTTGTAGTGTGTAATTAATCCCGGCTAGTCTTTCCTTTTAGGGTTTGAAGGAAGATTTGATAAAAAGCAATGGGAGCCATCCTGATTAGATAAAATAAAAACCAATCTATTCTTGCAAGAGCGCACGCTGAGTGTTTTCTTCTCTCTCTCTCCTGGTAGCGACCATATCACGCCTTAATCAAGATAATAATACGGAATATTGACCGAACCCGCTTGTTATACTGAGCTGGGGAACGTTGGTCCCGCTCCAACTTATAATTGTTATAAGACAGAGCAGGAAATTGGGGAATACCAGAATTCCCGTGCCGCCCAAACGAAGAGAGTGCATGCCGATGCATCATCTTCGTGTGTGTTCATTATACAGAACTGTTTCTCAGTATCCTCCGCGTCCTGGGTATGTGATACCAGATCAGGATCCCAGATATGTAATCTGTTACATAGGGCTACAGAAAGGTAGAGAACTGAGAACGGGTGATAAGTTTCATGAGGCAGAAAACGGGGCAAATGTTGCAGCCAAGTCTGTTGGTCACTGTCACCCTGTATTACCAATACATTGATTCTGAACGAATGTTATTAGATACCGAACCTGATATACCAAATCATATCACTCTCTTTATTAGTAAAGAAACGATATAATTTTGTATTGTTGGATAATGTTTTGAACATTTCCTATATCAAAAGTTGATCGGTTCAGGCACGTTATCTAAAAGCATTAATGTTCTAAATCAAACTACAGTTCTTAATATATGGAACACACACAAGAGGAAGAGTTCAGAAATGAACGAATCCTTTTTGAGGTATTGTAGACTAGGTCAGGTCAATGTGACCCGACTGGCTAGAGTTACATGTAGATGCATATTTAAATCAGTTTGAATTTACATCTTATGAAACTCGCCAGTCATGTCACAAAGATAAGATGACCACAGCTCTGTTTAATGGAAACAGAGAAAGAGTTGGTAAACTCTTGGGATGATACATGTTGATGTATGTAGGTCCCCTGTCTACATATGCCAAGACCGGTTCTTTGTACTTCATTACATTCTCTGATAATCTCTCAAGATTCAGACATATGTTCCTGTTGAAACACAAGTCCGAACCTTTTGAGATATTCACAGAATATAAGTTAGAAGTAGAGAACCAGATATACGGGTATAAGTATTATGTCCTTTGATGAGATCAAGGAGGAGAATACTTGAGCACGGAAATCCTGGATTATTCTAAAGGAGAATGAGATTCTCTCTCAGCATTACTCCTCCGAATACACCATAGCACGATGGTATATCGGGGCGGAGCATTCACACCCTATATGATAAGGTGTGCTCTATGATGAGTACTACTGAGTTACCTGTTTCCTTTTTGGGAGATATGCGCTTGAGAAGCTGCATACCGATTGAATAGGGTTCCAATCAAATCAGTTGCCTACCATTTCATATGTGATATGGAAAGGGAAGAGCCCATGTCTTAAGTTAGTTAAGATTTGGAGTTGTCCGGCCTATGTCTGAAAAGCAAAATCCGGACAAGCTCGAGGCAAAGTCAGTTATGTAGAACTGGAAATGTTTCAGCTATACAAAGTGTTGCAGATGATTTGGTAGAACCAAAGGATTCAATAGTTACCAACGAACCTCAGCCTCTCCGCCGATCTAGTAGGGTTCCTCACCCACCTGAGAGATACTTCGGTTTCTCTATGACAGTGGGAGCGAGGATTGCATCATGAGATGATGACCCAACTAGTTTAGAGCTGGCCATCAGGAGTAAGACTCTGTAAGAATGGCTGGATGTTTAGCGATCTGAGATGGAATCCTTATACACCAACAAAGTATGGACTTTTGTTGCTATATCTGAAGGGTTAAATCCCCATCAGGAGCAAGTATATCTTGAGAAGATTACTTGGTGTACATGGAAAAGTTGAGACTTTCAAAGCTAGACTTGTTAAAGTTTTTCGTCATCGACCAGGCGTGGATCATGATGAAACCTTTTCAAGTGACTATGCTTAAGTCCATCCAGATCCTACTTGCCATGGCTACATACCATGACTACGATATCTGGTGGTTGGGTGTCTTGACTGCTTTTCTAAATGATGATTTAGAAGAGAGCGTCTGTAAGTACACAGCCAGAGGGCTTCGTAGACAGTGGGAGCAGCGGAAATGTGTGCAAGATGCTTTATAGGATAAAGCAGGCATCGCGGAGTTGGAACGTCTGTTTTGATGATGCAGTCAAAGAGTTTGACATCATCAAAATGGTAGATGAGCCTTGTATAAACAAGAAGGTAGTAGGGAGTATGGTGACGATCCTCGTAGAGTACTTGGATGACATACTCTTGATAGGGAAGGAGTTTCCTATGCTACGCTCGATCAATCTACGCTTATCACTAGAATTCTCCATATAGGATCAAAGTGATACCTACTAAATCCTGGATTTTGGATCTATGAGATAGATTTAATTGGATGTTAGGACTCTCACTAATTGTAGTGAGATGGTATCAATCGATCCTGGGGAGAATCACTGGAAGTGTTCCAGGGTGATAAAGACGACTGAGAGTCAGTCACAGGCATTGTATTTACCCTCAGTAAAGGGACGGTATGTTGGACCAGTTCCAAGCTAGATACCGTGACATACTAGACGATAAAGGCAGGATACATCGCTACTTATGATGCTACCAAAGAGGCAGTCTGGGTGTATAGTGGTTCATGAGATGAACTACGTTCCTACCATTATGAGACAATGGAGTTGTGGCTCATGCCAAGGAACGTCCGTCCCATCAGTGATCCAGACATGTTCTAAGGCAGTATCACTTGATCATGGAGATGGTTGATCTCCAGGGAGATCGAGGTTAGGAGAGTAGACTCAGAGTACAACACAGCGGATCCACTCACAAAGGCCTGTTCCCAGAGAGAGAGACTTTTTATGGGATGGTTGAGTATGAGATACTGCAACCACTGCTACAGATGGCCCTAGTGCAAGTGGGAGATTGTTAGTTATATGTATGCCCTAGAGGCCATTACTGTACATAGGATGTATATTGTAGTGGATGCTGGGACATATATAGGGAGGACTTTCTTGCTCGACATGATAGTATGCTATCTGGTTACCCTTTACTTTAACGTGTATGCTGATTGTCTCTCTGTTACATGTTGGTAAAGCCCTTAGGATCTGTACTTGACTACCTGGACTATGATGCGGATCATACTAGTGGGGACATGGTAGTCTATAAGTACATCCTTCAAAGTCCCTAGTCGCGGGTGTATCGAGACGGGGCATCGATATACCAGAGTAGACTAGCGTGTACCTTCTCGACCCATACAGATGGGCGATGGATGATCCCATATCCATTGGTGTTTGACATCGGAGATGATATACGGGTGCTCAGTAGAGACTGGGTACACTGGACGGACTCGCCGAGAACTCCCAGATGGTATTATACCTCACGTCAGATGACAGTTCTCTGGTGACACTGGTACAGAGTAGTCTGTTGACCCGAGATCGTCATAGAGTCTTGTGTGGTTCCCACTGTGCTTTGATTTTCATCTTACCACGTCCAAGAGGGCGTGCAAAACGGTGGTTTTTGGGTACAGTCCCGAGTCACATGGAGGCAATGAGCGATAGGAGGGGATTCGTCTCTCCCGGTATATGGGGGTTGATGTTGCGCTGTGTTCGATTGGCTATAACAGGAAATCCCTGACCAGGGTTGCTGAGATTTACTGGTAAGTGTTACCAGTAGTTTCTCGAACAGTTATAGACCTCATATCGACATGACTTATCGAGCTATTGGGGTCTGACGTATACCACCCCTAGGCGAGATATGCGACAGATCAGACGATCAGACCGGACTGTACGGTAGTGTTACTGGTCGGATTCACTGGAGTGTGAGCGGGCTTGCTCGTCGATCTTCAGATCGCTCAATACCCGGGTGGCCGTTACGTTTAGCAGACCGCTTGCGGCTTGTGGGTGTTTGATATGATCATCGCCTGCTGCCGGCGTATTGACGAGTCTTTAGAGTCCTACACAGAGGTTTCCTGGCTCAAGCGAAACGAAATAGGAGCGTATATGAGATATGTGCGGGACCGAGAATAATGCGTGTATGTGATACCGTATTCTATTCTCGCGATAAATATATCGAATGGTTGTATGCGATATAACCTAGTTATCGATTCAAGCGTTGATTCGATAAGCCGATATATTAGATACCAGTCGGTTATGTGCGCATGACCGGATCATTGAATCAAGTGTTGATTTAATGATTTAATGCATATTTATATATTTGATATATTGCTTTGCATCAACTAGTATCGGTTTACTTAAGATGGATTTTCTCGCTCGGGTGTGCACATTACATATGCGATATGATTTTGTGCACTTGATTGTATCATGTTTGATGATACAAGTTTACTTGGTTAAGTGCAAAGAATAAACCATGGTTAAAAGAATGGTTAGGGTTTTATTTTCCATTACTTATTTATTCATTTATTTATTTGTTTATTCACTTTGGAAAATAAAAAGAAAAGAGAAAAGAATGGTTGCTAGATTTGGAGTTTAGTCGAAGCTTCATGAAGCTTTGATAAAGTCAACCATACTTATCTCATCCTTAACCCTAACCATTCACACTAACCATGATTCATTCTCTACACTTGACCATGGTTAGAATTATGATAAGAATTCATTTTCTTTTCTTTTTCTATTAACTTATCATAATATTTTTCTTCTTCTTCTTCATTCTTCAAGTGAAGTGAAGCAAGGTCCATCAATGGTGATTGTTGGAAATGAGTGAGAAATCCAATTCTAAAGTCTACCCACTTCCTATTTCTTCATCCTCTACCTCTTGCCAAGTAGTAGAGTGTGTTTCCTTCACAACTTTTCACGGTTTGGTGAAGGTGGAGCTTGATTCATCGATGCCTCGACGTAGATCATCTTCGGCATGGACATCGACGACCTAGCTTGCCCATTCTCCGACGAAGCCGACTCTAGAGCCCGGATTTGATTTGGACAGCGGAGACGACATCGTTGCGGAGCCGTGGAGGTGGAGCACCGGATCTACAAAGGTTGTATTTCCGTATTCTCTTTAGTTAATTGTTAACTAGTTCATTGTTCGCCTAGACATCTAGTTATCGATCCGTAGTTTAGGGTTTGTAGGCACCATAATTTTTGAAATTGCCATGGTTGATGGCTTGGGAGACCTCACTAGAGTGCCTAGGAACCCTGCAGAGATTACACTCGGGTTAGATATTTACCCTAGCCTTGTTATAGGCTACGTGTTATTCATATATTTGAGAATATATTATGATCATTGACCTAGGTTGCGTTATTTATGCGATTTCTGTGCGTAGATATTTTTCTATTCACGAGTTGGCAACTCACCCCCGTTGTGCCCCAGTTTCTTGCAGGTTTGCCGTACAGGTTTCATTACGGCTTTGCGGGCATAGTTTCCTTCGGGTGATTTGCTAGTAGGTGGGTTTACTTGTATCGTACCCCCATTATATATCTTGTATATCATTATTCTGTTGTATCTAGAAGTTCCATCAACCAAACATGTATTTATTTGAGATAGAGACCAGTGATGTTTATTCTTTCGACCTTAGAGTCGCGCGTTGTATTTATGTGGTTTTCTTGTGGTTTTTGAGTTTCCTTTTGAATTTTGATCCTCGCCCTTGGCGTTGTATATTATATTGCTTGTCTGGTTGTGACCGTCGATTGACGAAGAGCTAGCTCCCGCTTGGGGATGCCTTTTTAATGATTTCGTATACTATTCATGTTGTATCCCATTTGGGGGCCAGTATTTTCAAAGGAGACTCTGCCGAAATTTTCGGGAAATTTTGGATGTTTTTAAAATCGCCTAATTCGGCTTATGCTATTGAAACTACTTGCTTTAAGTTGGTTTTTCCTGCACTCTACATCTTTCTTGGTTTGGATTTCTGGGTTTTCGGTTTACTTAGATTACGTACGCCTCGAGACGTTCGTAGTTTAAGTGCCGGTCATGTTCCGTACTTTTGGGTCATGACAAAGTTGGTATCAGAGCGTTAGGTTTTAACTTCGGAGCGTAGGATGACCCTTGGTTGATGGAATAGGTGACTAAAGTAGAGTGACGTACCGTGGGTATGTTCCGCGGCATATTTATGATACGCTACTCCACTTAAGAAGCCTTAGGATGTATATTTCTTTGCTCAGTATTATATTCATTCCAATCTAGCCTCATCAGTACCAGTTATGGTTTTGCTGCCACGATTACGGGCAGGGAGAGCTACGGCTAGAGTTGCGGTCAGCACGAGCTCTTCACGAACGAGGACTGACCAGGGCGAAATTCCGGCGACACTCGATTGCGGAGATGTGTCTTTTTACTGTGTTTCCGCGCCACGAGCGTTTGGCGGATCGCCTTTATGAGATTTCTCGGACGTGCCGATCAGTATCAGAGGATTGGGCCACTGACAGAGGCCAGCCAGATTATGATGACCGTTGGTGTGTTGCTTATCCATGATGGTCGAGGCACTGTTCAGCGTGCAGACGAGCGAGCCAGTTATTGCTGCGAACGACGAGATATTGCCCCAGATGCTGGCGTTAGTGCAGAACGAGTTGTACTAAGAGATGATAGAAGGTCGCTAGTCATCGAGGATGAATGACTAGGACATGTGGATCGTTCGCCTACCCCGATGCGAGGTCATCAGATAGATTGATTCCAGCTAGAGACGACTTCACGCGGAGACGTTGGGAGTCGACAGAGACGATCGAATGTCAGAAACCTATTATTCCAAGTTTAAAGTAGTCGGAAAGACATGCAGGAAATTCTATGGTCCCTCTAGAAGAATGAAACCCTAACTCGACTTAATGACCGTGTGAAAGCCTTTGAACCTTCGGGTTTGCGGCAGTTCTACGACGCCATTAGTGAGGCTTGGGTTTGCCCTTCTACGGCTGGACCACCGATGCTGTGGTATGTACTCGATACTATTAAACTGTGCCCAAGATGTTGAGCTCTTGGGGGATTATGAGGTTTTGACGACTCGATCGGATGGCTCGACTTAATTCGGATGCTAGGTGGTGAGATGCATTTCTTGGGAGACTCCAGATACGAGGATAGCCGTTGGAGCTCAGTCCATGCAGCCGCGACGAGACGAGTCCAAAGAAGACGACATGAGAGGAAAGTGAAGTAAGAGGTTCGTACCAGATCTAGATGAGATGACGTTTCACTCCGCCGACATCAGAGATGCGATGCGCATGCCGAGGCATGGTACTTGGATTTACCTTCCAGAAGGAGTCGTGATGAGTATGCAGCCGTTCTGGAACGAGAACAGATCTAGTAAGGAACGATGACTTTCGGATAGTTCGGCAGAGGCGAGATTTGGGAGAGACCTCGACAGGACCTTTCTGGGACAAATTACGAGAAGACTTGGACCCAGGAGTGGTCGTGTTACGCACACCAGCAGGCCAGAGTTCATGATCATCGACGAGACGTCCCACTAGTGACCGCGACAGTTGGCCCGAGATTCTTAGAGGATGCACTTGAGCGGTACTATTCCGCTATTATTGATTTCGATGTTTTGGGTGATTTATTCGCATGATTTGATTTTGATGATTGAGGATTTACGATCTTTGCACAGTGTTGCACTTGATATCGTTTTCGTGCTTGGTTTCACATGTTTGCGATTTTACGGTTTTAGACATTTGAGTTGATTTTGTGCGTATATACTCACACGATTTGGTTTTTGCACGCGGTATAGTTCATATATGCTTGCAGTGCAGTGTTACGTATGTTGTGCATTTAGATGTCCTGGACTTTGATTTTGATGGTGATGTTCGATATTTGTTTTGTGCACCTTGTGCGCCTGATTTGATTTTGCGCATGTTCGGCACTTGATATTGGATTTCATGATTTCGTGCACGATGGATGCACCTAATTTGGATTTTCGCGCATGTTGGGCGCATGTTTTGAAGTGTGATTTTGGTACACACCAGATGCACTAAATCGAGATTTTTCGTGCATGTCAGATGCACCTGATTTTGCTGTCAGGCACACATGTTGCCTATGACAAATGTTTCGTGCACACCCGATGCACTTAGATGTTGTTTCTGTGCATATGTATGGCACATATTTGGATTTTGATTTCCGTGCGCACAAGACGCACGTAGTATTCATACGCGTATTTTGGGGATTGATTTTTCTTATAGAGCAGTACGTTTTTATGATATTGCTATGTGTTTTCGTACTGAGCAGGACTAGTCAGAGGACAGTACCTGAATATATTTTACATGTATAGTTTCGAGTTATATCATATTGGTTTTGTTTTGGATTTGGTATTGATGTCTTCCCCATGATTCCGATGATTGCGGGATGCTTGACGGAGTTCTAGTTTGAGTTATATGCTCATTTTTCATGCGCATGCGTTGCGCTACGATTTGTTTTATGTATTTATGATTTCGGAGCCCCGGCGATATGATGGTTTTGGCTGAAATATTTTAATATTTGGGGGAAGTTTTAATTTAAATTCGGGGACTGAATTTCTTTAAGGGGGGAAGATTGTAACGTTTTGAAAATCGTTTCGGTGAAATTTTGAAAAAACGGTAAAATAAGGGGGTTTTCTGTAAAAAGTCAAAATGCAAATATCTTTATTATAAAATTAAATATACATATTCTAGTTATGTAATTTCTAGTATTTGATGTTTATTGAGCCACTGCTGAAATTTCAAATTTTCTGAATTTTTTTCCGAAATTAATTATTTTAATATTATTTTAAGCCGGTAAGAAAATACATTAAATTAGCGATAAATACAAATTTAAATGGGCTAATTTTAATCTTTAAAATCATGTTAATTAAAATCTAGTTGTAATATAATTTTTTAGTATTTTATTTCAAGTTTTAATTGATTTATTATATGGAAAACAAAAATATAGTTATTTTGAACTAAAACTTGCAAATATGGTATTGTGGGGGGTATTTTTGCATAGAATTTTTTTGTAAAGTCTCTCACACTCACCCTCGCTCCCCTTGGCCGCTCCCACACTATTGTAGCAGCCCAAGAATTTTATTTCCCTCTTTTTGACCTTAAATCATGTGAGAAATGGGTTAAAATAAGGTTTTTATATATAGTAAAGTAGGTGGGGGTATTATGGTAATTTAGGAGGGGCTTTGACTTGGATTCTTTTCCACAACTCCCCCACATCTCTCCCCACTCCCTCTTCAGCCGAAATTCTGCTACAACAGCCCCCATCTTTTTCCCCCATTTTCCATCTCTTTTGCTTCAAAAATTGCCTCAAAATCCATCAAATAAATCCCAAAATCCAAATCCAACTCCTACCCATTTCTCATTAGCCAAACTTACATGGATCTAGGAGTATGGAAGCTACTTTTGGAGGCTAGAATTTGCATGCTAGATCCTTGATCCTGTGAGGTATAAATCAAGACCTTTAGTTAAATTATTGTTTGAATACCTTAAATCAAGCATTATTAGTTATTAATTTGGGTTTAATTGTATGTTTGGAAAAACTTAGTAAGGGTTTATGAAATTCAAGTTAGGTTTTTGGGTATATAATTGTGGTTGCAATTGTATTTCTTCATATTGTGAAATGAAAATCTAATCAAATTTCTAGTTGCAAACTGTTAGTTTGGAATTGTAATATTTAAGCTATATTGCTAGCTAGGTTTTTGTAAACCATGAATTTGATTATGAGAAAAATATAATTAGGTTTTTTCATGACTTCATTAACATTATTAAGTGTATTTTAATACTTTAGTTCATGAAAATCCAGACTAGATTGTAGTTTGTGCATTTTGCTATAAAATTGTTAAAATTGGTTAATATTGCAAACTAGGTTTTTGAAATCGAATTAAATTGTGGGTTTAAAATTTACGTAATGGTTTCTATGGCATAATTAAGATATTAAGTTATCATCTTGGTCACTAGAATTGTTAAAACTGTTAGTTATATGTATGCCCTAGAGGCCATTACTGTACATAGGATGTATATTGTAGTAGATGCTGGGACATATATAGGGAGGACTTTCTTGCTCGACATGATAGTATGCTATCTGGTTACCCTTTACCTTAACGTGTATGCTGATTGTCTCTCTGTTACATGTTGGTAAAGCCCTTAGGATGTGTACTTGACTACCTGGACTATGATGCGGATCATACTAGTGGGGACATGGTAGTCCATAAGTACATCCTTCACAGTCCCTAGTCGTGGGTATATCGAGACGGGGCATCGATACACCAGATTAGACTAGCGTATACCTTCTCGACCCATACAGATGGGCGATGGATGATCCCATATCCATTGGTGTTTGACATCAGAGATGATATACGGGTGCTCAGTAGAGACTGGGTACACTGGACGGACTCGCCGAGAACTCCCAGATGGTATTATACCTCACGTCAGATGGCAGTTCTCTGGTGACACTGGTACAAAGTAGTCTGTTGACCCGAGATCGTCATAGTGTCTCGTGTGGTTCCCACTGTGCTTTGATTTCCGTCTTACCACGTCCAAGAGGGCGTGCAAAACGGTGGTTTTTGGGTACAGTCCCGAGTCACATGGAGGCAATGAGCGATAGGAAGGAATTCGTCTCTCCCGGTATAGGGGGTTGATGTTGTGCTGTGTTCGATTGGCTATAACAGGAAATCCCTGGCCAGGGTTGCTGAGATTTACTGGTAAGTGTTACCAGTAGTTTCTCGAACAGTTATAGACCTCATATCGACACGACTTATTGAGCTATTGGGGTCTGACGTTTACCACCCCTAGGCGAGATATGCGACATATCAGACGATCAGACCGGACTATACGGTAGTGTTACTGGTTGGATTAACTGGAGTGTGAGCGGGCTTGCTCGTCGATCTTCAGATCGCTCAATACCCGGGTGGCGGTTATGTTTAGCAGACCGCTTGCGGCTTGTGGGTGTTTGATATGATCATCATCTGCTGCCGGCGTATTGACGAGTGTTTAGAGTCCTACACAGAGGTTTCCTGGCTCAAGCGAAACGAAATAGGAGCGCATATGAGATATGTGCGGGACCGAGAATAATGCGTGTATGTGATACCGTATTTCATTCTCGCGATGAATGTATCGATTAGGTTATATGCGATATACCCTAGTTATCGAATCAAGGGTTGATTCGATAAACCGATGCATTGCATACTAGTCGGTTATATACGATATGACCGGATCGTTAAATCAAGTGTTGATTTAATGATTTAATGCATAATTATATATTTGATATATTACTTTGCATTAACTAGTATTGGATCACTTTAAATGGATTTTCTCGCTCGAATGTGCACATTGTATATTCGATATATTTTGTACACTTGATGATACATGTTTAACTATAGTTAAGTGTAATGAATAAAGCCATGGTTAAACTAATGATTAGGGTTTTCTTTTCTTACTTACTTATTTATTTATTTATTTTGAATAGATGAGAAAAGAATGGTTGCTAATTTTGGAGTTTAGTTGAAGCTTCATGAAGCTTTGACTTTGTAACCATTCTTGTCTTCATTCTTAACCCTAACCATTTGTGCAAACCATGGTTTATTCTCTACACTTAACTAGGGTTTGATTATGATAAGGATTCCTTTGGTTTTCTATTTTAAAAAAACTTATCATCATATCATTTCTTCTTCTTCTTCCTTGAACTCAAGAAGAAAACCTTGAGGTCATCAATGGTGATTGATGATAAAGAGTGAGAAATCCAATTCTAAAGTCTACCCACTTCCTATTTCTTCATCCTCTACCTCTTGCCAACTAGTAGAGTGTGTTTTCTTCACAAGTTTCTTGACTTGGTGAAGTCGGAGCTTGATTTAGCGATGCCTCGACGTAGATCATCTTCGGCATGGACATCGATGACCTAGCCCGTCCATTCTCCGATGAAGCCGACGCAAGAGCCCGGGACTTGTTATGGACAGCGAGGAGACTTCATTGCAGAGCTATGGAGGTGGAGAACCGGATCTACAAAGGTTGTATTTCCGTATCTCTTAGTTAAGTGTTAACTAGTTTACTTTTCGCCTAGTTTTCTAGCCAACGGTCCGTACTAGGGTTTCTCGGCACCATAATTTTTTGAAATTGGCATGGTTGATGCCTTGTGAGACCTCTTGGGAGTGTCTAGGAACCCTACAGTGGTATCAGAGCCTAGCTAGAGCCTTAGGCGAAGTCTAGACGCAATTTGAAGTCCGATCGAACCCGAAAACCCATTTCCTACATGCTCTCTGTCCTTTTTCTAAAAACTGGGATTTTTCCAAATTAAAAATTGCTAAAAAATTCAGCAGGGAAATTTAAGAATTACGGTGCAAAATTTGACTTATGAACAGTACAAACCGCGGCGGAACCGCGGCAGAAGCCTGGCTTCTGCGGCGGTTCCGCGGCGCAATGATGACGTCATACTCCACTGTTTGCACAGTAACTCTTATTAAATTATGTTGGATTTTCTGGAAATTTTTATATTTTATTCAAGAGTTGGATTTTCTGTAGTTGTTTTGGGGATTCGGTGTTTCGATCGGGATATCAAATTTTGTCTGTGTGGCTTTCCGGATAAATTCTTGAATATGTTAAAGAGTTCGACCGGATATAAATACCCAATTTTTCCCCTGTCGGGAAATTTCCAAGTGTTCGATTTTTCCGTAGTTTAACGACGTTCTAAGTAGTGCAAGTAACGCGATGGACCCTCTAGAAGACAACAAACCTTAACTCGATTATGTGACCGTCTTGAACTGCCCTTTGAACCTTCGGGTTTGGGGCATACGGCGTGCCACATGTGAGGCGTTGGCTTGACCCTTCTACGGCTGGACCGTCGGTATTGAGGCATGAACTGAATGTTGTTAGACTTATTTCATGTGTTGAGCTGTATCGGGAAAACTTGGGTGTTCGATTGTTCGATCGAAAAGTTTAGCATTTTCTATTTATCCGGAATGTGATACAATACTTGGAATTCACAAATAGTTATGAGATAACTGAATGAATGTTATAAACATAGTACTTTAGTCTCACCTGATCGGTTGCCACAGAATTTTGATGTGATCAAAAGTCCGTCGCAATCACGTAGCGTACGCGGATACTCGCCGTGTAAACTTAATAGACAGCCTCACTCCATAGCCCCGAACAAGTGACTGTAGGAGAACCCCGTCGCCGAAAGCATCCGTTCAGGTGCTCGCGGCAGCGGTGTTCCGCCTTGGTGCACTTCGTCGACGGCATCGGGGGTGCAGTCGTCTACTGAAGTTTGCGACGAGCATTCGATCAGAATGTCGGGAATCTTGTTGAATTGCCCGACTTGATATTGAAAAGAGTTTTCGATAATGAGACTAAAATGCGGGGTTTATAATTGTTAGGCATGAGATGTCTAAGGAATTCATTGTTTTAGGCATGCGATGTCTAAGGAGATTGCGGATTCCAACTGTTGTAGTTTTACACTTTCTTTTCTGTGACCGTAAGTGTAATATGTGATATCGCCGGTTTCGTTGCTATATGTCAACTACAATTGAGATACGCATGTTTACTTACGTTGATGACATGTGATGTTATGTGTTGCTGGATATGTTATATTGGATCGTCGTGTTTGAATAGCCGGGGTTTTTTTATGTGAGATGAGTGTTTTCATTTTCATTCATGTAAAAACTTGTATGTAATATTCTTTTATTGGGGCACTTCCAGGTTGCGGAAGTTGTCACCCTTTGTATATTATTTACTTTTCCGCACTAGGATAGACCCAAGGAGGAGGGCACAAGTAACCGGGTTCTGGAGTCCAGTGGGAGACCAACTCGAGGAGTCGAGTCCGGGTCTCCTAACTCCAGAATTGGTAGGGTTGCTTGCCGCTCTCGTAGGGGTCTAGGGGTGTGGGTTTGGCTATTCATCACGACCGTGGAATCCGTGTTTTATACTGGCTCGTATTGAAAACACGGACGTCCTAGTATATCCAATATTTCATATGATTCTTCTGCTGCGATATCTGTGATGTGATCATGTGATGTTCTGTGATAGATACTGTATATAGTATATATGATATATTATATAGACGTTACTTATGTTTTACACCCGTGCTAGCCCTGCTCTGCCGTTAGTTACCTAACCTAACGGTGCACGAGGGGACATCGAGGCGAATGCGGATGGCATAAGTGTACGTCGTATTTATCTGTGATGTTTAGGTACTTTATTGATGGGACTTCATTAATGTGATTAATGAAATAAAAGAAACCTAAGATGTTGTAGAATCGAATTTCAAAATAAAACAGGTAGCTACATGTTAGTGTATATGCCCTAGAGGCCATTACTGTATCATACTAGTTTGTATATTACTTGATGGAAGCTTGGGATATTCACCTTGTATAAACAATCTTGCTCAATATAGTAGTATGCTACTTGGTTTGTTTCTACTTCAATGTGTACTTGTGTTTATTTCAGTATATCACTCATACGCATTAGTGGAGCCCTTAGGATCTTTGCTTGATTACCAGCGTTGTGATGGCAGTCACACTAGTGGGGGCTGGGTAATCTATAGGCACATCCTTATACAGGTCCCTAGTCGTAGGACTGTCGAGACAGGGCATCGATACTCCGGAGTAGACTAGCGTATGCGCTTCTCATCCCAGTGTGGGAGATGGTCTGTCCCACAGCCATCAGTACGTCGTACTGGAGATAGTATACGGGTGCTCGTTGGGTTACGAGTACACTGGACAGGACTCGTCGGGAACTGACAGGTTGGTATTATACCTATCGTCAGTTATCAGTTCCCAGGTGACATGAGTACAGCTTAGTCCGCTGACTTGACACTGACACTTCGCCTCGAGTGTGTTCCCACTGCACTTTGATCACTACCCTACCACGGCTCAAAGGAGTCGTGCAAACAGGTGGTGGTTGGGTGCAGTCCCGAAGCACTTGGAGGCAGTGACGGTTAGACAGGATTCGTCTCTCCCGGTATTGGGGGTTGACATCGCGCTGTGTCTAGGAGAGCCATTACACGAGTAGTCCATGGCCAGGGCAAGCGAGATATACTGGTAGGTTTCCAGTGTTATCTCAGGGTGTTTTGGGCTTCACTCCGACACGACTTGTACCGCTATTGGGGGACTGACGTTTTACCGCCCCCTAGGCCCGCCATGCGATGTATCAGACGAACAGACCGGACTGTACGGAGAATGTCACATTCAGACTCAGTAGGAGTTCAGATGGGGTTTCACCTCATCAGCCTTCTTGTCGACATCTACCTGGGGACCGTTACGCACAGCTAGTGCCGCTTGCGGTCTGTAGTTAAACCCACTGCCAGCGTAGTGTCGAGTCTTTAGAGTCCCACACAGAGGGTATTCGCCTCTGGGCAAAACAGAGTAGAGGTCGCATGGTTTTGCGACAGGGTTCGTTCTCATCCGCGCACTTGTGCATGTTTGGAGTCCGGACGGATTATACTGGCAGGCTCTGGTTTGAGCCAGATACTGGTATATGTTTTGGGGGTTGCTTTTATCTCTTGGTATTCTTGTTCCTCGGAACGAGAATGCAGGTGTGTATGCACAGTTGCTTGAGGCGGAGAATGAGGTTTTTCATTAGGGTTTCGGATCGGGTGCGTATGCACAGTTGACAGTTATCATTTTCCAAACCCTAATGGATTTATATATTATCTATTAATAATAGTAATTAAATGAGAATTATGTTATGGTTGATTTTTTGTTGACTTGTTGACCTTGGTTGACTTGTTGACCATTGACCACCATCATGCTTTGAAAGATCCTCCTTGATTCATGCTTACACTTCATTTAAAGAAGCATGATAGTGGTCATTCCAAAATTACCATCAACTATTCTTATTTTAATTATTATCATTTAGATAATTCTTTTCTTTTGCAATATGGTTGCAAGAAAGAAATAATTGAGCTCATTCTATCATAACTTCTCTCTCTCCTCATTTCATCTTCTTCTTCCTCTAGCAAAGAGAAACCTTCTCATGTGTTGAGATTCATTCTCTTTAGAAAGAAAAGCAAACCCTAATCACTCTCTACTCATTCTAGGATGAAGGTTTAGCAAGCCGGAAACCCTAGTTCACTCAAAGATCGAGGAAGAGCCCAAAGGTCGAGCCTTCGAGGTGGATCCATCTTCGACGGGAGAAGGCGACAAAAAGAGAACCATCAACCTCTACAAGGTTTGAAGAAGAAGGAGTTCAAGTTTAGGTATAACCATCTTCCATAGTAGCTAACTCTCTTTAGCTTGTATACTAGTTTTAGTTTAGACAACGATCCCGACCTTGTTTAGTCCATGTTGCCTCTTGCGATAAAAATTCGTTTTTTATACCGTTTCCGCCTCCCCGTAAGCACCGGGGGTCGCAATATGGACTTACAGTGGTATCAGAGCCTAACTAAACTTAAACTAGCTTGGTAGTGAAGTGTAACGAAGTTCGGAACCGAAAAATCACAAAACCGGAAAACCAAAACCCTAAGTTTCTGTTGAAATTTTTTCTGCTCAAAATGAAAAACTTTATACTTGTAAATTCGTCTCAGGGTTTTCTAAGAACACCCAAGAAAAACGATAGCATGATTCATCAAAAGCGCCGCCCTTCCGCGGCCTCACCTATTCATCTGGCCGCGGAACCGCCGCTGTTTGGTGTCATCTTTGCATCGTTTTTCATGCAGTGTTCTTCTGTGTTGGTTTTGGGATTTTTAAAATATATTATATGTACCCAGATTTTCCAGAACTGAAATTCACTTTTGGGGTCCTATAATTCCGTATTTTTTCCGAACTTCACTGCACTTTGGCTATATTGGTTATATCTGTGATGTTTGCATGTATTGAACGTCGGCTAATCGCTATAAGTCAATTAGTCGGGGTTATACATGATCTGTGATGTGCTGGAATGTGTATATGAATGTGTTGGACTGTCGCGGGTGAATAGCCGGGGTGGATGTGAGATGAGCTTTTGTTTTTCTTTCATTCATTGTAAATGTAAATTGATGTAATAATATTATTTGTTTGGCCGCACAACCGGGTCGGGGTTGTAGCCGTCATTGTATAATTCTTTTTACTGTTTTTGCTCCTAGGATAGACCCATGGAGGGGTGCACAAACTACCGGGTTCTTGGCGGGTAGTTTGCCGCACCCGTAGGGGTCTTGGGTGGGGTATTTGGCTATTCACCGCGACCGTGTTATCCGCTTTTCGTTTCAGGCTCGAAAGGATTGCGGATTGCTAGTATATCCAATGTATTCATCTGTGATCTGTAATGTCTATCATTGCTTTCTATTTAGGCGTTGCTTATGTTTTACAGCCGCGCTAGCCCAGCCCCCGCTCTGTCGTTAGTTAAGTAACCTAACGAGTGATGACGGGACCCCGTGGCGAATGCGAATGGCATAAGCGTACGTCATATTTTGGTTGTTTTCTGCAATGGTAGGAACTAAATGATGGGACGCATTAAAAGAACTAATGCAAGAATATCACGCATTAAAAGAACTAATGCAAGATAATAAACCAAGTTTAAGTCGATGGAACACTTTCAAAAAACCACTCGGTTCTTTTCAAAACTAACTTTTAAATGCGGAGCTTGAGCCACTCCTTCTAAAAGCTATCTCGTTCCAATCGATTATATCAAGTTCACTACGTTCACGGTTTCGCCAAAACCATCCGTAGCCCTCCGTCGTTTCATATGAATATTCAACAGTATTCAAGCTGTGTTTGTTGGCCTTAGTCAAGGCACAGTGTTTGGTAGCTGGTGGGTATTCATATGTTGCATAGATAGAATGCGTTGGTTTGGGACAGTCGTATTGCCTTGTTGGCCATAGTCAAGGGTATATACGGGTGGGTTCAAATTAACCTGGATAACGACGGGAAGAACTTGACATGCGACTTATGATTTGTTGGCCTTAGTCAAGGTCATAAGAGCATGGGGCAAAAATCCACATCGGGAGTTTCATAAGTACTGAAACTTGCTAGATTTGCATACCATTTGGAGTGTGATGATTATGGTAGGATTCCTTCATTTTCGTCACGCGATGATATTTGGATCCCGATCCTACTGTGAGTATATGCTACTCCTCGGGAAATTTCTCACTAAACGATCAATGCTATAAACCTAGTAGGTGCCTAGAAAGGTGTTAGCGGGGCTACGCCCCCAGGGAAAAGAGGTTCTTAAATTAAGGAACTTCGCGAAAGCGTTGGAAAACCTCCCTCGAAGTACCGACACTGGCCTGGCTGAACGGTTAAGCAAGTATTGTACGGTGGGATTGATCCCGGCTAATTCTTCCTTTGTGGTTTGAGGAGGGATTCGAGAGACAGTGGGAGCCATCCTGTTTAGACAAATTAAAAACCATTCTAAACTTGCAAGAGCATCGTGCTAAGTGTTTCTTCTCTCCCCCTGCAGCGACCAAATCGAAATGACTGGACTTAAGTTACTTCTAGATAAAAACATATTGACAGGGCCAAACTACAAAGATTGGCTCAGGAATGTCAAATTGGCAATCTCTTACGACAAGCTGGGGTATCTTCTTACCACCAAAGCTCCCCCCGTCCCAGGTCCCACCTCCAGCGTCGCGGATAAGGAAATCCGTAAGACTTGGGAGATTGACAGCGCGAAGGCCAGATGCCTCGTACTTGCCTCGATGGACAACGACCATCAGAGGAGGCACGAGAATATGGATTTGGAATCCATATTTCTTCATACAAAAGAACTGTATGGAGAGCAGTCTCGTATCGCAAGATACGAAGTGTCGAAGAAGTTATTTTCGACTAAGTTGGCCGTCGGATCATCGGTAGCGGACCACGTGCTTAAGATGATTGGCTACACTGAGGAGCTCGCGGAACTTGGGACCACGTTGGACAGTGAACTTTATACGGATATAATTCTCCAGTCCCTTCCATCCACTTACGCCCAGTTCATACTGAATTTCAACTTGCAAGAAAAGGAAGTTGAACTTTCAGAACTCCTCAACCTGCTGAGGAGCGCAGAGGGCACCCTACAGAAGGGTAGGGATACATCCACTTTGTTTGTAGGAGGATCTTCTTCTTCTAGGTCCAAGGCGAAAGCCAAGGGAAAGAAGAGGAAAGCCCCCGCCAAACCAAGGGGCGGTGTTAGTAAAGTGGGTACGAAGGGAAAGGAAAAGGCAACAAAGATAGCGGGGAAGCTTGTTGGTAAAGAGGAATGCTTCTATTGTCACAAGAGTGGACACTGGAAGAAAGATTGCAGGGCTTGGAAAGCCAGGACACAGGAACTGAAGCAGGTTGCGGCTTCAGCTTCAGGTGTGTATGTTATTGAAAACTGTCTTTCTATAAACTCTACTTCCTGGGTATTGGATACCGGATCAGGATCTTATATCTGTAATTCTTTGCAGGCGTTGAGAAACCGTAGGTTTTTGAAGGCAGGTGACATGACCCTCAGAGTTGCGAACGGAGCTAGCATGGATGCTAAAGCCGTGGGGGACTATCACCTGGGAATGACAGATGGGCATGTTTTGGTTTTGCGTAATTGCTTTTTTGTACCCAACGCAACTTGTAATATCATTTCTGTATCTTTGGTTTCTAAAGAAGGTTATGAATTTGCGTTTGTAAGTAATGTTGTAAACATTCACCTTAATCAAGTTCTGATTGGGTCAGGTACACTGAGCAATGGTATATACGTATTAAACCAACCACAGATTTTCAATGTCCAGAATACACACAAAAGAAAGTCTCCAGATATCAATCAGGCTTTCTTATGGCATTGTAGACTGGGTCACATCAATGAGACACGGTTGACTAAGTTACATAAAGAAGGATACTTGGATCCGTTCGAGTATCAGTCTTATGCCACTTGTGAATCTTGTCTTATGGGAAAGATGACAAAGACTCCGTTCACTGGACACGGAGAAAGAGCGAGCGAGCTCTTGGGACTCATACACAGTGACGTGTGTGGTCCAATGTCTACACATGCCCGAAGCGGTTATTCATACTTCATTACTTTCACAGACGATTTCTCTAGGTATGGACATGTCTTCTTAATGAAGCACAAATCCGAGGCCTTTGAGAAATTTCGGGATTACAAGAATGAAGTTGAAAAACAAACAGGCAAAAGTATCAAGATCCTAAGATCGGATCGAGGTGGTGAATACTTGAGTGCCGAGTTCCTGGACTATTTAAAAGAGAATGGTATTCTCTCTCAGCATACTCCTCCATACACTCCGCAACATAACGGTGTATCAGAAAGGAGGAATCGAACCCTATTGGATATGGTTCGTTCCATGATGAGTAAGGCTGAGTTACCGCGATCTTTCTGGGGATATGCACTAGAAACAGCTGCACATCTCTTGAACCAAGTTCCTACTAAGACTGTGCCTACCACACCATATCAGATGTGGAGTGGGAAGAAACCCTGTCTTAAAGCCTTTAAGACATGGGGATGTCCGGCTTTTGTAAAAAAGCAGCATGCGGACAAGCTCGAGGCACGCTCAGTACAGTGCAAGTTTGTGGGATACCTAAAGAACTCCAAGGGGTATCTATTCTATTACGCAGAGGAGCAAAAAGTCCTTGTTTCTCGTCATGCCCACTTCTTGGAAACTGAGTTTTTGGAAAATCAGATAAGTGGGAGCGCAGTAGAACTGGATGAAGTTCCAGAACCTCAGACTATTACTGAGAGCTTAGTGGAACCAGAGGGTTCAAAAGAACAGGACATTCCTATGCCGCTCCGCAGAAGTAGTAGGCAGTCTCATCCGCCCGAGAGATACTACGGTTTTCTCATAGACGGGGATAGAGAGGATTGCATCATAGACTATGATGAGCCTACTAGCTTCCAGCAGGCCGTTCAGAGCATTGACTCGGTAAAATGGCTGGATGCAATGCGGACCGAAATGGAGTCCATGTACACCAACAAAGTATGGACGTTGGACATTGCTCCAGACGGGGTAAAACCCGTAGGATGCAAGTGGATCTTCAAAAGGAAGATTGGTGTAGATGGACAGGTTGAGACCTATAAAGCTAGACTCGTAGCAAAGGGTTTCCGTCAAAGACCTGGCTTGGACTATGACGAAACCTTTTCTCCAGTGGCTATGCTGAAATCCATTCGGATCCTTCTTGCCATTGCTGCCTTCCACGATTATGAGATTTGGCAGATGGACGTAAAAACCGCTTTTCTAAATGGAAGTTTAGAGGAGTGTGTCTATATGGATCAGCCAGAGGGTTTCATTCAGAGTGGGAGCAGCGGAAAGGTGTGCAAGTTGCTTAAGTCCATCTATGGACTGAAGCAGGCATCGCGGAGTTGGAACATCTGTTTTGATGAGACGGTCAAGGAATTTGACTTTATCAAAAATCCAGATGAACCATGCATCTATAGTAGATTTGTAGCGAGAACTGTAGTATTCCTTGTTTTATACGTGGATGACATTCTCTTAATAGGAAATGACATTCCTATGCTACAATCTATCAAGGGTTTCTTGTCACACAGGTTCTCCATGAAAGACCTGGGTGATGCCTCTTACATCCTGGGGATCCGGATCCATCGTGATAGATCCAAGAGGATATTAGGACTTTCACAGTCCAGGTACATCGACACCGTACTGAAAAGATTCAGTATGGAAGATTCCAAGCGCGGTAACCTACCGGCTTGTCACGGGATCACCCTCTCTAAAGAGATGTCTCCCAAGACTGATTTGGAGAGGGATCGCATGTCTATTATACCCTACGCTTCTGCGGTAGGCTCTATAATGTATGCGATGTTGTGTACCAGACCGGATGTAGCTTATGCACTGAGTGTAGTAAGCCGGTATCAGTCAAACCCTGGGGAGAAACATTGGATAGCGGTAAAGAACATTCTCAAGTACCTGAGGAGGACTAAGGAGATGTTCTTGGTGTATGGCGGAAAAGACCTCCAGATTGAGGCCTTTGCTGACTCCAGCTTCCAGAGTGACAAGGATGATTCCAAGTCCATGTCGGGTTTTGTCTTTACCCTCAATGGAGGGGCGGTGTGTTGGAAGAGTTCCAAACAGGAAACCGTTGCAGACTCGACTATGGAAGCGGAATACATCGCTGCATCTGATGCCGCAAAAGAAGCTGTCTGGATAAGGAAGTTCTTAAAAGAACTTCAGGTGGTTCCGTCCATTGTTGACCCAGTACCTCTGTATTGCGACAACAACGGGGCTATAGCTTTAGCAAAGGAACCCAGGTCCCATCAGAGATCCAGGCACATCTTGAGGCGGTATCACCTGATCAGGGAGATCGTGGATCGCAAGGAGATCGAGGTTCGGAGGGTTGCTTCAGAAGAGAACACTGCAGATCCATTCACCAAGGCCCTACCCCAGACTCAGTTCGAGCGGCTGATCGAGATGATAGGTCTTCGATACGCCAGTACATGGCCTTAGTGCAAGTGGGAGATTGTTAGTGTATATGCCCTAGAGGCCATTACTGTATCATACTAGTTTGTATATTTCTTGATGGAAGCTTGGGATATTCACCTTGTATAAACAATCTTGCTCAATATAGTAGTATGCTACTTGGTTTGTTTCTACTTCAATGTGTACTTGTGTTTATTTCAGTATATCACTCATACGCATTAGTGGAGCCCTTAGGATCTTTGCTTGATTACCAGCGTTGTGATGGCAGTCACACTAGTGGGGGCTGGGTAATCTATAGGCACATCCTTATACAGGTCCCTAGTCGTAGGACTGTCGAGACAGGGCATCGATACTCCGGAGTAGACTAGCGTATGCGCTTCTCATCCCAGTGTGGGAGATGGTCTGTCCCACAGCCATCAGTACGTCGTACTGGAGATAGTATACGGGTGCTCGTTGGGTTACGAGTACACTGGACAGGACTCGTCGGGAACTGACAGGTTGGTATTATACCTATCGTCAGTTATCAGTTCCCAGGTGACATGAGTACAGCTTAGTCCGCTGACTTGACACTGACACTTCGCCTCGAGTGTGTTCCCACTGCACTTTGATCACTACCCTACCACGGCTCAAAGGAGTCGTGCAAACAGGTGGTGGTTGGGTGCAGTCCCGAAGCACTTGGAGGCAGTGACGGTTAGACAGGATTCGTCTCTCCCGGTATTGGGGGTTGACATCGCGCTGTGTCTAGGAGAGCCATTACACGAGTAGTCCCTGGCCAGGGCAAGCGAGATATACTGGTAGGTTTCCAGTGTTATCTCAGGGTGTTTTGGGCTTCACTCCGACACGACTTGTACCGCTATTGGGGGACTGACGTTTTACCGCCCCCTAGGCCCGCCATGCGATGTATCAGACGAACAGACCGGACTGTACGGAGAATGTCACATTCAGACTCAGTAGGAGTTCAGATGGGGTTTCACCTCGTCAGCCTTCTTGTCGACATCTACCTGGGGACCGTTACGCACAGCTAGTGCCGCTTGCGGTCTGTGGTTAAACCCACTGCCAGCGTAGTGTCGAGTCTTTAGAGTCCCACACAGAGGGTATTCGCCTCTGGGCAAAACAGAGTAGAGGTCGCATGGTTTTGCGACAGGGTTCGTTCTCATCCGCGCACTTGTGCACGTTTGGAGTCCGGACGGATTATACTGGCAGGCTCTGGTTTGAGCCAGATACTGGTATATGTTTTGGGGGTTGCTTTTATCTCTTGGTATTCTTGTTCCTCGGAACGAGAATGCAGGTGTGTATGCACAGTTGACTTAGGCGGAGAATGAGGTTTTTCATTAGGGTTTCGGATCGGGTGCGTATGCACAGTTGACAGTTATCATTTTCCAAACCCTAATGGATTTATATATTATCTATTAATAATAGTAATTAAATGAGAATTATGTTATGGTTGATTTTTTGTTGACTTGTTGACCTTGGTTGACTTGTTGACCATTGACCACCATCATGCTTTGAAAGATCCTCCTTGATTCATGCTTACACTTCATTTAAAGAAGCATGATAGTGGTCATTCCAAAATTACCATCAACTATTCTTATTTTAATTATTATCATTTAGATAATTCTTTTCTTTTGCAATATGGTTGCAAGAAAGAAATAATTGAGCTCATTCTATCATAACTTCTCTCTCTCCTCATTTCATCTTCTTCTTCCTCTAGCAAAGAGAAACCTTCTCATGTGTTGAGATTCATTCTCTTTAGAAAGAAAAGCAAACCCTAATCACTCTCTACTCATTCTAGGATGAAGGTTTAGCAAGCCGGAAACCCTAGTTCACTCAAAGATCGAGGAAGAGCCCAAAGGTCGAGCCTTCGAGGTGGATCCATCTTCGACGGGAGAAGGCGACGAAAAGAGAACCATCAACCTCTACAAGGTTTGAAGAAGAAGGAGTTCAAGTTTAGGTATAACCATCTTCCATAGTAGCTAACTCTCTTTAGCTTGTATACTAGTTTTAGTTTAGACAACGATCCCGACCTTGTTTAGTCCATGTTGCCTCTTGCGATAAAAATTCATTTTTTATACCGTTTCCGCCTCCCCGTAAGCACCAGGGGTCGCAATATGGACTTACACTACAGTTCTTGCTTTGCACAGCGGTATATGTGATATATCCTGCACCTTATTCGATAAGGAAAGGACCGAGATCCCTTCACCGGGAGTGACTCCTTTAGCAATAACTGGCAGATGCTACACACTCGGTTTGTTTTTTGATTGCTTTTAAGAGTTTTTTCTTTGCACAGTGATATATATGATATATCCCACACCTCATTCGACGAGGAAAGGACCGACGGTCCCTTCACCGGGAGTGACTCCTTTAGCAAAACTAGAAAAGCCTAAAAAACACTCCATTTCAAAATTCATTTGATTCTACAACGATATCAAGTTCATTACGCAATAGGTTTTCAGAAAAACCTGTCGTAGCCCTCCGTCATTTCAGATAAGTACTAGTTAGTATTCGTGCTGCGGTTGTTTGGCATGCGTCAAGGCGTAGTGTACGGTAGCTAACTAGTGCTTATCTGCTAGCATATGATGCGATTGGATTAGGGTATTCGTACGGCGTTGTTTGGCATGCGTCAAGGGTCGTGCGGGTGGGTTTAATTCAATCAAGAAATGTACGGGTTGAACTTGACTGGCAGACTATGGGTTGTTTGGCATGCGTCAAGGTCATAGCGAGCTAGGGGCAAAACATTATCGGGAATTTCAAGTGTTGAAATTTGCAATGAGATTGCATACCTTCTATGAGATAGTTGGATCCCGATACCCGCTGCGAGTAAGTGTTACTCCTGGAAGAGTTTTATACATTACAATTAGCCGATCAAGTAGGTGTCTAGAAAGGTGTTAACGAGGTTACGCCTCTGGGAAAACGAGGTTTACATTAATTAGGTTCGTGCGAAAGCACGGGGGACCTCCCTCAAAGTACCGACACTGGCCTGGCTGAAAGATTGGCGAACTTGTAGTGTGTAATTAATCCCGGCTAGTCTTTCCTTTTAGGGTTTGAAGGAAGATTTGATAAAAAGCAGTGGGAGCCATCCTGATTAGATAAAATAATAACCAATCTATTCTTGACAGAGCGCACGCTGAGTGTTTTCTTCTCTCTCTCTCTCCAGGTAGCGACCATATCACACCTTAATCAAGATAATAATACGGATTATTGACCGAACCCGCTTGTTATACTGAGCTGGGGAACGTTGGTCCCGCTCCACCTTATACTTGTTATAAGACAGAGCAGGAAATTGGGGATTACCAGAATTCCCGTGCCGCCCAAACAAAGAGAGTGCATGCTGATGCATCATCTTCGGGTGTGTTGTTTATACAGAACTGTTTCTCAGTATCCTTTACGTCCTGGGTATGTGATACCAGATCAGGATCCCAGATATGTAATCTGTTACATAGGGCTACAGAAAGGTAGAGAACTGAGAACGGGTGATAAGTTTCATGAGGCAGAAAACGGGGCAAGTGTTGCAGCCAAGTCTGTCGGTCACTGTCACCCTGTATTACCAATACATTGATTCTGAACGAATGTTGTTAGATACCGAACCTGATATACAAAATCATATCAGTCTCTTTATAAGTAAAGAAATGATAAAATTTTGTATTGTTGGATAATGTTTTGAACATTTCCTATATCAAAAGTTGATGGTTCAGGCACGTTATCTAAAAGCATTAATGTTCTAAATCAAACTACAGTTCTTAGTATACAGAACACACACACGAGGAAGAGTTCAGAAATGAACGAATTCTTCTTGAGGTATTGTAGACTAGGTCATATCAATGCGACCCGACAAGCGAAGTTACATGTAGATGCATATTTAAATCAGTTTGAATCTACATCTTGTGAAACTTACCAGTCATGTCACAAAGATATAATGACACCAGCTCTGTTTATTGGAAACAGAGAAAGAGTTAGTGAACTCTTGGGATGATACATGTTGATGTATGTTAGGCCCCCTGTCTACACATGCCAAGACTGGTTCTTTGTACTTCGTTACATTCTCTGATAATCTCTCAAGATTTAGACATATGTTCCTGTTGAAACACAAGTCCGAACCTTTTGAGATATTCACAGAATATAAGTTAGAAGTAGAGAACCAATAAAGGTATAAGTATTATGTCCTATGATGAGATCAAGGAGGAGAATACTTGAGCGCGGAAATCCTGGACTATTCTAAAGGAGAATGAGATTCTCTCTCAGCATTACTCCTCCGTATACACCATTGCACGATGGTATGTCGGGGCGGAGCAGATACACCCTATTTGATATGGTGTGCTCTATGATGAGTACTACTGAGTTACCTATTTCCTTTTGGGAGTTATGCACTTGAGAAGCTGCATACCTATTGAATAGGGTTCGAATCAAATCAGTTGCCTACCGCTCCATATGAGATATGGTATGGGAAGAGCCCATGTATTAAGCTAGTTAAGATTTGGGGTTGTCCGGCCTATGTCTAAAAGCAAAATCCGGACAAGCTCGAGGCAAGATCTGTTATGTAGAACTGGAAATGTTCCAGCTATACAAAATACAGCTGATGATTTGATAGAACCAAAGGATTCAATAGTTACCAACGAACCTCAGCCTCTCCGCCGATCTAGTAGGGTTCTTCACCCACCTGAGAGATACTTCGGTTTCTCTATGACAGTGGGAGCGAGGATTGTATCATAAGATGATGACCCAACTAGTTTCGAGCTGGCCATCAGGAGTGGGACTCTGTAAGAATGGCTGGATGCTTAGCGATCTGAAATGGAATCCTTATATACCGACAAAGTATGGACTTTTGTTGCTATATCTGAAGGGTTAAATCCCCATCAGGAGCAAGTATATCTTGAGAAGATTACTTGGTGTATATGGAAAAGTTGAGACTTTCAAAGCTGGACTTGTTAAAGGTTTTGGTCATCAACCAGGCGTGGATAATGATGAAACCTTTTCAGTGCCTATGCTTAAGTCCATCCAGATCCTACTTGCCACGGCTGCATACCATGACTACGATATCTGGTGGTTGGGTGTCATGACAGCTTTTCTAAATGATGTTTTAGAAGAGAGCGTCTATAAGTACACAGCCAGAGGGCCTCGTAGACAGTGGGAGCAGCGGAAACGTGTGCAAGATGCTTTATAGGATTAAAGCAGGCATCACGGAGTTGGAACATCTGTTTTGATAGATTAGTCAAAGAGTTTGACATCATCAAAATGGTAGATGAACCTTGTATAAACAAAAAGGTAGTAGGGAGTATGGTGGTGATCCTCATAGAGTACGTGGATGACATACTCTTGATAAGAAAGGAGTTTCTTATGCTACGCTCGATCAATCTTCGTTTATCACAAAGATTCTCCGTAAAGGATCAAAGTGTATACTGAAAATCCTAGCTTTTGGATCTATGAGATAGATCTAAATGGATGTTAGGCTACTCACTAGTTGTAGTGAGACGGTATCAACCGATCCTGGGGAGAATCACTGGAAGGGTTCCAGTGTGATAAAGACGACTGAATGTCAGTCACAGGCATTGTCTTTACCCTAAGCAAAGGGACGGTATGTTGGAAGAGTTCCAAGCTAGATACCGTGACATACTAGAAGATAAAGGCAGGGTACATCGCTACTTAAGATGCCACCCTAGAGGCTGTTTGGGTGTATATTGGTTCATGAGATGAACTATGTTCCTCCCATTGTGCGACAATGGAGTTGTGGCTTATGCCAAGGAACGCAGGTCCTATCAGTGATCCAGACATATTCTAAGACAGTATCACTTGATCATGGAGATGATTGATCTCCAGGGGATCGAGGACAGGAGAGTAGACTCAGAGGACAACACAGCGGATCCACACACAAAGGCCTTTTCCCAGAGAGAGACTTTTATGGGATGGTTGAGTATGAGATACTACAACCACTGCTATAGATGGCCCTAGTGCAAGTGGGAGATTGTTAGTTATATGTATGCCCTAGAGGCCATTACTGTACATAGGATGTATATTGTAGTGGATGCTGGGACATATATAGGGAGGACTTTCTTGCTCGACATGATAGTATGCTATCTGGTTACCCTTTACCTTAACGTGTATGCTGATTGTCTCTCTGTTACATGTTGGTAAAGCCCTTAGGATGTGTACTTGACTACCTGGACTATGATGCGGATCATACTAGTGGGGACATGGTAGTCCATAAGTACACCCTTCACAGTCCCTAGTCGTGGGTATATCGAGACGGGGCATCGATATACCAGATTAGACTAGCGTATACCTTCTCGACCCATTCAGATGGGCGATGGATGATCCCATATCCATTGGTGTTTGACATCAGAGATGATATACGGGTGCTCAGTAGAGACTGGGTACACTGGACGGACTCGCCGAGAACTCCCAGATGGTATTATACCTCACGTCAGATGGCAGTTCTCTGGTGACACTGGTACAGAGTAGTCTGTTGACCCGAGATCGTCATAGAGTCTCGTGTGGTTCCCACTGTGCTTTGATTTCCATCTTACCACGTCCAAGAGGGCGTGTAAAACGGTGGTATTTGGGTACAGTCCCGAGTCACATGGAGGCAATGAGCGATAGGAGGGAATTCGTCTCTCCCGGTATAGGGGGTTGATGTTGTGCTGTGTTCGATTGGCTATAACAGGAAATCCCTGGCCAGGGTTACTGAGATTTACTGGTAAGTGTTACCAGTAGTTTCTCGAACAGTTATAGACCTCATATCGACACGACTTATTGAGCTATTGGGGTCTGACGTTTACCACCCCTAGGCGAGATATGCGACATATCAGACGATCAGACCGGACTGTACGGTAGTGTTACTGGTTGGATTCACTGGAGTGTGAGCGGGCTTGCTCGTCGATCTTCAGATCGCTCAATACCCGGGTGGCCGTTACGTTTAGCAGACCGCTTGCGGCTTGTGGGTGTTTGATATGATCATCATCTGCTGCCGGCGTATTGACGAGTGTTTAGAGTCCTACACAGAGGTTTCCTGGCTCAAGCGAAACGAAATAGGAGCGCAAATGAGATATGTGCGGGACCGAGAATAATGCGTGTATGTGATACCGTATTTCATTCTCGCGATGAATGTATCGATTAGGTTATATGCGATATACCCTAGTTATCGAATCAAGGGTTGATTCGATAAACCGATGCATTGCATACTAGTCGGTTATATACGATATGACTGGATCGTTAAATCAAGTGTTGATTTAATGATTTAATGCATAATTATATATTTGATATATTACTTTGCACTAACTAGTATTGGTTCACTTTAAATGGATTTTCTCGCTCGAATGTGCACATTGTATATTCGATATATTTTGTACACTTGATGATACATGTTTAACTATAGTTAAGTGTAATGAATAAAGCCATGGTTAAACTAAGGATTAGGGTTTTCTTTTCTTACTTATTTATTTTTTTATTTATTTTGAATAGATGAGAAAAGAATGGTTGCTAATTTTGGAGTTTAGTTGAAGCTTCATGAAGCTTTGACTTTGTAACCATTCTTGTCTTCATTCTTAACCCTAACCATTTGTGCAAACCATGGTTTATTCTCTACACTTAACTAGGGTTTGATTATGATAAGGATTTCTTTGGTTTTCTATTTTAAAAAAACTTATCATCATATCATTTCTTCTTCTTCTTCCTTGAACTCAAGAAGAAAACCTAGAGGTCATCAATGGTGATTGATGATAAAGAGTGAGAAATCCAATTCTAAAGTCTACCCACTTCCTATTTCTTCATCCTCTACCTCTTGCCAAGTAGTAGAGTGTGTTTTCTTCACAAGTTTCTTGACTTGGTGAAGTCGGAGCTTGATTTAGCGATGCCTCGACGTAGATCATCTTCGGCATGGACATCGATGACCTAGCCCGTCCATTCTCCGATGAAGCCGACGCAAGAGCCCGGGACTTGTTATGGACAGCGAGGAGACTTCATTGCGGAGCTATGGAGGTGGAGAACCGGATCTACAAAGGTTGTATTTCCGTATCTCTTAGTTAAGTGTTAACTAGTTTACTTTTCGCCTAGTTTTCTAGCCAACGGTCCGTACTAGGGTTTCTCGGCACCATAATTTTTTGAAATTGGCATGGTTGATGCCTTGTGAGACCTTTTGGGAGTGCCTAGGAATCCTACAAAAACATCATGTTTTGTACAAAAACGGCGAATTGTACTTGCTAGATTTTCGGAAAAATGACTTTTTAAGTGAAATTGGGGTTTTTGTGAATTTTAATCTATTTTATATTAAAATTAGTGTTCGTGAATGTGCAAATGAGTGTTTTGGGAGTTTTCTCGATGGTTTGGCGTTTGTACGCCGACGTCGAGGGTTTTTGGGTCGATTTGCGAAAGCAACCATAGGTTTTGACCTATGTGGGATTCGTGCGTCGTTTTGGTCATGAGCCGGATTTTAATGTGGTATGGTGCGTTATGATATGTAGGTACCCCATGTGGACTTCGATACGACAAGCAAGCGCGTGGCGACGTCGGCACCGGCGAACGAGGACCAGGTGAGTAGATTTATATCTACGGGGAGAAGTCGGGTGGATGGCGTATAGCACCCCCGCAGTCCGTGGTGGTGTATACGGATGCGTATACACACCAACAATTAGTATATGTTATTTGGGATTAATAACGATGTTAGGATGGATATTGGTGTGTTGGATTACTTTAGTGTTGCGAACCCTAGGGTAGTGTTGCACTACACATACACACATACATACTTGCATACATTCCTTTTTATATGTGCTCATGAGATTCTTTATAGTTATGTGTTCACATGGGTATGGGACTATGTGTTCACATACGGATTTGATGATGATACTTGGGATTGAGCTGAGTCGATGAGATTTGTTTTGTGGTTGTGATATCGGTGATATGGCAGGATTCGTACTTGAGGTACGTCCTGGTGTTATAGCGGATCTTGGGGCGGCGATACGGGTGAATAGTGTTATAAATAAAATGGTCGACATGTGATCGTGATATGAGGCATGACATGCTAGGATATTGATATTAGGCCGTATCGGGCGATGTATACCCTTGATGATGCTATGTGCTGACGGTATCGGTTTGTACGAGATTGTCGATCTGTAGTCAGATCATGGGTATATTGAGGATATTAGTATTGTACTAGACATAGGTCAGTACCCTAGACTATGATCTTGAATAAAGAGGATACCAGAGGAATGGTGTGAGGGATATGATATTGACCCGTACCCAGATTTGGGGATGCCGTACGACGGATTTACGTACGAGCTATATCTTGATGATTGATCCGCACTCTTGACTTGGGATGGCTGATTGTAGATATGGTATTGGATATGATATTATTGAGGCGGGATCGCCGACTAATATATATACAGGTATGTATATGGATCGACTCAGATGTTAGGCAGTTTCCTTACCTGTAGTCCAGCTTGTTAGCTTAGCCCTTTAGTTTAGTTTAGTTGTTAGATTAGATTCGATTCTTACCTATTTCAAAAACTAACGAATCGTGGGTATTTTAAAAGACAGCCCAAGGGATCCTACGGATATTTCAAAAGACGTATCTTTTCATAAAAACACCGTAGCCCCTATTTTCAAAACCCCATGATTCGTGTTATTTCAAAAGGAACCATTTGTAGGACTTATATTAGATTAATGCAGGTTAGTTACAGTTGCGTCTAGTATTCAGCTCCCGCTTATTATTGTGGTTCGCTTCGCATCGCATACTTATGTTATAATTTCTTATTGCAATGTTGATATCATATTGTTAGGACACCAGCACCATTACCGATGATGCGTATGTACCATGTACACTTACTTGCCGGCTCATACACATCTTCATCGGTAATTGCCATGTCAGGTACACCTTAGAAAATATTATTGCTTGACTTAGCTTGTTAGTTAGTAATTTAACATGATATTAGTGTGCCTGCCTTATATGCCAGCTTAACATTGTAGTATTTACTTGTCACTTCATGCATACTGTTATTCATTGTTATGCCTATATTCATGGTTTTTACATGCTATTGATGATTTGGATTCGGATTTCCATGAAATTTTCTGGATTTGGGGGGAAAACCGCAAAACCTATATAAACTGATTTCTCTCTTTTTAAATAAAAAGTGCGGTTTTTCTCATGATGTATGAGTCGTCCACCATGAGTTTGCTGATGGATTTCGAGACCCGATTCGAGGTGACGGATGAACCGTTTTGGGTACATGGTGGACCCGGTAAGGTACCCCGGGGCAAGAAGCGCGTGATGATGATGATGTGAGCCTGGCAGGGGAGCACTACCTACCGGTGATTTTACCCGACACGTCGGATATCGGGAGGATACCGTCGTGGTCTTGAGATGGATGGTTGGGGCCGGTCTGGACTGACGGCGCCCTAGATATTGTGATTGAGACATTGAGATTTCGAGATATTGAGGTACAGAGACTGTGATACAGAGATATCGAGATATTGGGATTACGTTTTGTGTCGATGCTAGGAACTGTTTTATGCTGATTTCATTATGATACCTCATTTTAAAAATACAAAGGAAATCTCACTAAATTATGAAAACAGTTCTTCATTTACATGTATTCTATTTTCATGCATTAATATCTCATTCATATGATATATTGCTACTTGAGGCACTGACACGGGCACATGAGATTACACTCGGGTTAGATATTTACCCTAGCCTTGTTATAGGCTACATGTTATTCATATATTTGAGGATATATTATGATCATTGACCTAGGTTGCGTTATTTATGCGATTTCTGTGCGTAGATATTTTTCTATTCACGAGTTGGCAACTCACCCCCGTTGTACCCCAGTTTCTTGCAGGTTTGCCGTACAGGTTTCATTACGGCTTTGCGGGCATAGTTTCTTTCGGGTGATTTGCTAGTAGGTGGGTTTACTTGTATCGTACCCCCATTATATATCTTGTATATCATTATTCTGCTGTATCTAGAAGTTCCATCAACCAAACATGTATTTATTTGAGATAGAGACCAGTGATGTTTATTCTTTCGACCTTAGAGTCGCGCATTGTATTTATGTGGTTTTTGAGTTTCCTTTTGAATTTTGATCCTCGCCCTTGGCGTTGTATATTATATTGCTTGTGTGGTTGTGACCGTCGATTGACGAAGAGCTAGCTCCCGCTTGGGGATGCCTTTTATTGATTTCATATATTATTCATGTTGTATCCCATTTGGGGGCCAGTATTTTCAAAGGAGACTCTGCCGAAATTTTCGGGAAATTTTTGATGTTTTTAAAACCGCCTAATTCGGCTTATGCTATTGAAACTACTTGCTTTAAGTTGGTTTTTCCTGCACTCTACATCTTTCTTGGTTTGGATTTCTGGGTTTTCGGTTTACTTAGATTACGTACGCCTCGAGACGTTCGTAGTTTAAGTGCCGGTCATGTTCCGTACTTTCGGGTCGTGACAAAAAAACTTTGTTTGAAAAATATATAATTAGGACAATTTAAAAATAACAATTAGCAACTTAACAACTAGATTAGATTTTTCATGGCTTAAAATGTTAAACTACTCATTATTACCATAATCAATTAATAAAAACCCTAACTTAAACTCAAACCCTTTTCTTGCATTTTCAAACTTGAAATTGAAACCATATTACTAACTAAATAAGTTTTATTTAAAGTATTTAAACAACAAATTAACTATAGGGTTAAGATTTATACCTCACAAATTGAGATATAGCATGCAAATCTTAGCCTCCAAATTGCTAACTTTCCTCAAGATCCAAATTAGTTTGGCCAAAGAAAATTTTGTTAATGGTTAAATGAAGGATTTGTGAGACTTTGTTTTGATTTTTGATTAATTTTGGAGAATTTTTTTAAGAGAATGAAGTGGGGAAAATGGGGGATTGGGGGATGAATGGGAGGCTCGGCCAGCAGCCATAGAAGAAGGAGAGAGAGAGAGAGAGAAGTGTGTTTGTGGCCAAGTCAAAATAACCCTTACCTCAATTTGAATGCGCCATACTTCATCTTTCTTTATTCTTTTCACTTTATTTCTTTTTTTTTCTTTTTTTGTGAGGAATGAAGTGGGGAAATAGGGTGGCTATGCTCGGCCAGCTAGGGGAAGTGGATGAGTGTGGGTTTGTGTAGAAGTTCCCAAGTCAAGACAAACCTCTCCTAGCTCATTAATACAACATACAACATAATTCTATTTTTATTTTATTTTATCTCTTATTTATTTTACCCTAGAATGAACTAGAACCTTGGAACCCAAATGAGAAAAAGAAAACATGTTACAAACTTCGTTTAAAGTTGTCATGGTTCACATTTGACTAATTAACCCATTCTCATTTGTAATTATCACTAATTAAATGCATTAGTGAAAGCTTAAAATAATATTAAAAATAATTAATTAGGGAAAAATATTTAAGTAAACTAACAATTTATAAGTAACTAAATAAATACCAAATACTAGCCATTACATAGCTAAAATAGGTATATTTAAGTCTATGTTGGAAAATAATTATATCTTGATTTTTACGGAAAACACCAGTTATTTTACCGATTATCGGAAATTTCACCTAAACGATATTCAGAACGTTACATGATCCAAGCGGTCGAACCTGCAAGAAACTGTGGCAAAACGGGGTTGGGTTGCCAACTCGTGAGTAGAAAACATCAGCAGGTAGAAATCGAATAAACAACGATTCCTAGGGCATACTATAATATGAAGGTAATACTATGATACCAAGGGTGTCCATGTATGCATACATATCAACAATATAATTGATGCCAATGACAACATATAAAAATCAAAAGTCAGAAATCTATGTATGAGGAAAATCAACCAACAAGTGTCCATCAACGACACATCGACATCATGGAAACTGAGTGTCCAACATCGACATTCGAAAACATCATGAAACCCATGTCCAGTATCGACACGTAAATCCTCATATCTCAGGCACTGCATCCTCTGATCATCCCTCATATCCATCTCACGACTCCGGTCGGTATCCTCCGGATAACCGCCGGGTCCAAACTATCACTGGTAGGTAGTACTCCCCTTGCCGAGCTCATCGCCTAACTCTACAAGCTTCTTGCCCCGGGGTACCTCACCGGATCCACCATGTACCCGCAAATGGTTCCTCCATACCTCGAGTCAGGTATCACATAGCTCAGAATCAAGAAAACTCATGGTGGACACGAAATATCATATCAAGAGAAACCGCGTTTTTTTAAAAACAATACACAATTTTCTTTGAAATATAACCACGGTTCTCAAATCCAGAGATCTCATAGAAATAGCACCTCAATGCATGTAATCATAAAGTACGATGTATGCAAACATAGAACAGTAATATGAGCATGTCAAGTATATCATGCAAGCATGTCCTATGATAGTGCTGAACAATGAATGCACTTTTACGGTTAAGATTAATATCATGATATGGCAGTTCTTCTGTGCAAGTGGCATGGAAATTTCCGATGATGAATATGTGTGAGCCGGCAAATCTGTGTAAGTGTAATATGGGCATCATCGGCAATAGTACAGGTGTACTAGCAGACGATATCATAAAGTGGTAAATACTGGAAACATAATACGTATCTCACGAGGGATAATCCAAAATAAACATAAACGACAAAAAGATACGTAACTACACATGAACCATACGATTAGTTTAAATGATATGAATCATAGTTTTGAAAGTGGGGGCTACGGTGTTTTTGAAGAAAAGACTCCATTTGAAAATCCATAGCGTCCCTTGAGATTCCCATTTAAAAGTGCATACGAATCGTCGGTTTTGGAAATAAGCATGGTGCAGGTGACATCTTAACGTCAGCGATCCAGTCTCATAGTATCTGATATGGCAATATCCTCGATCATCATCCTCAAATCACGAGCGAGGATCAATCACCCATTGTATCTCATCGCGTATGGTAATCCATCGTATGGTGGCAAAAACAGAATAAGCATTCTATCGTCTTATACATCTATAAGGATATGGATCTATGGTCTCGTGCATCCTATCTTATCCATCTCATCACATCCCTATGTCACTCTCACATCGTATTTACATCAATCTCATATCATATCGATATTGATCTCAAATCATGTCACTATCAATCTCATCCTTATCAATCTCGTATCATTTCATTATAGATCTCGTTCCATATCTTGTTATATATATTCAATTATTCATATTACCTCGCATCCTCAAATCAAGCATATCCGCTATTGTCATCTTATATCGTCATATTGACATCACAATTCATGTTATCTTGTATTAATCATATCATCTCTGACTAACTCTTTGATCATATCCGTAGTTTCCTATTAAAGGTTTCTCCGACTATATTCTATATATCGGTTTCCATTTTATAATTGTGGGGGTGCTATAAGCCGTCCACCCGACTTCCCCCGTAGATATAAATCTACTCACCTACTAAACTCCTTGCTTGGTCGAAGTCGATGTGCTTCATCGTCTCGAAAGTCCACGCGAAGGTACCTACAAATCAACACACATCATAACGTTATTAAAACAAAGTCCGAAAAACCGATATGGCACGCGAAGTGCTCATAGGTTAGAACCAATAGCTTACGCATGCAAAAACAACCAAATAACCCTCGTCGTTGACGTAAAAACGTCCAATGACGAAATCCAAACTCAAATACCAAAACCAAGTTTCAGAAATAGGAAAACACGAAATCAGCAACTAAGGAAATCTCTCTCAAATTCTACCCTAGGTCAAATCAAGACATTTTGCATATAGGGTTGCTCTAGATATCACATAAGGAAGCCACTCACCAAAAACTAAACCCTGACTCACAAACATGGCCGCAATTTGCGGCCATACACAAAATCTGCGGTCTGAACCTGGGAAAATGGGCTCGGGTTTCAGGTGTTGCTTCATGGTTGCCTACTCGTCTCACTGTCATGGGAACTTAATTTATAGGGCTCTCTAGTCATCCTAGATTCCAAAATACCCTCACAATCTATCAAATATTCGATGTCCGGAAAATTCTATGTTCGTGGTTTTGGGTTCTCATCTCTGGTCTTGGCCAGTAAAACATCACTAAGGTCAAGTAAACACTCACTACATCTCAATTTACCGCATACAAGTCCAAACTTCCACTAAACATGAACCTAGAAAATTCTAAGATCACAATCTACACTAAAATGAACTCTACACTAAACTAGAAAGTTAAGAAACTAATTACAAGATGAGAAGTGGAATTATACCTCATGAAAGCAACTCAAGGAAACGCTAAATGGTTGAAAGTCTTTAAAATCCAAACTTGAGCTTGCTATGGGGTGTAGGATGAGGTGGTGATCATTTTTAATGAAGAGAGTGTGGAGTTTTGAGATGGTTTTGGGGATAATTCATGGAAGTAGAGGAGGTAGAGAAAGGAGGTGAAGAAGAAGAAGGAGATGAAGAAGTGTAGTCAAGAAATAATGAAGGATGGAGGAAACAAAACAAATGAAGAATGGTCAAGAGTTGTATGAACCATACCCTCACTCTCTCTCATACTCTCACAAGCCCATGCTCTCATGTGATCATTGTGTCCCTTCTCTCTCTCTCTCCTCAATCATGCTCTCTTTTCTTTTCTCATAAAAGATATAATGAAAATGAAACAAAAAATAACAATGAAACTATGCAACAAAATGTAACATGTCATGGTGCACTAGCCATGGCTAATTAAAAATACGGATTTTGCTTAATCATGATTAGTAGTGCACTAATCAAGTTTAATTTAAACTTGTATATAATTAATTATAAAATGCCCAAATCCAATAAATACCTTTTTAATAATTAATATATATTAATCTCCAAATATTTTCCAAATATTGGTATATAATTATACCATTTTAGGAAAACACCAATTTGTAAATTGAATAGTTTTCGTGAAATATATTATTTTAATATTTAAATTCCAAAAATAATATTTTATATTTTTGAAATATTACATCTTCAAACCCTAATTGTCTCATTAGTTGAGAAACCTAGGGTTCTTGAGACTAATCAATCCATAATCACTCTCTACATCCTCTAGGCTACTTAGATTATCATACTAGGTATCCTAGTTACCTCAGATTAGAGGTAGGAGCTCAAAGTACACACTCTCGGGTGGATCGCCTTTGACTTGAGGAGGCCGACGATCAAGCATGATCCGTACATTTCGAGGAGCCAAGGAGGAGAACAAGAAGACCCGAAGGACTTGATACTAGGAGGTATAACTTTCTTCATAGTAGTTAAACTTCTTTTAGTTTAGTTAGTTAAGGTTCAACTAAAGATCCTGGAGTTTAGTTGGTGTTGCGAAGCTTGAAAATATCATTTTTTACATATTCTGCCTCCTCGCGAACCCGCGGGGTGGGCGACATCGACTTACAACATCTGTGTTGAGGATGTAGTCACCGAGTGTATATTATTTTTCATTTCTGCATCTAGGTTTGACCCATGAAGAAGTGCACAAGCTACCTGGTTCTAAGATTTAGTGGATGGCCATCTCGAGGAGTCGAGACCCAGGTCACCCAATTCTAGGATTGGCGGGTAGCTTGCCGCACTCGTAGGGGTCTAGGATTATTCACACTCGTCTATTCACACGACCGTGGAGGACTGTGTTTCATAGGTGGTTCAATGAAATGAAATTTTTTCTAGTTGATCCTTTTACCCATTCTCTGTGATGCTTATATATGCCTGTTGCTTATCATGCCTGTGATGGATATCTATCTATCTATCTATCTATATATATATATATATAAGTGTGTGTGTGTGTGTATTTATGAATAACGATGCATGACGGGACCCCATGGCGAATGCGGGTGGTATATATGTACATTCTATTTTCGTTCTTTTTCTGGTGTGATAAGGTTAATTGATGGGTCCGCGTTAATCTCACTTAATGTAAAAGAAATCAACCTAAAATTTGACATCGTTGGAACAATTGCAAAACCACTCGATTTTCCTCAAAAACAACTTTTAAAAGCGGAGCTTAAACCACTCTTTTTCAAAAGCTATTCGACTCCTTCGACTATATCAAGTTTATTACGTTCACGGTTTTTGCCAAAACCAGCCGTAGCCCTCCATCATTTCAAATAGGAATCAACTAGTATTCATGCTATGTGTTTTGACCTTCGCCAAAGCATAGTGTTTGGTAGCTAGCGGGTACTTATCTATTGCATAGGTAGATGAATTAATCTAGGACAGGCGTACAGCTGTTTTGACTTCGTCAAGGGCTTGTATGAATGGTTCTAGATTATTCTGGACAATGACGGGTTGAACTTGACTTGCGACTTATGATGTTTTGACCTTCATTAAGGTTATAAGCGCTTGGTGCAAAAACAACATCGGGAGTTTCAAACATACAGAAAACTTACTAGTGTTGCATACCTTCTGGAGTGTGGTAGTTTTGGTAGTCTTCCTTCAAAATTATCACACAATGATAGTTGGGTCCCGATCCTACTGTGAGTATCAGCTACTATTCGAGAGAGTTTTCACTTTGCAATTAGCTAATAATGTAGGTGTCTAGAAAGGTGTTAACGGGGCTACGCCTCTGGAAAAAGGAGGTTATTTAATTAGGTTCGTGCGAAAGCATGGGGGACCTCTCTCCGAAGTATCAACACTGGCCTGGCCGGAAGATAAGCGAACTTGTAGGGTGCAATTAATCCTGACTAATTCTTCTTTTAAGGTTTGAAGGAGAATTTGAGGAAATAGTGGGAGTCATCCTATTTAGATATACTAATAACCAATCTAAACTTGCAGGAGCATTTGCTAAGTGTTTCTTTTCTCTTTCTCCTAATTGCAGCGACCATAACGTGACTTAAGTTTATAATAGATAAAAATAAACATGCTTGGCCGAATTATAAAGGCTGGCCGAGGAACGTCCACATGGCCCTTACTTATGATAAGGTTTCATACATCCTCACGGCTAAAGCCCCCGTGTTCCAGGTCCAAAATCGTCGGCCGCGGACATTGAGGTCCGTAATACTTGGGATTTGGATTGTGCGAATGCCAAGTACCTCGTGCTGGCCTCCATGGATAATGAACATCAGAGGCAACACGAGAAAATAGACCTTGCTTCCATCTTCCTCCATACCAAAGATTTATATGGAGAGCAATCTCGTATCGCAAGATATGAGACCTTGAAGAAATTGTTTCAAGCGTGGTTAGCTGTCGAAACATCTGTTGGGGACTACGTCCTAAAGATGATTACTCTCATTGAGGAGCTTGCGGACATAGGAACTATGTTGGAAAATGAGTTGTATACTGATTTGATTCTGCAGTCCCTTCCCTCCACTTATGCCCAATTCATATTGAACTTCAATATGCAAAAGTTGGAAGTTACACTTTCTGAGCTCCTCAACATGTTGAGGGTGGCAGGTGACACCTTAAAAAAATCCAAGGAAACACCTACTCTATTTTTCGGGGAATCGTCTTCCTCTAAATCCAAGGCCTAAGGCCAAGGGAAAGAAGAAGAAGACCTCCACCAAACCGAGAGGAGATGCGCAAAAAGTACAGGAAAAGGGAAAGGATAAGATTGGAGGATCAGCAACAAAGGAGGAGTGCTTCTACTATCAAAAGAAAGGACATTGGAAGAAGGATTGCCGGGCTTTAAAAGACAAGAATCAGGACATGAAGCAAGTTGTGGTTTCGGCTTCAGGTGTGTTCATGATTGAAAACTTTTTCTCTATAAACTCTACTTCCTGGGTATTAGATACCGGATCAAAATCTTGAAAATGTGTCTTAGCACCTCTACTAGGTTTCCACATGCATCAATTATGCAATTTTAAAAAATCTAGAGGTCTAAGCTACAATAACCTAGAATCGAACTAGAGAATTAGGGTTTTGTAAGAAGGTAAACAAGTTTTATACTAAGTAAACAATGTTACAACCTTTGTAGACTAAGTCCTTCACTTCAATAGCTCTAAGTAGTAGTACCTAAGCTCTAAGTAGTGGTCCCTAGAACTCTTCTTGGCTCCACTTGAAAAAAGGATCGAACTTGCTACGTCGTCTTCGAGGCCGAAGATGATCCATATTGAAGTCACTCTAACTCAAGCTGCCTCTTCACTAATCAAGAAATTAGTGAAGCAAACAACCTAGTCTTATGGGCTAGATGAGAGTAGTTTGATGAAGTAGGAATTTTTCTCACTTCAGAAATTATTTTCTCCTTTTCTTTTCCAACTCAAGAAAACCTAGAGAGGATGAAGATGAACTTGGGTGAAAAAATATCTGAAGTGATGAATGAAAGAGTTAACCATGGGCTAAAGATAATGGTTGGGTTATAAAATATCTAGAGTAAAACAAAATTAGTGAGATGAGTCATGGCTTCTACATGTTTCTACAAGCATCTTAAGCCATGCTCATTTTCATTCATTTTATTTTACTCTTAATGAATAATTACCACAATTATCTTTAGCTTTGGTGTGACTCTCATACACCCATGTTCTATGTATCATCCACCATGACACAATAGTAAATTATATATATAAATAAATATATATCACATATATATCATTACATATATACAAGAGAAGAAATTCACTAAAGAGCTAATATTAGTTAATATATATTAATATATCAAATATAAATATATATCAAATTATTAAATCAACACTTGATTCAATAATCCGGTTATATTATATATAACCGACTAATATCATTTATATGTATATCAAATTATCAAATCAACACTTGATTCAATAACCCGGTTATATCATATATAACCGACAACATTCAATATACTATATCAAATCAACACTTGATTCAATAATCCTGTCATATCATATACAACCGGCCAATATCAAATATATATACAATTATAACAAATTATTGAATCAATACATGATTCAATAATCCGGTTATATCACATATAACCTAACCGATATCAAATATCTCCCGATTAGAATACGGTATAACATACTCGTATTTAATCAAGCTTCCGCACATATTACCATATATGCCCTACTTCATTTCGCTTGAGCTAAGAAACCTCTGTGTATGACTCTAAAGACTTGTCAATATGCCAGCAGTAGGTATTGATTATATCAGATACCCATAAGCCATCAGCGGTACTAGCTGGACGTAACGGCTACCGAGATATTGAATGAATAGAAGATCAACAATCAAGCTTGTCCAAACTCTCATAAAGCCAATAAGCAACACTTACCGTACTGTCCGGTCTCTTCGTCTGATATGTCGTATATCAAGTCTAGGGGTGGAATCGTCAGACCCCAGTAACTTGATAAGTCATGCTGATGTGTGGGCTATAACCGTTCGAGAAACTACTGATAACACTTACCAGTAAATCCCATCTGCCCTGGCCAGCGATTTGCTGTTATAGCCAATCGAGCATAGCACAACATCAACTCCCTATACCGAGAGAGACGAAACCCCTCCTATCTTTCATTGCCTCCATGTGACTCGGGACTGTACCCAAAATCCACCTGTTTTCACGACTCCTTTGAGCCGTGGTAGGGAGGAAATCAAAGCACAGTGGGAGCCACACAAGACTCTATGATGATCTCGGGTCTATAGACTAACCGGTACAAGTGTCACAAAAGAACTGCTTTCTGACGATAGGTATGGTACCATCTAGGAGTTCTCGACGAGTCCTGTTCGGTGTACCCATTCTCTAATGAGCACCTGTGTACAATCTTTGATGTCAAACACCAATGGATGTGGGATCAACCATCGCCCCATACAGGGTCAAGAAATGTACACACTAGTTTGTAAATCCACGTTGCCCACCCCGGTGCTTGCGGGGAGGCGGAAACGGTATAAAAAATGGATTTTTAACGCTCAAGGCAACATGGACTAACTAAAGGAAGATCTTTGCTAAACAAAAACTAACTACAAAGCTAAAAAGTTTAGCTACTCGGAAAAGAGGTTATACCTAGGGCTTTTAGTCCTTCTCTCCTTGCTCCTTGGAGTGAATGAAAGTGATCTCCTTGTCGCCTTCTCTTGTCGAAGAAGGATCCACCCGAGAGCCTCAACCTTTGGCTTCAACTTCAAACTAGAAGTAACTAAGATGCTTGGAGTGATAATCCTAGAACCTTAGAAAAGAGTAGAGAGTATTTTAGAGGGATTTATCTCAAGCTCAAGCATTCTCAACTCATGAGAGGGGAAAGCTAGAGAGAGAGGAAGAGGAGGAGAGAGAACCAAAATGATAGAATGAATAAGAAAATGAACCATTCTCCTCATATATGTGAATTATGGAAATTAGATAATTAGCTAAGATAATTGTCATGGTTAATCAAGACTTGACCATTATCATTTCACATTAAATGCCATTTGCAAGGATCAAAGAGCATCATTCATATGGAATGATGATGGTCAACATGTAAACCTAGGTCAACAAGTCAAGTATAGTCAAATGGTCAACAACCCTAACCATGCACAATTATAATTAACTAATATCAATTAATCATAATTCACACATAAGCATCAAGGTTAAGAAAATGACAATGGTCATCAACCCTAATCAAAATCCTCTGCCTCTGTCTTAGTCAACTGTGCATACGCACCCGTATCCGTGATCCGAGGAACACGAATACAATGAGATAAAACCAATCCCAAATCATATACTAGGATCCGGCTTAAACCAAAGCCCGCTAGTATAAGCTGTCCGGACAGCAAACGTGCACAAGTGCGCGGATGTGAACGAACCCTGTTGCAAAACCATGCGACCTCTACTCATTTTGCCTAAAGGCGAATAACCCTCTGTGTGGGACTCTAAAGACTTGACACTACGCTGGCAGTGGGTTTAACCACAGACCGCAAGCGGCACTAGCTGTACGTAACGGTCCCCAGGTAGATGCCGATAAGAAGACTGACGAGGTGAACCCATCTGAACTCCTACTGAGTCTGAATGTGACAGTCTCCGTACAGTCCGGTCTGTCGTCTGATACATCGCATGGCAGGCCTAGGGGGGCGGTAAACGTCAGTCCCCTAATAGTGGTACAAGTCGTGTCGGAGTGTAGCCCAGAACACCCTTAGATAACACTGGAAACCTACCAGTATATCTCACTTGCCCTGGCCAGGGACTACTTGTGTAATGGCTCTCCTGGACACAGCGCGATGTCAACCCCCAATACCGGGAGAGACGAATCCTGTCTAACCGTCACTGCTTCCAAGTGCTTCGGGACTGCACCCAACTACTACCTGTTTGCACGACTCCTTTGAGCCGTGGTAGGGTAGTAATCAAAGTACAGTGGGAACACACTCGAGGCGAAGTGACAGTGTCAAGTCAGCGGACTAAGCTGTACTAATGTCACCTGGGAACTGATAACTGACGATAGGTATAATACCAACCAATAGTTCCCGACGAGTCATGTCCAGTGTACTCGTAACCTAACGAGCACCCGTATACTATCTCAAGTACAACGTACTGACGGCTGTGGGACAGGCCGTTTCCCGCGCTGGGATGAGAAGCGCATACGCTAGTCTACTCCGGAGTATCGATGCCCTGTCTCGATAATCCCACGACCAGGGACGTGTAAATAAGGATGTGCTTGTGGATTACCCAGCCCCCACGAGTGTGACTGCCATCACAACGCTGGTAATCAAGCAAAGATCCTAAGGGCTCCACTAATGCGTATATATGATATAATAAAAGAAACACATGTACACATTAAAGCAGAGACAAACCAAGTAGCATACTACCATTTTGAGCAAGATTGTCTATACAACTGTGAATATCCCAAGCTTCCATCAAGTAATATACATACTAGTATGATACAGTAATGGCCTCTAGGGCATATACACTAACAATCTCCCACTTGCACTAAGGCCATATACTGGCGTATCGAAGACCTATCATCTCGATCAGCCGCTCGAACTGAGTCTGGGGTAAGGCCTTCGTGAATGGATCTGCAGTGTTATCTTCTGAAGCAACCCTCCGAACCTCGATCTCCTGGCGATCCACGATCTCCCTGATCAGGTGATACGGCCTCAAGATGTGTCTGGATTTCTGATGGGACCTGGGTTCCTTCGCTAAAGCTATAGCCCCGTTGTTGTCGCAATATAGAGGTATTGGATCAACAATGGACGGAACCACCTGAAGTTCTTTCAAGAACTTCCTCATCCAGACGGCTTCTTTTGCGGCATCAGATGCAGCGATATATTCCGCTTCCATAGTCGAGTCAGCAATGGTTTCCTGTTTGGAGCTCTTCCAACACACCACCCCTCCATTGAGGGTAAAGACAAAACCCGACATGGACTTGGAATCATCCTTGTCACTCTGGAAGCTGGAGTCAGCAAAGGCCTCAATCTGGAGGTCTTTTCTGCCATACACCAAGAACATCTCCTTAGTCCTTCTCAGGTACTTGAGAATGTTCTTTACCGCTATCCAATGTTTCTCCCCAGGGTTTGACTGATACCTGCTTACCACACTCAGTGCATAAGTCATATCTGGTCTGGTACACAACATCGCATACATTATAGAGCCTACCGCAGAAGCGTAGGGTATAATAGACATGCGATCCCTCTCCAAATCAGTCTTGGGAGACATCTCTTTGGAGAGGGTGATCCCGTGACAAGCCGGTAGATTACCGCGCTTGGAATCTTCCATACTGAATCTTTTCAGTATGGTGTCGATGTACCTGGACTGTGAGAGTCCTAATATCCTCTTGGATCTGTCACGGTAGATCCGGATCCCCAGAATGTATGAGGCATCACCCAGGTCTTTCATGGAGAACCTGTGTGACAAGAACCCTTTGACAGATTGTAGCATAGGAATGTCATTTCCTATTAAGAGAATGTCATCCACGTATAAAACGAGGAATACTACAGTTCTCGCTACAAATCTACTATAGATGCATGGTTCATCTGGATTTTTGATAAAGCCAAATTCCTTGACCGTCTCATCAAAACAGATGTTCCAACTCCGCGATGCCTGCTTTAGTCCATAAATGGACTTAAGCAACTTGCACACCTTTCCGCTGCTCCCATTCTGAATGAAACCCTCTGGCTGGTCCATATAGACACACTCCTATAAATTTCCATTTAGAAAAGCGGTCTTTACGTCCATCTGCCTATTCTCATAATCGTGGAAGGCAGCAATGGCAAGAAGGATCTGAATGGATTTCAGCATAGCCATTGGAGAAAAGGTTTCGTCATAGTCTAAACCAGGTCTTTGATGAAAACCCTTTGCAACAAGTCTAGCTTTATAGGTCTCGACCTGTCCATCTACACCAAACTTCCTTTTGAAGATCCACTTGCATCCTACGGGTTTTACCCCATCTGGAGCAATGTCCAACGTCCATACTTTGTTGGTGTACATGTACTCCATTTCGGTCCGCATTGCATCCAGCCATTTTACTGAGTCAATGCTCTGAATGGCTCGATGGAAGCTAGTAGGCTCATCACATTCAATGATGCAATCCTCTCTATCCCCGTTTATGAGAAAACCGTAGTATCTCTCGGGCGGATGAGACTGCCTACTACTCCTGCGGAGCGGCGTAGGAATGTCCTGATCTTTCGAACCCTCTGGTTCTACTAAGCTTTCAGTAATAGCTCGTGGTTCTGGAATTTCTTCCAGTTCTATTGCGCTCCCACTAATTTCCTTTTCCAAGAACTGGTGTTCTAGAAAGTGGGCATGGCGAGAAACAAAAACCTTTTGTTTCTCTTCGCAATAGAAGAAATAACCCTTGGAGTTCTTTGGATATCCCACAAACTTGCACTGTACTGAGCGTGCCTCGAGCGTGTCCGCATGCTGCTTTTTGACAAAAGCTGGACATCCCCATGTCTTAATGTGATTAAGATAGGGTCTCTTCCCACACCATATCTGATATGGTGTAGTAGGCACAGTCTTAGTTAGAACTCGGTTCAAAAGGTATGTGGCTGATTCTAGCGCATATCCCCAGAATAATCGCGGTAACTCAGCGTTACTCATCATGGACCGTACCATATCTAATAGGGTTCGGTTCCGTCTCTCCGATACACCGTTATGTTGCGGAGTGTATGGAGGAGTAAGCTGAGAGAGAATTCCATTCTCTTTTAAGTAATCCAGGAACTCGGCACTCAAGTATTCACCACCTCGATCAGATCTCAGAGCCTTGATACTTTTGCCTGTTTGTTTTTCTAGTTCATTCTTATATTCCAGGAATTTTTCAAAGGCCTCGGATTTATGTTTCATTAAGAAGACATATCCGTACCTTGAAAAGTCATCCGTAAAAGTAATGAAATAAGAATAACCGCTTCGTGCATGTGTAGACATTGGACCGCACACATCGCTGTGTACGAGTCCCAAGAGCTCGCTCGCTCTTACTCCGTATCCAGTGAACGGAGTCTTTGTTATCTTTCCTTTGAGACAGGATTGACAAGTTGCATATGATTGATATTCGAACGGATCCAAATATCCTTCTGTATGTAACTTAGTCAACCTTCTCTCATTGATGTGACCCAGCCTATAATGCCATAAGAAAGTCTGATTGATTTCTGGAGACTTTCTTTTATGTGTATTCTGGACATTGAAAATCTGTGGTTGGTTTAATACGTATATACCATTGTTTAATGTACCTGACCCAATCAAAACTTGATTAAGGTGAATGTTCACAACATTACTTACAAATGCAAATTCATAACCTTCTTTAGACAATAAATATACAGAAATGATATTACAAGTTGCATTTGGTACAAAATAACAACTACGCAAAACCAAAAAGTGTCCATCTGACAATCCCAGGTGATAGTCCCCCACGGCCTCAGCATCCATGCTAGCTCCGTTTGCAACTCTGAGGGTCATATCACCTGCCTTCAAAACCCTACGCTTTCTCAACGCCTGCAAAGAATTACAGATATGAGATCCTGATCCGGTATCCAATACCCAGGAAGTAGAGTTTATTGATAGATAGTTTTCAATAACATACACACCTGAAGCTGAAGCCGCAACTCGCTTCAGATCCTGGGTTCTGGCCTTCCAAGCCTTGCAATCCTGTTTCCAGTGTCCACTCTTGTGACAGTAAAAGCATTCTTCCTTCCCCACAAGCTTTCCCGCTACCTTTGTTGCCTTTCCCTTTCCCTTCGTATCCACTTTACTAACACCGCCCCTTGGTTTGGCGGGGGCTTTCTTCTTCTTTCCCTTGGCTTTCGCCCTGGACCTAGAAGAGGAAGATTCTCCTACAAACAAAGTGGACATCTCCCTACCTTTCTGTAGGGTGCCCTCAGCACTCCTCAACATGTTCAGAAGTTCGGAAAGTTCAACCTCCTTTCCTTGCATGTTGAAGTTAAGGATAAACTGGGCGTAAGTGGAAGGAAGGGACTGGAGAATCAAGTCAGTGTAGAGTCCATTCTCCAACGTGGTCCCAAGGTCCGCGAGTTCCTCTATGTAGCCAATCATCTTAAGCACGTGTTCCGCTACCGATGATCCGACGGCCAATCTTGCAGAAAAAAGCTTCTTCGACACTTCATATCTGGCGATACGAGACTGCTCTCCATACAGTTCTTTTGTATGAAGAAATATGGATTCTAGGTCCATATTCTCGTGCCTCCTCTGATGTTCATTGTCCATAGAGGCAAGCACGAGGCATTTAGCCTTCGCGCAATCGATCTCCCATGTCTTACGGATTTCTATATCCGCGACGCTGGAGGTTGGACCTGGGACAGGGGGAGCTTTGGTGGTAAGGATATACCCCAACTTATCATAAGTGATTGCCATCTTGACATTCCTGAGCCAATCTTTGTAGTTTGGCCCTGTCAGTATATTTTTATCTAGTAATAACTTAAGTCCGGTCATCTTGATTGGTCGCTGCAATTAGGAGAGAGAAAAGAAACACTTTAGCATGATGCTCTTGCAAGTTTAGAGTGGTTTTTAGTTTGTCTAAACAGGATGGCTCCCACTGTCTCTCGAATCCCTCCTCAAACCATAAAGGAAGAATTAGTCGGGATCAATCTCACCGTACAATACTTGCTTAACCGTTCAGCCAGGCCAGTGTCAGTACTTCGAGGGAGGTTTTCCAACGCTTTCGCGAAGTTCCTTAATTAAGTAACCTCTTTTTCCTGTGGGCGTAGCTCCGCTAACACCTTTCTAGACACCTACTAGGTTTATAGCATTGATCGTTAAGTGAGAAATTTCCCGAGGAGTAGCATATACTCAAAGTAGGATCGGGATCCAAATATCATCTCGTGATAAAACTGAAGGAATCCTACCAGAATCATCACACTCCAAATGGTATGCAGCGCTAGCAAGTTTCAGTACTTATGAAACTCCCGATGAGGATTTTTGCCCCATGCTCTTATGACCTTGATTTTGGCCAAAATATCATAAGTCACATGTCAAGTTCTACCCATCATTCTCCTAGTTAATTTGGACCCACCCATACCTACCCTTGACTTTGGCCAAAATGGCAGTACGACTGTCCCAAACCAACGCATCTATCTATGCTGCACATGAATACCCAACAGCTACCAATCACTATGCCTTAACTTTGGCCAACATACATAGCTTGAATACATACTGACCATTCATATGGAATGACGGAGGGCTACGAATGGTTTTGGCGAAACTGTGAACGTAGTGAACTTGATATAATGATGGAACGAGATAGCTTTTAAAAGGAGTGGTTCAAGCTCCGCATTTAAAAGTTTAGTTTTGAAAAGAACCGAGTGGTTTTTAAAGTGTTCCAACGATTTTTACTTGGTTTATTTTCTTGCATTAATTTTAATGCGTCCCATCATTTAATCCTACCATTGCAGAAAACAACCAAAATATGGTATTCGCTTATGCCATCCGCATTCGCCACGGGGTCCCGTCATCACCCGTTAGGTTACTTAACTAACGACAGAGCGGGGGCTGGACTAGCGCGGATGCAAAACATAAGCAACACCTAAATAGATATCATATATAGATATATAGCAATGATAGTCAAACCAGATCACAGATGAACACTTTGGATATACTAGGAATCCGCGATTCGTTCGAGCCTGCAACGAAATGCGGATTACACGGTCGTGATGAATAGCCAAACCCCACCCTAGACCCCTACGGGTGCGGCAAACTACCCGTCAAGTACCCGAAGTGAAGCAACCTCCCTCAACAACGTGAGTAAGCCACTCGGAACTTCAAGATACCCGGTAGTTTGTGCACCCCACCTTGGGTCTATCCTAGGAGCAAAAACAGTAAAAAGAAATTATACAATGACGGCTATAACCCCGACCCGGTTGTGCGGTCATACAAATAATATTACATCAAATTATATGTTACATGAATGAAAGAAAAAGAAACTCTCATCTCACATCCACCCCGGCTATTCATCCGCGACAATCCACCGAGTTCATATACACAAACCAACAAGCATTACAGATCACAGATATGTATAACCCCCACTAATCGACGTATAGCGATTAGCAGACGTTCAATACATATAAAACATTACAGATATAACCAATTAGTCAAAGTATGGGGAAGTTCGATCAAAAATACGGATTTATAACCACCCCAAATACAAATTTCTTTTCTGGAAAATCTGGGCAGAAATTAAATATCTTAAAAATCCCAAAACCTTAACAGAAGAACACTGCACCAAACTCGGTCCACGACCGAGTCAACTCGGCCGCGGATCCGCGGCAAGAAGCATGTTCTTGCCGCGGAACCGTGGCGCTTTGAACGGTTCACTGGATCGTCTTTGGTGTGTTTCTTAACAAAACCCTGAGCCGATTTTTTAAGTATGATTTATTATTTTTAGAGCAGAAAAAAATCAACAGAAACTTAGGGTTTTGAAAACTAGTTTTGCGATTTTTTCCGATCGAACTTCTATACACTTTACTAACTAGCTAGTTTATGTTTAGTTAGGCTCTGATACCACTGTAAGTCCACGTTGCCTATCCTGGTGCTTGCGGGGAGGCGGAAACGGTATAAAAAACGGATTTTTAACGCTCAAGGCAACTTGGACTAACTAAAGGAGGATCTTTGCTAAACAAAAACTAACTACAAAGCTAAAAAGTTTAGCTACTCGGAAAAGAGGTTATACCTAGGGCTTCTAGTCCTTCTCTCCTTGCTCCTTGGAGTGAATGAAAGTGATCTCCTTGTCGCCTTCTCTTGTCGAAGAAGGATCCACCCGAGAGCCTCAACCTTTGGCTTCAACTTCAAACTAGAAGTAACTAAGATGCTTGGAGTGCTAATCCTAGAACCTTAGAAAAGAGTAGAGAGTATTTTAGAGGGATTTATCTCAAGCTCAAGAGATTCTCAACTCATGAGAGGGGAGAGCTAGAGAGAGAGGAAGAGGAGGAGAGAGAACCAAAATGATAGAATGAATAAGAAAATGAACCATTCTCCTCATATATGTGAATTATGGAAATTAGATAATTAGCTAAGATAATTGTCATAGTTAATCAAGACTTGACCATTATCATTTCACATTAAATGCCATTTGCAAGGATCAAAGAGCATCTTTCATGTGGAATGATGATGGTCAACATGTCAACCTAGGTCAACAAGTCAAGTATAGTCAAATGGTCAACAACCCTAACCATGCACAATTATAATTAACTAATATCAATTAATCATAATTCACACATAAGCATCAGGGTTAAGAAAATGACAATGGTCATCAACCCTAATCAAAGTCCTCTGCTTCTGTCTCAGTCAACTGTGCATACGTACCCGTATCCGTGATCCGAGGAACACGAATACAATGAGATAAAACCAATCCCAAATCATATACTAGGATCCGGCTTAAACCAAAGCCCGCTAGTATAAGCTGTCCGGACAGTAAACGTGCACAAGTGCGCGGATGTGAACGAACCCTGTCGCAAAACCATGCGACCTCTACTTATTTTGCCTAAAGGCGAATAACCCGCTGTGTGGGACTCTAAAGACTCGACACTACGCCGGCAGTGGGTTTAACCACAGACCGCAAGCGGCACTAGCTGTACGTAACGGTCCCCAGGTAGATGCCGATAAGAAGACTGACGAGGTGAACCCATCTGAACTCCTACTGAGCCTGAATGTGACAGTCTCCGTACAGTCCGGTCTGTTCGTCTGATACATCGCATGGCAGGCCTAGGGGGGCGGTAAACGTCAGTCCCCTAATAGCGGTACAAGTCGTGTCGGAGTGTAGCCCAGAACACCCTGAGATAACACTGGAAACCTACCAGTATATCTCGCTTGCCCTGTCCAGGGACTACTTGTGTAATGGCTCTCCTGGACACAGCGCGATGTCAACCCCCAATACCGGGAGAGACGAATCCTGTCTAACCGTCACTGCCTCCAAGTGCTTCGGGACTGCACCCAACTACTACCTGTTTGCACGACTCCTTTGAGCCGTGGTAGGGTAGTAATCAAAGTACAGTGGGAACACACTCGAGGCGAAGTGACAGTGTCAAGTCAGCGGACTAAGCTGTACTCATGTCACCTGGGAACTGATAACTGATGATAGGTATAATACCAACCATTAGTTCCCAATGAGTCCTGTCCAGTGTACTCGTAACCTAACGAGCACCCGTATACTATCTCAAGTACGACGTACTGACGGCTGTGGGACAGGCCGTCTCCCGCGCTGGGATGAGAAGCGCATACGCTAGTCTACTCCGGAGTATCGATGCCCTGTCTCGATAATCCCACGACCATGGACGTGTAAATAAGGATATGCTTGTAGATTACCCAGCCCCCATGAGTGTGACTGCCATCAGAACGCTGGTAATCAAGCAAAGATCCTAAGGGCTCCACTAATGCGTATAGGTGATATAATAAAAGAAACACATGTACACATTAAAGCAGAAACAAACCAAGTAGCATACTACCATTTCGAGCAAGATTGTCTATACAACTGTGAATATCCTAAGCTTCCATCAAGTAATATACATACTAGTATGATATAGTAATGGCCTCTAGGGCATATACACTAACATAGTCTACTCTGAAATATCGATGCCATGTCTCGATACTCTCTCGACTAGGAACTGTTTAAAAGATGTGCTTGTGGACTACACAAGCCCCACTAGTATGATCTGCATCATAGTCCTGGTGGTCAAGCTAACATCCCTTTATCAACATGTATCAGAGAGACGGTATAATAATACAAGTATATATGTTAAGATAAAGAGCAACCAGATAGCATACTATCATGTCGAGCAAGAAAGTCCTATATATATATATATATATATATATAGGACTTTCTTGCTCGACATGATAGAGCCCTATATATATATATATCCAAGCATCCACTAAGGCCAGTTGTTATAGTATCGCATACCCAACATCCTAAAAAGTCTCTCAATCTGCGTCTGGGGGAGTGCCTTCGTCAGTGGATCCGCTGTGTTGTCTTACGTGTTAACTCTCCTGACCTCGATCTCCTGGCGATCTACTATCTCCCGGATCAGGTGATATCACATAAGAATATGTCAGGATTGATGATGGGATCAGGGTTCTTTGGCCAAAGCCACATCTCCATTGTTATCACAATACAAAGGTATTGGATGCTAAATGGATGGAACCACACCAAGTTCAGCAATGAACTTCTTCATCCAGACAGCCTCTGTGGCAGCATCGTGAGCAGCGATGTATTCAGCCTCCATCGTCGAGTCTGCCACGGTATCTTGCTTAGAACTCTTCCAACATACCGTCCCTCCATTGAGGGTGAAGACAAAACCCGAGACCGACTTGCTGCCGTCCTTATCACTTTGGAAGCTTGAATCGGTAAAGGACTCCACTTGGAGTTTACCGTTACCATACACAAAGAACTTCTCTTTAGTCCTTCTCAAGTACTTAAGAATGTTCTTCACAGTAGTCCAGTGTTTCTCCCAAGGATCTGATTGATACCTACTTACCACACCGATTGCGTAAGCTATATCCGGTCTGGTGCACAACATTGCGTACATGATAGACCCAATTGCAGAAGCATAGGGTATCTCTTGCATGTGAGCCTTCTCCAAATCAGTCTTGGGAGACATCTCTGTTCGCTGCCGAATACAGAAACGGGACCGCGTAGGTTCGTCTTGCCTGAATTTGGTGGCAGATGCTATTTTGTTATATCCGTCCACCTCTCCGAAGATGCCAAGTTGATTTATGGCACCGTGTATCGGAGGTTTAGACGGATGCGGCCATTGTAGAAGACTTCGTCAGATTCCCCTTCATTGTGAGGGGTTTTTGATTGTGGGGACGCTCTTCCCTGCAGGTGCAAGCCCCTGCAATTAATTACGCTACTGCATCGCGGTAACAACTTTCTCCTTCTCCAGATGGTCACTTCGTGTCGTGTATGTTTGTTTTGTTTTTTGGTTGCCCGTGGATTGTATACGGAGACTAATTTATGTTGTCGTCCGTAGGGCGTGGATTAGTCCAAATCCATATTTTCTTAGATTTGGGTTTTGGTTTGGGTTTAAGGATACGCTAGTCTCATTTGAGACGAAGATCAACTTAAACGTTTGTTAAGGATATGTTAGTCTAATTTTAGACTAAGATCAACTTAACAGGATGATTTAGATCCAACAAAAGAGCATTTGGGCCATATTGTTTTAGTTTAGGGACTTTGCGGTCTAGTTTAAAGACACCGTAATCTTTAAAGTTTAAGGACATCATAGTCCATGAGTTTAAGGACCCCACAGTCCATAGCAGTTTAGAGACGTCATAGTCTGTAAAGTTTAAGGACATCATAGTCTATGAGTTTAAGGACCCCACAGACCGTGAAATGTCTGGTTGTCAGTACCCGTCACCTCTTTGAAGACGTTGAAGAATTAAAACGACAAATATCAGAGGAGTGAAGAGATGTACCCTTGAACCAATATTGGTTTGGAAATCTGTAGTCCAATTTGGGACTAAGATCAATGATTTATGAGCATATGGGCTCAGTTAATCTGAAGTAGGGTTCTGTGACCACTTTGGGCTCGGCCCATTTAGTTAAAATGTTAAACATTTAACAATGCTGAGCACTGGTTTGGGTCCTGACAGCCATTTTGTCTTTATATATTGAGTGCTGAGCACTTATCATAGCTCTAGGGCTTTATTATTTAAACAACAATCTATGTTCTCTCAGCGCACACGTGAAGAGCACGTGGCGCGCTTGGCGCTGTGCGCCAGTCAATGAGCGCAGAGCACTTCTGGTGAAGTAGCGTACACGTGAGGAGCACGTGGCGCGCTTAACACTGTGCGCCGGTCAATAAGCGCAGAGCGCTTCTTTAAATTTAGAGCGCTAAAGCTCTGCAGCGCTTTCCGCTAGATTTGGAGCGCTGAACTGCTTCTTTTAACTGGAGCGCTAGGGCTCTGCAGCGCTTTGCGCTAGATTTGGAGCGCTAAGGCGCTTCTTTTAATTGGAGCGCTAGGGCTCTGCAGTATTTTGCGCTAGATTTGGAGCGCTGAAGCGCTTCTTTAAATTTGGAGCGCTAAGGCTCTTTTTAGGCAGCTTTGTGCTTCGAGAATTAAATTCTCTCTTATTGGAGACTTTTTCTCATGGATTTAAGAACAAAGTTCTTATTTTATAGGAGATGTTTCAATCTCTTATGTTCTTGGTAAAAGGCTTTGCCTTTATGGATCTGTGATCCTAAGAGAATTGAATTATTCTTCCCCCTTTTTATAATGAGATATTATAATCTCTTTATGAAAGACAATTTTTCTTATAAATCTATGATCTGGCAAATGAATTAAGTTCTTTTTCTGATGAGATATTTTGATCTCTATACCTTGAAGAAATTCTTCTTCTGCAGAGAGCTTGTTCTTCTCTTTTAACATTTTCAAAGTTTTTTTTTGGGGGGGTTCCTCTATCTTTTCTTCTTTTGATTTGAAATCTTATAGGGAGGTCTCTCTATATTTGGAAAAAGAGATCATTGGTCGTTGGGACCCACCACCTCTCCGACGACGCTGAGGGATTACAACGCCATATATCGAAGGTGTGGAGAGATGTACCCTTTGAACCATGTCCCACTTATCAGGAGGAAGAATATTTTGAAGTTTAAACTCCTAACTGCTGAAAAATGTCTCTTTGCGTTCATGCACGTGCGTCGCACGTGGCGGGCGCACGTGGCGCTTGCATATCATGGGGGGCAGCTAAGGCCCTAACATGGAGAACTAAGCTTCTTTGAGAATTGAATTATCCCACATGCGTTGCATGTGTTTGGCTCACGTGTGTTCTCCGTGGCGCGCATGTGGCGGGCGTACGTGCATTGCACGTGGCGCACATGGCGCTTGCGCATATGCGCATTATGAGGGGAGCAAGCTTCTATGGAGAACTAATCTCCTTTGAGAATTGAATTCTCTCACGTGCGTTCACATGTTTGGCTCACGTGCGTTGCACGTGGTGCGCATGCGGCTGGCGTACGTGCATTGCATGTGGCGCACATAGCGCTTGCACATATGCGCATTATGGGGGGGGAGCGAGCTCCTATGAAGAACTAATCTCCTTTGAGAATTGAATTCTCTACCTTTTCTAGGAGCTATCCCCTCATATTTATATGGGAGTTGTAGAGAAGGGATCTCTCTTTTTTTTCTGATGTGGGACTAAAAATGCATCCCCCATGTAGTAGAGCATTACTTTAGATTGCACAGGCGTAGCACATTTGCTCATAACTTTTGATCCCGGATGAATTATGAGGCCCATAATATATCAAATAGAAGGATTTTTCGAGAAATTTTCGATACCATCAGAATATAGCTGTTTCTAATTCTGGAGTTTGTCAAAATACAACCCGGAAAATACTGGTTCGCATTTTCTTCCTTAGATTACACATGCATAACACATTTGCTTATAACTTTTGGTCCCAGATGAATTATGAAGCCCATAATATATCAAATCGAAGGTTTTTTCGAGGCGCTTTCGATAACATCAGAATTTAGCTGTTCCCCATTCAGGATTTTTTCAAAATACATCCCGGAAAATACCGGTTCACATTTTCTTAAGCGTATCGTTGCCATTTGATACATTGGGCTCTTCTGCGCAGAAATTTTTGGTGGGAACAAATGCCCCCCACTATTTTGCCCACGTAAGTATGTATGTGAGTGAAGTAGTGCATAGTTATGCATAGCGTATGACCAGTTTCGGGTTGGTATATAACTTTCAGAATCTTGATCTAAGAAGACAACGAGCGGACACAAGCGTCGTCATTTATCATTGACTCAAATCTCGACTCTTAAAGGATATAGTTCCAAACCCTCAGCCCCATGAGCCGCACCCTTCTATTTCTTTATGTCTTACGCTGGCGTGAAGTAGTTTATATGATCTTGAGTAACTTCTCCATTTAAGTGGCATGTAGTTTTGGCAAGTGTGGCCAATAGATTGTGGATAACAGTTCATCTTGAACTCTTTATAGGGTAGTGATGGTTTAGGAAACAGTTTTAGATCTGTCTCCTAAGACTTTTCAATTTTATGAGCCATGAAGGTCTCATAAAGATTTTTCTCCCTACGAGTCGTGAGGATCTCGTAGTTGTATTTTCTCCATTGGAATCGTGATGATTCCTAAGTGTGCTTTCTCTTGAGAGTTGTATGGATCTCACAATAGAATTTTCTTTCTTACAAGTCGAGATGACTCGTAACTGATTGATGAGTTGACCTACTCCCGATTCAAAGCATTGCTTCAACGGGGAGGTCGAGGGTTGACTTTGGTCGTGTTTCATGGGGTCAGGATTGACTTGGCCGTGTTCCACGGGGTTAGGATTGAATTTAGCCATACGGGGTCATGATTGACTTTAGCCATACGGGGTCAGGATTGACTTTAACCATACGGTGTCAGGATTGACTTTAAGTTGTCTGTGCACCGCCGAGTCATGGAACTGGGAATTTTGCCGCGGCTCCGAGATAGTCTCTAGGCTTTCTGTGAACCTTCGAGATTTGGAACTAGGGACTTCGCCATGGATCCACTTTGCTGACGTCATGTCTGCATCCTGCTGGAGGAAGAACGTTGTTGTTGATCTCTAGGCTGCAGATGTTGCTGTCGAGATTTGGAACTAGGGACTCTGCCGTGGCTCCGCTTTGCTGACGTTGCGTATGCTGTAACGAGACGAATGCCGAGGTGGTCTCTAGGTTGTTTGTGAAACGTCGAGATTTGGAACTAGGGAATTTGCCGTGGCTCCGCTTGTTTACATCGTATCTACTTCTGCTGGAGGAAGAACGCTGTTGTTGATCTCTAGGCTGTAGATGTTGTTGTCGATTCTTGGAACTAGGGACTCTGCCATGGCTCTGTTTTGCTGACGTCGTATATTCCTGCAGAGACACTGATTTCTCTGCGGGTCAACGCGAATCGAGATGCTCTTGTTAAGGACGTTGATTTCCCTGAATCAAGGTTTTTGCCAAGGACACTGATTTCCTTGAAGTTGAGACGAATCGAGAGATTCCTGCTAAGACACTGATTTCCTTGCGGGTCGACGCGAATCGAGATGCTCTCGTCAAGGACGCTGATGTCCCTGAATCGAGGTTTTTGCTAAGGACACTGATTTCCTCGGAGTTAAGACGAATCGAGAGATTCCTGCAAAGACACTGATTTCATTGTGGGTCGATGTGAATCGAGATGCTCTCATCAAGGACGCTGATTTTCCTGAATCGAGGTTTTTGCCAAGGACACTGATTTCCTCGGAGTTGAGACGAATCGAGAGATTCCTGCAAAGACAATGATTTCCTTGCGGGTCGATGCGAATCGAGATGCTTTCGTCAAGGACGCTGATGTCCCTGAATCGAGGTTTTTGCCAAGGACACTGATTTCCTCGGAGTTGAGACGAATCGAGAGATTCCTGCAAAGACACTGATTTCTTTGCGGGTCGACGCGAATCGAGATGCTCTCGTTAAGGACGCTGATTTCCCTGAATCAAGGTCTTTGCCAAAGACACTGATTTCTTCGGAGTTGAGACGAATCGAGATATTCCTGCAAAGACACTGATTTCTCTACGGGTCGACGCGAATCGAGATGCTCCCGTCAAGGACGCTGATTTCCCTGAATCAAGATTTTCGCCAAGGATACTGATTTTCTTGGAGTTGAGATGAATCGAGAGATTCCTGGAAAGACATTGATTTCATTGCGGGTCGACGCGAATCGAGATGCTCTTGTCAATGACGCTGATGTTCCTGAATCAAGGTTTTTGCCATGAACACTGATTTCCTCGGAATTGAGACGAATCGAGATATTCCTGCAAAAATACTGATTTCACTGCAGGTTGACACGAATCGAGATGCTCTCGTCAAGGACGATGATTTCCCTAAATCGAGGTTTTTTCTATGGACACTGATTTCCTTGGAGGTCGGAGGTCATTGGCTGACTTGCTCCGCTTTCTGTGGTGTCGGAGTTGACGTACTTCCGATACGTAGTCATTGGATAGAATCATTAGCTGACTCTAGGTTGTTCGTGAACCATGGAGTCTTAGAACTAGGGACTTTGCCCTGGCTCCGTTTGGTGATGTTGCGTCCGAATCCTGTTGGAATGAGGAGGATCACCGTTGATGATTTTTTTTAGGCTGTAGATGTTGCCGTTAATATTTGGAACTAGGGACTTTGCCATGGCTTCATTTAATTTTGTCACTTTCGTTCCCTGCTGGCATAAAAAGGAACGCAGTTGTTGATCTTCTAGATGCAGATGTTGTTGTCGAGATCTGACTCTCCTTTTGACAAGGTCTGGTGAGGAAATGTGGTCCCCTTTTTGTTTATGCCCATGGATTTTATACAGGGGTTAGTATGGACTCACCTGTAGGGCAGAAAGTTTTATTTCATTTTTTTTATTTCTTTCCGTGATGCTCTATCATTTCAGCTTTTTATATTGCGAAAGTCGCGATTGCCTAATCATTTCGGATATTTTTCACGGTGCCCAATCATTTCGGCTATTTTTTCTTTTTACTCGCTGCTTTTTATTGCGATTTGCCCAACAATTTCGGCTATTTTGTATGCATATTTTTTTTACTTGCTGATTTTGTTGCAAGTTGCCCTATCATTTCGGCTATTTCATATGCATCGCTGCGACTGGAATATTGCCAAGAGCGAATCATCATTTGCCGTGAAAGGACTTGGAATTTGATTCCGATTCTGGCATCAGCATCGCTACAACTGGTATATTGCCAAGAGCGAATCATCATCTGCCTTCGTCTGTTCAAACAAAGGTGGCTTAGCAAACAGGGTTAAGATCCTGTCAGCTAAGGCTTTTGACTTCATGAGCCGTAAGGGTCTCATAAAGGTGTTTCTCCTTACGAGTCGTGAGGATCTCGTAGGTGTCTTTTCTCCTTAGGAATTGTGAGGATTCCTAAGTGTGTTTTCTCTTATAAGTCATAAGGATCTTACAAGAGTGTTTTCTTCTTATAAGTTGAGAGGACTTACAAGGGTCGTTCACCGTGTGAGCATATCCCTAGTCGCTGGTGGGACTATGTTAGGGAAATGTTTATTCGTGCCCGTAGATTGTATACAAGGGTCAGCATTGAACCGCTTGTAGGGAAATATGGGAAATGTGATGGTTTAAGAACAGGTTCAGATCCCTGTAGCTTAATTCTTTTGAATCCTATGAGTCGTGAGGGTCTTAAAGGGGAATTCTCCTTACGAGTCGTGAGGATCTCGTAAGTGTAACTTCTCCTTAGGAATCGTGGGGATCCCTAAGTGTGTTACTTCCTTGTGAATCGTAAGGATCTCACGCAGGTAGTTTTCTCCTTACAACGTCGAGAGGACCTTGCAAGTGTCTTTTAACGAGATTGCGCCCTTTTGGGTTTTCACAAACTCGCCGGTAGTCCTACTGTTTTTACTCACGGAGCCCTTTCGAGTTTTCTTCCGTGCCCATCTCGCTTATGGACGTACCATTTTCTTCTTCTTCTTCTTCTTTTTTATTTTTTTGCGTCAGCCTTGGGATGCTGCGGTCCGTAGAAGTTTATAGACATCTCGGTCAGGCATAGTATTTTTTCAAGAATCGACCGTTTATTGTCCTAAAGGGCCTTTCTCCATGCATATCCATGAGCAAGTAAGCCCTACCCTGGTAGACTTTGTCTATGATGTACGTCCTTCATAGTTCGGCTCGAATTTCCCCCGTTTGGCATGATTGGGGATCATAAGCCTCTTGACCACTAGCATGGGTTCGCCTTGGCGGAATGTTCTTGGCCTAGTCAATCTCACGTATAAGCGTGTCATTTTTGCTTTGTAAGCTTCCAAGTTTTTCTGCGCCATGAGCCGGGTTTCGTCGAGGGCATCAAGTTCCTCAAGCCGAAGATGAGCATTCTCTTCGTCTGTTAGCTCGTAATGAACTGCCACTCGTAAAGAGGGTAGCTCTATCTCCAAAGGGAGTACCGCTTCTGCGCCGCATACTAACGCAAATGGCGTTGTGTTTGTGGTCGTTTTGAATGTGGTTCGATACACCCAAAGAGCTTCATGCAGTCTCTCGTGTCAGTCCTTCCTATTTCGAGACACCGTCTTCTTTATGATCTTCGTCAAGGTCTTGTTGAAAGCCTCAGCTAGACCATTAGCTCGAGGATTATAGATTGAAGAGTATCTCCAGTCTATATTATGCTGCTGTGCGAAGTGGCTGATTTTATGGCTTCTGTAGGCCGGCCCGTTATTGGAGATAATCCGTCGCAGAGTGTTTAACCGAGAGATAACGTATGTCTTGAAGAAATTGAGAATTTTCTCCGTCTTCACTTCCCTTAGTGGTACTGCTTCTGCCCACTTAGAGAAGTAATCGGTTGTCGCCAATATGAACTGATGTCCTCTGGACGATGCTGGTTCGATGGGCCCAATTATGTCGGTTCCCCACATTTTGAACGGCCAACTCGCCACCGTTGGGGGTAGCGGATTTGGATGCTGGTGGATGAAGTCACCATGAATCTGGCACGAGTGGCACTGCTTCGCGTATTCGAGGCAGTTGTTCCCCTCCGAACGGCGGCCAACACATGGACCTCTCGCCTGTGATTCGGGGCAGATGCTAATAGGTGCTATCCGTCCACCTCTCCGAAGATGCCAAGTTGATTTATGGCACCATGTATCGAAGGTTTAAACAGATGCGTCCGATATAGCAGACTTCGTCAGATTCCCCCTCGCTTGAGGGGTTTTTTGATTGTGGGGACGCTCTTCCCTGCAGGCGTAAGCCCCTGCAGTTAATTACGCTACCGCATCACGGTAACAACTTTCTCCTTCTCCAGCTGGTCACTTCGTGTAGTAGGTGTTTGTTTTGTTTGTGGTTGCCCGTGGATTGTATATGGGGACTAATTTATGTCGTCGCCCGTAGGACGTGGATTAGTCCAAATCCGTGTTTACTTAGATTTGGGTTTAGGGTTTTGGTTTGAGGATACGTTAGCCGTATTTGAGGCTAAGATCAACTCAAACATTTGTTAAGGATACGTTAGTCTAATTTGAGACTAAGATCAACTTAACGGGATCGTTTAGATCCGACAAAAGAGCATTTGGGCTTTAATGTTCCAGTTTAGTGACATGGTGGTCCATTACATGTATGGCCGTTGGGACCCATCACCTCTCTGACGACGTTGAAGGATTACAACGACAGATATCAGAGGAGTTTAGAGATGTACCCTTGAACCAAAGTTGATTGGGGGATCTAGAGTCCAATTTGGGACTAAAGTCTGTTTGAAGGTTTAAGGACACGTTAGCCATATTTGAGGCTAAGATCAACTTAAACGGGATCGTTTAGATCCGACAAAAGAGCATTTGGGCTCTATTGTTCCAGTTTAGGGACATGGTGGTCCATTGCCAGTTTAGGGACGTGGTGGTCCAAGTTCCAGTTTAGGGACATGGTGATCCATGTTCTAGTTTAGGGACGTGGTGGCCCATAGGTAGTTTAAGGACGCATAAGTCCATGGATTTAAGGACCCCACAGTCCATATGGGTATGTTTAAGGATGCATTAGTCCGTTAGTTTAAGGACGCATAAGTCCGCGGGTTTAAGGACCCCACAGTCCGTATCTTGGTTTAAGGACGCATGAGTCCATGAGTTTAAGGACCCCACAGTCCATGTTGATGTGTGGTTGTCGGGACCCGTCACCTCTCTGAAGACGTTGAAGGATTACAACGACAAATATCAGAGGAGTTCAGAGATGTACCCTTGAACCAATGAGTTGGTTGAAAGAGCAGATGAGCTCAGTTCAAGATGATTTGAGGACTTATAGCCAGTTTGGGCTAAGTCCAATTATGTTTGAAATATTGGCCCTCTGTTGGCTCATTGAAGGAGAGGCTTTGCCTCTAGAAGCTTAGCCAATTGGGCTAAAGCTAGTGTTAAACACTAGAGACCAACAGTGTTGAACACTGGGAATAAGATTACCAAATTAGTGTTAAACACTAAAAGATAATCAGTGTTAGCAACAGGGCTTTCAAATTAGTGTTAACACAAAAGCAAATCAGTGTTAAACACTGGTAGCAGAGATTTCAAACTAGTGTTAAACACTAAAGCAAATCAGTGTTAAACACCGGGAACAGAGTTTTCCAATTAGTGTTAATCACTAAGAAAATCAGTGTTAAACACTGCAAATAGAGTTTTCCAAATTAGTGTTAAACACTAAGAAAATCAGTGTTAAACACTGCAAATAGAGTTTTCCAATTAGTGTTAAACATTAAGGAGAGAGGGGTCACGTGCGGACACGTGAGAGCGCCCTGATTTTCCTTATTTTATTCTGCAGATCAGTGTTTAACACTTTTAATTTCCTGGCCATCACGTGTGGGCACGTGATGGAGGCCCCCGCTCTGGTCTGTTAGAATGCTCATTAGGGGTCACGTGGTGACATGTGAGGGCGCCCTAAATGTGGAGCCAGATCTTCTTTTGGTTTAACCTTAAATCTGCGAATAAGTGTTAAACACTTTTGTTTTTATTTTAGAGCATCACGTGTTGGCACGTGATGGGGATCTGTATGCCAATTGTTAAAGCATTTGCTGAGGGGTCACGTGATAACACGTGAGAGCGCCCAAAGCATTCATTTCCTTTGTTTTTTCTTTCTGCGTTTTGGGAGTCATGTGGGAACACGTGAGGTGATGCTTCAAAGTTCTTTTCAAGGGTCACGTGGGAGCACGTGACCCTAGTTCTTTTCATGAACATAGATTCTTTAAGAATTGAATTCTTTGTAGGGTTAAACCCTAATTATGATTTTGGATGAATTAAATTCCTATCGTGAAAGAATTAAATTCTTATTTAGGATAAAACCCTGATTTCTTTTCAAAGAAATTAAATTCCCAGATATGTAAAAGAATTAAATTCTTGATTAGGGTTAAACCCTAGTTTTGTTTTAGGAGGAATTAAATTCCTGAAAGTTTGGGAGAATTAAATTCTCAAAACTCAATTCCTCCTCTGTGTTTTAGATCTGCATGGCACGATCTTAACCCAATGAGAATTAAATTCTTAATTCATGGGGAGATGTGCACTTTGCAGATCCTTAACCAGAGAAAGAACTATGTTCTTTTCTTTATATAAGAGTTAAACTCTTTTGAGAATTAAATTCTCTTTTTAAGCCTCTCTTTTCTTACCTACGGTTTTGCTTTTGCAGAGAATTAAATTCTCCTCTCTTTTCTTTTTTCTCTTGAGAATTAAATTCTCCTCTCTCTGTTTCTTTTCTCCAAAAAAGATCCTCTTCTCTTCTTTTCTTGGCTCCTATTTATAGGAGAAGGAAAAGAATCAATTTGTTCAGCAAATCTCTCAATGAAAGATTTGATTTGTTTTCGTATTTAATATAAGCCTTTAGATCGTTGAGTGAATTTTATTCACCGTTGGATTTTAAATCCAAAAGATATTCCGTTTGTTATTTCGGTGAGATTTGGGGAGATCTTTCCTTGTCTAGGATTTTTCCATAAATTGGTGATATTTAATTATCCTTGGATCTTTAATCCAACGGTCCCCATAATCCTTTTCCATTTGGAAAGATTTAGAAGCTTTTAGAATTTAATTCTATTAACTGTAAGGCTTTCGAAACCAGTCATGTGCTGACACGTGACCCTTGGTCACGTGTGAGCACGTGACCCCCAATTGAGTTCTTTAACGGCCGCTTATTTATGCTTCAGTTTTAACCATCACGTGTCAACACGTGACCATTGGTCACGTGTGAGCATGTGATACCTCATTGAGGTAATTTCTGATTTTTAATCAGGGAACAGATTTTAGAATTTAATTCTATTCATTATTTTAGAGGCCTTAAGAGCCCATCACGTGTCTGCACGTGACCCATGGTCACGTGTGAGCACGTGATGCCCCATTGGGGTCTTTTCTGAGTTTTTATTATATCTTTTAACTCCTCCAGCGGGTTCTTAAAAGTCCATCACGTGTGGACACGTGATGCCTCATAACTTTTAATACCGGATGAATTATGAGGCCCAAAATATATCAAATCGAAGGGTTTTTCGAGATGCTTCCAATACCATCAGAATTTAATAGTTCTTCCTTCGGGAACTTATCAAAATACAGGCCGGAAGATATTGGTTCGCATTTCCTTAAGCGTATCGCTTCCATTTGATACCTTGGACTCTTCTACGCAGAAATTTTCAGCGGGAACAAATGCCCCCCACTACTTTGCCCACGTAAGCATATATGTGGGTGAAGTAGTGCAGAGAAATGCATAGCATATGACCAGTTTCGGGTTGGTATATAACTTTCAGAATCTTGATCTGAGAAGATAACGAGCGGACACAAGCGTCGTCATTTATCATTGACTCAAATCTTGACTCTTAAGAGATATAGTTCCGAACCCTTAACTCCATGAGCCGCACCCTTCTATCTCTTTATGTCTTACTCTGGCGGGAAGTAGTTTATATGCTCATGAGCTTCTCCATTTCAGTGGCATGTAGCTTTGGCAAGTGTGGCTCATAGATGGTCCATCTTGACCTCTTCGCAGGGCAGTGATGGCTTGGGAGACAGGGGTAGGATCTGCCACCTAAGACTATTCAACTTTACGAGCCGTGAGGGTCTCATAAAGACTTTTCTCCCTACGAGTCGTGAGGATCTCGTAGGTGTATTTTCTCCTTAGGAGTCGTGAGGATTCCTATGTGTGTTTTCTCTTATAAGTCGTAAGGATCCTATAAGAGAGTTTTCCCTCTTACGAGTTGAGAGGACCCGTAAGCGGTTGTTTCCCTTCTTGTCGAGATTCGACTTTGGAGAGTGTGACCCGTGGATAGTATGCAAGAGATCGTTTTGGGCCAACTTGCAGGGTCCCAGTGCTTAGGAAACAGGTTTTTTAATCCCTATTGCCTAAGGCTTTATCTCACGAGTCGAGACGAATCGAGAAGTTCTCGCAAAGACATCAATTTCCTCACGAGTCGAAACGGATCGAGCAGATCTCGCAAGAATATCCTAACGTCACAGTTAACCTCTGCTCTTTACGACAGAAGTCCGTTAGGGTCTGTGGTACTTAGGGTTTTGGCCGTCGTACCGTCGCATGAGCTGATATATTTCTCGATAGGCAATTATGCTGTTCGAGTAGCCCTGCGACTGCCGTGTCTCTGATCCCTTCGGGGACTGGACAAGACGTCTTCAAGCAATCCTCCTTGGCAGTTTGACCGTCGGAAGAGCAAGCGTTAGGAATTTGCCACGCCGCTTTTTACTTGAGGTTAGGCTAATTTTGGAGAGCCCCGATGAGTCGTAACCACTCCGCGCTGGTGTGGGATGATCTCCGATAGTCTTTCAGGCTTTATATGACTTGCCGTTAAGACCCTAAAGCTAGGAATTTGGCCTTTGCTTTGTTTTGCTGGCATTGCGTCCTCTGTATCGAGACGAATGTCACGGTTGTCTTTAGGTTGCTGGTGAACCGTCGAGGTTTGGAACTAGGGATTTTGCCATGGCTCCTTTTGGTGATGTTGCGTCTGCTGTATCGAGACGAACGTCGAGGTGGTGACTACTCCGCATTGGTTCGAGATGATCTCCGATTTGTCTTTTAGGCTTTATATGACTTGCCGTTAAGACGTTGAAGCTAGGAATTTGGCCTTCGCTTCTTTTTCTTTGTCATGTGCGAATCCTGTCGGAGGAAGAACGCTGTCGTGACATCTCATCTGCTGTATCGAGACGAACGTCGAGGTGGTGACCACTCTACGCTGGTGTGGGATGATCTCTGATGGTCTTTCGGGCTTTATATGACTTGCCGTTAAGACGTTGAAGCTAGGAATTTGGCCTTCGCTTCATTTGCTGGCATTGCGTCCTCTGTATCGAGACGAATGTCGCGGTTGTCTTTAGGTTGTTGGTGAACCGTCGAGGTCTGGAACCAGGGATTTTGCCGTGACTCCTTTCGATGATGTTGCGTCTGCTGTGTCGAGACGAACGTCGAGGTGGTGATCACTCCATGTTGGTGTGAGATGATCTCTGATTGTCTTTCCGGTTTTATATGACTTGCCATTAAGACCCTGAAGCTAGGAATTTGGCCTTCACTTCGTTTGCTGGCATTGCGTCTGGTGTATCGAGATGAATATCGCGGTGGTGATCACTCCATGTTGGTGTGAGATGATCTCTGATTGTCTTTTCGGTTTTATATGACATACCGTTAAGACCCTGAAGCTAGGAATTTGGCCTTCGCTTCGTTTTCTTTGGCGTGTTTGGATCCTGTTGGAGGAAGGACGCTGTAGTGACATCTCGTCTGCTGTATCGAGACGAATGTCATGGTGGTGACCACTCCATGTGGTGCAAGATGATCTCCGACGGTCTTTCAGGCTTTATATGACTTGCCGTGAAAACCCTGAAGCTAGGAATTTGGCCTTTTCTTCGTTTGCTTTGTCACGTCCGAATCCTGTTGGAGGAAGAACGCTGGGGTGACATCTCGTCTGCTGTATCGAGACGAACGTAGAGGTGGTGACCACTCCACGCTGGGGTGAGATGATCTCTGGTGGTCTTCCAGGTTTTATATGACTTACCGTCAAGACGTTGAAGCTAGGAATTTGGCCTTCGCTTCGTTTTCTTTGATGTGTCCGGATCCTGTTGGAGGAAGGACGCTGTAGTGACATTTCGTCTGCTGTATCGAGACGAATGTCGTGGTGGTGACCACTCCATGTGGGATGATCTCTTTTTGTCTTTCCGGTTTTATATGATTTACCGTCAAGACATTGAAGCTAGGAATTTGGCCTTCGCTTCGTTTGCCTTGTCTCTTCCGAATCCTGCTGGGGGAAGAACGCTGGGGTGACATTTCATCTGCTGTATCGAGACGAACGTCGAGGTGGTAACCACTCCGCGCTGGTGTGGGATGATCTCCGATTGTCTTTCAATCTTTATATGACTTGCCGTCAAGACCCTGAAGCTAGGAATTTGGCCTTCGCTTCATTTGCCCGCACTGCGTCTGCTGTATCGAGACGAATGCTGAGGTGGAGCTGGGATTTTGCCGTCACTCCGCTTTGTTTCGACCATGGGGTCTTTTGTTAACTTTGCATGTACATCCTGCTAGACTGCGAAGGAACGTCGTTGTTGACATTGCGTCTGCTGTAACGAGACGAATGCTAAGGTGGAGTTGGGATTTTGCCGTTACTCCGCTTTGTTTCGACCGTGAGGTCTTTTGTTGACGTTGCATCTGTTGACGTTGCATCTGCATCCAGCTGAACTATGGAGGAACGCTGTTATTGACATTGCGTCTACTGTATCGAGACAAATGCTGGGGTGGAGCCGGGATTTTGTCGTCACTCCGCTTAGCTGACAATGGGGTCTTTCGTTGACGTTGCATCTACATCCTGCTGGACTGCGAAGGAACGCCGTTGTTGACATCTCGTCTGCTGTAACGAGATGAATGCTGAGGTGGAGTTGGGATTTCGCCGCCGCTCCGCTTTGTTTTGACCGTAAGGTCTCTTGTTGACGTTGCATCTGCATCCTGCTGGACTGCGAAGGAACGCCGTCGTTGATTCTTAGGCTGTAGATATTGCCTTTAAGATTTGGAACTAGGGACTTTGCTATGGTTCCGTTTCGTTGCGACTCTGAGGTCGATTGTTGACGTCACGTCTGCATCTGGTTGGAGTGAGGAGAAACGCCGTTGGTGATCTTTAAGTTGTCAATGTTGACGTCGAGACCCTGAAGCTAGGGATCTTCCTTTACTTCATTTGTTGACATTGTGTCTGCAATATTGCGACAAATATCGAGGTTGTCTCTAGGTTGTCTATGAACCGTCGAGACTTGGCTTCACTTTCTAGTGGAGCCTGTTGGGAATGTATAGTTCTCTCTTTGTTCGTGCCCATGGATTGTATACAGGGATCAATGTGACCTCACCTGCAGGGCAAAAAGTTTCATTCTTTCATCAATTTTTTATTCTTTCCGCGATGCTCTATCATTTCAGCTTTTACATCGCGAAGGTCGCGATTGCCCAATCATTTCGGCTATTTTTCGCGGTGCCCAATCATTTCGGCTATTTATTTTATTTTTACTCGCTGCTTTTTATTGCGAGTTGCCCAATCATTTCGGCTATTTTTGTATGCATACATTTTTACTTGCTGATTTCGTTGCAAGTTGCCCCATCATTTCGGCTATTTCATATGCATTTTTTTTTTGCGAGTGGGGGATTTGGGATCTAATACCAATCTTAGCATCAGCATCGCTGCGACTGGAATATTTCCAGGAGCGAATCATCATTTGCCATGAAAGGACTTGGAATTTGATACCGGTTTAGGCATCAGCATCGCTACAACTAGGACATTGCCAGGAGCGAATCATCATTTGCCTCTGTCGATGTTGAACAAAGGTGGCTTAGCGAACAGGGTTAGGATCCCGTCGACTAAGGCTTTTGACTTCACGAGCCGTAAGGGTCTCACAAAGATATTTCTCCCTACAAGTCGTGAGGATCTCGTAGGTGTGTTTTCTCCTTAGGGATCGTGAGGATTCCTAAGTGTATGTTCCCCTGTAAGTCGTAAGGATCTTACAAAAGGGTTTTCTCCTTATAAGTCGAGAGGACTTACAAGGGTTGTTCACCGTATGGACATATCCCCAGTCACGGGTGAGACTTGGTTAGGGAAATGTTTATTCGCGCCCGTGGATTGTATACAAGGGTCAGTATTGAGCTGCTTGTAGGGCATTAATAGAGGTTGTGGGAGTTGCTTAAGAACATGTTCAGGTCTCTGTAACTTAAGACTTTCAAATCTTATTAGCCGTGAGGGTCCCATAAGAGAGTTCTCCTCACGAGTCGTGAGGATCTCGTAAGTGTAATTTCTCCTTAGGAATCGTGAGGATCCCTAAGTGTGTTGCTTCCCTGTGAGTCGTAAGGATCTCACGCGGGTGGTTTCTCCTTAGAAGGTCGAGAGGACCCCGTAAGTGTCTTTAACGAGGTTGCGCCCGTTCGGGTTTTCACAAACACTCGCCGGTAGCCCTGCTGTTTTTACTCACGGAGCCCTTTCGGGTTTTCATCCGTACCCAATTCGCTTATGGACATACCGTTTTTTTTTAACGAGGTCGCGCCCTTTCGGGTTTTTATGAACACTCGCCGGTAGCCCTGCTGTTTTCACTCACGAAGACCTTTCGGATTTTCATCCGTGCCCATTTCGCTTGTGAACGTACCGTTTTTTTAACGAGGTCGTGCCCTTTCGAGTTTTCACGAACACTCGCCGGTAGCCCTGCTGTTTTTACTCACGGAGCCCTTTCGGGTTTTCATCTGTGCCCATTTCGCTTGTGGACGTACCGTTTTTTTTGTTTTTTTTATTACCACGTCAGCCTGAAGATGCTGCGGGTTGGGAGTAGTTTAACGACGTTTCGGTCATTTGCAAGTTTTAGGACATTGCGGTCCGCCGTTAGTTTAAGGACGTTTCGGTCCGCCGTCGCCGTATTTGGGACGCATCTCTAGTTTACCAACTTTTCGGTCTATGGGGCTTTCTCTATGACTGAGCATGATGCCCCTGGCATATCCATCTTTCTCGGAGCATGTGGTTGTGGCGGGTTTACTTTCCAATTTTCGGGCAGCGCGAACTTGCCTTGTTGGTATTGGTCTTCAACGCAGTTTTTGAAGACGTAGCAATTTTCGAGTGGGTGACCCATTACTCTGTGGTAGGGACAATAGTTAGGATTGTTAACGTCACCAGGTTGCAATGGACGTTTTGGATCTGGCAGAGTGATAAGCCCGCTGCGCACTGCTAGCTCGAACAATTTCTTTGTTTTATCTTTGGGAAACGAGTAAGGACGTTTCAACTTCTCATTGAGGTATCGCGGCTTGTTGTTTTGACGACAAAACGGTCTCGGGTTACTCGGCTGTTGTTGAGTGTTGGTAACAAAGGCCGTTTTTTTATTTTCCTTTCTCATTTCGTTTGCTCCGTCGTTTGCGCGTCCGAGATTCTTTCCGGGTAGCGTGAGATTGTAAGGCTGAACGTTCTCGCAACTCTCCAATTCTTTTGTTTTAGAAATGAATTCCTTGAAGAGAGGGTTGAGGGCGGCTTCTTCGTCAGAATCGCTTCCAAAGGTGAGAACTCGTGATCTCCTAGGCTCGTCCCTATGACAATTACCGGCAACTCTTTTATGCTCATCTGTCGTATTTTTTCGCTGTCTACGAGCTTCCCGCTTTATTCTATTGACGTGTTGTCTATGAGCAACATATCCTTGCCACCAACACTTAAAGGAGTTGCAGTCTTCAGTAGGATGTGCGATCCTCTGATGATATAAGCAGAAGTTAGGGTGTACATCCGTTTCATCAAAATGTATACCACCAGGAGAATTTTCCCTGAAAGAGGGCGGCCTCGTCCCCATTGATATGGCTTTGGCGAATCGTTTCCTTGTCTTAATCCTGCTTTCATTTGCGGCGGATGTACCTTGATATAGTGGGAGTGTTTCGACCCTTTTGTCCAGTCGCCGGCGTTAGGCCTTTTCAAATATGGCCATCTCGCGCTTTCGATCAGCTTTACTTTTTAGACGAATCTCATCTAGAAAAGCGTTCATTTCGTCTGACGGCCACACAAATTCTGGCTCAGGCTCTGCCCCCAGTTTCTCAGTGCAAGGAGTTTTTTCATTGTCCGTAAATGAGTGAGAGATCACGTGACAAGTTGCGCCCGGTGCGTCCGTCTTCTTTGGAGTGTGCGGCTGTGGTGGGTTTACTTTCCACTTTTCAGACAGCACGAATTTTCCTTGTAGGTACTGATTCTCGATCCACCCCTTAAAGACGAAACAATCCTCGATCGGGTGACTTACCGTTTGGTGGTAAGGGCAATAATTGGGATCGTTGACATCGCCTGGTTGCAACGGACGCTTTGGACTCGGCAAATTGATGAGTCTGTTGCGCACTGCCAGCTCGAACAGTCTTCTCGTTTTGTCCTGAGGAAACGAGTAAGGACGTCCCAGTCTCTCCTCGAGGGATGGGCGTGGACGCACGTTGCTTTGGCGAACAACCGGCTTTAAGTGGCTCGGCTGTTGTTGAGTATTGGCGACGACGGTTGCTTTCCCTTTGTCCTTTTCATTCCAAGGCTCTGTCTTTGAAGGAGATGGTCTATGACCCATCTGGTCCATTTGGGCCAGCTTGTCAATCAAGGCCTGAAAAGTGGTCGGCTTGAAGAACATCATGAATTGGGATATGGTCGCTTGAGGGTCGAGAGTACCTACGAACATGCCTACGGCAGGAGCTTCTTCGATGTGCTGCTCGCACTTTGACCATAGATTACGCCACCATATCGCATACTGGACCCAAGTTTCGCCTGGCTTTACCCTGGCGTTGATCAATGCCGTGATCGGGGTGCGTCCGCTAGCACTCGCGAATCTTTGTGTAAACAGTAGCTCCATCTCCGCAAATGTTTTGACAGAGTCGTTAGGTAGCTCCGAATACCATTCAAAGGCTGTTTCTGCTAAGCTGCCGACGAATTGGCGAAGCAGCAGTTTGTCATCGCCTCCAGTGTTGCCGCATAAGGTCCTGAATTGAGCGACATGCTGGTGGGGATTGCCTGTCCCCTTGTACACATGGAATTTGGGGATCGTATATCCCGGTGGGTAACTTATTTGGTCATACCAGCCCGGATATGGTCGCCCAGTTTTAACAACTTGGCCGGCCGTTTCGTTCGCTCGGTGAGCTCGTATTTTCTGAGCAATATAATCATCAAGCGTAGCTTTTGAGATGGTCTCCTCTTTGGCTGCTGAACAAGCCGGAAGGGGATTTGACGTCTCCGCTCGGTCATCTTCAATAATGATCGGAGGGTCTTCAGCTGGAGGATCCGGCTCTGTAATATCATCCCGACCATGTCTTGGAAGAGAATCGCCATTCGTTTTATGTTGGCAGCTTGTTCTGCTGCTTCTCTGTCCTTCTTTTCGAGGACTCTGCGTAGGAAGTCAGCGTCAGTTTCCTGTTCGTGACGCTGTTCTGATGATGTTTCCGGGCTTTCTTTTGGCCTGGTGAGTGCGGCCATCGCAGTCATTATCTCTTGAAACTTCTACTGTTCCTCCTGGGCTTTTGTCAGGGATCGGGTGAGCGGTCGGTGACCCGTCGAAGCACGGCTTTCCTGCTTTCCGGCAGCCATATAAACAGTGTGCACCACCATGCCCCCAGACTTGGGGCGTTTAGATTCAGCGCTTTTATGGTTCGCCATGTTCATAGGGGCTTTTTGCGGCCTCCTTTTCTTTTGAGTGATTGACGTTGAGGGAGCCGTTGCAGTGGGCACCCATCCAGCTGTTGCTTTTTCCGGCTTGACAGAGTAATTCTTCTCCGGACAAACCTTCATCTTTTTCTGTCGGTGGAGATAGTCTTGATCTATTACGGAGTCTTGGACTTGACGCCAGACCTTGTAAATTTTAGAAGACAGCCGTTGAGGGGGCTGCTCTAGTTTCTTTTCCGTATCATTCTCCATGGGTGGAGGAGATCTCTTCAGCACTGCAGCAGGAGAGTTTCTGCGCACCCTGTTCAGCAGCTCAAAGATGTTCCCGGTTGGAACAGCAATATCGATCCCTACCGTTGGAGCTGGTGGAGTAAATCCAGAGGGGGAGTTGCCCCCAGCCTTCCTTACTCGGCGCCAGTGGCGACGTCGAGCGCGTCGTACGGATGGAGTTATTTCGGCCGTAGGGGCGACTTCGTCATACCCCCTGCTTTAAGGAGAGACCGTTATTGGTGCTAGCCTGTCGAAGATTGACACCCGTTGAGAAGCAATGTCTAATCTGTCAAAGACAGACCTCTGGGCAGGGGAAGCAGCTTTGAGGACCTCACCTGGAGCAGCAACCGGAATGGCCAGCCTTGAAAAAATTGACTTCTTGAAAGGAGGAGCCTTTCCAATAATTTTGTCCGCTTGAGCCGGGATGGCTATCCGCTTTGGGATGGCAGCTTCGGGTATCGCGGGCTTATAGACATTCTGGCCCAATCTGTTGAAAACTGAGGTATTGAAGTTGGGCGACCCGTTGAGAGGGGCCGCGGTAGTTATAAGCCGATCAAAGACCGATTTCTTTGGAGCTTCTTGCGACGTCATTGGGGTATCGAAGCTCATCGGTGGGAGCATGGTCCCGAAGAATAGTCCAGTGGTGGCTTGAATTACCTACTCCAGTGGCATCTTAAAAAGGGAGGCCGCTTGGGGCCCATAAGTCACTCCTCCAGCAAGGACGGAGCGAGAGTTGCAGTTGCAGGTAGTGCAGTTTGAAGCCATTGATCTTCAGTTTTCTGCACGGAGCAAGACACCAAATCTTAGTACCTCGAATCCACAGGCAACCACAGTAAACCGCGATTCGTTCGCGAACACGACACACGAAGTGTGGAGTGGAAAGAGGAAGAGGTCCCACCGGGCGTGCCAGAATCTGTTCCCCTCCGAACGGCGGCCAAGACATGGACGTCTCGCCTGTGATTCGGGGCAGATGCTAATACGTGCTATCCGTCCACCTCTCCGAAGATGCCAAGTTGATTTATGGCACCATGTATCGAAGGTTTAAACGGATGCGTCCGATGTAGCAGACTTCGTCAGATTCCCCCTCACTTGAGGGGTTTTTTGATTGTGGGGAAGCTCTTCCCTGCAGGCGCAAGCCCCTGCAGTTAATTACGCTACCGCATCGCGGTAACAACTTTCTCCTTCTCAGCTGGTCACTTCGTGTCGTGGGTGTTTGTTTTATTTGTGGTTGCCCGTGGATTGTATACAGAGACTAATTTATGTCGTCGCCCGTAGGACGTGGATTAGTCCAAATCCGTGTTTACTTAGATTTGGGTTTGGGGTTTTGGTTTGAGGATACGTTAGCCGTATTTGAGGCTAAGATCAACTCAAACGTTTGTTAAGGATACGTTAGTCTAATTTGAGACTAAGATCAACTTAATGGGATCGTTTAGATCCGACAAAAGAGCATTTGGGCTCTAATGTTCCAGTTTAGGGACATGGTGGTCCATTACATGTATGGTCGTTGGGACCCATCACCTCTCTGACGACGTTGAAGGATTACAACGACAGATGTCAGAGGAGTTCAGAGATGTACCCTTGAACCAAAGTTGATTGGGGGATCTAGAGTCCAATTTGGGACTAAAGTATGTTTGAAGGTTTAAGGACACGTTAGCTATATTTGAGGCTAAGATCAACTTAAACGGGATCGTTTAGATCCGACAAAAGAGCATTTAGGCTCTATTGTTCCAGTTTAGGGACATGGTGGTCCATTGCCAGTTTAGGGACGTGGTGGTCCATGTTCCAGTTTAGGGACGTGGTGGACCATAGGTAGTTTAAGGACGCATAAGTCCATGGGTTTAAGGATCCCACAGTCCATATGGGTGTGTTTAAGGACGCATTAGTCCGTTAGTTTAAGGACGCATAAGTCTGCGGGTTTAAGGACCCCACAGTCCGTATCTTGGTTTAAGGACGCATGAGTCAATGAGTTTAAGGACCCCACAGTCCGTGTTGATGTGTGGTTGTCGGGACCCGTCACCTCTCTGAAGACGTTGAAGGATTACAACGACAAATATCAGAGGAGTTCAGAGATGTACCCTTGAACCAATGAGTTGGTTGAAAGAGCAGATGCGCTCAGTTCAAGATGATTTGAGGACTTATGGCCAGTTTGGGCTAGATCCAATTATGTTTGAAATATTGGCCCTCTGTTGGCTCATTGAAGGAGAGGCTTTGCCTCTAGAAACTTAGCCAATTGGGCTAAAGCTAGTGTTAAACACTAGAGACCAACAGTGTTGAACACTGGGAATACGATTAGCAAATTAGTGTTAAACACTAAAAGATAATCAGTGTTAGCAACAAGGCTTTCAAATTAGTGTTAACACAAAAGCAAATCAGTGTTAAACACTGGTAGCAGAGATTTCAAACTAGTGTTAAACACTAAAGCAAATCAGTGTTAAACACCGGGAACAGAGTTTTCCAATTAGTGTTAATCACTAAGAAATTCAGTGTTAAACACTGCAAATAGATTTTTCCAAATTAGTGTTAAACACTAAGAAAATCAGTGTTAAACACTGCAAATAGAGTTTTCCAAATTAGTGTTAAACACTAAGAAAATCAGTGTCAAACACTGCAAATAGAGTCTTCCAATTAGTGTTAAACACTAAGGAGGGAGGGGTCACGTGCGGACACGTGAGAACGCCCTGATTTCCCTTATTTTATTCTGCAGATCAGTGTTTAACACTTTTAATGTCCTGGCCATCACGTGTGGGCACGTGATGGAGGCCCCCGCTCTGGTCTGTTAGAATGCTCATTAGGGGTCACGTGGTGACACGTGAGGGCGCCCTAAATATGGAGCCAGATCTTCTTTTCGTTTATCCTCAAATCTGCGAATAAGTGTTAAACACTTTTGTTTTTATTTTAGAGCATCACGTGTTGGCACGTGATGGGGATCTGTGCGCCAATTGTTAAAGCATTTGCTGAGGGGTCACGTGATAACACGTGAGAGCGCCCAAAGCTTTCATTTTCTTTGCTTTTCTTTCTGCGTTTTAGGAGTCATGTGGGAACACGTGAGGTGATGCTTCAAAGTTCTTTGCAGGGGATCTTTTCAAGGGTCACGTGGGAGCACGTGACCCCAGTCCTTTTCATGAACAGAGATCCTTTAAGAATTGAATTCTTTGTAGGGTTAAACCCTAATTATGATTTTAGATGAATTAAATTCCTATCGTGAAAGAATTAAATTCTTATTTAGAATAAAACCCTGATTTCTTTTCAAAGAAATTAAATTCCCAGATATGTAAAAGAATTAAATTCTTGATTAGGGTTAAACCCTAGTTTTGTTTTAGGAGGAATTAAATTCCTGAAAGTTTGGGAGAATTAAATACTCAAAACTCAATTCCTCCTCTGTGTTTTAGATTTGCATGGCAGGATCTCAACCCAATGAGAATTAAATTCTCAATTCATGGGGAGATGTCCACTTTGCAGATCCTCAACCAGAGAAAGAACTAAGTTCTTTTCTTTATATAAGAGTTAAACTCTTTTGAGAATTAAATTCTCTTTTTAAGCCTCTCTTTTCTTACCTAGGGTTTTTCTTTTGCAGCGAATTAAATTCTCCTGTCTTTTCTTTTTTCTCTTGAGAATTAAATTCTCCTCTCTTTGTTTCTTCTCTCCAAAAAAGATCCCCTTCTCTTCTTTTCTTGGCTCCTATTTATAGAAAAAGGAAAAGAATCAATTTGTTCAGCAAATCTCTCAATGAAAGATTTGATTTGTTTTCGTATTTAATATAAGCCTTAAGATCATTCAGTGAATTTTATTCACCGTTGGATTTTAAATCCAAAAGATATTCTGTTTGTTATTTCGGTGAGATTTGGGGAGATCTTTCCTTGTCTAGGATTTTTCCATAAATTGGTGATATTTAATCATCCTTGGATCTTTAATCCAACGGTCCCCATAATCCTTTTCCATTTGGAAAAATTTAGAAGCTTTTAGAATTTAATTCTATTAACTGTAAGGCTTTCGAAACCAGTCACGTGCTGACACGTGACCCTTGGTCACGTATGAGCACGTGACCCCCAATTGAGTTCTTTAACGGCCGCTTATTTATGCTTCAGTTTTAACCATCACGTGTCAACACGTGACCATTGGTTACGTGTGAGCACGTGATACCTCATTGAGGTAACTTCTGATTTTTAATCATGGAACATATTTTAGAATTTAATTCTATTCATTATTTTAGAGGCCTTAAGAGCCCATCACGTGTCTACACGTGACCCATGGTCACGTGTGAGCACGTGATGCTCCATTGGGGTCTTTTCTGAGTTTTTATTATATCTTTTAACTCCTCCAGCGGGTTCTTAAAAGTCCATCACGTGTGGACACGTGATGCCTCATATCTTTTGATCCCGGATGAATTATGAGGCCCATAATATATCAAATCGAAGGGTTTTTCGAGATGCTTCCAATACCATCAGAATTTAATAGTTCCTCCTTTGAGAACTTATCAAAATACAGGCCGGAAGATATTGGTTCGCATTTCCTTAAGCGTATCGCTTCCATTTGATACCTTGGACTCTTCTGCGCAGAAATTTTCGGCGGGAACAGCAGTCTTGGATCATTGTGGGCCAATAGTAGCCCATCCTTTTGATCTTCAATTTCATCTTCGGCCCGGCTTGGTGAGAACCGCAGAGTCCGTCGTGAGTTTCTTGGACGACTCTCCTTGCTTCTTCAGGTCCCAGGTATCTTAGCCATAGAGAATCAAATGATTTCTTATATAAAGTGTCATTGACGAAGGCGAAGGATAGAGCTCGTTTCATGAGCTGATGTCTTGAGGACGCATCTTCAGGTGTTCAACGGGATTTGAAGTAGTCTATAAAGGCTTCTCTCTAATCCTTGACCTTTTCCTGGTCCTCTATCTGTAAGGACGCTTGCTTGGTCGCTTCCTTTTCTTGGAACGACTCCGGAAATATTTCTGCCAGTGCGAGAACCCAACGACTTTGCACAACGATCCTTACGTCATCGAGGTTCTCGTCGGCCAATTCTTTAGCGAGCTTGGCTAATGCATTCACCTTGCTATTTTCCGCACGCAGTATACTTTCCAGGGCGTAAGAGGGAATTTGAGTCAGCAATTGTTGCACTCTCTCACCGTACCTTACCAACTCTGGTTTGCACGTTTGATAGTCGCCGTTTACTTGACTAACGATCAACTGGGAGTCTCCATATATAAGAAGGTTTTCGATTCCCATGTCGACAGCGATCTCAAGACCTGCTATCAAAACTTCATATTCGGCTTCTTTGTTTGTCCTTGGCTCTATCAAGGAAAAGGCAAAACGCATTATCCCTCCTTGTGGAGTCACGAAGAAGAGGCCTATCCCAGACTTGATAATGGGTGTGTTGTGCTCTCGCTTCTTTATGGAAGATGCCCCGTCGAAGTAGAGTTCCCATCGGGTGTCACTCTCTCATTTCTCCCCATTGATCGTGTCAAACGCGTGCTTGTCTGGCAATTCACAATTTAGGGGTGAATCGGCAGGTATAGGATGCTCAGCGAGGAAGTCGGCGATGTCCTGGCCTTTCACCGCCTTGAGGGGTTAATAAGTTATCGAGAATACTATCAGGAGGAGGACCTATTTCGCAAGCCGTCCCGTTAGTATGGCTCTTGACATAAAATATTTGAGAGGATCCACTTTTGATATGAGGTGGACCTCATGTGCCAACGCGTAGTGTCTGAGCTTCGTTATCCCGAAGCTTAACGCCAGGCAGTGTTTTTCGATAGGGGAGTAGTTGTTTTCTGCCCCCAGGAGAACTCGACTCAAATAATAGAGATCTCTTTCCTTTCCTTGGTCGTTTTCCTGTGCCCATAGTGCGCCTAAGGAACCTTCAAGGGATGTTGTGTACAGGATGAGGGGCTTTCCCTTGACCGGAATGGTCAGTACTGGCGGATTCTACAAGTATTGCTTGATTTCGTCTAGTGCGCTTTGACATTTGCGATCCCGGACGAATGGAGTCCCCTTCTTCATTAGATGACTGTAGGGGCGACACTTGTCGGAGTGGTTAGCTATGAACCATCGGATATACGCGAGCTTTCCTTGGAGAGATCGCAGTTGCTTGAGAGTTCTTGGCGAGGGCATTTCTATGATCGCCTTGATCTTTGATGGGTCTATTTCGATGCCCCAGTGTCGTACAATGAATCCCAGGAATTTGTCGGAGGAAACTCCAAACGCGCATTTGAGCGGGTTCATCTTCAGATTGTATTTCCGAAGACGTTAGAATACTACCTTCAGATGCTCCCAATGCTCCTCATGTGATTTCCTTTGTACCACGAGGTCATCGATGTAGCATTCGACGATTTCATGTATGAGGTCATCGAAAATCTTCGTCATGACCCTCTGATAGGTAGCGCAGGCGTTCTTCAGGCCAAAAGGCATTACATTCTAGAAGAATATGCCCAGAGGAGTCCGAAAAGCGGCATGCTTATGGTCTTCGGGATGCATCTTTATTTGATTGTATCCTGATGAGCCGTCCATGAAGGAGAAGACTTCGTGAGGGGTTTTGTTGTCTATCATCAGCTCAGTAACCGGTACGGGGAAGTCATCTTTCGGACAAGCTTTGTTGAGGTCCCGAAAATCTACGCAGATGCACAACATCCCATTCTTCTTCATCACTGGGACGATATTGGCAATCCAGTCAGGGTACTGCACTTCTTGGACGAAGCCAAAATCGATTAGCTTCTTGACCTCAGCGTTGATGCTCATTTCAAGTTCGAGTCGCATCCTTCTCGGCGCTTGTTTGATTGGCTTGATGTCCGAAGATATCGCCAATTTGTGCACAGCTATCTCTGGATCTAGTCCCGACATTTCGGAGTAGTTCCATGCGAAACAGTCTTTATACTGAATGAGCACGTCTTTGAGTGTAGCCATCTGTTCTTTAGACAGAAGCTCGCTGACGAACGTAGGCCGTGGATCGTCTGCCGTCCCTAAGTCGATTTTTCTGAGGTTATCTGCAGTAGTATATATCTCATCTTCCAGCTCTTTTGGCGCCGGTAGAAACTCTGAGATTACTTCGTCATCATCGTTTTCGAAGCACTAGGAGAGGTCATCCATATTCTCGGGCACTCCTTCTTCTATCAGCGTTATTACATGACAGGTGCAAGATCGTTTCCAAAACCGATGTTGATCTGGTTCTACTCTCACCATATACGTTGCTTTTGGTATATGTTTCTATGGCGGGGTTATCCTCCAACTGCTGGATAAAGCAAACCTATCTTGCTGATATTGGTCTTCTACCCAGTCTTTGAATATGACGGAGTCTTCGAGAGGATGTCCTATCGCTCGGTGATAGGAGCAATAATCTGGGTGATGAACCTCACTTGATTGTTTAGGGTGCTTGGACTCCAGGAGGGTAATCATCTGATGTTTAATGACAAGACTAAATATCTTTCTTGTCTTGTCTTAGCGAAAAGACTATGCTCAACCCATCTTCTTTACAAGAGACGGATCCCAGCTGCTCAATTTTCGATCGCGGGGCTTTTCGACCCGTTTTGCTGCTGTAGAACATTTTTCCGTTCTTCAGTTTATTTTTGCCTCTGTGTCGAGTCTTCCGTATGACGGGCTGGCGACGAAGGGCATCAACATTTTTTGTAGCCTGCTGAAGGAGGCACTGCGTTCTGGCTTTTTCATAGATGGTCATTTCGCGGCTATGGTCATCCCGGACCTTTTGACCCGCTTCCCTTATTAGCTTATACATCTCTTCTTCGAACGACGGACTTGGCGCTTTCATAGCGAGACCTCGTTTTGGTTCAGGGTTAGCGTCTTTTAACAGAACATCTCTTTCTTTATCGAAATCATGCATAACGTAGTAGCCATAGAATCGTTCCCGTTTCATGGATTGAACATATCCAAGCCCGATCGTTTCCATTCTCCCGTTGGGCAATTTTCGCTGAGTTCCAGGGACGTTCCAGATCCTGTTCTAGAACTGAGCTTGTCGAGTAGTCTGTTTGAAGGGTACGCCTTGGCGCCCTAACAGCCTTTTTAATCCTTCTGTGTAGTATCTGGGCAGACGGATGGGCTGGAGCCTGTCAAGCGTAGAATCGGCGCCATGCTAGATTTCTTTCTCCACTTTGGTTTCCGCGGATCGATAAAAGAGGATCGCCTTTTCATCTTTTTGCCTGGGAGGGACGTCGAACGTTTGCAGTTCTTGCACACTATAGGTATCAAGTGCGTCGAGCTCTTTGTAATGCTCTTATGGAACCATGATAATCTGCAAACTCTGATCATCTCCAATGAAGGCTTGCACTGATGGACGAGCTGAGAATACTGCGTTGACCTCATCTTCAGAGTCACTGCCAAAGACCAGAATAGGGGTAGACGGTCCCAATTTATTGTATCGGGGAGGTCCCGAATAGACTATCTCTTCTTCCTCCTCGGTATGCTCCCGAAGACCAGAATGTTGGTGATAGGTTTTTGCTTATCCTCAGGTTTATGGCATCTTTCTGTGTCTTCAAAGTCTTGTAAGAAGTACTTTGCATCTTTGTACTTTCGGACTTCGTTTACGGAGAATGGGTTCAGCTCCCCTGTCACAGTGTATTCAAGCCCATCTTTGAAGTACTTCATACACTGATGCTGTGTAGAAGGGATAATGTTGTGCTCGTGTAACCAAGGCTGGCCGAGCAAAGCGTTGTAGCAAGTCTTGGCGTCAATGACGTGGAACTTGATATCAGTGACGAGCAGCCCAAAGCGTAACGTCAGTATCACAGACCCGAGCGTCCATGATGACTGGGAGTCGAACTCGGAGATAGTGATTTTATCCCGAGCGAGGTGTTGAACGCTCATGCAGATTTCTTTTAGCACCCTCACATTTAGGAGATTGAGAGAGGACCCATTGTCAACTAGGATCTTCCCTATCTTAATGTCATGGCAATACCCGGAGACATATAGGGGATGGTTGTGCTCACACATTCCGAGGAGGAGATCTTCATCGCCTAAAGTGATGTCCGCTGTATGCACTTCTTCCAGCTCGTCCTTCATCTTTTCTTCGGTAAGGAAAGCTTGGAATTGCTCGGGCTCTTGTAGTGCCTTGAACAAAGAATCTCTTTCCTCTTTAGATAGCAGAAGGGCATCGAGAATGCTTAGCTGCGAGGGTATCTTCCTCAAGTGTGCCAGAACGTTGTAAACCACCTTATTTTTCTTGGGCGGGTCCTTGTCTTCCAGCTCTTCGACGACTCTGTCATTGAGGGTGATATCTTAAGGGATTTTTTCTTTCCCCTTATCTTTTTTGTTTGCTCCCTTGCTTGTAGGTCCGAGATTCTTTTCGGGTAGTGTGCGATTGCGCAGCTGAATGTTTTTGCAGGTCTTCGTCTCTTCTGCCTCAGAAATGGATTCCTTGAAGAGAGGGCCAAGGACTATTTCTTCATCAGAATCACTCCCGAAGGTGAGAACTTGCGATCCTCCGGAGTCGACCATGTGGCATTTGCCGGCAGTTCTTTTATGCTCATCTGTCATGCTCTTCTGCTCTCGACGAGTTTTACGCTTCATCCGCTTGAAATGCTGCCGATGAGCAACATATCCTTGCCACCAGTTTTTAAAGGCATTGCATTCTTCAGTAGGGTATGCAATCCTTTGATGGTATAAACAGTAGCAAGGATGTGCATCTGCTTCGTCAAGGTGTATCCTGTTGGGAGTGTTCCTTTTGGAGGGTGGCAGCTTCATTCCTATTGACAGGGCTTTAGCGAATCGTTTCCTCGTCTTAAGCTTACTTCTGTTTGCGGTGGATGTGCTTTGATCTAGGGGGAGTGTTTTTACCCTTTTGTCCAGTCGCCGGCGTTTGGCTTTTTCAAATATGGCCATTTCGCGCTCTCGATCAGCTTTGCTTTTCAGAAGAGCTTCGTTCAGGAATACGTCAATCATCTCGTCTGACGGTCCTAGGAGTTCCGGTTCGGGATCTGCCCCTAGTTTCTCTGTATTAGGAGCTTCTTCACCATCTACTGATGAGTGAGAGATCACATGGCAGCTTGCCACATAATCTTCAGGTTTGTCTAATGAGTCTTCTCCCTCATCTTCATCGTCATCTCTATCTTCAAGGATGTGGTTAAGAAACTCTTGGAGTGTGACCGGGCTTCGTGCCTTCTAGTTATATTCCTTCAGCGCGTAAATATGCTTTTGTAGGTCCGTGCGCTTGTCATCAAGCTGTGCGGGCTTCTTGACCTTCTTCTTCTTCTTTGAAGACTTTGACGACTGGGCCTGAGCGTTTTGATTATCGCTACCAATTCTTGGAGTCAGGCGCGGCTTCAGCATTCCCTTAATGATCTCGGGTTCCAGCGGACTTTTCCACCTGATTGCCGGGCATGCTTGAAGATCTTTCAGCATTCTTTGCGTTTTTACTGAAAGAACTACTTTCCATGGAGCTTCCTCTATAAATGAGCATGATGCCCCCGGCGTGTCCACCCTTTTAGGGGTGTGCTATTGTAGCGGATTTACCTTCCAGTTTTCGGACAGCGCGAACTTGCCCTGTTGATACTGGTCTTCAACCCAATTTTTGAAGACGTAGCAGTCTTCGATCGGATGGCCCAATACTCGGTGGTAGGGACAGTAATTGGGATCATTGACATCGTTCGGTTGTAGTAGATGTCTCGGCTCCGTTAGAGTGATGAGCCTGTTGCGTACTGCTAGTTCGAACAGTCTCCTTATTTTATTCCGTGGAAATGAGTAAGGACGTCTCAACTTCTTATCGAGGAATTGTCGCTTGTTGCTTTGGCAAACAACTGGTCTTGGGCCACTCGGTTGTTGCTGAGTGTTGGCGACGAAAGTTTCTTTCCATTTCCCCTTCTCATTCCGAGGATCCATCTTCAAGGAGGACGGTCTATGGCCCATCTGGTCCATTTGGGCCAGCTTGTCAATCAAGGCCTGGAAGGTGGTCGGCTTGAAGAACATCATGAACTGGGATATGGTCGCTTGCGGATCGAGGGTTCCCACAAACATGGCTACTGCAGGAGCCTCTTCTATGCGCTGTTCACATTTCAACCATAGGTTCTGCCACCGTATCGCATACTGAACCCATATTTCTCCCAGCTTCACCCTAGCATTGATCAATGCCGTGATTTGGGTGTGTTCGCTAGCGCTTGCGAAACGCTGGGTGAATAGCAATTCCATCTCCGTAAAAGTTTTGGTGGAGTCGTTGGGAAGCTCTGAATACCATTCGAATGCCGTCTCTGCCAAGCTGCCGGCGAATTGGCGAAGTAGTAGCTTATCGTCATCTCCAGTGTTACCGCACAAGGCTCTGAATTGAGCAACGTGCTAGTGTGGATTCCCTGTCCCTTTATATACATGGAACTTAAGGATTGTATATCCCGGCAAGTACTTTATTTGGTCGTATTAACCCGGATAGGGTCGTCCAGTCTTAATAATTTGGCCAACCGCTTGGCTCGCCTGATGAGTTCGTATCTGTTGAGCGATATAGTCATCCAGGGCGGCTTTGGAGATCGTCTCATCTTTGGCCGTTGATAGAGCTGGAAGAGGGTTCGATGTTTCCCCTCTGTCGTCTTCAAGGACAATTGGAGGGTCTTCAGCTGGAGGATCCGGCTGTATCATCATCCCGAGTATATCTTGGAATAAAAGCGCCGTTCGTTTTATATTAGCAGCTTGTTCCGCTGCCTCTTCGTCCTACTTCTCGAGGATTCTACGGAGGAACTCAGCATCGGTTTCTTTTTCATGATGCTGCTCTGACGACGTTTCCGGGCTTTCTTTTGGCCCAGTGAGTACAGACATCTGTGTTAACATTTCCTGGAGCTTCTGTTATTGCTCCTGGGCCTTTGTTACCGATCGGGTGAGTAGTCGATGACCCGTGGAGATACGACTAACTTCTTTCCCGGATGCCATATAAACAGTGTGCACCACCATGCCCCCAGACTTGGGGCATTTGGATTCAGTGCCTTTGAGCTTTGTCGCAGACACGGGGACTTTCTTCGGCCTCCTTCTTTTGTGGGCGGTCGAAGTTGAGGGAACCGTTGCATCGGGCACCCAAATAGATGACAACTCGTATGGTATGACAGGGTGGTCCTTCTCTTGCCGAACTTTCATCTTCTTCGGTTGGCGGGAGTAGTCTTGGTTGATCACCGAGTCTTGGACCTGTCGTCAAACTTTATAAATTTTAGAGGACAGCCGCTGAGGGGGCTTCTCTGGATTCACCTTTGTAGCGTTCTCCATAGGTGGAGGAGATCTTTTCAGCACGGTCGTCGGAGAGTTCTTGCGCACCCTCCTGAGTGGTTCAAAGTTGTCCCCGGTTGGAACAGCAGCGTCGACTTCCACCGTTGGAGCCGGCGGGGTCAGTCCAGAAGGACAATTTCCCCTAGCTTTCCTCACTCGGCGCTAGTGGCGATGTCGAGCGTGTCGAGAAGATGGTACTGGATCAGCTATGGGGGTGGCTTCTTCATGCCCCCTGCTCTGATAAGGTGTTGTTGTCGTCGTTAGCCTATTGAAAACTGACGTCCGTTGTGTAGGGATGGCCAATCTATCAAAGGCAGACTTTTGTGCAGGGGAAGCAGTTTTGATGACTTCGCTTGGAATGGGAATGACTATCCGCTTTGGGATGGCCGATTTAGGTATCGCGGGCTTCTTCACGGGCCCACTTGAGCTTTGGCCCAGTCTGTTGAAAACTGAGGCACTGGACTTGGGCGACCCGTTGAGAGGGGCCACGGTAGTTGTAAGCCGATCAAAGACCGACTTCTTCGGAGCTTCTGGCAACGACAATAGGGCTTTGAAGCTCATTGGTGGGAGCATGGTCCTAAAGAATAGCCCTGTGGTAGCTTGCGTCACCTGGTCCACCAGCATCGTAAAAAGGGAGGCTGCTTGAGGCCCGTAGGTCACTCCTCTAGTGAGGACGGAGTGGGAGTTTGTTGCAATTAGTGCATTTTGAAGCCATTGATCTTCTGTTTTTTCTTGACGGAGTAAGATACCAAATCTTAGTACTTCACATCCAAAGGCAACCATTTCAAACTGCGACCTGTTCGCAAAACACAACACACGAAGTGTGGAGTGGAAAGACGAAAAGGTCCCACCGGGCGTGACAGAATCTGTTCGCCATTGAATATAGAGACGGAACCACGTATGTTAGTCTTGCCTGCTGAATTTAGGGGCAGATGCTATTTGGTTTTATCCGTCCACCTCTTCGAAGATGCCAAGTTGATTTATGGCACCGTGTATCAGAGGTTTAGACGGATGCGGCCGTTGTAGCAGACTTCGTCAGATTCCCCCTCATTATGAGCAGTTTTTGATTGTGGGGACGCTCTTCCCTGCAGGCGCAAGCCCCTGCAGTTAATTACTCTACCGCATCGCTGTAACAACTTTCTCCTTCTCCAGATGGTCACTTCGTATCGTGTATGTTTGTTTTGTTTTTTAGTTGCCCGTGGATTGTATACGGAGACTAATTTATGTTGTCGCCCGTAGGGCGTGGATTAGTCCAAATCCGTATTTTCTTAGATTTGGGTTTGGGTTTGGGTTTAAGGATACGTTAGTCTCATTTGAGATTAAGATCAACTTAAACATTTGCTAAGGATACGTTAGTCTAATTTTAGACTAAGATCAACTTAATAGGATCATTTAGATCCAACTAAAGAGCATTTGGGCTCTATTGTTTTAGTTTAGGGACTTTGCGGTCCAGTTTAAAGACATCATAGTCTGTAAAGTTTAAGGACATTATAGTCCATGAGTTTAAGGGCCCCACAGTCCGTAGCAGTTTAGAGACGTTATAGTCTGTAAAGTTTAAGGACATCATAGTCCATGAGTTTAAGGACCCCACAGTCAGTGGAATGTCCGGTTGTCAAGACCCGTCACCTCTCTGAAGACGTTGAAGGATTACAACGACAAATATCAGAGGAGTGAAGAGATATACCCTTGAACCAATATTGGTTGGGAAATCTGTAGTCCAATTTGGGACTAAGATCAAAGATTTATGAGCATATGGGCTCAGTTAATCTGAAGTAGGGTTCTGTGGCCACTTTGGGCTCGGCCCATTTAGTTAAAATGTTAAACATTTAACAATGCTGAGCATTGGTTTGGGTTCTGACAGCCTTTTTGTCTTTATATATTGAGTGTTGAGCACTTATCATAGCTCTAGGGCTTTATTGTTTGAAGAACAATTTATGTTCTCTCAGCGCACACGTGAGGAGCACGTGGCACGCTTGGCGTTGTGCGCCAGTCAATGATCGCAGAGGGCTTCTGGTGAAGTAGCGCACATGTGAGGAGCATGTGGTGCGCTTAACGCTGTGCGCCAGTCAATGAGCGCAGAGCGCTTTGCGCTAGATTTGGAGCGCTGAAGCGTTTCTTTTAATAGGAGAGCTAGGGCTCTGCAGCGCTTTGCGCTAGATTTGGAGCGCTGAAACGCTTCTTTTAATTGGAGCGCTAGGGCTTTGCAACGCTTTGCGCTAGACTTGGAGTGCTGAAGCGCTACTTTAAATTTGGAGCGCTAAGGCTCTTTTTAGGCAGTTTTGCGCTTTGAGAATTAAATTCTCCCTTATAAGAGACTTTGTCTCATGGATTTAAGAACAAAGTTCTTATTTTATAGGAAATATGGAAAAAGATTTAAGTTCTTTTTCTGATAAGATACTTTGATCTCTTTGTTTTACCTTGAAGAAATTTTTCTTCTGCAGAGAGCTTATTCTTCTCTTTTAACATTTTCAATGTTTGGGGGGGTCCCTCTATATTTTCTTCTTTCTATTTGTATGCTTATGGGGAGGTCTCTCTATATTTGGAAAGAGAGATCATTGGTCGTTGGGACCCACCACCTCTCCAACGACGCTGAGAGATTACAGCGCCATATATCGAAGGTGTGGAGGAATGTACCCTTTGAACCACGTCCCACTTATCAGGAGGAAGAATATGTTGAAGTTTAAACTCCTAACTGCTGAAAAAGGCCTCCTTGCGTTCGTGTACGTGCGTCTCACGTGGCGGGCGCACGTGCGTCGCATGTGGCGCTTGCACGTCATGTGGGGCAGCTAAGGCCCTAACATGGAGAACTAAGCTCCTTTGAGAATTGAATTCTCCCATGTGCGTTGCGCGTGTTTGGCTCATGTGCGTTGCATGTGGCGTGCATGTGGTGCACATGGCGCTTGCGCATATGCGCATTATGGGGGGAGCAAGCTCCTATGGAGAACTAATCTCCTTTGAGAATTGAATTCTCTCACGTGCGTTGCACGTGTTTGGCTCACGTGCGTTGCACGCGGCGTGCATGTGGCTGGCGTACGTGCATTGCACGTGGTGCGCATGGCGCTTGCGCATATACGCATTATGGGGGGAGCAAGCTCCTATGGAGAACTAATCTTCTTTGAGAATTAAATTCTCTCTCTTTTCTAAGAGATATCCCCTCTTATTTATATGGGAGTGGTAGAGAAGGGATCTCTCTTTTTTCCGATGTGGGACTAAAAATGCATCCCCCATGTAGTAGAGCATTACTTTAGATTACACAAGTGTAGCACATTTGCTCATAACTTTTGATCCCGGATGAATTATGAGGCTCATAATATATTAAATCGAAGGATTTTTTGAGACACTTTCGATACCTTCAGAATTTAGCTGTTTCTCATTCCAGTGTTTGTCAAAATACAGTCCGGAAAATACTGGTTCGCATTTTCTTCCTTAGATTACACGTGCATAGCACATTTGCTCATAACTTTTGATCCCGGATGAATTATGAAGCCCATAATATATCAAATCGAAGGTTTTTTCGAGGCCCATTCGATAGAATCAAAATTTTGTTTATCATTCAGGAATTTATCAAAATACAGCCCGTAAAATACTGGTTAGCGTATCGCTGCCATTTGATAGCTTGGGCTCTTTTGCGCAGAAATTTTTGGTAGGAACAATCCCTTTGGAGAGAGTGATTCCTGAGCAAGTGGGTAAATTATCACACTTAGAATCTTTCATACTAAATCTCTTTAGTATGGTGTCAATGTACCTGGATTGGAACAATCCCAACATCCTTTTAGATCTATCTCCATAGATCTTTATCCCCAGGATGTAGGAGGCATCACCCAGATCCTTCACGGAAAATTTTTGTGATAAGAAGAGCTTGACCGAGTGTAACATAGGAACATCATTTTCTATCAAGAGTATGTCATCCATGTACAATACAAGGAATACAACCTTACTCTCTATAATTTTTTTGTATATACAAGGTTCATCTACGTTTTTGATGAAGTCAAACTCTTTGACTGCCACATCAAAATAGATGTTTCAACACCGTGATGCCTGCTTTAATCCGTAGATTGATTTAAGCAGCTTGCATACCTTTCTGCTGCTCCCACTATCTATGAAGCCCTCTAGTTGTGTCGTGTACACGCTTTCTTCTAAATCACCATTTAGAAAAACGGTCTTGATGTCCATCTGCCAAATTTCGTAGTCATGGTATGCATCAATGGCAAGTAGTATCCTGATGGACTTGAGCATAGCCACTGGAGAAAAGGTTTCGCCATAGTCGACACCTGGTCGTTGACAAAAATCTTTTCCAACAAGTCTTGCTTTGAAGGTCTCAACCTTTCCATCTATACCAATTTTCTTCTTAAACATCCACTTGCTCCCGATGGGTTTTACCCCTTCAGGAGCAACTTCCAAAGTTCATACTTTGTTGGTGTACATGGATTCCATCTCAGATCGCATAGCATCCAGCCATTTCACAGAGTCCCCACTTGTGATGGCCTGCTCGAAACTAGTTGGGTCATCATCTTCAATGATGCAATCATCGCTCCCACGGTTTATGAGAAAACTATAGTATCTCTCTGGTGGATGAGAAACCCTACTAGATCTGTGGAGTGGCTGGGGTTCATCGGGTATTATCGAATCCTCCGATTCTACCAAATCATCAGCTCTAGTTTGTGTAGCTGGAACTTCTTTCAGTTCTACCTCATTGCCACAAATTTCTTTCACGAGAAATTCCTTTTCTAAAACGGTGGCATGTTGAGAAACAAACACCTTTTGTTCCTCAGTATGGAAGAAGATATATCCATATGAATCCTTTGGATATCCTACAAACTTGCACAAAACAGAACTTGCCTCGAGCTTGTCCGGATTTTTCCTTTTAACATAGGCCGGACAACCCATATCTAAACTTGTTTAATAGATGGTCTCTTCCCATTCTATATCTCATATAGAGTGGTAGGCACGAATTTTGTCGGAATGCTATTCAATAAGTATGCAGCTGTCTCAAGTGCATAACCCTAAAAGGAAATAGGTAACTCAGCAATACTCCTCATAGAGCGCACCATATCTAATACGATGTGATTTCTCCCCTCCAAAACTCCATTATGCTGTTGAAAGTCGACCTTAGCACCACCATGAGGTTTTAGAGGAATCAAGCATGCCGAATTTTAATTTTTATTAGGTGCTAAGTTAGACTAACAATATCTTTACTAGATTATTAGGGTTTGCCTTTGTGATGTGGTTAACTAAAGAGAAGAATAAAGCATACAACCTTTATAGTTCAAGTCCTTCTCTTCAATCGCTCCGGGTTGAAGTCCACGCGACTCTAATAGGCTCCTCTTCGAGTTGAACAAAGCTCCTTTGTGATCTTCGCGCCAAAGAAGATCCACCCGAAGTCCACAAACTCAAGCCAACCCTTCACTAATCTCATTAGTGAAGACTAAACTCCACATCAAATTGCTGATCTAATGTGTGATGGTGAAGTTGGGTTTAATTTTCTCACTAGGATTTTCACAAGTTCAATGATTCACATCACATGTGATTGTTAGAACTTGGAAGTGAGGTGAAGAAAATTGTAGAGAGCAAGAAGAAACAAGATATCAAGAAATGGCTAAGGAATGAAGAATGAAAATGATGAGAGTGTAGGGTGTTTTTCGTCACCCCATTGAGATTGGAATACGCATGCTTACCAGGCACATTACAGATTCCCCCTGTCTAGGGTAGGCTGGGGTTTATTGATTGTGGGGATCTGAATCTCCGGCAGCCGTGGAGTAAGCTGCCGTTAATTACCCCTCGCATTTTGAGCGCGGGAACCTCCGATTGACGGGTCAAACAAGTCATGCGAACTCAATGTGCAGTGTGCGTGTGTTGTGTTTTGAAAGGGGTTTTGGATATATCGGGGGCCCCGCAGAGTTTTTACGGGGCTCCCGCTACCCGAATAGCGGGCTGGGGTTCAGCCCCCTTGCGGAGTGTGGGGTAGTGTCCCATTAGAAATTTTTTTTCTAACGGGAACAGTGTTGTGAAGTGTGTGTGTGTAAGGAAAGGGCATCCAAAGGATGTGTGGGAGAAGGCGCCAGCGCCCCACGTTCAGGATGTAGGTCATGTGCATGAAATTGATGGATCTTCTTTCACGTGGAGGCGACTTGATTTGGTTTCCGCATTTTGGGAAGCTAGCACTGCCCTTTTTACGAAGTGGACGGTCGGTGCTTGACGTGTCTCCAAGATGGAGTGTCTGGTTGACTTGATTCCAAGGCGGAGTATAATTCCGACGAGGAGGTCATTGCTGCTCTTTTAGCGACATGGACGGTCGGTGCTGCCCTTTTAGCGACGTGGCTGGTCGATGCTTCCCTTTTAGAGACATAGACGATCGGTGCTTCCCTTTTAGCGATTTGGATGGTCGGTGCTGCCCTTTTTGCGACGTGGACGGTCGGTGCTGCTTTTTTAGCGACATGGACGGTCGGTTCTGCCCTTTTTGCGACTTGGACGGTCGATACTTCCCTTTTAGCGACTTGGACGGTCGGTGCTGCCCTTTTTGCGACGTGGACGGTCGGTTCTTCCCTTTTTGCGACTTGGACGGTCGATGCTGCCCTTTTTGCGACATGGACGGTCGGTGCTGCCATTTTAGCGATTTGCACGGTCGATGCTGCCATTTTTGCGACGTGGACCATCGGTGCTGCGATTTTAGTGACGTGGACGGTCGATGCTGCCATTTTAGCGGCGTAGATGGTCGATACTACCCTTTTAGCGACTTGGAAGGTCGAAGGTTCTGATTTGACTTGCTCCGTTTTCTGCGGTGTCGGGATTTGACTTGTTTCTGAGGTGGAGCATGATTCCTCCAGGGAAGTGTTGGTGTATATGCCCTAGAGGCCATTACTGTATCATACTAGTATGTATATTACTTAATGGAAGCTTGGGATATTCACAGTTGTACAGACAATCTTGCTCAATATAGTAGTATGCTACTTGGTTTGTCTCTGCTTTAATGTGTACTTGTGTGTTTATTTATTATATCACCTATACGCATTAGTAGAGCCCTTTGGATCCTTGCTTGATTACCGGCGTTGTGATGGCGATCACACTCGTGGGGGATGGGTGATCTACAAGCACATCCTTTTACACGTCCCTAGTCGTGGGAGTATCGAGATAGGGCATCGAAACTCCGGAGTAGACTAGCGTATGCGCTTCTCATCCCAGCACGGGAGACGGTCTGTCCCACAGCCGTCAGTACGTCGTACTTGAGATAGTATGCGGGTGCTCGTTAGGTTACGAGTACACTGGACAGGACTCGTCGGGAACTGATGGTTGGTATTATACCTATCGTCAGTTATCAGTTCCCAGGTGACATGAGTACAGCTTAGTCCGCTGACTTGACACTGTCACTCCGCCTCGAGTGTGTTCCCACTGTTCTTTGATTACTACCCTACCACGGCTCTTCTGAGTCGTGCAAACAGGTAGTAGTTGGGAGCAGTCCCGAAGCACTTGGAGGCAGTGACGGTTAGACAGGATTCGTCTCTCCCGGTATTGGGGGTTGACATCGCGCTGTGTCTAGGAGAGCCATTACACAAGTAGTCCCTGGCCAGGGCAAGCGAGATATACTGGTAGGTTCCAGTGCTATCTCAGGGTGTTCTGGGCTTCACTCCGGCACGACTTGTACCGCTATTAGGGGTCTGACGCTTGCCGCCCCCCCTAGGCCCGACATGCGATGTATCAGACGAACAGACCGGACTGTACGGAGATTGTCACATACAGACTCAGTAGGAGTTCGGATGGGTTTACCTCATCGGCCTTCTTATCGACATCTACCTGGGGACCGTTACGTACAGCTAGTGCCGCTTGCGGTCTGTGGTTAAACCCACTGCCAGCGTAGTGTCGAGTCTTTAGAGTCCCACACAGAGAGTTTCCCTGCACTAAGCGAAACGTGTAGAGGCCGTATGGTTTTACGGCAGGGCTGCGATCACTTACGTACACTTGTGTGCGTATGATGTTCGGGCAGGCAGTACTGGTGGGCTTTGGTTTAAACCAGATCCTAGTATTGCACGGATGGATTTGTTTTGTCTTCTCCGCATCCGCATTCTACGGAATACGGATGCAGGTGTGTATGCACAGTTTTCTGGAGCGATGAAGGAGGAGGTGCCTCATTAGGGTTTTGGCAGTTGGTTCGGCCAAAACCACTATGTGGCAGGCTCATTAGGGTTTTGACAGTTGATTCGGTCAAAACCATTTTGAGGCGGACTCATTAGGGTTTCGACAGTTCGTTTGGTCAAAACCATAATGAGCCGGGAACATTATTTACTAATCCTTTCATTGATAATTTTGTTATGGCTAATTACATTGACCGTTTGACCATCTTGACTTTGTTGACCATTTGACCAAAGTTGACTTGGATCTTCTTAGAAGATCTAAAGTATTCTTTGGTTTTCTTTTTATTTAGTTATGATAATGGTCATGTCATTTGTAGCCATCACCTTTATCTTGATTGGATTTGTAATGATAATGTTTGTGCATTATTGCAACCATGGTTAGCTTTTCTCTTGGTTAAGCTTTTCATTTGCTCATTCTCTCATTCTCTCTCTTGAAATGAGAAGCTCCATGGTTGCTAGAAAATCTCCTTCTTCTTCCTCCTCTTGTTTTCTCCTTTGATCTCATGTGTTGAGAGAAAAAGGATTCTACTTGACAAACACATCCATACATCCTCTCTACACAACCTAGGGCTTCTAGATTAGCAATCTCCTTGCCCTAGTTACCTCGGCTTGAGGTGGAGCTCGGTGTACATCTCTCGGGTGGATCGTCTTCGACTCTAGGAGGCCGCGGAGGTGACCGAAGTCCGGATCAACCATTGAGCAAGCGATGAGAAGAAGAACAAGAAGAGAAGAACATCAAAGAGGAACAACAACAAGAAGTGAAGGAGTTCAAGTTGAGGTATAACCACTTTGCCGAGTAGTTAATTCTTCTTTGCAAGTATGCTAGTTTAGTTTAGCAAAGATCCGGCTTTTACGGTCCATGTTACAAAGTTTAGAAAAATTTTGATTTACCGTTTCCGCAACCCCGAAAGTACCGGGAGAGGTAACGTGGACCTAACAGTGGTATCAGAGCCTAACTAAACATAAACTAGCTTGGTAGTAAAGTGTATCGAAGTTCGAAACGGAAAAATCGAAAAAACCAAGTTATAAAAACCTGAGTTTCTGTTAAAAATTTTTCTGGTCAAAACAAAATTTGTTATAGCCCAAAAATCATCTCAGGGTTTTTAGAAGAAAACCACCAAAAACGAGGCAGCGACTCAACCAAAGCGCCGCGCTTCCGCGGCAAGAGCAAGCTCTTGCCGCGGAACCGCGGCCAACTTGGTGAGTTACTGCATCGATTTTGGTGCAGTATGTTTCTGACATGGTTTTAGGATTTTTCAGATATATTATATGTGCCCAGATTTTCCAGAATAGAAATTTGTTTTTGGGGGCCTATAATTCCGTATTTTTTTCGAACTTCAATATACTTTGACTATAAAGGTTATATCTGTGATGTTTGCATGTATTGAACGTCGGCTAATCGCTATAAGACGATTGATCGGGGTTATACATGATCTGTGTTTGATATTGGAATGTGTATATGAATGTGTTGGACTGTCGCGGGTGAATAGCCGGGGTGGATGTGAGATGAGCTTTTGTTTTTCTTTCATTCATTGTAAATGTAAATTGATGTAATATTATTATTTGTTTGGCCGCACAACCGGGTCGGGGTTGTAGCCGTCATTGTATAATTCTTTTTACTGTTTTTGCTCCTAGGATAGACCCATGGAGGGGGTGCACAAACTGCCGAGTATTTGGCGGGTAGTTTGCTGCACCCGTAGGGGTCTTGGGTGGGGTATTTGGCTATTCACCGCGACCGTGTAATCCGTTTTTCGTTGCAGGCTCGTAAGGATTGCGGATTGCTAGTATATCCAATGTATTCATCTGTGATCTGTAATGTCTATCATTGCTTTACTATTTAGGCGTTGCTTATGTTTTACAGCCGCGCTAGCCCAGCCCCCGCTCTGTCGTTAGTTAAGTAACCTAACGAGTGATGACGGGACCCCGTGGCGAATGCGAATGGCATAAGCGTACGTCATATTTTGGTTGTTTTCTGCAATGGTAGGTTTAAATGATTGGACGCATTAAAAGAACTAATGCAAGAATATCACGCATTAAAAGAACTAATGCAAGAAAATAAACCTAAAAGACGTTGTTGGAACAAGTTTTTCAAAAAGCTGTTATTGCAAGGACGTTCATTTTTGTTTTGCATCGCGGTATTCGGTTATGAATACCCAGCACCTCAGTCGACGAGGCAAGGGCCGAGATCCCTTCACCGGGAGTGACCCCTTGGATAAAAGTTTGCGTCAGGGTAATAACTTCACTATAGTCGATTATTCTTGCTTTGCATCGAGGTATTCATTTTGTAATATCCTGCACCTCATTCGACGAGGAAAGAGCCGAGATCCCTTCACAGGGAGTGACCTCTTTAGCAAAAAGTTTTTCGCCACTATATTTTTAAAAGGTGTGTCATGTTCCTTCAACGACATCAAGTTCATTACGTTAACGGGTTTTTCGCCAAAAACCCAGCCGTAGCCCTCCGTCGTTTCTTATAAGTTATACTTAGTATTCGTGCTGCGTTTGTTGACTGTGTCAAGGCGCAGTGAACGGTAGCTAAGTGTTGCTTATTTGCTGGATACAATGTGATTGGTTAGGACATTTGTGTAACCTTGTTGACTGTGTCAAGGGTTATGCAGGTGGGTTTAATGCAATCAAGACAACGACGGGATGAACTTGACTAGGACTTTTTGATTTGTTGACTGTGTCAAGATCACTTGAGTCCTAGGGGCAAAAACCACATCGGGAGTTTCAAAAGAACTGAAACTTGCAGATTTAGCATACCTTCTGGAGTGTGGTGACTAGAGTGGATTCCATCTAGGTTATCACACAATGACAGTTGGATCCCGATCCCACTGATGAGTTAGTATACTCTCGGGAGATTATTTCACTTAACGATCAATGCTATAAACCTAGTAGGTGTCTAGAAAGGTGTTAGCGGGGTTACGCCCCCAGGGAAAAGAGGTTCTTTAATTAAGGAACTTCGCGAAAGCGTTGGAAAACCTCCCTCGAAGTACCGACACTAGCCTGGCTGAAAGGTTAAGCAAGTATTGTGACGTGAATTAAAACCCGGCTAGTTCTTCTTTTAAAAGGTTTTAAGAAGAATTTGAGGAAACAGTGGGAGACATCCTGGTTAGATAAATTAATAAACCAATCTAATCTTGCAAGAGCATACGCTGAGTGTTTCTTTTCTCTCTCTCCAGGCAGCAACCCTTTCACGCCCTAATCAAGATAACAAAATGTATCGCTTGACCGAACCGAATTCTTATTCGGGACTGGGGAAAGTTGGTTCAGCTCTAACTTGTGACAACAGTCATGAGTATGAGAATGGGAAAGAGGAAAGTATGGATTTCCAGGATACCCAGTCGAAGAAGAAGCATGGTTTTGCATCTACTTCAGGTGTTCTTGTAATTGAGAACTGTTTTACGGTCAGCCCTACCTCCTGGGTACTTGATACCGGATCAGGATCTCATATCTGTAATTTATTGCAGGGACTGAGAAAAAGTAGGAAAGTTGCACCGGGTGATATGTTGCTCAGAGTAGCGAACGGAGCACAAGTTAATGCGGCAGCCGTCGGTGAATATCACCTAGTATTGCCAAATGGCAAGACTATGATTTTGAACGATTGCTACTATGTACCCTCCATGGTTTGCAACATCATATCAGTTTCTTTACTCGATAAAGATAGATATAAGTTTGTTCTTGAAAAGAATATCATGAACATTTACCTTGATGAGGTACTGGTTGCAGAGGGTACACTGTTTAATGGTATCTACGTTCTAAATCAGAATACAGTTCTCAATATACAAAACACACGCAAGAGGAAGAATTCAGATACGAATGAATCCTACTTGTGGCATTGTAGACTTGGTCATGTCGGAGAGAAAAGACTGAGTAAGTTGCATAAAGATGGACTCTTGGATGCGTTCGAGTTTTCATCTTATGAAACTTGTCAGTCTTGTCTCAAAGGGAAGATGACCAAATCTCCGTTCACCGGACATGGAGAAAGAGCAGCAGAGCTCTTGGGACTCGTACATAGTGATGTATGTGGTCCGATGTCTATACATGCAAGGGGTGGGTTCTCGTACTTCATCACATTTACTGACGATCTCTCTAGGTTCGGATATGTGTATCTGATGAAACACAAATCTGAAGCTTTTGAGAAATTCAAGGAATTCAGAAACGAAGTAGAGAACCAGACAGGCAAAAGTATCAAGATCCTCCGGTCTGACAGGGGAGGGGAGTACTTAAGCACGGAATTCCTAGATTACTTAAAAGAGAATGGTATTCTCTCTCAGCTTACTCCTCCTTATACACCACAGCACAACGGTGTATCGGAGCGGAGGAATCGTACCCTATTGGATATGGTTCGCTCCATGATGAGTAGTGCTGAGTTACCTCTTTCATTCTGGGGATATGCACTTCAAACTGCAGCACATCTATTGAATCAAGTTCCATCCAAATCCGTGCCTAAGACTCCGTATGAGATATGGAGTGGTAAAAGTTTGTATCTTAAACGTATTAAGATTTGGGGTTGCCCAGCTTATGTCAAAAAGCAAAACCCAGACAAACTTGAGGCACGGGCAGTTTTGTGTAAGTTTGTGGGATACCCAAAAGATTCAAGTGGGTATCTATTCTACCATGCAGAGGAACAGAAGATAATTGTTTCAAGAAATGCCACATTTTTAGAAAAAGAATTTCTTGTTAAAAACATTAGTGGCAGCACGGTAGAACTGGATGAAATTCCAGAAACACAAGCTTTAACAGAAAATTTGGAGGAACCGCTAGATTCAATAACCCCAAACGAACCTCAGCCACTCCGCAGATCTGGTAGGATTTCTCATCCGCCCGAGAGATACTACGGTTTTCTCATAGACGGGGATCGAGAGGATTGCATCTTGGAAGAAGATGACCCTACCAGTTTCAGGCAGGCCATTATCAGTAGGGACTCTGATAAGTGGCAGGAAGCAATGCAATCCGAAATGGAGTCCATGTACGCCAATAAAGTGTGGACCATGGATATTGCTCCACCTGGGGTAAAACCCGTTGGATGCAAATGGATCTACAAAAGGAAACTTGGTGTAGATGGGCAGGTGGAAACCTATAAAGCTAGACTCGTTGCAAAAGGTTTTCGTCAAAGACCTGGTTTGGACTATGATGAAACTTTTTCTCCGGTGGCTATGCTCAAATCCATTCGGATCCTACTTGCCATTGCTGCCTTCCATGACTATGAAATCTGGCAGATGGATGTTAAAACGGCTTTCCTAAACGGTTGTTTGGAAGAGTGCGTTTACATGGATCAACCAGAAGGTTTCGTAGACAGTGGGAGCAGCGGAAAGGTGTGCAAGTTGCTTAAATCCATTTATGGATTAAAGCAGGCATCGCGGAGCTGGAACATCTGTTTTGATGAGGCAATCAAGGAATTTGATTTCATCAAGAACGAAGATGAACCCTGTGTATATAAGAAGATTGTAGGACGAACTGTCGTATTCCTAGTCTTGTACGTGGACGACATTCTTTTGATAGGAAATGATATTCCTATGCTACAATCGGTCAAGCTATTTTTTGTCACAAAGGTTCTCCATGAAGGACCTGGGTGATGCCTCGTACATTCTGGGGATCAAGATCTATAGAGATAGATCCAAGAAACTATTGGGACTTTCACAGTCCAGGTACATAGAGACCGTACTAAAGAGATTTAGTATGGAGGGTTCCAAGCGCGGTAACATACCCGCATTGCACGGAATTACCCTCTCCAAGAAGATGTCTCCTAAGACTGACGAGGAGAGGGTTCGCATGAGCACTATACCCTACGCTTCGGCGGTAGGATCTATAATGTATGCGATGCTATGTACAAGACCAGATGTAGCTTACGCGTTGAGCACGGTAAGCCGGTATCAGTCAGACCCAGGGGAGGACCACTGGACAGCAGTGAAGAACATTCTCAAGTACCTGAGAAGGACTAAGGAGATGTTCCTGGTTTACGGTAATGGAGACCTCAGGGTCGAGTCCTTTACCGATTCAAGCTTCCAGAGTGACAAAGATGACAGCAAGTCTGTCTCGGGTTTTGTGTTTACCCTCAACGGAGGGGCGGTATGTTGGAGGAGTTCCAAGCAGGATACCGTCGCAGACTCGACGATGGAGGCTGAATACATTGCTGCAAGCGATGCCGCAAAAGAGGCGGTCTGGATTAAGAAGTTCATTAGTGAACTTCAGGTGGTTCCGTCCATTGTTGACCCAATACCTTTGTATTGCGATAACAATGGGGCTATAGCTTTAGCGAAGGAACCAAGGTCCCATCAGAAATCCAGGCACATCTTAAGGCGGTATCACCTGATCAGGGAGATCATTGATCGCCAGGAGATCGAGGTGCGGAGAGTGGACACAAAGGACAACACTGCGGACCCATTCACAAAGGCTTTACCCCAGACTCAGTTCGAGCGGCTGATCGAGATGATAGGTCTTCGATACGCCAGTACATGGCCTTAGTGCAAGTGGGAGATTGTTGGTGTATATGCCCTAGAGGCCATTACTGTATCATACTAGTATGTATATTACTTAATGGAAGCTTGGGATATTCACAGTTGTACAGACAATCTTGCTCAATATAGTAGTATGCTACTTGGTTTGTCTCTGCTTTAATGTGTACTTGTGTGTTTATTTATTATATCACCTATACGCATTAGTAGAGCCCTTTGGATCCTTGCTTGATTACCGGCGTTGTGATGGCGATCACACTCGTGGGGGATGGGTGATCTACAAGCACATCCTTTTACACGTCCCTAGTCGTGGGAGTATCGAGATAGGGCATCGAAACTCCGGAGTAGACTAGCGTATGCGCTTCTCATCCCAGCACGGGAGACGGTCTGTCCCACAGCCGTCAGTACGTCGTACTTGAGATAGTATGCGGGTGCTCGTTAGGTTACGAGTACACTGGACAGGACTCGTCGGGAACTGATGGTTGGTATTATACCTATCGTCAGTTATCAGTTCCCAGGTGACATGAGTACAGCTTAGTCCGCTGACTTGACACTGTCACTCCGCCTCGAGTGTGTTCCCACTGTTCTTTGATTACTACCCTACCACGGCTCTTCTGAGTCGTGCAAACAGGTAGTAGTTGGGAGCAGTCCCGAAGCACTTGGAGGCAGTGACGGTTAGACAGGATTCGTCTCTCCCGGTATTGGGGGTTGACATCGCGCTGTGTCTAGGAGAGCCATTACACAAGTAGTCCCTGGCCAGGGCAAGCGAGATATACTGGTAGGTTTCAGTGCTATCTCAGGGTGTTCTGGGCTTCACTCCGGCACGACTTGTACCGCTATTAGGGGTCTGACGCTTGCCGCCCCCCCTAGGCCCGACATGCGATGTATCAGACGAACAGACCGGACTGTACGGAGATTGTCACATACAGACTCAGTAGGAGTTCGGATGGGTTTACCTCATCGGCCTTCTTATCGACATCTACCTGGGGACCGTTACGTACAGCTAGTGCCGCTTGCGGTCTGTGGTTAAACCCACTGCCAGCGTAGTGTCGAGTCTTTAGAGTCCCACACAGAGAGTTTCCCTGCACTAAGCGAAACGTGTAGAGGCCGTATGGTTTTACGGCAGGGCTGCGATCACTTACGTACACTTGTGTGCGTATGATGTTCGGGCAGGCAGTACTGGTGGGCTTTGGTTTAAACCAGATCCTAGTATTGCACGGATGGATTTTTTTTGTCTTCTGCGCATCTGCATTCTACGGAATACGGATGCAGGTGTGTATGCACAGTTTTCTGGAGCGATGAAGGAGGAGGTGCCTCATTAGGGTTTTGGCAGTTGGTTCGGCCAAAACCACTATGTGGCAGGCTCATTAGGGTTTTGACAGTTGATTCGGTCAAAACCATTTTGAGGCGGACTCATTAGGGTTTCGACAGTTCGTTTGGTCAAAACCATAATGAGCCGGGAACATTATTTACTAATCCTTTCATTGATAATTTTGTTATGGCTTATTACATTGACCGTTTGACCATCTTGACTTTGTTGACCATTTGACCAAAGTTGACTTGGATCTTCTTAGAAGATCTAAAGTATTCTTTGGTTTTCTTTTTATTTAGTTATGATAATGGTCATGTCATTTGTAGCCATCACCTTTATCTTGATTGGATTTGTAATGATAATGTTTGTGCATTATTGCAACCATGGTTAGCTTTTCTCTTGGTTAAGCTTTTCATTTGCTCATTCTCTCATTCTCTCTCTTGAAATGAGAAGCTCCATGGTTGCTAGAAAATCTCCTTCTTCTTCCTCCTCTTGTTTTCTCCTTTGATCTCATGTGTTGAGAGAAAAAGGATTCTACTTGACAAACACATCCATACATCCTCTCTACACAACCTAGGGCTTCTAGATTAGCAATCTCCTTGCCCTAGTTACCTCGGCTTGAGGTGGAGCTCGGTGTACATCTCTCGGGTGGATCGTCTTCGACTCTAGGAGGCCGCGGAGGTGACCGAAGTCCGGATCAACCATTGAGCAAGCGATGAGAAGAAGAACAAGAAGAGAAGAACATCAAAGAGGAACAACAACAAGAAGTGAAGGAGTTCAAGTTGAGGTATAACCACTTTGCCGAGTAGTTAATTCTTCTTTGCAAGTATGCTAGTTTAGTTTAGCAAAGATCCGGCTTTTACGGTCCATGTTACAAAGTTTAGAAAAATTTTGATTTACCGTTTCCGCAACCCCGAAAGTACCGGGAGAGGTAACGTGGACCTAACAGGAAGTTGTTGGTTGTCTTACTGACTTGATATGGTTTGGGTTGACATCAGCATCGCTATACTGGAATATGGTATCAGGAGCGAATCATCATCTGCCATGAGGAGATTTCCCTCGTTCCCAGTTTAACGACTTTAGGGGTCATCTGTTCCCAATTTAACGACTTGGAGGTCATCTATTCCCAGTTTAAACACTTAGGGGTCTATTGGATTGGAGTTTGGAATTTTGGTCTAAGGGTAGGCATCGGCGTTGCTAACACTGAAGCAGATGTGCCAGGAGAAATTCATCAATTGCCTTTTCCTGTTGGGGAGCGATGGCTAAGGAGACAGGTTTAGGTCCCTATCACCTAAGGCTTTTCAATTTTATGAGCCGTAAGGGTCCCATAAAAGCATTTTCTCCCTACGAGTCGAAAGGATCTCGTAGGTGTGATTTCTCCTTAGGAGTCGTGGGGACTCCCAGTGTGTTTTTCCTTTGTGAGTCGTAAGGATCCCACGAAGGTGTTTTCTTACGAGTCGTGAGGATCTCGTAAGTTTGTTCTTCTCATGTATCGTTTGGACACATGAGTGGGTCTTCCCAAATAGAGCATAATCCCAAGGGCGGAGACCAGCCACGTAACTGGTGATTGCGGTGGGGCAGGGGTATGCTGAGAATTATTTGAGCCCGTGGATTGTATATGGTAGTCAATTTGGGGACTAACCGTAAGGCCGGGAGAGTTTTGAGAAATTGGATTTTGGTTGGCGTCTGCATCGCTGCACTAGATTATGGTACCAGGAGCGACTCATCATTCGCCGTTTGCGGACTTGGAATTTGGATCTTGTTTGGCATCAGCATTGTTGCACTGGAATAATGCCAGGATCAACTCATCATTTGCCCCGGGAGGACTTGGGATTTGGTTTTGGGGTCGGCATCAGCACCGCTAACACTGAAGCAATGCCAGGAGAGACTCATCATTTGCCGTTGGGAAAACTTGGGATTTGGGTTTTTGGTCGGCATCAGCACAGTTAACACTGAAGTGAAATGCCAGGAGCGACTCATCATTTGCCGTTGCCCGTTTGGGAGCGATGGCTCAGGAGACAGGTTTAGATCTTTATCACCTAAGGCTTTTCAATTTTATGAGCCGTAAGGGTCTCATAAAAGTATTTTCTTCCTACGAGTCGAGAGGATTCACAGGTGTATGTTCTCCTTAGGAATCGTAGGGATTCCTAAGTGTGTTTCTCCTTTGTGAGTCGTAAGGATCTCACGCAGGGGTTTTCTCCTCACAAGGTCGAGAGGACTTTGCGAGTATATTTTATCTCTTTTCACGAGCTTGCGCCCTTCACCGGCAGGACTTAGGAGAGATAGGGGCCGTTTATGCCCGTGGATTGTATACGGTTTTACAGGATGTATGATCTAGACCGTAGGGCTGGTGTGCTCAATTCACCTACGGCTTGGAGCATTCACGTGTAGTATTTCATGAGATATCGGCCATTGATAGGTGGCGTGGGCCTTTCTCCCTCGGCATTTATCAGTTTGTAGGATCCTCCGTCAAACACTTTCTTGATGACGTATGATCCTTCCCAGTTTGGCTCGAATTTTCCCTTGGCATGCCGATTGGGGATGATCGGTATTTTGAGGACCAACACCTATTCACCTTTCTTGAAAGCGCGAAGATAGGTTATCTTGTCATAGGCCCGTGACATTTAGGCTCTGTATAGCTCCAGATTTTGCTGCACCGCAAGCCTCTTTTCTTCGAGGGCATCGAGCTCTTCAAGCCGAAGGAGCACGTTTTCCTCCTCTGTCAACTCGTACTGAATGGCCATTCTTAAGCTTGGAACTTCGACTTCGAGGGGGAGGACCGCCTCCACTCCGAAGAACAATGAGTATAGAGTGGATTGAGTTGGAGTACGGTGCGTGGTACGATATGCCCACAACGCCTTGTGAAGTTTGAGATTCCAGTCTCTCTTGTTGGCTGAAGATTTTTTTCTCAGGAGCTTGCATAGAGTCTTATTGAAGGCTTCGGCTAGCCCATTGGCTCTTGGATTATAGATAGAGGAATATCTCCAGTCTATCTTGTGCTGAGTAGCGAACCTTGAGACTTTGAAGCTCTTGAAAGAAGGCCTATTGTCAGAAATGATTCTTCTTGGTGTACCGAAGCGGTATAGAATATTATGCTGGAAGAACGTCAGAATATTTTCTTTCTTGACTTCTTTTAGCGGACAGCTTCAGCCCATCTGGAGAAATAGTCAGTTGCGACCAATATGAACCGTTGGCTTCTGGATAACGGAGTATCAATTGGGCCAACTATATCGGTTCCCCAGACTTCGAAAGGTCACGACGCCACCGTAGGATGTAACGGATTAGGATGCTTTTGAATGAAATCACCGTGGATTTGGCAGATATGACATTTCTTTGCATGCTCTCCGCAATCCCGTATCATGGTGGGCCAGTAATACCCAAGCCGTTTAATTTGAAGTGGCATCTTGGGGCCAGATTGGTGAGCACCGCAAACGCCCGAGTGAACTTCTTTCATGGCCTTTTGGGTTTCGGCCAATGACAGACCCCTGAGCCAGAGTTGGTCATATGACCTGCGGTATAGCGTGTCATTTATAAACACATATCGGAGAGCTCCATTCTTCAGCTGAATCGTTGCAGATTTTCCTTCGGGCGGCTTGTCGTATCGGAGGTACTCTATGAAGGGTTCTCTCCAATCGGGCTCGTCCTGGATGATCGAAGCTTCTTCGGCAGGACTGCTCTTCTGTTCCGCGCTTTCCTCTTCTCATAAAGAGACTGGGGATTGAATTTGCCGGATCCTGACTGTGATCAGAATTTCATCCATGTTAGGATCAGCCAGCTCCTTGGCTAAGCGAGCGAGTATGTCGGCTTTTCCGTTCAACGCTCTAGGGACTCTCATTAGTTTAATGTGAGTGAACCGTTTCATGAGTTCCACCACTCGGCTTCTGTACTGAGCTAACTCGGGTTTGTATATCTTATAGATGTCTCTTACCTGATTGATGACAAGCTGGGAATCACCGTAGACTCGTAGCTGAAGGATTTCCATTTCTATAGCGAGCTCCAGACCAGCTATCAGAGCCTCGTACTCAGCTTCGTTTTTTGTGCGAGGCTCGGTGAGAGCAAAAGAACGCTGCAGGGTTCCCATTGATAGCGTGATGAACAACAATCCTATCCCTGATTTTATCTCCGGAACGCTTGATTTGCTGGAGGTCCTCATTGATGAGGCTCCATCGAAGTAGAGCTCCCAACATGGCTCGCTGTCCTCGAGGTGCAATATTTGTTCATCGGGTAGTTCACAAATTAGCGGCGATCCTTCTGGTATAGGATGACCAGCGAGGAAATATGCGAGGGCTTGCCATTTTACTGCTTTCTGAGGAGTATAAACTATGTCGAACTCAAGTAGCATGACATCCCATCTTGACATTCTACCGGCTAGGCTTGCTTTGGTCATTAAGTGTTTGAGCGGGTCGACCTTGGAGTTCAGCATAACCCGATGAGCAAGCAGATAGTGCCTTAGCTTCTTCACAGCGAATATCAGGGCCATGCATTGCTTTGCAATCGGGGAATATTTGTGTTCTGCCCCAAATAAAGTTCGACTGAGGTAGTAGTGGGCATTTTCTTTTCCCTCCTCACTGTTCTGGGCAAGGAGCGCACCGAGTGATTCATCTAGCGTGGCAGTGTAAAGAACCAGTGGTTTATTTGGAATGGGAGCAGCCAGCACTAGAGGGTGCAACAAGTACTTTTTGATGCCTTCGAACGCTTCTTGACATTCGACATCCCAGACAAAATGAGCTCCTTTCTTCATGAGCTTTGAGAAGGGCCTACATCTCCCCGATAAATTTGAGATAAACCTTCGTATATAAGCAAGCTTGCCTTGAAAAGATCTTAGTTGTGTCAGATTCTTCGAAGGGGGCATCTCCATGATGGCCTTTATCTTGGATGGGTCAACTTTCATCCCCTGATATCAGACTATAAAGCCCAGGAATTTTCCTGATGACACGCCAAAAGCGTGTAGGGTAGCTATGCACGCGCACAAGGGTCTACGAGGCATCAACCATGCCTGATTAAAATTTTAGCCGTGCCGAACAACCCGAAGCCGGATCTTTAACACTAAGTGAGAGGGATTACAACCTTTGTAGATCCGGTCCTTCACTTCTTAAGCTCCGTGTTGAGGTCCCTTCGCTGCGATCATCGTGTTCCGGACTCTCGAGAGGCTTCACGAAGAGAATGATGCAACCTTGCTTTCGATCTTCGATAACATAGATGATCTACCTTGAAGTTTCGTTAACACAAGATATCACTCATGAAATGATGTGAACACCCTCATCTAAATGGCAACGATAGATGAAGATGATGAAGTAGGATGTTTGCTCTCATTTATAATCTTTTTCTCACTCACTTTCATCACAAAGATCAAATCAACAAAACTTTGCAAAGGAGGAATAAGAAGAAGAATGAATAAAAAATCAATATCAATACTTTTGTGATGAATAATGAAAGGATAAAGATGATCAATAATGCAACCATGGTTGACTAAACCATTGTAGAGAATTAACCAAGGCTAGTGTTTGGGTTAGGTTAAGAATGAGTCACTAGAAAATATCTTTTCCAAAATAAAAGAAAACCTTCTAGAATCATCTAGAAAGCTTAACCCTAATCCAAACCCTAATCATGTTTAAACTCCACTAAACATGTTGCATTAGTTATCATATGATGTTACAATATTATATATCACATATATAATATTTATAGTAACAATGTAAAATAATACATTTAACATATATCGCATATATATCAATGTATTACTCGAGTGAGAAAAAGAATCTTTTAGTGAGCTAATATTAGTTAATGTAATTTAATATATCATATATATTATTATACATTAAATTATCGAATCAACACTTGATCCGACAATCCGGCTATATCGCATATAACCGACTAATATTTATTCGTACCGATTCATCGAATCAACACTTGATCCGATGACCCGGCTGATATCATATATCGCGAGAATAGAATACGGTATCTCATATCGCATTATCCTTGGTCCCGGACCTATCACATATATGCCCGTACTCCATTTTGCCTGAGCCAAGAAACCTCTGTGTAGGACTCTAAAGAATCGTCAATACGGCGGCAGTAGGTGATGATCATATCAAACACCTACAAGCTGCAAGCGGTCAGCTAAACGTAACAGCCACCTAGGTATTGAACGCTCAGAAGATCAACAAGCAAGCCTGTACATTCTCCTGTGAATCCAAACAGTAACACTCCCGTACAGTCCGGTCTCGTCGTCTGATATGTCGCATATCTCGCCTAGGGATGGTAAACGTCAGAACCCAGTAGCTCGATAAGTCGTGTCGATATGAGATCTATAACAGTTCGAGAAACTACTGATAACACTTACCAGTAAATCTCAGCAACCCTGGCCAGGGATTTCCTGTTATAGCCAATCGAACACAGCACAACATCAACTCCCTATACCGGGAGAGACGAATCCCCTTCTATCGCTCGTTGCCTCCATGTGATTCGGGACTGTACCCAAAAGCCACCTTTTTGCATGCCCTCTTGGACGTGGTATGATGAAAATCAAAGCACAGTGGGAATCACACATGACTCTATGACGATCTCGGGTCGACAGACTACTCTGTACCAGTGTCACCGGAGAACTGCCATCTGACGTGAGGTATAATTCCATCTGAGAGTTCTCGGCGAGTCCGTCTAGTGTACCCAGTCTCTACTGAGCACCCGTACACCATCCTTGATGTCAAACACCGATGGATATGGGATCATCCATCACCCATCATATGGGTCAAGATGCATATACGCTAGTCTACTCTGGTGTATCGATGCCCTGTCTCGATACACCCTCGACTAGGAACAGTTATAGGATGTACTCGTCGACTACCGTGGCCCCACTAGTATGATCTCATCATAGTCCCAGTAGTCGAGTACATATCCTAAGGGCTTTATCAACATGTAACATAGAGACAATCAGAGTACATGTTAAGATAAAGTACAACCAGATAGCATACTATCATGTCGAGCAAGAATGTCCTCCCTATATATGTCCAAGAATCCATTACAATATACATTATATGTACAGTAATGGCCTCTAGGGCATACATATAACTAACAATCTCCCACTTGCACTAGGGCCATCTGTTGTGGTATCACATACCCAACAATTAGCTTTGGTTGAAGTATCTCATACTCAACCATCCCATAAAAGTCTCTACTCGGAAAAAGGCCTTTGTGAGTGGATCCGCGTTGTCGTCCTCTGTGTCTACTCTCCTAACCTTGATCTCCCTGGAGATCAACCATCTCCATGATCAGGTGATACTGCCAAAGAATTATATCTGTATTTCTGATGGGACGGTAGTTCCTTTGCTAAAGCCATAACTCCATTGTCACATAATGGTAGGAACGAAGTTCATCTTATGAACTTATATTTATCCAGACTGCCTCTTTGGTACCATCCTTGGTAACGATGTATCTTGCCTTTAATCGTCTAGTAAGTCACGGTATCTAGCTTGGAACTCTTCCAACATACCATCCCTCCACTGAGGGTAAAGACAATGCCTGCGACTGACATTCAGTCGTCCTTATCACCCTGGAACCATTCCAATGATTCTCCCCAGGATCGATTGATACCATCTCACTACAACTAGTGAGTATCCTAACATCCAATTAGATCTATCTCATAGATCCAAAACACAGGATTTAGGAGGTATCATTTTGATCCTATATGGAGAATCCTTATGATAAGAGGAGATTGACCGAGCGTAGCATAGGAAACTCCTTCCCTATCAAGAGTATGTCATCCACGTACTCTACGAGGATCACCACCATGCTCCCTACTACCTTTTTGTATATACAAGGTTCATCTACCATTTTGATGAAATCAAACTCTTTGACTACCACATCAAAACAGATGTTCTAACTCCGCGATGCCTGCTTTATCCTATAAAGCATCTTGCACACGTTTCCGCTGCTCCCACTGTCTACGAAGCCCTCTGGCTGTATACTTATAGACGCTCTCTTTTAAATCATCATTTAGAAAAGCAGTCATGACAACCAATCGCCAGATATCGTAGTCATGGTATGTAGCCGTGGCAAGTAGGATCTGGATGGACTTAAGCATAGCTTTGAAAATCTTAACTTTTCCATGTACACCAAGTAATCTTCTCAAGATATACTCGCTCCTGATGGGGATTTAACCCTTTAGATAAAGCAACCAAAGTCTATACTTTGTTGATGTATAAGGATTCCATCTCAGATCACTAAGCATCCAGCCATTCTTACAGAGTCCCACTCCTGATGGCCTGCTCGAAACTAGTTAGGTCATCATCTCATGATGCAATCCTCGCTTCCACTGTCACAGAGAAACCGAAGTATCTCTCAGGTGGGTGAGGAACCCTACTAGATCGGCGGAGAGGCTGAGGTTCGTTGGAAACTATTGAATCCTTCGGGTCTACCAAATCATCTGTAGCAGTTTGTATAGCTGGAACTACTTCCAGTTTTACAGAGCTGACCTTGCCTCAAGCTTGTCCGAATTTTGCTTTTAGACATAGGCCGGACAACCCCAAATCTTAATAAATTTAAGATATAGGCTCTTCCCTTTTCATATCACATATGAAGTGGTAGGCAACTGATTTGATTTGAACCCTATTCAATAGGTATGCAGCTTCTCAAGTGCATAACTCCCAAAAGGAAATAGAAAACTCAGTTGTACTCATCATAGAGCACACCATATCACATAGGGTGTTTCTTGCTCCGCCCCGATACACCGACGTGCTGTAGTGTATACGGAGGAGTAATGCTGAGAGAGAATCTCATTCTCCTTTAGAATAATCCAGGAATTCCGTACTCAATTATTCTCCTCCCTGATCACATCAAAGGACATAATACTTATACCCGTTTTTGGTTCTCTACTTCTAACTTATATTCTGTGAATATCTCAAAAGCTTCGGACTTGTGTTTCAACGGGAACATATGTCTGAATCTTGAGAGATCATCAGAGAATGTAATGAAGTACAAAGAACCGGTCTTTGGCATGTGTAGACAGGGGACCTTCATACATCAGCATGTATCAATCCCAAGAGTTCACTAACTCTTTCTCTGTTTCCAATAAATGGAGCTATGGTCATCGTATCTTTATGACATGACCGCCAAGTTTCACAAGATGTAAATTCAAACAGATTTAAATATGCATCTAAATGTAACTTAGCTAGTCGGGTCGCATTGATATGACCTAGTCTACAATGCCTCAAGAAGGATTCGTTCATTTCTGAACTCTTCCTCTCGTGTGTATTCTGTATACTAAGAACTGTAATTTGATTTAGAACGTTAATGCTTTTAGATAACGTGCCTGAACCGATCAACTCTTGATATAGGAAATGTTCAAAACATTATCCAACAATACAAAATTATATCCTTTCTTTACTAATAAAGAGAATGATATGATGTTGTATATCAGGTTCGGTATCTAATAACATTCGTTCAGAATCAATGTATTCTGGTAATACAGGGTGATAGTGACCAACAGACTTGGCTACAACACTTGCACCGTTTTCTGTCTCATTAAACTTATCACCCATTCTCAGTTCTCTACCTTTCTGTAGCCTATGTAATAGATTACATATGCGGGATCCTGATCTGGTATCTCATACCCAGGACGTAAAGGATACTGAGAAACAGTTCTCTATAATGAACACACCCGAAGATGATGCATCAGCATGCACTTTCTTCGTTTGGGCGGCACGGGAATTCTGGTAATCCCCAATTTCCTGCTCTATCTTATAACAATTATAAGTTGGAGCGGGACCAACGTTCCCCAGCTCAGTATAACAAGCGAGTTTGGTCAATTCATCCGTTTTATTATCTTGATTAAGGCGTGATATGGTCGCTACCTGGAGAGAGAGAGAAGAAAACACTCAGCGTATGCTCTTGCAAGATTAGATTGGTTATCTAATATATCTAATCAGGATGTCTCCTACTATTTTAATCAAATCTTCCTTCAAACTCTAAAAGGAAAGACTAGCCGGAATTAATTATACACTACAAGTTCGCCAATCTTTCAGCCAGGCTAGTGTCGGTACTTTGAGGGAGGTCCCCCGTGCTTTCGCAAGAACCTAATTAAAGTAAACCTCGTTTTCCCAGGGGCGTAACCCCGTTAACACCTTTCTAGACACCTACTTTATCGGCTAATTGTAATGTATAAAACTCTCCCAGGAGTAACTCTTACTCGCAGCGGGTATCGGGATCCAACTATCTCATAGAAGGTATGCAATCTCATTGCAAATTTCAACACTTGAAATTCCCAATAATATTTTACCCCTAGCGTCCTATGACCTTGACAGAGGTCAACAAACTATAGACTGCTAGTCAAGTTCAACCCGTCATTTCCTGATTGAAGTAAACCCACCCGCACGACCCTTGACAGAGGTCAACAAGGTCGCACGACTACCCTAAATCAATCACATCATATGTTTATATATATAAGCACTAATCAGCTACCGCACACTACGCCTTGACAGAGGTCAACAAACGCAGCACGAATACTAAATATTACTTATCTGAAATGACGGAGGGCTACGACAGGTTTTTAAGAAAACCCTTTGCGTAATGAACTTGATATCATTGTAGAATCGAGTGATTTTAAATGGAGTCTTTTTTAGGCCTTTCTAGTTTTGCTAAAGGGGTCACTCCCGGTGAAGGGATCGTCGGCCCTTTCCTCATTGAATAAGGTGCAGGATATTTCACAAATATCACTATGCAAAGCAAGAACTATAGAAGCAATAAAAAGACAAACCGAGTTTGTAGCATCTGCTAGTTTCATTAAAGAGGTCACTCCCGGTGAAGGGATCTCGGCTCTTTCCTTATCGAATAAGGTGCTGGATGTTCTACAAGGAACACCGCTATGCAAAGCAAGAACTAGAGCTACCAGTTTTTAAACAAGTTTCCACAACATCTTTAGGTTTCTTTTATTTCATTAATCTCATTAATGAAGTCCCATTTTATTATGCTTCACAAGCATCACATTTGAAACGAAATCTGCAATATAATATATATCTCATATATATAATATAAACAATCGTCTCAGGCAGTAATATAATCTCATCACAGAACATTGCAGCAGAAGAACATATATGAAATATTGGATATACTAGGATGTCCGTGTTTTCAATATGAGCCAGTATAAAACACGGATTCCACGGTCGCGATGAATAGCCAAACTCACATCCCTAGACCCCTACGAGAGCGGCATGCAACACTGCCAATTCTAGGGTTAGGAGACCCGGTCTCGACTCCTCGAGATGGTCTCCTACTGGACCCTAGAACCTGGTTACTTGTGCTCCCCACCTTGGGTCTACCTAATGCGGAAAAGTAAATAATATACAATGGTGACATCATCCTCAGCCCGGAAGTGTCACAATAAAAGAATATTACATACAAATAAATTTTACATGAATGAAAAAGAAAAACTCTCATCTCACATAAAACCCCCGGCTATTCAAACGTGACGATCCAATACAACATATCACAGCAACACATAATATCTCATATCATCAACGTAAGCAAGTATGCGTATCCCGATTGTCGTTAATATATAGCAATGAAGCCGGCGATACACCACATACTACGCTTACGGTCACAGAAAAGAAAGTGTAAAATTACAACAGTTGGAATCCGCAACCTCTTTAGACATCGCATGCCTAACCAAATGAATTCCATAGACATCGCATGCCTAACAATTATAAACCCCGCATTTTAGTCTCATCATCGAAAACTTTTTTCAATATCAAGTCGGGCAATTCAACAAGATTCCCGACAAGCTGATCGAATGCTCGTCGCAAACTTCAGTAGACGGCCGCACCCCCGATGCCTTCGACGAAGTGCACTACGGCGGAACACCGCTGCCGCGAGCACCCGAACGGATGCTTTTGTCGACGGGGTTCTCCTACAGTCACTTGGTCCGGGCTATAGGGCATGGCTGTCTATTAAGTTTACTCGGCGAGTATCCGCGTACGCTACGTGATTGCGACGAACTTTTGATCACATCAAAATTCCGTGGCAACCGATCATCTGAGACTGAACTACTAGATTTATAACATTCAAATTAGTTATCTCATAACTACCTGTGGATTCCAAATATTGTATCACATTCCAGATAAATAGACAATGTTAAACTTTCCGATCGAATAATCAAACACCCAAGATTTCCCCAATATATCTCAACACTTGAAATCAGTTTAAAAACATCCATCACATGCCACAGTACCAATGGTCCAGCCGTAGAAGGGTCAAGCCAACGCCTCACATGTGGCACGCCGTACTGCCACAAACCCTAAGGTTCAGAGGCAGTTCAAGACGGTCACATAATCGAGTTAAGGTTTGTTGTCTTCTAGAGGGTCCACCGCATTACTTGCACGACTTAGAACGTTCTTAAACTCGAGAAAAAATCCAACTTTTGAAAAAATTTCCGACTGGGGAAATGGTGAGTTATTGATATCCGTTCGAACTTTTTAACAGTTTCTAAAATTATCCGGAAAAACTAAACAAAGTTAAATTATCCGATCGAATCTACGAGTCCCCAATACAACCCAGAAAACTCAACACTTGAGTAAAAATAAAAATACCCAGAAGAATCAGGAAGTACAGACGGATCAACTGTAGCAAAAACTAACTTTTAATCACCAAGTTCTGCCGCGGAACCGCCGCCAATACCCTAGTTTGGCCGCGGTTCCGCGGCGCTTTGAACGATTCAAAGTGTTGTTTTGCACACGTGTCCATAGAATTCCCTGCTGATTTTTTAAAGTATTTTTAATATGAAAAAATAACATTTTTTGAAAAATTTCCAGAGAAGGGGTTTTATCGGGGTTGTCGGGTTCGATCGGACTTTAAACTTCGTCTAGACTTCGCCTAAAGCTCTAGCTTGGCACCGGTACCACTGTAGGGTTGCTATGCACGCGCACAAGGGTCTACGAGGCATCAACCATGCCCGATTAAAATTTTAGCCGTGCCGAACAACCCGAAGCCGGATCTTTAAACTAGGGTTTAGGCGAAAACTAACATGTTAAACACTTTAACACTAAGTGAGATGGATTACAACCTTTGTAGATCCGGTCCTTCACTTCTTTAGCTCTGTGTTGAGGTCCCTTCGCTGCGATCATCGTGTTCCGGACTCTCGAGAGGCTTCACGAAGAGAATGATGCAACCTTGCTTTCGATCTTCGATAATATAGATGATCTATCATGAAGTTTCGTTAACACAAGCTATCACTCATGAAATAATGTGAACACCCTCATCTAAATGGCAAGGATAGATGAGGATGATGAAGTAGGATTTTTTCTCTCATTTATAATCTTTTTCTCACTCACTTTCATCACAAAGATCAAAGCAAGAAAGCTTTCCAAAGGAGGAAGAAGAAGAATGAATAAAAAATCAATATCAATCCTTTTGTGATGAATAATGAAAGGATAAATATGATCAATAATGCAACCATGGTTGACTAAACCATTATAGAGAATTAACTAAGGCTAGGGTTTGGGTTAGGTTAAGAATGAGTCACTTGAAAATATCTTTTCCAAAATAAAAGAAAACCTTCTAGAATCATCTAGAAAGCTTAACCCTAATCCAAACCCTAATCATGTTTAAACTCCACTAAACATGTTACATTAGTTATCATATAATGTTACAATATTTGTTAGTTATATGTATGCCCTAGAGGCCATTACTATACATAGGATGTATATTGTAGTGGATGCTGGGACATATATAGGGAGGACTTTCTTGCTCGACATGATAGTATGCTATCTGGTTGCTCTTTACCTTAACGTGTATACTGATTGTCTCTCTGTTACATGTTGGTAAAGCCCTTAGGATCTGTACTTGACTACCTGGACTATGATGCGGATCATACTGGTGGGGACATGGTAGTTTATAAGTACATCCTTCACAGTCCCTAGTCGAGGGTGTATCGAGACGGGGCATCGATATACCAGAGTAGACTAGCGTATACCTTCTCGACCCATACAGATGGGCGATGGATGATCCCATATCCATCGGTGTTTGACATCAGAGATGATATACGGGTGCTCAGTAGAAACTGGGTACACTGGACGGACTCGCCGAGAACTCCCAGATGGTATTATACCTCACGTCAGATGGCAGTTCTCTGGTGACACTGGTACAGAGTAGTCTGTTGACCCAAGATCGTCATAGAGTCTTGTGTGGTTCCCACTGTGCTTTGATTTCCATCTTACCACGTCCAAGAGGGCGTGCAAAACGGTGGTTTTTGGGTACAGTCCCGAGTCACATGGAGGCAATGAGCGATAGGAGGGGATTCGTCTCTCCCGGTATATGGGGGTTGATGTTGCACTGTGTTCGATCGGCTATAACAGGAAGTCCCTGGCCAGGGCTGCTCAGAGAATTGCTGGTAAGTGTTACCAGTAGTTTCTCGACCCGTTATGAGCCTCATATCGACACGACTTATTGAGCTATTGGGGTCTGACGTTTACCACCCCTAGGCGAGATATGCGACATATCAGACGATCAGACCGGACTGTACGGTAGTGTTACTGGTCGGATTCACTGGAGTGTGAGCGGGCTTGCTCGTCGATCTTCAGATCGCTCAATACCCGGGTGGCCGTTACGTTTAGCAGACCGCTTGCGGCTTGTGGGTGTTTGATATGATCATCACCTGCTGCCGGCGTATTGACGAGTCTTTAGAGTCCTACACAGAGGTTTCCTGGCTCAAGCGAAACGAAATAGGAGCGCATATGAGATATGTGCAGGACCGAGAATAATGCGAGTATGTGATACCGTATTCTATTCTCGCGATAAATATATCGAATGGTTGTATGCGATATAACCTAGTTATCGATTCAAGCGTTGATTCGATAAGCCGATATATTGTATACTAGTCGGTTGTGTGCGACATAACCGGGTCATTGAATCAAGTGTTGATTTAATGATTTAATGCATATTTATATATTTGATATATTACTTTGCATCAACTAGTATCGGTTTACTTAAGATGGATTTTCTCACTCGGATGGGCGCATTGTATATGCGATATACTTTTATGCATTTGCTTGTATCATGTTTGATGATACATGATTGTTTAAGTGTAAGTTAAGAATAAACCATGGTTATTATTATGATTAGGGTTTTATTTCCTTTTATTATTTATTTATCTATTTATTTATTTTGGAAATAATTAGAAAAGGAATAAGAAGAAAATGGTGGCTATTTTTGTTTCATATTGAAGCTTCTTGAAGACTTTGACCTAGTGACCATTTTGTTCTTATCCTTAACCCTAACCATTCCATTAACCATGGTCTTTTCTCTACACTTAACTAGGGTTCAAGTTATGATAAGAATTGTTTTTCTTTTCATTATTCTTTTAACTTATCATAACCTTTTTCCTTCTTCTTCTTCATGCTTCAAGTGAAGAAGCTTGAAGTCCATCAATGGTGATTGATGCATATGAGTGAGAAATCCAATTCTAAAGTCTACCCACTTCCTATTTCTTCATCCTCTACCTCTTGCCAAGTAGTAGAGTGTGTTTCCTTCACAAGTTTCATGACTTGTTGAAGGTGGAGCTTGATTCATCGATGCTTCGACGTAGATCATCTTCGGCATGGACATCGACGACCTAGCTTGCCCATTCTCCGACGAAGCCGATCCTAGAGCCCAGATTCGTTTTGGACAGCGGAGAGGACCTCGTTGCGGAGCTATGGAGGTGGAGCACCGGATCTACAAAGGTTGTATTTCCGTATTTTATATAGTTAACTGTTAACTAGTTCTTGTTCGCCTAGAAATCTAGTATACGATCCGTTGTTTAGGGTTTGTAGGCACCATAATTTTTGAAATTGCCATGGTTGATGGCTTGGGAGACCTCACTAGAGTGCCTAGGAACCCTGCAGTGGTATCAGAGCCTAGCTAGAGCCTTAGGCGATGTCCAGACGGAAATTGAAGTCCGAACGAACCCGGAACTCCAAATCAAATATGCTCTCTGTACTTTTTTCAAAACAGTGCATTTTTCCACATTAAAAATATTCAGAAAAACATGCAGGAAAATATAAGATTAACTGTGCAACCCGTAGCCCTAACTCCATTAAATCGCCGCGCTTCCGCGGCACGAGCATGGCTCGTGCGGCGGAAGGGCGGCCGTTTTGTCGTCTTCTGTGGTTTGGTTTGCACAGTAACTCCTATTTAGTTGTGCTGAGTTCTCTGGATATTTTTAAAAATTTATTCAAGTGTTGAATAATCTGGAATGTTTTGGAGCTTCGATGTTTCGATCGGGGTATCAAATTTTGTCTGTGTGGCTTTCCGGATAAATTTTAGAATATGTTAAAAAGTTCGACCGGATACAATACCCAACTTTTCCCCTGTCGGGAAATTTCCAAGTGTTGGATTTTTCCACAGTTTGACGACGTTCTAAGTAGTGCAAGTAACGCGATGGTCCCTCTAGAAGACACAAACCTTAACTCGATTATGTGACCGTCTTGAACTGCCCTTTGAACCTTCGGGTTTGGGGCAGTACGGCGTGCCACATGTGAGGCGTTGGCTTGACCCTTCTACGGCTGGATCGTTGGTACTGAGGCACGAACGGAATGTTGTTAGACTTGTTTCATGTGTTGATCTGTTTCGGGAAAACTTGGGTGTTCGATTGTTCGATCGAAAAGTTTAACATTTTCTGTTTATCTGGAATGGGATACAATAATTGGAATTCACAAGTAGTTATGTGATAACTAAATGAATGTTATAAACACAGCAGTTTAGTCTCACTTGATCGGTTGCCACGGAATTTTGATGTGATCAAAAGTCCGTCGCAATCACGTAGCGTACGCGGATACTCGCCGGGTAAACTTAATAGACAGCTTCACTCCATAGCCCCGACCAAGTGACTGTAGGAGAACCCCATCGCCGAAAGCATCCGTTCGGGTGCTCGCGGTAGCGGTGTTCCGCCTTGGTGCACTTCGTCGACGGTATCGGGGGTGCGGCCGTCTACTGAAGTTTGCGACGAGCATTCGATCAGGCTGTCGGGAATCTTGTTGAATTGCCCGACTTGATATTGAAAAGTGTTTTCGATTTTGAGACTAAAATGCGGGGTTTATAATTGTTAGGCATGCGATGTCTAAGAAATTCATTTGGTCAGGCATGCGATGTCTGAGGAGGTTGCGGATTCCAACTGTTGTAGTTTTACACTTTCTTTTCTGTGACCGTAAGTGTAATATGTGATATCGCCGGTTTCGTTGCTATATGTCAACGACAATTGGGGTATGCATATTTACTTACGTTGATGACATCTGATGTTATGTGTTGCTGGATATGTTATATTGGATCGTCGTGTTTGAATAGCCGGGGTTTTTTTTGTGAGATGAGTGTTTTTCATTTTCATTCATGTAAAAACTTGTATGTAATATTCTTTTATTGGGGCGCTTCCAGGTTGCGGGAGTTGTCACCTGTTGTATATTATTTACTTTTCCGCACTAGGATAGACCCAAGGAGGAGGGCACAAGTAACCGGGTTCTGGAGTCCAGTGGGAGACCAACTCGAGGAGTCGAGTCCGGGTCTCCTAACTCTAGAATTGGTAGGGTTGCTTGCCGCTCTCGTAGGGGTCTAGGGGTGTGGGTTTGGCTATTCATCACGACCGTGGAATCCGTGTTTTATACTGGCTCGTATTGAAAACACGGACGTCCTAGTATATCCAATATTTCATATGTTTCTTCTGCTGCGATATCTGTGATGAGATCATGTGATGTTTCTGTGATGGATATAGTATATAGTATATATGATATATTATATAGACGTTACTTATGTTTTACACCCGCGCTAGCCCTGCCCTGCTCTGCCGTTAGTTACCTAACCTAACGGTGCACGAGGGGACATCGAGGCGAATGCGGATGGCATAAGTGTACGTCATATCTATCTGTGATGTTTAGGTACTTAAATGATGGGACTTCATTAATGTGATTAATGAAATAAAAGAAACCTAAGATGTTGTAGAATCGAATTTCAAAATAAAACAGGTAGCTACAGTTCTTGCTTTGCACAGAGGTATATGTGATATATCCTGCACCTTATTCGATGAGGAAAGGACCGAGATCCCTTCACCGGGAGTGACTCCTTTAGCAATAACTGGCAGATGCTACACACTCGGTTTGTCTTTTGATTGCTTTTAAGTGTTTTTGCTTTGCACAGTGATATATATGATATATCCCGCACCTCATCCGACGAGGAAAGGACCGACGATCCCTTCACCGGGAGTGACTCCTTTAGCAAAACTGGAAAAGCCTCAAAAGCACTCCATTTTAAAATCATTCGATCCTACAACGATATCAAGTTCATTACGCAATAGGTTTTCAGAAAAACCTGTCGTAGCCCTCCGTCATTTCAGATACGTACTAGTTAGTATTCGTGCTGCGGTTGTTTGGCCTCCGTCAAGGCGTAGTGTACGGTAGCTAACTAGTGCTTATCTGCTAGCATATGATGCGATTGGATTAGGGTATTCGTACGGCGTTGTTTGGCCTCCGTCAAGGGTCGTGCGGGTGGGTTTAATTCAATCAGGAAATGACGGGTTGAACTTGACTAGCGGACTATGGGTTGTTTGGCCTCCGTCAAGGTCATAGCGAGCTAGGGGCAAAACATTATCGGGAATTTCAAGTGTTGAAATTTGCAATGAGATTGCATACCTTCTATGAGATAGTTGGATCCCGATACCCGCTGCGAGTAAGAGTTACTCCTGGGAGAGTTTTATACATTACAATTAGCCGATCAAGTAGGTGTCTAGAAAGGTGTTAACGAGGTTACGCCTCTGGGAAAACGAGCTTTACATTAATTAGGTTCGTGCGAAAGCACGGGGGACCTCCCTCAAAGTACCGACACTGGCCTGGCTGAAAGATTGGCGAACTTGTAGTGTGTAATTAATCCCGGCTAGTCTTTCCTTTTAGGGTTTGAAGGAAGATTTGATAAAAAGCAGTGGGAGCCATCCTGATTAGATAAAATAATAACCAATCTATTCTTGACAGAGCGCACGCTGAGTGTTTTCTTCTCTCTCTCTCCAGGTAGCGACCATATCACGCCTTAATCAAGATAATAATACGGATTATTGACCGAACCCGCTTGTTATACTGAGCTGGGGAACGTTGGTCCCGCTCCAACTTATAAATGTTATAAGACAGAGCAGGAAATTAGGGAATACCTGAATTCCCGTGCCGCCCAAACGAAGAGAGTGCATGCTGATGCATCATCTTCGGGTTTGTTCGTTACACAGAACTGTTTCTCAGTATCCTCTACGTCCTGGGTATGTGATACCAGATCAGGATCCCTGATATGTAATCTGTTACATAGGGCTACAGATAGGTAGAGAACTGAGAACGGGTGATAAGTTTCATGAGGCAGAAAACGGGGCAAGAGTTGCAGCCAAGTCTGTCGGTCACTGTCACCCTGTATTACCAATACATTAATTCTGAACGAATGTTATTAGATACCGAACCTGATATACAAAATCGTATCTATCTCTTTATTAGTAAAGAAATGATAAAATTTTGTATTGTTGGATAATGTTTTGAACATTTCCTATATCAAAAGTTGATCGGTTCAGGCACGTTATCTAAAAGCATTAATGTTCTAAATCAAACTACAGTTCTTAGTATACGGAACACACACAAGAGGAAGAGTTCAGAAATGAACAAATCCTTCTTGAGGTATTGTAGACTAGGTCATATCAATGCGACCCGACTAGCTGAGTTACATTTAGATGCATATTTAAATCAGTTTGAATTTACATCTTGTGAAACTCGCCAGTCATGTCACAAAGATAAGATGACTATAGCTCCGTTTACTGGAAACAGAGAAAGAGTTAGTAAACTCTTGGGATGATACATGTTGATGTATGTTAGGTCCCCTGTCTACAAATGCCAGGACTGGTTCTTTGTACTTCATTACGTTCTCTGATGATCTTTCGAGTTTCAGACCTATGTTCCTGTTGAAACACAAGTCCGAACCTTTTGAGATATTCACAGAATATAAGTTAGAAGTAGAGAACCAAAATACGGGTATAAGTATTATGTCCTTTGATGTGATCAAGGAGGAGAATACTTGAGCACGGAATTCCTGGATTATTCTAAAGGAGAATGAGATTCTCTCTCAGCATTACTCCTCCGAATACACCATAGCACGATGGTATATCGGGGCGGAGCAGATACACCCTATTTGATATGGTGTGCTCTATGATGAGTAATATTGAGTTACCTTTTTCCTTTTGGGAGTTATGCACTTGAGAAGCTGCATACCTATTGAATAGGGTTCTAATCAAATCAGTTGCCTACCGCTTCATATGTGATATGGTATGGGAAGAGCCCATGTCTTAAGTCAGTTAAGATTTAGGGTTGTCCGGCCTATGTCTAAAAGCAAAATCCGGACAAGCTCGAGGCAAGGTCTGTTATGTAGAACTGGAAGTGTTCCAGCTATACGAACTACAGCAGATGATTTGATAGAACCAAGGGATTCAGTAGATACCAACGAACCTCAGCCGCTCCGCCGATCTAGTAGGGTTCCTCACCCACCTGAGAGATACTTCGGTTTCTCTATGACAGTGGGAGCGAGGATTACATCATGAGATGATGACCCAACTAGTTTCGAGCTGGCCATCAGGAGTAAGACTCTGTAAGAATGGCTGGATGCTTAGTGATCTGAGATGGAATCCTTATACACCAGCAAAGTATGGACTTTAGCTGCAAGATCTGAAGGGTTAAATCCCCATCAGGAGCAAGTATATCTTGAGAAGATTACTTGGTGTAAATGGAAAAGTTGAGACTTTCAAAGCTAGACTTGTTAAAGGTTTTCGTCAAAGACCAGGCGTGGATCATGATGATACCTTTTCAAGTAGCTATGCTTAAGTCCATCCAGATCCCACTTGCCACGGCTACATACCATGACTGCGATATCTGGTGGTTGGGTGTCTTGACTGCTTTTCTAAATGATGATTTAGAAGAGAGCGTCTATAAGTACACAGCCAGAGGGCTTCGTAGACAGTGGGAGCAGCGGAAACGTGTGCAAGATGCTTTATAAGATAAAGCAGGCATCGCGGAGTTGGAACGTCTGTTTTGATGAAGTAGTCAAAGATTTTGACATCATCAAAATGGTAGATGAACCTTGTACAAACAAAAAGGTAGTAGGGAGTATGGTGACGATCCTCGTAGAGTACGTGGATGACATACTCTTGATAGGGAAGGAGTTTCCTATGCTACGCTCGATCAATCTCCGCTTATCACAATGATTCTCCATAAAGGATCAAAGTGATACCTACTAAATCCTGGATTTTGGATCTATGAGATAGATCTAAATGGATGTTAGGATACTCACTAGATGTAGTGAGACGGTATCAAACGATCCTAGGGAGAATCACTGGAAGTGTTCCAGGGTGATAAAGACGACTGAGTGTCAGTCGCAGGCATTGTCTTAACCCTCAGTAAAGGGACGGTATGTTGGAAGAGTTCCAAGCTAGATACCGTGACATACTAGACGATAAAGGCTGGATACATCGCTACTTAAGATGCTACCAAAGAGGCTGTTTGGGTGTATATAGGTTCATGAGATGAACTATGTTCCTCCCATTGTGTGACAATGGAGTTGTGGCTTATGCCAAGGAACGCCCGTCTCATCAGTGATCCAGACATATTCTAAGGCAGCATCGCCTGATCATGGAGATAGTTGATCTCCAGGGTGATCGAGGTTTGGAGAGTAGACTCAGAGGACAACACAGCGGATCCACTCACAAAGGCCTGTTCCCAGAGAGAGACTTTTATGGGATGGTTGAGTATGAGATACTTCAAACCACTGCTACAGATGGCCCTAGTGCAAGTGGGAGATTGTTAGTTATATGTATGCCCTAGAGGCCATTACTATACATAGGATGTATATTGTAGTGGATGCTGGGACATATATAGGGAGGACTTTCTTGCTCGACATGATAGTATGCTATCTGGTTGCTCTTTACCTTAACGTGTATACTGATTGTCTCTCTGTTACATGTTGGTAAAGCCCTTAGGATCTGTACTTGACTACCTGGACTATGATGCGGATCATACTAGTGGGGACATGGTAGTTTATAAGTACATCCTTCACAGTCCCTAGTCGAGGGTGTATCGAGACGGGGCATCGATATACCAGAGTAGACTAGCGTATACCTTCTCGACCCATACAGATGGGCGATGGATGATCCCATATCCATCGGTGTTTGACATCAGAGATGATATACGGGTGCTCAGTAGAAACTGGGTACACTGGACGGACTCGCCGAGAACTCCCAGATGGTATTATACCTCACGTCAGATGGCAGTTCTCTGGTGACACTGGTACAGAGTAGTCTGTTGACCCAAGATCGTCATAGAGTCTTGTGTGGTTCCCACTGTGCTTTGATTTCCATCTTACCACGTCCAAGAGGGCGTGCAAAACGGTGGTTTTTGGGTACAGTCCCGAGTCACATGGAGGCAATGAGCGATAGGAGGGGATTCGTCTCTCCCGGTATATGGGGGTTGATGTTGCACTGTGTTCGATCGGCTATAACAGGAAGTCCCTGGCCAGGGCTGCTCAGAGAATTGCTGGTAAGTGTTACCAGTAGTTTCTCGACCCGTTATGAGCCTCATATCGACACGACTTATTGAGCTATTGGGGTCTGACGTTTACCACCCCTAGGCGAGATATGCGACATATCAGACGATCAGACCGGACTGTACGGTAGTGTTACTGGTCGGATTCACTGGAGTGTGAGCGGGCTTGCTCGTCGATCTTCAGATCGCTCAATACCCGGGTGGCCGTTACGTTTAGCAGACCGCTTGCGGCTTGTGGGTGTTTGATATGATCATCACCTGCTGCCGGCGTATTGACGAGTCTTTAGAGTCCTACACAGAGGTTTCCTGGCTCAAGCGAAACGAAATAGGAGCGCATATGAGATATGTGCAGGACCGAGAATAATGCGAGTATGTGATACCGTATTCTATTCTCGCGATAAATATATCGAATGGTTGTATGCGATATAACCTAGTTATCGATTCAAGCGTTGATTCGATAAGCCGATATATTGTATACTAGTCGGTTGTGTGCGACATAACCGGATCATTGAATCAAGTGTTGATTTAATGATTTAATGCATATTTATATATTTGATATATTACTTTGCATCAACTAGTATCGGTTTACTTAAGATGGATTTTCTCACTCGGATGGGCGCATTGTATATGCGATATACTTTTGTGCATTTGCTTGTATCATGTTTGATGATACATGATTGTTTAAGTGTAAGTTAAGAATAAACCATGGTTATTATTATGATTAGGGTTTTATTTCCTTTTATTATTTATTTATCTATTTATTTATTTTGGAAATAATTAGAAAAGGAATAAGAAGAAAATGGTGGCTATTTTTGTTTCATATTGAAGCTTCTTGAAGACTTTGACCTAGTGACCATTTTGTTCTTATCCTTAACCCTAACCATTCCATTAACCATGGTCTTTTCTCTACACTTAACTAGGGTTCAAGTTATGATAAGAATTGTTTTTCTTTTCATTATTCTTTTAACTTATCATAACCTTTTTCCTTCTTCTTCTTCATGCTTCAAGTGAAGAAGCTTGAAGTCCATCAATGGTGATTGATGCATATGAGTGAGAAATCCAATTCTAAAGTCTACCCACTTCCTATTTCTTCATCCTCTACCTCTTGCCAAGTAGTAGAGTGTGTTTCCTTCACAAGTTTCATGACTTGTTGAAGGTGGAGCTTGATTCATCGATGCTTCGACGTAGATCATCTTCGGCATGGACATCGACGACCTAGCTTTCCCATTCTCCGACGAAGCCGATCCTAGAGCCCAGATTCGTTTTGGACAGCGGAGAGGACCTCGTTGCGGAGCTATGGAGGTGGAGCACCGGATCTACAAAGGTTGTATTTCCGTATTTTATATAGTTAACTGTTAACTAGTTCTTGTTCGCCTAGAAATCTAGTATACAATCCGTTGTTTAGGGTTTGTAGGCACCATAATTTTTGAAATTGCCATGGTTGATGGCTTGGGAGACCTCACTAGAGTGCCTAGGAACCCTGCAATATTATATATCACATATATAATATTTATAGTAACAATATAAAATAATACATTTAACATATATCGCATATATATCAATGTATTACCCGAGTGAGAAAAAGAATCTTTTAGTGAGCTAATATTAGTTAATGTAATTTAATATATCATATATATTATTATACATTAAATTATCGAATCAACACTTGATCCGACAATCCTGCTATATCGCATATAACTGACTAATATTTATTCGTACCGATTCATCGAATCAACACTTGATCCGATGACCCGGCTGATATCATATATCGCGAGAATAGAATACGGTATCTCATATCGCATTATCCTCGGTCCCGCACATATCACATATGTTCCCCTACTCCGTTTTGCCTGAGCCAAGAAACCTCTGTGTAGGACTCTAAAGAATCGTCAATACGCCGGCAGTAGGTGATGATCATATCAAAAACCTACAAGCTGCAAGCGGTCAGCTAAACGTAACAGCCACCCAGGTATTGAACGCTCAGAAGATCAACAAGCAAGCCTGTACATTCTCCTGTGAATCCAAACAGTAACACTCCCGTACAGTCCGGTCTCGTCGTCTGATATGTCGCATATCTCGCCTAGGGGTGGTAAACGTCAGACCCAGTAGCTCGATAAGTCGTGTCGATATGAGGTCTATAACAGTTCGAGAAACCATTGATAACACTTACCAGTAAATCTCAGTAACCCTAGCCAGGGATTTCCGGTTATAGCCAATCGAACACAACACAACATCAACTCCCTATACCGGGAGAGACAAATCCCCTCCTATCGCTCATTGCCTCCATGTGATTCGGGACTGTACCCTAAAGCCACCTTTTTGCACGCCCTCTTGGACGTGGTATGATGGAAATCAAAGCAGAGTGGGAATCACACAAGACTCTATGACGATCTCGGGTCAACAGACTACTCTGTACCAGTGTCACCGGAGAACTTCCATCTGACGTGAGGTATAATACCATCAGGGAGTTCTCGTCGAGTCCGTCCAGTGTACCCAGTCTCTACCGAGCACCCGTACACCATCCTTGATGTCAAACACCGATGGATATGGGATCATCCATCGCCCATCATATGGGTCAAGATGCGTATACGCTAGTCTACTCTGGTGTATCGATGCCCTGTCTCGATACACCCTCGACTAGGAACAGTTATAGGATGTACTCGTCGACTACCGTGGCCCCATTAGTATGATGTCATCAGAGTCCCAGTAGTCGAGTACATATTCTAAGGGCTTTATCAACATGTAATATGGAGACAATCAGAGTACTTGTTAAGATAAAGTACAACCAGATAGCATACTATCATGTCGAGCAAGAATGTCCTCCCTATATATGTCCAAGCATCCATTACAATATACATCATATGTACAGTAATGGCCTCTAGGGCATACATATAACTAACAAAGCGCACTTCATAGGATTCATCTTTAGATCGTATTCCCTCAGTCTGATGAGAACGGTCCTAAGATCTTGGATGTGGTCGGCCTTGGCTTTAGTCTTGACGACCAGATCATCAACATAGCATTCGACGACATTATGGATTAGGTCATCAAAAATATTAGTCATTGCCCTTTGATATGTAGCACCTGCATTCTTCAGTCCGAACGGCATCACTTTGTAGCAGTATATTCCGATCGTGGTTCGAAATGATGTATGCTTCTCATCCTCAGGTGACATCGTGATCTGATTATACCCAGACGAGCCATCCATAAAGGTGAACAGCTCATAATTTGAGGTGTCATTGACCATCATTTCCATGACCGTTAGCGGAAAGTCGTCTTTAAGACATGCCTTGTTGAGGTCCTTGAAATCGACACAAACTCGGATCTGCCCATTTTTCTTCTTCTCTAGGACTATGCATGCGATCCAGTCCGCATATTTCTCTTCCCTGATGAAGCCAGCATCTATAAGCTTCTTGGTTTCCTCGATGACCTTTTCTTCTAGTTCCCTTCTCATTCTTCGAGGAGCTTGTTTGACTGGCTTAGCATCAGGAGATATAGCCAGTTTATGCACGGCCACTTCAGGGGAAAGGCCAGGCATTTCTTTGTATGTCCACACGAAGCAGTCGATGAACTCATGTAGCAGGGTAATTATCTGCTCTTTCATTTTCTCTGACAAGAGTGGGCTGATGTAGTTCGGCCTTGGATTATCCAGCATTCCTAAGTCAATCTCAGTTTGCTCGTCAAAGTTTGCTTATCCGCCATCTTCGAGCTCTTGAGGAGCTTCTTCTGGCTCGACTATCTCGTCATCATCATTTGATCTTTCGCTGGCTTCACCAACATGGATCATGTAGCGTGTTTTGGAATCAAGTTGAATGAAGCCTATGCCCCATCTATCTGGAATTCGTCTATCGATGAGTGCTCGGACCTGGGCGAATGCCATAGCCCCTCATAAAACATTGCTTCGGACTCCGTTTGATATAACCGGCATCCGCACCTTTTGAAATATTCCCGCATCTCGAGTGCATAGTATCTGAGATTGAGGAAGGCTCTTATGCCTCTCTCATAGGGAAGGCACGCGATAGACAAATCGTCCGGGTGCACAATGGGGTTTGACCCATAAAACAGGATGCCCTTCTGTCCACTCTTCCTCCCGAGAATGTAGAAAGTTTTCAGCTGGTCTACGGTAGAGACTGACAATGCATCGAGCTCTTTGCACATCCGTTCCGGGACCCTTATGATGGCCAGGGACCCTTCTGCAATTTCGAAGGTCTCTCGTAGCTTCGTTGTTCGCACGATAGCCCGATTCGCACAGCTGTTGCAAGACGGATCCTCTTCTTCTGATTCTTCAGTGTCACTGCGTAAACGAGGGCGGATTTTGCTATCGGATAGGCCTTCAGTATCAGATTCATCCGTATCTCTACCGAAATGAGGGCGAGTTTTATGGAAGGACGGACTTCTAGCGTCGGACTCATCAGTATCACTGCCGAAACGCGGACGCATATGGGGGTTTCTGCTTTTGAAAGTGGCAGCCGGCTCGGACATGCTTTTGAGTTTTAGGGTTGTTCTGTCTTTGGTCAGCTGTGGCTCAACACTTTGGAGGTTCACAAAGTACCGAGAAACTTCATATCGGACTTCATGCACATCGAACGGCTGGATGTCTCCGTCTATGCGTTTTTCTCCGTCAATGCGTTTTTCTATGCCATTTTTAGTATACTTCATGCATTGATGGAGAGTTGATGGAACGTGCTGTAATCATGGAGCCACGGCCGTCGCAAGAGAATTTTATAAGACGTATCAGCGTCGATCACGTATATCTTAGTTTCAGTTTGCAGATCCCCAAATTTGATTGGCAAAGCTATAGACCCCAGAACTTGCTGGCAGTTTTGATTGAAGCCTTGAATGACAATTCTTTACCTTGACAGGTGTCGGACGTCCATTGACAAACTCTTCAGAGTCCGCAAGTTCATGATGTTCACTGAGGATCCCGGATCAATCAATATGCGATTAATCCAATCTCCATCGCTGTACCCGGTCACGTAAAGCGGCCAATTATGCTCATCCATTCCCAGTAGTAAGTCTTCATCCTTAAACGTGATTGTGGCAGCATGTAGAGCGTACTGGGCTTCTTTCATATTAATTTCTGCAAACCGAGCCTGATACCGCTCAGGGTTTTGTAGAGCATGAATGAAAACATCTCTAAGCACTTTAGATAGGACCAAGGCATCGTAGATGCTCAAGAAATATGGGAGCTTTCGGAGATGAGCCAAGACATTGTACTCCATTGAGGAAGGACTTAAGTTTTCATTAGCCGGCTCTCTGCCATCTTCCTCATTAGACACCTGTTTTTATTTCCTTTTGGGGCGTTTCCTTGATGTGGCGGCAGAGCCCTGCCGCTTTTGAGCTGGATTTGGTCGGCCCTTGTGGCGAGCTCCTCGTCCTCTTCGGGAAAACAGAGATCTTCCTCAGAGTCGCTGCCAAGATGGATGGCGTAGAAGGTCATTATAGGGATCACTTCATTGGAGTCTTCCTCTAGCTCCTCCAGAATTTCAGCCGCTTCTATAGGGAGGAACTCCTTCAATTGAATCAGAGTTCTTTCTTTCTGTTCATAGTCTTCGAGGGAATCGATATATTTTTGAATGGTCGATCTCCCTGCAGACTCTTTTTCGCGCCGACCTGCACTCTTCTTCTTCTTGAGCTTTTTGGATTTTGAGCCTGATGGAGCCGCATTGGCAGCTGGAATGGTAGGATTCTTCTGCCCTTCCCATTCTGTCCTGGGCTATTTCCGAAGTAACCTTATCATCTTCTTCGTCTTATTAGATATGTGCGTACTCCACGAAGGCAGCAGTGAGTCCGTTTCATTTCTCAGGGCTGCGGGTAAAGCTGTCTGATCCCATAAGGCTTCAGCTTCTGTCTGTATAAAGTTGGTGGTTGCAACTTGATTGTTCACTAACACACATTTGGACAACTCGATCTCTCCAGCCTTGTACTGCTTCTCGACCCAGTCTTTGAAGATATAGCAATCCTTGATCGCATAGTTCACTACTCGGTGGTACGGGCAATACAGGGGATTGTCGGTCATTTTTGCCTCTTGAGGCCTTTTCGACTCCGGCAATTGTAGACTGTTGTTCAAGGCATCTTTAAATATCTTGCGGACCATATCCCTTCTGAAAGATTAAACCTTATTCTTTTTATCCTCTAGGGAAGGCCCTTCTCCTCCCAGCAATGGCTTCCGAGACCGGTTGGTTTTGGAATCGCCTGACCTTCGCTTGTCTTCATTATCAGACGCATTGAAGACATTGGTACTGCTGGAGTTCCCGCTTCTACGGTTGTCGTCCCGCTTGCTTTTCCAAGTCTTGTCTCTCTAAGAGTCCGGGGCGGACTCTTGCTTCAAGCGTTCCAGCATTTGGACTTTCTTGGTTAGCTCCTGAAATGTCTTGATGCCTGCTGTACACAAGAATAGGACCATCCAATTGCTGAGGGTCCAAATGAGAAGGCTGACGGACTGGTCCTGCTCTAGCGGTGGTTCGCACTTAACCGTGAGATTACGCTATCGGGCGATAAAGTCGGCGTTGCTTTCATTCTTCCCCGGCTTGGTCCTCACATGGTCGGCAATAGAGATTTTGTCACAAACACTCATGAAACTTTGCCGAAACAGAGACTCCATTTGGGCAAAGGTAGTGATGGACCCATCTGGTATGCTCACGTACCGGTCGAAGGTGACACCGGTCAGGCTGTTGACGAATTGACAAAGAAGAAGTGCGTCGTTGCACTCTGTATTTTTGCATGACGCTTTAAAGTAGGCAACGTGCTGATTTGCATTTCCCGTCCCGTCAAATCTTCCGAACTTAGGAATGACGTAGCCACTCGGGAACTCGATCAGATCGTACTGTGCAGGATATGGCCGCCCACTACTGCCAATTTCTTTCTGAGCTTCAGCTTCGGCTACAAATGTTTTAACCTTGCTGGTGACCAAATCCATTATCCGATCTTTTGTTAGCGGGATAGTGCTATCTGGGGCTAAGGCATCCCCAGAAGCGGAATGTAGTGTAACGTTTTGAAAATCGTTTCGGTGAAATTTCGGAAAATCGGTAAAATAAGGGGGTTTTCTGTAAAAAGTCAAAATACAAATATCTTTATTATAAAATTAAATATTCATATTCTAGCTATGTAATTGCTAGTATTTGGTGTTTATTGAGCTACTGGTGAAATTTCAAATTTCCTGAAAAATTTTCCGAAATTAATTATTTTAATATTATTTTAAGCCGTCACTAATACATTTAATTAGGGAAAATTACAAATTGGAATGAGTTTAAACAAATTTTGGGCATCATAACACATTAAACAAAATTTTAACATGTGGTTTTTGAATTGAAATGAAGTTGCTAATCGGTGTTAGAAAATATCAAAGAAAAATGCTTAAATAGTGAATTTAGTGTAAATGGATGTTTGGGGTATAGTATTTATCATTTTCCATCACCCCACACCCATACCCACACTCACACACCCCCATTGGTCCTTCCCCTTGGCTGAATTCAGCACCCCCCCTCAATTTTCCTCACTTGTTTTGCAAAAGAAAAGAAAAACAAAGGAAATGGTAGAAAATTGTTAAATGAGAGTGGACTTTGACTTTTTCCCCACTTTCTCCACCTCACTCTCTCTCCTCCCTCACCCCTCCCCACATTTCTGGCCAAAATTTCTGTCCGCAAAACAGCAGCCCCTTCCCTCTTCTCCTCTCTCTTTTTTCCATCAAAAAAATTGTCAAAAATCAAAGTAAAAGCTCACGGAAATCAAAATCCAACTCCTACACATTTCTCTTTTGCCTATCTAGCATGGATCTTGGTGCAAGGATTTCAAATTGGAGGACTAGATCTTAAGTTTGATCCATGATTCATGAGGTATAAATCTTGGCCTTTTGTTTAATTTGTTGCTAAATACTTTAGTCTATCTTAATTATAAGTTTAATTGTTGTTTAATTGAAAGATGTGGGTTTTCAAAAGAAGGATTAGATTAGGGTTTTGTTATGGATTTGTGTTGTGATAAATTTTGCAAGGTTTATTGATGTGGATTAACACCTTAAGTTTTGTAGAAAGCTAATCTAGTTGTTAATTACAAACCATTACTTATAAAAATGTCCTAATTAAGTTATTTTGCTAACTAGGGATTTTGGAAAATTGTTAAATACTTTAGATTAAAATACAATTATGGTTTCATGTCATCATTAATATTATAATGAGTGGTTTAATGCCTTGGACCATGCAAAATCAAGCGTAGTTATTGTTTTGTGCATTTTTAGTTGAAATTGTTAAAATTAGATAAATTGCAAAATTAGAATTTTTATTTTTATAAGAATTGATGATATTAAATTCTTGAAATGGGTTGTATGACTTATTTAAGATATTTAATAAGTATTATGGCCGCTAGATTTGTTTAAACGTCGAGTTTTGTACTAAAACGGGTAATATTTGCTTGCTAGATTTTAGGAAAAATGGCTTTTAAAGTGAGTTTGGGGTTTTTGTGAATTTTAACCTATTTTATATTATAATTAGTGTTCGTGATTGAGAAAATGAGTGTGTTTGGGTTTTTCTCGTTGGTTTGACGTTTGTACATCGACATCGAGGGTTGGTTTGGCTATTCTTGCATGCGTAGGCGATAGGTTTTGAACTATGCGTGATACGCGTGCCGATTTGATTTTCATATGCCGTTTCGATTTCGAATTTGGTTTTAATGCGATACGGTGCGTTATGATATGTAGGTACCCTATGTGGACTTCGAGACGACAAGCAAGCGCGTGGCGATGTCGGCACCGGCGAGCGAGGACCAGGTGAGTAGATTTATATCTACGGGGAGAAGTCGGGTGGATGGCGTATAGCACCCCCGCAGTTCGTGGTGATGTATACGAATACGTATACACACATATATATTGGTTATATTGTTGAGTTTATTGATGATAAAGATAGATTTTAGGTGTGATTGGATAGGTTTTAGTGTTGCGAGACCCTAGAGTAGAGGTTGCACCACATTTACACACATACACCCATACTTGCATACATTTTTCTTTCAAATGTGCTTATATGGGGTTTTATTGTTATGTGTTCACATGGGTATGGGACTATGTGTTCACATACTGGATTTGAGGATAGTATTTGGGATTGAGATGAGTTGATAAGATTTGATTGAGACCGCGAGAACGGTGATATGGCAGGATTCGTACTTGAGGTACGTCCTGATATTATAGCAGATCTTGGGACGAAGATACATGTGAATAGCGTTTTACATTGAATGGTTGACATGTGATCGTGATATGAGATAAGATATATTAATATATTCATAATAGGTCGCATTAGGCGATGTATACCTCTTTATGACGATATATGATGATGATATCGGTTTGTATGAGGCTGTAGATCAACAGTCAGATCATGACTATATTGATGATATTAGTATCGTACTAGACGTAGATCAGTACCCAGATTATGATCTTGGATAAGAGGATACCAGATGAATAATTGATGAAAGAGATATTGACCCGTACCCAGATTTGGGGATGCCGTACGACGGATTTACGTACGAGGTATATATTGATGTTTGATCCGCACTCTTGACTTGGGAATAACTGATTATAGATATGGTATCGGATGTGATATTATGGAGGCGGGATCACCGACTGATATATATATATACATATGTATCGACTCAGGTGTTAGGCGGTTTCCTTACCTTCAGTAGCCAGTTAGCTTAGCCCTTTAGTTTAGTGTAGTTGTTAGACTAGATTTATATTAAATATAGATTGTCATCTTTGTGTCTAGTATTTAGCTCCCGCTCATTATTGTTGTTCGCTCCGCATCGCATGCTTATATTATGTTTCATATTCTATTGTTGATATCATGCTTTTAGGACACCAGAACCATTACCGATGACGCGTATGTACTACGTACACTTACTTGCCGGCTCACACACATCTTCATCGATAATTGCCATGTCTCGAACACTTTAGAAAATACTATTTCATTTGACATAGGTTGTTAGCTAATAGTTCAGACATGATATTAGTGTACTTGCCTTATATGCTAGTTAAACATTGTAGTTACTACTTGCTACTTCATGCATGTTATTATTCACTGTTGTGCCGCATTCATGGATTTTCATGCTATATTCACTGGTTACATGCTGTTGATGACTTGGATTCGGATTTCATGAGATTTCTGGGATTTGGAGGAAAACCGCAAAAACACTTATAAAATTCTTTCTCTTTTTTTTTAAAGAAAAGTGCGGTTTTCTAATGATGTATGAGTCATCCACCATGAGTTTGCTGATGGATTTCGAGACCCGAGTTCGAGGAGTGGAGGAACCGTTTCGGGTACATGGTGGACCCGTTGGTAGCTAATAGGTTGCATGTTATATATATTTGAGGATATATTATGATCGTTGACTTAGGATTGCGTTGTTCATGCGGTTTCTGTTCGTAGATGTTTTTCTACTCACGAGTTGGCAACTCACCCCCGTTGTGCCACAGTTTCTTGCAGGTTTTGCCGTACAGGTTTTATTACGGCTTTGCTAGCACTGCTTCTTTCGGGTGACATGTTAGTAGATGGGTTTATTGGTATCGTACCCATCATATTACTTTGTATAATATTATTCAGTTGTATCTAGCAAATTCCATCAACCAAACATGTATTTATTTTTGAGATAGAGACCAGTGATGTTATTCTTTCGACCTTAGAGTCGCGCGTTTTATTTCTGTAGATTTCTTGTTGTTTTGAGTTTCCTTTTGAGTTTTGATCCTCGCCCTTGGCGTTGTATATTATATTGCTTTTGTGGTTGTGACCGTCGATTGACGAAGAGCTAGCTCCCGCTTTGGGATGCCTTTTATTGATTTCGTATACTATTCATGTTGTATCCCGTTTGGGAGCCAGTATTTACAAAGGAGACTCTGCCGAAATTTTCAGGAAATATTTGATGTTTTTTTTAAAAACGATTAATTCGGCAATATACTATTAAACTACTTGCTTTAAGTTGGTTTTTCCTTTATTCTATTACTTTTCTTGGTTTAGATTTCTGGGTTTTCGGCTTACTTAGATTACGTACGCCTCGAGACGTTTCGTAGTCTAAGTGTCGGTCATGTTCCGTACTTTCGGATCGTGACATGTGGCCAGCTTTCGTGCAGCTCGACCAATCTTGGACCCAATGGGGTAGGCATTGGCTGCTTCGGGTTGTCCTGATCCGGCTCATGAGTAGCGACTTGTGCTAGATTAGGAGGCACTCGAGCAATTTGAGCCATAAGCTGCATCAAAACGTTCGTTAGGTCGTAAATCGTCGAATAGAGCTTGGCCATCTTTTTATCTTTGTTCCTGAGTTGTTTTCGAAGCTCTTGAAGCAGCTCTTGTGCTGCGGTCCTGGGGCGGAAAGTCGGCTTTTCCTCGCTGTCCGAGCTTGATTCTGCATGGACTGAGGGGTCAATCTACCTACCAACCTCATTGAGAGGGTTTTCCTTATCCAGTGGAGGCGGCTGATCATGGGAAGCGGCAACCATATTCAAGCCAGATTGGGCTTGGGATGTGGTGGCCCCATCCTTGCTTTTGCTGTGCAAGTTGTCGCTAGGACGCCCACCCGCCATATAGACCGTATGGATAACATATCCAGCCGTCATTTTATTATCGGCGGCTGATTTCACGGATCACTATCTTGACCCTCCTGTTTCGGTAACGGACAGTCGACTGAAGGCGGCTGGCCTGGCCGGATTCTTGAATGGTGCTGACGCTCCCTTTTTGGTTTTGCTCCGCTATTTTCGTGCAGCACAGAGCGCATGGTAGACTCTTGAAGAGACAGTGTCATACTTTTTCTATTGGGGCCGGGACATGTTTCTTTGTAGCAACGTTCAGACCGTTGTCTTCTTGATTCTGGCGGTCATGGCATTTTTCTGAACCCACTTCAGAGGTTTGAAAGAATTGCTGATTTTTATGGCCGACTCAGCCGTCGTCGCAGGATGACTCTACACTTGGAATCTCACAAGATTCCACTTGGCTGGAGTTCTGGCCCTCTTGTTGGCTCGATACATGAGCCGCTTCTGTCTTACCCTTTCTGTTTTGAGAACATGGCTGGTTACGGCTCTCCGGGAAGCCGCCGTAGACCGGGCGATGGAGGGTTTTGGAGATACGCCTGATTGTGCATTTGTTGGAGTCATCGCCTGAGCTCGTCCGCAACGTTTGATGTTGCCCTCTGTACCGGAAGTCTTGCCCCCAGCTGAAGCACCAGAGAGTTGTCTAGACACCGTCTTAAGTTTCGGTCGTGGTGCCTTAGCGATCACAACGTTCAGCCTCTTTCCCCTTGAGACCGGCTTGGCCACCTGTTTTGCCGTGATTTTTTCCAGATAAGCGTTTTCGGCAGGGTAGATCATGACGGAACCAAACTGGCGGGGCAGTTCCTCCAACAATCGATTGAGGCTTGCGGGGAGAACCACACGAGCATTGATCTTGATCACGTACGAGATCGGGGTCGCGTTGGAAGCTGAATTCGTCTTGGGAGACATTGTCGTTGAAACTTGATTGCTTGAAAACCTGCATGAAAGAGCATGATTTTAGTATAGATATAGACATGTATATTGATTTAGTTCGCATGAACGTTTAACACGAAATATGGGAGGAGAGATTGTGTCCCACCGGGCGTGCCAGAGTCTCTAGGGTGTTTTTCGTCACCTTATTGAGATGGGAATACATGCGCGCTTATAAGGCGCATTACAGATTCTCCTGCCTAAGGTAGGCTGGGGTTTATTGATTGTTTGGATTTGAATCTCCGGCAGCCGCATACTAAGCTGCTGTTAATTACCCCTCACATTTGGAGCGGGGGAACCTCCGATTGACGGGTCAAACAGGTCATGCGAACCCAATGTGTAGTGTGCGTGTGTTGTGTTTTGAAAGGGGTTTTGGATATATCGGGGGCCCCCAGATTTTTTACGGGGGTCCCGCTACCCGGATAGAGGGCTGGGGGTCAAAAGGGCTAGCAGCCCCCTTGCGGAGTGCGGGGCAGCGCCCCGTTAGAAATTTTTTTTCCAACGGGAACGGTGTTGTGAAGTGTGTGTGTGTGTGTGTATAAAGGGAAAGGGCATCCAAAGGATGCGTGGGAGAAGGCGCCAGTGCCCTACGTGCAGGGCACGCGGGCGCTATGCGCCAGAGCGCCAGCGCACCATATTCCTGGCATGCGGGCGCTGGGCGCCAGAGCGCCAGCGCATCACATGCCTGGCACGCAGGCGCTGAGCGCAGAGCACCAGCGAACTACGTGCCTGGCACGCTGGCGCTGGGCGCCAGAGCGCCAGCGCCCCACGTGCCTGGCATACGAGCGCTAGGCATCAGCAGCAGAAAGGACTTGGTCCCTGCACTGGGAGTTATGCTCCAAAACGGAAATATTTATTATTTTGTATATACATGTATATATATTTTTTAGGAGTTGAACTCCTAAGATATTTTGGAGCTGATGGGAGGGGCTTCTCCTTTGAGCCCTGGATCTTCCCCAAAATGGGGTTCTTGGAAGCAGGTCTCCTTCTTCCTCCTCTGTTGGCCGGATCTTGAAGAACAAGAAATATGAGATTTTAAAAATCTCTCCTTTTTGAGATCTAATGGAAAATCTGAGTTCCCCTGTGTGGGTTTTGTGATGAAAAACTATTTAGTTTTGGAAAGGAAGAGTAAAACTCTTTATTTAACTCAAAAAAAGAAGAAGAACGTTTAGAACCTTGAGGAAGAAGAAGATCACGGATCTTGATTCTTTTTTGGAGAAAGAAAAAATTGTCGAAATATTTTCATTATCTTTGCCTTTATAGGCTATACACTTTACATATAACCCCTCGGGCTTTACAAAAATGGCATTTTGCCCATCCCATGCCTCATGTGCTATTTCTTTTTGCACATAAGCATGGGCTTTACAAAAATTTGCCTTTATGCCCATTTTCTTACATTTATTCAAAAAAAAAGGAAATACACCAAAATTATTTATTACAAAATTTTTATTTTGGCATGGCGGAAGGCCGGACGCTTCGTGTTCGGGCTCGACCCTGGCATTGGCCCACTTGACCTGGGCTTGGGCCCACTTGGCCTGGGGTTGACTTTGATTTTGAATTGGTCAACCAAGTTGTAAATTTCGACCCCAACAAAGAGTAAACTCAAAATGGCTCTCTCTTTCCTCTCTTATTCAAGCATGGAATAAAATTGCAATTCTAAATTGCAACCATGCTTGAATAGTGAGTCAAGACTAATATACAAATAATAAAACCAATGCCTTGCCTATTCCGCAAATATCTCCACAATTTACACCTCATTTTTCTATTTTCTAAAAATAGAAAAACATGCCATGCTTCATATAATAATATATATATTTATATATATATATATCAAATATACATTAATATATATATAAAGCAATTAGTAAGCTAATGATATTAGTTATGATATAATTATATCACATATAATATATATCACATTATTGAATCAATACTTGATCTAATAATACGGTTATATCATATATAACCGACTAATATCGTTAATCTGAATATCACATTATCAAACAAACACTTGATTCGCTAATCCGGTTATATCATATATAACCTGACCGACATCAGATAACTGCCAGATTATAATACGGTATCACATACTCATATTTAATCAAGCCCACGCACATATTAACATATGTGCCCTACTTCATTTCGCTCGAACCAGGAAACTTCTGTGTGGGACTCTAAAGACTCTTCAATACACCAGCAGTAGGTGATGATCACATCAATTACCTGCAAGCCGTCAGCGGTACTACCTGGACGTAACGGCTACCCGGGAATTGAGTGATATGAAGATCAATAAGCAAGCTTATCCATACTCTCCATTAAGCCTATCAGTAACACTACCGTAAAGTCCGGTCTCTTCGTCTGATATGTCGCATATCATGTCTAGGGGTAGTAAACATCAGACCCCAGTAATGTGATAAGTCATGCCGATGTATGGCCTATAACGGTTCGAGAAACAACTGGTAACACTTATCAGTAAATCTTGGCAACAGCCTTGGTCAGGGACTTCCAGTTATAGCCAATCGAGTATAGTGCAACATCAACCCCTAATACCAGGAGAGACGAAACCCCTCATATCGCTCATTGCCTCCATGTGACTCGGGACTATACCCAAAATCCACCTGTTTGCACGACTCCTTTGAGCCGTGGTAAGGAGGAAATGAAAGCACAGTGGGAGCCACACAAGACTCTATGACGATTTCGGATCTGCAGACTAACATGTACCAGTGTCATATAAGACCGCTATCTGACGATAGGTATACTGCCATATAGGAGTCCTCGGCGAGTCCTGTTCGGTGTACCCATTCTCCAATGAGCACATGTGTACAATCTTTGATGTCACACACCAATGGTTGTGGGATCAACCATCGCCCTCTAAGAAAATAGAAATGTACACACTAGTCTACTCTAGAATATCGATGCCCTGGTCTCGATAATCCCATGACTAGGAACTTATTAAAGATGTATTTTGGACCACCCTGGCCCCACTAGTATGATCTCACCATAATCCTGGTAGTCAAGTACATATCCTGAAGGCTTTATCAACATGTAAGAGACAAACAATATAAATACTAGTCTACATGTTAAGATAAAGGTAACCTGATTGCATAGTATCATGTCGAGCAAGAAATTCCTCTATATATGTCCAAGCATCAATTATATCATCAATAATGGCCTCTAGGGCATACATATTCCTAACAATCTCCCACTTGCACTAAGGCCAGTTGTTGTAGTATCTCATACCCAACGTCCAAAAAGTCTCTCGAATAGCATCTGGGGGATGGCCTCGGTGAGTGGATCCGCTGTGTTATCCTCTATGTCAACTCTCCTGACCTCGATCTCTCGGAGATCAACTATCTCCCTGATCAGGTGATACTGTCTACGAATATGTCTGGATCGCTGACGGGGCTGGGGTTCCTAGGCCAAAGCCACAACTCCATTGTCATCATAATACACAGGTACTGGATGCCCAATGGTAGGAACCAAGTCCATTATATGAACTTTTTCATCCAGACAACCTCTTTGGCAGTATCGTTGGTAGCGATGTAATTAGTCTCTATCAACGAGTCTGCTACGGTATATAGCTTGGAACCCTTCCAACATATCGTCCCTCCATTGAGGGTGAAGAGAAAACCCGAGACTGACTTTCAGTCGTCCTTATCACTCTGGAAGATCGAATCGGTAAAAGACTCCATCTGGAGTTCACCATTACCATACTCCAAGAACATCTCTTTAGTCCTTCTCAAGCACTTAAGAATGTTTTTCAGTTGTCCAGTGGTTTTCCCAAAGATCTTTTTGATACATATTTACTACACCTAGTGAGTAAGCTACATCTGGTCTAGTACATAATATCGCATAAACGATTGACCCGTCTGCCAAAGCATAGGGTATCCCTTGTATGCGAGCCCTCTCCAAATCAGTCTCGAGAGACATCTCTTTGGAGAGAGTGATTCCTGAACAAGCGGGTACATTACCATGCTTAGAATCATCTATACTAAACCCCTTTAGCATGGTGTCTATATACCTGTATTGGGACAATCCCAAATCCATTTGGATCTATCTCTATAGATATATAACCCCAGGATGTAGGAGGCATCTGCTAGATCTTTATGGAGAACCTGTGTGATAAGAAGTGCTTGACCGAGTGCAGCATAGGAACACCCTTTCCTATCAAGAGTATTTCATCCACGTACAATACGAGAAGACAACTATACTCTCTACAACCTTCTTATTTATACATGGTTCATCTACCTTTTTGATGAAGTCAAAATCTTTGACAGCTTCATTAAAACAGATGTTCCATCTCCGCGATGCCTGCTTTAACCCATAGATGGATTTAAGCAGCTTACACATGCTTCCGCCGCTCCCACTGTCTACGAAGCCCACTGGCAGTGTTATATACACGCTCACTTCTAAATCACCATTTAGAAAAGCGGTTTTGACATGCAGTCTTCCAGATATCGTAGTCATGTTATACAGCAATGGCAAGTAGGATCCTGATAGACTTAAGCATAGTGACATGAGAAAAGGTTTCTGTTAGTGTATATGCCGTAGGGGCCATTATTGTATCATACTAGTTTGTATATTACTTAATGGAAGCTTGGGATATTCACATGTATATAACAGTCTTGCTAAACATGGTAGAATGCTACTTGGTTTTTCTATCTTAATATGTGAGTATACGTATTGATAGAGCTCTTAGGATCTTGCTTGACTACCAGCGTTGTGATGGCAGTCACACTAGTGGGGGCTGGGTAGTCAACAAGCACATCCTTATTCAGGTCCCTAGTTGTAGGATTATCGAGACAGGGCATCGATACTCCGGAGTAGACTAGTGTGTACGCTTCTCATCCCAGTTGGGGAAATGGTCTGTCCCACAGCCGTCAGTACGTCGTACTGGAGATAGTATACATGTGCTCGTTGGGTTACGGGTACACCGGACAGGACTCGCAGGGAACTGTTGGTTGGGTTTTATACCAGTCATCAGTTAACAGTTCCCAGGTGACATGAGTACAGCTTAGTCCGCAGACTTGACACTGCTACTTCGCTTCGAGTCTGTCCCACTGTTCTTAGATTGCTACCCTACCACGGCTCAAAGGAGTCGTGCAAACAGGTAGCAGTTGGGTGCAGTCCCGAGCACTTGGAGGCAGTGGCGGTTAGATAGGATTCGTCTCTCCCGGTATTGAGAGTTGATATCGCGCTGTGTCAGAGAGCCATTACGCAAAGTCCCTGGCCAGGGCAAGCGAGATTTACTGGTAGGTTCCAGTCGTTTCTCAAGGTGTAATGGGCTTCGCTCCGACACGACTTATACTGCTATTAGGGGACTAACGCTTGCCGCCCCTAGGCCCGATATACGATAGTCTTAGACGAACAGACCGGACTGTACGGAGATTGTCACATCAGACTCAGTAGGAGTTCGGATGGGTTTCCTCATCGGCCTTCTTATCGACATCTACCTGGGGACCGTTACGTACAGCTAGTGCCGCTTGCGGTCTGTGGTTAAACCTACTGCCAGCGTAGTAGTCGAGTCTCTAGAGTCCCACACAGAGAGTTTCCCTGCTCCAGGCGAAACGATATAGTGGTCGTATGGTTTTACGACAAGAGTTCGGATGCATACGTGTGTTTACGCACGTACGACTTTCGGACAGTTTTACTAGTCGGCTTTAGTTTAAGCCAGATTCTAGTACGGGATATTGGATTTATACAGTCTAAAGTTTTTCCGTGTTTTCACAGATAGGAGGGGCGTTCTCATAATTACGCGAGAAGCTTCTAGAAGATGGTGACTTGGGGGTTAAGGTGGCATATGCATTAAATGAGATTAGTGAGTCATATGAGTGATTCATCCGTGTCATTAATACATCATAAATGTTTAATGACTCATGGAGATGAATCACCCTCTTGTATTTATGAAGCATGATTATTCATCATTTATTTTCTTTTATTGAATAAATGATAATGCTTGATATATATTATGATAGATCATAATCTCATCTCCTTCTCTTGCTCACTTTCTCTCTCCTCAAGCTCTCTCTCTTCAAACCCGAATCCTCCCCTCTTATGTGTTGAGACCAAAGATTAGATTAGACTACTTAATCCATAATCCAACTCTATATCACCTAGGTTACTTGGATTAGCACTTTAAGAAACGTAGTTATCTCTAGTTTGCGGTGAAGCTTGTAGTAAAGCTCTCGGGTGGATCTTCTACTACATAGAGAAGGCCGGAGAGGACGTGGAGAACGACAAGACGAAGGACTCGGTTCTTTAGGTATAATCACTTATCATAGTAGTTAACTCTTCTATGGTTTCTTGTTAGTTATAGTTTAGCAAAGATTCTCGGTTAGTCGATGTTTACGCCTAAAACAAGATCGTTTTTCATTATTCCGCCTCCCCGCAAGTCGTGGGGTGTTGTACATCGACTTACAGTGGTATCAGAGCCTTGCTAAACAATAATTAACTCATTAGCAAAGTCGTAAGAATTTCGAACGCAAAAAGAACCGGAAAAATCATCGATTTAACACAGTTTCTGTCGTTTTTTAAACAGTCCCTAAAAATTTTCAGGGACCTTCAGAATAACAAGCAGGAAATTATAAGGCTACTGCAAAAATTTGGACTTGTAACTCGGCTAACTCACCGCGGAACCGCGGCGGATCCATGCGATCCACCGCGGATCCGCGGCCGAGTTAGGCCCGAGTCAGCCCAAATTTCTCAGTAACTCCTATGTGTTAATAATGATATTTCTGGGATATTTTATTTTCTGCTAAGATCTCAGGTGCACAGCGAAGTTTTGGAGCGGAATCTAAAGTGTTTGCTCGATCGAAATTTTACGATGTTTGCTAATATGATTATATCTGTGATTGTATAATGTGTTCGTAAACCTCCCCTAACAGCTAGTATGTCGGTTGGCAGGAGATTGCACATTTCTGTAATGGTTTTTACTGTTTGTGGATATGAACTGTATTGGACTATTATGATGAATAGCCGGGGTTTGTGATGGGTTATTATTTTAATTCATTCAATGTAATTGTAATATGTTGTAATATTATTTTGCGGGGCGCATCCAGGTTGTGGTTGTAGCCACCGTTGTATTATTTCATTTTACTGTTTTTGCTCCTAGGATAGACCCAAGGTGGGGTGCATAAATTACCGGGTACTTTGAAGTGTTTAGTGGCCTACTCACTTTGTTGAGGGAGACCGCTTCACTTCGGGTACTTGGCGGGTAGTTTGCCGTACCCGTAGGGGACTAGGGTGGGGTAATGGCTATTCATCACAACTGAGTAATCCGTCTTTTGTTGCAGGCTCTAAACAAACGCGGATTGCTTGGAAATCCAATAAAGTTCATATGAGATCTGGAATGTCTATTATTGCGTCTGACGAATGTACAATATCTATATATGATAGCTATTTAGACGTCACTTATGTTTTACACCCGCGCTAGCCCAGCCCCCGCTCTGCTGTTAGTTAAGTAACCTAACGGGTGATGACGGGACCCAGTGGCGAATGCGAATGGCATAAGAGGACGTTGTATTTTCGTTGTTTTCTACAATGATAGGTTAATGATGGGACGCATTATTTATAATGCAAAGAAAATAAACCAAAAGTTTAATCGTTGGAACAATTTAAAAGAAACCACTCGGTTATTTTAAAACAAAGGATATTTTTTAATTGCGGAGCTTTAACCACTCCTTTTAAAAGCTATCAGGTTCCTTCGGTTATATCAAGTTCACTACGTTCACGGTTTCGCCAAAACCATTCGTAGCCCTCCGTCATTTCATTTGAGTATTCAATAGTATTCAAGCTATGTATTTTGACATAACGCCAAGGCATAGTGTTTGGTAGCTGCTGGGTATTCATTTGCTGCATAGATAGATGAGTTAGTCTGGGACAGTCGTATTATCATTTTGGCCAAACGTCAAGGATATATACGGATGGGTTCAAATTAACAAGATAATGATGGGTAGAACTTGACATGTGACTTATGACATTTTGACCTAACGCCAAGGTCATAAGAGCATGAGGCAAAAATATATATCGGGAATTTCTAAAGAAACTGAAATTTGCAAAGAGATGCATACCATTTGGAGTTTGATGAATGTTGGTAGGATTCCTTCAGCATTATCAGACGATGATATTTGGATCCCGATCCTACTGTGAGTATATGCTACTTATCAGGATATTCGTAGCTGTAAGTCCACGTTGCGACCCCCGGTTCTTACGGGGAGGCGGAAACGGTATAAAATCAAAATTTTAACGCAAGAGGCAACATGGACTAAGCTAGGTCGGGATCTTTACCTAAACTAAAACTAGCATACTAAGCTAAAGATATTTAGCTACTCGGATGAAGATGGTTATACCTAGCTTGTCTTGAACTCCTTCGTCTTCAAGCTCCGGTGGTGGTCCGATGGCTCCTTCTCGTCGTCTCCGTACGCCGAAGATAGATCCACTTGAAAGCTCCAACCTTTAGCTCCTTCTTCGGTCTTTGAAGAAACTAGTTCACTTGGTTTGCTAAACCTAGTGAACTAGAATGAGTAGAGAGGAAATAGAATGGGATTTTATCTATGGTTCTTGATTCTCAACTCATGAGACAAGAGAACCATAGATCAAGAGAGGGAGCAAGAGGTTGAGGGTGAGAGCAAGAGGAGAGCTCAAGAACAAGAGAGAGAATGAGCAAGAAAGAATGAGCAACTCTTTTGTCTTTCACCCTCTCATAATCCAAAGTGATCATAACTCATCATATCAAAAAAGTCTTATGTGATGGTTTGAAGCAACCACAAGCTTATCATGTCATGCACTCATTTTACTCAAATGAGCAAGCAAGTAAAAGTCTTTGGCATGAAATGATAACCATGGTTATCATGATGGTCAACTAGTCAAGCCTAGTCAACCGGTCAACAAGTCAACAAAAGTCAACAAGTCACCAAAGTCAACAAGTCAACAGAAGTCAACAAGTCAACAACCATATCACCATAATACTTAATTAATATAATAGTTAATCACATATCATATTCTCATTAGGGTTGAGCATAAAGTCAAAAAGTCAACGGTCAACTGTCAACAACCCTAATGAGAATCCGCTGCCTCTGCCTCCCTGTCAACTGTGCATACACACCCGCATCCGCGTTCCGAGGAACACGAATGCAAACTGGATAAATCCAATCCCATAAGATACACTAGGATCTGGCTTAAACCAAAGCCCGCTAGTGTAAACTGTCCGGACACTGTACGTGCACAAGTGCACGGATGTGACCGAACCCTGTCGCAAAACCATGCGACCTGTCGCAATACCATGCGACCTCTACTCTTTTGCCTAAAGGCGAAAAACTTTCTGTGTGGGACTCTAAAGACTCGACACTACGCTGGCAGTGGGTTTAACCACAGACCGCAAGCGGCACTAGCTGTGCGTAACGGTCCCCAGGTAGTGCCGACAAGAAGACCGACGAGGCGAAACCCATCTGAACTCCTACTGAGCCTGAGTGTGACATTCTCCGTACAGTCCGGTCTGTTCGTCTGATACATCGCATGGCGGGCCTAGGGGGCGGTAAACGTCAGTCCCCCAATAGCGGTACAAGTCGTGCCGGAGCGAAGCCCAAAACACCCTGAGATAACACTGGAAACCTACCAGTATATCTCGTTTGCCCTGGCCAGGGACTACTCGTGTAATGGCTCTCCTAGACACAGCGCGATGTCAACCCCCAATACCGGGAGAGACGAATCCTGTCTAACCGTCACTGCCTCCAAGTGCTTCGGGACTGCACCCAACCACCACCTGTTTGCACAACTCCTTTGAGCCGTGGTAAGGTAGTGATCAAAGTACAGTGGGAACACACCCGAGGCGAAGTGACAGTGTCAAGTCAGCGGACTAAGCTGTACTCATGTCACCTGGGAACTGATAACTGACGATAGGTATAATACCAACTAGTCAGTTCCCGACGAGTCCTGTCCAGTGTACCCGTAACCTAACGAGCACCCGCATACTATCCCAAGTACGACGTACTGACGGCTGTGGGACAGACCGTCTCCCACACTGGGATGAGAAGCGCATGCGCTGGTCTACTCCGGAGTATCGATGCCCTGTCTCGATAGTCCTGCGACCAGGGACCTGCATAAGGATGTGCTTATAGATTACCCAGCCCCACTAGTGTGACGGCCATCACATCGCTGGTAATCAAGCAAAGATCCTAAGGGCTCTACTAATGTGTATAGGCGATATACAAAAATAAACACATGTACACATTGAAGTAGAAACAAACCAAGTAGCATACTACTATTTTGAGCAAGATTGTATATACAAGGTGAATATCCCAAGCATCCATTAAGTAATATACAAACTAGTATGATACAGTAATGGCCTCTAGGGCATATACACTAACAATCTCCCACTTGCACTAAGGCCATGTACTGGCGTATCGAAGACCTATCATCTCGATCAGCCGCTCGAACTGAGTCTGGGGCAGGGCCTTGGTGAATGGATCAGCAGTGTTATCTTCTGAAGCGACTCTCCGAACCTCGATCTCCTGGCGATCTACGATCTCCCTGATCAGGTGATACCGCCTCAAGATGTGCCTGGATCTCTGATGGGACCTGGGTTCCTTCGCTAATGCTATAGCCCCGTTGTTGTCGCAATACAGAGGTATTGGATCAACAATGGACGGAACCACCTGAAGTTCTTTCAAGAACTTCCTCATCCAGACAGCTTCTTTTGCGGCATCAGATGCAGCGATGTATTCCGCTTCCATCGTCGAGTCTGCAACGGTTTCTTGTTTGGAACTCTTCCAACACACCGCCCCTCCATTGAGGGTAAAGACAAAACCCGACATGGACTTGGAATCATCCTTGTCACTCTGGAAGCTGGAGTCAGCAAAGGCCTCGATCTGGAGGTCCTTTCCGCCATACACCAAGAACATCTCCTTAGTCCTTCTCAGGTACTTGAGAATGTTCTTTACCGCTATCCAGTGTTTCTCCCCAGGGTTTGACTGATACCGGCTTACCACACTCAGTGCATAAGCTACATCCGGTCTGGTACACAACATCGCATACATTATAGAGCCTACCGCAGAAGCGTAGGGTATAATAGACATGCGATCCCTCTCCAAATCAGTCTTGGGAGACATCTCTTTAGAGAGGGTGATCCCGTGACAAGCCGGTAGGTTACCGCGCTTGGAATCTTCTATACTGAATCTCTTCAGTATGGTGTCGATGTATCTGGACTGTGAAAGTCCTAATATCCTCTTGGATCTGTCACGGTAGATCCGGATACCCAGAATGTACGAGGCATCACCCAGGTCTTTCATGGAGAACCTGTGTGACAAGAACCCCTTGACAGATTGTAGCATAGGAATGTCATTTCCTATTAAGAGAATGTCATCCACGTATAAAACGAGGAATACTACAGTTCTCGCTACAAATCTACTATAGATGCATGGTTCATCTGGATTTTTGATAAAGCCAAATTCTTTGACCGTCTCATCAAAGCAGATGTTCCAACTCCGCGATGCCTGCTTTAGTCCATAGATGGACTTAAGCAACTTGCACACCTTTCCGCTGCTCCCACTCTGAATGAAACCCTCTGGCTGGTCCATATAGACACACTCCTCTAAATTTCCATTTAGAAAAGCTGTCTTTACGTCCATTTGCCAGATCTCATAATCGTGGAAGGCAGCAATGGCAAGAAGGATCCGAATGGATTTCAGCATGGCTACTGGAGAAAAGGTTTCGTCGTAGTCCAAGCCAGGTCTTTGACGAAAACCCTTTGCTACCAGCCTAGCTTTATAGGTCTCAACCTGTCCATCTACACCAATCTTCCTTTTGAAGATCCACTTGCATCCTACGGGTTTTACCCCGTCTGGAGCAATGTCCAACGTCCATACCTTGTTGGTGTACATGGACTCCATTTCGATCCGCATTGCATCCAGCCATTTCACTGAGTCAACGCTCTGAACGGCCTGCTGGAAGCTAGTAGGCTCATCATAATCTATGATGCAATCCTCTCTATCCCCGTCTATGAGAAAACCGCAGTATCTCTCGGGCGGATGAGTCTGCCTACTACTCCTGCGGAGTGGCGCAGGAATGTCCTGTTCTGTTGAACCCTCTGGTTCCACTAAGCTTTCAGTAACAGTCTGTGGTTCTGGAACTTCTTCCAGTTCTACTGTGCTCCCACTTATCTGGTTTTCCAAAAACTCAGTTTCCAAGAAGTAGGCATGACGAGAAACAAGGACTTTTTGTTCCTCTTCACAGTAGAAGAAATATCCTTTGGAATTCTTTGGATATCCCACAAACTTGCACTGTACTGAGCGTGCCTCGAGCTTGTCCGCATTCTGCTTTTTGACAAAAGCTGGACATCCCCATGTCTTAATATGCTTAAGATAGGGTCTCTTCCCACACCACATCTCATATGGTGTAGTAGGCACGGTCTTAGTAGGAACTCGGTTCAAAAGGTATGCGGCTGATTCTAGCGCATATTCCCAGAATGATCGCGGTAACTCAGCGTTACTCATCATGGACCGCACCATATCCAATAGGGTGCGGTTCCGTCTCTCCGATACACCGTTATGTTGCGGGGTGTATGGAGGAGTAAGCTGAGAGAGAATTCCGTTCTCTTTTAAATAGTCCAGGAACTCGGCACTTAAGTATTCTCCACCTCGATCCGATCTTAGAATCTTAATACTTTTGCCGTTCTGTTTCTCTACTTCATTCTTATACTCCTGGAATTTTCCAAAGGCCTCGGACTTATGTTTCATCAAGAAGACATAACCGTACCTTGAGAAGTCATCCATAAAAGTAATGAAGTAAGAATGTCCGCTTCGGGCATGTGTAGACATTGGACCGCACACGTCACTGTGTACGAGTCCTAAGAGCTCGCTCGCTCTTACTCCTTGTCCAGTAAACGGAGTCTTTGTCATCTTTCCTTTGAGACAAGATTGACAAGTGGCATACGATTGATATTCGAACGCATTCAAATATCCTTCTGTATGTAACTTAGTCAACCTTCTCTCATTGATGTGACCCAATCTACAATGCCATAAGAAAGTCTGATTTATTTCTGGAGACTTTCTTTTGTGTGTATTCTGGACATTAAAAATCTGTGGTTGGTTTAACACGTATATACCATTACTCAATGTACCTGACCCAATCAAAACTTGATTAAGGTGAATGTTTACAACATTACTTACAAACGCAAATTCATAACCTTCTTTAGAAACTAAAGATACAGAAATGATATTACAAGTTGCGTTGGGTACAAAAAAGCAATTACGCAAAACCAAAACATGTCCATCTGACATTCCAAGGTGATAGTCCCCCACGGCTTTAGCATCCATGCTAGCTCCGTTCGCAACACTGAGGGTCATGTCACCTGCCTTCAAAACCCTACGGTTTCTCAACGCCTGCAAAGAATTACAGATATAAGATCCTGATCCGGTATCCAATACCCAGGAAGTAGAGTTTATTGAAAGACAGTTTTCAATAACATACACACCTGAAGCTGAAGCTGCAACCTGCTTCAATTCCTGTGTTCTGGCCTTCCAGGCCCTGCAATCATTCTTCCAGTGTCCTTTCTTATGACAATAGAAGCATTCTTCCTTATCCACAAGCTTCCCCGCTATCTTTGTTGCTTTACCTTTTCCCTTCGTATCCACTTTACTAACACCGCCCCTTGGTTTGGCGGGGGCCTTCTTCTTCTTTCCCTTGGCTTTCGCCTTGGACCTAGAAGAAGATGATCCTCCTACAAACAAAGTGGATGTTTCCCTACCTTTCTGTAGGGTGCCCTCTGCGCTCCTCAGCATGTTGAGGAGCTCTGAAAGTTCAACCTCTTTTTCTTGTAAGTTGAAGTTCAGTATAAACTGGGCGTAAGTGGAAGGAAGGGACTGGAGAACTATATCCGTATATTGCTCACTCTCCAATGTGATCCCTAGGTCAGCGAGCTCCTCAATGAAGCCGATCATCTTTAGCACGTGCTCGGCTACTGATGATCCGACGGCCATTCTTGTCGAAAATAACTTTTTCGACGCTTCGTATCTTGCGATACGTGATTACTCTCCATACAGTTCTTTTGTATGGAGCAATATGGACTCCATGTCCATATTCTCATGCCTCCTCTGATGTTCGTTGTCCATCGAGGCAAGCAGGAGGCATTTGGCCTTCGCGCTATCAATCTCCCAAGTCTTGCGGATTTCCTTATCCGCGACGCTGGAAGTTGGACCAGGGACAGGGGGAGCTTTGGTGGTAAGAAGATACCCCAGCTTGTCATAAGTGATTGCTATCTTGACATTCCTGAGCCAATCTTTGTAGTTTGGCCCTGTCAGTTTGTTTTTATCTAGGAGTAACTTAAGTCCAGTCATGTTGATTGGTCGCTGCAATTAGGAGAGAGAAGAAGAAACACTCAGCATTATGCTCTTGCAAGTTTAGAGTGGTTTTTAGTTTGTCTAAACAGGATGGCTCCCACTGTTTCTCGAATCCCTCCTCAAACCATAAAGGAAGAATTAGTCAGGATCAATCCCACCGTACAATACTTGCTTAACCGTTCAGCCAGGCCGGTGTCGGTACTTCGAGGGAGGTTTTCCAACGCTTTCGCGAAGTTCCTTAATTAAAGAACCTCTTTTCCCTGGGGGCGTAGCCCCGCTAACACCTTTCTAGGCACCTACTAGGTTTATAGCATTGATCGTTAAGTGAGAAATTTCCCGAGGAGTAGCATATACTCACAGTAGGATCGGGATCCAAATATCATTGCGTGACGAAACTGAAGGAATCCTACCAGAATCATCACACTCCAAATGGTATGCAAATCTAGCAAGTTTCAGTACTTATGAAACTCCCGATGTGGATTTTTGCCCCATGCTCTTATGACCTTGACTTTGGCCAACAAATCATAAGTCACATGTCAAGTTCTGCCCGTCGTTCTCCAGGTTAATTTGAATCCACCCGCACCTACCCTTGACTTTGGCCAACAAGGCAGTACGACTGTTCCAAACCAACGCATCTATCTATGCTGCACATGAATACCCAATAGCTACCAATCACTGTGCCTTGACTTTGGCCAACAAACACAGCTTGAATACTATTGACTATTCATGTGAAACGACGGAGGGCTACGGATGGTTTTGGCAAAACCGTGAACGTAGTGAACTTGATTTGGTCGATGGAACGAGATAGCTTTTAAAAAGGAGTGGCTCAAGCTCCGCATTTAAAAGTTGTTTTTGAAAAGAACCGAGTGGTTTTTCGAAAGTGTTCCAACGACTTTAACTTGGTTTATTATCTTGCATTAGTTCTTTTAATGCGTGATATTCTTGCATTAGTTCTTTTAATGCGTCCCATCATTTAATCCTACCATTGCAGAAAACAACCAAAATATGACGTACGCTTATGCCATTCGCATTCGCCACGGGGCCCCGTCATTACCCGTTAGGTTACTTAACTAACGACAGAGCGGGGGCTGGGCTAGCGCGTCTGTAAAACATAAGCAACGCCTAAATAATATCATATATAGGTATACTGCAATGATAAACATTTCAGATCACAGATAAATACATTGGATATACTAGGAATCTGTAATTTGTACGAGCCTGTAACAAAAACAGATTACACGGTCGCGGTGAATAGCCAAAACCCCACCCAAGACCCCTACGGGTGCGGCAAACTACCCGCCAAGTACCCGAAGCGTAGCAACCTCCCTCATCTCCATGAGTAGGCCACTCGACACTTCGGCATACCCGGTAGTTTGTGCACCCCTCCATGGGTCTATCCTAGGAGCAAAAACAGTAAAAAGAAATTATACAATGACGGCTACAACCCCGACCCGGTTGTGCGGCCATACAAATAAATATTACATCAATTTACAAATTTACATGAATTGCAAGAAAAGAAAACTCTCGTCTCACAACCCCCGGCTATTCACCCGCGACAATCCAACATATTTATATACACATTCCAGCACATTACAGATCATGTATAACCCCGACTAATCGACTTATAGCGATTAGCCGACGTTCAATACATGCAAACATCACAGATATAACCATCATAGTCAAAGTGCAGTGAAGTTCGGAAAAAATACGGAATTATAGGACCCCAAAAGGAAATTTCTTTTCTGGAAAATCTGGGCACATATAATATATTTCAAAAATCCCAAAACCAACACAGACACACACTGCACGAAAAACGATGCACAGAAGACGAAAAAGCGCGGCGGTTCCGCGGCGGATGCCTAGCTCACGCGGCGGAAGGGCGGCGGTTTGGACGAATTACTGTATCGTTTTTCTTGGGTGTTCACACAAAACCCTGAGCCGAATTTACAAGTGTAAAGTTTTTCATTTTGAGCCAAAAAAAATTTCAACAGAAACTCAGTTTTTGTAAAAGTTTGGTTTTTGGATTTTTCCGGTTCCGAACTTCGTTACACTTCACTACCATGCTAGTTTAAGTTTAGTTAGGCTCTGATACCACTGTAAGTCCACGTTGCGACCCCCGGTTCTTACGGGGAGGCGGAAACGGTATAAAATCAAAATTTTAACGCAAGAGGCAACATGGACTAAGCTAGGTCGGGATCTTTACCTAAACTAAAACTAGCATACTAAGCTAAAGATATTTAGCTACTCGGTTGAAGATGGTTATACCTAGCTTGTCTTGAACTCCTTCGTCTTCAAGCTCCGGTGGTGGTCCGATGGCTCCTTCTCGTCGTCTCCGTACGCCGAAGATAGATCCACTTGAAAGCTCCAACCTTTAGCTCCTTCTTCGGTCTTTGAAGAAACTAGTTCACTTGGTTTGCTAAACCTAGTGAACTAGAATGAGTAGAGAGGAAATAGAATGGGATTTTATCTATGGTTCTTGATTCTCAACTCATGAGACAAGAGAACCATAGATCAAGAGAGGGAGCAAGAGGTTGAGGGTGAGAGCAAGAGGAGAGCTCAAGAACAAGAGAGAGAATGAGCAAGAAAGAATGAGCAACTCTTTTGTCTTTCACCCTCTCATAATCCAAAGTGATCATAACTCATCATATCAAAAAAGTCTTATGTGATGGTTTGAAGCAACCACAAGCTTATCATGTCATGCACTCATTTTATTCAAATGAGCAAGCAAGTAAAAGTCTTTGGCATGAAATGATAACCATGGTTATCATGATGGTCAACTAGTCAAGCCTAGTCAACCGGTCAACAAGTCAACAAAAGTCAACAAGTCACCAAAGTCAACAAGTCAACAGAAGTCAACAAGTCAACAACCATATCACCATAATACTTAATTAATATAATAGTTAATCACATATCATATTCTCATTAGGGTTGAGCATAATGTCAAAAAGTCAACGGTCAACTGTCAACAACCCTAATGAGAATCCGCTGCCTCTGCCTCCCTGTCAACTGTGCATACACACCCGCATCCGCGTTCCGAGGAACACGAATGCAAACTGGATAAATCCAATCCCATAAGATACACTAGGATCTGGCTTAAACCAAAGCCCGCTAGTGTAAACTGTCCGGACACTGTACGTGCACAAGTGCACGGATGTGACCGAACCCTGTCGCAAAACCATGCGACCTGTCGCAATACCATGCGACCTCTACTCTTTTGCCTAAAGGCGAAAAGCTTTCTGTGTGGGACTCTAAAGACTCGACACTACGCTGGCAGTGGGTTTAACCACAGACCGCAAGCGGCACTAGCTGTGCGTAACGGTCCCCAGGTAGTGCCGACAAGAAGACCGACGAGGCGAAACCCATCTGAACTCCTACTGAGCCTGAGTGTGACATTCTCCGTACAGTCCGGTCTGTTCGTCTGATACATCGCATGGCGGGCCTAGGGGGCGGTAAACGTCAGTCCCCCAATAGCGGTACAAGTCGTGCCGGAGCGAAGCCCAAAACACCCTGAGATAACACTGGAAACCTACCAGTATATCTCGTTTGCCCTGGCCAGGGACTACTCGTGTAATGGCTCTCCTAGACACAACGCGATGTCAACCACCAATACCGGGAGAGACGAATCCTGTCTAACCGTCACTGCCTCCAAGTGCTTCGGGACTGCACCCAACCACCACCTGTTTGCACGACTCCTTTGAGCCGTGGTAGGGTAGTGATCAAAGTACAGTGGGAACACACCCGAGGCGAAGTGACAGTGTCAAGTCAGCGGACTAAGCTGTACTCATGTCACCTGGGAACTGATAACTGACGATAGGTATAATACCAACTAGTCAGTTCCCGACGAGTCCTGTCCAGTGTACCCGTAACCTAACGAGCACCCGCATACTATCCCAAGTACGACGTACTGACGGCTGTGGGACAGACCGTCTCCCACACTGGGATGAGAAGCGCATGCGCTGGTCTACTCCGGAGTATCGATGCCCTGTCTCGATAGTCCTGCGACCAGGGACCTGCATAAGGATGTGCTTATAGATTACCCAGCCCCACTAGTGTGACGGCCATCACATCGCTGGTAATCAAGCAAAGATCCTAAGGGCTCTACTAATGTGTATAGGCGATATACAAAAATAAACACATGTACACATTGAAGTAGAAACAAACCAAGTAGCATACTACTATTTTGAGTAAGATTGTATATACAAGGTGAATATCCCAAGCATCCATTAAGTAATATACAAACTAGTATGATACAGTAATGGCCTCTAGGGCATATACACTAACAGTAGCTTAACGATCAATGCTATAAACCAAGTAGGTGTCAAGAAAGGTGTCAGCGGGGCTACGCCCCTAAAGAAAAGAGGTTATTTAATTAAGGAACTTCGCGAAAGCGTTGGAAAACCTCCCTCAAAGTACCGACACCAGCCTGGCTGAACGGTTAAGCAAGTATTGTACAGTGAAAATAGTCCTGGCTAATTCTTCTTTTATGGTTTGAGGAAGAATTCGAGAAACAGTGGGAGCCATCCAGTTTAGATAAACTAAAAACCACTCTAAACTTGCAAGAGCATCATGCTAAAGAGTTTTCTTCTCTCTCTCCTAATTGCAGCGACCCTGAAAATGACCGGACTTAAGTTACTTTTAGAGAAAAATATACTGACAGGGCCAATCTATAAAGATTGGCTGCGGAATGTCAAAATGGCTTTGACCTATGACAAATTGGGGTACGTCCTCACCACTAAGGCACCTGCTGTCCCTGGTCCCAAATCCAGTAATGCGGATAAGGAAATCCGCAAAACCTGGTATTTCGATTGCGCGAAAGCCAAGTGCATCATGCTTGCCTCGATGAACAATGAACATCAGAGGAGGCACGAGGATATGGAACTAGATGCTATATTTCTCCATACAAAGGAACTTTATGGAGAGCAATCTCGTATAGCAAGATACGAGACCTATAAGAACTTGTTTCGAGCGAGGTTGGCTATCGGATCATCAGTAGGAGAACATGTCCTAAAGATGATTGGCTTTATAGAAGAGCTCGCAGACCTTGGGATGACTTTGGATAATGAGCTCTATACAGACCTTATTCTCCAGTCCCTTCCTTCCACCTACGCCCAGTTTATTCTGAACTTCAACATTCAAAAAAAAGAAGTTGAACTTCCGGAACTCCTTAACATGTTGAGGAGTGCAGAGGGCACCTTGTAGAAGGCAAGGGAAACACCCGCTGTGTTTGTTAGCGGTGCTTCTTCTTCCGGGTCCAAGGCTAGGGCCAAAGGAAGGAAAAAGAAGGCCGCCACCAAACCTAGAGGAGGTGTAAGTAAGGTGGGAGGGAAGGGAAAGAAAAAGTTTGCAGTACCTGTAGTGGGCCAGGATAAGTGCTTCCATTGTCACAGGAAAGGGCACTGGAAAAAGAATTGCAAGGCGTGGAACGCCAAGAACCAGGAACCGAAGCAAGCTGTGGTTTCGACTTCAGGTGTGTTTGTAATTGAGAATTGTCTGTCAATCAACTCTACTTCCTGGGTATTGGATACCGGATCAGGATCTCATATATACAATTCATTGAAGGCACTAAGAAACCGTAGAGTGCTGAAGAAAGGTGGTATGACCCTAAAGGTTGCTAACGGAGTTAGCGTGGGAGCTGTGTCCGTCGGGGATTATCACCTAGGATTGACGAGTAGACACATTTTGGTTTTACATAACTGTTTTTATGTACCTAGCTTAACGTGTAATATCATATCAGTTTCCTTGTTATCAAACAAAGGTTATGATTTCACGTTTGTAAGTGATGTTGTTAACATCCACCTTAATCATGGTTTGATTGGGTCCGGTACACTAAATAACGGTATATATGTCTTAAACCAACTCCAGATTTTCAATGTCCAGAACACACTAAAAAGAAAGTCTCCAGATTTAAATAAAGCTTTCTTAAGGCATTGTAGACTGGGTCACATCAATGAGAGAAGGTTGACTAAGTTATATAGAGAAGGATATTTAGACTCGTTCGAATATCAAACTTATGCCACTTGTCAATCTTGTCTCAAAGGAAAGATGACAAAGACTCCATTTACTGGACATGGAGTAAGAGCGAGCGAGCTCTTAGGACTCATACACAGCTATGTATGTGGTCCAATATCTACACATGCAAGAGGTGGTTTTGACTATTTCATTACTTTTACGAATGATTACTCAAGGTATGGATTCATTTATCTGATGAAACATAAATCCGAGGCTTTTGAGAAATTCCAAGAGTATAAGAATGAAGTAGATGTTAGTGTATATGCCCTAGAGGCCATTACTGTATCATACTAGTTTGTATATTACTTAATGGAAGCTTGGGATATTCACCTTGTATAAACAATCTTGCTCAATATAGTAGTATGCTACTTGGTTTGTTTCTACTTCAATGTGTACTTGTGTTTATTTCAGTATATCACTTATACGCATTAGTGGAGCCCTTAGGATCTTTGCTTGATTACCAGCGTTGTGATGGCAGTCACACTAGTAGGGGCTGGGTAATCTATAGGCACATCCTAATACAGGTCCCTAGTCGTAGGACTATCGAGACAGGGCATCGATACTCCGGAGTAGACTAGCGTATGCGCTTCTCATCCCAGTGTGGGAGATGGTCTGTCCCACAGCCATCAGTACGTCGTACTGGAGATAGTATACGGGTGCTCGTTGGGTTACGAGTACACTGGACAGGACTCGTCGGGAACTGAAAGGTTGGTATTATACCTATCGTCAGTTATCAGTTCCCAGGTGACATGAGTACAGCTTAGTCCGCTGACTTGATACTGGCACTTCGCCTCGAGTGTGTTCCCACTGCACTTTGATCACTACCCTACCACGGCTCAAAGGAGTCGTGCAAACAGGTGGTGATTGGGTGCAGTCCCGAAGAACTTGGAGGCAGTGACGGTTAGACAGGATTCGTCTCTCCCGGTATTGGGGGTTGACATCGCGCTGTGTCTAGGAGAGCCATTACACGAGTAGTCCCTGGCCAGGGCAAGCGAGATATACTGGTAGGTTTCCAGTGTTATCTCAGGGTGTTTTGGGCTTCACTCCGACACGACTTGTACCGCTATTGGGGGACTGACGTTTTACCGCCCCCTAGGCCCGACATGCGATGTATCAGACGAACAGACCGGACTGTACGGAGAATGTCACATTCAGACTCAGTAGGAGTTCAGATGGGGTTTCACCTCGTCAGCCTTCTTGTCGACATCTACCTGGGGACCGTTACGCACAGCTAGTGCCGCTTGCGTTCTGTGGTTAAACCTACTGCCAGCGTAGTGTCGAGTCTTTAGAGTCCCACACAGAGGGTATTCGCCTCTGGGCAAAGCAGAGTAGAGGTCGCATGGTTTTGCGACAGGGTTCGTTCTCATCCGCGCACTTGTGCACGTTTGGAGTCCGGACGGATTATACTGGCAGGCTCTGGTTTGAGCCAGATACTGGTATATGTTTTAGGGTTGCTTTTATATCTTGGTATTCTTGTTCCTCGGAACGAGAATGCAGGTGTGTATGCACAGTTGCTTGAGGCGGAGAATGAGGTTTTTCATTAGGGTTTCGGAACGGGTGCGTATGCACAGTTGACAGTTATCATTTTCCAAACCCTAATGGATTTATATATTATCTATTAATAATAGTAATTAAATGAGAATTTTGTTATGGTAGATTTTGTTGACTTGTTGACCATGGTTGACTTGTTGACCATGGTTGAATGTTGACCACCATCATGCTTTGAAAGATCCTCCTTGATTCATGCTTACACTTCATTTAAAGAAGCATGATAGTGGTCATTCCAAAATTACCATCAACTATTCTTATTTTCAATTATTATCATTTAGATAATTCTTTTCTTTTGCATTATGGTTGCAAGAAAGAAAAATATAGCTCATTCTATCATAACCTATCTCTCTCCTCATTTTCATCTTCTTCTTCCTCTAGCAAAGAGAAACCTTCTCATGTGTTGAGAATCCTTCTCTTTAAAAAGAAAAGCAAACCCTAGTCACTCTCTACTCATTCTAGGTTCAAGGTTTAGCAAGCCGGAAACCCTAGTTCACTCAAAGATCGAGGAAGAGCCCAAAGGTCGAACCTTCGAGGTGGATCCATCTTCGACGGAAGAAGGCGACGAAAAGAGAACCATCAACCTCTACAAGATTTGAAGAAGAAGGAGTTCAAGTTTAGGTATAACCTTCTTCCGAGTAGCTAACTCCTTTTAGCGTAATTGCTAGTTTAGTTTAGACACGATCCCGACCTTGTTTAGTCCATGTTGCCTCTTGCGATAAAAATTTGTTTTTTATACCGTTTCCGCCTCCCCGTAAGCACCGGGGGTCGCAATATGGACTTACAGTGGTATCTGAGCCTAACTAAACTTAAACTAGCTTGGTAGCGAAGTGTATGGAAGTTCGAAACCGAAAAATCGCAAAACCGGAAAAACCAAAACCCTAAGTTTCTGTTGAAATTTTTTCTGATCTAAATGAAAAACTTTATATTTGTAAATTCGGCTCAGGGTTTTGTTTGAACACACAAGAAATACGATGCCCTAATTCATTAAAACCGCCGCTCTTCCGCCGCACGAGGTGGGTATATGCCGCGGAAGCGCCGCGCTTTGTCGTCTTCTGTGCATCGTTTTTCGTGCAGTGTTCTTCTGTGTTGGTTTTGGGATTTTTAAGATATATTATATGTGCCCAGATTTTCCAGAACAGAAATTCACTTTTGGGGTCCTATAATTCCGTATTTTTTCCGAACTTCACTGCACTTTGGCTATGTTGGTTATATCTGTGATGTTTGCATGTATTGAACGTCGGCTAATCGCTATAAGTCGATTAGTCGGGGTTATACATGATCTGTGTTTGATATTGGTTTGTGTATATGAATCTGTTGGACTGTCGCGGGTGAATAGCCGGGGTGGATGTGAGATGAGCTTTTGTTTTTCTTTCATTCATTTGTAAATGTAAATTGATGTAATAATATTATTTGTTTGGCCGCACAACCGGGTCGGGGTTGTAGCCGTCATTGTATAATTCTTTTTACTGTTTTTGCTCCTAGGATAGACCCATGGAGGGGTGCATAAACTGTCGAGTGCTTGGCGGGTAGTTTGCCGCACCCGTAGGGGTCTTGGGTGGGGTATTTGGCTATTCACCGCGACCGTGTAATCCGCTTTTCATTGCAGGCTCGAAAGGATTGCGGATTGCTAGTATATCCAATGTATTCATCTGTGATCTGTAATGTCTATCATTGCTTTCTATTTAGGCGTTGCTTATGTTTTACAGCCGCGCTAGCCCAGCCCCCGCTCAGTCGTTAGTTAAGTAACCTAACGAGTGATGACGGGACCCCGTGGCGAATGCGAATGGCATAAGCGTACGTCATATTTTGGTTGTTTTCTGCAATGGTAGGAATTAAATGATGGGACGCATTAAAAGAACTAATGCAAGAATATCACGCATTAAAAGAACTAATGCAAGATAATAAACCAAGCTAAAATCGTTGGAACACTTTCGAAAAACCACTCGGTTCTTTTCAAAACTAACTTTTAAATGCGGAGCTTGAGCCACTCCTTCTAAAAGCTATCTCGTTCCATCGATTATATCAAGTTCACTACGTTCACGGTTTTACCAAAACCATTCGTAGCCCTCCGTCGTTTCGCATGAATAGGCAATAGTATTCAAGCTGTGTATTTTGGCCAAAGTCAAGGCACAGTGATTGGTAGCTATTGGGTGTTCATGTGTAGCATAGATAGATGCGTTGGTTTGGGACAGTCGTGCTGCCATTTTGGCCAAAGTCAAGGGTATGTACGGATGGATCCAAATTAACCTGGAAAGTGACGGGTAGAACTTGACATGTGACTTATGATATTTTGGCCAAAGTCAAGGTCATAAGAGCATAGGGCAAAAATCCACATCGGGAGTTTCATAAGTACTGAAACTTGCTAGATTTGCATACCATTTGGAGTGTGATGATTATGGTAGGATTCCTTCATTTTCGTCACGCGATGATATTTGGATCCCGATCCTACTGTGAGTATATGCTACTCCTCGGGAAATTTCTCACTAAACGATCAATGCTATAAACCTAGTAGGTGCCTAGAAAGGTGTTAGCGGGGCTACGCCCCCAGGGAAAAGAGGTTCTTAAATTAAGGAACTTCGCGAAAGCGTTGGAAAACCTCCCTCGAAGTACCGACACTGGCCTGGCTGAACGGTTAAGCAAGTATTGTACGGTGGGATTGATCCCGGCTAATTCTTCCTTTGTGGTTTGAGGAGGGATTCGAGAGACAGTGGGAGCCATCCTGTTTAGACAAATTAAAAACCATTCTAAACTTGCAAGAGCATCGTGCTAAGTGTTTCTTCTCTCCCCTGCAGCGACCAAATCGAAATGACTGGACTTAAGTTACTTCTAGATAAAAACATACTGACAGGGCCAAACTACAAAGATTGGCTCAGGAATGTCAAATTGGCAATCGCTTACGACAAGCTGGGGTATCTTCTTACCACCAAAGCTCCCCCCGTCCTAGGTCCCACCTCCAGCGTCGCGGATAAGGAAATCCGTACGACTTGGGAGATTGACAGCGCGAAGGCCAGGTGCCTCGTACTTGCCTCGATGGACAACGACCATCAGAGGAGGCACGAGAATATGGATTTGGAATCCATATTTCTTCATACAAAAGAACTGTATGGAGAGCAGTCTCGTATCGCAAGATACGAAGTGTCGAAGAAGTTATTTTCGACAAAGTTGGCCGTCGGATCATCGGTAGCGGACCACGTGCTTAAGATGATTGGCTACACTGAGGAGCTCGCGGAACTTGGGACCACGTTGGACAGTGAACTCTATACGGATATAATTCTCCAGTCCCTTCCATCCACTTACGCCCAGTTCATACTGAACTTCAACTTACAAGAAAAGGAAGTTGAACTTTCAGAACTCCTCAACCTGTTGAGGAGCGCAGAGGGCACCCTACAGAAGGGTAGGGAAACACCCGCTTTGTTTGTAAGAGGATCTTCTTCCTCTAGGTCCAAGGCGAAAGCCAAGGGAAAGAGGAAGAAAGCCCCCGCCAAACCAAGAGGCGGTGTTAGTAAAGTGGGTGCGAAGGGAAAGGAAAAGGCAACAAAGATTGCGGGGAAGCTTGTTGGAAAGGAAGAGTGCTTCTATTGTCATAAGACTGGACACTGGAAGAAAGATTGCAGGGCTTGGAAAGCCAGGACACAGGAACTGAAGCAGGTTGTGGCTTCAGCTTCAGGTGTGTATGTTATTGAAAACTGTCTTTCTATAAACTCTACTTCCTGGGTATTGGATACCGGATCAGGATCTCATATCTGTAATTCTTTGCAGGCGTTGAGAAGCCGTAGGGTTTTGAAGGCAGGTGACATGACCCTCAGAGTTGCGAACGGAGCTAGCATGGATTCTAAAGCCGTGGGGGACTATCACCTGGGAATGTCAGATGGGCATGTTTTGGTTTTGCGTAATTGCTTTTTTGTACCCAACGCAACTTGTAATATCATTTCTGTATCTTTGTTTTCTAAAGAAGGTTATGAATTTGCGTTTGTAAGTAATGTTGTAAACATTCACCTTAATCAAGTTCTGATTGGGTCAGGTACACTGAGCAATGGTTTATACGTATTAAACCAACCACAGATTTTCAATGTCCAGAATACACACAAAAGAAAGTCTCCAGATATCAATCAGACTTTCTTATGGCATTGTAGACTGGGTCACATCAATGAGAGAAGGTTGACTAAGTTACATACAGAAGGATATTTGGATCCGTTCGAATATCAATCGTATGCCACTTGTCAATCCTGTCTCAAAGGAAAGATGACAAAGACTCCGTTCACTGGACACGGAGTAAGAGCGAGCGAGCTCTTGGGACTCGTACACAGCGACGTGTGCGGTCCAATGTCTACACATGCGCGAAGCGGTTATTCTTACTTCATTACTTTTACGGATGATTTTTCGAGATACGGTTATGTCTTCTTAATGAAACATAAGTCCGAAGCTTTTGAAAAATTCCAGGAATTTAAGAATGAAGTAGAAAAACAAACCGGCAAAAGTATCAAGATTCTAAGATCGGATCGAGGTGGAGAATACTTAAGTGCCGAGTTCCTGAATTATTTAAAAGAGAATGGGATTCTCTCTCAGCTTACTCCTCCATACACCCCGCAACATAACGGTGTATCGGAGAGACGGAACCGGACCCTATTGGATATGGTACGGTCCATGATGAGTAACGCTGAGTTACCGCGATCATTCTGGGGGTATGCACTAGAATCAGCTGCGTACCTTTTGAACCGAGTTCCTACTAAGACTGTGCCTACTACACCATATGAGATGTGGTGTGGGAAGAGACCCCATCTCAGTCACATTAAGACTTGGGGAAGTCCAGCTTTTGTTAAAAAGAAGCATGCGGACAAGCTCGAGGCACGCTCAGTACTGTGTAAGTTTGTGGGATATCCAAAGAATTCCAAGGGATATCTCTTCTACTACGAAGAGGAACAAAAAGTTCTTGTTTCTCGTCATGCCCACTTTCTAGAACATCAGTTCTTAGAAAAAGAATTAAGTGGGAGCGCAGTAGAACTGGATGAAATTCCAGAACCTCAGACTATTACTGAAAGCTTAGTGGAACCAGAGGGTTCAAATGAACAGGACATTCCTACGCCGCTCCGCAGAAGTAGTAGGCAGTCTCATCCGCCCGAGAGATACTACGGTTTTCTCATAGACGGGGATAGAGAGGATTGCATCATAGACTATGATGAGCCTACTAGCTTCCAGCAGGCCGTTCAGAGCGTTGACTCGGTAAAATGGCTGGATGCAATGCGGACCGAAATGGAGTCCATGTACACCAACAAAGTATGGACGTTGGACATTGCTCCAGACGGGGTAAAACCCGTAGGATGCAAGTGGATCTTCAAAAGGAAGATTGGTGTAGATGGACAGGTTGAGACCTATAAAGCTAGACTTGTAGCAAAGGGTTTCCGTCAAAGACCTGGCTTGGACTATGACGAAACCATTTCTCCAGTGGCTATGCTGAAATCCATTCGGATCCTTCTTGCCATTGCTGCCTTCCACGATTATGAGATTTGGCAGATGGACGTAAAAACCGCTTTTCTAAATGGAAATTTAGAGGAGTGTGTCTATATGGATCAGCCAGAGGGTTTCATTCAGAGTGGGAGCAGCGGAAAGGTGTGCAAGTTGCTTAAGTCCATATATGTACTAAAGCATGCATCGCGGAGTTGGAACATCTGTTTTGATGAGACGGTCAAGGAATTTGACTTTATCAAAAATCCAGATGAACCATGCATCTATAGTAGATTTGTAGCGAGAACTGTAGTATTCCTTGTTTTATACGTGGATGACATTCTCTTAATAGGAAATGACATTCCTATGCTACAATCTGTCAAGGGTTTCTTGTCACACAGGTTCTCCATGAAAGACCTGGGTGATGCCTCTTACATCCTGGGGATCCGGATCCATCGTGATAGATCCAAGAGGATATTAGGACTTTCACAGTCCAGGTACATCGACACCGTACTGAAAAGATTCAGTATGGAAGATTCCAAGCGCGGTAACCTACCGGCTTGTCACGGGATCACCCTCTCTAAAGAGATGTCTCCAAAGACTGATTTGGAGAGGGATCGCATGTCTATTATACCCTACGCTTCTGCGGTAGGCTCTATAATGTATGCGATGTTGTGTACCAGACCGGATGTAGCTTATGCACTGAGTGTAGTAAGCCGGTATCAGTCAAACCCTGGGGAGAAACATTGGATAGCAGTAAAGAACATTCTCAAGTACCTGAGAAGGACTAAGGAGATGTTCTTAGTGTATGGCGGAAAAGACCTCCAGATTGAGGCCTTTGCTGACTCCAGCTTCCAGAGTGACAAGGATGATTCCAAGTCCATGTCGGGTTTTGTCTTTACCCTCAATGGAGGGGCGGTGTGTTGGAAGAGTTCCAAACAGGAAACCGTTGCAGACTCGACTATGGAAGCGGAATACATCGCTGCATCTGATGCCGCGAAAGAAGCTGTCTGGATAAGGAAGTTCTTAAAAGAACTTCAGGTGGTTCCGTCCATTGTTGACCCAGTACCTCTGTATTGCGACAACAACGGGGCTATAGCTTTAGCAAAGGAACCCAGGTCCCATCAGAGATCCAGGCACATCTTGAGGCGGTATCACCTGATCAGGGAGATCGTGGATCGCAAGGAGATCGAGGTTCGGAGGGTTGCTTCAGAAGAAAACACTGCAGATCCATTCACCAAGGCCCTACCCCAGACTCAGTTCGAGCGGCTGATCGAGATGATAGGTCTTCGATACGCCAGTACATGGCCTTAGTGCAAGTGGGAGATTGTTAGTGTATATGCCCTAGAGGCCATTACTGTATCATACTAGTTTGTATATTACTTAATGGAAGCTTGGGATATTCACCTTGTATAAACAATCTTGCTCAATATAGTAGTATGCTACTTGGTTTGTTTCTACTTCAATGTGTACTTGTGTTTATTTCAGTATATCACTTATACGCATTAGTGGAGCCCTTAGGATCTTTGCTTGATTACCAGCGTTGTGATGGCAGTCACACTAGTGGGGGCTGGGTAATCTATAGGCACATCCTAATACAGGTCCCTAGTCGTAGGACTATCGAGACAGGGCATCGATACTCCGGAGTAGACTAGCGTATGCGCTTCTCATCCCAGTGTGGGAGATGGTCTGTCCCACAGCCATCAGTACGTCGTACTGGAGATAGTATACGGGTGCTCGTTGGGTTACGAGTACACTGGACAGGACTCGTCGGGAACTGAAAGGTTGGTATTATACCTATCGTCAGTTATCAGTTCCCAGGTGACATGAGTACAGCTTAGTCCGCTGACTTGATACTGGCACTTCGCCTCGAGTGTGTTCCCACTGCACTTTGATCACTACCCTACCACGGCTCAAAGGAGTCGTGCAAACAGGTGGTGATTGGGTGCAGTCCCGAAGCACTTGGAGGCAGTGACGGTTAGACAGGATTCGTCTCTCCCGGTATTGGGGGTTGACATCGCGCTGTGTATAGGAGAGCCATTACACGAGTAGTCCCTGGCCAGGGCAAACGAGATATACTGGTAGGTTTCCAGTGTTATCTCAGGGTGTTTTGGGCTTCACTCCGACACGACTTGTACCGCTATTGGGGGACTGACGTTTTACCGCCCCCTAGGCCCGACATGCGATGTATCAGACGAACAGACCGGACTGTACGGAGAATGTCACATTCAGACTCAGTAGGAGTTCCGATGGGGTTTCACCTCGTCAGCCTTCTTGTCGACATCTACCTGGGGACCGTTACGCACAGCTAGTGCCGCTTGCGTTCTGTGGTTAAACCCACTGCCAGCGTAGTGTCGAGTCTTTAGAGTCCCACACAGAGGGTATTCGCCTCTGGGCAAAGCAGAGTAGAGGTCGCATGGTTTTGCGACAGGGTTCGTTCTCATCCGCGCACTTGTGCACGTTTGGAGTCCGGACGGATTATACTGGCAGGCTCTGGTTTGAGCCAGATACTGGTATATGTTTTAGGGTTGCTTTTATATCTTGGTATTCTTGTTCCTCGGAACGAGAATGCAGGTGTGTATGCACAGTTGCTTGAGGCGGAGAATGAGGTTTTTCATTAGGGTTTCGGAACGGGTGCGTATGCACAGTTGACAGTTATCATTTTCCAAACCCTAATGGATTTATATATTATCTATTAATAATAGTAATTAAATGAGAATTTTGTTATGGTGGATTTTGTTGACTTGTTGACCATGGTTGACTTGTTGACCATGGTTGAATGTTGACCACCATCATGCTTTGAAAGATCCTCCTTGATTCATGCTTACACTTCATTTAAAGAAGCATGATAGTGGTCATTCCAAAATTACCATCAACTATTCTTATTTTCAATTATTATCATTTAGATAATTCTTTTCTTTTGCATTATGGTTGCAAGAAAGAAAAATATAGCTCATTCTATCATAACCTCTCTCTCTCCTCATTTTCATCTTCTTCTTCCTCTAGCAAAGAGAAACCTTCTCATGTGTTGAGAATCCTTCTCTTTAAAAAGAAAAGCAAACCCTAGTCACTCTCTACTCATTCTAGGTTCAAGGTTTAGCAAGCCGGAAACCCTAGTTCACTCAAAGATCGAGGAAGAGCCCAAAGGTCGAACCTTCGAGGTGGATCCATCTTCGACGAAGAAGGCGACGAAAAGAGAACCATCAACCTCTACAAGATTTGAAGAAGAAGGAGTTCAAGTTTAGGTATAACCTTCTTCCGAGTAGCTAACTCCTTTTAGCGTAATTGCTAGTTTAGTTTAGACACGATCCCGACCTTGTTTAGTCCATGTTGCCTCTTGCGATAAAAATTTGTTTTTTATACCGTTTCCGCCTCCCCGTAAGCACTGGGGGTCGCAATATGGACTTACAGTAGAAAACCAAACCGGCAAAAGTATCAAGACACTAAGATCTGATTGAGGTGGTGAATACTTGAGTGCCGAGTTCCTAGGTTACCTAAAAGAGAAAGGAATTCTCTCTCAGCTTACTCCTCCATACACTCTACAGCATAACGGTGTATCGGAGAGACGGAATCGAACCCTATTGGATATGGTACGTTCCATTATGAGTAATGCTGAGTTACCGCGATCTTTCTGGGGTTATGCGCTAGAATCAGCGGCATATCTTTTGAACATGGTTTCTACCAAGACTGTGCCTACCACGCCATATCAGATGTGGAGTGGGAAGAAACTCCATCTTCAGTATATAAAGATTTGGGGATGTCCAGCTTTTGTTAAAAAGCAGCATGTGGACAAGCTCGAGGCACGATCAGTAAAGTGTATGTTTGTGGGATATCCAAAGTACTCCAGGGGATATCTATTCTATTACGTAGAGGAACAAAAGGTATTTGTTTCTCGTAATGCCTATTTTCTAGAACATCAGTTTTTAGAAAAGGAAACAAGTGGGAGCGAAATAGAACTGGAAGAAATTCCAGAACCACAAACTAATACTGAAGGTTTGGTAGAACAAGTAGTTCAAGAAGAACAAGACATTCCCGCACCCCTCCGCAGGAGTAGTAGGCCGTCTCATCCGCTTGAGAAATACTACGGTTTTCTCATAGATGGGGATAGAGAGGATTGCATCATAGATGATGATGAACCTACTAGCTTCCAACAGGCCATCCAGAGCGGCGACTCGGTACGATGGCTAGATGCAATGCGGACCGAAATGGAGTCCATGTACACCAACAAAGTATGGACTTTGGACTTTGCTTCAGATGGGGTAAAACCCATAGGATGCAAATGGATCTTCAAGAAAAAGATTGGTGTAGATGGACAGGTGGAAGCCTATAAGGCTAGACTTGTTGCAAAGGGTTTTCGTCAAAGACCTGGTTTGGACTATGACGAAACTTTTTCTCCAGTAGCTATGCTCAAATCCATTCGGGTCCTTCTTGCTATTGCTGCCTTCCATGATTATGAAATCTGGCAGATGGACGTAAAAACGGCTTTTCTGAATGGTAATTTAGATGAGTGCGTGTATATAGATCAGCTAGAGGGTTTCAATCAGAGTGGGAGCAGCGGGAAAGTATGCAAGTTGCTTAAGTCCATTTATGGACTAAAGCAGGCATCACGGAGTTGGAACATCTGTTTTGATGAGACAGTCAAAGAATATGACTTTATCAAAAATCCAGATGAACCATGTATATATAGTAAAGTTGTAGCCAGAAGTGTCGTATTTCTCGTCTCGTACGTGGATGATATTCTATTGATAGGAAATGACATTCCTATGCTACAATCTGACAAAGGATTCTTTTCACACAGGTTCTCCATGAAAGACCTGGGTGATGCCTCTTACATTCTGGGGATCCGGATCTATCGTGATAGATCCAAGAGGATGTTGGGACTTTCGCAGTCCAGGTATATCGACACTGTACTGAAAAGATTCAGTATGGAAGATTCTAAGCGCGGTAATCTACCGGCTTGTCACGGAATCACCCTATCCAAAGAGATGTCTTCCAAGACTGATTTGGAAAGGGAACGCATGTCTATTATACCCTACGCTTCTGCAGTAGGCTCTATAATGTATGCGATGTTGTGCACCAGATCAAATGTAGCTTACGCACTGAGCGTGGTAAGCCGGTATCAGTCAGACCCAGGGGAAAAGCACTAGATAGCAGTAAAGAACATTCTCAAGTACCTGAGGAGGACTAAGGAGATGTTCTTGGTTTACGGCTGAAGAGACCTCAGGATGGAGGCCTTTGCTGATTCCGGCTTCCAGAGTGATAAGGACGATTCCAAGTCCATGTCAGGTTATGTCTTTACCCTCAATGGAGGGGCGGTGTGCTGGAAGAGCTCCAAGTAGGACACCGTTGCTGACTCGATGATGGAAGCGGAGTATATAGCTGCTTGCGATGCCGCAAAAGAAGCGGTCTGGATGAAGAAGTTCCTAACAGAACTTCAGGTGGTTCCAACCATTGTTGATCCAATACCTTTGTATTGCGACAACAACGAAGCTATAGCTTTAGCGAAGGAACCAAGGTCCCATCAGAAGTCCAGACACATCATAAGGCGGTATCACCTGATCAGGGAGATCATTGATCGTCGGGAGATCGAGGTTCGGAGAGTTGCTACTGAAGAGAACATTGCTGATCCATTCACGAAGGCCCTACCTCAGATTCAGTTCGAGAGGCTACTCGAGATCATCGGTCTTCGATACGCCAGTACATAGCCCTAGTGCAAGTGGTAGATTGTTAGTGTATATGCCCTAGGGGCCATTATTGTATCATACTAGTTTGTATATTACTTAATAGAAGCTTGGGATATTCACATGTATATAACAGTCTTGCTAAACATGGTAGTATGCTACTTGGTTTTTCTATCCTAATATGTGAGTGTACGTATTGATAGAGCCCTTAGGATCTTGCTTGACTATGAGCGTTGTGATGGCAGTTACACTAGTGGGGGCTGGGTAGTCTACAAGCACATCCTTATTCAGGTCCCTAGTCGTAGGATTATCGAGACAGGGCATCAATACTCCGGAGTAGACTAGTGTGTACGCTTCTCATCCCAGTTGGGGAGATGGTCTGTCCCACAGCCGTCAGTACGTCGTACTGCAAATAGTATACAGGTGCTCGTTGGGTTACGGGTACACCGGACAGGACTCGCAGGGAACTGTTGGTTGGGTTTTATACCAGTCGTCAGTTAACAGTTCCCAGGTGACAGGAGTACAGCATAGTCCGCAGACTTGACACTGCTACTTCGCCTCGAGTGTGTCCCACTGTTCTCAGATTGCTACCCTACCACAGCTCAAAGGAGTCGTGCAAACAGGTAGCAGTTGGGTGCAGTCCCGAGTACTTGGAGGCAGTGGCGGTTAGATAGGATTCGTCTCTCCCGGTATTGGGAGTTGATATCGAGTTGTGTCAGAGAGCCATTACGCAAAATCCCTGGCCAGGGCAAGCGAGATTTACTGGTAGGTTCCAGTAGTTTCTTAGGGTGTAATGGGCTTCGCTCTGACACGATTTATACCGCTATTAGGGGACTGACGCTTGTCGCCCCTAGGCTTGATATGCGATAGTCTTAGACGAACAGACCGGACTGTACGGAGATTGTCACATCAGACTCAGTAGGAGTTCGGATGGGTTTCCCCATCGGCCTTCTTATCCACATCTACCTGGGGACCGTTACGTACAGCTAGTGCCGCTTGCGGTCTGTGGTTAAACCCACTGCCAGCGTAGTAGTCGAGTCTCTAGAGTCCCACACAGAGAGTTTCCCTGCTCCAGGAGAAACGATATAGAGGTCGTATGGTTTTACGACAAGAGTTCGGATGCATACGCGTGTTTACGCACGTACGACTTTCGGACAGTTTTTACTAGTCGGCTTTGGTTTAAGCCAGATTCTAGTATCGGGATATTGGATTTATACAGTCTAAAGTTTTTCCGTGTTTTCACGGATAGGAAGGGCGTTCTCATAATTACGCGAGAAGCTTCTGTTGGAGATAGTGCCCTCAGAGTCAATTATTAGGTCACAGGCACGTGATTGTAATGATTGAGGGAGGACCTATCCCGATAGGACAATCTTACTCGAGATGATAGTATGCTATCTGGTTTACCTTTATCATCGTGTACTGTTTTAGGGGACCTGACACGTCGCTATTACACGTTGATAGAGCCCCTAGGATTCTTGCTTGACCACCAGCAGTATGAGGGCGATCATATAAGTGGGAGCTGGGAGTCTATAAGCATATCCTTAAAAGGTACCTAGTCGTGGGAGTTTCGAGACTGGGCATCGATACTCCAGAGTAGACTAGTGTATATAGTCGAGACCCCGATGAGGGGTGGTGGCCGGTCTCACAAGCCACTGGTGTCAGTTGGTTCACCTAAGATGTATACAGGTGCTCATTGGGTTATGAGTACACCGGACAGGACTCGCCGGGAACATGCTAGTTGGTCATATACCAGACGTCAGATGGCAGTTCCCTGGTGACATGTGTACAGGTTAGTTCATCGACCTGGGGGTCGTCATTTTTCTCGTGTGAGTTCCCACTGTACTTTGATTACTACCCTACCACGCTCAAAGGAGACGTGCAAACAGGTTTTAGTTGGGTACAGTCCCGAGCCACATGGAGGCAGTGAGCGTATCTTCAGGGGTTCATCTCTCCCGGTATTGGGGGTGAGGTCGCGCTGTGTCTAGGAGAGCCATAACAGGAAGCCCTCGGCCGAGGCAAAGAGATTTACTGGTAGGTATTCCAGTAGTATCTCAGGGTGTTCTGGGCTACACTCCGACACGACTTGTACCGCTTTTGGGGGTCTGACTTTTACCAACCCCTAGGCCCGCCATGCGATGCTCATAGACGAACGGACCGGACTGTACGGATATTGTCACTGACAGGCTCAGTAGGGTGTCAGGCTGAGTTCGCTCACAGACGTCCCTTTTGGTCAATACCTGGTAGCCCGTTACGTATTGGCTTATACTTCTGACGTGCTAGTGGTTAAATCCACAACCAAGGTGTTGACGAGTCTTTAGAGTCCCCCACATTCAGTTACTCAAGCTTTCGGGCGAAAAGCTGTAGAGGCCGTATGGAGATATGGAAAGGTCCGATCAGGTACGTGCGGTATTGCACGGATCAGGATCGGACAGTTTGTAAGAGAGGCCGTATGGATATATGGCAGGGTTCGATCAGATACGTGCGGTATTGCACGGATCAGGATCGAATGGATATTACTAGCCGGCTTTGGTTTAAGCCGGATCCTAGTATAGTACAGTGTAGATTTGTCTCATTGCATTTGTATTTCGGTCGGAATACAAATGCGGGTGTGTATGCACAGTATCGGGGTTTTCCTGTAATTTATTACGGGACCAGTTTTCTGGAGTTGCCAGTTTGCTTTCCGTTTCGGCCATATTTCTTTGTATCGTTCATTGGCCGAAGTTTGGTGGAGGAGGGCTTATTTGCATTGTTGCAAATAGGCATTTGTGGAGGGTGCTCTTTGCATATATTACTATCATGATGGTATCATGATGGTGCACCATCCATTGACCTCTCTTGACTTTCTTTTTCCATGATTGCTTGACTTTGGATGTCATGATGGTTGTGGTGGAGTGTTGGATTTAGCTTGTTATCATTCTTGATCATGATCACTTTTCTCTCTCTCTTTCTTGTGATTGATCAACTCTCCCCTCTCATTCTCTCCATGGCATGGGCCGGCCATTCCCTTAGGGGATTTGGATTGATTCATTTTTGGTGTGGCATTTTTGTTCTCATGGTGCTAAGAAAAATGCTCTCTAGTTCATCTAAAATATCCTTTCTTTCCTCCACCAAAAATGGCACCTCTACTACCCCAAAATTGAGACACAAGTTCTACACCATATTCTACAGTAAACCTTGGGCACGTCGACTAGCCAGCTTCGTGCCCGAGTTGCCTCGACATTGAGGTGGGAGCCCGTAAAAGATGTAGGCGATGTGGTGCACTTCCGGCGACGAGGTGGAGACAAGACATTCCGCAGGAGATCGGGACGACGACGAGAAGACCGGAGGACTCGGATCAGTCGGTATATCTCTATTCCCTAACTTGTAGTTAGCTAGGACTAGTTAATGGTTCGATCCGGGTGTTTAGTGCGCGGTGGTGCCGGTTTGCTAGTTTGCAAAATTAAAGTTTATCACCGCTTCCGCATTTGGCCGTCAGATTGACGGCCGGGGCGCCGCCGTGCACTTACAGTGGTATCAGAGACTCACCATTAACCTAGTCTAGCTTTGAGTAATATGTTTACATTTCCGATCGACCAAAATTCCAAAACCCGCATTTTGTTTGCATCAGTTTTCTGTTGAAATTTTTTGGAGTCGAAATTTTTTTCAGGTTACAGAAAAGTGATGTACTGGAAAATATAAGGCTACTGTAGAAATTCGACAGAGTAATTCCATAGTGGGAGCGCGGAACCGCGGCCAAACTCCCCTTTGGGCCGCGGTTCCGCCGCACTATGATCAGATCACTGTGTCAATTTTCTTCAGTTACTTTCTGGGCTAATAATAGGGGTTTTGGAATATTAATTTTGGGCCCAGAATTTCTTGATGTGCTACAGTAGTACTTGGGGGCCCACTTGTTAAAATTTGATCGATCGGATATTTAAAACACATTATTTCACAGTATTTACATTCTATCTGCGACCGTGAATGTCACTTGATCGGTAAATCCTGTCTAGCTGCTATAGCCCGGTTAGACGGATTTGCGAACGTGACTTTCACGTTGATGTTCTGTGTATTGCTGTGATGTTGCGGATCGGTCGTGGGGGATAGCCTGGATGCAATGCTAGTACAGTGTTTTGTTGTATTATGTACATTTGATATTGCGGGGCGAGCGTCCGACATGTGGACTGCCGTCACTGCCTGTTTGTATTATTATTCTGGGGCACGGCCAGGTTGCGGTCGATGTACCCGTTGTATGTATATTTTACTTTCTGTACTATGATTGCCCCGCGGAGGGGTGCACGGATAGCCGGGTTCTAGAGGGCAACAAGCCCGCATCTCATGGCATTGAGACGGAGGGGGCTTCACTCTAGGATTGGCGGGATATTCGCCGCACTTGTAGGGGGTACAGGTTGACCCAGGAGGGGTGCCCAAGTTATCGGATTCCGTGAAGTGCTGGGTGGTCCATTCACGGTGCTGAAGGGGGCTGCCTCGCTTCAGGTTTTGGCGGGTGACTTGCCGCACCTGTAGGGGTCTAGGATTTCATTGCACAGGCTATCCACACGACCAGGGGAACGTCGGGTTTCAGCGGCTCTGTGAAACCCAGGGATCCCAGATATCTGTTTTATTCTGTGATGCTGTACATTTCTGTGACGTTGCATTTTTATCACGCCTTGAGTGAATATAATATATTGGTATATATATTAGTAGATGTTGTATATGTTTTGCACCCGCGCTAGTCCAGTCCCCGCTCTGTCGTTAGTTAGCTAACCTAACGGGTAATGATGGGACCCAGTGGCGAATGCGGATGGCATATACGTACGTCATATTATTTTCGTTCTTTGTGGTGTGATCAATTGATGGGACTGCATTGATTCGGATCAATGCAAGTTAAAAACAAACCTAATCTGATGTTGTTGGAACACTTTTCAAAAAGCTGTTATTGCAAGGACGTTCACTTTTGTTTTGCACCGTGGTATTCAGTTGGAATATCCTGCTCCTCAGTCGACGAGGCAAGGGCCGAGATCCCTTCACCGGGAGTGACCCCTTGGACAAAAGTTTTGCGTCAGGGCATTAACTTCACTATAGCCGATTACTTTTGCTTTGCACCGTGGTATTCAGTTGGAATATCCTGCACCTCATTCTACGGGGAAAGAGCCGAGATCCCTTCACCGGGAGTGACCTCTTTAGCAAAGGTTTTCGTCACTATATTTTAAAAAAGCTATCCGTTTCTTCAACGATATCAAGTTCATTACGTTAACGGTTTTCGCCAGAAACCATTCGTAGCCCTCCGTCGTTTCATATGGGTAGTCAATAGTATTCAAGCTGTGTATGTTGGCCAAAGTCAAGGCACAGTGTTTGGTAGCTGTTGGTTATTCATATGCAGCATAGATAGATGCGTTGGTTTGGAACAGTCATACTGCCTTATTGGCCAAAGTCAAGGGTAGGTACGGGTGGATTCAAAACAACCTGGAGAATGACGGGTAGAACTTAACATGTGACTTATGATTTGTTGGCCAAAGTCAAGATCATAAAAGCATGGGGTAAAAATCACATCGGGAGTTTCAAAAGAACTGAAACTTGCCAGATATGCGCATACCTTCTGGAGTGTGATACCGTGAGCGGATTCCGTCACGTTATCATGCGGTGATAGTTGGATCCCGATTCCCACTGATGAGTTGGTTTACTCCTCGGGTGACCCCGACTAATTCTTCTTTCAGGTTTGGAGGAGAGTTTGACGGTACAGTGGGAGGTTTCCAGATTAGATAAATTGGTAACCATTTTGATCTAGGTTAGAGTGCACGCTGAGTGTTTCTTTTCTCTCTCTCTTCGGCAGCGACCATTGACCCGACCCTAAGACTATGACTCAGAGACCTATATTGACCAAACCTTCTTAAACACTGGCTTTTGGATTGTCGGAGTTGCGAACCTCATTGCCACTCCTACTTTTACCTATTTCTCCAGGACACCCCGTATTACTACGAATGTCCATTTCCATTGGACAAAACCATCGTATGGTTATATACGAACTCGAAGGAATTCGAGGATGGTTTCAGGTTCTGGAGGAAACGGATAGGACTATTCAGTTGTCTTTTCCTTTTACCTTCTCTCAGGTTGTGAGTACCCCTTAGATTAGGGGATAGTACACCTATTACGCGAATTGGATAGTCTTCTTCCGAACCTTAGGCTGGTGCCGAACGGTAGGGAATGAGGAAAACCAATTAGCCTAAACGGTGTACAGAAGGTATTAAGTTAAGACAAAGCAAGGGATTAGTAAGAGGGCAAAGTAAATTGCGACTGATATTCACGACCAATCCAAGTATTCCATTACCACTCCCACTTCACCTTTGTATTTCTCTAGGACACTCCGTATCACTACGAAGATCCACAGTTTATTGGATGCTCCATCGTATAGTTATATACGAACTCGAAAGGAACTTGTTCCAGTTCGGGGATGGATTCTGGTTCAGGAGAAATAGGAATAAGGTTTATTCGGTTGTCTTTTATCTTCACCTTCTCTCGCATTGTGAGTGCTCCTAGGATTAGGACAGTACACCCATTATGCTTATTGGATAGTCTTCTTCCAAACCATAGGCTGGTGCCGAACGGTAGGGAAGGAAGAAAACCATTTGGCCTAAAGGGGTGTGCAGAAGGTAATGACTAAAGACATATAAAGGGATTTGGAGAGTTGGCAAAGAATTATACGGTTGCAGTCGTGAATATGGAAGAGGCATTACTAGGAATACCGGGATACCCCATCGAAACATTTCAATGTTTCAGTTTCACTGTGTACTGTTAAAAGAAAACTAATTTCCCAATTAAGACACTTGCTCCAGGGTATGTATTTACCAGGTATGATTCTCACATCTGTATGGTTTTACAGATGATGAGTGGGAGTAAGTTATTGGGAATTAGGTGATCATCCTCATTATATCGGGATTCGTTGTAATCAGTGATATTTGAGGAAGTCACCTGGGTTGTTTGCCAGTCGGCAAGTATTTGGTTTTGAATATCCGCTGTCATGCACCAATTTCAAATTGATATATCTGTACGTCTATTTTCATAGAGTGAGATATGCCTTTTTGAAATTATGTCGATGACATTTACCTATATCAGTGGATGGTTAGGTAAGGAGCATTAAACAGCGGTGTAATCCTTCTTAACCATAAGTACAGTTTTCAACCTACGACACACAGTAAATGAGTTATCAGACTCAAGGGACTTATACAGAGTATTGTATGTTGTCCAGGGTCCATCAGGACAGAGGGGTTGGTCCTCGTACTATATTCGGTTTACTTATGACTTCTCTAGTTTTTAGACAGGTGTTTCGTGGAAACACAGGGTCTGAATTTTGAGAAGTTATAGGTATATGAATAGAGTAGAGAACCAGGTGTAGCAAGTATCGGGATTCTTCAAAGTGATCGAAGATGTAGATACTTGTCAATGGTATTCAGTTGATAGTAGTGATTAAGAGAACTTGCTTCTCTTTCAGGTTACTCATAATTGGAAGCATTCCTAAGTTGAGTAACGCTGATAGGCCTCCTTCCATTTAGTTGACATGCACTGGGGACAGCTGCATGATTTGAATCTGGTTCAATTAAATCAGTGCCTCTGGTTCTATATTGGATATAGAACAGTTCATATCTTAACGATGTTAAGGTACGGGAAGTTGTCCGGTTTATGATTAAAACCAGACACTGGACAACTCAAGGCACGTTTTGTAAGTCCATGCTACCTCTCCCGGTACTTACGGGCATGCGGAATTTGATAAAAAAAACGATTTTTATAGAGGTGGTAACATGGACTTATAACCCGGATCTTGGTTAAATATCTAACTAACAACCTAACTACGAGTTGCCAACTACTCGGTTAGGGGGTTATACCTTGCTTGTCTTGAACTCCTTCATCTTCAAACTCCAATGGTGGTCCGGATCGGCTTCTTCCCATCGTCTCCTTACGCCGAAGATAGATCCACCTAAAAGCTCCAATCTTTGGCTTCTTCTTCGTTCTTTGAAGAAACTAGTTCACTTGGTTTGCTAAACCTTGTGAACTAGAATGAGTAGAGAAGAGTTTGTATGGGATTTTATCTATGGTTCTTGATTCTCAACTCATGAGATATATGAACCATAGAGTCAAGAGAGGGAGCAAGAGGAAGAGGGTGAAAGCAAGAGCAAGAGAGCTCAAGAACAAGAGAGAGAATGAGCAAGTGAGAATGAGCCTCTCTTTTTCCTTTCACTCTCTCATAATCCAAACCAATGATAACTCATCATACCAATCAAGTGTTATGTGATGGTTGAAGCAACCATAACCATATCATTTCATGCACTCATTTTGCACAAATGAGCAAGCAAGTAAAAGTCTTTGCCATGAAATGATGGCTATGGTTATCATGATGGTCAACTAGTCAAGCCTAGTCAACCGGTCAACAAAGTCAACAAGTCAACAACTATGTCACCATAATACTTAATTAATATAGTTGTTAATCATATATCATATTCTCATTAGGGTTGAGCAAAAAGTCAATAGTCAACGGTCAACTGTCAACAACCCTAATGAGAATCCGCTGCCTCTGTCTCCCCGTCAACTGTGCATACACACCCGCATCCGTGTTCCGAGGAACACGAATGGAAACTGGATAAATCCAATCCCAATACGTACACTAGGATCTGGCTTAAACCAAAGCCCGCTAGTGCAAACTGTCCGGACACTGTACGTGCACAAGTGCATGGATGTGACCGAACCCTGTCGCAAAACCATGCGACCTGTCGCAAAACCATGCGACCTCTACTCTTTTGCCTAAAGGCGAAAAGCTTTCTGTATGGGACTCTAAAGACTCGACACTACGCTGGCAGTGGGTTTAACCACAGACCACAAGCGGCACTAGCTGTGCGTAACGGTCCCTAAGTAATGCCGACAAGAAGACCGACGAGGCGAAACCCATCGAGCCTGAATGTGACATTCTCCGTACAGTCCGGTCTGTTCGTCTGATACATCGCATGGCGGGCCGAGGGGGCGGTAAACGCCAGTCCCCCAATAGCGGTACAAGTCGTGTCGGAGCGAAGCCCAAAACACCCTGAGATAACACTGGAAGCCTACCAGTATATCTCGTTTGCCCTGGCCAGGGACTACTCGTGTAATGGCTCTCCTAGACACAGCGCGATGTCAACCCCCAATACCGGGAGAGACGAATCCTGTCTAACCGTCACTGCCTCCAAGTGCTTTGAGACTGCACCCAACTACTACCTGTTTGCACGACTCCTTTGAGCCGTGGTAGGGTAGTAATCAAAGTGCAGTGGGAATACACTCGAGGCGAAGTGACAGTGTCAAGTCAGCGGACTAAGCTGTACTCATGTCACCTGGGAACTGATAACTGACGATAGGCATAATACCAACTAGTCAGTTCCGGACGAGTCCTGTCCAGTATACCCGTAACCTAACGAGCACCCGCATACTATCTCAAGTACTACGTACTGACAGCTGTGGGACATACCGTCTTCCACACTGGGATGAGAAGCGCATGCGCTGGTCTACTCCGGAGTATCGATGCCCTGTCTCTATAGTCCTGCGACCAGGGACCTGCATAAGGATGTACTTCTAGATTACCCAGCCCCACTAGTGTGACGGCCATCACATCGCTGGTAATCAAGCAAAGATCCTAAGGGCTCCACTAATGTGTATAGGCGATATACTAAAATAAATACATGTACACATTGAAGTAGAAACAAACCAAGTAGCATACTACTATTTTGAGCAAGATTGTATATACAAGGTGAATATCCCAAGCTTCCATTAAGTAATATACAAACTAGTATGATACAGTAATGGCCTCTAGGGCATATACACTAACAATCTCCCACCTGCACTAAGGCCATGTACTGGCGTATCGAAGACCTATCATCTCGATCAGCCGCTCGAACTGAGTCTGGGGCAGGGCCTTGGTGAATGGATCTGCAGTGTTATCTTCTGAAGCGACTCTCCGAACCTCGATCTCCTAGCGATCTACGATCTCCCTGATCAAGTGATACCGCCTCAAGATGTGCCTGGATCTCTGATGGGACCTGGGTTCCTTCGCTAAAGCTATAGCCCCGTTGTTGTCGCAATACAGAGGTATTGGATCAACAATGGACGGAACCACCTGAAGTTCTTTCAAGAACTTCCTTATCCAGACAGCTTCTTTTGCGGCATCAGATGCAGCGATGTATTCCGCTTCCATCGTCGAGTCTGCAACGGTTTCTTGTTTGGAACTCTTCCAACACACCGTCCCTCCATTGAGGGTAAAGACAAAACCCGACATGGACTTGGAATCATCCTTGTCACTCTGGAAGCTGGAGTCAGCAAAGGCCTCGATCTGGAGGTCTTTTCCGCCATACACCAAGAACATCTCCTTAGTCCTTCTCAGGTACTTGAGAATGTTCTTTACCGCTATCCAGTGTTTCTTCCCAGGGTTTGACTGATACCGGCTTACCACACTCAGTGCATAAGCTACATCCGGTCTGGTACACAACATCGCATACATTATAGAGCCTACCGCAGAAGCGTAGGGTATAATAGACATGCGATCCCTCTCCAAATCAGTCTTGGGAGACATCTCTTTAGAGAGGGTGATCCCGTGACAAGCCGGTAGGTTACCGCGCTTGGAATCTTCCATACTGAATCTTTTCAGTACGGTGTCGATGTACCTGGACTGAGAAAGTCCTAATATCCTCTTGGATCTGTCACGATGGATCCGGATCCCCAGGATGTATGAGGCATCACCCAGGTCTTTCATGGAGAACCTGTGCGATAAGAACCCTTTGACAGATTGTAGCATAGGAATGTCATTTCCTATTAAGAGAATGTCATCCACGTATAAAACGAGGAATACTACAGTTCTCGCTACAAATCTACTATAGATGCATGGTTCATCTGGATTTTTGATAAAGCCAAATTCCTTGACCGTCTCATCAAAACAGATGTTCCAACTCCACGATGCCTGCTTTAGTCCGTAGATGGACTTAAGCAACTTGCACACCTTTCCGCTGCTCCCACTCTGAATGAAACCCTCTGGCTGGTCCATATAGACACACTCCTCTAAACTTCCATTTAGAAAAGCGGTCTTTACGTCCATTTGCCAGATCTCATAATCGTGGAAGGCACCAATGGCAAGAAGGATCCGAATGGATTTCAGCATAGCCACTGGAGAAAAGGTTTCGGCATAGTCCAAGCCAGGTCTTTGACGAAAACCCTTTGCTACAAGTCTAGCTTTATAGGTCTCAACCTGTCCATCTACACCAATCTTCCTTTTGAAGATCCACTTGCATCCTACGGGTTTTACCCCGTCTGGAGCAATGTCCAACGTCCATACTTTGTTGGTGTACATGGACTCCATTTCGGTCCGCATTGCATCCAGCCATTTCACTGAGTCAACGCTCTGAACGGCCTGCTGGAAGCTAGTAGGCTCATCATAATCTATGATGCAATCCTCTCAATCCCCGTCTATGAGAAAACCGTAGTATCTCTCGGGCGGATGAGTCTGCCTACTACTCCTGCGGAGCGGCGTAGGAATGTCCTGTTCTTTTGAACCCTCTGGTTCCACTAAACTTTCAGTAATAGTCCGTAGTTCTGGAATTTCTTCCAGTTGTACCGCGCTCCCACTAATTTCCTTTTCTAAGAACTGGTGTTCTAGAAAGTGGGCATGACGAGAAACAAGAACTTTTTGTTCCTCTTCGCAGTAGAAGAAATATCCCTTGGAATTCTTTGGATATCCCACAAACTTGCACTGTACTGAGCGTGCCTCGAGCTTATCCGCATGCTGCTTTTTGACAAAGCTGGACTTCCCCATGTCTTAATGTGATTAAGATGGGGCCTCTTCCCACACCACATCTCAAATGGTGTGGTAGGCACAATCTTAGTGGGAACTCGGTTCAAAAGGTATGCAGCTGATTCTAGCGCATACCTCCAGAATGATCGCGGTAACTCAGCGTTACTCATCATGGACCGTACCATATCTAATAGGGTGCGGTTCCGTCTCTCCGATACACCGTTATGTTGTGGAGTGTATGGAGGAGTAAGCTGAGAGAGAATTCCATTCTCTTTTAAATAGTCCAGGAACTCGGCACTCAAGTATTCTCCACCTCGATCCGATCTTAGAATCATGATACTTTTGCCGGTCTGTTTTTCTACTTCATTCTTATACTCCTGGAATTTTCCAAAGGCATCGGACTTATGTTTCATTAAGAAGACATAACCGTACCTTGAGAAGTCATCCGTAAAATTAATGAAGTAAGAATAACCGCTTCGCTCATGTGTAGACATTGGACCGCACACGTCACTGTGTACGAGTCCCAAGAGCTCGCTCGCTCTTACTCCATGTCCAGTAAACGGAGTCTTTGTCATCTTTCCTTTGAGACAGGATTGACAAGTGGCATACGATTGATATTCGAACGCATTCAAATATCCTTCTGTATGTAACTTCGTCAACCTTCTCTCATTGATGTGACCCAGTCTACAATGCCATAAGAAAACCTGATTGATTTCTGGAGACTTTCTTTTGTGTGTATTCTGGACATTGAAAATCTGTGGTTAGTTCAATACGTATATACCATTACTCAATGTACCTGACCCAATCAAAACTTGATTAAGGTGAATGTTTACAACATTACTTACAAACGCAAATTCATAACCTTCTTTAGAAACTAAAGATACAGAAATGATATTACAAGTTGCGTTGGGTACAAAAAAGCAATTACGTAAAACCAAAACATGTCCATCTGACATTCCCAGGTGATAGTCCCCCACGGCTTTAGCATCCATGCTAGCTCCATTCGCAACTATGAGGGTCATGTCACCTGCCTTCAAAACCCTACGGTTTCTCAACGTCTGCAAAGAATTACAGATATGAGATCCTGATCCGGTATCCAATACCCAGGAAGTAGAGTTTATTGAAAGACAGTTTTCAATAACATACACACCTGAAGCTGAAGCTGCAACCTGCTTCAATTCCTGTGTTCTGGCCTTCCAGGCCCTGCAATCATTCTTCCAGTGTCCTTTCTTATGACAATAGAAGCATTCTTCCTTATCCACAAGCTTCCCCGCCTTCTTTGTTGCTTTAGCTTTTCCCTTCGTATCCACTTTACTAACACCGTCCCTTGGTTTGGCGGGGGCTTTCTTCTTCTTTCCCTTGGCTTTCGCCTTGGACCTAGAAGAAGATGATCCTCCTACAAACAAAGTGGATGTTTCCCTACTTTTCTGTAGGGTGCCCTCTGCGCTCCTCAGCATGTTGAGGAGCTCTGAAAGTTCAACCTCTTTTTCTTGTAAGTTGAAGTTCAGTATAAACTGGGCGTAAGTGGAAGGAAGGGACTGGAGAACTATGTCCGTATAGAGCTCACTCTCCAATGTGGTCCCTAGGTCTGCGAGCTCCTCAATGTAGCCGATCATTTTTAGCACGTGCTCGGCTACTGATGATCCGACGGCCATCTTTGCCGAAAATAACTTTTTCGACGCTTCGTATCTTGCGATACGAGATTGCTCTCCATACAGTTCTTTTGTATGGAGAAATATGGATTCAAGGTCCATATTCTCGTGCCTCCTCTGATGTTCGTTGTCCATCGAGGCAACTACGAGGCACTTGGCCTTCGCACTATCAATCTCCCAAGTCTTGCGGATTTCCTTATCCGCGACGCTGGAAGTGGGACCAGGGACAGGGGGAGCTTTGGTGGTAAGAAGATACCCCAGCTTGTCATAAGTGATTGCCATTTTGACATTCCTGAGCCAATCTTTGTAGTTTGGCCCTGTCAGTATATTTTTATCTAGAAGTAACTTAAGTCCAGTCATGTCGATTGGTCGCTGCAATTAGGAAAGAGAAGAAGAAACACTCAGCATGATGCTCTTGCAAGTTTAGAGTGGTTTTTAGTTTGTCTAAACAGGATGGCTCCCACTGTTTCTCGAATCCCTCCTCAAACCATAAAGGAAGAATTAGTCGGGATCAATCCCACTGCATAATACTTGCTTAACCGTTCAGCCAGGCCGGTGTCGGTACTTCGAAGGAGGTTTTCCACCGCTTTCGCGAAGTTCCTTAATTAAAGAACCTCTTTTCCCTGGGGGCGTAGCCCCGCTAACACCTTTCTAGACACCTACTTGGTTTATAGCATTGATCGTTAAGTGAGAAATTTCCCGAGGAGTAGCATATACTCACAGTAGGATCGGGATCCAAATATCATCGTGTGACGAAACTGAAGGAATCCTACCAGAATCATCACACTCCAAATGGTATGCAAATCTAGCAAGTTTCAGTACTTATGAAACTCCCGATGTGGATTTTTGCCCCATACTCTTATGACCTTGACTTTGGCCAAAATATCATAAGTCACATGTCAAGTTCTACCCGTCATTATCCAGGTTAATTTGGATCCATCCGTACCTACCCTTGACTTTGGCCAAAATGGTAGTACGACTGTCCCAAACCAACGCATCTATCTATGCTACACATGAACACCCAATAGCTACCAATCACCATGCCTTGACTTTGGCCAACATACACAGCTTGAATACTATTGACTATTCATGTGAAACGACGGAGGGCTACGAATGGTTTTGGAAAAACCGTGAACGTAGTGAACTTGATATAGTCGATGGAACGAGATAGCTTTTAAAAGGAGTGGCTCAAGCTCCGCATTTAAAAGTTGGTTTTGAAAAGAACCGAGTGGTTTTTCGAAAGTGTTCCAACGACTTTAACTTGGTTTATTATCTTGCATTAGTTCTTTTAATGCGTGATATTCTTGCATTAGTTCTTTAAATGCGTCCCATCATTTAATCCTACCATTGCAGAAAACAACCAAAATATGACGTATGCTTATGCCATTCGCATTCGCCACTGGGCCCCGTCATTACCCGTTAGGTTACTTAACTAACGACAGAGCGGGGGCTGGGCTAGCGCGGCTGTAAAACATAAGCAACGCCTAAATAATATCATATATAGATATACTGCAATGATAAACATTTCAGATCACAGATGAATACATTGGATATACTAGGAATCTGTAATTCGCACGAGCCTGTAACGAAAAACAGATTACACGGTAGCGGTGAATAGCCAATACCCCACCCAAGACCCCTACTGGTGCGGCAAACTGCCCACCAAGTACCCGAAGCGAAGCAGCCTCCCTCATCTCCATGAGTAGGCCACTCGGCACTTCGGCATACCCGGTAGTTTGTGCACCCCTTCCATGGGTCTATCCTAGGAGCAAAAACAGTAAAAACAAATTATACAATGACGGCTACAACCCCGACCCGGTTGTGCGGCCATACAAATAATTATTACATCAATTTACAAATTTACATGAATTGAAAGAAAAGAAAACTCTCGTCTCACAACCCCCGGCTATTCACCCGCGACAATCCAACATATTCATATACACATTCCAGCAACATTACAGATCACAGATTTGTATAACCCCCACTAATCGACATATAGCGATTAGCAGACGTTCAATACAAATATCACATTACAGGAAAAACCCGTTAGCTTAAGTCTTTTAGAAGTTCGATCAAAAATACCGATTTTCGGGACCCCAAAAATAAAATTTTCGTTCTGGAAAAACTGAGCAGAAAATACATGTACCAAAATTCCCAAAATACCCTTGCAAGTACACTGTAGCAAAGAAACACCAGAGAGGGGCCAAGGAGGCCGCGGAACCACGGTAACAGCAAGCTATTGCCGCGTTTCCGCGGTCGTTTAGGGGGAACTCTTGGTGATTTTTCTACAGTAGCTTTTAAAAACCCTGAGCCGATTTTTGATGCATGTTTTATCAATTTTACAGAACATAAAAAATCGACAGCAACTTTGAAAATCGGGTTTATTTCGGGACTTTTTCTTTGATCGATCTTCTAGCTACTTTGCTAACATGTTAGATAGAGTTTAACTAGGCTCTGATACCACTGTAAGTCCATGCTACCTCTCCCGGTACTTACGGGCATGCGGAATTTGATAAAAAACGATTTTTATAGAGGTGGTAACATGGACTTATAACCCGGATCTTGGTTAAACATCTAACTAACAACCTAATTACGAGTTGCTAACTACTTGGTTAGGGGGTTATACCTTGCTTGTCTTGAACTCCTTCGTCTTCAAACTCCAATGGTGGTCCGGATCGGCTTCTTCCCGTCGTCTCCTTACGCCGAAGATAGATCCACCTGAAAGCTCCAACCTTTGGCTCCTTCTTCGTTCTTTGAAGAAACTAGTTCATTTGGTTTGCTAAACCTTGTGAACTAGAATGAGTAGAGAAGAGTTTGTATGGGATTTTATCTATGGTTCTTGATTCTCAACTCATGAGATATATGAACCATAGAGTCAAGAGAGGGAGCAAGAGGAAGAGGGTGAAAGCAAGAGCAAGAGAGCTCAAGAACAAGAGAGAGAATGAGCAAGTGAGAATGAGCCTCTCTTTTTCCTTTCACTCTCTCATAATCCAAACCAATGATAACCCATCATACCAATCAAGTGTTATGTGATGGTTGAAGCAACCATAACCATATCATTTCATGCACTCATTTTGCACAAATGAGCAAGCAAGTAAAAGTCTTTGCCATGAAATGATGGCTATGGTTATCATGATGGTCAACTAGTCAAGCCTAGTCAACCGGTCAACAAAGTCAACAAGTCAACAACCATGTCACCATAATACTTAATTAATATAATTGTTAATCATATATCATATTCTCATTAGGGTTGAGCAAAAAGTCAATAGTCAACGGGCAACTGTCAACAACCCTAATGAGAATCCGCTGCCTCTGTCTCCCCGTCAACTGTGCATACACACACGCATCCGTGTTCCGAGGAACACGAATTCAAACTGGATAAATCCAATCCCAATACGTACACTAGGATCTGGCTTAAACCAAAGCCCGCTAGTGCAAACTGTCCGGACACTGTACGTGCACAAGTGCACGGATGTGACCGAACCCTGTCGCAAAACCATGCGACATGTCGCAAAACCATGCGACCTGTCGCAAAACCATGCGACCTCTACTCTTTTGCCTAAAGGCGAAAAACTTTCTGTGTAGGACTCTAAAGACTCGACACTACGCTGGCAGTGGGTTTAACCATAGACCGCAAGCGGCACTAGCTGTGCGTAACGGTCCCCAGGTAATGCCGACAAGAAGATCGACAAGGAGAAACCCATCTGAACTCCTACTGAGCCTGAATGTGACATTCTCCGTACAGTCCGGTCTGTTCGTCTGATACATCGCATGGCGGGCCTAGGGGGCGGTAAACGTCAGTCCCCCAATAGCGGTACAAGTCGTGTCGGAGCGAAGCCCAAAACACCCTGAGATAACACTGGAAGCCTACCAGTATATCTCGTTTGCCCTGGCCAGGGACTACTCGTGTAATGGCTCTCCTAGACACAGCGCGATGTCAACCCCCAATACCGGGAGAGACGAATCCTGTCTAACCGTCACTGCCTCCAAGTGCTTTGGGACTGCACCCAACTACTACCTGTTTGCACGACTCCTTTGAGCCGTGGTAGGGTAGTAATCAAAGTGCAGTGGGAACACACTCGAGGCGAAGTGACAGTGTCAAGTCAGCGGACTAAGCTGTACTCATGTCACCTGGGAACTGATAACTGACGATAGGCATAATACCAACTAGTCAGTTCCCGACGAGTCCTGTCCAGTGTACCCGTAACCTAATGAGCACCCGCATACTATCTCAAGTACGACGTACTGACGGCTGTGGGACAGACCGTCTCCCACACTGGGATGAGAAGCGCATGCGCTGGTCTACTCCGGAGTATCGATGCCCTGTCTCGATAGTCCTGCGACCAGGGACCTGCATAAGGATATGCTTATAGATTACCCAGCCCCACTAGTGTGACGGCCATCACATCGCTGGTAATCAAGCAAAGATCCTAAGGGCTCCACTAATGTGTATAGGCGATATACTAAAATAAACACATGTACACATTGAAGTAGAAACAAACCAAGTAGCAAACTACTATTTTGAGCAAGATTGTATATACAAGGTGAATATCCCAAGCTTCCATTAAGTAATATACAAACTAGTATGATACAGTAATGGCCTCTAGGGCATATACACTAACACGTTTCTGTAATGGCTGTTTGTGGGTTGACCCAGGCTATGACGAGGGTTGATTTTCTACCATCTGGATGAACAATAGAGATATTGTTCTAAACTCGCCACAGTTTTATTAAAAATGGATTTTTTTTCTGAAAACAGTAGTGGGATTATGGTAGAACTGGAAGTGATTCCAGAACCACAAACGATTGCTGAAGATTTGATAGGAACCTATAGATTCAATCTGGTTTGACATTCCATTGGCCACTCCGCCGATATGGTGGGTAACCTCAGGCACCCGAGAGGTACTCCGGTAGCCTCACGGACGGTGGCAGGAAAGTTCTTGTTTACCCACACTTGCCATTGCTGTTGTTCCAGACTGTGAGACCCGGCAGGAGGATGAGTATAGCGTCGTTCTAAACTTGCTTCAGAAGTGTACGTCTATATGACTCTGCCAGAGGGTTGTCGTGGTCAGTGGGAGCAGCGGAAGCATTGATGGACAAGTGGCTTATGTCTATTTATAGACTAAAGCAGATGTAGCGGAGATAGATCATCAATTTCTGATGTGACAGTCATAGGTTTGACTTCATCAGAATAGGGGATGGATCTGTTGAGAAGGTAGTAGGGTGTGATGTCATGGTATTTGGATGACATACACAGAGTAGGAAAAGAAACTCCTATACTACGATCGGTTATACTTTGGTCGTCACACAGTGGTTTCTCCACACGGGACTTGGATATTATATCAGACATACTGGTTACTGGATCTATGGTTTTAGATCTAGATTTGGGTAGTTTCCCAATCTGGGTACTTAGACAGCATTCTAAGAGTATTTAGAATGGACGACTCCTGGCACGGTAGTGTATCTGCAGGTAATGGAGTCACCCTCTCTAAAGGTGTCTTACAGACTAAAAAGGAGAGGGATGTGCATGATTGGCAGATCACTTGCTTAGGCAATTGAGTCAATCATGAGATGTCAAGTACCACACCAGATGTTGTTCTTCCAGTAGATGCGATAAGTTGATATTAATCCAATCCTGGAGAAACAGTCGGAAGCAGTTTTAGAACATAAGTGGATGTTCTAGGGATATGATAACGACAGCTTCATTCGGGAGACAGTTATCATTCCAGGCTTCCAAGGTGACCTAGACGACAAGGAGGTTGTCAGAGTTATATTTTTCCTTCCGACGAGGGGCGGTATTTTGGATAGGTGGTCCAACGAAATACTGAGGGAGGCATGGCGCTGGATACTGATTAAGTTCAGTTGACGATACAGTCTAAGAAGTTTGGATTTTGAGTTCATTTATGAGCTAGGTCCCATCAGACATCCAGACACATTCTAAGACAGGTATTGCTCATTTCGGGAGATGGCTTTCTCCGCGAACATGAGATATAGAGAGACATAGAAAGAAACATCTAGGCGGATCCACTCACTGAGGCTATTCCTCGAACGCATTAGTTTCGCAAACGGGATTTATGAGACTGACTAGTAGAGGAGTTGGGTGTTCGGTATCACACGGGATGTGAGTATGCGACATCGCAATAATTAGCCTTGAGTGCAAGTGGGAGATTGTTGGAGATAGTGCCCTCAGAGTCAATTATTGGGTCACAGGCACGTGATTGTAATGATTGAGGAAGGACCTATCCCGATAGGACAATCTTACTCGAGATGATAGTATGCTATCTGGTTTACCTTTATCATCGTGTACTGTTTTAGGGGACCTGACACGTCGCTATTACACGTTGATAGAGCCCCTAGGATTCTTGCTTGACCACGAGCAGTATGAGGGCGATCATATAAGTGGGAGCTGGGGGTCCATAAGCATATCCTTAAAAGGTCCCTAGTCGTGGGAGTTTCGAGACAGGGCATCGATACTCCAGAGTAGACTAGTGTATATAGTCGAGACCCCGACGAGGGGCGGTGGCCGGTCTCACAAGCCACTGGTGTCAGTTGGTTCACCTAAGATGTATACAGGTGCTCATTGGGTTATAAGTACACCGGCCAGGACTCGCCGGGAACATGCTAGTTGGTCATATACCAGACGTCAGATGGCAGTTCCCTGGTGACATGTGTACAGGTTAGTTCATCGACCTGGGGGTCGTCATTTGTCTCGTGTGAGTTCCCACTGTACTTTGATTACTACCCTACCACACTCAAAGGAGACGTGCAAACAGGTTTTAGTTGGGTACAGTCCCGAGCCACATAGAGGCAGTGAGTGTATCTTCAGGGGTTCGTCTCTCCCGGTATTGGGGGTGAGGTCACGCTGTGTCTAGGAGAGCCATTACACGAAGCCCTCGGCCGAGGCAAGGAGATTTACTGGTAGGTATTCCAGTAGTATCTCAAGGTGTTCTGGGCTACACTCCGACACGACTTGTACCGCTTTTGGGGGTCTAACTTTTACCAACCCCCTAGGCCCGCCATGCGATGATCATAGACGAACGGACCGGACTGTACGGATATTGTCACTGACAGGCTCAGTAGGGTGTCAGGCTGAGTTCGCTCACAGACGTCCCTTTTGGTCAATACCTGGTAGCCCGTTACGTATTGGCTTATACTTCTGACGTGCTAGTGGTTAAATCTACAACCAAGGTGTTGACGAGTCTTTAGAGTCCCCCACATTCAGTTACTCAAGCTTTCGGGCGAAAAGCTGTAGAGGCCGTATGGAGATATGGCAAGGTCCGATCAGATACATGCGGTATTGCACGGATCAGGATCGGACAGTTTGTACTAGAGGCCGTATGGATATATGGCAGGGTTCGATCAGATACATGCGGTATTGCACGGATCAGGATCGAACGGATATTACCAGCCGGCTTTGGTTTAAGCCGGATCCTGGTATAGTACAGTGTAGATTTGTCTCATTGCATTTGTATTTCGGTCGGAATACAAATGCGGGTGTGTATGCACAGTATCAGGGTTTTCCTGTAATTTATTACTGGACCAGTTTTCTGGAGTTGCCAGTTTGCTTTCCGTTTCGGCCATATTTCTTTGTATCGTTCATTGGCCGATGTTTGGTGGAGGAGGGCTTATTTGCATTGTTGCAAATAGGCATTTGTGGAGGGTGCTCTTTGCATATATTACTATCATGATGGTATCATGATGGTGCACCATCCATTGACCTCTCTTGACTTTCTTTTTCCACGATTGCTTGACTTTGGATGTCATGATGGTTGTGGTGGAGTGTTGGATTTAGCTTGTTATCATTCTTGATCATGATCACTTTTCTCTCTCTCTTTCTTGTGATTGATCCACTCCCCCCTCTCATTCTCTCCATGGCATGGGCCGGCCATTCCCTTAGGGGATTTGGATTGATTCATTTTTGGTGTGGCATTTTTGTTCTCATGGTGCTAAGAAAAATGCTCTCTAGTTCATCTAAAATATCCTTTCTTTCCTCCACCAAAAATGGCACCTCCACTACCCCAAAATTGAGACACAAGTTCTACACCATATTCTACAGTAAACCTTGGGCACGTCGACTAGCCAGCTTCGTGCCCGAGTTGCCTCGGCATTGAGGTGGGAGCCCGTAAAAGATGTAGGCGATGTGGTGCACTTCCGGCGACGGGGTGGAGACAAGACATTCCGCAGGAGATCGGGACGACGACGAGAAGACCGGAGGACTCGGATCAGTCGGTATATCTCTATTCCCTATCTTGTAGTTAGCTAGGACTAGTTAATGGTTCGATCCAGGTGTTTAGTGCGCGGTGGTGCCGGTTTGCAAAATTAAAGTTTATCACCGCTTCCGCATTTGGCCGTCAGATTGACGGCCGGGGCGCCGCCGTGCACTTACAGCTTCTAGAAGATGGTGACTTGGGGGTTAAGGTGGCATATGCATTAAATGAGATTAGTGAGTCATATGAGTGAGTCATCCATGTCATTAATGTATCATAAATGCTTAATGACTTATGGAGATGAATCACCCTCTTGTATTTATGAAGCATGATTATTCATCCTTTATTTTCTTTTATTGGATAAATGATAATGCTTGATATATATTAAGATAGATCATTATCTCATCTCATTCTCTTGCTCACTTTCTCTCTCCTCAAGCTCTCTCTCTCTTCAAACCCTAATCCTCCCCTCTCATGTGTTGAGACCAAGGATTAGATTAGACAACTTAATCCATAATCCAACTCTATATCACCTAGGTTACTTGGATTAGCACTTTAAGAAACCGAGTTACCTCTAGTTTGAGGTGAAGCTTGTAGTAAAGCTCTCGGGTGGATTTTCTACTACATAGAGAAGGCCGGAGAGGACATGGAGAACGACAAGACGAAGGACTCGGTTCTTTAGGTATAATCACTTATCATAGTAGTTAACTCTTCTATGGTTTCTTGTTAGTTATAGTTTAGCAAAGATTCTCGGTTAGTCGATGTTTACGCCTAAAACAAGATCGTTTTTCATTATTCCGCCTCCACGCAAGTCCTGGGGTGTTGTACATCGACTTATAGTTTCATCATTGTCGACACTAGGTCGTTGACGAAAACGTTTTGCTACAAGTCTAGCTTTGAAAGTCTCAACTTTTCCATCTACACCAAATTAACTTTCTCAAAGATCCTCTTGCTCCCGATGGGTTTTACCCCTTCAGGAGCAACATCCAAAATCAATACTTTGTTGGTGTACATGGATTCCATCTCAGATCACATAGCTTCCAGCCATTTCACATAGTCTCCACATGCGATGGCCTGCTCGAAACTAGTTGGGTCATCATCTCCATGATGCAATCCTCGCTCCCACCATCTATGAGAAAACCGCAGTATCTCTCAGGTGGATGAGGAACCCTACTAGATCTGCGGAGCGGCTACGGTTCGTCGGGGACTATTAAATTCTCCGGTTCTACCAAATCGTCAATTATAGTTTGCTTTGCTGGAACTTCTTCCAGTTCTACCACATCGCCCCTAATTTCTTCCACAAGAAATTCCTTTTCCAAAAAGGTGTCATGTTGAGAAACAAAACACCTTTTGTTCTTCGGTATGGTAGAAGATATTCCCTCGCGAATGTTTGGGATATCCTACAAACTTGCACAGAACTGACCTTGCCTCGAGCTTGTCCGGATTTTGCTTTTCAACATAGGCCGGACAACCCCATATCTTAACTTGTTTAAGAGATGGTGTCTTCCCGTTCCATATCTCATATAGAGTGGTAGGCAACGGATTTGATCGGAACTCTATTCAATAGGTATGCATCTTCTCAAGTGCATGTCCCTAAAAGGAAATAGGCAATTCAGCAGTACTCATCATAGAGAGCACCATATCTCATAGGGTGCAATTCCTCCACCCCGATATACCGTTGTGCTGTGGTGTATATGGAGAAGTAAACTGAGAGAAAATCTCATTCTCTTTTAAATAGTCTCGGAATTCTGTGCTCCAGTATTCTTCTCCTTGATTATATCGAAGGATTTGAATACCTTTACCCATCTGATTCTCAACTTCGTACTTATATTAATTGAAATTCTCAAAAAGACTCAGATTTGTGTTTCAACAAGAACACATGTCCGTATCTTGAGAGAACATCGGTGAATGTAATAAAGTACGCGGAACCATCCCTGGCATATGTAGACATAGGACCACATACATCACTATGTATCTGTCCACGAGTTAAGTAGCTCTTTCTCTGTTTCCAGTAAACGGAGATTTGGTCACCTAGTCTTTGAGACATGACTGGAAAGTTTCATAAGATGTAAATTCGAATGGATTCAAATATATGCATCCTTATGGAACTTTATCTAGCCTTATTTTATCGATATGACCCAGTCTACAATGCGACAAGAAGACTTCATTCAATTCTGAACTGTTCCTCTTCTGTGTGTTCTGTACGTTTAGAACATAGTTTGATTCGGAACGTGTACACTATTATACAGCATACCTTACCCAATCAACACTTGATTTAGGAAAATATTCACAATATTTATTGGTACGAAATAACAGACTCTAAGAATCAATGTATTACCAGTTGGTAATACCAGGTGATATCTACCAACTGCTTTGGCTGCAACAATTGCACCATTCTCTACTACTAGAGACATATCACCCTTTTCCCGTTCTCCACCTGTCTATAGCCCATGTAAAAAATTACATGTGTGGGATCCTGATCCAGTATTCAATACCCAGGACGTAGAGGTAACTGAGAAACAGTTCTTGGTTACGAACACTCCCGAAAAAAATGCATCAACATGCTTATTCTTTGTTTGGGTAGCATAGGAATCCGAATATTCCCCTATTCCTTACTCAGACTTATGACAATTATAAGGTAGAGTGGAACCTAGCCAAGTATAATAAGTAGGTTCGGTCAATACATCCATATTATTATCTTGATTAAGGAATTTCTTTGGTCGCTACCAGGAGAGAGAGAAGGATAATCACTTTGCGTAGGCTCTTTGCAAGATCATATTGGTTATTTTATCTAATCAGGATGGCTCCTACTGTTTTTATCAAATCTTCCTTCAAACCCTAAAAGGTAAGATTAGCCGGGATTAATTACACTCTACAGGTTCGCCAATCGTTCGGCTAGGCAGGTATCGGTATTCCGAGGGAGGTTCCCCGTGCTTTCGCATGGACCTAATTAAAATAAACCTCGTTTCTATAAAGGCATAACCCTGTTGACACATTTCTAGACACCTACATGATTAGCTAATTGCGAAGTGAAAAACTCTTCCAGGAGTAACCCTTACTCGCAGTGGGTATTGAGATCCAACTATCATATAGAAGGTATGCAATCTCATTACAACTTTCAACACTTGAAACTCCCAATAATATTTTACCCCTAACGTCCTATGACCTTGACAAAGGCCAACAAATCATAGGGCTCTAGTCAAGTTCAACCTATCATTTCCTGATTGAATTAAACCCACCCGCACAACCCTTGACAAAGTCCAAAAAAGTCGTATGAGTACCCTAATCCAATCGCATCATATGGTTACAGATAAGCACTAATTAGCTACCACACACTACGCCTTAACAAAGGCCAAAAAACGCAAAACGAATACTAAATAGAACTTATCTGAAATGACAGAGGGCCACGTAGGCTTTTAAGAAAACCATGAGCGTAATGAACTTGATATCGTTGTAGAATCTAATGATTTTGAAAAGGAGTGTTTTTAAGGCTTTTGCTAGTCTCGCTAAAGAGGTCACTCCCGGTGAAAGGATCTCGGCTCTTTCCTCATCGAATGAGGTGCGGGATATTCAGGAATACCACTATGCAATACAAGAACTAGAGAAGCTATCAACAACAAAACCGAGTTGGTTGTATCATTTGCTAGTTTCGCTAAAGAGAGCATTCCCGGTGAAGGGATCTCGGCTCTTTCCTCATCGAATAAGGTGGTGGATATTCATCAAGGAATACCACTATGCAAAGCAACAACTAAAGCTACCCTTTTCGAAAATTTGATTCTACGACATCTTTTGGTTATTTTCTTTTCATTAATCTCATTAATGAAGTCCTATCAATTAATGTTTCTTAAACATTACAGAAAAATGAAACGAAATATAACATACGCTTATGCCATCCGCATTCGCCACGGGGCCCCATCATGCACCGTTAGGTTACTTAACTACCGACAGAGCTGGGGCTGGACTAGTGCGGGTGCAAAACATAAGCAACGTTTATTATATATCATATATATAATATTACATTCGTCTCACGCAGTTATATGATCAACATCACAGAATCAAGCAGCAGAAGCAACATATGAAATATTGGATATACTAGGATGTCCGTGTTTTAAATTTAGCCAGTAATGTAAAACACGGATTCCACGGTTGTGATGAATAGCCAAACTCACATCCCTAGACCTCTACGAGAGCGGCAAGTAACCCTGCCAATTCTAGAGTTTGGAGACCCGTTCTCAACTCCTTAAAATGGTCTCCTACTGGACTCTAGAACCCGGTTATTTATGCTCCACGCCTTGGGTCTATCCTAATGCGGAAAAATAAATAATATATAACACTGGTGACATCATCCTCAACCCGGAAGTGCCCCAATAAAAGAATATTACATACAGAATTTACATGAATGAAAATAAAAACACTCATCTCATATAGAACCCCAGGCTATTCTTCCACGACGATCCAATAAATCATATCAACAGCAACGCATGATATCACATATCATCAACGTAAGCAAATATGCGTATCCTAAAACTTGTTGACATATAGCAACGAGATTTGGATGCCCTACAAATTACACTTACGGTCGCAGAAAAGAAAAAAGAAAACTACAATAATTAGAATCCGTAATATCCTTAGACATCATAAACCCGGAATATCTCGTATTCCGGATTTCATGCCTAACTTATAAAACTTGTATTTTAGTCTCAAATTAAAAACACTTTTCAATTGGTTGTTGGATAATTCAACAAGATTCCCGACTTGGTGATTGCGTACAATACGCAATTGCGACGGAGTTTTGATCCGAATCAAAACTTCATGGCAATCGATCAATTGAGACTAAACGGCTAGGTTTACAATATACTAACTAGTTTTCATAAAACTATTAATCCAGATTCTAATAATTGTATCACACATCACAAAACTTGTAAAGTAATCGCGACATTGGAATTCCACACGAAATTAGCAAACTAAACCAATTTTTCCAAAACTTTGAAAAATCCAATGAGCTAAAATTCCAAAAACGATCATTTTAAGCCAATCCGGAAGTCGAAACGAACTCAAAACCCGTCCGAATCTTCATGGAGGCGAAGATACAAAAATTAGCTATCGAATGGGGGGTCTTAGGGGGTACCACCCCCAAAGGCCACCACGAAGTAGCCCTCTAGGGTAGGCAGACCCGAGAGCACCCAGTTTGGGTGCTCTCGGGTCACCCACCACTAAGGCAACCTTGTGGTGGTCTTGGGGTGTGTGTCCGGCCTCTGGTCCCCCCGGGGTGTCCCCGGGGTGCGCACGCTCCACCCTGCAGCTTCTCGGTTCAAACCGTGTGCCCACGGGGTCTGCAAACAACTCAAAACAACATTTTTGAAACTGTTTTTATCGGCAGTTTTTGCGCGACAAAAACGACGGATTTCTAACGTCGCTACAAGTTACCTTAATATTCTAGCTTGTCTCTGATACCATGAAAGTCGACCTTAGCACCACCATGAGGTTCTAGAGGTATCAAGCATGCCAAATTTTAATTTTTATTAGGTGCTAAGTTACCCTAACAAGATCTTTACTAGATTATTAGGGTTCGCCTTTGTGATGTGATTAACTAAAGAGAAGAAAGGAGCATACAACCTTTGTTGTTCGAGATTTTCTCTTCACTAGCTCCGGGTTGAAGTCCACGCTACTCTAATAGGCCCCTCTTCGAGTTGAACGAACCTCCTTCGTGATCTTCGCGCTAAAGAAGATCCACCCGAAGTCCACAAGCTCAAGCTAACCCTTCACTAATCTCATTAGTGAAGGCAACACTCCACATCAAATTGTTAATCTAATGTGTGATGGTGAAGTAGGGGTTTGATTTACTCACTAGGGGTTTCATAAGTTCAATGATTCACATCACATGTGAGGGTTTGAACTTGGAAGTGAGGTAAAGAAAATTGTAGAGAGCAAGAGGAAGCAAGAGCTCAAGAAATGGTTAAGGCATGAAGAATGAAAATGATGAGAGTAAACTCAAAATGGCTCTCTCTTTCCTCACTTATTCAAGCACAAAATAAATATGCAATTATAAATTGCAACCATGCTTGAATAGTGAGTCAAGACTAATATACAAATAATAAAACCCATGCCTTGCCCATTCCACAAATATCTCCACAATTTACACTTCTTTTTTCTATTTTATAAATAGAAAAACATGTCATGCTTCATATAATAATATATATATTTATATATATCAAATATACATTAATATATATATATATATATAAATAAAGCAATTAGTAAGCTAATGATATTAGTTAAGATATAATTATATCGCATATAATATATATCACATTATTAAATCAACACTTGATCTAATAATCCGGTTATACCATATATAACCGACTAATATCATTAATCTAAATATCACATTATCAAACGAATACTTGATTCGACAATCCGGTTATATCACATATAACCTGACCAACATCATATAACTGCCAGATTATAATATGGTATCACATACTCATATTTAATCAGGCCTACGTACATATCAACATATGTGCCCTACTTCGTTTCTCTCGAACCAGGAAACTTCTATGTGGGACTCTAAAAACTCGTCAATACGCCAGCAGTAGGTGATGATCACATCAATCACCTACAAGCTATCTGCGGTACTAGCTGGACGTAACGGCTACCTGGGTATTGAGCGATATGAAGATCAACAAGCAAGCTCATCCATACTATCCATGAATCCTATCAGTAACATTACCGTACAATCTGGTCTCTTCGTCGATGTGTCGCATATCATGTCTAGGGGTGGTAAACATCATACCCTAGTAACGTGATAAGTCATGCCGATGTCTGGCCTATAACGGTTCGAGAAACTACTGATAACACTTATCAGTAAATCTCGGCAGCAACCCTGGCTAGGGACTTCCAATTATAGCCAATCGAGCATAGTGCAAAATCAACCCCCAATACCGGGAGAGACGAAACCCTTCCTATTGCTCATTGCCTCCATGTGACTCGGGACTGTACCCAAAATCCACTTGTTTGCACGACTCCTTTGAGCCGTGGTAGGGAGGAAATCAAAGCACAGTGGGAGCCAGACTCTATGACGATCTCAGATCTATAGACTAAGCTGTACCAGTTGTAGGGTGTTTTTCGTCACCCCATTGAGATGGGAATACGCGCGCGCTTGTCAGGCGTACTACAGATTCCCCCTGCCTAGGGTAGGTCGGGGTTTATTGATTGTGGGGATCCGAATCTCCGTCAGCCGCAGACTAAGCTGCCGTTAATTACCCCTCGCCTTTGGGACGAGGGAACCTCCGATTAACGGGTTAAACTGGCCATGCGAACTCAATGTGCAGTGTACGTGTGTTGTGTTTTGAAAGGGGGGTTTGGATATATTGGGAGCCACGCAGAGTTTTTACGGGGGTCCCGCTACCCGGATAGAGGGCTGGGGGTCAAGGTGGCGAGCAGCCCCCTTGCGGGGTGCGGGGCAACGCCCCGTTAGAAATTTTTTTCTAACAGGGCAGTGTCGTGGAGCACGTGTGTGTGCAAATATGTATACATATGTATATATATATATGTATATATGTATATATATCAAAGAAAGAAAGGGGAAAAGACATCCAAACGATGTGTGGGGGCAGCACCTTGGGCGATGTGCGCCTAGGTGCTGTGCGCTCAGGCGCTAGAGTGCCACGTGTCGGTACGTGGGCGCTCTGCGCTTGAGCGCTGGGCGCTTGAGCGCAAGCGCGCCATGTGTCGGCACGTAGGCGCTTTGCGCTTGAGCGCCTGCGCGCCACGTGTCGGCACGGGGGAGACTTGCGCTCGAGCGCTTGCGCTTGAGCGCAAGCGCGCCACGTGTCGGCACGGGGGAGACTTGCACTCGAGCGCTTGCGCTTGGGCGCAAGCACGCCACGTGTCGGTACCCGGGGGGACTTGCTCTTGAGCTCTTGCACTTGAACGCAAGCGCGCCACGTGTCGGGACCGGGGCGACTTGCGCTCGGGCACTTGCGCTTGAGTGCAAGCGCGCCACGTGTCGGCACGTGGGCGACTTGCGCTTGAACGCAAGCACGCCACGTGTCGGCACCGGGGCGACTTGCGCTCGGGCGCTTGCGCTTGAGCGCAAGCATGCCACGTGTCGGCACGTGGGCGCTCTGCGCTTGAGCGCCGGCGAGAAAAAGTGGCTTTTAGCCTAAGAAATAGAAGCTATGCTTCAGAAAGGAAATATTTGTTATGTATATATGTATGGAGTTAAACTCCTAGGATGTTTTGAAGCGGATGAAGGGGGTTCTTCTTCTTCCTTCTGTTGTTTGGCCGGATCTTGAAGATCAAGACGTAGGAGATTTTAAAAATCACTCCTTTTTGAGATCTGATGGGAGATCCGAGTTCCCCTTTGTGGGTTTTGTGGTGGAAAACTACTTAGTTTTGGAAAAGAAAGAGTAAAACTCTTGATTTAATTTAAAAGAATTGAGAAGGTTTAGAACCTTGGAGAAGGAGCAGGAGGCACAAAGAACCCTAGTTTTTGGGGGAATGAAAAAGTGTTATTTTTTTATTCATCATGTTGCCTTTTATAGGCTTACATATTTATATATAGCCCCTTGGGCTTTACAAAAATGGCATTTTAGCCATCCCATGGCTCATGTGCCATTTCATTTTTGCACATAAGCCACGGGCTTACAAGATATTGGCTTTATGCCCATTTTGCATACATTCATGTATAAAAAGCTACATAAAAATTATTTATTACATGATTTTGTTGTTGGCATGGGGAGGCTGGCCGCGGGCTCGACTTGGGCATGGGCCCGCTTGACCTGGGCTTGGGCCCACCTAGCTTGGGGGTTGACCTTGACTTTGACTCGGTCAACCGGAGTGTAAATTTATACCCCAACAAATTGCCCCCCATCAATAAATGCACACCGCACATGTGGGTTGTGTGCATGAAATTGATGGATCTTCTTTCACGTGGAGGTGACTTGCTTTGGTTCCCACTTTTTGGGATGCACTGCCCTTTTTATGACGTGGACGGTCGACGCTTGATGCGTCTCCGAGACAGAGTGTCCGTGGTAGACGTTTCCCTGGCCCGGAGCGATCTGGTTCCTGTTTTGTAGGAAGCCTGCACTGCCCTTTTTGCGACACGGACGGTCGACGCTCTGATCCGGAGCGATTTGGTTCCCGATTTGTGGGAAGCCTGCACTGCCCTTTTTACGACGTGGACGGTCGACACTCTGATCCGGAGCGATTTGGTAGACGTGCCCCCGGCATGGAGTGTCGCTGGTCGACGTTTCCCCGAGGCGGAGTGCCGCTGGTTGACGTGTCCCCGGCACGGAGTGTCTGCTTGACGTTTCCCCTGCACGGAGTGTCGCTGTCGGACGTTTCCCTAATGCGGTGTGTCCGTGTTGGATGTTTCCCCAATGCAGAGTGTCGCTGGTTGACGTTTCCCTGATGCGGAGTTTCTGTGTTGGACGTTTCCCCGATGCAGAGTGTCGCTGGTTGACGTGTCCCCGGTACGGAGTGTCTGCTTGACGTTTCCCCGGCACGGAGTGTCGCTGGTTGACATTTCCCTGATGCGGAGTGTCTGTGTTGGACGTTTCCCCGATGCAGAGTGTCGCTGGTTGACGTTTCCCTGATGCGGAGTGTCTGTGTTGGACGTTTCCCCGATGCAGAGTGTCGCTTGCTGACGTGTTCCCGGCACGGAGTGTCTGCTTGACGTTTCCCCGGCACGGAGTGTCGTTGTTCGACTTTTCCCCGGCGCGGAGTGTCGCGGGTTGACTTTTCCCCGGCACGGAGTGTCGCTGATCGACTTTTCCCCGGCGCGGAGTGTCGGGTTGACTTTTCCCCGGTGCGGAGTGTCGGGTTGACTTTTCCCCGGCACGGAGTGTCCGTGGTAGACGTTTCCCTGGCCCGGAGTGATCTGGTTCCTGCCTTGTAGGAAGCCTGCACTGCCCTTTTTACGACATGGACAGTCGACGCTTGACGCGTCTCCGAGACGGAGTGTCCGTGGTAGACTTTTCCGAGGCTCGGAGTGTCGCTGGTCGACGTTTCCCCGATGCAGAGTGTCGCTGGTTGACGTTTCCCCGAGGCGGAGTGTCGCTGATCAACTTTTCCCCGGCGTGGAGTGTCGGGTTGACTTTTCCCCGGCACGGAGTGTCGCTGATCGACTTTTCCCCAGCGCGGAGTGTCGGGTTGACTTTTCCCCGGCACGGAGTGTCGCTGATCGACTTTTCCCCGGCGCGGAGTGTCGGGTTGACTTTTCCCCGGCACGGAGTGTCGCTGATCGACTTTTCCCCGGCGCGGAGTGTCGGGTGGACTTTTCCCCGGCACGGAGTGTCGCTGATGGACTTTTCCCCGGCGCGGAGTGTCGGGTTGACTTTTCCCCGGCACGAAGTGTCGCTGATCGACTTTTCCCCGGTGCGGAGTGTCGGTGGTTGACTTTTCCCCGGCACGGAGTGTCGCTGATCGACTTTTCCCCGGCGCGGAGTGTCGGGTTGACTTTTCCCCGGCACGGATTATCGCTGATCGACTTTTCCCCGGCGCGGAGTGTCGGTGGTTGACTTTTCCCCGGCACGGAGTGTCACTGATCGACTTTTCCCCGGGGCGGAGTGTCGGGTTGATTTTTCCCCGGCACGGAGTATCGCTGATCGACTTTTCCCCGGCACGGAGTGTCGGTGGTTGACTTTTCCCCGGCACGGAGTGTCGCTGATCGACTTTTCCCCGGCGCGTAGTGTCGGGTTGACTTTTCCCCGGCACGGAGTGTCGCTGATCGACTTTTCCCCGGCACGGAGCGTCGCTGATCGACTTTTCCCCGGCACGGAGTGTCGCTGATCGACTTTTCCCCGGCGCGGAGTGTCGGTGGTTGACTTGATTCCGAGACGAAGCATAATTTCGACAGGGAAGGCTGGTACACCAAGGCGAAGCATCATTTCGACACGGGGTGCATTCTGAGACGAAGCATAATTCCGACGCAGAGCTTGCAGGTTTGATTTGATTTGGGTTGACATCAGCATCGCTACACTGGAATATGGTACCAGGAGCGAATCATCATCTATCTGGAGAGGATTTGGGATTTGATTTTTTGTTTTTTTTTGTTTGGCATCTGCATTGCTGCACTGGAATAATGCCAGGAGCAACTCATCATTTGCCCCGGGAGGATTTGCATTTGGCATCTGCATTGCTGCACTGGAATAATGCCAGGAGCAACTCATCATTTGCCCCGAGAGGATTTGGGAATTGGGGTTTTTGTTTGGCATCTGCATTGCTGCACTGGAATAATGCCGGGAGCAACTCATCATTTGCCCCGGGAGGATTTGGATTTGGCATCTGCATTGCTGCACTGGAATAATGCCAGGAGCAACTCATCATTTTCCCCGAGAGGATTTGGGAATTAGGGTTTTTGTTTGGCATCTGCATTGCTGCACTGGAATAATGCCAGGAGCAACTCATCATTTGCCCCGGGAGGATTTGGATTTGGTATCTGCATTGCTGCACTGGAATAATGCCAGGAGCAACTCATCATTTGCCCCGAGAGGATTTGGGAATTGGGGTTTTTGTTTGGCATCTACATTGCTGCACTGGAATAATGCCAGGAGCAACTCATCATTTGCCCCGAGAGGATTTGGGAATTGGTGGCTTAGGAGACAGGTTTAGATCCCTGTCACCTAAGGCCTTTCAATTTTGTGAGCCGTAATGGTCTCACAAAGCATTTTCTCCCTACGGGTCGTAAGGATCCCGTAAGTGTGTTTTCTCCTTAGGAGTCGTGAAGACCCCCAAGTGTGTTGCTCCTTCGTGAGTCGTAAGGATCTCACACGGGAATTTTCTCCTCACAAAGTCGAGAGGACTTTGCGAGTGCATTTCATCTCTTTTTCACGAGTTTGCGCCCTTTCGGTTTTCACAAACTCGCCGGCAGCTCTGCTGTTTTTACTCACGGAGCCCTTTCGGGTTTTCATCCGTGCCCATTTTGCTTGTGGACATACCTTCTTTTTTTTCTTTTTCTCTTTTTTTTCCTTTTTTTTTTAATCTTCCCTGCCGGTGTGACTTTGAATGTGGTCTCGCCGGTAGGACTTGGGAGAGATTGGGATCATTTTACGCCCGTGGATTGTATACGGTTTTGCAGGATGTATGATCCAGACCGTAGGGCCAAAAACATTTTGGGACTCTGTTGGCGTCTGCATCGCTGCACTGGAATTTGGTACCAGGAGCGACTCATCATTCGCCATCGGGGTATGGGATTTGGAATTTGGTTGGCGTCTGCATCGCTGCACTGGAATATGGTACCAGGAGCGACTCATCATTCGCCACTTGGGAATTTAGATTTGGAATTTGGTTGGCGTCTGCATCGCTGCACTGGAATATGGTACCAGGAGCGACTCATCATTCGCCACTTGGGGGTTGGGGAGCGATGGCTTAGGAGACAGGTTTAGATCCCTATCACCTAAGACTTTTCAATTTTATGGGCTGTGAGGGTCTCATAAAAGCATTTTCTCCCTGCGAGTCGTAAGGATCCCGCAAGTGTATTTTCTCCTTAGGAGTCGTGAGGACTCCTAAGTGTGTTTTTCCTTTGTGACTCATAAGGATCCCACAAAGGTTTGTTCTCCTCATGTATCGTGAGGACACATGAGTGGATTTCCCTCGTTCCCAGTTTAATGACTTAGAGGTCGTCTGTTTCCAGTTTAACGACTTAGAGGTCATCTGTTTCCAGTTTAACGACATGGTGGTCATCTGTTTCTAGTTTAACGACTTAGAGGTCTACTGTTTCCAGTTTAAAGACTTAGAGGTCTACTGTCTCTAGTTTAAAGACTTAGAGGTCTACTGTCTCCAGTTTAAAGACTTAGAGGTCATCTGTTTCCAGTTTAACGATGTGGTGGTCATCTGTTTCCAGTTTAAAGACTCAGAGGTCTACTGTTTCCAGTTTAACGACTTAGAGGTCATCTGCTTCCAGTTTTAAAGACGTGGAGGTCTACTGGATTGATTCAGAATTTTGGGATAGGGGCCGGCATCAGCGTTGTTAACACTGAAGCACATGTGCCAGGACACATAAGTGGGTCTTCCCAATGGAGCACAATTCCAAAGGCGGAGACCAGCCGCGTAACTGGTGGTTGCGGTGGGGCATGTGTTTGCTGAGGATTAATTGAGCCCGTGGATTGTATACGGTAATCAATTTGGGGACTAACCGTAGGGCCGGGAGAATTTTGAGAAATTGGATTTTGGTTGGCGTCTGCATCGCTGCACTGGAATTTGGTACCAGGAGCGACTCATCATTCGCCGTTGTTGTTTTTTTTTGTTTGTTTTTATTTGTTTGTTTTTTTTTGTTTTCTTTTTACCGCGATTGCTCTATCTTTTCAACTTTTATCATCGCGAAAATCGCGATTACCTTATCATTTCGGCTATTTATTCGCGGTTGCCCAATCATTTCGGCTTTATTTTCATCTTTATTTTTACTCGCTGATTTTTATTGCGAGTTGCCCTATCATTTCGGCTTTTCATTTTTTTTCTTTTATTTACACATTTTTTATTTACACATGTATATATATATTTTTTTACATTCCCAGTTTAACGACTTAGAGGTCGACTGTTCCCAGTTTAATGACGTGGCGGTCGATTGTTCCCAGTTTAAAGACTTAGCGGTCTATTATTCCCAGTTTAAAGACTTGGTGGTCTGTTGTTCCCAGTTAAACGACGTGGTGGTCCTCTTTGCTTATCCCAGCTCCTTAAACTTTGATCTTGGCAGGGCTGTGTTGATGACCTAGCTCTGTGGCTTGCCGATACATCCAAGAATTGTGAGGTTTTCCCAAGCTTATATTGGTCCTCTGCCCAATCTTTGAAAATATAGCAGTCTTCGATGGTATGACCCACCACTCTATGATATGAGAAGTATAGGGGATTGCCGGTCATGTTCATTTCCTGTGGCCTCTTTGGAACAGGCAGTTGCAGACCGCTGTTCAGGGCGTCCATGAATATTTTGCGGACTTCATCCCTCCTGAAGGAGTATACCTTCTTCTTTCCCTCCATTGGAGTAGGTGCCTTTACTGATGCTGGTCCTCGAGGCACATGTCTGGGAGGATTAGGTTCCCGAAAGGTTTCATTCTCCATTTGCATGAAATCGGCAATCGTAGCTTGACTGTTTGCTAACACGCCTTTAGAAAGTTCTATCTCTCCCATCTTGTATTGCCTTTCGACCCAATCTTTGAAGACGAAGCAGTTCTCAATGGCATGACCTATCACCCTGTGATAGGGGCAATATTTTGGGTCATCGGTCATATTCTCTTCTTGCGGTCTCTTAGATTCTGGCAATTGTAGACCGTTTCTTAGGGCGTCCCTGAATATCTTGTGGACCTTTTCCCTCTTGAAGGAATAGACCTTTTCCAGCTTCTCTTTCAGAGGCGACTCCCCACCGACGTATGTATCGGAGGGACTGGAGGCTGATTGCGGCTGTTTTTCGCGAAGGCGCTCCGCTTTTAAGTTGAAAGGGATATCAGGTGGCTGCCCCCGTGTATCAATCCTTGGCTCATGAACCAAAACTTGATTCTGCTGTAATTGCAACCGGGCGACTTGGGTCGAGAGATCTGCCACGACGTTTGCCAGCTCGTCGACTTTGGAATAGACCTCGGCCATCTTCTCTTCCCTGTCCTGAAATTGCCTTTGAAGCCATTGGAATAATGCTTGTTCTATAGTTCCGGCTATGACAACCGGGTAATCTTTATTGCCTGAGCTCAATTCCGTAGGAACCACGGGCTCCTCTGGCTTATCGGCGTGAGTGGGCTCTTCATCATTTAGATCGAGTCGATGCTGGGTAGCGTCAACCATATCATCACCATGGCTATGAAGAAGAGGAGGGTTCGTTTCTTCTTGTCCGGCCATGTAGACAGTGTGGACCACGTACCCAGCCATCTCTTTATCTTTGGCGGCTGATTTCGCGGAGCGGTCCGGGCTTTGGAAATTCATAAATTCTAACATGGCCGGAGCTATGGCCCTTTTGTTGGCTCTGTGTCCGAGCCGCTTCTTCCACAGTTTCTCTGCCTTAAGCCCTTGGCAGGCTTCTGCTCTCCGGGAAGCCGCCATAGGCTGAGTGATGGGGAGCTTAGAGAAGATACCCGATCGAGCAGTTGTCAAGGGCACCGTCGGAGCTTGCTCAAGAGGCCTTGTTGCTTTGTCGGTGTTGATGGCCTTGCCCCCAGTTGGGGCCAAGGAAAGTCGTTCAGATACCGACTTGCGTTTGGGTTGGGGTGCCCTCGAGATCACCACATTTGGTCTCCTACCTTTCGAGACCGGTTTGTCTGTTGCTGGAGCTTGAGGAGCTGGGATGGCGCCAATTGGTATGAACATAATAGAGCCGAATGGTAGCAGCGACTCCTCCCATTGTCGCCCGAGACTGGCCGGGAGGACCGTCCTAGAGTCTATCCTCATCGTGTAGGAGATGGGAGCCGTGCTGAGAGCTGAGTTCATCATCGGCGACATTGTTGGAAAGTGATTGCTTGAAAACCTGCATGAAAAAACATTATTTTAGTATAAGTATAGACATTTATATAGATTGAGTTCGCATGAACGCTTAACCCGAAATATGGGAGGAGAGATTTGTCCCACCGGGCGTGCCAGAATCTGTAGGGTGTTTTTCGTCACCCCATTGAGATAGGAATACACGCGCGCTTGTCAGGCGTACTACAGATTCCCCCTGTCTAGGGTAGGCCGGGGTTTATTGATTATGGGGATCCGAATCTCCGTCAGCCGCGGACTAAGCTGCCGTTAATTACCCCTCGCCTTTGGGACGAGGGAACCTCCGATTAACGGGTTAAACTGGCCATGCGAACTCAATGTGCAGTGTACGTGTGTTGTGTTTTGAAAGGGGGGTTTGGATATATTGGGAGCCACGCAAAGTTTTTACGGGGGTCCCGCTACCCGGACAGTGGGCTGGGGGTCAAGGGGGCTAGCAGCCCCCTTGCGGGGTGCGGGGCAGCGCCCCGTTAGAAATTTTTTTCTAACAGGGACAGTGTCGTGGAGCACGTGTGTGTGCAAATATGTATACATATGTATGTATATATGTATATATGTATATATATCAAAGAAAGAAAGGGGGAAAAGGCATCCAAAGGATGTGTGGGGGCAGCACCTTGGGCGATGTACGCCTAGGTGCTGTGCGCTCAGGCGCTAGAGTGCCACGTGTCGGTACGTGGGCGCTCTGCGCTTGAGCACTGGGAGCTTGAGCACAAGCGCGCCACGTGTCGGCACGTAGGCGCTTTGCGCTTGAGCGCCTGCGTGCCACGTGTCGGCACGGGGGAGACTTGCGCTCGAGCGCTTGCGCTGGAGAGCAAGCGCGCCACGTGTCGACACGGGGGAGACTTGCGCTCGAGCGCTTGCGCTTGGGCGCAAGCGCGCCACGTGTCGGCACCGGGGGGACTTGCGCTCGAGCGCTTGCGCTTGAACGCAAGCGCGCTACGTGTCGGGACCGGGGCGACTTGCGCTCGGGCACTTGCGCTTGAGTGCAAGCGCTCCACGTAGGCGACTTGCGCTTGAGCGCTTGCGCTTGAACGCAAGCGCGCCACGTGTCGGCACCGGGGCGCCTTGCGCTCTGGCGCTTGCGCTTGAGCGCAAGCGCGCCACGTGTCGGCACATGGGCGCTCTGCGCTTGAGCGCCGACGAGAAAAAATGGCTTTTAGCCTAAGAAACAGAAGCTATGCTTCAGAAAGGAAATATTTGTTATGTATATATGTATGGAGTTAAACTCCTGGGATGTTTTGAAGCTGATGAAGGGGGTTCTTCTTCTTCCTTCTGTTGTTTGGCCGGATCTTGAAGATCAAGAAGTAGGAGATTTTAAAAATCACTCCTTTTTGAGATCTGATAAGAGATCTGAGTTCCCCTTTGTGGGTTTTGTGGTGGAAAACTACTTAGTTTTGGAAAAGAAAGAGTAAAACTCTTGATTTAATTCAAAAGAATTGAGAAGGTTTAGAACCTTGGAGAAGGAGCAGGAGGCACAAAGAACCCTAGTTTTTGGGGGAATGAAAAAGTGTTATTTTTTTTCTTCATCATGTTGCCTTTTATAGGCTTACATATTTATATATAGCCCCTTGGGCTTTACAAAAATGGCATTTTAGCCATCCCATGGCTCATGTGCCATTTCATTTTTGCACATAAGCCACGGGCTTACAAGATATTGGCTTTATGCCCATTTTGCATACATTCATGTATAAAAAACTACATAAAAATTATTTATTACATGATTTTGTTGTTGGCATGGGGAGGCTGGCCGTGGGCTCGACTTGGGCATGGGCCCCCTTGACCTAGGCTTGGGCCCACCTAGCTTGGGGGTTGACCTTGACTTTGACTCGGTCAACCGGGGTGTAAATTTTTACCCCAACACCAGTGTCACCAGAGGACTGCTATCTAACGATAGGTATACTACCACATAGGAGTTCTCGGCGAGTCATGTTCGGTGTACCCATTCTCCAATGAGCACCTATGTACAATCTTTGATGTCAAACACCAATGGTTGTGGGATCAACCATCGCCCTCTAAGGGACAAGAAACGTACACACTAGTCTACTCTGGAATATCGATGCCCTAGTCTCGATATTCCCATGACTAGGAACTTATTAAAGGATGTACTTTTGGACTACCCTGGCCCCACTAGTATGATCTCATCATAATCCTGGTAGTCATGTACATATCCTAAAGGATTTAGTAACATGTAAGAGACAGACAGTATAAATACCAGTCTACATATTAAGATAAAGGTAACCTGATAGCATACTATCATGTCGAGCAAGAAAGTCCTCTATATATATGTCCAAGCATCCACTATATCATCAATAATGGCCTCTAGGGCATACTTATTCCTAACAGCTGTGGTGTATACAGAGGAGTAAGCTGAGAGAGAATCCCATTCTCTTTTAAATTGTCTCGGAGTTCCGTGCTCAAGTGTTCTCCTCCTCGATCAGATCGAAGGATTTTAATACTTTTACCCTTCTGTTTCTCTACTTCGTCCTTGTATTCCTCGAATTTCTCAAAAGCTTCAGATTTTTTTCAACAAGAACATATGTCCGAATCTTGAGAGATCATCGGTGAATGTAATAAAGTACGAGGAACCATTCCTGGCATGCGTAGGTATAGGACCGTATAAATCACTATGTATCAGTCCTAAGAGTTTGGTAGCTCTTTCTCCGTGTCCAGTAAACGGAGTTTTGGGCATCTTGCCTTTGAGACATGACTGGAAAGTTTCATAAGATGTAAATTCGAACGGATTTAAATATCCATCTTTATGTAACTTAGCTAGTCGTGTCGCATTGATATTACCAAGTCTACAATTCCATGAGAAGGATTCGTTCATTTCTGAACTTTTCCTCTTGTGTTTGTTCTATATATTAAGAACTGTATTTTGGTTTAAAACGTAAATACCGTTACACAACATACCAAACCCAATCAACACTTAATTTAGGAAAATGTTCATAAAATTTTCTCTAATACAAAGTTATATCCTTTTTGATCTAGTAAAGAAATTGATATTATATTGCACATCATTTTTGGTACGAAATAACAGTCGTTCAGAATCAATGTATTACCATTTGGTAAACTAGGTGATATTCGCCAACTGTTTTGGCTGCAACAATTGCTCCATTCCCTACTTTGAGAGACATATCACCATTTCCCAGTTCTCTACTTCTTCTTAACCCATGTAACGAATTACAAACGTTGGATTCTGATCCGGTATTGAATACCCAGGACGTAGAGCATACTGAGAAACAGTTCTCGGTAATAAACACACCCGAAGAAAATACATCATCATGCTCTTTCTTCATTCGAGTAGGGTGGTAATCCTGATATTCCCCTATTCATTGCTTAGACTTATGACAGTCATAAGATAGAGCGGAACCAACGTTCCCCGGCTCAGTATAATAAGTGGGTTCGGTCAATACATCCATATTATTATCTTGATTAAGGCGTGTCATGGTCGCTACCTAGAGAGAGAGAGAAAAAAAAAACACTTTAGCGTGTGCTCTTGCAAGATTAGATTGGTTATTATCTTATCTAATCAGGATGGCTCCCATTGTGTTTATCAAATCTTCTTTCAAATCCTAAAAGGTAAGACTAGCCGGGATTAATTACACCCTACAAGTTCGCCAGTCGGTTAGCCAGGCAGGTATTGGTACTCCGAGGGAGTCTTCCCATACTTTCGCATTGAACTAATTAAATAACCTCGTTTCCGCAAGGGCATAACCCTGTTAACACCTTTCTTAGACACCTACTAGATCAGATAATTTTAAAGGGAAAACTTTCCCAGGAGTAACTCTTACTCGCAGTGGGTATCGGGATCCAAGTATCTCATAGAAGGTATGCAATCTCATTGCAAATTACAACACTTGAAATTCCCAATATCTTGTTTTTACCCCTAGCAACTTATGACCTTAACTATGGTCAATAAATCATAAGTGCTAGACAAGTTCTACCTGTCATTTCGTGATTGAATTAAACCCACCTGCACGACCCTTAACTATGGTCAATAAGGCCATACGACTACCCTAATCCAATCGCATCATATGCAGCAGATGAGCACTGATCAGGTACCGTAAACTACGCTTTGACTATGGTCAACAAACGCAGCACGGATACTAAATAACACTTATCTGAAAAGAAGGAGGGCTATGATTGGTTTTGAAGAAAACCTTTAACATAATGAACTTGATATCATTGTAGAATCCAGTGATTTGAAAGGAGTGGTTTAAGCTCCACTTTTAAAATCGAGTAGTTTTCAAAACAAACCGAGTGGGTTGTAGCATTTTCTAGTTTTGCTAAAGAGGTCACTCTCGGTGAAGGGATCTAGGATCTTTCCTCATCGAATGAGGTGCTGGATATTCATAAAGGAATACCGCTATGCAAAGAAAAAATTAGAGCTACCATTTTGAAAATTTTAATTCTACAACATCTTTAGGTTTCTTTTCTTTCATTAATCTCATTAATGATGCCCCATCATTTATGTTTCCTAAATATCACAGAAGAAACGAAAATAGAACGTACTTTTATGCCATCCCCATTCGCCACGGGGCCCCGCCATGCACCGTTAGGTTACTTAACTAACGGCAGAGCCGAGGCAGGACTAGCACGGGTGCAAAACATAAGAAACGTTTATTATATATATCATATATATATAGCATTAATCTCATGCAAATATATGATCACATCACAGAACACGGGCAGCAGAAACAAACATATGAAATATAGGATATACTAAGAGTTTCGTGTTTTAAATTAAGCCAGTAATGAAAAGCACGGATTCTACGTTGTGATGAATAGCCAAACCCACATCCCTAGACTCCTACGAGAGAGGCAAGAAACCCTGCCAATTCTAGAGTTAGGAGACCCGGTCTCGACAACTCGAGATGGTCTCCCACTGGACTTTAGAACCCGGTTACTTGTGCTCCCTGCCTTGGGTCTATCCTAATGCGGAAAAGTAAATAATATACATCAATGTTGAAATCATCCTCATCCCAGAAGTATCCCAATAAAAGAATATTGCATACAATTTATTACATGAATGAAAATACAAAAACTCTCATCTCATGTAAAAACCTCAGGCTATTCTATCACGACGATCCAATACAACATATCACAGCAACACATAACATCATATGTCATCAACATAAGTAAATATGCATATCCCGAATGTCGTTGACATATAGCAATGAGATCGGGGATACCCCACATATTAAACTTACGGTCGCAGAAAAGAAATGAAAACTACAATAATCAGAATCTGTATTTACCTTAGACATCATAAACCCGGAATATCTCATATTCCAAATTGCATGCCTAACCCTATAAACCTTGCATTTAAGTCTCAAATTGAAAACCCTTTTCAATAAGCAGTCGGATAATTCAACTACATTCCTGACTAATTGATCGAATGCTCGTCAGGAACTTTAGTAGATGGCCGCACCCCCTGATGCCGTCGACGAAGTGCACTTAGGCGGAACACCGTGGCCGCAAGCACCTGAGTGGATGCTTTTGGCAACAGGGTTCTCCTATAGTCACTTGGTCGGGGTTATGGGACGTGGCTATCTAGTAGTGTTACCCGGTGATTGTTTGCGTACTATACGCAATTGCCACGGAGTTTTGATCCGAATCAAAACTCCATGGCAATCAATGAACAGAGACTAAAACGCTAGATTTACAAATTACAAACTAGTTTTCACAAAACTAATTTAATGTGGATTCTAAATATTGTATCACATATCAAACTTAAACTCGAAATGATGCTAAATTGCTACTTCGAAACACTCTGAATTTCCCTAACACAAAGATAACATCATATGCAATCTGGGCAAAAACAAACATAACCTGAAACCCTAAAAACAAGTGAACAGAACACCAAAAAAATTCCAAGTTCAAAGTGATACAATAAACAGGTAACATCGAGGATTTTACCAATGTGGCCGGCCACTTTTTGGTATTTCTGCCTCGAATTTTTCTGGTGTTCTAGATACATTATCAGTAACATTCTGCACTTGTTTAAAAAAAATTTAGAAACCATTTAAAATCGACAGAAACTAGGGTTTCAAGTTTACGGTTTCGGAGTCGTTTTGGTTTCGTAATTCTACTTATATTGTCTAATACTCTAGCTTGGCTCTGATACCAAGAAAGTCTGTCTTAGCACCTCTACTAGATTTCCACATGAATCAAGTATGCAATTTTAAAAAATCTAGAGGTCTAAGCTACACTAACCTAGAATCAAACTAGAGATTTAGGGTTTTCTAGGTAAGTAAATATGTTTTACACTAAGTGAATAGGATTACAACCTTTGTAGACTAAGTCCTTCACTTCAATAACTCTAAGTAGTGGTCCCTAAGCTTCAAGTAGTGGTCCCTATGCTTCAAGTAGTGGTCCCTAGAACTCTTCTTAGCTCCACTTGAAGAAAGGATCGAGCTTGCTACGTCGTCTTCGAGACCGAAGATGATCCACCTTGAAGTCACTCTAACTCTAGCTACCTCTTCACTAATCAAGGAATTAGAGAAGCAAACAACCTAGGCTTATAGGCTAGATGAGTGTAGGTTGATGAAGTAGGAATTTTTCTCACTTTAGAAATTTTTTCTCTTTTTCTTTTCCAACTCAAGAAAACCTAGAGAGGATGAAGATGAACTTGGGTGAAGAAATATCTCAAGTGATGAATGAGAGAGTTAACCATGGGCTAAAAATAATGGTTTGGTTACAAAATATCTAGAGTAAAACAAAATTAGTGAGATGAGTCATAGCTTCTACAAGCATCTTAAGCCATGCTCATGTTCACTCATTTTATTTTACACATAATGAATAATTACCACAATTATCTTTAGTTTTGGTGTGAGTCCCATACACCTATGTTCTATGTATCATCCACCATGACACGATAGTAAATTATATATATAAATAAATATATATATCATATATATATATATATATGTATATAAATATATCATTATATATATACAAGAGAAGAAATTCATTAGTGAGCTAATATTAGTTAATATATATTAATATATCAAATATAAATATATATCAAATTATTAAATCAACACTTGATTCAATAATCCGGTTATATCATATATAACCGACTAATATCATTTATACGTATATCAAATTATCAAATCAACACTTGATTCAATAATCCGGTTATATCACATATAACCGACAACATTCAATATACTATATCAAATCAACACTTGATTCAATAATCCGGTCATATCATATATAACCGGCCAATATCAAATAGATATACAATTATAACAAATCATTGAATCAACACTTGATTAAATAATCCGGTTATATCACATATAACCTAACCGATATCAAATATCGCCTGATTAGAATACGGTATCACATACTCGTATTTAATCAAGCTCCCACACATATCACCAAATGTGCCCTACTTCATTTCGCTTGAGCTAGGAAACCTCTGTGTGTGACTATAAAGACTCGTCAATACGCCAGCAGTAGGTATTGATCATATCGGATACCCATAAGCCGTCAATGGTACTAGCTAGACGTAACGGCTACCCAGGTATTGACCGAATAAAAGATCGACAAGCATGCTTGTCCAAACTTCCATAAAGCCTATAAACAACACTTACCGTACTGCCCAGTCTCTTCGTCTGATATGTCGCATATCAAGTCTAGGGGTGGAATCATCAGACCCCAGTAACTTGATAAGTTATGCCAATGTATGGCCTATAACCGTTCAAGAAACTACTGATAACACTTACCAGTAAATCTCATCATTTCTGGACTTGCTGTTATAGCCAATCGAGCATAGCGCAACATCAACTCCCTATACCGAGAGAGACGAAACCCCTCCTATCACTCATTGCCTCCATGTGACTTGGGACTGTACCCAAAATCCACCTGTTTGCACGACTCTTTTGAGCCGTAGTAGGGAGGAAATCAAAGCACAGTGGAAACCACACAAGCCTCTATGATGATCTCGGGTCTACAGACTAACATGTATAAGTGTCACTAGAGAACTGCTATTTAACGATAGGTATGGTACCATCTAGGAGTTCTCGGCGAGTCCTGTTCGGTGTACCCATTCTCTAATGAGCACATATGTACAATCTTTGATGTCAAACACCAATGGATGTGGGATGAACCATCGTCCCAAATAGGGTCAAGAATCATACACACTAGTCTACTCTGGAATATTGATGTCCTGTCTCGATACTCCCTCGACTAGGAACTGCTTAAAAGATGTGCTTGTGGACTATAGAAGCCCCACTAATATGATCTGCATCATAGTCCTGGTAGTCAAACTAACATCCTAAGGGTTTTATCAACATGTATCAGAGAGACGGTATAATAATACAAGTGTACATGTTAAGATAAAGTGAAACCAGATAGCATACTATCATGTCGAGCAAGAAAGTCCTCTCTATATATATGTGTGTGTGTGTGTGTGTGTGTGTGTGTGTGTCCAAGCATCCACTATAATATACAATAATGGCCTCTTGAGCATACATATTCCTAACAAATCTTACATCTGTAATTCTTTTTAGGCGCTGAGAAGCCGTAGAGTTTTGACGAAAGGTGATATGACCCTCTGGGTTGACAACGAAACCATTCTGGATACTGTTGCAGTAGAAGAATATCACTTAGGATTGGCGAGTGGATATATTTTGTTGTTGCATAACTGCTTTTGTGTACCCAGTATGATATGTAATATTATATATGTATCTTTGTTAGCTAATGAGAGATATAATTTCGCACTTGAAAGCAATGTCATAAACATTCACCTGAATCATGGAATGATTAGGTCGGGTACATTTAATAACGAAATAAATGTTCACAATCAACATCAAGTTTTCAACATACAAAACACGCTAAAAAGAAAGATTCCAGAATCAAATCAAGCTTTCTTATCACATTGTATCATATCAATGAAACACGGTTGAATAAGTTACATAAAAATAGATATTTAGATCTGTTTGAATATCAATCATATGCAACTTGTCAATCATGTATCAAAGGAAAAATGACCAAAACTCCGTTCACTGAATACGAAGAAAGAGCTACTGAGCTCTTGGGACTCATACACAGCGACATATGTGGGCCAATGTCTACACATGCAAGAAGTGGCTATTCCTATTTCATCACTTTTATCAATGATTCTTCAAGGTATGGACATGTATTCTTGATGAAACATAAATCTGAGGCCTTTAAGAAATTCCAGGAGTGTAAGAATGAAGTGGAAAAGATACCCGGCAAAAGTGTCAAGATGCTCCGATCTATTCGAGGTAGTGAATATTTAAGTGCCGAGTTTCTGGAATATTTAAAAGAGAATGGAATTCTCTCTCAACTTACTACTCCATACACACCACAACACAACGGTGTATCAGAAAGAAGGAATCGCATCTTGTTAGATATGGTGCGTTCCATGATGAGTAATGCTGAGATGCCGCCATCCTTTTGGGGTTATGCACTAGAATCTGCTGCATACCTATTGAATAAAGTTCCAACTAATTCTGTGTCTACCACTCCATATGAAATGTGGAGTAGGAAGAAACCCTATCTTAAATATCTTAAGATATGTGGGTGTCCTGCTTTTGTCAAAAAGATTCATCCGGAAAAGCTCGAGGCACACTCAGTATTGTGTAAGTTTGTAAGATGCCCCAAGAATTATAGGGGGTATTTTTTCTATTACGCTGAGAAATAAAAGGTCTTTGTTTCTCATCATGCCCACTTTATAGAAACTCAATTTCTTGAGAAAGAAATTAGTGGGAGCACGATGGAACTGGAAGAAATTTCTGAACCACAAACTATTACTAAAGACTTAATAGAACCTGAAGTTTCAGTGGAACCGGACATACCTACGCTACTCCTCAAATCTAGTAGGCAGTCTCATCCGCCCGAGATATACTACGATTTTCTCATAGATGAGGATCAAGAGGATTGCATCATCGATGATAATGAGCTTACTAGTTTTCAGCAAGCCATCAGGAGTAGAGACTCTGTGAAGTGGCTGGATGTTATGCGATCCGAGATGGAATCCATGTAAACCAAAAAAGTATGGACTTTGGATGTTGCTCCTCCTGGGGTAAAACCTGTTGGATGTAAATGAATCTTCAAAAAGAAGATTGGTGTAGATGGACAGGTAGAAACCTACAAAGCTAGACTTGTTGCTAAAGGTTTTCGCCAAAAACCAGGATTAGACTATGACGCAACTTTTTCTCCAGTGTCTATGTTTAAATCTATTCAGATCCTACTTGCCATTGCTGCCTTCTATGATTATGACATCTGGCAGATGGATGTTAAAACTGCTTTTCTAAATGGAAGTTTAGAAGAGTACAATTACATGGATCAACCAGAGGGTTTCATAGATGGTGGAAGAAGCGTAAAATTGTGCAAGTTGTTTAAATCCATTTATGGTTTAAACCAGGCATCGTGGAGTTGGAACATCTTCTTTGATGAGACAGTCAAGGAATTTGACTTTATCAAAAATGTAGATGAACTCTGTATTTATAAGAAGATTGTAGGGAGAACTATGGTATTCCTCGTTTTATACATAGATGATATTCTCCTGATAAGAAATGATATTCCTATGCTACAATTGGCCAAGCTTTTCCTGTCACAGAAGTTCTCTATGAAAGACCTGGGTGATACCTCATACATTTTGAGGATTAGGATCTATCGTGATAGATATAGAATAATGATAGGACTTTCACAGTCAAGGTACATAAACACCGTATTGAAGAGGTTTAGTATAGAAGATTCCAAGCACGGTAATTTACACGCTTGTCATGGAATCACCCCCTCTAAAGAGATGTCTCCCAAGATTGATGAGAAGAGGGCTCGCATAAGCATTGTACCCTATGCTTCGGCAGTAGGGTCGATAATATATGTGATATTATATACCATACCAGATGTAGCTTACACACTTAGCATTGTAAGTAGGTATCAGTCCAACCCAGGTGAGATATATTGGATAGCGGTAAAGAACATTCTTAAGTTGTCACGACCCAAAATAGCACGTAACTGGCACTTGAATCATATGAAGTCTATAGGACTCCATCCAATTCAAGTAAGCCAAAAGCCCAGAAATCTAAAACCATTTTAAGGAGTAAATAAGGAAAACTAGTTTTTAAGAAGTAAGAAAACATGTTTAAAAACAAGGTTTTTAAACAAGTAGCCGAATATACATTTGTAAAATCCTCAATGTCTTTTCTGAAAATTTCGGCAGAGTTTCCTTTGTAAATACTGGCCCCGAACGGGATACAACATGAATATAATATTTATATATATATATATATATGCACAATAAAAAGGCATCCCCGAGCGGGAGCTAGCTCTTCGTCAATCGACGATCACAACCACGCAAACAATATAATATACATCGCCAAAGGGCGAGGATCAAAACTCAAAGGAAAACTCAAATCAGCTTGAAAACCATAATACCACAACGCGCGACTCTAAGGTCGAAATAATACACAGCTGGTTTTCTAAGTCAGAAACAATATACAAGTTTGGTTGATGGAATTCCTAGATACAACTGAATAATACATATACAATGGTGGTTCTGATGCAAAAGAATCCACCTACCAAAGCAAGTCACCCGTAAGGGAAGCAGTGTGCCAGGAAAGCCGCAATGAAACCTGTACGGCAAAACCTGCAAGAAACTGTGGCACAACGGGGGTGAGTTGCCAACTCGTGAATAGAAAACATCACAGAGCAGAAATCATATGTATGACACAATCCTAGGTCAATACGATCAGATATATATATAAACCTCAAATGAATAAGTCTGAAGCATGATAAAGTGGCAATATAACATCTATACATGAGTGTAGTGCCAAGTGTTCGTGCCAGTGCCTCTGGTAATAACATATCATAAATATGAGGTATGATCAATGTCGACTATATCATGAAGTCTATAAGTATATGGATATCATCCAACTATGTAATCAATGTCATCATGTATGTGGATCTCGTCCAACTATAGGATCAATATCATCAATGTCAACTATATGTATGTGGATATCGTTCACGCGTCACCCAATGACAATAAACATCATGCATGTAAATATAATAAAGCATATGCATGAAAATATAAGGATATAGATCAAAATGTGTCGATCGCGACATATCAAATCATGGAACCTGAGTGTCAAGCATCGACACTCGAAAACATCATGAAAACTGTGCCTAGCATCGGCACGTAAATCCTCATATATATAGGGCTCCGTCAGTTCGGATCGGCCCGTATCATCTCTCAACTCCGGTCGGATCCCCCAGATATCCGCCGAGCTCAAATACAATCACCGGTAGGTAGTACTCCCCTGCCGGGCTCACCGTCTAGCATATACGAGTCTTCTTGCCCCGAGGTACCTCACCGGGTCCACCATGTAACCGCAGACGGTGCCTACCGCTCCTCGAATCGGGTTTCACATGCCACTCTCAGAACCGAGAAAACACATGGTGGACGCACTGAAATATCATATCAAGGGTAACCGGGTTTTTAAAACAATACATACTCTCTTTTTTAAAATACCCACGGTTCCCAAATCCAGAAATATCATGGAAACAACATATCTCAGTACGTATAATCAGAAAGCATGATTTATGCGACATATAAAAGAATGTAAGCATATCAGTATATCATGCAACATTGAATGGTAATATGCACATATTGGGGAAAATCACTCTTTTAAAATGAATCAGTTTTAAAGTGTATCTTGTGGTTTCCAAATCTCCAAACCAAGCGAGAAATTATCTATGTATGTGCAAATATGTATGTGTACAAGTATGAGTGTACAACAGGTAGGTGCACGAGTATGAGTGTACAGTAAGTATGTGCACAAGTATAAGTGTACAATTTGTGAGTACACAAGTATGGACGTACATTAGGTATGTGCATAAGTATGAATGTACAATATGTAATTACACAAATATGAATATACAATAGATATGTGCACAAGTATGAGTGTATAATATATAAGTACACGAATATGAATGTACAATAGGTATGTGCACAAGTATGAGCGTACAATATGTAAGTACACGAATATGAATGTACAATAGGTATGTGCATAAGTATGAGTGTATAATATGTAAGTACACGAATATGAATGTACAATAGGTATGTGCACAAGTATGAGAGTACAATATGTAAGTACACGAATATGAAAGTACAATAGGTATGTGCACAAATATGCCATGCCAGGATCATATCCTGAATGCAACAGTTCTACATTGTAGTGACATGGCAATTAACGATGATGAAGTGTGTGAGTCGGCAAGCAAGTGTATGTGGAACATATGCATCATCGATAATGGTGCTGGTGTCCTAACAACATGATTTTTTTATAACAATAATCATTTGCACTTGCAATGCGATGCGAATAACAAGAATATGCAGAAATCGAGTAATAAATGCAACAGTGACGCAGCTGCCTCAATATAAAAATGCCATACAGTTTTCCATTTAAAATAAGACGAATCGGGGTTTTTAGTAAAATAAGGGCTACGGTGTTTTTAAGAAAAGATGCGTCTTTTGAAAATATCCGTAGAATCGCTTTGCCTATCTTTGAAATACTCCCGATTCGTTAGTTTGAAAAAGGTATGACATCGGCCTAGTCTAACATCTACTAAGCAACTACAGATCTAGCTAACATGCTAATCGGGAGGGGTATAGAAACCACCTAAATCTGCGTCGATATATATATATATATATATATATATATATATATATATATATATAATTTAATAGTCGGTGATCCCGCCTCAAAGGTACCGCGTACGATACAATATCATATGACATCCTCGAATCATGAGTGCGGATCTATCATCAATGTAAAGCTCGTACGGTAAATCATCGTACGGCATCCCAATAGCTGGGTACGGGTCAATATCACATTCCTCTCATCAATTATCAGGTATCTTTATCATCATATCTCATGATCTGGGGTACTGATCTAAGTCTAGTACAAATCGATACTATCTATATAAATATATGTGTGTGTATGAAAACATGCCAAAAGGCCCGCTAAAATCTCATGTCGTATCCCAAATACGAACCACATCATATCACCGATCTCATGGCACTACGCCCAATCTCATCGACTCATCTCCCAATATTATACACTATCCTCATCGTCCAGGTATAAGTATAACAAGCAAGCATGTGTGTGTGGGTGGGTGTAAACCTGTTCTAAGGTTCGCATCTAGGAAACTATACTAGTTTACATCTAAACTCTATTCTATCCATAGTACACTACTCACACCTGAATATCCAAGTCACACACATAACGCTATCATACATATATATAGTATATATATATATATAGTATACTAAATATCGAACTGCGGGGGTGCTATACGCCATCCACCCGACTTCCCCCGTAGATATAATCTACTCACCTTGAATCCTGCGTGCCGGTGTCGGTGTCAATGTCGCCTTCATCTCCTTCATCGTCTCGAATAATCGTGGCGGCACCTACATGTCACACGTATCGCATCGTAAAACCAAATCGAAACCAAAACGACACGCGAAAACCAAAATGATACGCTTAAAAGCTTATAGGTTAAAACCTATAGGTACGCTTTCAAAACCATTAAACAATCCTCGATATCGTCGTACAAACGCCAAGTAATCGAGGTAAAACGCAAATATACAAATCCAAAATTTAAAATACGCAATACGAAAATACGAATCAAAATAGCAACTATAGAAATGGGTCCCAGATTCTACCCTAGGTCAAATTGGTCAATTTTGCATATGCCAAGGGTCTATTTTTCTGGAGAAAGCCACAAAACAAAAACGAGCTAAAACCTCACTGGTCTGGCCGCAATTTGCGGATAGAATGGATTTAGTTGCGGCCAGAATTTGGGGTTAGGGGCTAGGGTTTTGGTGGTAGCTTCCTAGTTGCCTGCATGTATCACTCTCCTTGCTAAACAATTTTTCAGAGTGTCGGGGTGATAGCAGATTTCAATTAACCCTCACAGACTCCACAATTCTTCCGATATCGGTTTCTAAATCTGTATTTCGGATTTCTAGTCTCTGGTTTAGGTCTGGATTCTAGCACTAGGGATTTGTGTAGCCTCTACTGAGCTCAATTTCACATCACAACTTTCAAATTCCTTTAACCCTAACTAGAAATCTTCCAAGTCCACAAAATCACACGATATCCGTTCTATCATAACATGGGGGTAAAAGTAATGCAAATACTAAGCTAAAGGTTCAGAAATTACCTTATTTGGCAACTCAAGAAAATTCTTGAGTTGCCCCAAGTGGCCAAAATCCTAGATTTCTTGGTCTAATGTGCTTCTCTTGAGCTTGTGCATATTTTTTGTGAAATGGGATTTGGGTTTTGAGTTGGTTTTCATGGAGTTTTTTGGCTTGAAGATGGAGGAGGAGGGGGGAGGCAGCAGCAGCAGCAACAAGAGGAGGGGAGAGGGAATGAGTGAAGGAAAATGATGGGGGATGGCTCAAGACAAGGTTGACCCCTCACACTCTCTTTCTCTCTCTCACTCATACCTCACACTATTCAATTCTTTATTCAATTTCTATTCTTTTCTAATCCATTTTCCTTCTCTCCTCAATAGTAAACCCAAAATAAAAGCCATGCAAAAATGTAACAAGTTGTAAAAATGATACGGTGCAACGTTTTGCACAAAATACGCTTAAAGCGCGATTAGCGATTTTTAATCGCGATTAGCACTAAATTAGCATATAATTAATCATAAAAACTTACAAATTGCAAAATTTACATAAAACACCCTCTTTTGATAATTTCTATAATTTTCCAAATTTTTCCCATTTATCGGTATTTAATTATACCGCCTTATTTAAAATATTCTATATTTTATTATTAAATTACAAAAATTCCCCAAAAATAATATTTTATTTTTTTTGAAATGTTACAATCTTTCCCCTTAAAGAAATTTGGTCCCCGAATTTAAATTGAAACCCCTAAATTCTAAAACATTTCCATAAAAGCCTAAGTCGTCGGGGCTCCAAAATCATCAATACATAAACGTATCTTAGCGCAATGCATGTGCATGAACAATGGGCTGATAACTCAAAATCAAATCTCTGTCAAGCTTCCCGCAATTATCGGAGTCATGGTAAAGACACAAATGTCAAATCCAAAATAAAACCAATATGATATAAATCAGAACTATATATGTAGACATAAAATCTATACATGTAAATAGCTGAAGTAAATGCATGCCAAATCATTTTAAATCGCTGTGCGATGCACATATCACTGCACAGTGGCGGACGTCTATTATAAGAAAATAACCATATACATATATATCTTTTGTTTAATATGTACGTCCCGCCGTTTTGAAAACAATTTAGAAAGGTTTCCTTAGTTTTAAACGTTTCGTGTCATATCAGACACGTAGGTAAATACTGAGACTATAGCTCCCTTTTGGAAATCCTTTCGATAACCATCAATGCATGCAAAGTATATACAGGTACTGTTCTCTGACTAGTCCTGCTCAGTACGAAAACATATAGCAAATATCATAAAACATACTGATCCATAAGGAATCAATCCCAAAATGTATATAAGAATACCCTGTGCGTCTGGTGCACACGGAAATCAAAATCCATATATGTGCCATACATGTGCACAGAAACAATATCTAGGTGCAACGGGTGTGCACGAAACATCTGTCATAGGGAACGTGTGTGCCTGACAGCTAAATCAGGTGCATCTGACATGCACGAAGAATCCCGAATTGGTGTATCGGGTGTGCACCAAAATCGTATCTCAAAGCATGCGCTCAACACACGCGAAAATCCAAATTAGGTGCATCCATCATGCACGAATAAAATCTAAATCATGCGCACTCAACATGCACGAAATCACGAAATCCAATATCAAGCATCGAACATGCGCAAGTCCAATCAAATGCACGGAGTGCAGGAAATCAACATCAATATCAGAATCAAAATCGGCGGTATACAATACGGCTCAATCAAAATCAGGTATACCGCGGTATATAATCTCACAAACATGTGCATCAACGTGCACAAATCAAATCTAAACACTAAAAGTGCATGTGAACGATGTCGAAGGCATAAGTCAAATCGCATGCTTAACATAGGCATGAAACCAAAATCAACATATCAAATGCCATCAAACCGAAGTAAGGTGCAACCGTAGTGCACAAAATATAAATCTGATGCGATAAACGCACGAAGTATAAAACTGGTGCATCCTGTGCAAGAAATACAGATACGGTGCATCCTGTGCACAAAACCCAAACAATAACTCAAATGCATGAATAGCAACACCGAGTGTATCAAGGTGTAAAAATCATAAGCGTGTGCAACTGCGTGTACAAAACACATTCAATGCACTACAAGCACATATAAGCAATACCGAGTGTAAAAATCAAATCATGTGCGTATCATATGCACAAAATTAACTCAACTGTAGGAAATCCATGAAGTCATAAGCATGTGCAGCCAAGGCACGAAAACGATATCAGGTGCAATAACTGTGCACAAATCATAAATCAACATAATGGTGTATAAAGCACATCTCAAGTGTAATAACTATGCGCAAGATATAAATGCCCAGTAGGTGCAACCATGGTGCACGAAAACAAATATCATGGAACTCAGTCATCAAGACTGAATCATGCGAATAGATCGCCCAAAATACCGAAATCCAAGGTGACGGATACGTGATAATCGAATCACAAAATCACAAATCATTAATACCGTCGTCGATATATCCTCCTTCAAGGTCGGGAAGGTATCGGTGCATCCATTGCTAGCAACGCAAGATATTTACGTGTCTCCTGCTCACGGTCTGGCGTCCTCTGTCTCTGGGCCCTTATCTTCTCTGTGGATTACCAATCTCGCAATCCGTCGGCTCATCGGCCCTGTCAGGTGTGCTAACGGGGACGATTCCGTCCTGGCACTTCTCTGGTCACCTGTCGGTCAATCCTCACGGCCACTCGTAAAGCAGCACGTCACTGGTGCCGACCTCTGGTCCTCTGACTACACATCCCACATCTGATCCTGGGTGCAATTCTTATTGCAGCAGTGTCCTGGAAGGAATCCTGCTTAAGGTCTCTTCCGATCTCACCTATGCCGAACTGTACGGAGGCTGGTACTCTTGTATAGCCTTTTCTCGCTCTCTGGACATCTGCGTCCTTAGCACAACATTTCATCAGAAACTGGTCGCATCCCAACGTCTCTATAGACATATCCGACCTTTAATCTTGACGGGGAGTTACAACAGCTCGTCAGCATCTTGCATGAACCTCTTGTCCCACTTGTCTTTATCATCGTCCATTTTCGACGTCACGTCTCTATCTGCGCACGGCAATTGTTCTCGGCTACGGTCCATCCGAAGTCTCTCACACGGACTCGAAATCACGAACTCGGTATCTTCATCACTCTGCGGAAGATATCTATCCGAACACGTCCTCGGGAACTCATCCAAACCTGGGAAGATATACTCCATTCCCGTCCATTCTTGATCAATTCACAACGCATCAGAGTGAGGTCCTCTATCCGAACCTAGTCAACTATCTCGTCGACGATGCCGAACTCTGGCCTTCTGGGTGTACGCAATATGACCACTCCTGGGTCCAGGTCTTCTCGTATATTATTCCAGAAAGGTCCTGTCGAGGTCTCTCTCAAATCTCATTTTTGCCGAATTGCCCGGAAGTTATCATCTTTACTGTATCTGTTTCTTGTTCCGGAACGGCTGCATACTCATCGCGACTCTTTCTGGAAGGTATATCCATAATCAACGTCTCTGCATGCGTATCGCATCTCTGATGTCAGCGGAGTGGAACGTCATCTCATCGAATTCTCATGCGACCTCTTTACACCACTCTGCTCCAATGTCGACTGATTCGGACTCGTCTTCTCGCGGCTGCATGGACTGCGCACCAACGGCTATGGTCGTATCTGGAGTCTCCCAAGCAATGTGTCTCATCATAAGAAATCCGAATGATGTCGAACCATCCGATCGATTCGTCAGAACCTCATAATCCCCCAAGAGATCAACAACTTGAGTACAGTTTGATAGTATTCCAGTACATGCCACAGCACTTGTGGACCAACCGTAGAAGGGCAAACCCAAGCCTCACAAATGGCACCGCTAAACTGCCGCAAACCCTAAGGTTCGGAGGCGTTCCATGGTCATTACGTCGAGTTAGGGTTTCATTCTTCTAGAGGGTCCATAGCATTACTTTCTTTGTCTTTCGAATACTTTAAACTTGGAAATGGGTTCCTGACATTCGATCGTCTCTATCGACTATCAACGAATCTGCGTGAAGTCGTCTCTAGCTGGAATCAATCTATCTGATGACCTCGCATCAGGGTAAGCGAATGAACGACATGTCCTAGTCAGTCATCCTCGGGTGACTAGCGACCTTCCATCACATCTCTAAGTATATGCTCATGCTGCAGCAGCTCCAACCTCTGGGCGATATCTCGTCATTTGCAGCAGCAACTGGCTCATTCTTGTGTACGCTGAACAGTGCCTCAATCACCATGAATAAGCGATATATCAATGATCATCACACTCTGGCTGGTCTCTAGCGGTAGCCTGATCCTCTGGTGCCGATCAGCACATCCGAGAAATATTGTAAAAGAGATCTGTCAAACGCTCATGGCGCGAAAACACAATAAAACGAAGCCTCTATGCAATCGTACGTCTCTGGAATCATGCCCTGGTCAGTCCTCGTCCGTGACGAGCTCATGTTGACGCTAGCCGTAGCTCTCTCTGCCCGTGTAATCGTGGCAGCAAAATCATAACCAATATCGATGAGGATAGATCATAGGAATGAATATAATACTGTGCAAGGAAATGTACATCCTAAGGTTTCTTAAGCGGAGTAGCGTATCGTAAGTATGCCGCGGAACATACGTACGGTACGCCACTCTACTCAAGCTACCTACTCCATCAACCAAGGGTCATCCTACACGACGAAAGTTCGGGTATAATACCCCCTCGACTAAGTCTAAGTTCCGTAAGGTCAAGCCTAAGTTTCGTATATATATAAACACTCTAGGCTCTGCATAGTCAAACTTAGACTTGAACCAAGGTTAACCTAGCGCTTTGATACCAACTTTGTCACGAGCCAAATAGCACGTGACTGGCACTTGAATCATATGAAGTCTATAGGACTCCATCCAATTCAAGTAAGCCAAAAGCCCAGAAATCTAAAACCATTTTAAGGAGTAAATAAGGAAAACTAGTTTTTAAGAAGTAAGAAAACATGTTTAAAAACAAGGTTTTTAAATAAGTAGCCGAATATGCATTTGTAAAATCCTCAATGTCTTTTTCTGAAAATTTCGGAAGAGTTTCTTTTGTAAATACTGTCCCCGAACGGGGTACAACATGAATAATATATATATATATATATATATATATATATATATGCACAATAAAAAGGCATCCCCAAGCGGGAGCTAGCTCTTCGTCAATTGACGGTCACAACCATGCAAGAAATATAATATACAACGCCAAAGGGCGAGCATCAAAACTCAAAGGAAAACTCAAATCAGCTTGAAAACCATAATACTACAACCCGCGACACTAAGGTCGAAATAATACACAACCGGTTTTCTAAGTCAGAAACAATATACAAGTTTGGTTGATGGAATTTCTAGATACAACTGAATATACATATACAATGGTGGTTCTGATGCAAAAAAATCCATCTACCAAAGCAAGTCACCCATAAGGGAAGCAGTGTGCCAGGAAAGCCGCAATGAAACCTGTACGGCAAAACCTGCAAGAAACTATGGCACAACGGGGGTGAGTTGCCAACTCGTGAATAGAAAACATCACAGAGCAGAAATCGTATGTATGACACAATCCTAGGTCAATACGATCAGATATTTATATAAACCTCAAATGAATAAGTCTGAAGCATGATAAAGTGGCAATGTAACATCTATACATGAGTGTAGTGCCAAGTGCTCGTGCCAGTGCCTCAGGTAATAACATATCATAAATATGAGGTATGATCAATGTCGACTATATAATGAAATCTATAAGTACGTGGATATCATCCAACTATGTAATCAATGTCATCATGTATGTGGATCTCGTCCAACTATAGGATCAATGTCATCAATGTTAACTATATATATGTGGATATCGTCCACACGTCACCCAATGACAATAAACATCATGCATGTAAATATCATAAAGCATTTGCATGGAAATATGAGGATATAGATCAACATGTGTCGCTCGCGACATATCAAATCATAGAACCTGAGTGTCAAGCATCGACACTCGAAAACATCATGAAAACTGTGCCTAGCATCGGTACGTAAATCCTCATATATATAGGGCTCTGTCAGTTCGGATCGGCCCGTATCATCTCTCAACTCCGGTCGGTATCCCCCAGATATCCGCCGAGCTCAAATACAATCACCGGTAGGTACTACTCCCTTGCCGGGCTCACCGTCTAGCATATACGAGTCTTCTTGCCCCGGGGTACCTCACTGGGTCCACCATATACCTGCAGACGGTGCCTACCGCTCCTCGAATCGGGTTTCACATGCCACTCTCAGAACCGAGAAAACACATGGTGGACGCACTGAAATATCATATCAAGGGTAACCGGGTTTTAAAAACAATACATACTCTCTTTTTAAAATACCCACTGTTCCTAAATCCAGAAATATCATGGAAACAACATATCTCAATGCGCATAATCAGAAAGCATGATGTATGCGACATATAAAAGAATGTAAGTATATCAGTATATCATGCAACATGGAATAGTAATATGCACATATTGGGGAAAACCTCTCTTTTAAAATGAATCAGTTTTAAAGAGTATCTTGTGGTTCCCAAATCTCCAAATCAAGTGAGAAATCATCTATGTATGTGCAAATATGTATGTGTACAAGTATGAGTGTACAACAGGTAGGTGCACGAGTATAAGTGTACAATAAGTATGTGCACAAGTATAAGTGTACAATATGTGAGTATACAAGTATGGATGTAAAATAGGTATGTGCACAAGTATGAGTGTACAATATGTAAGTACACGAATATGAATGTACAATAGATATGTGCACAAGTATGAGTGTACAATATATAAGTACACGAATATGAATGTACAATAGGTATGTGCACAAGTATGAGTGTACAATATGTAAGTACACGAATATGAAAGTACAATAGGTATGTGCATAAATATGCCATGCCAGGATCATATCCTGAATGCAACAGTTCTACAGTGTAGTGACATGGCAATTATCGATGATGAAGTGTGTGAACCGGCAAGCAGGTGTACATGGAACATATGCATTATCGATAATGGTGCCGGTGTCCTAACAACATGATTTTTTTATAACAATAATCATTTGCACATGCAATGCAATGCGAATAACAAGAATATGCAGAAATCGACTAATAAATGCAACAGTGACGCATCTGCCTCAATATAAAAATGTCATACAGTTTGCCATTTAAAATAAGACGAATCGGGGTTTTTAGTAAAATAAGGGCTACGGTGTTTTTAAGGAAAGATGCGTCTTTTGAAAATATCCGTAGAATCCCTTTGCCTATCTTTGAAATACTCCCGATTCATTAGTTTGAGAAAGGTATGACATCGGCCCAGTCTAACATCTACTAAGCAACTACAGATCTAGCTAACACGCTAATCGAGAGGGGTATAGAAACCACCTAAATCTGAGTCGATATATATATATATATATATATATATATAATTTAATACTCGGTGATCCCGCCTCAAAGGTACCGCGTACGATACAATATCATATGACATCCTCGAGTCATGAGTGCGAATCTGTCATCAAAATAAAGCTCGTACGGTAAATCATCGTACGACATCCCAATAGCTGGGTACGGGTCAATATCACATTCCTCTCATCAATTATCAGGTATCCTCATCATCATATCTCATGATCTGGGGTACTGATCTAAGTCTAGTATAAATCGATACCATCTATATAAATATATCTGTGTGTATGAAAACACGCCAAAAGGCCCGCTAAAATCTCATGTCGTATCCCAAATACGAACCACATCATATCACCGATCTCATGGCACTACGCCCAATCTCATCGACTCATCTCCCAATATCATACACTATTCTCATCGTCCAGGTATAACTATAACAAGAAAGCATGTGTGGGTGGGTGGGTGTAAACCTATTCTAAGGTTTACATCTAAACTCTATTCTATCCATAGTACACTACTCACACCTGAATATCCAAGTCACACACATAACGCTATCATACATATATATAGTATATATATAGTATACTAAATATCGAACTACGGGGGTGCTATATGCCATCCACCCGACTTCCCCCGTAGATATAATCTACTCACCTTGAATCCTGCGTGTCGGTGTCGATGTCGCCTTCATCTTCTTCATCGTCTCGAATCATCGTGGCGGTACCTACATGTCACACGTATTGCATCACATTAAGAGCAAATCGAAACCAAAACGACACGTGAAAACCAAAATGATACGCTTAAAAGCTTATAGGTTAGAACCTATAGGTACGCTTTCAAAACAATCAAACAATCCTCGATATCGTCATACAAACGCCAAGTAATCGAGGTAAAACGCAAATATACAAATCCAAAATTTAAAATACGCAATACCAAAATACGAATCAAAACATCAACTATAGAAAAGGGTCCCAGATTCTACCCTAGGTCAAATTGGTCAATTTTGCATATGCCAAGGGTCTATTTTACTGGAGACAAAGCCACAAAACAAAAACGAGCCAAACCTCACTGGTCTGGCCGCAATTTATGGACATAATGGATTTAATTGAGGCCAGAATTTGGGGTTAGGGGCTAGGGTTTTGGTGGTAGCTTCCTAGTTGCCTGCATGCATCACTCTCCTTGCAAAACAATTTTCCGAGTGTCGTGGCGATAGCAGAATTCAATTAACCCTCACAGATTCCACAATTCTTCCTATATCAGTTTCTAAATCCGTATTCTGGGTTTCTAGTCTCTGGTTTAGGTCTGGATTCTAGCACTAGGGGTTTGTGTAGCCTCTACTGAGCTCAATTTCACATCACAACTCTCAAATTCCTTTAACCCTAACTAGAAATTTTCCAAGTCCACAAAATCACACGATATCGGTTTTATCATAACATGGGGGTAAAAGTAATGCAAGTACTAAGCTAAAGGTTCAGATTACCTTATTTGGCAACTCAAGAAAATTCTTGAGTTGCCCCAAGTGGCCAAAATCCTAGCTTTCTTGGTCCAATGTGCTTCCCTTGAGCTTGTGCATCTTTTTTGTGAAATGGGATTTGGGTTTTGAGTTGGTTTTCATTGAGTTTTTTGGCTTGAAGATGGAGGGGGAGGGGGAGGCAGCAGCAGCAGCAGCAGCAACAAGGGGAGGGGAGAGGGAATGAGTGAAGGAAAATGATGGGGGATGGCTCAAGACAAGGTTGACCCCTCACACTCTCTTTCTCTCTCTCTCACCCATACCTCACACTATTCCATTCCTTATTCAATTTCTTTTCTTTTCTAATCCATTTTCGTTCTCTCCTCAATAGTAAACCCAAAATAAAAGCCATGCAAAAATGTAACAAGTGTAAAAATGATACGGTGCAACGTTTTGCACAAAATACGCTTAAAGCGCGATTAGCGATTTTTAATCGCGATTAGCACTAAATTAGCATATAATTAATCATAAAAAGTTACAAATTGCATAATTCACATAAAAGACCCTCTTTTGATAATTTCTATAATTTTCCAATTTTTTCTCTATTTATCGGTATTTAATTATACCGCCTTACTTAAAATATTCTATATTTTATTATTAAATTATAAAAATTCCCCAAAAATAATTTTTTATATTTTTGAAATGTTACATAAGTACCTGAGATGGGCTAAGAAGATGTTCTTGGTGTACGGTAATGGGGACCTTCAGATCGAAGTTTTTACCTACTCTGGCTTCCAAAGTAAAAAGGATGACTCTAAATCCGTCTCGGTTTATGTGTTTACCCTCAATGGAGGTGCGGTCAATTGGAAGAGCTCAAAACAGGACACGTAGCAGACTCGATGATGGAGGCTGGGTACATCGCTGATAACGATGCCGCAAAAGAGGCAGACTGGATGAGGAAGTTCATTTCTGAACTTCAGGTGGTTCCATCCATTGCTGATCCAATACCTTTGTATTGCGATAATATTGGAGCCATGGCTTTGGCAAAGGAACCACGGTCCCATTAGAAATCCATCCATATCTTGAGGCGATGTCACCTGATCAGGGAGATTGTGGATTGCTGGTGTTAGTTATATGTATGCCCTAGAGGCCATTACTGTAAGTACGATGTATATTGTAGTGGATGCTAGGACATATATAGGGAGGACTTTCTTGCTCGACATGATAGTATGCTATCTGGTTGTACTTTATATTAACATGTACTCTGATTGTCTCTAAATTTCATGTTGATAAAGCCCTTAGGATATGTACTCGACTACTGGGACTATGATGAGATCATACTAGTGGGGCCACGGTAGTCGACGAGTACATCCTATAACTGTTCCTAGTCGAGGGTGTATCGAGACAGGGCATCGATGCACCAGAGTAGACTAGCGTATACGCATCTTGACCCATATGGTGGGCGATGGATGATCCCATATCCATCGGTGTTTGACATCAAGGATGGTGTACGGGTGCTCAGTGAAGACTGGGTACACTGGACGGACTCGCCGAGAACTCCTAGATGGTATTATACCTTACGTCAGATGGCAGTTCTCCGGTGACACTGGTACAGAGTAGTCTGTTGACCCGAGATCGTGATAGAGTCTTGTGTGATTCCCACTGTGCTTTGATTTCCATCATACCACGTCCAAGAGGGCCCAAATTGTGACTTAGTCCCTGAAATTTCATGTAATTATTCTTAGGTCTTTTCTTGTTATTTGTTTCTGGGAATTTTTTAATTCCACTCAAGTGTTGAGTTTTCTAGGGTTGTATTGGGGACTTGTTGATTCGATCGGATAATTTAACTTTGTTTAGTTTATCCGGATAATTTTTAGAAACTGTTAAAAAGTTCGAACGGATATCAATAACTCACTTTTTCCCCTGTCGGAAATTTTTTCAAAAGTTGGATTTTTTCTCGAGTTTAAGAACGTTCCAAGTCGTGCAAGTAACACGGTGGACCCTCTAGAAGACAACAAACCTTAACTCGATTATGTGACCGTCTTGAACTGCCTTTTGAACCTTAGGATTTGGGGCAGTACGGCGTGCCATATGTGAGGCGTTGGCTTGACCCTTCTACGGCTGGACCATTGGTACTGTGGCTTGTGATGGATGTTTTTAAACTGATTTCAAGTGTTGAGATATATTGGGGAAATCTTGGGTGTTTGATTATTCGATCGGAAAGTTTAACATTTTCTATTTATCTGGAATGTGATACAATATTTGGAATCCACAAGTAGTTATGAGATAACTAATTTGAATGTTATAAATCTAGCAGTTTAGTCTCAGAAGATCGGTTGCCATGGAATTTTGATGTGATCAATAGTCCGTCGCAATCACGTAGAGTACGCGGATACTCGCCGGGTAAACTTAACAGACAGCCACACCCCATAACCCCGACCAAGTGATTGTAGGAGAACCCCGTCGCCCAAAGCATCCGTTCGGGTGCTCGCGACAGCGGTGTTCCACCTTAATGCACTTCGTCGACGGCATCCAGGGGTGCGGCCGTCTAATAAAGTTTGCGATGAGTATTCGATCAGTTTATCAGGAATCTTGTTGAATTGCCCGACTAGATATTGAAAAGTGTTTTCGATATAGAGACTAAAATGCGGAGTTTATAATTGTTAGGCATGCGATGTCTAAGGAGGTTGCGGATTCCAAATATTGTAGTTTTACACTTTTTTTTCTGCGACCGGAAGCGTAATATGTGATATCGCCAGTTTCGTTGCTATATGTCAACGACAATTGGGATGCGCATATTTACTTACGTTGATGACATCTGATGTTATGTGTTGCTGGATATGTTATATTGGATCGTCGCGTTTTGAATAGCCGGGGTTTTTATGTGAGATGAGAGTTTTTTCTTTTTCATTCATGTAAAATTCATTATCTATGTAATATTCTTTTATTGGGGCACTTCCGAGATGAGGTTGATGTCACCACTTGTATATTATTTACTTTTCCGCATTAGGTAGACCCAAGGCGGGGAGCACAAGTAACCGGGTTCTAGGGTCCAGTGGGAGACCATCTCGAGGAGTCGAGACCGGGTCTCCTAACCCTAGAATTGGCAGTGTTGCTTGCCGCTCTCGTAGGGGTCTAGGGATGTGGGTTTGGCTATTCATCGCGACCGTGGAATCCGTGTTTTATACAGGCTCGTATTGAAAACACGGACGTCCTAGTATATCCAATATTTCATATATATTCTTCTGCTGCAATGTTCTGTGATGAGATCATATTACTGCCTGAGACGAATGTTCATATTATATATATGAGATATATGTTATATTGCAGATTTCGTTTCAAATGCAATTCTTGTGAAGCATAATAAAATGGGACTTCATTAATGAGATTAATGAAACTAAAAGAAACCTAATGATGTTGTGGAATCGAATTTTCAAAAACAAGTAGCTAGGGTTCTTGCTTTGCATAGCGGTGTTCCTTGTAGAACATCCAGCACCTTATTCGATAAGGAAATGGCCGAGATCCCTTCACCGGGAGTGACCCCTTTAGCAATGACTGGCAGATGCTACACCCCTCGGTTTGCCTTTTGATTGCTTTTAGAGTTTTTGCTTTGCATAGTGATATATATGATATATCCTGCACCTTATTCGATGAGGAAAGGGCCGACGATCCCTTCACCGGGAGTGACCCCTTTAGCAAAACTAGAAAAGCCTCAAAAACACTCCATTTAAAATCACTCGATTCTACAACGATATCAAGTTCATTACGCAAAGGGTTTTCTTAAAAACCTGTCGTAGCCCTCCGTCATTTCAGATAAGTAGTATTTAGTATTCGTGCTGCGTTTGTTGACCTCTGTCAAGCCGTAGTGTGCGGTAGCTGATTAGTGCTTATCTGTATAAACATATGATGTGATTGATTTAGGGTAGCATGCGACCTTGTTGACCTCTGTCAAAGGTCGTGCGGGTCGATTTACTTCAATCAGGAAATGACGGGTTGAACTTGACTAGCAGCCTATGGTTTGTTGACCTCTGTCAAGGTCATAGGACGCTAGGGGTAAAATATTATTGGGAATTTCAAGTGTTGAAATTTGCAATGAGATTGCATACCTTCTATGAGATAGTTGGATCCTGAACCCACTGCGAGTAAGAGTTACTCCTGGAAGAGTTTTACACATTACAATTAGCCGATCGAGTAGGTGTCTAAAAAGGTGTTAACGGGGTTACGCCCATGGGAAAACGAGGTTTACTTTAATTAGGTTCGTGCAAAGCACGGGGGACCTCCCTCAAAGTACCGACACTGGCCTGGCTGAAAGATTGGCGAACTTGTAGGGTGTAATTAATCCCAGCTAGTCTTTCCTTTTAGGGTTTGAAGGAAGATTTGATTAAAACAGTGGGAGACATCCTGGTTAGATATATTAGATAACCAATCTAATCTTGCAAGAGCATACGCTGAGTGTTTTCTTCTCTCTCTCTCCAGGTAGCGACCATATCACGCCTTAATCAAGATAATAATACGGATATATTGACCGAACCCGCTTGTTATACTGAGCTGAGGAACGTTGGTCCCGCTCCAACTTATAATTGTTATAAGACAGAGCAAAAAATTGGGGAATACCAGATTTCCCGTGCCCCCAAACGAAGAAAGTGCATGTTGATGCATCTTCTTCGGGTGTGTTCATTACATAGAACTGTTTCTCAGTATCCTTTACGTCCTGGGTATGAGATACCGGATCAGGATCCCGCATATGTAATCTGTTACATGGGCTACAGATAGGTAGAGAACTGAGAACGGGTGATAAGTTTCATGAGATAGAAAACGGTGCAAGTGTTGCAGCCAAGTCTGTTGGTCACTATCACCCTGTATTACCAGAATACATTGATTCTGAACGAATATTATTAGATACAGAACCTGATATACAACATCATATCAGTCTCTTTATTAGTAAAGAAATGATATAATTTTGTAATGTTGGATAATGTTTTTAACATTTCCTATATCAAGAGTTGATCGGTTCATGCACGTTATCTAAAAGTATTGACGTTCTAAATCAAACTACAGTTCTTAGTATACAGAACACACACGAGAGGAAGAGTTCAGAGATGAATGGATCCTTCTTGAGATATTGTAGACTAGGTCATATCAATGCGACCCGACTAGCTGAATTTACATTTAGATGCATATTTAAATCTATTTGAATTTACATCTTGTGAAACTTGCCGGTCATGTCACAAAGATAAGATGACCACATCGTCGTTTATTTGAAACAGAGAAAGAGTTAGTGAACTCTTGGGATTGATACATGCTGATGTATGAAAGTCTCCTGTCTACACATGCCAAGACCGGTTCTTTGTACTTCATTATATTCTCTGATGATCTCTCATAATTCAGACATATGTTCCTGTTGAAACACAAGTCCGAACCTTTTAAGATATTCACAGAATGTAAGTTAGAAGTAGAGAACCAAAATACGGGTATAAGTATTATGTCCTTTGATGAGATCAAGGAGGAGAATACTTGAGCACGGAATTCCTGGACTATTCTAAAGGAGAATGAGATTCTCTCTCAGCATTACTCCTTCGAATACACCACATCACCTTGGTGTATCGGGGCAGAGCAATTGCACCCTATGTGATATGGTGTGCTCTATGATGAATACTACTGAGTTTTCTATTTCCTTTTGGGAGTTATGCACTTGAGAAGTTGCATATCTATTGAATAGGGTTCAAATCAAATCAGTTGCCTACCACTTCATATGTGATATGGAAAGGGAAGAGCCCATATCTTAAGTTTGTTAAGATTTGGGGTTGTCCGGCCTATGTCTAAAAGCAAAATCCGGACAAGCTCGAGGTAAAGACAGATCTGTGGAAGTTTGTTGGATATCCCAAGCATACGCAAGGGAATATCTTCTACCTAATCGAGGAACAAAATATGTTTTGTTTCTCAACATGCCACCTTTGTGAAAGAGAATTTCTTATGAAGAAATTAGTGGTCATGAGGTTGAACTGGAAGGAGTTCCATCTATACAAACTACAGCAGATGATTTGGTAGAACCAAAGGATTCAATGGTAACCAACGAACCTCAGCCTCTCCGCCGATCTAGTAGGGTTCCTCACCCACCTGAGATTTACTTCGGTTTCTCTATGACAGTGGGAGCGAGGATTGCATCATGAGATGATGACCCAACTAGTTTCGGGCTGGCCATCAAGAGTGGGACTCTGTAAGAATGGCTGGATGCTTAGCATCTGAGATGGAATCCTTATACACCAACAAAGTATGGACTTTGGTTGCTTTATCTGAAGGGTTAAATCCCCATCAGGAGCAAGTATATCTTGAGAAGATTACTTGGTGTACATGAAAAAGTTGAGACTTTCAAAGCTATGCTTAAGTCCATCCAGATCCTACTTGCCACGGCTACATACCATGACTACGATATCTGGTGGTTGGGTGTCATGACTGCTTTTCTAAATGATGTTTTAGTAGAGAGCGTCTATAAGTACACAGCCAGAGGGCTTCGTAGACAGTGGGAGCAGCGGAAACGTGTACAAGATGTTTTATGTGATAAAACAGGCATCGCAGAGTTGGAACGTCTGTTTTGATGTGGTAGTCAAAGAGTTTGACTTCATCAAAATGGTAGATGAACCTTGTATATACAAAAAGGTAGTAGGGAGTATGGTTGTGATCCTCGTAGAGTACGTGGATGACATACTCCTGATAGGGAAGGAGTTTCCTATGCTACGCTCGGTCAATCTCCGCTTATCACAATGATTCTCCATATAGGATCAAAATGATACCTCCTGAATCCTGGATTTTGGATCTATGAGATAGATCTAATTGGATGTTAGGATACTCACTAGTTGTAGTGAGATGGTATCAATCGATCCTGGGGAGAATCACTGGAAAGGTTCCAGGATGATAAGGACGACTGAATGTCAGTCGCAGGCATTGTCTTTTACCCTCAGTGGAGGGACGGTATGTTGGAAGAGTTCCAAGTTAGATACCGTGATTTACTAGACGATTAAAGGCAAGATACATTGTTACCAAAGATGCTACCAAAGAGGCAGTCTGGATATATATAAGTTCATGAGATGAACTTCGTTCCTACCATTGTGTGACAATGGAGTTGTGGCTTTTGCCTAGGAACCCCCGTCCCATCTGAAATCCAGATATAATTCTTAGGCAGTATCACCTGATCATGGAGATGGTTTATCTCTAGGGAGATCGAGGTTAGGAGTGTTGGAGATAGTGCCCTCAGAGTCAATTATTAGGTCACAGGTACGTGATTGCAATGATTGATGGAGGACCTATCCCGGTAGGACAGTCTTACTCGAGATGATAGTATGCTATCTGGTTTACCTTTATCATCGTGTACTGTTTTAGGTGACCTGACAAGTTGCTATTACACGTTGATAGAGCCCCTAGAATTCTTGCTTGACCACCAGCAGTATGAGGGCGATCATATAAGTGGGAGCTGGGGTCTATAAGCATATCCTTAAATGGTCCCTAGTCGTGTGAGTTTCGAGACAGGGCATCGATACTCCAGAGTAGACTAGTGTATACAGTCAAGACCCCGACGAGGGGCGGTGGCCGGTCTCACAAGCCACTGGTGTCAGTTGGATCATCTAAGATGTATACAGGTGCTCATTGGGTTATGAGTACACCGGACAGGACTCGCCGGGAACATGCTAGTTGGTCATATACCAGATGTCAGATGGCAGTTCCCTGGTGACATGTGTGCAGGTTAGTTCATCGACCTGGGGATCGTCATTTGTCTTGTTTGAGTTCCCACTGTACTTTGATTACTACCCTACCACGGCTCAAAGGAGTCGTGCAAACAGGTTTTAGTTGGGTACAGTCCCGAGCCACATGGAGGCAGTGAGCGTATCTTCAGGGGTTCGTCTCTCCCGGTATTGGGGGTGAGGTTGTGCTGTGTCTAGGAGAGCCATTACACGAAGCCCTCAGCCGAGGCAAAGAGATTTACTGGTAGGTATTCCAGTAGTATCTCAGGGTGTTCTGGGATACACTCCGACACGACTTGTACCGCTTTTGGGGGTCTGACTTTTACCAACCCCCTAGGCCCGCCATGCGATGCTCATAGACGAACGGACCGGACTGTACGGATATTGTCACTGACAGGCTCAGTAGGGAGTCAGGCTGAGTTCGCTCACAGACGTCTCTTTTGGTCAATACCTGGTAGCCCGTTATGTATTGGCTTATACCTCTAACGTGCTAGTGGTTAAATCCACAACCAAGGTGTTGATGAGTCTTTAGAGTCCCCCACATTCAGTTACTCAGCTTTCGGGCGAAAGGTTGTAGAGGCCGTATGGAGATATGGCAAGGTCCGATCAGATACGTGCGGTATTGCACGGATCAGGATCGGACAGTCTGTACTATAGGCCGTATGGATATATGGCAGGGTTCGATCAGATACGTGCGGTATTGCACGGATCAGGATCGAACAGATATTACTAGCCGGCTTTGGTTTAAGCCGGATCCTAGTATAGTACAGTGTAGATTTTGTCTCATTGCATTTGTATTTCGGTCGGAATACAAATGCGGGTGTGTATGCACAGTATCGGGGTTTTCCTGTAATTTATTACGGGACCAGTTTTCTGGAGTTGCCAGTTTGCTTTCCGTTTCGGCCAATTTCCTTTGTATCGTTCATTGGCCGAAGTTTGGTGGAGGAAGGCTTATTTGCATTGTTGCACATAAGCAATTGTGGAGGGGGGTCTTTGCATTTTTATCATGTCATGATTATAGCACCATCCTTTGACTTGATTTCTTCATGATGGCATGACTTTTTGAGTCATCATGGTTCATGATTGTTGGATTTTGTGAGGTGATGATGGTGGTGTTGAGTGTTGAGTTTACCTTGTGATCATTCCCTTTTGCATGATAGACTTTCCTCTCTCTCTCTTGTTTTTGATATGAGAATGACTCTCTCATTTTAGGGAACCATCTCATTCTTCCCCTCCTCTCTCTAGCATGGCCGGCCACTTCACAAGTGGACTGTCCAAAATTTTGGGTGGGTTATTTTAGTTCATATCATGCTCCAAAATACCCCAAGCTCCTTCACATTTTTGTTCTTGCTTCATTCCTCCACCAAATGGCAATTCCACAACCCCAATGTGAGACTTGAGGACTACATATTCTACAGCGAACCTTGGGCACGTCGAGTAGCCGGCTTCGTGCCCGAGTTGCCTCGGCATTGAGGTGGGAGCCCATAAAAGAAGTAGGCGATGTGGTGCACTTCCGGCGACGAGGAGGAGACGGGACATTCCGCAAGAGATCGGGACGATGACGAGAAGACCGGAGGACTTGGATCGTCGGTATATCTCTTTCCCATCTTATTGTTTGCTAGGACTAGTTAGTGGTTCGATCCGGGTATTAGTGCGCGGCGGTTTGCCAGTTCAAGAAAAATTAAAGTTTATCACCGCTTCCGTATTTGGCCGTCGGATTGACGGCCGGGGCGCCGCCGTGCACTTACAGTGGTATCAGAGCCTCGCCATTAACTTAGTCTAGCTTGGTTTAATGTGTTTTGCATTTCCGATCGACCAAAATTCCAAAATCTACATTTTTGCTAGCATCAGTTTTCTGTTGAAATTTTTTGGTCTCGAAAATTTTTTCAGGTTGTAAAATAGTGATGCACTGGATGTTATAAGCATACTGTAGAAATTCGACACAGTAAGTCGACCAACAGAGCGCGGAACCGCGGCAAAACCCCCCCTTGGGCCGCGGTTCCGCCTCCTAATAGTGTCCTTACTGTGTCAAATTTCTTCAGTAGCTTTCTGGGGTGAAAATTAGGGTTTTGGAATATTAACATTGGGCCAAGAATTTCCTGATCTCCTACAGTAATGCTTTGGGGCCCACTTGTTAAAATTTGATTGATCGGATATTTTAAACACATTATTTCACAGTATTTACATTATATCTGCGACCGTGAATGTCACTTGATCGGTAAATCCGGTCTAACTGCTATAGCCCGGTTAGACGGATTTACGAACGTGACTTTCACGTTGATGTTCTGTTTTTGCTGTGATGTTGCGGATTGGTCGTGGGGGATAGCCTGGATGCAATGCTAGTACAGTTCTGTTGTATTATGTACATTTGATATTGCGGGGCGAGCGTCCGACATGTGGACTGCCGTCACTGCCTGTTTGTATTATTCTTTTGGGGCACGACCTGGTTGCGGTCGATGTACCCGTTGTATGTATATTTTACTTTCTGTACTAGGCTTACCCCGCGGCGGGGTGCACGGATAGCCGGGTTCCAGAGGGCAACAAGCCCGCATCTTATGGCGTTGAGACGGAGGGGGCTTCACTCTAGGATTGGCGGGCTATTCGCCGCACTCGTAGGGGGTACAGGTTGACCCAGGAGGGGTGCCCAAGTTACCGGATTCCGTGAAGTGCTGGGTGGTCCATTCACGGTGCTGAAGGGGGCTGCCTCGCTTCAGGTTTTGGCGGGTAACTTGCCGCGCCCGTAGGGGTCTAGGATTTCATTGCGCAGGCTATCCACACGACCAGGGGAACGTCGGGTTTCAGTAGTGGCTCTGTGAAACCCGGGGATCCCAGATATCTGTATTGTTTCTGTGATGCTGTTCATTCTCTGTGATGTTGCATTTCTATCACGCCTTGAGCGAATATAATATATTGGTATATATATTAGTAGATGTTGTATATGTTTTGCATCCGCGCTAGTCCAGTCCCCGCTCTGTCGTTAGTTAGCTAACCTAACGGGTAATGACGGGACCCAGTGGCAAATGCGGATGGCATATACGTACATCAGTATATTTTCGTTCTTTTTGGTGTGATCAATTGATGGGACTGCATTGATTCGGATCAATGCAAGTTAAAAACAAACCTAATCTGATGTTGTTGGAACACTTTTCAAAAAGCTGTTATTGCAAGGACGTTCACTTTTGTTTTGCATCGTGATATTCAGTTGGAATATCCTGCTCCTCAGTCGACGAGGCAAGGGCCGAGATCCCTTCACCGGGAGTGACCCCTTGGACAAAAAGTTTGCGTCAGGGCATTAACTTCACTATAGCCGATTGCTTTTGCTTTGCACCGTGGTATTCAGTTGGAATATCCTGCACCTCATTCTACGGGGAAAGAGCCGAGATCCCTTCACCGGGAGTGACCTCTTTAGTAAAGGTTTTCGTCACTATATTTTAAAAGGCTATCCGTTCCTTCAACGATATCCAGTTCATTACGTTAAAGGTTTTCGCCAGAAACCATTCGTAGCCCTCCGTCGTTTCATACGGGTAGTCAATAGTATTCAAGCTGTGTTTGTTGGCCAAAATCAAGGCACAGTGTTTGGTAGCTGTTGGTTATTCATATGCAGCATAGATAGATGCGTTGGTTTGGAACAGTCGTATAGCCTTGTTGGCCAAAGTCAAGGGCTTGTGCGGGTGGATTCGAATCAACCTGGAGAATGACGGGTAGAACTTAACATGTGACTTATGATTTGTTGGCCAAAGTCAAGGTCATAAGAGCATGGGGCAGAAATCACATCGGGAGTTTCAAAAGAACTGAAACTTGCCAGATATGCGCATACCTTCTGGAGTGTGATCATGTGAGCAGATTCCGTCACGTTATCATGCGATGATAGTTGGATCCCGATTCCCACTGATGAGTTAGTTTACTCCTCGGGTAACCCCGACTAATTCTTCTTTTAGGTTTGGAGGAGAATTTGAGGTACAGTGGGAGGATTCCAGATTAGATAAATTGGTAACCATTCTGATCTAGGTTAGAGTGCACGCTGAGTGTTTCTTTTCTCTCTCTCTTTGGCAGCGACCATTGACCCGACCCTAAGACGATGACTCAGTGACCAAGTTGACCGAACCTTCTAAACACTGGCTTTTGGATTGTTAGAGTTGCAAACCTCATTGCCACTCCTACTTTTACCCTTTTCTCCTGGACACCCCGTATTACTACGAACGTCCACTTCCATTGGACAAAACCATCGTATGGTTAGATACGAACTCGAAGGAATTTATTCGAGGATGGTTTCCGGTTCTGGAGAAAACGGATAGCATTATTCAGTTGTCTTTTCCTTCCACCTTCTCTCAGGTTGCGAGTACTCCTTGGTTTAGGAGTAGTACACCTATTACGCAAATTGGATAGTCTTCTTCCAAACCTTAGGCTGGTGTCGACCAGTAGGGAATGAAGAAAACCAATTATCATAACGATGGTGTGCAGAAGGTATTAAGTTAAGACAAAACAAGGGATTAGTAAGAAGGCAAAGTAAATTGCGACTGATATTCACGACCAGACCAAGTATTTCTTCGCCAATCCTAAATCACCTTTGTATTTCTCCAGGACACTCCGTATCATTACGAAGATCCACAGTTTATTGGATATTCCATCGTATGGTTATATACGAACTCGAAAGGAACTCGTTCCAGTTCGGGGATGGATTCTGGTCCAGGAGAAATAAGAATAAGATTTATTCAGGTGTCTTTTATTTTCACCTTCTCTCGCATTGCGAGTGATCCTGGATTAGGACAGCACACCCTTTATGCTTATTGGATAGTCTTCTTCCAAACCATAGGCTGGTGCCGAACGGTAGGGAAGGGAGAAAACCATTTGGCCTAAGGGGTGTGCAGAAGGTAATGACTAAAGACATATGAAGGGATCTGGAGAGGTGGCAAAGAGATATACGGTTACAGTCATAAATCTGGAAGAGGCATTACTAGGAATACCGGGATACCCCATCGAAACATTTCAATGTTTCAGTTTCACTGTGTACTGTTAAAAGAAAACTGATTTCCCGATTAGACACTTGCTCCAGGGTATGTATTTACCAGGTATGACTCTCACATCTGTATGGTTTTACAGATGATGAGTGGGAGTAAGTTATTGGGAATTAGGTGATCATCCTCATTATATCGGGATTCGTTGTAATCGGTGATATTTGAGGAAGTCACCTGGGTTGTTTGCCGGACGGCAAATATTTGGTTTTGAATATCCGCTGTTATGCACCAATTTCAAATTGATATATCTGTACGTCTATTTTCATAGAGTGAGATATACCTTTATGAAGTTATGTCTGCGACATTTACCTATATCAGTGGATGGTTAGGTAAGGAGCATTAAACAGCGGTGTAATTCTTCTTAACCATAAGTACAGTTTTCAACCTACGACACACAGTGAAAGAGTTATCAGACTCAAGGGACTTATACAGAGTATTGTATGTTGTCCAGGGTCCATCAGGACAGAGGGATTGGTCCTCGTACTATATTCGGTTTACTTATGACTTCTCTAGTTTTTAGACAGGTGTTTTCGTGGAAACACAGGGTCCGAATTTTGAGAAGTTATAGGTATTTGAATAGAGTAGAGAACCAGGTATAGCAAGTATCGGGATTCTTCAAAGTGATCGAAGATGTAGATACTTGTGTATGGTATTCAGTTGATAGTAATGATTAAGAGATCTTGCTTCTCTTTCAGGTTACTCATGATTGGAAGCATTCCTAAGTTGAGTAGCGCTGATCGGCCTTCTTCCATTTAGTTGACATGCACTGGAGACAGTTGCATGATTTGGATCTGGTTCAGTTAAATCAGTGCCTCTGGTCCTATATGGGATATAGAACAGTTCGTATCTTAACGATGTTAAGGTACGGGGAGTTGTCCGGCTTATGATTAAAACCAGACTCTGGATAACTCAAGGCACATTTCTGTAATGGCTGTTTGTGGGTTGACCCAGGCTATGACGAGGGTTGACTTTCTACCATCTGGATGAACAATAGCAATATTGTTCTAGACTCGCCACAGTTTTATTAAAAATGGATTTTTTCAGAAAACAGTAGTGGGAGTATGGTAGAACTGGAAGTGATTCCAGAACCACAAACGATTACTGAAGATTTGACAAGAAACCTGAAGATTCAATCTGGATTGACATTCCATTGGCCACTCCGCAGATAAGGTGGGTAACTTCAGGCACCCGAGAGGTACTACGGTAGCCTTAAGGACGGTGACAGGGAAGTTCTTGTTTACCCACAATTACCATTGCTGTTGTTCCAGGCTGCAAGACCCGGCGGGAGGATGAGTATAGCGTCGTTCTGAACTCGCTTTAGAAGTGTACGTGTATATGACTCTGCCAGAGGGTTGTCGTAGTCAGTGGGAGCAACGGAAGCATTGGTGGACAGATAGCTTATGTCTATTTATAGACTAAAGCAGATGTAGCGGAGATAGATCATCTATTTCTGACGTGACAGTCATAGGTTTGACTTCATCAGAATAGGGGATGGATCTGTTGAGAAGGTAGTAGGGTGTGATATCCTGGTATTTGGATGACATACACAGAATAGGAAAGGAAACTCCTATACTGCGATCGGTTATACTTTGGTCGTCACACAGTTGTTTCTCCACATGGGACTTGGAAATTATATCAGACATACTGGTTACTAGATCTATGGTTTTAGATCTAGATTTGGGTGGTTTCCCAATCGGGGTACTTGACAGCATTCTAAGGGTATTTAGAATGGACGACTCCATGCACGGTAGTGTACCTGCAGGTAATGGAGTCACCCTCTCTAAAGGGGTCTTGCAGACTAAATTGGAGAGGGATGTGCATGATTGGCAGATCACTTGCTCAGGCAATTGAGTCAATCATGAGATGTCAAGTACCACACCAGACATTGTTCTTGCACTAGATGCAATAAGCTGACATTAATCCAATCCTGGAGAAACAGTCGGAAGCAGTTTTAGAACATAAGTGGATGTTCTAGGGATATGATAACGACAGCCTTATTCGGGAGACAGTTATCATTCCAGGCTTCCAAGGTGACATGGACGACAAGGAGGTTGTCAGAGTTATAGTTTTTCCTTCTGATGAGGGGCAGTATTTTGGACAGGTGGTCCAAGGCAATACTGAGGGTGGCATGGCGCAAGATACTGATTAAGTTCGGTTGACGATACAGTCTAAGATGTTTGGATTTGGAGTTCACTTATGAGCTATGTCTCATCAGACATCCAGTCACATTCTAAGACAGGTATTGCTCATTTCGGAAGATGGGTTTTCTCCGCGAGCTTGAGATATAGAGAGACATAGAAAGAAACAACAAAGCGGATCCACTCACTAAGGCTATTCCTCGAACGCAATAGTTTCGCAAACGAGCTTTGTGAGACTGACTAGTAGAGGAGTTGGGTGTTCGGTATCACACGGGCTGTGAGTATGCGACATCGCAATAATTAGCCTTGAGTGCAAGTGGAAGATTGTTGGAGATAGTGCCCTCAGAGTCAATTATTAGGTCACAGGTACGTGATTGCAATGATTGATGGAGGACCTATCCCGGTAGGACAGTCTTACTCGAGATGATAGTATGCTATCTGGTTTACCTTTATCATCGTGTACTGTTTTAGGTGACCTGACAAGTTGCTATTACACGCTGATAGAGCCCCTAGGATTCTTGCTTGACCACCAGCAGTATGAGGGCGATCATATAAGTGGGAGCTGGGGTCTATAAGCATATCCTTAAATGGTCCCTAGTCGTGTGAGTTTCGAGACAGGGCATCGATACTCCAGAGTAGACTAGTGTATACAGTCGAGACCCCGACGAGGGGCGGTGGCCGGTCTCACAAGCCACTGGTGTCAGTTGGATCACCTAAGATGTATACAGGTGCTCATTGGGTTATGAGTACACCGGACAGGACTCGCCGGGAACATGCTAGTTGGTCATATACCAGATGTCAGATGGCAGTTCCCTGGTGACATGTGTGCAGGTTAGTTCATCGACCTGGGGATCGTCATTTGTCTTGTTTGAGTTCCCACTGTACTTTGATTACTACCCTACCACGGCTCAAAAGAGTCGTGCAAACAGGTTTTAGTTGGGTACAGTCCCGAGCCACATGGAGGCAGTGAGCGTATCTTCAGGGGTTCGTCTCTCCCGGTATTGGGGGTGAGATCGTGCTGTGTCTAGGAGAGCCATTACACGAACCCCTCGGCCGAGGCAAGGAGATTTACTGGTAGGTATTCCAGTAGTATCTCAGGGTGTTGTGGGATACACTCCGACACGACTTGTACCGCTTTTGGGGGTCTGACTTTTACCAACCCCTAGGCCCGCCATGCGATGCTCATAGACGAACGGACCGGACTGCACGGATATTGTCACTGACAGGCTCAGTAGGGAGTCAGGCTGAGTTCGCTCACAGACGTCCCTTTTGGTCAATACCTGGTAGCCCGTTATGTATTGGCTTATACCTCTAACGTGCTAGTGGTTAAATCCACAACCAAGGTGTTGATGAGTCTTTAGAGTCCCCCACATTCAGTTACTCAGCTTTCGGGCGAAAGGTTGTAGAGGCCGTATGGAGATATGGCAAGGTCCGATCAGATACGTGCGGTATTGCACGGATCAGGATCGGACAGTCTGTACTATAGGCCGTATGGATATATGGCAGGGTTCGATCAGATACGTGCGGTATTGCACGGATCAGGATCGAACAGATATTACTAGCCGGCTTTGGTTTAAGCCGGATCCTAGTATAGTACAGTGTAGATTTTGTCTCATTGCATTTGTATTTCGGTCGGAATACAAATGCGGGTGTGTATGCACAGTATCGGGGTTTTCCTGTAATTTATTACGGGACCAATTTTCTGGAGTTGCCAGTTTGCTTTCCGTTTCGGCCAATTTCCTTTGTATCGTTCATTGGCCGATGTTTGGTGGAGGAGGGCTTATTTGCATTGTTGCAAATAAGCAATTGTGGAGGGGGGTCTTTGCATTTTTATCATGTCATAATTATAGCACCATCTTTTGACTTGATTTCTTCATGATGGCATGACTTTTTGAGTCATCATGGTTCATGATTGTTGGATTTTGTGAGGTGATGATGGTGGTGTTGAGTGTTGAGTTTACCTTGTGATCATTCCCTTTTGCATGATAGACTTTCCTCTCTCTCTCTTGTTTTTGATATGAGAATGACTCTCTCATTTTAGGGAACCATCTCATTCTTCCCCTCCTCTCTCTAGCATGGCCGGCCACTTCACAAGTGGACTGTCCAAAATTTTGGGTGGGTTATTTTGGTTCATATCATGCTCCAAAATACCCCAAGCTCCTTCACATTTTTGTTCTTACTTCATTCCTCCACCAAATGGCAATTCCACAACCCCAATGTGAGACTTGAGGACTACATATTCTACAGCAAACCTTGGGCACGTCGAGTAGCCGGCTTCGTGCCCGAGTTGCCTCGGCATTGAGGTGGGAGCCCGTAAAAGAAGTAGGCGATGTGGTGCACTTCCGGCGACGAGAAGGAGACGGGACATTCCGCAAGAGATCGGGACGATGACGAGAAGACCGGAGGACTTGGATCGTCGGTATATCTCTTTCCCATCTTATTGTTTGCTAGGACTAGTTAGTGATTCGATCCGGGTATTAGTGCGCGGCGGTTTGCCAGTTCAAGAAAAATTAAAGTTTATCACCGCTTCCGCATTTGGCCGTCGGATTGACGGCCGGGGCGCCGTCGTGCACTTACAGTGGTATCAGAGCCTCGCCATTAACTTAGTCTAGCTTGGTTTAATGTGTTTTGCATTTCCGATCGACCAAAATTCCAAAATCTACATTTTTGCTAGCATCAGTTCCCACTGTGCTTTGATTACTACCCTACCACGGCTCAAAGGAGTCGTGCAAACAGGTTTTAGTTGGGTACAGCCCCGAGCCACATGGAGGCAGTGAGCGGATCTGCAGAGGTTCGTCTCTCCCGGTATTGGGGGTGAGGTCGTGCTGTATCTAGGAGAGCCATTACACAAAGCCCTCGGCCGAGGCAGGAGATTTACTGGTAGGTATTCCAGTAGTATCTCAGGGTGTTCTGGGCTTCACTCAGACACGACTTGTACCGCTATTGGGGGTCTGACTTTTACCAACCCCCTAGGCCCGCCATGCGATACTCATAGACGAACGGACCGGACTGTACGGATATTGTCACTGACAGGCTCAGTAGGGTGTCAGGATGAGTTCGCTCGTCGACGTCCCTTTTGGTCAATAACTGGTAGCCCGTCATGTATGGCTAATACCTCTGACGTGCTTGTGGTTAAATCCACCGCCATAGTATTGACGAGTCTTTAGAGTCCACCACACTCAGTTACTCAAGTTTCGGGCGAAACGCTGTAAAGGCCGTATGGAGATATGGCATGGTTCGATCAGATACGTGCGGTATTGCACGGATCGTGATCGGACGGATTTTACTGGCCGGCTTTGGTTTAAGCCGGATCCTAGCATTAGACGGTGTAGATTTTGTCTTTTCGTATTTGTGTTCAGTGGGAATACAAATGCGGGCATGTATAAGCAGTTGCGGGGTTTTCCTGTAATTTATTACGGCATCAGTTTTCTGAAGTTGCCAGTTTGCATTCCGTTCCGGCCAGTTTCCTTTGTTCCTTCACGGCCGGACTTTTCGATGGAGGGGGTTATTTGCAAGTTTGCAAATAACGTTTATGGAAGGGGTTTCTTGCATATTGGTGGCATCATGATGGTTACTTGTATCATTAGATTCTATTTCCATCTCTTTCTTGCATTAAATGAGATTAGAATGTGATTTGAAATGGTTATCATTTCCCTTGGGTGTGGTCACCATTCTATCTTTCCAACACTCACCTCCTTTCTTGTTTTTGCTCTCCATCTCATTCTCATCATATAAGGGCCGGCCACATTTTGATATGAGAGATTTTTTTTTGGTGGTGGCATATTTCCTTCATCTCATTCTTGCAAGAAAATGATAGCTCCATTTTTCCATAAGCTCATTTTCTTTCTCCACCTCCACATCCATGGCAACTACACTAAACCCCAAAGAGACATGGTTTCTACACTTGCCTATAGCATCCCTTGGACGTGTCGGCTAGCCAACTTCGCGCCCGAGTTGCCTCGGTCGAGAGGTGGGAGCCCGTAAAAGATATCGGCTACGTGGTGCCCTTTCCGACGAGGAGGTGACGGACGGAGATTCCGCGGGAGATCGGAGTGAAGACGAAGACCGGAGGACACGGATCGCTCGGTATAGCTTCTACCCCATTCTCTTGATTGCTAGGATTAAGTTAATGGTTACGATCCGGGTTTTATTGTCCGCGGTAGCGCCAGTTTAAAAGTTAAGAAAATTTTTGATTCCGCATTTTGGCCTCGAGTGGACGGCCGGGGCGCTGCCGTGGCGCAACATTGTATCAGAGCCACGCCATTAACCTAGTCTAGCTTGCTCTAACGTGTTTACAAGTTCGATCGAACGGAATTTCCGAAAACCCATTTTCATTTGCACAGTTTTCTGTCGAAATTTTTTTGGCTCCAAAAATTTTTCAGTACATTGCAGTGACATGTGCAGGGAATTCTAAGCATTCTGTGAAAATTTGGTCGTGTGATCTCACTATTCCACCGCGGAACCGCGGCCAAACCCATGTATTTGCCGCGGTTCCGCGGCCATTTTTACTATTCATTAGACCAAATTTTTTTGCAGTGATCTCCTGGGTTGAAAATAGGGTTTTTGGAATATTCTTTTTGGGCCTAGACTCTCTTTAAGTGCTACAGTAATGCTTGGGGCCCACTTCGATAAATTTGATCGATCGAAAAGTTTAAACACATTAGTTCATAGTATTTACATTATATCTGCGACCGTGAATGTCACTTGATCGGTAAATCCTGTCTAACTGCTATAGCCCGGTTAGACGGATTTGCGAACGTGACATTCACGTTGATGTTCTGTGATTGTGCTGTGTTGTTGCGGATCGGTCGTGGGGGATAGCCTGGTTGCAGTATTAGTACAGTTTTGTTGTATTATGCACATTTGATATTGCGGGGAGAGCGTCCGACATGTGGACTGCCGTCACTGCCTGTTTGTATTATTCTTTTGGGGCACGACCAGGTTGCGGTCGATGTACCCGTTGTATGTATATTTTACTTTCTGTACTAGGATTACCCCGCGGAGGGGTGCACGGATACCCGGGTTCTAGAGGGCAACGGGCCCGCATCTCATGGCATTGAGACGGAGGGGGCTTCACTCTAGAATTGGCGGGCTATTCGCCGCACTCGTAGAGGGTATAGGATTGACCCAGGAAGGGTGCCCAAGTTACCGGATTCCGTGAAGTGCTGGGTGGTCCATTCACGTTGCTGAAGGGGGCTGCCTCGCTTCAGGTTTTGGCGGGTAACTTTCCGCGCCCGTAGGGATCTAGGATTTCATTGCACAGGCTATCCACACGACCAGGGGAACGTCAGGTTTCAGCAGCGGCTCTGTGAAACCCAGGGATCCCAGATATCTGTATTGTTCTGTGATGCTCTACATTTCTGTGATGTTGCATTTTATCACGCCTTGAGCGAAATATTATATATTGATATATATACTAGTAGATGTTGTATATGTTTTGCATCCGCGCTAGTCCAGTCCCCGCTCTGTCGTTAGTTAAGTAACCTAACGGGTGATGACGGGACCCAGTGGCGAATGCGGATGGCATATACGTACATCATTATTTTCGTTCTTTTGTGGTGTGATCAATTGATGGGACTGCGTTGATTCGGATCAATGCAAGATAAACAAACCTATTCTGATGTTGTTGGAACATTTTTCAAAAAGCTGTTATTGCAACGACGTTCACTTTTGTTTTGCACAGTGGTATTCAGTTGGAATATCCTGCTCCTCAGTCGACGAGGCAAGGGCCGAGATCCCTTCACCGGGAGTGACCCCTTGGACAGAAGTTTGTGTCAGGGAAATAACTTCACTGTAGCCGATTATTTTTGCTTTGCATCGTGGTATTCAGTTAGAATATCCTGCACCTCATTCTACGGGGAAAGAGCCGAGATCCCTTCACCGGGAGTGACCTTTTTAGCAAAGGTTTTCGTCACTATATTTTTATAAAAAGTTATGCAGTTCCTTCAACGATATCAAGTTCATTACGTTAAAGGTTTTTCGCCAAAAACCAGCCGTAGCCCTCCGTCATTTCCTACGGGTATTATTTAGTATTCGTGCTGCGTTTGTTGACCTAGTCAAGACGTAGTGTTCGGTAGCTAAGTGGTACTTGTTTGTAGCATAAATGGGATTGGTTAGGACAGTCGTGCGGCCTTGTTGACCTAGTCAAGGGCACATACGGATGGGTTTAATGCAATCCAGAATAATGACGGGTTGAACTTGACCGGCGGTTTATGGTTTGTTGACCTAGTCAAGGCCATAAGCCGCTTGGGGTAAAAATCACATCGGGAGTTTCTAAAGAAACTGAAACTTGCCAGGCATGCGCATACCTTCTGGAGTGTGGTGACTTGAGTGGATTCCGTCAAGTTATCATGCGATGATAGTTGGATCCCGATTCCCACTGATGAGTTGGTTTACTCCTCGGGTGATCCCGACTAATTCTTCTGTTAGGTTTGGAGAAGAATTTGAGGTTACAGTGGGAGGTTTCCTGATTAGATAAAGTGATAACCATTCTGATCTAGGTTAGAGTGCACGCTGAGTGTTTCTTTTCTCTCTCTCTTTGGCAGCGACCATTGACCCGACCCTAGACTATGACTCAGTGACCAAGTTAACCGGACCTTCTTATAAGACCGGCTTTTGGATTGTCAGAGTTACAGACCTCTTTGCCACTCCTACTTTTACCCTTTTCTCCAGGACACCCCGTATTACTACGAACGTCCACTTCCATTGGACAAAACCATCATATGGTTATATACGAACTCGAAGGAATTCGAGGATGGTTTCCGGTTCTGGAGAAAACGAATAGGTCTATTCAATTGTCTTTTCCTTTCACCTTCTCTCATTGCAAGTACTCCTTGGTTTAGGAGATAGTACACCTATTACGCAAATTGGATAGTCTTCTTCCAAACCTTAGGCTGATGCCGAACGGTGGGGAATGAAGAAAACCAATTAGCCTAAACGGTGTACAGAAGGTATTAAGTTAAGACAAAGAAAGGGATTAGTAAAAGGGCAAAGTAAATTGCGACTGCTATTCACGACCAAACCAAGTATTTTTTCACCAATCCTAAATCACCTTTGTATTTCTCCAGGACACTCCGTATCATTACGAAGATCCCAAGTTTATTGGATAATCCATCGTATGGTTATATACGAACTCGAAAGGAACTTGTTCCAGTTCGGGGATGGATCCTGGTTCAGGAGAAATAGGAATAAAGTTTATTCGGTTGTCTTTTATCTTCACCTTCTCTCGCATTGCGAGTGCTCCTAGGATTAAGACAGTACACCCATTATGCTTATTGGAAAGTCTTCTTCCAAACCATAGGCTGGTGCCGAACGATAGGGAAGGAAGAAAACCATTTAGCCTAAAGGGGTGTGCAGAAGGTAATGACTAAAGACATATAAAGGGATTTGGAGAGATGGCAAAGAGATATACGGTTACATTTGTGAATCTGGATAATGGAAGAGGCATTACTAGGAATACCCGGATACCCCATCGAAACATTTCAATGTTTCAGTTTCACTGTGTACTGTTAAAGGAAAACTGATTTCCCGATTAGATACTTACTCCAGGGTATGTATTTACCAGGTATGATTCTCACATCTGTATAGTTTTATAGATGATGAGTGGGAGTGAGTTATTGGGAATTAGGTGATCGTCCTCATTATATCGGAATTCGTTGTAATTGATGATATTTGAGGAAGTCACCTGGGTTGTTTGCCGGACGGCAAATATTTGGTTTTGAATATCCGTTGTTATGCACCAATTTCAAATTGATATATCTGTACGTCTATTTTTATAGAATGAGATATACCTTTTGAAATTATGTCTATGGCATTTACCTATATCAGTGGATGGTTAGGTAAGGAGCATTGAACAGTGGTGTAATTCTTCTTAACCATAAGTACAGTTTTCAACCTACGACACACAGTGAATGAGTTATTAGACTCAAGAGACTTGTACAAAGTATTGTATATTTTCCAGTGTCCATTAGGACAGAGGGGTTGGTCCTCGTACTATATTCAGTTTACTTATGACTTCTCTAGTTTTTAGATAAGTGTTTCGTAGAAACACAAGGTCCGAAGTTTTGAGAAGTTATAGGTATATGAATAAAGTAGAGAACCAGATGTTGCAAGTATCGGGATTCTTCAATGTGATCGAAGATGTAGATACTTGTGAATGGTATTCAGTTGATAGTAATGATTAAGAGAACTAGCTTCTCTTTCAGGTTACTCATAATTGGAAGTACTCCTAAGTTGAGTAACGCTGATCGGCCTCTCTCTATTTAGTTGACATGCACTGGAGACAGCTGCATGATTTGAATCTGTTTCAATTAAATCAGTGCCTCTGTTTCTATATTGGATATAGAACATTTCATATCTTGACATTGTTAATGTACGGGGAGTTGTCCGGCTTATGCTTAAAACCAGACTCTGGATAACTCAAGGCACGTTTCAGTAATGGCTGTTTGTGGGTTGACCCGGGCTATGACGAGGGTTGACTTTCTACCATCTGGAAGATCAATAGTGATATTGTTCTTAACTCGCCACAGTTTTAATTAAGAAATGGATTTTTTCAGAAAACAGTAGTGGGAGTATGGTAGAACTGGAAGTGATTCCAGAACCGCAAACGATTACTGAAGATTTGATAAGAACCTAAAGATTCAATCTGATTTGACATTCCATTGGCCACTCCGCAGATAAAGTGGGTAACCTCAGGCACCCGAGAGGTACTTCGGTATGCTCAAGGACGGTGGCAGGGAGGTTCTTGTTTGCCCAGACTTGCCATTGCTGTTGTTCCAGACTGTAAGACCCGGCAGAGGATGAGTATAGCGTCGTTCTAAACTGGCTTTAGAAGCGTACGTCTATATGACTCTGCCAGAGGGTTGTCATAGTCAGTGGGAGCAACGGAAGCACAGTAGGCAAGAGGCTTATGTCTATTTATAAACTTAAGCAGATATAATGGAGATAGATCATCTATTTCTGATGTGACAGTCATAGGTTTGACTTCATCAGAATAGGGGATGGATCTATTAAGAAGGTAGTAGGGTGTGATGTCCTGATATTTGGATGACATACACAGAGTAGGAAGTGATATTCCTATACTACGATCGGTTATTCTTTGGTTGTCACACAGTGGTTTCTCCACATAGGACTTGGATATTATATCAGACATTCTGGTTACTGGATTTATGGTTTTAGATCTAGACTTGGGTGGTTTCCCAATCTGGGTACTTTGACAGCATTCTATGAGTATTTAGAATGGACGACTCCTGGCACGGTAGTGTACCTGTAGGTAATGGAGTCACCCTCTCTAAAGGTGTCTAACAGACTAAAGGGGAGAGGGATGTGCATGATTGGCAGATCACTTGCTTAGGCAATTGAGTCAATCATGAGATGTCAAGTACCACACCAGATGTTGTTCTTGCAGGAGATGCAATAAGTTGATATTAATCCAATCCTGGTGAAACAATCGGAAGCAGCTTTAGAACATAAGTGAATGTTCTAGGGATTTGATAACGGCAGCCTCCTTTAGGAGACGGTTATCATTCCAGGCTTCCAAGGTGACCTGGATGGCAGAGTGGCTGTCAGAGTTATAGTTTTCCCTCTGACAAGGGGCAGTAGTTTGGACAGCTGGTCCAAGCAGATACTGAGGGAAGGCATGGCGCAGGATACTGATTAAGTTCAGTTGACGATACAGTCTAAGAAGTTTGGATTTGGAGTTCATTTATGAGCTAGGTCTCATCAGACATCCAGACATATTCTAAGATAGGTATTGCTCATTTCGGGAGATGGTTTTCTCCGCGAACTTGAGATATAGAGAGACATAGAAAGAAACATCACAGCGGATCCACTCACTGAGGCTATTCCTCGAACGCAATAGTTTCACGAACGAGCTTTGTGAGACTGACTAGTAGAGAAGTTGGGTGTTCGGTATCACACGGACTGTGAGTATGCGACATCGTAATAATTAGCCTTGAGTGCAAGTGGGAGATTGTTGGAGATAGTGCCCTCAGAGTCAATTATTGGATCACAGGCACGTGATTGCAATGATTGAGGGAGGACCTGTCCCAGTAGGACAGTCTTACTCAAGATGATAGTATGCTATCTGGTTTATCTTTATCATCGTGTACTGCTTTAGGTGACCTTACGAGTCGCTATTACACGTTGATAGAGCCCCTAGGATTCTTGCTTGACTACCAGCAGTATGAGGGCGATCATATACGTGAGAGCTGGAGTCTATAAGCACATCCTTAAAAGGTCCCTAGTCGTGGGAGTTTCGAGACTGGGCATCGATACTCCATTAGTAGACTAGTGTATACAGTCGAGACCCCGACGACGGGCAGTGGCCGGTCTCACAAGCCACTGGTGTCAGTTGGTTCACCTAAAATGTATACAGGTGCTCATTGGGTTATGAGTACACCGGACAGGACTCGCCGGGAACCTGCTAGTTGGGATTATACCAGACGTCAGATAGCAGTTCCCAGGTGACATGTGTATAGGTTAGTTCATCGACCTGAGATCGTCATTTGTCTCGTGTGAGTTCCCACTGTGCTTTGATTAATACCCTACCACGGCTCAAAGGAGTCGTGCAAACAGGTTTTAGTTGGGTATAGTCCCGAGCCACATGGAGGCAGTGAGCGGATCTGCAGGGGTTCGTCTCTCCCGGTATTGGGGGTGAGGTCGCGCTGTGTCTAGGAGAGCCATTACACAAAGCTCTCGGCCGAGGCAGGAGATTTACTGGTAGGTATTCCAGTAGTATCTCAGGGTGTTCTGGGCTTCACTCCGACACGACTTGTACCGCTATTGGGGGTCTGACTTTTACCAACCTCCTAGGCCAGCCATGCGATACTCATAGACGAACGGACCGGACTGTATGGATATTGTCACTGACAGGATCAGTAGGGTGTCAGGATGAGTTCGCTCATCGACGTCCCTTTTGGTCAATAGCTGGTAGCCCGTCACGTATGGCTAATACCTCTGACGTGCTAGTGGTTAAATCCACAGCCATAGTATTGACGAGTCATTAGAGTCCACCACACTCAGTTACTCAAGTTTCGGGCGAAACACTGTAGAGGCCGTATGGAGATATGGCAGGGTTCGATCAGATACGTGCGGTATTGCACGGATCGTGATCGGACGGATTTTACTGGCCGGCTTTGGTTTAAGCCGGATCCTAGCATTAGACAGTGTAGATTTTGTCCCTTTGTATTTGTGTTCAGTGGGAATACAAATGCGAGCATGTATATGCAGTTGCGGGGTTTTCCTATAATTTATTACGGGATCAGTTTTCTGAAGTTGCCAGTTTGCATTCCGTTCCGGCCAGTTTCCTTTGTTCCTTCACGGCCGGACTTTTCGATGGAGGGGGTTATTTGCAAGTTTGCAAATAACATTTGTGGAAGGGGTTTCTTGCATATTGGTGGCATCATGATGGTTACTTGTATCATTAGATTCTATTTCCATCTCCTTCTTGCATTAAATGAGATTAGAATGTGATTTGAGATGGTTATCATTTCCCTTGGGTGTGGTCACCATTCTATCTTTCCTACACTCACCTCCCTTCTTGTTTTTGCTCTCCATCTCATTCTCATCATATAAGGGCCAGCCACATTTTGATATGAGAGATTTTTTTTCGGTGGTGGCATATTTCCTTCATCTCATTCTTGCAAGAAAATGATAGCTCCATTTTTCCATAAGCTCATTTTCTTTCTCCACCTCCACATCCATGGCAACTACACTAAACCCCAAAGAGACATGGTTTCTACACTTGCCTATAGCATCCCTTAGACGTGTCGGCTAGCCAACTTCGCGTCTGAGTTGCCTCGGTCCAGAGGTGGGAGCCCGTAAAAGATATCGGCTACGTGGTGCCCTTTTCGACGAGGAGGTGACGGACGGAGATTCGGCGGGAGGTCGGAGTGAAGACAAAGATCGGAGGACACGGATCACTCGGTATAGCTTTTACCCCATTCTCTTGATTGCTAGGATTAGGTTAATGGTTACGATCCGGGTTTTATTGTCCGCGGTAGCGCCAGTTTAAAAGTTAAGAAAATTTTTGATTCCGCATTTTGGCCTCGAGTAGACGGCCAGGGCGCTGCCGTGGCGCAACAACAAAATATATTGCATATGTGATATATAATATTGTAACATGTTAGGGTTACAAATTTAACAATGGATTAGGGTTTAAACTTGGTTAGGGTTTGGATTAGGGTTAGCTTTTGAATGAAGCTTCTATGAAGCTTCATGAAGCATTGACTTTGTGGTTGCTTGATATTTTTTGTAAGATATTATGTTAACCCAATCCAAACCATTAACTCTAGTTAACTCTCTACAAGGGTTAACTCTCTCATGCTTAACCCTTGGTTAGATTTGTAACCACTACAATAATTCATTGTTCATCACAAAAGGATTAAGTTATCATCTTCATTCATCTTCTTCTTCCTTGAGTTTTCTCTTGAAAAAGCTTTCTTTTGTGATGAAAGTGAGTGAGAAAAAGATTATAATTGAGAGCAAAAATCCTACTTCATCATCCTCATCTATCCTTGCCATTTAGATAAGGGTGTTCACTTTATATTATGAGTGTTAGCTTGTGTTAACGAAACTTCAAGGTAGATCATCATTGTATCGAAGATCGGAAGCAAGACTGCATCATTCTCTTCGTGAAGCCTCTCGAGAGTCCAGAACACGATGATCGCAGCGAAGAGACCTCAACACGGAGCTTAAGAAGTGAAGGACCAGATCTACAAAGGTTGTAATCCCTCTCACTTAGTGTTAAAGAGTTTAACATGTTCGTTTTCGCCTAAACCCTAGTTTAAAGATCCGGCATCGGGTTGTTCGGCATGGCTAAAATTTTAATCGGGCATGGTTGATGCCTCGTAGAACCTTGTGAGCGTGCCTAGCAACCCTACAGCTGGGAGATCGAGGTGCGGAGAGTAGATACAAAGGACAACACAGCAGATCTATAAACCAAGGCCATCAAAAGAACAGTTCGAGAGACTGTTCGAGATGTTGGGTTTGCAGTACGCCAGCAACCGACCTTAATGCAGACGTTGGGTACTCAATACACTAATAACAAGCCTTAGTGGAAGTGGGAGATTGTTGGATATGTATGCCCTCGAGGCCTTCATTGTATAGGATGCTAGGGGTATGTATGTACAGAACAATCTTGCTCAATATGATAGTATGCTATTTGGTTTTCCTTTATCTTAACATGTGTTTATGTTTTACTTGTTATTTTATATCGCTTATACATGTTGATAAAACATATAGGATCATTGCTTGACTATCATCATTATGATGGCAATCATACTTGTGGGAGCTTGGTAGTCGATAAGCACATCCTTAAATATCTCTAGTCGTGGGAATATTCAGCCTGGGTATCGATACTCCAGAGTAGACTAGTGTATACATTTCTAGACCCTGACGAGGGGCAATGGTTGGTCTCATAACCATTAGTGTAATTCACCTAAGATTGTATACAGGTGCTCACTAGGGGTGAGTACACTGGATGGACTCGCTGAGAACTGGCTGGATGGTATTATACCTATTGTCAGATAGCAGTTCTCTGATGACATGAGTACAGATAGTCTGTCGACCTGAGGTCGTCATTTTTCTCGTGTGAGTTCCCACTATGCTTTGATTACTACCCTACCACAACTCTACTGAATCATGTAAACAGGTTTTATTTGGGTAAAGTCCCAAGCCAGATGGAAGTAGTGAGCAATTGTTGAGGATTCGTCTCTCCTGGTATAGGGAGTAGATGTCGCGCCGTGTTCATTTGGCCAACACTATAAGTCCCTGGCCAGGACGGTTGAGAATTACTGATAGTTAGATCAGTAGATTCTGGGATGGTCTTGAGCTACATCGGCACGACTTGTCAAGTTATTAGGGGTCTGACGTTTTCCATCCCCTAGACCCGGCATGCGATACTCTCAGACAAACATACCGGACTATACGGAGATTGTTACGGACATGCTTGGTAGGAGTTCGGATGAGTTTGCTCACCGGCCTTCTTTTCGACAAGTACCTAGGTAGCCGTTACGTACAGCTAGTGCCACTGATGTGTTTATGGTTAAACCCACTGTTAGCGTACTTTTGAGTCTTTAGAGTCCCACAAAGAGCGTTTCTCTGGTTCAAGCGAAACGATGTAAAGGTCGTATGGTTTTATGTGCAGGGTTCCGATCATATACGTGTACTGGCTATACGGATTTTTGTTCGGACGGATAATACTAGCAGGCTTAGGATTAAACCGCATTCTAGTATTATATTATTGGATTATTTTTATCTCTTGTTATTCGTAGTACAAATAAGGGTATGTATATACGGTGGGGGGTATTCTTGTAATTACACTAGAATGCTTCGAAAAGAAGACACCTCATTTTGTGTTAATCTATTTGCTTAAATAGATAATGAGGTGGAAGGATGAGCTGTATTAAAGCATGGTTGAAGCATGGCTACTAGTTTTTCTCATTCATTTTTCCTAACTATTTAAGCATGGTTGTATTATTTCTATTGGAAATAATATGCTTGATATTATTCAATACTTAGCCATTCTTCACTTGATGCTTCACTTTACTTTTGCTTAGCCATTCTCTTTCCTCCTTTGCTTTCTTCTTCTTCCTCAAACCCTAACATTTTTATGAGTTGAGAAACCTAGGGTTTATGAGATAAAATAATCCATTAACACACTCTAAATCCACTAAACCACATAGATTAGCAAACTAGGTGCTTTAGTTACCTCACTTTTGAGGTTAGAGCTTGAACTATACACTCTCGGTTGGATCGTCTTCGACACAAGGAGGCCGACAACCAACCTCGATCCCGAAGGATAAGGAGCTTAAGAAGAGAAAAAGAAGACCCGAAGGACTTGAGCGCAAAGGTATAAATCACTTTCATAGGAGATTAGAACCTTTGTCAGTTTTGTTATCTAGGGCATATGGTAGTTCTTGAGGTTATATTCGATGTTGCTCATTGAAAATTGTTCTTTGTAAATTCTGTCTTTCTACAAACCCTGTAGAGTGTGCGACATCGACTTACAAAGTAAATATCGAGATTTGTTGGCATTTTTACAAACATCATAATTCAAGTATGGTGACATGATAACATAAGTCAATCAAGCATGTTTCAATTGAACAATCAATAACATGGGAAATATCATAATCGTATCATGTACATGATCAAGTTACACACGTTAACATGGATAGCATGGGCAATCGATCATATAAGATATCACAATCAGATCAAGTACATGTCCATGCAATGCACCGTGTATTCGTAAATCAATTTAACATGTCATGTTCGTATCAGATTTAAATGTCAAGTTCAGATCAGTTTCAGACATCTTATAAATGTATGAGGCGGCTCGTGTGTATGTAAGACGGCTCACGATGAGTTGAGACGACTCAAAAATCGTCCAAACTTGTTATTTATTCTCTGTGTGTAAGAGACGGCTCATGATAGTCTTGAGACGGCTCATAGCCTCTCTTGAGATGGCTCGATGTATTTTAAAAAGGCTCAAAGTCGTCTCAAAAGTTATAATTTATTCTTTGTTTACATGAGATCGCTCGAGGAACTTTTGAGCTGGCTAGAACCCTTTTCCAGAGGCGATCAGAATTTCAGTTTTGATCTAAATTCAATTCAAGTTTGTATACAATCACAATCTTAATTATCTAAATTTCTCAAAGTCTAATATATCGATTTAACAACATAAAAATAGTATCTTTTAGGGGTCGATGACACAGATTTAGTTTCAACCTAGATTTAACAATGCTGTAACATTTCGAAATTGTAACATTTCAAAAAAATAAAATATTATTTTCGGGAATTTTTAGAATTTAATATTAATTTTAATAAATATTTTAAAATTTCGATATAATTAAATACCGATAAATTGGGAAAATTTGGAAAATTATAGAAATTACTAAAAGAGGGTGTTTTATGTGAATTATGCAAATTTTAAGTTTTTGTGATTAATTTGACACTAATTTTGTGCTAATCACGATTAAAAATCGCTAATCGGACTTTAAGCGTGTTTTGGGCACATGTCATTTTTTTTTCACACTTGTTACATTTTCCTACATGATTTGGGGTGTATGGTATTTTTTTTTGGGTTCACTATTGAGGAGAGAAGGAAATTAGAGAAGAAAAGAAAAAAAAAGGAAAAGAATAGAATATAGAGGTATGGGTGAGAGAGAGAAAGGTGGGGGTTACCTTGACTTAATCATTCACTCTTCTCACAACCTTGACCACATTTTCTCCCCTCTCTCCCTCTTCATGCTGCTGCTGCTGTTCCCCTCCTCCCCCATCTTCAACTTCTCAGAAGTCCACAAAAAACTCTCCAAAACCACATTCCCACTTCACAAAAAGGGTGCACAAACTCACAAGCTATAGTTTGGACCAAGAAAGCATTCATTTTGGCGCTATAGAGGATTCATGGGTGCTAAGAGGTATATCCTTTCACAAAAAGCAAAGTGTTTCGGTTGCTTAAGCCTCTTTTCAAGTTTGGTATTGTTCACACCATAATATTGTATTATTATATTCCCCATTCTTATTCATTTTATAAATAAACAGGTACTTTTGATGCATGTCTGCTACATATTACAGGTTACAGGTTCTTGGAGCGAAAACAGTGAAAAAGACAAAAGACGACACAAAAAAGGGACTTTGACCAACAAATAGAAGGATCTTAATCAAGCCTACACAAAAGATCAGTACAACGCAACGCAAGGTCCAAGATTACAAAGCAAACGGTTAAAAGTCCACTGCAATTGTTCACTGGAGATCTGGAAGAAATAGAGAAGCCAAATTGAATAAAAATCCAAAGAAATAAAAAGCCCAAGAAGCCCAGAATCAGTTCCAAAATTTCCAGACATAAAATTTTACCAAAGCTTGGAAGTCTACTTTGACTAGGTCTTCCTAAGGATATTTTGGTAAATGTAGACATGCGAATCAATTGTAACCTAGGGTTTCTATCTCCTATAAATAGAAGCCCAAATCATTGTATTCTTTTCATGCCTCCCTTCATCAATAAATTCAGCATTCTTTTGGAGAGCATCATTTTTGTAAGTTCTTTATTTTCTTGCCCTAGGTAATTTTCATTCTCTGCCCTAGATAAATGTTTTTAAATTCCTTAATGAGTGAGTAGTCTTCTCGCTTGTTAGGGTTAGATCTGGGGAAGGTTTGAAAGATGAAGATCTCGCATCCCCTTTCTTGCCCGTCATATATTTTCATAGGACTTCATGCATACATGCATATACCGCTCCCTACGGCACCCTATCCCACGAGGTAGCGGTGATACCGTAGTATAAAGGCCCGGTTGTGATGGTTTTCCATAGAGGTCAGGGTAAGGATTTCTAAAGGAAGGACAAGAACCTAGAGGAAGAAACATTTTCCTAAATGGTTCTAATCCCCTTTATTAATAATTACCATAACTCCTAATAAGATCTTAATATGGGTATAGAAAGCGGTGAGATTTATAGACTTTCCAAACTTAACCTAAACCTAACCCTAGCAAGATTTAGATCTAGATAATCTTAGTATAGATAGATTTAGTTTTTAGATTTAATAAATCAATCCGACTCCCATCGGAATAAACTCGTTTGAGCGATTAGGAAATTCACAACATCCCTGTGGACCGACCCGTACTCACCGGCTAGCTACATGCGACGCCGTTCTTGATTGCGGTTACTAGATAGTTTTTGAGATCAATCAAATGGCGCCGTTGCCGGGGATGGCGTGTTATTTCCTTTTTGCAATTTCGGGTTAATAAAAAAAACAGAAAATAATATTGTATTATTATATTCCCCATTCTTATTCATTTTATAAATAAACAGGTGCTTTTGACGCATGTCTGCTACTTATTACAGGTTACAGGTTCTTGGAGCGAAAACAGTGAAAAAGACAAAAGACGACACAAAAAAGGGAATTTGACCAACAAATAGAAGGATCTTAATCAAGCCTACACAAAAGATCAGTACAACGCAACGCAAGGTCCAAGATTATAAAGCAAACGGTTAAAAGTCCACTGCAATTGTTCACTGGAGATCTGGAAGAAATAGAGAAGCCAAATTGAATAAAAATCCAAAGAAATAAAAAGCCCAAGAAGCCCAGAATCAGTTCCAAAATTTCCAGACATAAAATTTTACCAAAGCTTGGAAGTCTACTTTGACTAGGTCTTCCTAAGGATATTTTGGTAAATGTAGACATGCGAATAAATTGTAACCTAGGGTTTCTATCTCCTACAAATAGAAGCCCAAATCATTGTATTCTTTTCATGCCTCCCTTCATCAATAAATTCAGCATTCTTTTGGAGAGCATCATTTTTGTAAGTTCTTTATTTTCTTGCCCTAGGTAATTTTCATTCTCTGCCCTAGATAACTGTTTTTAAATTCCCTAATGAGTGAGTAGTCTCCTCGCTTGTTAGGGTTAGATCTGGGGAAGGTTTGAAAGATGAAGATCTCGCATCCCCTTTCTTTCCCGTCATATATTTATTTTCATAGGACTTCATGCATACATGCACATACCGCTCCCTACGACATCCTATCCCATGAGGTAGCGGTGATACCGTAGTATAAAGGCCCGGTTGTGATGGTTTTCCATAGAGGTCAGGGTAAGGATTTCTAAAGAAGGACAAGAACCTAGAGGAAGAAATATTTTCCCAAATGGTTCTAATCCCCTTTATTAATAATTACCATAACTCCTAATAAGATCTTAATATGGGTATAGAAAGCGATGAGATTTATAGACTTTCCAAACTTAACCTAAACCTAACCCTAGCAAGATTTAGATCTAGATAATCTTAGTATAGATAGATTTAGTTTTTAGATTTAATAAATCAATCCGACTCCCATCGGAATTAACTCGTTTAAGCGATTAGGAAATTCACAACATCCCTGTGGACCGACCCATACTCACCGGCTAGCTACATGCGACGCCGTTCTTTATTACGGTTACTAGATAGTTTTTGAGATCAATCAAATGGCGCCGTTGCCGGGGATGGCGTGTTATTTCCTTTTTGCAATTTCGGGTTAATAAAAAAAAACAGAAAATAATATTGTATTATTATATTCCCCATTCTTATTCATTTTATAAATAAACAGGTGCTTTTGACGCATGTCTGGTACATATTACAGGTTACAGGTTCTTGGAGCGAAAACAGTGAAAAAGACAAAAGACGACACAAAAAAGGGAATTTGACCAACAAATAGAAGGATCTTAATCAAGCCTACACAAAAGATCAGTACAAGGCAACGCAAGGTCCAAGATTACAAAGCAAACGGTTAAAAGTCCACTGCAATTGTTCACTGGAGATCTGGAAGAAATAGAAAAGCCAAATTGAATAAAAATCCAAAGAAATAAAAAGCCCAAGAAGCCCAGAATCAGTTCCAAAATTTCCAGACATCAAATTTTACCAAAGCTTGGAAGTCTACTTTGACTAGGTCTTCCTAAGGATATTTTGGTAAATGTAGACACGCGAATCAATTGTAACCTAGGGTTTCTATCTCCTATAAATAGAAGCCCAAATCATTGTATTCTTTTCATGCCTCCCTTCATCAATACATTCAGCATTCTTTTGGAGAGCATCATTTTTGTAAGTTCTTTATTTTCTTGCCCGAGGTAATTTTCATTCTCTGCCCTAGATAAATGATTTTAAATTCCTTAATGAGTGAGTAGTCTCCTCGCTTGTTAGGGTTAGGACTGGGGAAGGTTTGAGAGACGAAAATCTCTCATCCCCTTTCTTTCCCGTCATATATTTTCATAGAACTCCATGCATACCTTCTTATCCCGCTCCCTACGGCAATCCACCCACGAGGTAGCGGTGATACCGTTGTCTAAAGGCCCGGATTTAAGGTTTTCCATGGAGGTTAGGGTAAAGATTAAGAAAGGAAGGACAAGGATCTAGAGGAAGAACAATCTTCCTAATCATCCTAATCTCTTTTATTAATATTTACCATAACACCTAATTAGATCTTCATATGGGTATAGAAAGCGGTGAGATTTATAGACTTTCCAAACATAACCTAGACCTAACCCTAGCAAGACTTAGATATAGATTAATTTAGTTTTTAGATTTAATAAACTGTCCGACCACAATTGGAATTAACTCGTTAGCGCGATTAGGAAATTCACAACATCCCTGTGGACCGACCCGTACTCACCGGCTAGCTTCATGCGACGCCGTTCTTGATTGCGGTTAATAGAAAGTTTTTGAGATCAATCAAATGGCGCCGTTGCCGGGGATGGCGTGTTATTTCCTTTTTGCAATTTCGGGTTAATCTTAATAAAAAAAATCATAAAAATCTGAAAAATATAAAAAATATAAAAATATATCATCTGTTATTTTTGGAAAGGGTACTTTGTTGTTTGAATTTTGCAGGATCTACAATCGAAAGACGGATATGGAAATCTACAGAAAGCGAAACAGAAAATAACAAATCAGAACAGAGGGAGATTTGAAGAACAAGAGAAGAAGGAAAAAAAAAACGTCGCCCGACTAAAACGCGGCGGAACCGCCGCGCGACCCCCATTACGGTCGTGGAACCGCCGCGCCCTGGTGTCATCACCAGAAAAAAAGAAGAAGGCTGAAACGCGGTGTAAAAAAAAAACTATGTAAGTCTTCTGATCTCTTCTCTGAATCTTTCCATATATCTTCTGTTAAATCTCCTGCAGGATTCTTTGCGCTTAAAAAAATCTTTTTCTTTCCAAATAACAAATCTTGTGCAGGATTTTTGCGCCTCTCTTAAAATAGAAATTGATTGCAAGTAATATTTTTTGTTGTGCATATCTTTTATCGAAAATCTTTTTGCAAAATTTCTAAATAAAGAGCAAGTGGAAAAAGGAAAATTTTAATTAGAAAGCTTGCAAACTTTGAAATTCACAAAAAAGATTTGATTGAAAGTGATTTACTATTTTGCATATCTTTAATCGGATTTTAAGAGGCTTTTGACCAATTCAGATTGGGTGGGGATTTTCCCAGAAATCACATAAAGCATTTGCATTGACCAATCTTTAATTAAAAAATACTAGACTCAGCCCTAAGGACTTCGAGCTCAATAGGACAGAGGACTAGTTATAGGCATCGACCGTTTATCCTAACCTGACTTTGCGGTGTCTAGGCAAGTGTGTCTAAGGCAAGTGGTTACTTAATTAGGACCGCTACTTGTAACGGGGAGCCTCCCACTTACCTGGCACTTACCTGGCCGCAATTGGCGGTGAAGAGGTGGTTTGAGGTCCTATTTCTAGCCCTTTGGAACAGTTAGGAGCTGTCTAGCTGACCTAGGTGACCCTAGACCTAGGCCTGATTGTGCATTTTTGGTTGATCGAAAGTGTGTCTTAACTCTTTTCTCGAAAATATTTTTTGCAACAATTATCAAATAAAGAAAAAGAAAAAGGAAAAATCTTTTATAGAAAACTTGCAAATTTTTGGCCGTAAATAAATCCTTGCACCACCACCCATCTTTCTTTCTTTCACCCTTTCTTCTTCTAACATGGGTACCCCACATAATAAATCACTTGCCGAACTTTGGTATCCCGAACCTAATTTTGCGTCGTACGTCAATTTGTTCGGTCAATTTAAAGACGATCCTTCCTTGTCTAAAATATCGTTGAAAGATCAAATAGAGGCGTCTAGGAGAAACAGTTTGACTTTTCAACCCACTTTGTGTCAACCAAGTCAATCTTTACCACATCCACATGTTGATACTACTTTTTCAAGTCCTGCTGTCTCTCCTAAGCCGATGTCCATTGCTGAGCATATTGCTCAATCTTGCAGTCGATCTTTCACCCCTCTCCACTCATCTAGTTTTAGGGATCCGCACGACTTTCACCTTTTTATCCATATGTTGACCCTACCCCTATCCAATCACCCACTTCCTACCAGTCCTACCCGACCTTACCACCTTCACTAGACATTGATTCTACACAGCCATTAGGGAGTTTCATATATCCAACCAATTTTGAATCTTTTACCGAAACCCCCTTACCACCCAAGTCTAGTTTGGAAGAGTCGTTGAAGGTGTATATCGCAGCAACAAACAAAATGACTAGGAATATGGAAGCGTCCGTGGCCGTCCTTATGCAACCTAGTGAACCGGTAGCTAGTTTCCAACTAGCTTCAAATTTTTCAATGTATAAGGAGGCGGTTGGACAGAGTGAGAATGTGAGAGGATTTCCAAATCAAACCTACCCCTACCCAATTGAATCCGACAACTCCAATTTTCAAATATGTGTCCAAAATGATGAGTTGTGCGTCTTTGTAGTGTTTGATTTGCCAACTTGTGAAGAACCCCATTCGAGTGAAACCGCACTTAATCCTTTCGATCTTTACACCTCCACTCTAGAACCCAAATTGATAAATATCCATGCTTTTGATGAGGTGTCTAAAGAAATTGATTTTCACTTGATTGAGGATATAGACGCCGGGAAAATTTCGGATGATGAACCTATCGATTTGATTGAAATTTTATGTTCAACTCATCATCCCGAGTCATTAGAAGTTTCTCCCGAACTTCACATGTGTCTGGATTTTGATGATAATGGCATGGATGAGTTGAATTTTGAGGAAAATTATAAGGAGAGTATTGAGGAGAGTTTTGAGGACCATATTGAGGTTGAATCATTTTTGTTTGATGTGTCGGATTTTCCAATTCATCCTCTTGAACCTTTAACTGTTATATCACCTTCCCTCCTTTCCATCGTTCCGACCACGCTTGAAGACTGTGAGCTTGAAAAATTTTCTTTTGAATCTGACACAGTTCTCATAACCGATAACACTTATGAGTGTTTCACTTTTTCGGATGATATTGATGACTCACCGCCCGAGTTCGAGTCCTTCACATTTTCAGATGAGTTAATTGAACTACCAGACTCGGTTGCTTATAGTAGTTTCGAACCATTAATGGAATCTTTCAAGTTCGAGACAGTTTACTACGGTGAGAATGATACTATCCCTAATTCACTTCCTTTCGTCCTTCCTATTGTTCCGACCGTATAAGTGACCGTTACGCTTTCATCTCCTATACCAAGTTCGGCGTACCCATATTTTCTTGAGAATCTTGAGGGATTTGATCCTATTGCACGACGAGTTGATAGATTAGCACAATCAGTTTTCACACTTCGGTCATCCCAAATTGCTCTAATTTATTCACTCGATTTACACCCTCAAGATCGTGCTACCCTTCTTTCTCCTTCCCGCCATTCTTCTCCTCCACCGAGACCGTATCCCGTTTCTACCTCTACACGGTCTCGTGTTCTTCTCATCTCTTTCTTTCCACTCCATTCTTGTACCAACTATACCATTACCACGATAAGATTTTTGAATGGTTGGTGCTCACCTTTGGCTTGTGTAAGGCCAAGCTTAAGTTTGGGGGGCAAACTTGTTGTATATATGTATATATATTTTTTGTTTTCTTTTTCTATAAAAAATAAAAAAAATTCAAAACATTAAAAAATATTTTAAAAAATTTATAAATAAATAAACAGGGGAGTGCCGGTATTTTGACCATCTTGGTTTATCATGACAGTGAGGACACTGTCAAGTTCAAGTTTGGGGGTATGCTCGATACGTCTTCTTCCTTTGCATTCATTTGTACATATTTTTGCATTTGCATATTTATTTGAAAACCCATAAAAATTGAAAAATTTTGAAAAATTATAAAAATTAATGTATTCAATTTGGCCTAGTTGACTTGAGTTTAACAAATAGGTTAACTGGCTAGGAACAACTAGATCTTAGACTTAGTAAATTAAAAACCCTAAAAATAACCTTCTTTAAAGTTTAACGGTAGAAAGTATATGTCTTTGTAGTTTATTTAGAAATAGGAAAATTTTGGGTTCACTTCTTAGGCTAAGTCGAAACAAAGGAAAAGTATTGATATTTTATTAGAGTATAAGTTTGAAAAATAATTCCTAGCTTAAATCTAGATTCTGAAAATGTATACCCTACAATTTGCACAATCACGCACCTTGAAACTTGGAATAGTAGAGGAGACCTTGAAATGCTCTTGTCTAAAGTCCTTAGTACGAAGAAAATAAAAGAAAAAAAAAGTAAATAAAGAAAAAAAAATGAACACTGGTTTTTGTGATTACTTAAGGCTGCAAAAATAGAAAAATATTTTGTGAGGGTGCTTTATCACCTAGTGCCTTAGACCAACTGGTTTGGGAGTCACTGCTAAAGCCTTGGGTGTTACAAGACTAGGAAGTACGCTTTAAAGTGCAAACGCATTTTGTAATCGGTCGTTGGTACCTCAAGAAGTATTAACGGTCGCATGAAGGATGTGTAAGCCAAATTCATTAAAATTCACCAATTAAGAAGTACTTTGGACAACGGACAAGAGTATGATTGCTTAATTTGAATTTCCAAGTGTAGGGGTGATTTATACACACACGTAGGGATATGTGATTGGAGTTTAGATGAGAGAAAGGAATGAAGAATAGAGCTTGTATCTTTAGTAGAGTTGATAGAAATTCCTAAGTGGAGATGGAACCCTAGAAGGAAAACTTAAGAGATGCCGAAAGCTAAGTAAGTCTATAAAATATATATAATTTTAAGTTAAATGATTAGGAAGTGTGAAGAATATGGGTGAATAATTTACAAGTAGAAGATAATAGAATTCCTTGTTGGAAAACTTAATTGGAGAACAAAAGTCGAAAAGCTGAATTGATAGGATTTTGTGGGTAGCAACCGCTGAAAACCCTCAGGAGACAACACTCCTCCTACTAGGGACACCTAGAGGTTTAACGGCTTGTTGCATGAGCTCAGTGCAATCGCGTTTCCCTGCGAAAGTGCGGTTAGGCTATTTTGTAGAGAATAAAAATAAGTTTGCTCGAGGACGAGCAAAAGATAAGTTTGGGGGTATTTGTTCACACCATAATATTGTATTATTATATTCCCCATTCTTATTCATTTTATAAATAAACAGGTGCTTTTGACGCATGTCTGCTACATATTACAGGTTACAGGTTCTTGGAGCGAAAACAGTGAAAAAGACAAAAGACGACACAAAAAAGGGACTTTGACCAACAAATAGAAGGATCTTAATCAAGCCTACACAAAAGATCAGTACAAGGCAACGCAAGGTCCAAGATTACAAAGCAAACGGTTAAAAGTCCACTGCAATTGTTCACTGGAGATCTGGAAGAAATAGAGAAGCCAAATTGAATAAAAATCCAAAGAAATAAAAAGCCCAAGAAGCCCAGAATCAGTTCCAAAATTTCCAAACATAAAATTTTACCAAAGCTTGGAAGTCTACTTTGACTAGGTCTTCCTAAGGATATTTTGGTAAATGTAGACATGCGAATCAATTGTAACCTAGAGTTTCTATCTCCTATAAATAGAAGCCCAAATCATTGTATTCTTTTCATGCCTCCCTTCATCAATAAATTCAGCATTCTTTTGGAGAGCATCATTTTTGTAAGTTCTTTATGTTCTTGCCCTAGGTAATTTTTATTCTCTGCCCTAGATAAATGTTTTTAAATTCCCTAATGAGTGAGTAGTCTCCTCGCTTGTTAGGGTTAGATCTGGGAAAGGTTTGAGAGACGAAGATCTCGCATCCCCTTTCTTGCCTGTCATATATTTTCATAGGACTTCATGCATACATGCACCTACCGCTCCCTATGACACCTATCCCACGAGGTAGCGGTGATACCGTAGTATAAAGGCCCGGTTGTGATGGTTTTCCATAGAGGTTAGGGTAAGGATTTCTAAAGGAAGGACAAGAACCTAGAGGAAGAAACATTTTCCCAAATGGTTCTAATCCCCTTTATTAATAATTACCATAACTCCTAATAAGATCTTAATATGGGTATAGAAAGCGGTGAGATTTATAGACTTTCCAAACTTAACCTAAACCTAACCCTAGCAAGATTTAGATCTAGATAATCATAGTATAGATAGATTTAGTTTTTAGATTTAATAAATCAATCTGACTCCCATCGGAATTAACTCATTTGAGCGATTAGGAAATTCACAATATCCCTGTGGACCGACCCGTACTCACCGGCTAGCTACATGCGACGCCGTTCTTGATTGCGGTTACTAGATAGTTTTTGAGATCAATCAAATGGCGTCGTTGCCGGGGATGGCGTGTTATTTCCTTTTTGCAATTTCGGGTTAATCAGGTATCGATTTGGCGAAGTTTGGAATAACCTAGAAAGGGTTAAGGTTATTTTGAGTTGTGGTTGTGTAATTGGACTTAAGTAGTGACCTTAAACTCCCCAATTGTCCAAAAACCAGACCTAACCCAACTTGAAACCCAAAATACGGATTTACAGAACTTTTCATGTTGGTTTGTGAGGAATTAGAGCGTGTAGGTGAATCTGGGATGACCTGAGAATTTTACGAGTTAAACAAACAATCCCAGTAGACTAGAATTGACCCTAGGAACCCACTGTAGCAAAACGACAATCCAATTCCTTTACAAAACCGGCCTGGCCGAAATTATAACGGTAGGGGCCAGCCACTTGGTGGGGTAGGGTGTCGGGGTTGGTCCAGTAGCTCATATACATCATATACTACACCCTAGACTTGTTTGCTTACCTTGTTTTCACCTGAGACAAAATCTGGAGCATGTTTTCTAGGTTGCTGCCATGTGTTTCTTGACGTTTATGGATTTAAGTTTGGATATTTGGTATTGTATTCGATTATTTGACGTTTGTACGTCTATAACGATTGATATTTGGTTGAATTGCAAGATGTAGACCATAAGTTTTGACCTATGGATGATTCGTGCAGCATTTTGGTTTTCATGTGTCGTTTTGATTTTGATTTAGGATAGTGATGCGCATTGCGATGTGTTATATGTGTAGGTACCCCTACGATGATTCTAGACGATGAAGAAGATGATGGCGACATCGACACCGACACGCAAGATCCAGGTGAGTAGATTATATCTACGGGGGAAGTCGGGTGGATGGCGTATAGCACCCCCGCAGTTCGATGTTTAGTATACTATATATATACTATATATATAAGTATGATAGCGTTAAGTGTGGTATGGATATTCTAGATGTGTTTAGGTGTACACACACATTGCTTGCTCGTTATACTTATACCTGGATGATGAGGATAGTGTATGATATTTGGAGATGAGTCGATGAGATTGGGTATAACGCCATGAGATCGGTGATATGATGTGATTCGTATTTGGGATACGACATGAGATTTTAGCGGGCCTTTTGGCGTGTTTTCATACACACACATATATTTATATAGATAGTATCGATTTGTACTAGACATAGATCAGTACCCCAGATCATGAGATATGATGATAAGGATACCTGATAATTGATGAGAGGAATGTGATATTGACCCGTACCCAGCTTTTGGGATGCCGTACGATGATTTACCGTACGAGCTTTATATTGATGATAGATCTGCACTCATGACTCGAGGATGTCATATGATATTGTATCGTACGCGGAACCACTGAGGCGGGATCACCGACTATTATATGTATATATGTATCAACTCAGATTTAGATGGTTTTCATACCCTTTCCATTAGCTTATTAGTTAGATCTGTAGTTACCTTGTAGATGTTAGACTAGACCCGAGTCATACCTATTTCAAAACTAACGAATCGGGAGTATTTTAAAGACAGGCAAAGGGACTATACGGATATTTTCAAAGGACGCATCTTTTCTTATAAACAACGTAGCCCTTATTTTCCTAAAAACCCCGATTCGTCTTCTTTCAAATGGCAAAACAGTATGACATAGATACATTGATATAGATTATGCACTGTTGTGGTTATTATTCATTTGCCGCATATTCTTGCTGTTCGCATCGCATTGCATGTTAAATATATCTAATGTTGTATTAAAACCATGTTGTTAGGACACCAGCACCATTATCGATGATGCGTATGTTCCACGTACACCTGCTTGCCGGCTCACACACTTCATCATCGATAATTGCCATGTCACTACACAGTAGGATTATTGCAACAGGATATGATCCCTTGCATGTCATACTTGTGCACATACTTATAGTACACTCATACTTGTGCACATACCCATTGTACAAACATATTTGCATATACATAGATGATTCTACCTTGATAAGAGATTTGGGAACCGCAAGATACTTTCAAAACTGATTCATTTCAGAAGAGCGGTTTCCCTCAATATGTGCATATTATTATTCCATGCTGCATGATATACTGATATGCTTACATTTCCTTTACATGTCGCATACATCATGCTTTATGATTATACGCATTGAGATATGTTGTTTCCATGATATTTCTGGATTTGGGAACCGTGGGTATTTCAAAAGAGAGAATGTATTGTTTTAAAAAACCCGGTTCCCTTGATATGATATTTCAGTTCGTCTACCATGTGTTTTCTCGGTTCTGAGAGTGGCATGTGAAACCCGATTCGAGGAGCGGTGGGCACCGTCTGCGGGTACATGGTGGACCTGGTGAGGTACCCCGGGGCAAGAATCTTCGTATGTGTTGGACGGTGAGCCTGACAGGGGAGCACTACCTACCGGTGATAGTATTTGGACTCGGCGGATATCGTGGGGATATCGACCGGAGTTATGTACGTATGGATACGTTGAAATTCGAGGGTCGTAGCTGGGCACTCGGGTTTTCGAGATAGCGTATGATACATACCTATCAGGGCCAGTCGTGGTGACAGCACAGATGAGGATTTACGTATCGATGATGGACACGGGTTTCATGATGTTTTCATGATTTTGTTGTGTCGCGAGGGACACCCGTTGATTTATATCCTCATACTTTCATGCATATGCTTTTATGACTTTTGCATGCATGATGTTGTTATGTCATTGGTTGACACGTGGACGGGATCTACATGCATATAAACATTGATTACGTAGTTGGATGATATCCATATACTTAGACTTCATGATATAGTTGACACCGATTTCATGATGATTACATTGATCATACCTCATATTTTTGATATGTTACTACCTGTGGCACTGACACGAGCACTTGGTATTACACATAGTATAGATGTTTACCCTTGCCACCTTTTCATGCTTCAGAATTATTGTTTTTGAGGATATATTATATTTGATCGTATTGACTTAGGATGAGTCATACATACGATTTCTGCTCTGCGATATTTTCTATTCACAAGTTGGCAACATACCCACATTGTGCCACAGTTCTTGCAGGTTTTCTGTACAGGTTTCATTGCGGCTTTTCTGGGACACTGCTTTCTTTCTGGGTGATTGCTTTGGTAGGTGGGTTCACTCGCATCGTGACCACCCTTGTATTTATTTTAATCAGTTGTATCTAGTAATTCCATCAACCAAACATGTATATTTTGTTTTAGACTTAGAAAACCAATTGTGTATTATTTCGACCTTGGAGTCGCGTGTTGTAGTATTATGGTTTTCATGATGTTTTTGAGTTTCTTTATGAGTTTTGATCCTCGCCCTTCGGCGTTGCATATTATATTGCTGCTTGGTTGTGACCGTCAATTGATAAAGAGCTAGCTCCCGCTTGGGGATGCCTTTTATCATTGTATATATATTATTCATGTTGTACCCCGTTTGGGGCCTGTATTTGCAAAGGAAACTCTGCCGAAATTTTTGAATAATACTATAGATTTTAAAAATGCATATTCGGCTTACTTATTTGAAAACCTTGTTTTTAAAACATGTTTTCTTCACTTCTTAAAACTAGTTTTCCTTTATTTATTACTTAAAAATGGTTTTAGATTTCTGGGCTTTTGGCTTACTTGAATTAGATGAGGTCCTATACACTTTATATGATTCAAGGGCCAGTCATGGGCTAATTCGGGTCGTGACAAAGTTGGTATCAGAGTGCTAGGTTAACTTTGGTTCGAGTCTAAGTTTGACTATGCGGAACCTAGAGCGTTTATTTATATACGAAACTTAGGCTTGACCTTACGGAACTTAGACTTTGTCGAGGGGGTATTATACCCAAACTTTCGTCGTGTAGGATGACCCTTGGTTGATGGAGTAGGTAGCTTGAGTAGAGTGACATACCGTATGTATGTTCCGCGGCATACTTACGATATGCTACTCCGCTTAAGAAACCTTAGGATGTATATTTCCTTGCACAGTATTATATTCATTCCTATGATCTATCCTCATAAATATTGGTTATGATTTTGCTACCATGACTACACGGGCAGAGAGAGCTACGGCTAGAGTTGCATCAGTGCGAGCTCGTCTCGGACGAGGACTGACCAGGGCGTGATTCCAGGGACATACGATTGCATATTGAGGCGTCGTTTTAGTGTGTTTTCACGCTATGAGCATTTGACAGATCGCTCTTACGAGATTTCTCGGACGTGCTGATCGGCACCAGAGGATCAGGCTACTGTTAGAGGCCAGCCAGAATGTGATGACCATTGAGATATCGCTTATTCATGATGATTGAGGCACTGTTCAGCATACAGACGAATGAGCCAGTTGCTGCTGCAAATGAAGAGATATCATCCAGATGTTGGAGCTACTGCAGCATGAGTATATGCTCAGAGCTATGATGGAAGGTCGCTAGTCACCCGAGGATGAATGACTAGGACATGTGGTTCGTTCGCTTACCCCGATGCGAGGTCATCAGATAGATTGATTCCAGCTAGAGACGACATCACACAGCTACGTTGAGAGTCGATGGAGGCGATCGAATGTCAGAAACCCATATTCCAAGTTTAAAGTATTCGGAAAGACATGCAAGCGATTCTATGGACCCACTAGAAGAATGAAACCCTAACTCGACATAATGACCATGTGAAAGCCTTTGAACCTTAGGGTTTGCGGCAGTTCCGCAGCGCCATTAGTGAGGCTTGGGTTTGCCCTTCTACGGCTGGTCCACTGATGCTGTGGTATGTACTCGATACTATTAAACTGTACCCAAGATTTTGATCTTTTGGGGGATCATGAGGTTTTGATGAGTCGATCGGATGGTTCGACTTCATTCGGATGCTATGTGGTGGGGTGCATTTCTTGGGAGACTCCAGATACGAGTATAGCCATTAGAGCACAGACCATGCAGACACGAGGAGACGAGCCCGAATCAGTCGACAGTAGAGAAAAGTGGAGTAAGAGGTTCGTACGAGATCTTGATAAGATGGCGTTCCACTCCGACGACATTAGAGATGTGATACGCATGCGGAGGCGTTGATTATGGATATACCTTCCAGAAGGAGTCACGATGAGTATGCAGCCGTTCCGGAACGAGAAACAGATATAGTAAGGGTGGTAACTTCCGGGCAATTCGGCAAAAACGAGATTTGAGAGAGACCTCGACAGGACCTTTCTGGAATACTATACGAGGAGACTTGGACCCAGGAGCGGTCATATGGCGCACACCCAGCAGGCCAGAGTTCGGCATAGTTTTCATGCATTTTTAGTGTTCTGATTTGATTTGTGCATGCTGATGCACATGGTTGTGAGATTATATACCGCGGTAAACCTGATTTTGATTGAGCTGTATTGTATACCGTCGATTTCGATTCTGATTTTGATGTTGATTTCGTGATTTCATGCATGATGGATGCACCAATTTGGATTTTCGCGCATGTTGGACGCATGTTATGAGACGCGATTTTTATGCACACCAGATGCACTAAATCGGGATTCTTCGTGCATATCAGATACACCTGATTTTGCTGTCAGGCACACACGTTGCCTATGACAGATGTTTCGTGCACACCCGTTGCACTTAGATGTTGTTTCTGTGCACATGTATGGCACATATATGGATTTTGATTTTCGTGCGCACCAGACGCACGTTGCATTCATATACACATTTTGGGATTGGTTTCTTATGGAGCAGTACGTTTTTATGATATTTGCTATTTGTTTTCGTACTGAGAAGGACTAGTCAGAGGACAGTACCTGGATATGTTTTGCATGCATCGATAGTTATTAAACGGATTTTCAAAAAAAGGGAGCTATAGTCTCAGTATTTATCTACTTGTCTGATATGACACAAAATGTTAAAACAAAGAAACCCTTCTAAATTGTTTTGAAAAAAGGAGGGACGTACATTTTAAACAAAAGATATATACATATATGGTTATTTTCTTATAATAGACGTCCGCCACTGTGCAGTGTTGTGTGCATCGCACAGCGAGTTAAAAAGGTTTGGCATGGATTTCTTTCAGTTATTTACATGTATAGAATTAATATCTACATGTATGGTTTTGATATATATCATATTGGTTTTGTCTTGGATTTGACATTTGTGTCTTTACCATGACTCCGATGATTACGGGATGCTTGACGGAGTTTTGATTTTGAGTTATCTGCTCATTTCTCATGCGCATGTATTGCGCTATGATGTTTTTTATGTACTGATGATTTCGGAGCCACGACGACTTAGACTTTTACTGAAATATTTTAGTATTTGAAGGGTTTTAAATTTAAATTTGAGGACCGAATTTCATTAAAGGGGGAAGATTGTAACATTTCAAAAAAATAAAATATTATTTTTGGGAATTTTTAGAATTTAATATTAATTTTAATGAATATTTTAATATTTCAGTATAATTAAATACCGATAAATTGGAAAAATTTTGGAAAATTATAGAAATTACCAGAAGAGGGTGTTTTATGTGAATTATATAAATTTTAAGTTTTTGTGATTAATTTGACACTAATTTTGTGCTAATCGCGATTAAAAATCGCTAATCGGACTTTAAGCGTGTTTTGTGCACATGTCATTTTTTTTTACAATTGTTACATTTTCCTACATGATTTGGGGTGTATGGTATTTGTTTTGGGTTCACTATTGAGGAGAGAAGGAAATTAGAGAAGAAAAGAAAAGAAAAAGGAAAAGAATAGAATATAGAGGTATGGATGAGAGAGAGAAAGGTGGGGGTTACCTTGACTTAATCATTCACTCTTCTCACAACCTTGACCACATTTTCTCCCCTCTCTCCCTCTTCATGCTGCTGCTGCTGTTCCCCTCCTCCTCCATCTTCAACTTCTCAAAAGTCCACAAAAAACTCTCCAAAACCTCATTCCCACTTCACAAAAAGGGTGCACAAGCTCACAAGCTATAGTTTGGACCAAGAAAGCTTTCATTTTGGCGCTGTGGAGGATTCATGGGTGCTAACTGAGGTATATCCTTTCACAAAAAGCATAGTGTTTCGGTTTCTTAAGCCTCTTTTCATGTTTGGTATCGATTTGGCGATGTTTGGCGAACTTTGGAATAACCTAGATAGGGTTAAGGTTATTTTGAGTTATGGTTGTGTAATTGGACTTAAGTAGTGACCTTAAACTCCCCAATTGTCCAAAAACCAGACCTAACCCAACCTGAAACCCAAAATACAGATTTACAGAACTTTGCATGTCGGTTTGTGAGGAATTGGAGCGTGCAGTTGAATCTGGGATGACCTGAGAATTTTACGAGTTAAACAAACAACCCCAGTAGACTAGAATTGACCATAGGAACCCACTGTATGAAAACGACAACCCAATTCCTTCCCAAAACCAGCCTGGATGGAATTATAGGGGTAGGGGCCGGCCACTTGGTGGGGTAGGGTGTCGGGGTTGGTCCAGTAGCTCATATACATCATATACTACACCCTAGACTTGTTTGCTTACCTTGTTTTCACCTGAGACAAAATCTGGTGCATGTTTTCTAGGTTGCTGCCATGTGTTTCATGACGTTTATGGATTTAAGTTTGGATATTTGGTATTGTATTCGATTATTTGACGTTTGTACGTCTATAACGATTGATATTTGGTTGAATTGCAAGATGTAGACCATAGGTTTTGACGCATGGATGATTCGTTCAACATTTTGGTTTTCGTGTGTCGTTTTGATTTTGATTTAGAATTGTGATGCGCATTGCGATGTGTTATATGTGTAGGTACCCCCACGATGATTCGAGACGATGAAGAAGATGATGGCGACATCGACACCGACACGCAAGATCCAGGTGAGTAGATTATACCTACGGCGGAAGTCGGGTGGATGGCGTATAGCACCCCCGCAGTTCGATGTTTAGTATACTATATATATACTATATATATATGTATGATAGCGTTAAGTGTGATATGGATATTCTAGATGTGTTTAGGTGTACTATGGATAGATTAGGGTTTAGAAGTAAACTAGTATAGTTCCCTAGTTGCGAACCCTAGAATAGGTTTACACCCACACACACATTGCTTGCTTGTTATACTTATACCTGGATGATGAGGATAGTATATGATATTTGGAGATGAGTCGATGAGATTGGGCATAGCGCCATGAGATCGGTGATATGATGTGATTCGTATTTGGGATATGACATGATATTTTAGCGGGCCTTTGGACATGTGTTTCATAAACACATTTGTATTTTTATAGATGGTATCGATTTGTACTAGACTTAGACCAGTACCCCAGATTATGAGATATTATGATAAGGATACCAGATAATTGATGAGATGAATGTGATATTGACCCGTACCCAGCTTTTGGGATGTCGTGCGATGATTTACCATAAGAGCTTTATATTGATGATAGATCCGCAATCATGACTCGAGGATGTCATATGATATTGTATCGTACGCGTTACCACTGAGGCGGGATCACCGACTATTATATGTATATATGTATCGACTCATATTTAGGTGGTTTCCATACCCTTTCCATTAGCTTATTAGTTAGATTTGTAGTTACCTTGTAGATGTTAGACTAGACCCGAGTCATACCTATTTCAAAACTAACGAATCGGGAGTATTTCAAAGACAGGCAAAGGGATTTTACGCATCTTTTCTTAAAAACACCGTAGCCCTTATTTTCCTAAAAACCCCGATTCGTCTTCTTTCAAATGGCAAACAGTATGACATAGATATATTGATGTAGATTCTGCACTGTTGTGGTTATTATTCATTTGCCGCATATTCTTGCTGTTCGCATCACATTGCATGTTAAATATATTAAATGTTGTATTAAAACCATGCTGTTAGGATACCAGCACCATTATCGTTGATGCGTATATTCCACGTATACCTGCTTGCCGGCTCACACACTTCATCATCGATAATTGCCATGTCACTACACAGTAGGATTATTGCATCAGGATATGATCTCTTGCATGTCATGCTTGTGCACATACTTATTGTACACTCATACTTGTGCACATACCCATTGTACATAAATATTTCCACATACATTGATGATTCTGGCTTGATTAGAGATTTGGGAACCGCAAGATACTTTTAAAACTGATTCATTTCAAAAGAGCGGTTTCTCTCAATATGTGCATATTGTTATTCCATGCTACATGATATACTGATATGCTTACATTTCCTTTACATGTCGCATACATCATGCTTTATGATTATACACATTGAGATATGTTGTTTCCATGATATTTCTGGTTTTGGGAACCGTGGGTATTTCAAAAGAGAGTATGTATTGTTTTGAAAAACCTGGTTCTCTTGATATGATATTTCAGTGCGTCCACCTTGTGTTTTCTCGGTTCTGAGAGTGGAATGTGAAACCCGATTCGAGGAGTGGTAGGCACCGTCTGCGGGTACATGGTGGACCCGGTGAGGTACCCCGGGGCAAGAAGACTCGTATATGTTGGACGGTGAGCCTGACAGGGGAGCACTACCTACCGGTGATAGTATTTGGACTCGTCGGTTATCATGGGGATACCGACCGAAGTTATGTATGTATGGATACGTCGAAATTTGAGGGTGAAACTGGGCACTCGGGTTTTCGAGATAGCGTATGATACGTACCTATCAGGGCAAGTCATGGTGACAGCACCTGATAGATAAGGATTTACGTGTCGATGATGGACACGGGTTTCATGATGTTTTCATGATTTTGTTGTGTCGCGAAGGACACCCGTTGATTTATATCCTCATACTTTCATGCATATGCTTTTATGACTTTTACATGCATGATGTTGCTATGTCATTAGTTGACACGTGGATAGGATCCACATGCATATAGACATTGATATGTAGTTGGATGATATCCACATACTTAGACTTCATGATATATTTGACACTGATTTCATGATGATTACATTGATCATACCTCATATTTTTGATATGTTACTACCTGAGGCACTGACACAAGCACTTGGTATTACACATAGTATAGATGTTTACCCTTGCCACCTTTTCATGCTTCAGACTTATTCTTTTTGAGGATATATTATATTTGATCGTATTGACTTAGGATGAGTCATACATACGATTTCTGCTCTACGATATTTTCTATTCACGAGTTGGCAACACACCCCCGTTGTGCCACAGTTCTCGTAGGTTTGCCGTACAGGTTTCATTGCTGCTTTTCTGGCACACTGCTTCCTTTCTGGGTGATTGCTTTGGTAGGTGGGTTCACTCGCATCGTGACCACCCTTATATTTTTTTTAATCAGTTGTATCTAGTAATTCCATCAACTAAACATGTATATTTTGTTTCAGACTTAGAAAACCAGTTGTGTATTATTTCGACCTTAGAGTCGCGCGTTGTAGTATTATGGTTTTCATGATGTTTTTTAGTTTCTTTATGAGTTTTGATTCTCGCCCTTCGGCGTTGTATATTATATTGCTGCTTGGTTGTGACCGTCGATTGACGAAGAGCTAGCTCCCGCTTGGGGATGCCTTTTATCATTGTATATATATTATTCATATTGTACCCCGTTTGGGGCCAGTATTTGTAAAGGAAACTCTGCCGAAATTTTCAAAAAAGACTATAGATTTTTAAAATGCATATTCGGCTTACTTATTTAAAAACCTTGTTTTTAAAACATGTTTTCTTCACTTCTTAAAACTAGTTTTCCTTTATTTATTACTTAAAAATGGTTTTAGATTTCTGGGCTTTTGGCTTACATGAATTAGATGAGATCCTATAAACTTCATATGATTCAAAGGCCAGTCACGGGCTAATTCGGGTCGTAACAGAAAACTTTAATATTTATTTTTGAAATTAATTAAAGATATAATGAGTTTTATTAAAATGATAAAATTATTTTAACCAGGTTTTCATAAATTTGTGTGTGTGTACTGTAGGATTAGGTTAGAAGTTATGTCTAAATCTTTTTAAATAAATAAAACGAATACACTTCTTACTTAAACATGTACTAGGTCATGTTAAACATAACATATAATTATAAATTTTCTTAATTTGATTTAAATAGAAAATTGGTGTAATATTCACCTGGAGGACTCATGTTTGAAGGAGAGAGTAAGAGAGCATGCACTAAAATACACATATTCACTCATCTAATTTCATTTTTATCAAAAAAAAATTTGTTTCTTACTCATACTCTCAAAAAAGACATGGCTGGCCAAAGCTTATTTTGCATGAAAATCCCCTCAAGTATTTTTAGAAGTTGAAGATTTGAAGTTTTCCTTGCATTTGGATAGTTCTTAATTACAAATTTTAGGTAAATTCTACTTCCTTCTATGTAAATTTATGATATTAATTTAGTTATAGTTATATTCATGAAATGATAGGATGTTATGTAAGTAATTTCTAAACTTTTGATAAATTTTATTGAGTTAATTTCAAACGTTTGAATACTTGTAATTGTTTTCTTTAATTGAACTTTGTTCTAGAAACCAGTGACAAGATGAGATTTCGAAATTTTTATAAAATTCTCTGTTGAGAATTAGCTTTTTTGTTAAAATACAAAGTTGTAGATAACTTACTTATCTTTTAGCTTAAAAATTTTGTTTCAGTTTTACTGTAAAATGGAATTATACGAATTTTTAACTGAAGAGTTTCCAAGTTGAAATTACTGTTTTTAGTGGCTGTTTTTCACTAAACTTATAGTAATATTCTGAATTTTCCATTGAAAATCTGGAATTTATAAAAATTGGAAGTTGTAGATATCTCTAGAAATTTTATTTGCCTTATTTACTTCACAAAATTAAGATATATCATTTTATTACTGAAAGGGTGTTTTCTGGTCTGTGAAAAATGCCCAAAAACATGTAATTTTGTATTTTATTTCATGCCTTATACTTGGAATCTGGAAAAGATATTTTGGGATAAAAAATTTAACCCATGGTATTTTGGGATATAAAATTTAACCTATTTATTTATATGTAGAATTTTATTTTGAATCTAAATATTATTATTACTATTTTTGGGGATTTTTCAAAGTGAGCCTAAAAACTATAGTTTTCTAAACTTGCATTTTTAAACGTTATTCATTTGAGCATTGTAGTTTCCTCGCTAAATATTATCTGTAGGATAATCTTATTAATATGTGTGTCTTTACGATTGAAGGATCCTTAGCGGAGGCGCCTGAGGCATTGAGGCGAGGCGAGGAAGTCGTAGGATTTGACTGGATTGTTTGGTAGTTCAGCGAGTAGATTTATATCTATATAGAGAAATCAGGTAGATCGCGTATAGCACCCTCGAAACCAAAATCTTTATGAACAATGCTATATTTGAACACTTCCTTTTCATTATAACCATGTCATGCTTAGAGAATGCCATGTTGAACACTTTTATTATACCTCATGTCTTATATCTCAATTTACAATATTATGTTTCATGTTCCTTGATATACTTGTGCGAACACATTGTTTAGAACACTGCACAATTACTAATGATTACAATAAGGCATACTCATAGATCGCCTACTACACTTCACATCATTAGTATTGCCACGACACATATAGAACATGTCATATATCTTTGCATATATTGTTACGAACACACTTATTAGAACACTGCACAGTTACTAATGATTACCATGAGGCACAATCACAAAATCTCATGTTACACGTACACATCATTAGTAACTACCATGACTCGTATAAGTATTGACATGTTTATTCATGCTGTATTTAAATCCATGTTGGTAGCTGGTACTGATTACCATGTTTTTGCTATGTGTATATTATTGCCCATACCTTCGTATATTCTAACTTCCGCTATTGCAAAGATTATTATGCATTGTTGTTATTAAGAACTTGATGTTTTCCATTGGATTTGAGAAACCGCGGGGTATTATTTTACAAAGCTTGCTTATGTTCGCAAATTGCGGTTTTCTTTTGAAATGAGTTTTCTATGATAGTTTTGAACACGGTGGATATGACCGGGGTTCTATGATAGTTTTGAACACGGTGGATATGGCCGAGGTTCTATGATAAGATTGAAAAGGCTAATCCGAGAGATAGCGCATCATGATTTTTGGGATTTTGAGTGTCGATGATTGACACAGATTTGATGATGATGATGATTTTATGGATGATATATTTCTATTGTGCACGATCCGTTATGATGTGCTTACATTTATTTATGATACACTTATGTTACACATGTCACACATGGCACACATGGCATGCTAGTTTTAGACTTTATGACTAGTTAGTAGTTCGTCTATGCATATGATTTCTACCTTGCGATGTATTTCTACTCATGAGTTAGCAACCAACCTCCATTGTGTCATAGCTTCTAGTAGGACCGGCCACTTGGATTAGTAGCAGTTTCGTTGGCACATATCTTTTGGGGCGTGATCGCATTTTGCTCTAGGTGGGTTATGAAGTGTATCATAATAGCATCTTTTGTACTTTTTCTTGTTTTTTATCTAGATAAAACTCCATCTACCACGTGTATATTCATTGACTTAGAGACGGGACTTTGTTTGTAACGACTCTAAAATCCCTATACATAATTATTTGTTCAAATGTATAGAAAAGGATATTTCAGCTTGTGTAAGAGTTATAAGTTATTTTTGTTCAATAAAAGCAAGAAGCAACTTGTAGCTCACTGGTAAAGCATCTACACTGCTGCAGCATGGCATGTGTGTTCGATCCACTCAGTTCTAAATATTTTAAAGATTTTTCTTTTTAATTTTTCGGAAGCCCAAGAGGGGCACGTGCAATTTACGGAGAATCGAAAGGTTTCAGAAAAATCAAACAGGCGCAAAGAGGAGTAAACACAAATCTAAACACGTGGCACAAATCTCGAGGAAAACCCTCAAAGATCCGATCGCCCATTTCCTTCAAATCCCCGCCGCCGCCGGTCCAAAATGCTCCGTTCGACTCCGTGCTTTGGACACACGCCTCTTCAGCTCCCCTCTACTCCCCTGCAATGTTTGATTTCCCTGCAATTAAACAGAGACTATTCAATTCATTATTTAACATCAATTTTAATTCTCTTAATTCAATTTTTAATTCCCAAACCCTAAATTTTTCATTATAAATACCACCACATCCCCTAGCTCTCTCCCAATCTGAAATTTCTATCTCTTAAACTCTCTAAGTACCAAGTGGAGTTAGTGTAAGTCAATGTCGCGCACCCCGCAAGTTCGCGGGGAGGTGGAATACACAAAAAACGATTTTTGCAAAGCTCCCAACACCGACTAAACTTCAGGATCTTTACGGAACCTTAACTAACTAACTACTTGGAGGTTATAACTACTAGGTTAGGGTTTTATAACTCCGTGTACAAGTCCTTCGGGTCTTCTTGTCCTCTTCTTGAGCTCCCAAAATGTACGGATCGAGCTTGCAACGTCGGCCTCCTCGCGTCAAAGACGATCCACCCGAGAGTATGTACTTCAAGTTCCAACCTCTAACCCGATGTAACTATGGTACCTAGTTTGCTAAGCTAAGTAGACTAGAAGATGTATAGAATAATTATGGATTAATTTGTCTCAAGAACCCTAGTTTTTTCAACACATGAGAGTTTTTAGGGTTTGAGGAAGAAGAAGAGAGCCTTGGAGGTGAGAGTGTGTTGTGATGATAATGATATGAATGTATGGCTAAGGTTGATGATAATGAAGCATATATTAATTCATCAAATTAATCAACCATGCTTCAATAGTCATCAAAACAATAAGTCACCAAGTAGCCATGCTTCAATCATGTACTTAATAATATCTCATACCTCTACCTCATTATCCATTTAACAAAATGGATTAAACCACAAATGAGGTGTTTTCTTCAAGAAGCACTCTTGTAAAATTACAAGAATACCCCTCATCGTATATACATACCTGTATTCGTATACCCAAAAATACGAATACAAAGAGAGGAAAATAGTCCAATAATATAATACTAGGATCCAGCTTAAACCAAAAGCCCACTAGTATTATCCGCCCGAACATCATCCGTGTAGCCAGTACACGTATATGATCGAAAACCTGCCGTAAAACCATATGGCCTCTTCATCATTTCGCCCAAAGCAGGGAAACCCTCTGTGTGGGACTCTAAAGACTCGACATTACATTGGTAGTGGGTTTAACCATAAGCACATCAGCGGTACTAGCTGCACGTAATGGCTGCCCAGATATCTGTCGATAAGAATGCCAATGAGCAAACTCATCCGAACTCCTATTGAGCATATCTGTGACAATTTCCGTACAATCCGGTCTGTTCGTCTAAGAGTATCACATATCGGGCCAGGGGTGGTAACCGTTAAACCCCTAATAGCGCAATAAGTCATGCCGGGGTAGAGCCCAATACACCCTAAAAAACTACTGGAGTTCCTACCAGTAAATCTCGCTTGCCCTGGCCAGTGACTTTGTATAATGGCTTTCCGAACATAGCTCTATATCAATTCCCAATACCCGGAGAGACGAATCCTATCTAACCACTACTGCTCCTAGTGCTTCAGGACTGCACCCAGCCACTACCTGTTTGCACGACTCTTTTGAACCGTGGTAGGGTAGTGATCTAAGTACAGTGGGAACACACTCGAGATTAATAGTGATGTCAAGTCAACGGACTAAGCTGTACTCATGTCACCTGACGATTGGTATAATACCAACCAGCAGTTCCTAACGAGTCCGTCCAGTGTAAGTCATAACCCAATAAGCACCTGTATACTATCTCCAGTACGACGTACTATTGGCAGTGGGACAAACCATCTCTCCTGCTGGGATGAGAAGCGTATACACTAGTCTACTCTGAAGTATCGATACCCCATCTCGATAATCCTATAATTAAGGACTTGTATAAAGATGTGCTTATAGACTACCCAGCGCCCACTAGTGTGACTGCCATCACAACGCTGGTAGTCAAGCAAAGATCCTAAGGGCTCTACCAATATGTATAAGCGATATGCTAAAAGAAACACATGGACATATTAAGGTAGAATCAAACCAAGTAGCATACTACTATTTTGAGTAAGACTGTTATTAAATTTGTGTATATTCCAAGCTTCCAAAATGTAATATACAACCCATTACTACATAATAATGGCCTCTAGGGTATATATCACTAACAGTTAAGCACCCAAGTGGAGTGGCAAGCCAAGCTCGACGACCGAAGCCTTTTCGACAAAACCACGACCCCCGAAGGCTTCCTCTCTCTCTCTCTCTCTTGTTAACAATCTCAACCAGTAAGTCCCTTCTCCCTCTACTTCTTTTTATCTCAAATCGTATTCTAAAAGCACATCGATAAAGTGGAGTTTGCTCCGAGATAAGTTCTTTTTTAACATTTGTAATCCACTTGATAAGAAAATTAGGTCAAACTAATATCCTAATACCACTATTAACCTTATTTACATCATTTAGCTTTTGGTGTAATAAAATATTCCATGAGAAATAATCATAAAACGAACATTTTCATACAAATACCATGAACTTCAATACAACCCTATTTTCAATAACTAGAATATATACTTTTAGATCATTCACGGGGTAATGACCCACCCCATACGCACACTATGGTTTTATAGCACGGTATTCTAAGCATATGGTTAACTCAAAGAATAATCTTTTCATTAAAATACCACGGTTTTTAAAAAAAATGGTTTTCTTTTAATCGATATTTTTAAATTCTTGGCAATTGTGCATCTACAATCCTCTTTAGGGGACCTGCTAATGGATTGTATGGATTATCGCACATTCTTAGGATAGTAGAGAGAGATGCAGAATTTCTCACGGAGTATTCGGTATCGAAAGGAAAAAAAATGCGGTTTTTAAGAAATACGACTTTTCTAAACAAAACTAAACTTTGAAAAATTATATAAATATATGAATCCGTATTTTCAATAAAAAAATTATGAAACTAGATTTTTAAAATGAAAGATTAAAATTTTAATAAAATACCAACAAGTTTCCAAAATTAGTAGTTTTCATAAAAGTACCATAAACTTTCAAAAAAGTTAGATCTATCACTAAAATACCACAACAATTAAAATACATGTTCATGAAAACCCTAAATATTATAAATCATCCTCGATATTTATTTTTAAACGATATTAAAATATTTTTTCAGAAATCCCCTCGAGCAATGGATATAATATAAATACAAAGTAAACAACAATAATAATTATTTAAGGACTCTAGATTAATATAGATTTAAGCGGTATCATTTCTCTTAAGCCCCAGAGAATCGGAGAAAGTGATTGCTTGCCTATTCAGGTTAGACAACTTAACGAAGTTATTAATGACAATTTTCTTGGAAAAAGAAATAAATCATGTTGTCCATGTGCAGCAGTTGTCGATTTCTCCCGAACTTAAGATTTCAACAGTTAAATCCATTCACAAGAAATATCGATAACTCGAATCCAAACTTGAATCTAAATTCGAACTCGAACTCGAACCCAAACTCAAACTTTAATCCAACTCGAATCTAAACTTGAACATGAACTCGAAACCATTCTACTCGAACTAATTTGACTCGAACCAAGATAGCAATTGACATGACTCGCATTTTACTCGACTCACTCGACTTCATTCTACACCTTTTGAAACCTATGGTTTCGATCAAGACATGTTATAATCAATCAATCAAATTAATTAAGTGTATTATACAGTTATAGACTATTTATACTCGGGGTGTTTGGGATAGTTTCCTGTATGAATCCAACAGAGCTTCAAGTGTCATGTATTAATCTCTTTTTTATTTTACTCGAATATCAGTCGGGTCGAATCATCCACAGCCTAGAGTCCCGATGCTAACATATGAAATGAGCCCGTGTTTCCTTGCTCCTGGGGCCCCACACTTGAGCTTGTGAATACTTCTACGGCTGCATTGACGTTCACACTTGGAACTTAACGTTAACATAGTGACCATATAGAGACCTATAGTAAATATTTATCCATGAACATATACTTTTACTCATCATATATATTTATACTTGTCTTTTACTCTTACTTTATCTTTGGGACTTACCGAGCGCTAGTTCGCCGACGGGTATTCCACCCACCCTTATTTTCTTGAAATGTTCGTCAGATACGGTCGAGACGGAGGAAGTGGAGTCCACAGAGGAAGACTACAACCGGATTGCTACCCAGGATTAGCTCAGCTTCACTTTTTATTCAGATTATGTATGTCATATATTTAGGCATTTTCCTTTATTGTATTTACTTTCCAGTTGAAACTCATGTACTTGTAAATATTTGAAGTTGAATGTAAATAAAGATATTTGTTGAAAATTTTATAGTCTCCATTTATTCTTGCATTGTGTATTATTTTTTCAATACGCTTAGTATATTTATTTAGGGAATGTCCTTCTCTGAATAAATATACCGTGGGTTCGCCACGTCATCATTTCCGTCTACTGGGAAGAAGGACGTGACATAGTTGTTGTGTATATTTGGGTGTCAAACTCGTGTGAAGTCGGCTTGAATTTATTATACATAGTGTTTATTGCTTTTCGCTTATTTTTCTTCGTTTTTGAGGCGTCGTATATTTTGCATGGATTTTGTCTCCGCCTTGTAGGCGTCGAGTTAGCATCTATGTGGAGATACGTTTATTTTACTACTGTATACAGGGATTTTATTCAAAATTTACGAAGGAGGTACTGCCCGTTTTTCAAACAGTAACTCCTTACAAACAAGCTTTATTTCATTTTATAAATCTTTTCTTAAAACTTCACCTCGATTTTATATTTTTCTTTCTTATAAATGGTTTAGATTCCTGAGTTAGGCTTACTTAGGTTACGGTAGGGTCCACTAGACTTCGCGTGATCTTTGTGCCGGTCACATGTCTTTTTGGGTTGTGACGGATGCATATCTACATGAATCAGAATTTATCGATACACTGAGGTTCAAATCTCGATGCATCGTCAGTTTGGTTTAATAACAATAGATCCAGAACATGACTTGAATACAATACGATACCATATAATACGATATAATATAATGTAATACGACAAGATCTGATCTTTCCATTAGCATGTAGCAAGTATTGAATACTTTCCTCGATTACAGTAAACAATAATAACTCCGTAGATGACTATCAAGACGATGAAACCATAAAGCTTGACTCCCCACACAAGATCTTGGCTTGAATGCTTTAGCCGATCCAAAGAAGAAGGAAAAGACAATGGTGATAATGAAGATGATGATCACCCCCGCAAGGTGATGAAGATGATGGCGACGTCAATCGTGATCGAGTCCGGGTTGGGGTGCTCGGTTGTGAGGAAGAACGGCTAGGGTTTGATTGAGATATGTTTGCATGAGAATCGATATGAGTTTAAATAGTTTAGTATGAATATGGGAAGGGTACTATATGAATCTTATTAGGACTAGGGACTTAGATAAGGTAAAATTATAATTCAATATCAAACTATGCATATATTTTATCAATTAAATATTTTACCATGTCCTAATAATAACCAATAACAAAACCCAATGAAACAATAAACCAGAATCATGTCAATAAACAATATCAGTCGCATGTCAGGTTTTGAGACGGCTTAATATATACCTGAGCCGGCACATAAGTTTATCCAAACGATAAATTATTCTCTGATTATGAAAGATGACTCAACCCAAGCTTGAGCCGGCTCACAAGCTTTTTAGAAAAATATTCAATATAGCCAGCCAATCAATCAACTCACTATATATATAGTCAAATACTGTACGATCGTTCCAGGGTGTTACAAGTATACTGGAAGGGGACCAAGAATTGACTGTGTAATTAACTGAACGAACTCCTCTCACTCGGCTCGATCATGTACCAAGCCTCATCATTTGTACCTCCTGACATACATTCCTAAGAAAAAATAAAACAAGAAAAATGAATGTCTGTCATCGAACTTACGCCTGGTAAGTTTCTCATTATAAAGTATTTTATTTTTAAAAAACTATGAATAATAAGTAAAATATTTTAAATGACGGTAGTCAAGTATATGCAAACTAGCAGTGCATCAAATTAATAACAAAAGACACGAAAATCACTCAATACATACAAGATGAACATTTAATACAAGCACATGGTACGGGGAATGCATGGCAGTCAAACATATGATATTAACATAAATAAGATAGTACATGTCAGGAATTTAATATACTGTCATGGAAAGGAAAACAAATTATAACAAATAAGAAAAGGGATGATGATGATAAATGTAAACAATGATACTAGAGGTCTGAAAATTTATATGCAAGTATGGAGTAAACATGTCAGGAATATAGGAAGATGGTGGTATCGTTAATGTATAGGTTTCCTATCCTAACGCAAGTTAAGGCATGTCATTCAATTTCTTCATGAGGTTTTTATATATGATGGTATAGCACAATAATACGGAGACTCCGAAGCAATTGGACTATGCATCCTCAACTCCCAACACCCCCGGTAAATATTGGTCATAACTATTTCAAACGTAAGTTCAGGTATAGTGTTCAATCATTTCATAAGATTTTATACAAGATTACTGGAGTACAAGATTACATGTAGGGCAATCCGAAGCAGCTGAACTACTCATCCTTAACTACCCCAACACCACCGGCAAATATTGGTTAAAACCATTCATAAACATTAATGGTGGTTCATGGATACATGCACTTTCAAACTTGTATGGTACCCACAGACGTCTCCCGGTGCATCCCACTCATATGCAAAATCATGAGGTGGCCCCTATGGATTCAAGAGGTGGTCCCATGGAATCAAGAGGTGACTGATTGATATGAATTCTTGTTGTGTATGTTAGAAAGTGTATAGAAATCACAACCAAAAATTATTTGACCGCAACCAATAACGGTGTCGATTTGTAGCGCGTTAGTAAGTGCGGATCGTCCACAGGGAAAGTGTAATTGTTCGTATTTCGAATTAGATGAGTCGAAAATTTAATGAAAAGAAAAGAAACAATTCTTGATTTATAAAATTGAAGTTCAAGAATTAGTAAAATCTAGTCTAAATCAAGAAACATTAAAATCAAAAATTGAGAATTTATGATTTCCAAACCAAATATCAAGATTCGAAGTGAGGCTCGTAGGAGATGATTGAACCTTTAGATGTGATGAAATCTAATGATTACATACTCTTATCCATTAACGAATTGATACTAGATCGATTACGATTTATCGAGGTTTAAGGATCTTGCGAAGAAACTAGGGTTTCCTCATCTCATCCTATGTCCTTTCGATGAATCTCATTCACAAACTAGCTTCTAGTAAATCAAATAATCGATCGTTGATCTCTAGTTCCGAATGAAAATAATTAATAAAGCATTTCACAACGAAACTAGATCGTCGATCATTTGATTTACAAGAATTTACAAACGTTATAGGACTTAAGAATCGTAAAAGAATATAAATCATCATCATCTATCGATCGTCACGACTCCTTCATGAGCGGAGTTTTACTCAAACATTAGCACAAAGAACACATTCAAGAATCTAGATTGAATCATAATACTTGAATTAAAAAGATAAGCAAGATATAGAAATTTCACCTTTATTTATCAACAATTTAGTTACAACTCTCAAGATCTACAAGAGGAAGGAACTTGATCGTTGATTTCGGCTTCGTTCGGCTCCTTGAGTCGCGGATCTCCTTGGATCACTTGCTCCGATGAAGTCCGGCTTCGCTTTCTAAAGGATCGAAGGCTTCAAGCTTGATTAGGTACTCGAAGTTCTTGATTTTTGGCTTTGGAATTTGAATTGGGGATTAGGGTTTACAAGTCGTGTCACTCAACTTGTATTGGGGTTGAAGAACAACTTTCAACAACCTTTAGAAGTGAAGCTTAGGGTTCCTTTTATAGCCTTAAGAATGATTAGCTTCCTTTGTAAGCTAGGATTAGATTAGCTTCCCTTGTAAGCTAGGTAGTTAGGTAGAAGCCTCTAAAAGCAGTTAGTTAGGCTTTAGCTTCCATCTTAAGCTAGGAGGTTAGGGAGAAGCTTCTAGACTTAGTTTGTTAAGGGGAAGCTTGTTTTGGAAGCTTGAACATAATTATCCTGATCAAGTAGCTTGCTGATCTGGCAGAAGACTCTGGAGGTTTCTGGAACTTGTCATAGCTTGATGAGGTGTAAGCACTGAGATAAGAATAATGCAGAAAATTTCAGCTGATGTCACCACATTATGGCCGCGGATTTGCCGCCAATGGCATGCTCCGGCCGCGGATCCGCGGCCCAATAGGAGCTTTGCTGTATCAAATTTACAGTGCTTCTTTCTGATAACTTCATGGTATTTTGCTGATATGTTGAATCTTTTAATTAGTCCTTGATCACTGCCAGATCTCTAGTCTTTGAGTTGGCGTATTTTGTCAGCATTATTTTCACAGATTTGGCTTTTCTCCTGGAATTTCCTGCAAAGATTCTCGAAACAAGTGTTGCGCTATACAAAGATGATGCGATGCCATGATAAACACTCAATTTCCCTCAAAATGTCGGTTTTAAAGTATAACACAGGTAATTAGGTATTTTACGGCTGTTTTGCTAATATGTGTAATATGCAAACCGAACACTTCTAGATGAGTACAAATGATAGGGAAATTGTCGTGTTAAAAATACATTATTTTCGACTGATCAAATTCCCCCAAACTTATTTTCGGTTGTCTCGAGCGAACTGTTTTATTAAAAAGAGAAGGAGAAAATAAAGAAAAAGAAAAACTAACTAGCACACTTTCGTAGGCAACACGATTGCACTGAGCACGTGCAACAAGCCTTTAAACCTCTAGGTGTCCCGGTAGGAGGAGTGTTGTCTCCTGAGGGTTTTCAGTGGATTGCACCCACAAAATCCAATAATAAAAAGAAGACCATGAAAATTACATTTAAAGATAAGAATTGTAAAAGAAAGACTTTGAAAATTAGGGTTTCCAACTATGCTAGCTTTTCGGTTGTCATGTGCCCTATCTTAATAGTCATGAAAAGATGTTAGAAATCACATCATCCCTCAAGAAAACATCGTCTTTATTCTTCATTCCTATCTGTCTTCCAAACATCGATCATATAACCCTACGTGTGTGTAAAGAGCATCCCTACACCCGGAGAATTCAATTCAAGCTATCATACTCTTGTCCATATGCCTCAGTACTTTTTAATTAATGAATATTTAGTTGAATTTGCTCACACACTTTCATGCGACCGTTAATACTTCTTAAGGTACTGACCGACCGATTAATCATGTGCTTGCTTATTAGGTGTATTTCCTCGTCTTGCACCATCTAAGGCTTAGCAGTAACTCCCAGACCAGTTGGTCTAAGGCACTAGGTGAAGAGGCACCCTCGCTATATTTTTTTATTGCTGCCTAGGCGATAACAAAACCAGTGTCCATTTTTCTCACCATTTTATATCTTATTCATTTTTTTTATTTTTCTTCATACTTTGGCTTTTAGATAAGAGCATTTCAAGGTATCCTCTACTAACCCGGGTTTTAAGACGTGTGTAAGTGCGAATAGCAGGGTATCAACGTTCAAAATGTTTGGCTTCCAGAATAGAAACTATTTTTCAGACTTATTTTATCCTCAGATTAGTGACTTCCTTCATCTTACTAACCCTTGGGACAACGGCTCATAACTACTTATTACTAGTTCGTATAAGAAAACTTCTAATTTTCTTGGTTTTCTTAAATTTTTCCAATCTTTTAGATGTAATTTTTCACTATCTAATCTTTTATTATCTTATTTATGTACAAAATATTTTTATTTTTTATTTTTTTTGAATTTTTTAAATTTTTTTTATAGGTTTTCAAATGTTTTGTGCTTATATGAAGTGGTATGCAAATGATGCGAAAATAAGCACAAACCTCCCCCAAACTTGTTTTCAACAGTGTCCTCACTGTTGCCTTCTGCTAGATCTCGAAAACCTGTAAGTTTGGGAGGAAATTTATTAATGGGGGCACAATATTTAAGTGAAAATCCTCCCCCAAACTTATTCTTGGCTCATCTTTTTTGAGTAAAAATTTTCTTTTCAGGAGCCAGATTATACGCCCCCAAACTTGAGTTAAACAATGTTAAGCTTTGAAAATCACATGAGGGGGTTAAAAGTTATTGGTCGATGCCAAGCTTTGGAAAGACCGAAAGTGAACACCAACCATTCGAAAATTTTATCAATGTAGTGCTCTGGTTGGTGGAAGAAGAAGTGGGAAAAGGGTAAGTGGTGGAATAGAATGTATGTGCGTCTCATTTTGGAGAGACGATGCAGTGAATGTGATGGATTGCTCGCATTCTTTTTACAGTCCAGAAGAAGGGGTGGAGGTTCAATTTCAATGTTTTGATGTGGATTCATCTCAACACCCGTGTCTTTTAAAATTGCGAGTTCATCAGCGAAGATCTCCTCAAAAGTCTCATCAATACCCCGAAGAATAATGTCATCACAAAGTGCGGGGTGATCTTCAGACTCCCAAAATAGTTCATAATCAGTGTTAGTTGTTGACCCGGACATCTCGGTGGAAGAGTCCGTATGTGTATGATACATAGTTGGGTCAAACAACAATGTATGAAAAGAGTCAAGATCAGTATCATGAGGATCATCAAATTCGCTGCTGTCGACATCCATTAAGTCGACAGAACAGACCTGAGCAGTAGGTTCAGAGGGTACACTTCCCAACTTGTAAATGTTCAGCTTAATTGACCTATTCCCGAAGGATAGGGTCATAGAGCCATTACGACAGTTGATGATAGCATTGGAAGTGGCTAAAAGGGGCGACCTAAAATCACCAGAATTTGATTCCGTGGGTTCGCTACAGGCTGTGTATCAAGTACAATAAAGTCCACAGGGAATATAAATTCCCCTATTTTTATTAACACATCCTCTAGTTCACCCATAGGTTTGGTGACTGATCGGTCAGCCATCTGGAGAGTTATGCTCGAGGGCTTTAACACTCCGATACCTAGTTGCTCATAGACTGAATATGGAAGCAAGTTAACACTAGCGCCAAGGTCGAGTAGAGCACGGTTGATGTGTTTTTTCCCAATAGAAATAGAAATAGTAGGACAGCCAGGGTCCTTACGTTTCCTCGGCACTTGTTGGGGAAAGCCGTATCTACAGTCTTTGCCATGAATATCTTCTTGGGCACTTGAATCTTCCTTTTCCTAGTGCACAAGTTCTTAAGAGTTTTCGCATAGGACGAAACTTGTTGGATAGCTTCTTGGAGAGTGATGTTGATGTTAACTTGCTTAAACATGTCCATAATCTTCTCCATATGTGGACTTGATTTGTTAGCCCTTAACCGATTAGGATAAGGTGCTTTAGCAATTAGCGCTGGGTCCATCATAGGAGAAGGAAGTGTGTGTGGAACCGATCCCAGAATAGAAGTAGGGATCGTCGGTGGTAGACTAGAAGAAATGGGCTGAGGTGGCGAGCCTTGTGGGAAACGAAGAATAGGCTCGCAAGAAGGTGGTGGGGTAGAAGAACTGGGGTCAGAATTAGAAGTAGAAGTGGAAGGAAAGGTCTCAGCCGGGGTATCATCGATAGATTTTTCAGTGTCATCAATCTCTTCCCAAATGTGATTGTCAAGCACTCTTCCAGATCTCAACGTGATTGCATTCACATGATGTGAATAGCCAGGATTGGGTAGAGGTTGAGCTGGAAGTTTCCCTTTCTCTCTTGCACTCATTTCGGCTTTTAGTTGTACAATTTGTTCTTCCATCGATTTGATATTCTCATTTTGAGAGACAATGATCTTCATCACATTATCGAAGGAAGATTGCATTTTTGCCGTCTCTTGGATGGATTGTTTCATGAATGTATCCAAGATTTGTGCTAGTGCAGAGGTATTATCTGTACCGGTCAATTGCAAAGAGTTTTCATGTAGTGCAAAAGTGTTGGCCGGATTTTGGAAGTTTTGTGATTGGTAGGGGTGCTGACTCAATTGAAGTGGTTGCTGTTGTGGTGGAAGAGCCCTTTGGAAATTGTTTTGGGTTGGAACCGTGTTTTGAGATTGTGATTGGTTCCAAGCAAAGTTTGGTTGATTCCTCCAACCCTGATTATAAGTGGAAGAAAATAGATCATTCCTAGGTCGTTGTTGGAAAGCAGAATTGATATGCTCATGACCTTGAAACTGAGAATTTATTAGACATTCTTCTATCAAATGAGAAGGATCAGAACAGCATCCACATACAGTTTTAGAGAGTGACATTTGATTTAGGGCGGCAGCTAAAAATTTGTTTTCCATAGTCTCGAGTTTCTTTTGCATAGCTGAAATGTTAGCTCTAACTCCTATGGAAACTTCCGATTGGTTATTGCCACCCCTATACGATTGACTCACACCCTCCCACTGTAAAGATTTTTCAGCGAAATCTTCTAAGTATTTCCAAGCTTCCCCATCATCTTCGGTCATGAAGTTGCCTTGACACATGGATTCAAGGGTCTGTCTTGTGTTAGGATTAATGCCCTCATATATGATTCTGCACAGTTCCCATCTAGGGATTCCGTGATGTGGACATTGGACTAACAGATCCTTGAAGCGTTCAAGACATTTTGAAAATGGTTCATTTGGAAGCTGGGTGAATTGATTTATTTCACTACGGACTCGAGCAGTCTTATGATGTAGGTAGAATTTCTTAAGGAATGCTTTTACGAATTCTCCCCAGTTTGAGATGGAATGTGCGGTAGTGTTATACAGCCACTTCTCGGCTATATCGCACAAGGTAAATAGGAGAAGACGAAGACGCATAGCATCCACAGAGAGCTGTGAGGTACCCATCATTGCACATACATTTTCAAATTTGGTGATAAAGGCATATGCGTCTTCAGACTCGAGACCGTGATATTTTGGTAGAAGGTTGATGTATTGGGGTTTTATTTCAAAATTGTCCCCGTTGGCTGGTGGAATGGAGAGACAGGTCGAAAGAAGACCTCGTGTAGGATAGCACCTCTCCTGGAGAGAGATGCGGGGTGGATTCTGCGCACCTGCGGACGGCGGCAGAGTAGTGGTAAAGAAGTTTGATGGAGAAGGATCCATCTGTAAGTCCATGTCACGCACCCCACGAACTTGTGGGAAGGCGGAATATATGAAAAACGATTATCAAACCTTCGTAACACGGACTTGAGCGCATGAATCGTATCTAAACCGTTACTAGCAAACTACGAGAGGTTTAACTACTCGGATTCGAAGTTATACCTCATGTTACTTGTCCTTCGGGTCTTCATCGCTGTCCTCCACTCCTTGTAGGCTCTTTGGAATATCGGCACCTCAACGGCCTCCTCGAGTCTAAGACGATCCACCCGAAAGCTCCTTGTCTAAGCTTGATCTCTAACTTGAGATAACTAGGTTGCTCAAAGTGCTAATCTAATCTACCTAGGGGATATAGAGTAAGTTTATGGATGTATTAGTCTAGCTAACCCTTGATTTCAACACATGAGAGGTTAGGGTTAGGGTTTCAAGAATGAGAGAGCTTGAGGAGAAAGAAGGTGATGATAAGAATGAATTGAAATTGTTTCTCACTTCTAATATATTATGAAGCATAAAGAATTATCAAATGAATAATTCAAATGCATTATCATCATGCTTCATTGAATATGTGCAATGAATCATCAAGTGAGTCATTAAGGAATAAATGCTTTATTAAGTCACTTGAATGATTCATCTCATGAGTCACAAAATCAATTAATGCTAATGCCACCTTACCCTCCAAGTCACCATGCTTCTAGAAGCTTCCCGGAAAATTACGAGAACGCCCCTACAATCCGTGAAAACACGGAAAACCTTTAGACTGTATAAATCCAATAACCCGATACTAGAATCTGGCTTAAACCAAAGCCGGCTAGTAAAAACTGTCCGAACGTCGCACATGCGTTTAAACACGTATGCGTCCGAACCCTTATCGTAAAACCATACGACCTCTATATCGTTTCGCCTGGAGCAGGGAAACCCTCTGTTTGGGACTCTAAAGACTCGACACTACGCTGGCAGTGGGTTTAACCATAGACCGCAAGCGGCACTAGCTGTACGTAACGGTCCCCATGTAGATGTCGATAAGAAGGCCGATGAGAAAAACCATCCGAACTCCTATTGAGCCTGATGTGACAATCTCCGTACAGTCCGGTCTGTTCGTCTAAGACTATCGCATATTGAGCCTAGGGGGAGGCAAGCGTCAGTACCCTAATAGCGGTATAAGTCGTGACGTAGCGTAGCCCATTACACCCTGAGAAACTACTGGAACCTACCAGTAAATCTCGCTTGCCCTGGCCAGGGACTTTGCGTAATGGCTCTCTGACACAGTGCGATATCATCTCCCAATACCGGGAGAGACGAATCCTGTCTAACCGCCACTGCCTCCAAGTGCTCGGGACTACACCCAACTACTACCTGTTTGCACGACTCCTTTGAGCCGTGGTAGGGTAGCAATCTAAGAACAGTGGGACACACTCGAGACGAAGTAGCAGTGTCAAGTCTGCGGACTATGCAGTACTCATGTTACCTGGGAACTGTTAACTGACGACGGGTATAATACCAACCAACAGTTCCCCTACGAGTCCTGTCCGGTGTACCCGTAACCTAACGAGCACCTGTATACTATCTCCAGTACGACGTACTGATGGTGATTTGAGTGATTTAGCGTGCTTGCGCTTTCTAAAAGATAGATCAAAAATATTTGTAACCGCAATCAAGAACGGCGTCGCATGAAGCTAGCCGGTGAGTACGGGTCGGTCCACAGGGATGTTATGAATCTCCTAATCGCGCTAACGAGTTAATTCCGAAGGGTGTTCGGATTAATTATTAAATCTAAAAACCTAATTAACCTAGGGCAATTATCTAGATCTACTCTTGCTAGGGCTAGGTTTAGGGATGGTTTGGAAATGTAATTAAATCTTACCGCTTTCAATACCCGAATGAAGATCTGTGTGGAGTTATGGTAATTATCAATAAAGTGGATTAGATCCGTTCGGGAAGGTGTTCCTTCCTCTAGGTTCTTGTCCTTCTTTTAGAGATCCTTACCCTAACCTCCATGGAAAATATCACACCCGGGCCTTTATACTACGGTATCACCGCTACCTCGAGGGATAGAGTGCCGTAGGGAGCGGTATGTGCATGTATGCATGGAGTCCTATTGTAAATATTTGGTGGGTAAGAAAGGGGTGAGAGATCTCATCTCTCAAAATCCTTCCTCAAAGTTAAACCCTAAACAAGTTCCTAGGGCAAGGAATTGAAATCTACACTAGGGCAAGAAATTAAATTACTTACAGATGCATCCCTCTAATCGTCCATGCAGAGTTGTCAGATCTGAATTTCAGAATGGAGAAGAAACACCGATGCTCTCCAAAAAGGATTTCTGAATTTTTATTAAAAGGAGGCATAAAGAGTTACAATTTTTAGAGTTCCTATTTATAAAGAATAGGAAACCCTAGGGTAACATTTGTTTCGCATGTCCATAATTACAAAAATAGCCCTTAGAAAATCTTTACAGCACCGCCACGACGTTTTGGTAAAAAGAAAATTCCCTTTTGTCTTCTTACGGCCGCGGAACCGCGGCAATGGTGGGCTTGGGCCGCGGTTCCGCGGCCCTTTAGAGAGTTCAGCTCATGAAACTTCAGGGTATGCTTCTTGTTGTCTTGGGCTTCTTATTTCTATATATCTTTTTCCATTTGGGCTTCTAGGTTGGTTCCAGTTCTTCAGTGAACGATTTGCAGTGGATTTTTAACCGTTTGCTTTGAGTCGATGTCTTGAATCTTGCTTTGTGAATTGTTCCTTATGTAGGCTTGATCAAGATTCTCTGTTTGTTGGTTAAAGTCCACATTTTTCATCGTCTTTACGTCGTTTGCACTGTTTTCTGTCTAAGAACCTGTAACCTGTAACATGTAGCAGACATGCATCAAAAGCACCTGTTTATTTATAAAAAGAATAAGAATGGGGAATATAATAATGCAATATTATGGTGTGAACAAATACCCCCAAACTTATCTTTTGCTCGTCCTCGAGCAAACTTATTTTTATTCACTAAAATCCTAACCACACTTTCGCAGGGAAACGCGATTGCACTGAGTTCGTGCAACAAGCCGTTAAACCTCTAGGTGTCCCTAGTAGGAGGAGTGTTGTCTCCTGAGGGTTTTCAGCGGATTACACCCACAAAATCCTATCAACTCGGCTCATTGACTTTTGTTTTCCAATTAGGTTTTCTAACAAGGAATTCTATTATCTTTTACTTGCAAATTATCCACCCATATTCTTCACACTTCCTCATTATTTAACTTAAGATTATATATGTTATGTAGACCTACTTAGCTTTCGGCATTTCTTAAGTTTTCCTTCTAGGGTTACATCTCCACTCAGGAATTTCTATTAACCCTACTAAAGATACAAGTTTTATTCTTCATTCCTTTCTCTCATCTAAACTCTAATCACATATCCCCACGTGTGTGTAAATATCACCCCTACACTTGGAAACTCAAATCAAGCAATCGTACTCTCGTCCATTGTCCAAAGCACTTATTAATTAGTGAATTTTTAAATGAAATTTGCTTACACATACTTCATGCGACCGTTAATACTTCTTGAGGTACCAACAACCGATTACCAGATGCGTTAGCACTTTAAAACGTACTTCCTAGTTTTGCAACACCTAAGGCTTTAGTAGTGACTCCCAAACCAGTTGGTCTAAGGCACTAGGTGATGAAGCACCCTCGCTAAATATTTTTCTATTTTTTACAGCCTTAAGTAATCACAAAAACCAGTGTCCATTTTTTTTCTTTTTTCACTTTTTTTTCTTTTATTTTCTTCGTACTAAGGACTTTAGACAAAAGCATTTCAAGGTCTCTTCTACTATTCCAAGTTTCAAGGTTCGTGATTGTGCAAATTGTAGGGTATACGTTTTCAGAATCTAGACTTAAGCTAGAAACTATTTTTCAAACTTATACTCTAATAAAAGCTTCAATATTTTTCCTTCGTTTTGACTTAGCCCAAGAAGTGAACCCAAAATTTGCCTATTTCTAAATAAACTACAAAGGCATATACTTTCTACCGTTAAACTTTAAGGACGGTTATCTTTAGGGTTTTTAATTCACTAAGTCTAAGATCTAGTTGTTCCTAGCCAGTTAACCTATTTGTCAAACTCAAGTCAATTAGCCAATATTGAATACAATAATTTTTATAATTTTTGAAATTTTTTCAAATTTTTATGGGTATTCAAATAAATATGCAAATGCAAAAATATATACAAATGAATGCGAAGGAAAAAGACGTACCGAGCATACCCCAAACTTGAACTTGACAGTGTCCTCACTGTCATACTGTACCAAGAGGGTCAAAATGTCGGCACTCCCCTGTTTATTATTTTTTTTAATTTTTTTAATTTTTTTTAATGTTTTGAATTTTTTTTTATTTTTTTATAAAATGAAAACAAAAAATATATGTACATATATACAAAGGCCCCCCCAAACTTAAGCTTGGCCTTACACAAGTCAAAGGTTAGCACCAACCATTCAAAAATCTTATCGTGGAAATGGTATAGTTGGTGCAAGAAAATGAGAAGCACGCGAGATCGTGTGGAAAGAAGAATGGTAGAATATGGTCTCGGTGGGGGAGAAGAATGGCGAAAAGAAGAAGGAAGTGGAGTACGATCTTGAGGGTGTAAATTGAGTGAATAAATTAGCGCAATATGTGATGACCGATATGTTATAAGCGATTGCGCTAACCTATCTACTCGTCGAGAAATGGGATCAAATCCCTCAAGATTCGCAAGAAAACATGGGTACGCCGAACTTAGTATCGGAGATGAAAGCGTAACGGTCATTTGTACGGTCGGGACAATAGGAGAGACGAAAGGGAGTGAATTAGGGATAGTATCTTTCTCACCGTAGTAAACTGTTTCAAACTTGAAAGATTCCATTAATGGTTCGAAACTACTATAATCAACCGAGTCTGATGGCTCATCTGAAAATGTAAAGGACTCAAACTCGGGCGGTGAGTCATCAACATCGTCCGAAAAAGTGAAACACTCGTAGGTGTCATCGTCTGTGAGAATTGTGTCAGATTCAAAGGAAAAGGTTTCAAGCTCACAGTCTTCAAGCAGGGTCGGAACGATGGGAAGGAGGGAGGGTGATATAGCAGTCAAAGGTTCAAAGGATGAATTGGAAAATCAGACACATCAAACAAAAATGATTCAACCTCAATATTATCCTCAAGACTCTCCTCAATACTATCCTCAATATTCAACTCATCCATGCCATTATCATCAAAATCTAGACGCATATGAGATTCGGGAGAAACATTTAATAACTCAGGATGATGATTTGAACATAAAATTTCAAGCAAATCGACAGGTTCATCATCCGAAATATTCCCGGCGTCTATATCCTCAATCAAGTGAAAATCAATTTCTTTAGACACCTCATCAAAAGCATGGATATCTATCGATTTAGGTTCTAGATGGGAGGTGTAAAGATCGAAAGGATTAGGTGCGGTTTCACTCGAAAGGGGTTCCTCACAATCTGGCAAATCAAACACTACAAAATCACACAACTCGTTTTTATTTTCAACAAGTGAACTATTTAGGGCAATCGATGGAAAACTGGAGTTGTGTGCTTCAATTGGGTAAGGGTAGGTTTGATTGGGAAATCCTCTCTCATTCTCACTCTGTCCAACCGCCTCCTTATACATCGAAAAATTTTGAGCTATTGGGAAACTAGCTACCGGTTCGGTAGGTTGCATAAGGGCGGCTAAAGACGCTTCCACATTCCTAGTCATTTTATTCGTTGCTGCAATGTACGCTTCCAACGACTCTTCCAAACTAGACTTAGGTGGTGAGGGAGTTTCAGTAAAAGATTCAAAATTGGTTGGATATGTGAAACTCCCTAATGGCTGTGTAGAAACAGTGTCTAGTGAAGGTGGGAAAGTCGGGTATGACTGGTAGGAAGTGGGTGGTAAGACAGGGGTAGGGTCAACATATGGATAAGAAGGTGAATAATCGTGCGGATCCCTAAAACTAGATGAGTGGAGAGGGGTGAAAGATCGGCTGCGAGATTGAGCAATATGCTCAGCAATGGACATAAGCCTAGGAGTGACAGAAGGACTTGAAGAAGTGGTATCAACATATGTAGGTTGTAAAGGTTGACTCGGTTGATACAAAGTGGGTTGAAAAGTCAAGCTATTTCTCCTAGACGCCTCTATTTGATCTTTCAACGAAATTTTTAGCAAGGAAGGATCGTTTTTAAATTGACCGAACAAATTAACGTACGACGGAAAATTAGGTTCGGGATACCAAAGTTCGGCTAATGATTTATTGTGTGGGGTACCCATGTTAGAAGAAGAAAAGTGACAAGAAGGAAGGTTGGGTGGTGCAAGGATTTATTTGGGGCTAAAAAATTTTTGCAAGTTCTATAAAATATTTGTCCTTTTTATTTTCATTTTTCATTGATTTTTTTTTCTCTTTATTTGGAAAAATTTTGTTGCAAAAAGATTTTAGAGAAAAGATATGCAACAGCAAAATATTTTATAGAAAAGATATGCAACAGCAAAATATTACTTGCAATTGGTTATTATTTGAAGCATATCACAAGAATCTTTATTTGGAAAAAATTGTTGCAAAAAGATATTCGAGAAAAGATATGCAACAAAAAAGATTACTTGCAATCAATTTCACTTTTGAGCGGGGCCCAAAAATCCTGCACAAGACTTGTTATATGGAAGAGAATATATTTTTAAAGCACACAAAATCTTGCAGGCATTATTCAGAAAATATATTAAAATTTGCAGAGGAGAAATAACAGAGAGCTTACAATGCAAATTTCATAGGATGATCTCACCAAAAGAGCGCGGTTCCGCGGTATAAACGCGTTATTGCTGCGTTTTCGCGGCAGTCTAATCAGCACGAATCCCCTAAAAAAATTTGACGCTCTGATTCCACTAGAAGGCCGCGGTTCCGCGGCCTAAGGTGGGTTTTGGCCGCGGAGTCGCGGCGGGTTAGCGGAATTGGGTCTCCAAAAAATTTTCACTGTTCTGTTATTTGATTCCCCTTCTGTTTCGATCTTCTGATTTCTGTTTCGCCTTCTGGAAATTTCCAGATCGTCTTTGTAAATTCTGCAAAATTAAAACAACAGAGTATCCCTTCCAAAAATAACAAAAAATATATATATTTTATATTTTTTTGGATTTTTTAGATTATTATGAATTTTTTTTTAATTTTGATTAACCCGAAATTTCGAAAAGGGAATTTCTACGCCATCCCCGGCAACGGCGCCATTTGATTTGAGTGATTTAGCGTGCTTGCGCTTTCTAAAAGATAGATCAAAAATATTTATAACCGCAAGCAAGAACGGCGTCACATGAAGCTAGCCAGTGAGTACGGGTCGGTCCACAGGGATGTTGTAAATCTCCTAATCGCGCTAACGAGTTAATTCCGAAGGGTGTTCGGATTAATTATTAAATCTAAAAACCTAATTAACCTAAGGCAATTATCTAGATCTACTCTTGCTAGGGCTAGGTTTAGGGATGGTTTGGAAATGTAATTAAATCTTACCGCTTTCAATACCCGAATGAAGATCTGTGTGGAGTTATGGTAATTATCAATAAAGTGGATTAGATCCGTTCGGGAAGGTGTTCCTTTCTCTAGGTTCTTGTCCTTCTTTTAGAGATCCTTACCCTAACCTCCATGGAAAACATCACACCCGGGCCTTTATACTACGGTATCACCGCTATCTCGAGGGATAGAGTGCCGTTGGGAGCGGTATGTGCATGTATGCATGGAGTCCTATTGTAAATATTTGGTGGGTAAGAAAGGGGTGAGAGATCTCATCTCTCAAAATCCTTCCTCAAAGTTAAACCCTAAACAAGTTCCTAGGGCAAGGAATTGAAATCTACACTAGGGCAAGAAATTAAATTACTTACAGAGGCATAAAGAGTTACAATTTTTAGAGTTCCTATTTATAAAGAATAGGAAACCCTAGGGTAACATTTGTTTCGCATGTCCATAATTACAAAAATAGCCCTTAGGAAATCTTTACAGCACCGCCATGACGTTTTGGTAAAAAGAAAATTCCCTTTTGTCTTCTTACGGCCGCGGAACCGTGGCAATGGTGGGCTTGGGCCGCGGTTCCGCAGCCCTTTAGAGAGTTCAGCTCATGAAACTTCAGGGTATGCTTCTTGTTGTCTTGGGCTTCTTATTTCTATATATCTTTTTCCATTTGGGCTTCTAGGTTGGTTCCAGATCTTCAGTGAACGATTTGCAGTGGATTTTTAACCGTTTGCTTTGAGTCGTGTCTTGAATCTTGCTTTGTGAATTGTTCCTTATGTAGGCTTGATCAAGATTCTCTGTTTGTTGGTTAAAGTCCACATTTTTCATCGTCTTTACGTCGTTTGCACTGTTTTCTGTCTAAGAACTTGTAACCTGTAACATGTAGCAGACATGCATCAAAAGCACCTGTTTATTTATAAAAAGAATAAGAATGGGGAATATAATAATGCAATATTATGGTGTGAACAGATGGCTGTGGGACAGACCATCTCCCCAACTGGGATGAGAAGCGTACACACTTAGTCTACTCCGGAATATCGATGCCCTATCTCGATAATCCAACGACCATGGACCTGTATAGGATGTTGCTTACAGACTACCCAGCCCCCACTAGTGTGACTGCCATCACAACGCTGGTAATCAAGCAAAGATCCTATGAGCTCTACTAATATGTATAAGTGATACGTTACAAGAAACATATACACATATTAAAGTAGACACAAACCATGTAGTATACTACCATTTTTAGCAAGACTGTATATACAACTGTGAATATCCCAAGCTTCCTTTAAGTAATATACATACAAGTATGATACAATAATGGCCCCTAGGGCATATACACTAACAATCTCCCACTTGCACTAGGGCCATGAGCTGGCATATCGTAGACCTATCATCTCGAATAGCCTCTCGAACTGCGTCTGAGGAATGGCCTTTGTGAATGGATCAGCAATGTTATTCTCCGTCTCTACTCTCTTCACCTCGATCTCCCGGCGATCTACGATCTCCCTGATCAGGTGATCCCGCCTTAAGATGTGTCTGGACTTCTGATGGGACCTGGGTTCCTTCGCTAAAGCTATTGCGCCGTTGTTGTCACAATACGGAGGTATTGGATCAACACTGGTAGGAACCACCTGAAGTTCTGTGTGGAACTTCTTCATCCAGACAGCTTCTTTTGCGGCATCGCAAGCAGCTATATACTCCGCTTCCATCGTTGAGTCAGCAATGGTCTCCTGCTTGGATCTCTTCCAACAGACCGCCCCTCCATTGAGGGTAAAGACATAACCCGACATGGATTTGGAGTCATCCTTGTCACTCTGGAAGTCGGAGTCGGCAAAGGCCTCCATTTGGAGGTCTTTTCCGCCATACACAAAGAACATCTCCTTAGTCCTCCTTAGGTACTTGAGAATGTTCTTTACTGCTATCCAGTGCTTCTCCCCTGGGTTTGCCTGATACCGGCTTACTAAGCTCAATGCGTATGCTACATCTGGTCTGGTACATAACATTGCATAAATTATAAAGCCTACCGCAGAAGCGTAGGGTATAAACATGCGATCCCTTTCCAAATCAGTCTTGGGAGACATCTCTTTGGAGAGGGTGATTCCGTGATAAGCCGGTAGGTTACCGTGCTTAGAATCATCCATACTGAATCTCTTCACTATGGTGTCTATGTACCTAGATTGCGAAAGTTCCAACATCCTCTTTGATCTATCACGATAGATCCGGATCCCCAGAATGTAGGTGGCATCACCCAGGTCTTTCATGGTGAATTTATGTGACAAGAATCTTTTGACTGACTGTAACATAGGAATATCATTTCCTATTAGGAGAATGTCATCCACGTACAAGACGAGGAATACTACAGCTCTCCCTACAATCTTACTGTATATGCATGGTTCATCTAGATCTTTGATAAAGTCGAATTCTTTGACAGCATCATCAAAACAGATGTTCCAACTCCGAGATGCTTGCTTTAGTGCTTAAATGGACTTAAGCAGCTTGCATATTTTACCGCTGCTCCTACTCTGAATGAATCCCTCTGGCTGATCCATATAGACGCTCTCTTCCAAATTGCTATTTAGAAAGGCCGTCTTTACGTCCATCTGCCAGATCTCATAATCGTGGAAGGCAGCAATAGCAAGAAGGACCCTAATGGATTTTAGCATAGCTACTGGAGAAAAGGTTTCGTCATAGTCCAAACCAGGTCTTTGACGGAAACCCTTCGCAACAAGTCTAGCTTTATAGGTTTCAACCTGTCTATCTACACCAATCTTCTTTTTGAAGATCCATTTGCATCCTACGGGTTTTAACCCATCTGGAGCAATGTCCAAAGTCCATACTTTGTTAGTGTACATGGACTCCATTTCGGTCCGCATTGCATCCAGCCATTTTACTGAGTCACCGCTCTGAATGGCTTGCTGGAAGCTAGTAGGCTCATCATAGTCAATAGTGCAATCATCTCTATCCCCGTCTATGAGAAAACCATAGTATCTCTCGGGCGGATGAGACTGCCTACTACTCCTGCGGAGTGGCGTCGGGATGTCCCTTTCTTCTGAAACCTCTGGTTCTGCCATACTTTCAGTAACAGTTTGTGGTTCTGGAATTTCATCCAGTTCTACTGTGCTCCCACTCTTCTGATTTTCTAAAAATTCAGCTTCTAAGAAGTGGGCATGACGAGAAACAAAAACCTTTAGTTCCTCTGCGTAATAGAAACAATATCCTATGGAGTTCTTTGGATATCCCACAAACTTTCACTGTACTGAGCGTGCCTCGAGCTTGTCCGCATGCTGCCTTTTTACAAAAGCTGGACATCCCCATGCCTTCTGGTACTGAAGACAGGGTTTCTTTCCACTCCATATCTGATATGGTGTGGTAGGCACAGTTTTGGTTGGAACCTTGTTCAAAAGATATGCAGCTGATTCTAGCGTATAACCCCAGAAAGATCGCGGTAACTCAGCTTTACTCATCATGGAACGAACCATATCCAATAGGGTTCGATTCCTCCTTTCTGATGCACCGTTGTTTTGTGGTGTGTATGGAGGAGTAAGATGAGAGAGAATTCCATTATCTTTTAAGTAACCTAGGAACTCGGCACTTAAGTATTCACCACCTCGATCAGATCTCAGTGTCTTGATACTTTTGCCTGTTTGGTTTTCCACTTCATTCTTGTATTCCTGGAATTTTTCAAAAGCCTCGAATTTATGCTTCATCAAGAAGACATGTCCATACCTAGAGAATCATCCGTAAAAGTAATGAAGTAGAAATAACCACCTCGCGCATGTGTAGACATTGTACCGCACACGTCACTGTGTACGAGTCCCAAGATCTCGCTTGCTCTTACTCCGTATCCAGTAAACGGAGTCTTTGTCATCTTTCCTATGAGACAATTTTCAAAAGTAGCATAAGATTGATATTCGAACGGATTCAAATATCCTTCTCTATGTAACTTAGTCAACCTTCTCTCATTGATGTGACCTACTCTACAAGGCCATAAGAAAGCCTGATTTAATTCCGGAGACTCTTTTAAGTGTGTTCTGGACATTGAAAACCTGAGCTTAACTCAATACGTATATGCCGTTATCTAATGTTCCGGACCCAATCAAAACTTGATTTAGGTGGATGTGAACTACATCGCCTACAAATGTAAAATTATATCCCTCTCTCGAAAGTGAGGATACTGATATGATATTACAAGTCATACTAAGTACATACAGACAGTTACGTAGAATAAATATTTGCCCACTTATCAAACCTAGGCGATATTCTCCCACGGATTCAGCGTCCATGCTCATTCCATTTGCAACTCTGAGAGACCAATCACCTACCTTTATAACTCTACGGTTTCTCAAAGCATGTAATGAATTACAGATATGAGATCCTGCTCTGGTATCTAGTACCTAGGAAGTAGAGTTAATTGACAAACAGTTCTCAATTACAAATACACTTGAGGCTGAAGCCACAACATGCTTCATATCCTGGCTACTGGCTTCAAAAGCCCTGCAATCTTTCTGCCAATGCCCAATCCCATAACAATAGGAACGTTCCTCTTTTACTATATTCAGTCCCGAAACTTTTGCCCTTCTCTTTCCTTCTACTTCCCTGGTTTCCTTCAGGGTAGAAGGTAGAGACTGTAGAATCAAGTCAGTATCTGACTCGTTTCCTAATGTGGTCTCCAGGTCCTGGAGCTCATCAATATAGCTAGTCATTGTAAGGACGTTGTCCTCTACAGATGACCTGAAATCCAACCTCGCTTGAATTAATTCGTTCGAGGTCTCATATCTTGCGATATGAGATTGCTCTTCATATAAATCTTTGTTATGGAGAAAGATAGAAAGCGAGTCCATCTTCTTGTGCTGCTTCTGGTTTACACCATCAACTGAAGCTAACACGAGGCACTTAGCTTTCGCTTTATCCTTTTCCCTTGTCTGACGGATATCCATATCCGTGAAAGTGGAAACTGGACCTGGGACGGCGAGATCTTAAGTAGTAATAGGGTGGTCCAGCTTGTCATAGGTAATGGACATCTGGACAGACCTTTGCCATTCATATAAGTCAGATTCAGTCAATTATTATCTAGATGTAACCTAGTCGTGGTCACAAGGTCGCTGCAATTTAAGAGAGAGAAGAAAATACTATTAGCATGATGCTGTTGCAAGTTTAGATTGGTTTTAAGTTTATCTAAACAGGATGGCTCCCACTGTTTCTCGAATCCCTCCTTAAACCATAAAAGAAGAATTAGCCAGGACTATTCTCACCGTACAATTCTTGCTTAACTGTTCAGCCAGGTCAGTGTCGATACTTCGAGGGAGGTTTTCCAACGCTTTCGCGAAGTTTCTTAATTAAATAACCTCTTTTCTCTGGGGGCGTAGCCCCGTTGACACCTTTCTAGGCACCTACTTGGTTTATAGCATTGATCGTTAAGTGACGAATCTCCTGATAAGTAGCATGTACTCACAGTAGGATCGGGATCCAAATATCATCGTATGATAATGTTGAAGGAATCCTACCAACATTTATCAAACTCCAAATGGTATGTAACACTAGCAAGTTTCAGTTTTTTTAGAAACTCCCGATGTGGCTTTTTTCCCCATGCTCTTATGATCTTAACGAAAGCCAACAAATCATAAGTCACATGTCAAGTTCTGCCCATCATTGTCTTGTTAATTTGAACCCACCCGTACATACCCTTGACGAAAGCCAACAAGGTAATACGACTGTCCCAAACCAACCGATCTATCTATGCAACAAATGAATACCCCAACAGCTACCAAGCACTATGCCTTGACGAAAGCCAACAAACATAGCTTGAATACTACTGACAATCCATAAGAAATGACGGAGGGCTACGACTAGTTTTAGCGAAACCGTGAACGTAGTGAACTTGATATAATCGAAGGAACCTGATAGTTTTTTTTAAAAGGAGTGGTTAATGCTCCGCAATTAAAAAATTCTGCTCTTTTAAAAATAACCGAGTGGTTTCTTTTAAATTTGTTCCAACGATTTAACTTTGGTATATTTTCTTTGCATTATAATAATCCGTCCCATCATTTATCCTATCATTGCAGAAAACAATGAAAATACCACGTCTTCTTATGTCATCCGCATTCGCCACGGGGTCCCGTCATCACCCGTTAGGTTACTTAACTAACGACAGAGCGGGGGCTGGGCTAGCGCGGGTGTAAAACAAAAGTGACGTCTAATAGTTATCATATATAGATATTGTACATTCGTCAGACGCAATAATAAGTATTCCAGATCACAGATGAACTTTATTGGATATACTACCAATCCGCATTTGCTTTGAGCCTGCAATAAAAGACGGATTACACAGTTGTGATGAATAGCCATTACCCCACCCCAGACCCTTACGGGTACGGCAAACTACCCGCCAAGTACCCGAAGTGAAGCGGTCTCCCTCAACGACGTGAGTAGGCCACTAAACACTTCAACGTACCCGGTAGTTTGTGTACCCCATCTTGGGTTTATCCTAGGAGAAAAAACAGTAAAAATGAAATAATACAACGGTGGCTACAACCGCAACCTGGATGTGCCCCGCAAAAGAATATTACATCATATTACATTTATATCGAATGAATGAATATAAAACACATCTCAAAACCCCGGCTAATCATCACAACATTCCAATCAAGTCTAAATACACAAACAGTAAACATTACAGAAATGTGCAACCCCCTGCCAACCGACATACTAGCAGTTAGGGGAGGTTTACGAACACGTTAAACATTACAGATAATAACCCAATTAGCAAATATCTTAGAACATCGATCGATTACCATATTCCGTGTTTACCCCAAAAGCAAACCAGCAAAGAAGTAACCTAGGTAGAAACAGAACATACTGGAAAACAGAACACCAACATATATGAATAACAGAGCAAATCCAAGTCAACACCGAGTTGACTCGGCGGCGGATCCACGGCCAAAAGCACCAAACGGCCGCGGATCCACGGCCGTTTTGTCGTGTTGTGATCTCGTATTTTCCCAGTATTCATATAATTCCCTGCTGTGAATTTTAAGGTATATCAAATATGTTTTTCGACAATTTTAAAATTAACAGAAACTTGGGATTTCCGGGGTTTCGTTTTCGCGTTTTCTGACGATCGAAGTTCTAATCAGTTGCTAACAAGCTAGTAATAGTTTAGTTGGCTCTGATACCACTGTAAGTCTATGTCACACACCCCACGAACTTGCGGGGAGGCGGAATATATGAAAAACGATTATCAAAGCTTCGTAACACGGACTTGAGCGCATGAATCGTATCTAAACCGTTACTAGCAAACTACGAGAGTTTTAACTACTCGGATTCGAAGTTATACCTCACGTTACTTGTCCTTCGGGTCTTCATCGCTGTCCTCCACTCGTTGTAGGCTCCTTGGAACATCGGCACCTCAACGGCCTCCTCGAGTCAAAGACGATCCACCCGAAAGCTCCTTGTCCAAGCTTGATCTCTAACTTGAGATAACTAGGTTGCTCAAAGTGCTAATCTAAGCTACCTAGGGGATAAAGAGTGAGGTTATGGATGTATTAGTCTAGCTAACCCTTGATCTCAACAAATGAGAGGTTAGGGTTAGGGTTTCAAGAATGAGAGAGCTTGAGGAGAGAAAAGGTGATGATAAGAATGAATTGAAATTGTTTCTCACTTCTAATATATTATGAAGCATAAAGAATTATCAAATGAATAATTCAAATGCATTATCATCATGCTTCATTGAATATGTGCAATGAATCATCAAGTGAGTCATTAAGCAATAAATGCTTCATTAACTCACTTGAATGATTCATCTCATGAGTCACAAAATCAATTAATGCTAATGCCACCTTACCCTCCAAGTCACCATGCTTCTAGAAGCTTCCCGAAAAATTACGAGAACGCCCCTACAATCCGTGAAAACACGGAAAACCTTTAGACTGTATAAATCCAATAACCCGATACTAGAATCTGGCTTAAACCAAAGCCGGCTAGTAAAAACTGTCCGAACGTCGCACGTGCGTTTAAACATGTGTGCGTCCGAACCCTTGTCGTAAAACCATACGACCTCTATATCGTTTCGCCTGGAGCAGGGAAACCCTCTGTGTGGGACTCTAAAGACTCGACACTACGCTGGCAGTGAGTTTAACCACAGACCGCAAGCGGCACTAGCTGTACGTAACGGTCCCCAGGTAGATGTCGATAAGAAGGCCGATGAGAAAAACCATCTGAACTCCTACTGAGCCAGATGTGACAATCTCCATACAGTCCGGTCTGTTCGTCTAAGACTATCGCATATCGAGCCTAGGGGGCGGCAAGCGTCAGTCCCCTAATAGCGGTATAAGCCATGTCGGAGCGTAGCCCATTACACCCTGAGAAACTACTGGAACCTGTTCAGACCATAATATTGCATTTATCATTCCCCTATTTCTTATCTTTTTATAAATAAACAGGTACTCTTGACGCACGTTTGTTGCATATTACAGGATACAGGTTTCTGGAGCAAATACAGTGAAAAAGACACAAAACAACAGATAAAGGGACTTTTGACCAGCAATTAGACGGACCCTAGTCAAGCCCAGTCGAAGAACGGTGCAAGGTCCAAAAAGTCAAGTGAAACGGTTAAAAAGCCCAATACAAGTCTTCACTAAAAATCTGGAGAAGATCCAGAAGTCCAACAGAGAAAAGAAGAGTAAAAACAGAAGCCCAAAGAGCCAAGGAAAAAGCCCCAAAAATCACAGAGCCCAATGCTTTAGTTTGGCCGCGGATCCGCGGCCAAACCCATGCTGGAGCCGCGGATCCGCGGCCGTCTGATGCACATGTCGGTGGAATTTTATTCTGTTACCGCGACTGTTCTGGTGTTGGGATTCTCAGGGGTCAAATCTGTAAATTCACATGCGCGAGAGTCTGTAGCCCTAGGTTTCCTATTTTCCTATAAATTGTAATCTTAGATCTAAAAATTGTATGCCTCTTTTCAATAAATAAAATTCAGAAATTCTGGAAGTGACATTCAGATCTGTTCTTTATCGCTTGGAGGGAGCCATCACCATTAGTAAGTGTTTTTCTTTTATTCTTTTAATGTTATTTCATCCCCTAATGAGCGAGTAGTCTCCTCGCTTGTTAGGGTTAGCCTTAGGGAAAGGGTTGAGAGATGAGATCTCTCACCCCTTTCAATGCCATATTAAACTAACCCATTAAGAACTCCATGCATGCGCGCACAACCGCTCCCTGCGGCACCCTACCCCTCGAGGTAACGGTGAACCGCAGTATAAAGGGCCGGTTGCGCGCGTTTTCCATGGGGGTTAGGGTAATTAACGATAAAGGGAGGATACGAATCTAGAGGAAGAAAACATCTTCCCAAAAGAGTCGTATCCACTTTATCGATAATTACTATAACACCTAATGGATCTAGAATACGGCATTGAAAGCGGTGAGGAAACATCAATCTCCAAAACTTCCTCTAAGCCTAACCCTAGCAAGAATTTAAATTAGATTAATTAAGTTTTAGATCTAGATTTTTATAAAACCAAAACGACAAATAGAATCAACTCGTTAAGACACACTAAAGGAATTTACCCGTCTCTGTGGATCGACCCGCACTCACCGGCTAGCTGCGAAGCGACGCCGTTTCTGATTGCGGTAATTATATTTTTGATCGTAAAAATCCCTACCAATCAAATGGCGCCGTTGCCGGGGACGGCGTAATCTTTCTTTTTGTGAATTTTCGGGTTGATATAAATTTTAAAAAAATTATAAAAATCTGAAAATATAAAAAAAATAAAAAATAATCAAATTTGATCTGTTTGAAGGGTGTATCTTTTGGATCTTGCAGGAACAGAAAAGGTCACGGATCTGGAATTTTACAGAGGGCAAATAAAAATTTGGTACATCAGAACAGAGAGGGAAGATCACAACAGAGACACGAAAATTTTTTGAGCCACTGATCTCCTCATCTTGCCGCGTTTCCGCCGCATAGTGGGGCCATCAGCCGCGGATCCGCGCTCCTCCTGCCACGTCAGCGCACCAACTTTTGTGGGTTTGTCTCTCTTTCTTCCCTCTGCAATCTAAAGTATATCTCTCTGTAAAAAGTTTTCTGCAGGAATTCTTTGCGTAAAGAGTCTTTCTCCCCCTTCTAAATAACAGATTTCTGCAGGTTTCTTTGCGCTGCGCTAAAAAAAAATTTTTTTGATTGCAAGTGAAATTTTATTTGTTTTGCATAATTTAACCGGATTCTAAGGGGCTAATTGACCAAACTCAGATTGGGTGGGGATTTCATCACCCTTCCCAGGACCCCAGAAAACACCTAAGCATTTTGCATAAACCACCTTTAATTAAAAAAGATTAGACTCAGACCTAAGGACAGCGAGCTCAATAGGAAAAGGACTAGGGTAGGCATCAGCCGTTTATCCTAACCGACATTGCGGTGTCTAGGCTAGTGGTTTTTAATTAGGCCCACTGTAGTGGTGGTTCCTTCCCACTTACCTGGCCGTATTTGTCCGTGAAGAGGCGGTTTGAGGTCTATTTCTAGCCCTAGTTAGGAGCTGTCTAGTAGACCCAGGCGACCCTAGATCTAGGCCTGATTGTGCATGTGTGGTTGATTCAGTTGTGTCACGAGTCCGTTTTCAAAAACCTCCTTGCAAAACTCAAAAAAAAAAACAAAAAAAAAAATAAAGAAAAATCTTTTCAAAAACTTGCAACTTGCCGCTAAAGAAAACTTGCAAACCACTTCCACCACTTCTTCTCTTTTTTCTGACTGCACTACCCTTTAGTGTATGTCATTTTGGACTAGGGATACTAACGCCCGATTAGTCCGTGTTTCGTTGGTACCGACCAACGAACCCTTCGGCGAACCCTTCGTCGAAACTCCCTCCATTTCCTTACCTCCACCTTTAAATTCTTCTTTCGAAGGTATGTCGGGATTCAACCCTAATGATACCTTGCCGACGGGAATGATTCCACCTCCGCCAGGTGCGAATAACCCGAATCTACCGCCTGTTGTAGCGCCCGCACGAGTTGCGCTCCAGGATCTCTTCTACCCCGTCCGCACTTCTTTACCCACATGTCTTTCACCCCCACCGGCGAATGGGGATAATTTTGAAATAAAACCACACTTCATCAATATGCTGCCTAAGTTTCATGGTTTGGAATCCGAAGATGCATATATTTTCATTAATAAATTCCAAAACGTTTGCGCCATGATGAAGACAACCCAATTAAGTGATGACGCAATAAGGCTAAGGGTCATTCCTTTTACCTTATGTGACCTAGCCGAGAAGTGGCTATACAGCACCGCATCACATTCCATTAGAAATTGGGACGAGTTTGTAAGAGCTTTTCTGAAAAAGTTCTATCCTCACCACAAAACTGCTAGAATCCGAAACGAGATTATACAATTTTCACAGCTTCCGTCCGAACCATTCTGGAAGTGCTTCGAGAGATTTAAAGACCTACTTGTTCAATGCCCTCATCATGGGATAGAAAATTGGCAACTTTGCCAAACTTTATACGAGGGATTAAACGCAGCAACGAAGCAGTTGCTAGAAACAATATGTCAAGGTCATTTTCTCTCTAAGTCTAGCGACGAAGCTTGGCAGTTTCTTGAGGACCTAAGTGAGCAAACAATTCAATGGGAGAGTACCAAGACCACATCATCTTCTTCTAGTGGTCAATCTAGGGCAGGCATACATCAAATAGATATGTCGATAGCTATGAAGGCCGAGATGGCCTCACTTATGAAAAAGCTAGAAGCCATTGAGACCAAAATCTCATCGTCTTCTCCTGCCCCTACTCTACCCACACGAACTGTTTGTGCTTGTTGTTCGAACCCATCGCATTTAACCGAAGAGTGTCCTTATAATGCACCTATTCAAGGACAGGATCAAGTCAATGCTGCATTTCAGCAACGACAAAGAAATGATCCTTACTCTTCGACATACAATCAGGGGTGGAGGAGTCACCCGAATTTCGCTTGGAACCAAAATCAACAAGTCCAAGGGAATAATAATTTTCAAAGACCTCCTCCACAACAACAATAAGCACCCTTACAAACTCAAAACCAGCAACCTTTCCAACAACAACCTTATACAAATCAAACGAACAATTTGGTTCAACCTAATGATGATAAGGTTAGCTCGCTCGAGAAAAGTCTTGAAGCATTTCTCAAGCAAACTACAGAATCCGCAGCAAGATTTGAAAGTTATGTGCAATCTTTAATGAATAACAATGCCTCACACGATCAAAGTATCAAATCTATTGAGGCACAAATTGCACAATTAACTGCTGCGTTGAGCGAGAGAGAAAAGGGAAAGCTTCCATCTCAACCATTGCCCAATCCCGGCCACCCACAAAACGCATATCACAATCACAATGTAAATGCGGTGACCACGTTGAGATCCGGAAGAGAGTTACAAAATAATGTGGAAACTAGTGATGACATCCCCGCCGGTGGTTCTTCTTCCCCTTCTTCATTTTCTTCACTTCCTTCTTCACCTTTTTCTTTAGAGCCTATTCTCCACCCTTCACACGGCTCTACTTCTTCTGACTCGAACGGACCCATTTCTCACAACACGAACACATCCACACTGGGATCCGTTCCTATTCCACATTCTACTCCACAGACTTTTGACTCAACAAATTTTCAGAATGCACCATTTCTAAACAGGTTGAGTCCTAATAAACCAAATACACAAGTGGAGAAGATTGTGGAGATCTTTAAGCAGGTTAGCATAAATATACCTCTCTTGGATGCTATCCAACAAGTCCCTTCATACGCGAAAATCTTAAAGGGCTTGTGCACCTCGAAGAGAAAGGCATCACAAGTGCCCAAGAAAGTGCTAGTGGCTAGTGCAGTGAGCAATGCTATTAACCACCATCAAACCTTACCCCAAAAACGAAAGGACCCCGGCTGTCCTACGATTTCAATTACAATTGGGGATAAGAAAATTAATCAAGCACTTTTAGATCTTGGGGCTAGTGTTAACCTGATTCCCTACTCCGTGTACGAACAATTAGGGGTTGGAGAGTTGAAACCCACTCGTTGCACTCTCCAAATGGCTGATCGATCAATCACCTATCCAAGGGGTCAACTAGAGGATGTGTTGATCAAAGTTGGGGAGTTCATATTCCCCGTTGATTTTATTGTTATGGATACACAACCTGTTGCTAACCCAATAAACCAAATTCCGGTGATTCTTGGTCGACCATTTTTGGCCACTTCCAATGCCGTGATAAATTGCCGCAATGGCTCTATGACCCTATCCTTCGGAAAGAGGTCTAGATGGGAAGTCTGCCCCCCGTACCTAAAAGTAGTACACGAGAAGTTTGCTCTATTCACGAAATCTCGCAGGAGGACTGCGAGCTTGAAAGATTTCTATTTGATGAAAACAGTTTTGACGCCACTAGTGCGTCCCTCCTTGAGCCTACTACCGTTGGCACAACCGATGTTGATTATGAATGTTTCACCTTTTTGGATGATGACGACTCACAGCCCGAATATGAGTCGTTTGAATTTTTGGATGAGTCAGTCGAGCCATCCGAATCGGTTGTTTGCAGTGATTTCGAACCTGTGTTGGAGTCCTTTAAGTTCGAGGTAGATTCCGCAATGATCTTTCGCCTCCGAAACTCGAACTCACGCCCTTACTGCCTCACCTTAAATATGCTTACATAGGTGAGAATGAGACTTTTCCCATTATCATATCAGCCTCTTTAGCCTTCGAGCAAGAGAACGCTATTTTAAAAGTCTTACAAGATAGGCGGCAAGTTTCCAGTTGGACTATGGCGGACATCGAGGAGATAAGTTCCCTCATAAGTGAATATCATACACAATTGATGGATGATGCCATGTCAATAGAGGACACACGGGAACATCTTGGGGGTATTGTGGTGAGCCAACTTCCTCCCTTAGAAGTTGAAATACCCCCATTTCTTTTAATAAGGTACGAGAATGCCAACACTCCACTGATTGTCGATCACTTACATTCTCGTATCGATGCATCACCATCACCTGTATATTTACCTCCACACCTCCCATACCACTACTTCTATCTTCCCCAATTCTTTGTGGACCACCACAACTTATTTTTCCACCACCCAATATTCTTTACTGATAAATTTTTCAACTGGTTGGTGTTGACTTTTGGCCGATGCAAGGTTTGGCAGTATTGTCTAACTTAGTTTAATTGAAGTTTGGGGGAGGGTCTTTTTGTATATATTTTTGTTTTTCTTAACAATAAAAAAAAACTATAAATAAATAAACAGGGAAGTATCGGTATTTTGACCCTCTTGGTTTAGCATGACAGTGAGGACACTGTCAAGTTCAAGTTTGGGGGTATGCTCGGTACGTCTTCTTCCTTCGCATTCATTTGTACATATTTTTGCATTTGCATACTTATTTGAAAACCCGTAAAAATTTGAAAAATTATAAAAATTATTGTATTCAATTTTGGCTAATTGACTTGAGTTTGACAAATAGGTTAACTGGCTAGAACAACTAGATCTGAGACTTAGTAAATTAAAAACCCTAAAGATAACATTCCTTAAGGTTTAACGGTAGAAAGTATATGCCTTGTAGTTTATTTAGAAATAGGCAAATTTTGGGTTCACTTCTTGGGCTAAGTCGAAACAAAGGAAGAGTATTGATGTTCTTATTAGAGTATAAGTTTGAAAAATAGTTCCTAGCTTAAGTCTAAATTCTGAAAATGTATACCCTACAATTTGCACAATCACGCACCTTGAAACTTGGAATAGTAGAAGAGACCTTGAAATGCTCTTGTCTAAAGTCCTTAGTGCAATGAAAATGAAAAAATATATAAGTGTGAATAAAGAATAAAAAAAATGGACACTGGTTTTTGTGATTATTTAAGGCTGTAAAAATAGAAAAATATTTAGTAAGGGTGCTTCATCACCTAGTGCCTTAGACCAACTGGTTTGGGAGTCACTGCTAAAGCCTTGGGTGTTGCAAAGACTAGGAAGTACGCTTTAAAGTGCAAGCGCATTTTGTAATCGGTCGTTGGTACCTCAAGAAGTATTAACGGTCGCATGAAGGATGTGTAAGCAAATTCCATTCACCAACTAATTAGTACTTTGGACATCGGACAAGGGCATGATTGCTTGATTTGAATCTCCAAGTGTAGGGGTGATCTATACACACACGTAGGGGTATGTGATTGGAATCTAGATAAGAGAAAGGAATGAAGAATAGAACTTGTATCTTTAATAGAGTTGATAGAAATTCCTGAGTGGAGATGTAACCCTAGAAGGAAAACTTAAGAAATGCCGAAAGCTAAGTAAGTCTACATAACATATATAATCTTAAGTTAAATAATGAGGAAGTGTGAAGAATATGGGTGGATAATTTACAAGTATAAGATAATAGAATTCCTTATTAGAAAACCTAATTGGAGAACAAAAGTCAATGGGCCGAGTTGATAGGATTTTGTGGGTGTAATCCGCTGAAAACCCTCAGGAGACAACACTCCTCCTACTAGGGACACCTAGAGGTTTAACGGCCTGTTGCACGTGCTCAGTGCAATCGCGTTTCCCTGCGAAAGTGCGGTTAGGATTTTAGAGAATAAAACAATAAGTTTGCTCGAGGACGAGCGAAAGGTAAGTTTGGGGGTATTTGTTCAGACCATAATATTGCATTTATCATTCCCCTATTTCTTATCTTTTTATAAATAAACAGGTACTCTTGACGCACGTTTGTTGCATATTACAGGATACAGGTTTCTGGAGCAAATACAGTGAAAAAGACACAAAACAACAGATAAAGGGACTTTTGACCAGCAATTAGACGGACCCTAGTCAAGCCCAGTCGAAGAACAGTGCAAGGTCCAAAAAGTCAAGTGAAACGGTTAAAAAGCCCAATACAAGTCTTCACTAAAAATCTGGAGAAGATCCAGAAGTCCAACAGAGAAAAGAAGAGTAAAAACAGAAGCCCAAAGAGCCAAGGAAAAAGCCCCAAAAATCACAGAGCCCAATGCTTTAGTTTGGCCGCGGATCCGCGGCCAAACCCATGCTGGAGCCGCGGATCCGCGGCCGTCTGATGCACATGTCGGTGGAATTTTATTCTGTTACCGCGACTGTTCTGGTGTTGGGATTCTCAGGGGTCAAATCTGTAAATTCACATGCGCGAGAGTCTGTAGCCCTAGGTTTCCTATTTTCCTATAAATTGTAATCTTAGATCTAAAAATTTTATGCCTCTTTTCAATAAATAAAATTCAGAAATTCTGGAAGTGACATTCAGATCTGTTCTTTATCGCTTGGAGGGAGCCATCACCATTAGTAAGTGTTTTTCTTTTATTCTTTTAATGTTATTTCATCCCCTAATGAGCGAGTAGTCTCCTCGCTTGTTAGGGTTAGCCTTAGGGAAAGGGTTGAGAGATGAGATCTCTCACCCCTTTCAATGCCATATTAAACTAACCCATTAAGAACTCCATGCATGCGCGCACAACCGCTCCCTGCGGCACCCTACCCCTCGAGGTAACGGTGAACCGCAGTATAAAGGGCCGGTTGCGCGCGTTTTCCATGGGGTTTAGGGTAATTAACGATAAAGGGAGGATACGAATCTAGAGGAAGAAAACATCTTCCCAAAAGAGTCGTATCCACTTTATCGATAATTACTATAACACCTAATGGATCTAGAATACGGCATTGAAAGCGGTGAGGAAACATCAATCTCCAAAACTTCCTCTAAGCCTAACCCTAGCAAGAATTTAAATTAGATTAATTAAGTTTTAGATCTAGATTTTTATAAAACCAAAACGACAAATAGAATCAACTCGTTAAGACACACTAAAGGAATTTACCCGTCTCTGTGGATCGACCCGCACTCACCGGCTAGCTGCGAAGCGACGCCGTTTCTGATTGCGGTAATTATATTTTTGATCGTAAAAATCCCTACCAATCAGAACCTACCAGTAAATCTCGCTTGCCCTGGCCAGGGACTTTGCGTAATGGCTCTCTGACATAGTGCGATATCATCTCCCAATACCGGGAGAGACGAATCCTGTCTAACCGCCACTGCCTCCAAGTGCTCGGGACTGCACCCAACTGCTACCTGTTTGAAAGACTCCTTTGAGCCGTGGTAGGGTAGCAATCTAAGAACAGTGGGACACACTCGAGACGAAGTAGCAGTGTCAAGTCTACGGACTATGCTGTACTCATGTCACCTGAGTACTGTTAACTGACGACGGGTATAATACCAACCAACAGTTCCCCTGCGAGTCTTTTCCGGTGTACCCGTAACCTAACGAGCACCTGTATACTATCTCCAGTACGACGTACTGATGGCTGTGGGACAGACCATCTCCCCAACTGGGATAAGAAGCATACACACTTAGTCTACTCCGGAATATCGATGCCCTATCTCGATAATCCAATGACCATGGACCTGTATAGGATGTTGCTTACAGACTACCCAGCCCCCACTAGTATGACTGCCATCACAACGCTGGTAATCAAGCAAAGATCCTATGAACTCTACTAATATGTATAAGTGATACGTTACAAGAAACATATGCACATATTAAAGTAGACACAAACCAAGTAGCATACTACCATTTTTAGCAAGACTGTATATACAACTGTGAATATCCCAAGCTTCCATTAAGTAATATACATACATATATGATACAATAATGGCCCCTAGGGCATATACACTAACACCATCGATGTGGGTGTGGTGGTGGGTAAAGAAGAGGTAAATGTAGAAATACCGACTTCGGAGTCAATCGGGGGAACGCAGACTAAATGGGCACTAGAATCCCGTGTCCAGCCTATCTTGCACTAAAAAGGGTTAGTACAAGTGGCAGCGTGAAATATAATTAGAGGAAATGAATGAAGTGGTGTTTGTTTTGAAAAATATACGGATTTTCGAAAAAATGATGCAAATCACAACAAATGCAACAAGCAACCTTAATTCTAGTGGCCACCTAGGTCAAGACTCTAGACCGCTCCTAACTGCGAAAAGACAAGTCGCAGGATCAATCCTCCCCTGCCTCTTTATCTCTCTTGTGGCCAGGTAAGTGCCAGGTAAGTGGGAAGGTACTCCACTACGTAAGTAGTGAGCCTAATTAATAACCACTAGCCTTCGACACACTTGCCTTAGACACCACAAAAGAAACGCGGATAAGCAATGAATTACCTACGGCCTTCTTCTGTCCTAAGTGAGCGCGACGGTCCTTAGAGTCATGTCTAGATTTCTTTTAGTTAATGAGGGTAATGCGGATGCAAGTTTGTGATTTTTGGAGCTTAGGAAGGGTAATGAACTCCCCACCTAATCTGGATTTGGTCGTGCCCCTTAAATTCCATATTAATACGCAAACAACCAAAAACCAAAAACACGCACAATTTTTTAATTGCTTTTTGCGGCGCTGTGAATTTTGCAAAGAAACCTGTAGCAAATTGTTAATTGGAGCAGATTTAGGAGGAGATACCTGAGAAAAAATAGTATAGTGATGCTACTGTACACCCGCGGTTCCGCGGCAATGCTTGGCTTAAATCGCGGATCCGCGGCGGTTTGAACTTTTCACTGTACAAAAATTTAACAGAAGGCTTCTGTTCTCTCCCCCAGCTCTCTGGAATGCTCAGAATAATTTTCCTCTAGCTCCAATAATTCCAGATTTTCTCGCAACAAATCACAACGAATTGATTAGTGTTTTGCGCGAATTTTGATCTAAAAATTATAATGGAATAAACTTTTCAACACAAATTTCAAAAACGAACGAATTAGCGCACTATCCCCGGCAACGGCACCATTTGATTGATACGAATTCTTGTTGTGTATGTTAGAAAGTGTATAGAATCACAACCAAAAATTATTTGACCGCAATCAATAACGCTGTCGATTTGTAGCGCGTTAGTAAGTGCGGATCGTCCACAGGGAAAGTGTAATTGTTCGTATTTCGAATTAGATGAGTCGAAAATTTAAAGAAAAGAAAAGAAACAATTCTTGATTTATAGAATTGAAGTTCAAGAATTAGTAAAATCTAGTTTAAATCAAGAAGCATTAAAATCAAGAATTGAGAATTTATGATTTCCAAACCAAATATCAAGATTCGAAGTGAGGCTCGTAGGAGTCGATTGAACCTTTTGATGTGATGAAATCTAATGATTACATACTCTTATCCATTAACGAATTGATATTAGATCGATGACGATTTATCGAGATTTAAGGATCTTGCGAAGAAACTAGGGTTTCCTCATCTCATCCTATGTCCTTTCGATGAATCTCATTAACAAACTAGTTTCTAGTAAATCAAATAATCGATCGTTGATCTCTATTTCCGAACGAAAATAATCAATAAAGCATTTCGCAACAAAACTATATCGTCGATCATTTGATATACAAGAATTTACAAACGTTATTGGACTTAAGAATTGTAAAAGAATCTAAATCATCATCATCTATCGATCGTCACGACTCCTTCACGAGCGGAGTTTTACTCAAACATTATCACAAAGAACACATTCAAGAATCTAGATTGAATCATAATGCTTGAATTAAAAAGATAAGCAAGATATAGAAATTTCACCTTTATTTATCAACAATTTAGTTACAACTCTCAAGATCTATAAGAGGAAGGAACTTGATCATTGATTTCGGCTTCGTTCGGCTCCTTGAGTCGCGGATCTCCTTGGATCACTTGCTCCGATGAAGTCCGGCGTCGCTTTCTAAAGGATCGAAGGCTTCAAGCTTGATTAGGTACTCGAAGTACTTGATTTTTGGCTTTGGAATTTGAATTGGGGATTAGGGTTTTAGAAGTCGTGTCACTCAACTTGTATTGGGGTTGAAGAACAACTTTCAACAACCTTTAGAAGTGAAGCTTAGGGTCCCTTTTATAGCCTTAAGAATGATTAGCTTTCTTTGTAAGCTAGGATTAGATTAGCTTCCCTTGTAAGCTAAGTAGTTTGGTAGAAGACTCTAGAAGTAGTTAGTTAGGCTTTAGCTTCCATCTTAAGCTAGGAGATTAGGGAGAAGCTTCTAGGCTTAGTTTGTTAAGGGGAAGCTTGTTTGGAAGCTTGAACATAATTAGCTTGATCAAGTAGCTTGCTGATCTGGCAGAAGACTCTGGAGGTTTTTGGAACTTGTCATAGCTTGATGAGGTGTAGGCACCGAGATAAGAATAATGCAGAAAATTTCAGCTGACGTCACCACATTATGGCCGCGGATCCGCCGCCAATGGCATGCTCCGGCCGCGGATCCGCGGCCTAATAGGAGCTTTGCTGTATCAAATTTACAGTGCTTCTTTCTGATAACTTCATGGTATTTTGCTGATATGTTGAATCTTTTAATTAGTCCTTGATCACTGCAGATCTCTAATCTTTGAGTTGGCGTATTTTATCAACATTATTTTCACAGATTTGGCTTTTCTCCTGGAATTTTCTGCACAGATTCTCGAAACAAGTGTTGCGTTATACAAAGATGATGCGATGCCATGATAAACACTCAATTTCCCTCAAAATTTCGGTTTTAAAGTAAAACACAGGTAATTAGGTATTTTACGGCTGTTTTGCTAATATGTGTAATATGCAAACCGAACACTTCTAGATGAGTGCAAATGATAAGGAAATTGTCGTGTTAAAAATACATTATTTTCGACTGATCAGTGACCCCCACTATCATCATGGCGTGCACTCTGCTCCGTGTAGAACTTATTCCATGTGGCACTTTGTCCCACATCATGATACTTGGCTCGATCAATATTTAAGCGCATGTCAATATTCCGTATCTTCAAGTTTATGATGTACTTTCAATTTCATGTCAGATTAATAGGTTCACAAATTCATGTAGTCATTGAGTCGTGTGTTTATGGAGTGAAGACATAATATGAAATATCTATATCCATATGTAACATAATTTCAATCATCATAATTAAATCCAGGTAAAAAAAACCAAATGTTCACATACAAAAATGAACGGTTTTGGATTAGAATTAGAAGTTATTACACCAGAAGCAAATTCTAGTTGAAGATGTATTATGAATTACGATACTGAGTTTTCCTCGATCGGGTTTTAGGTGAAAGAACAATGGGTGTTTTAATGCCGTTGCGCAGAGCAGGCCAGTGCAGATTTCAGAATGCATGCACTAGTTGTATTTTGCATTTTTGAGCAAGTTCGGTTCATTTTATGGTTTAAAATATCTAACAAGAAATGAGCGTATGTGAGTTGTGAACGATTATCCATAAAAATCATCTGGTTATAATAACCAGAGAGAGTTATACCTATTTTATGATAGTTTCGTAGATATTTCCTACTGCTGCCCAGATTCGTCTTATTTTTATAAAAATACATATTTGAGTGGGTTCAGTCGGTTTCTAGATAAATTAACCTAGGAAAAATATGTAGATGATATCCTAAAATTATTCCAAAAATCAAACTTTGCTCCATTTAGGTTCATATGTTAGGAGTTATGGCCATTTTAGTTCAGCTCTAAAACAGATTCTTCTAATGAGGAAAAACAGCTTTCAGATTTGAAGGAAAAACAACATACAATCTGACTTAACTTAAACTATGAATTTCGTACAGACCATGGGGAGATGTCTTGCACCGTTGGTTAGTTAACTATAGCAGAGCGATCGCTGAATAATTATGAAATTATAACTACGGTTAAGACCCCTTATATGAAAGTATAGGGTAACACATGATATAGCGTATAAAAAGAACATATACATGACTAAAAATACCATCCTTAAATTTGACTATAAACAACCAATTGATAAGGTGCATCCGTGATATGAGGTGCTTTGAAAATATATACGAGTATGCATAAATGCACCCGTGACATAGGGTCCATCGAAACCATAATATGTAAAAAAGGAGGGAAAAAAAAACAAATCAAAGCATTAGCTTTCCACACCACTAAAATGAAATTAGGGCTTTACATGAAATATCCCATATGAAAATTTAGGGCTTTTCTTAGAAATCTTCCAAGTCAAAATTAGGTTTTTTAATAAAAGTTTCCTAATCAATGTTATGATTTTGCATAAAAATTCACATAGGCAAAATTAGGGCTTTTAAATAAAACTTTCCAAAATTGGAGCTTTTAAATAAAATTTCCCTGCCTACGTACACTGTACACTTTTAATGTAACAAATTACAACATGTCTGCATTAAAACAGTATAGTGTTTCAAATTATAATAAACATGTTGATAATAAACATAAGTAACATACTATTTATACTGCACAGTGTAAATTAATATGACCATGCACACTACTAATAGTAATGAATGCTTCTGTATATACCCAAATGTATAGTAAAACCGACACATAAAAAAAGCTTATTTTGATAAAATTAAGAAACATTGAAACCACATAATTAATTTATTAATTGTATTTTCAAATCTAGGAATGCATTCGGAAATCACTATTATTACAAATACTATTAAAAAATAAGTTACAACTCATATAATGTTAATAATTAGTCTTGACAAACACACGTTAATTATAAACAATACTACATAAATAAACAATTAATAATAGTGATTAATCAAATCAATTTTACACGAGTGCTATTATTTTAAAATTTAGGGCTTTAAATAATACAAGGAAGAATGAGTGGAGAAGAGGGAGGAAACTTACAAAGAGACAACTTGATCCTTGTTTCAAGTTATCAATTCCGATGTAAAGATAATTTTGATTTAATTTTGAGGCCTCCGATGTTGGATCGGTGGCTTCTCCTACTTTGTAGCTTTAGGTCTAGGTTCTCTATAGATGGTGGGAGGAAAATATTGAAGGAGGCAATGGAGGAGAAAGAAGATTAGGGTTCAAGGAGGTTGGGATTTATATGTAAAACTATGAATTATGGCTTCTAGGGATCAAGGGCTATGATTATATTGTGTTAAATCGAAAGGCTTAGAAAGGGTTTTCTATTAAAAAAAATATAGGTTTTAAATTAAGACCAAATTAATTTACCTCTTTAAAAAAAAAAATATTTTTTCCTTTAAGAATGGTATAAAAAGTTAAGAAGGTCTTAATAAATTCTTTCCCTTTTCTTTAAAAAATGTTAATAAATATTTCATATTAACAATTCTTTTCTTTTCTTTTAAAACAAGATTTTTTAATAAAAAATATTTAAAAATAAAGAAATAAATAACTTCAAGAGGCTGGGGCTTGAACTCGAGACCTGTGGGATAGTAATTCAGCATCTCAACCAATTGGATACAAGTAATGTAGGGTTGCTAGGCACATGCACAAGGGTCTACGAGGCATCAACCATGCCCGATTAAAAAATTAGCCGTGCCGAACAACCCGAAGCCGGATCTTTAAACTAGGTTTTAGGCGAAAACTAACATGTTAAATACTTTAACATTAAGTGAGAGGGATTACAACCTTTGTAGATCCGGTCCTTCACTTCTTAAGCTCCGTGTTGAGCTCCCTTCGCTGCGATCATCGTGTTCTAGACTCTCGAGAGGTTCCACGAAGAGAAAGATACAGTCTTGCTTCCGATCTTCGATACAATGATGATCTACCTTGAAGTTTTGTTAACACAAGCTAACACTCATAATATGAACTAAACACCCTCATCTAAACGGCAAGAATAGATGAGGATGATGAAGTAGGATTTTTGCTCTCATCTATAATCTTTTTCTCACTCACTTTCATCACAAAAGAAAGCTTTTTCAAGAAGAAAATCAAGGAAGAAGAAAAAGAATGAAGATGATAACTTAATCCTTTTGTGATGAACAATGAATTATTGTAGTGGTTACAAATCTAACCAAGGGTTAAGCATGAAAAGAGTTAACACTTGTAGAGAGTTAACTAGAGTTAATGGTTTGGATTGAGTTAACATAATATCTCACAAAAATATCAAGCAACCACAACGTCAAAGCTTCATGAAGCTTCATGGAAGCTTCATGCAAAACCTAACCCTAATCCAAACCCTAACCAAGTTTAAACCCTAAACCATTGTTAAATTTGTAACCCTAATATGTTACAATATTATATATCACATATACAATATATTTTGTAACAATAGAAAATAATACAAATAACATATATCGCATATATATCAATGTATTATCCCATGAGAAAATGAATCTTTTAGTGAGCTAATATTAGTTAATGTAATTTAATATATCATATATATTATTATAAATTAAATTATCGAATCAACACTTGATCCGATAATCCGGCTATTTCACAAATAACCGACTAATACGATGACCCGGCTATATCACATATACCCGGCCGATATCTCATATCACGAGAATCCAATACGGTATCACATACCGCATTATCCTCGGTCCCGCACATATCACATATGTGCTCCTACACCGTTTTGCCTGAGCCAAGAAACCTCTGTGTAGAACTCTAAAGAATCGTCAATACGCCGGCAGTAGGTGATGATCATATCAAGCACCCACAAGCTGCAAGCGGTCAGCTAAACGTAACAGCCACTTAGGTATTAAGCGCTCAGAAGATCAATAAGTAAGCCTGCACATTCTCCTGTGAATCCAAACAGTAACACTCCCGTACAGTCCGGTCTCGTCGTCTGATATGTTGCATATCTCGCCCAGGGGTGGTAAACGTCAGACCCCAGTAGCTCGATAAGTCGTGTTGATATAAGGCCTATAACAGTTCGAGAAACTACTGATAACACTTACCAGTAAATCTCAGCAACCCTGGCCAGGGATTTCTGGTTATAGCCAATCGAACACAGCACAACATCAACTCCCTATACCGGGAGAGACGAATCCCCTCCTATCGCTCAATGCCTCCATATGATTCGAGACTGTACCCAAAAGCCACCTTTTTGCACACCCTCTTAGACGTGGTATGATGGAAATCAAAGCACAGTGGGAATCACACAAGACTCTATGACGATCTCGGGTCAACAGACTACTCTGTACCAGTGTCACCGAAGAACTGCCATCTGACGTAAGGTATAATACCATCTGGGAGTTCTCGGCGAGTCCGTCCAGTGTACCCAGTCACCACTGAGCACTCGTACACCATCCTTGATGTCAAACACCGATGGATATGGGATCATCCATCGCCCATCATATGGGTCAAGATGCGTATACGCTAGTCTACTCTGGTGTATCGATACCCTGTCTCGATACACCCTCGACTAGGAACAGTTATAGGATGTACTCGTCAACTACCGTGGCCCCACTAGTATGATCTCATCATAGTCCCAGTAGTCGAGTACATATCCTAAGGGCTTTATCAACATGTAATATAGAGACAATCAGAGTACATGTTAAGATAAAGTACAACCAGATAGCATTCTATCATGTCGAGCAAGAAAGTCCTCCCTATATATGTCCAAGCATCCATTACAATATACATCGTATGTACAGTAATGGCCTCTAGGGCATACATATAACTAACAATCTCCCACTTGCACTAGGGCCATCTGTTGTGGTATCGCATACCCAACAATTAGCTGCGGTTGAAGTATCTCATACTTAACCATCCCATAAATGTCTCTACTTGGAAAAAGGCCTTTGTGAGTGGATCCGCGCTGTCGTCCTCTGTGTCTACTCTCCTAACCTCGATCTCCCTGGAGATCAACCATCTCCATGATCAGGTGATACTACCTAAGAATTATATCTGGATATCTGATGGGACGGGGGTTCCTTGGCATAAGCCACAACTCCATTGTCACACAATGGTAGGAACGAAGTTCATCTCATGAACTTATATTTATCCAGACTACCTCTTTGGTAGCATCCTTGGTAACGATGTATCTTGCCTTTAATCGTCTAGTATGACACGGTATCTAGCTGGGAACTCTTTCAACATACCGTCTCTCCACTGAGGGTAAAGACAATGCCTGCGACTGACATTCAGTCGTTCTTATCACCCTGGAACCTTTCTAGTGATTCTCCTCAGGATCGATTGATACCATCTCACTACAACTAGTGAGAATCCTAACATCCAATTAGATCTATCTCATAGACCCAAAAACCAGGATTTAGGAGGTATCACTTTGATCTTATATGGAGAATCGTTGTGATAAGCGGAGATTGACCGAGCGTTGCATAGGAAACTCCTTCCCTCTCAAGAGTATGTCATCCACATACTCTACGAGGATCACCACCATACTCCCTACTACCTTTTTGTATATATAAGGTTCATCTACCATTTTGATGAAGTCAAACTCTTTGACTACCACATCAAAATAGATGTTCCAACTCCGCGATGCCTGTTTTATCATATAAAACATCTTGCACACGTTTCCGCTGCTCCTACTATCTACGAAGCCCTCTGGCTGTGTACTTATAGATGCTCTCTTCCAAATCAACATTTAGAAAAATAGTCATAACACCCAACCACCAGATATCGTAGTCGTGGTAAGTAGCAGTGGCAAGTAGGATCCGGATGGACTTAAGCATAGCTTTGAAAGTCTCAACTTTTCCATGTACACCAAGTAATCTTCTCAAGATATACTCGCTTCTGATGGGGATTTAACCCTTCAGATAAAGCAACCAAAGTCCATACTTTGTTGGTGTATAAGGATTCCATCTCAGATCGATAAGCATCCAGCCATTCTTACAGAGTCCCACTCCTGATGGCCAGCTCGAAACTAGTTGGGTCATCATCTCATGATGCAATCCTCGCTCCCACTGTCATAGAGAAACCGAAGTATCTCTCAGGTGGGTGAGGAACCCTACTAGATCGGTGGAGAGGCTGAGGTTCGTTGGAAACTATTGAATCGTTTGGTTCTACCAAATCATCAGCTGCAGTTTGTATAGATGGAACCTTTCCAGTTCTATATAACAGACCTTGCCTCGAGCTTGTCCGGATTTTGCTTTTAGACATAGGCCGGACAACCTCAAATCTTAACGAACTTAAGATATAGGCTCTTCCCTTTCCATATCACATATGAAGTGGTAGGCAACTGATTTGATTCGAACCTTATTCAATAGGTATGCATCTTTTCAAGTGCATAACTCCCAAAAGGAAATAGGAAACTCAGTAGTACTCATCATAGAGCACACCATATCACATAGGGTGCTATTGCTCCGCCTTGATACACCGACGTGTTGTGGTGTATACGGAGGAGTAATGCTGAGAGAGAATCTCATTCTCCTTTAGAATAGTTCAGGAATTCCGTGCTCAAGTATTCTCCTCCTTGATCACATCAAAGGACATAATACTTTTACCTGTATTTTGGTTCTCTACTTCTTACATATATTCCGTGAATATCTCAAAAGCTTCGGAATTGTGTTTCAACAGGAACATATGTCTGAATCTTGAGAGATCATCAGAGAATGTAATGAAGTACAAAGAACCGGTCTTGGCATGTGTAGACAGGAGACTTTCATACAAAAGCATGTATCAATCCCAAGATTTCACTAACTCTTTCTCTGTTTCCAATAAACAGAGCTGTGGTCATCTTATCCTTGTGACATGACCGACAAGTTTTACAAGATGTAAATTCAAACAAATTTAAATATGCATCTAAATGTAACTTAGCTAGTCGGGTCGCATTGATCTGACCTAGTCTACAATGCCTCGAGAAGGATCCGTTCATTTCTGAACTTTTCCTCTCGTGTGTGTTCTGTATACTAAGAACTGTAGTTTGATTTAGAACGTCAATGCTTTTAGATAACGTGCCTGAACCGATCAGCTCTTGATATAGGAAATGTTCAAAACATTATCCAACAATACAAAATTATATCATTCTTTACTAATAAAGAGACTGATATGATGTTGTATATCAGGTTCGGTATCTAATAATATTTGTTCAGAATCAAAGTATTCTGGTAATACAGGGTGATAGTGACCAACATGTTGGAGATAGTGCCCTCAGAGTCAATTATTGGATCACAGGCACGTGATTGCAATGATTGAGGGAGGACCTGTCCCAGTAGGACAATCTTACTCAAGATGATAGTACGCTATCTGGTTTATCTTTATCATCGTGTACTGCTTTAGGTGACCTGACAGGTCACTATTGCACGTTGATAGAGCCCCTAGGATTCTTGCTTGACTGCCAGCAGTATGAGGGCGATCATATACGTGGGAGCTGGTAGTCTATAAGCACATCCTTAAAAGGTCTCTAGTCGTGGGAGTTTCGAGACAGGGAATCGATACTCCAGAGTAGACTAGTGTATACAGTCGAGACCCCGACGAGGGGCGGTGGCCGGTCTCACAAGCCACTGGTGTCAGTTGGTTCACCTAAGATGTATACAGGTGCTCATTGGGTTATGAGTACACCGGACAGGACTCGCCGGGAACATGCTAGTTGGTCTTATACCTGACGTCAGATAGCAGTTCCCTGGTGACATGTGTACAGGTTAGTTCATCGACCTAAGGATCTTCATTTGTCTCGTGTGAGTTCCCACTGTACTTTGATTACTACCCTACCACGCTCAAAGGAGACGTGCAAACAGGTTTTAGTTGGGTACAGTCCAGAGCCACATGGAGGCAGTGAGCGGATCTTCAGGGGTTCGTCTCTCCCGGTATTGGGGGTGAGGTCGCGCTGTGTCTAGGAGAGCCATTACACGAAGTCCTTGGCCAAGGCAGGAGATTTACTGGTAGGTATTCCAGTAGTATCTCAGGGTGTTCTGGGCTACACTCTGACACGACTTGTACTGCTTTTGGGGGTCTGACTTTTACCAACCCCCTAGGCATGCCATGCGATGCTCATAGACGAACGGACCGGACTGTACGGATATTGTCACTGACAGGCTCAGTAGGGTGTCAGGATGAGTTCGCTCATCGACGTCCCTTTTGGTCAATAGCTGGTAGCCCGTCACGTATGGCTAATACCTCTGACGTGCTAGTGGTTAAATCCACAGCCATAGTATTGACGAGTCTTTAGAGTCCCCCACAGACAGTTGCTCAAGTTTTCGGGCGAAACGCTGTAGAGGCCGTATGGAGATATGGCAGGGTTCGATCAGATACGTGCGGTATTGCACGGATCATGATCGGACGGATAATACTAGCGGGCTTTGGTTTAAACCGGATCCTAGTATAGTAATGTGTAGATTTTGTCTCATTGCATTTGTATTCGGTCGGAATACAAATGCGGGTATTTATATACAGTAGCGGGGTTTTCCTGTAATTTATTATGAGATCAGTTTTTTGGAGTTGCCAGGTTTTTTTTCCGTTTCAGCCATATTTCTTTGTATCTTTCATTGGCTGAAGATTGGTGGAGGAGGGCTTATTTGCATTTGTGCAAATAAGCATTTTGGAGGGGTGTTATTTGCATATTGTTGTATCATGATAATTCCTCCACCATTTGACTTCTTTTCTTCTTGACTTGACTTTTAGAGTCATGATTGTTGATGATGATGGACGGTTATGGTTGATGGAGTGTTTGGATTAGTTTGTGATCATTTTCTTTGGTCAATGATCACCCTTTCTCTCTCTTGATTATTGGAGACACCCATATTCATTTGGCTCCTCACACTCCTCTCATTCTCAACTTGTCATGGCCGGCCAAAGGGAAAAGGGGGGCTGTCCCAATTTTTGGGTGTGGGATTTACACTCATTTGGCTTGGCAAAAATCATTTTAGCTCCTCCTCCAAAAGCTCATATCTCATACCTCCACCATATGGCAACCTCCTACAACCCGAAGAGACAAAGCATTCTACAGTTAACCTACAGCAAATCTTCGGCACGTCGACTCGCCAACTTCGTGCCCGAGTTGCCTCGGTCAAGAGGTGGGAGCCCGTAAAAGAAGCCGGCGACGTGGTGCCCTTCCGGCGACTTGGTGGAGATCGGAGATTCCGCGGGGAGATCGGAACGACGACGAGAAGACCGAAGGACACGGATCGCTCGGTATATCTCTCTACCCCTTTCTCTTGTTAGCTAGGACTAGATTAATGGCCCGATCCGGGTTTATAGTGCGCGGTGGTGCCTTTTTAAAAAGTTAAAGTAAATCATCGCTTCCGCATTCCGGCGTCGGATTGACGGCCGGGTCGCCGCCGTGCACTTACAGTGGTATCAGAGCTTTGCCATTAACCTAGTCTAGCTTGGTCTGGCATGTTTACAAGTTTGATCGATCGGATTTTCAAAAGCCGCATTTTCAAAAGCATCAGTTTCTGTCGAAATATTTTCGGCTCGAAAATTTTTTCAGGTTGTTGCAGAATACTGTGCAGGGAATTCTAAGCACTCTGTGAAAATTTGGTCGTGTGATCTCACCATACCACCGCGGAACTGCGGCCAAACCCATGCTTGGGCCGCGGTTCCGCCCCCACTTTTATAGTTCAGTGTACCAAATTTTTACAGAGAGCTCCTGTGTAGAAAATAGGGTTTTTGGAACATTCTTTTTGGGCCCAGAATTTCTTTAAGTGCTACAGTAGTGCTTGGGGGCCCACTTGGGTAAATTTGATCGATCGAAATGTTTAAACATGTTAGTTCACAGTATTTACATTATATCTGCGACCGTGAATATCACTTGATCGGTAAATCCTGTCTAACTGCTGTAGCCCGGTTAGACGGATTTGCGAACGTGACATTCACGTTGATGTTCTGTGTTGTGCTGTGATGTTGCGGATTGGTCGTGGGGATAGCCTGGATGCAATGGTAGTACAGTTTTGTTTTATATGTACATTTGATATTGCTGGGCGAGCATCCGACATATGGACCGCCGTCACTGCCAGCTTGTATATTATTCTTTTAGGGAACGACCGGGGTGAGGTCGATGTACCCGTTGTATGTATATTTTACTTTCTGTACTAGGATTACCCCGTGGTGGGGTGCACGGATAGCCGGGTTCTAGAGGGCAACGAGCCCGCATCTCATGGCATTGAGACAGAGGGGGATTTACTCTAGAATTGGCGGGCTATTCGCCGCACTCGTAGGGGATACAGGTTGACCCAGGAGGGGTGCCCAAGTTACCGGATTCCGTGAAGTGCTGGGTAGTCCATTCACGTTGCTGAAGGGGGCTGCCTCGCTTCAGGTTTTGGCGGGTAATTTGCCGCGCCCGTAGGGGTCTAGGATTTCATTGCACAGGCTATCCACACGACCAGGGGAACGTCGGGTTTCAGTAGCGGCTCTGTGAAACCCGGGGATCCCAGATATCTGTATTGTTCTGTGATGCTGTACATTTCTGTGATGTTGCATTTTACCACGCCTTGAGCGAAATATTATATATTGATATATATACTAGTAGATGTTGTATATGTTTTGCATCCGCGCTAGTCCAGTCCCCGCTCTGTCGTTAGTTAAGTAACTGTTTCGCCCAATCAGAGCAAAGCTCTGTTTGAATTCAAAATTTAAATTTTTGAAACAACGCTTCAGATCCTTTGCGCTGCGCGCTCTGCGCCACGTGTCCAGCGCAGATACATTAGCGCAGCGCACCCACTCAGAGCAAAGCTCTGTTTAAAGGAAGCAACGCTTCAGATCCTTTGCGCTGCGCGCTCTGCGCCACGTGTCCAGCGCAGATATATTAGCGCAGCGCACCCACTCAGAGCAAAGCTCTGTTTAAAGGAAGCAACGCTTCAGATCCTTTGCGCTAGCGCTCTGCGCCACGTGTCCAGCGCAGATACATTAGCGCAGCGCGCCCAATAAGAGCAAAGCTCTGTTAAAGGAAGCGCCGCGCTGCGCTCTGCGCTGTGCGACACGTGTCAGCGCAGATGCGCTAGCGCAGAAAAAGGGGCTAAGTGCCAAAGGCAATTTAGCCATGCAAAATTACATGCACTTGATAACAACAAATTAAAATACGATGCACAAGCACAACAAAGGGTTCAAATAAAGGAACACTTAACAGATAATAGAATACTCAATCAAAACATTTATTTATTATTAAATTTAAAAAAGATCACCGAATACGGGATCAGAGAGACAAGGGTTCACAAAAACAAAAAGAAAATTATTCAGCTCCCTCTCCGCCTTCTCCATCGCGTCGAAGCGGCGATCTTCCCGAGGAGTAGCCATCCAACGGTCGACGCCGCATTCCTGAGAGAGAGTGGCGATAACGACTCGACGAGCCCGTATCTGGCTCAGCAAGTGGAAAGAGCAGTCCCTCAAAGGTTTGGTGATCAAGTGCGCTTCGAGAAAGCACTCAATCTTATCTTCGGCGGCATCCAGCATTGCTGAGGACATCTCTGCTGGAGGAGGGGGAATGTCGGCAAGCGCCGAGGCAAGGATCATCCGAAGCCAAATGGAATTCGGAGGGAGAGGAGACCCCACACGAGTCAAAAGCTCGTGCATTGCAGCGTCGCATTGCTCATCCGAGAGAGAAGGGTCCACCAGACGTGCAGCAAAACGAGGAACGATGTCCCGGATCGGCACCTCCCATGGTTGTCGGCAGGCATGAGGGCGGTTGCAAGCCATGATCGAAGAAGTTCTCTGAAAATGAGAGAAGAAAAGGCTCAGCCTTGAGTTATATATATAGACCCAAGCACAGAAAATTCTGTGCACAATGAAATCGTTGCCAAGGCCCGGGAAATCAGAATTTTGGGAATACAAGTTTGACTTGAAAAGAGGAGATGAAGCGGCGCTTCTGATTCTCAAAAAATTTAATAAATGGAGCAACGCTTCAGATCCTTTGCGCTGAGCGCAACGCGCCACGTGTCAGGCGCAGATGTATCAGCGCTGCGCCCAAGAAGACGCGTCCAATCAGAGCAGAGCTCTATTTGCCTAAAGCAACGCTTCAGTTGCGCTGCGCTCTGCGCTGCACGACACGTGTCAGCGCAGATGCGCTAGCGCAGTTGCGCTACACTCTGCGCTGCGCGACACGTGTCAGCGCAGATGCGCTAGCGCAGTTGCGCTGCGCTTTGCGCTACGTGACACGCGTCACGCGCTGGGGCATCTGCGCCAAATTAAATTAAGATTTTTAAGAAATCTTTTCTGTTCTTGTTGAAACAAGAAGATTTTCTTCTGCAAAGCAGAAGCCCTTGGATCAAAGATCCAACGGTAGGGAAAATTCCCCAAATCACTCAGAGGATGATCTCTTTAACAAATTTAACTAATTTGTGAGCACTATAAAAAGGGCCTTAGGCCTCAATTCAAAGGCGGGGAGTTTTTTTTTTTTTTGAGAATTCAAGAACCTTAAACAGAAAGAACTCCGAGAAGATTTCAAGAAAGAGGTAAAGAACCTTCGTGGATTAGAAGAAATTCCTTCTAAAAGACCATTAGTCTAAAAAAAAAATATATATATATATATGAGATCAATGATCTTTATATAAAAAAGAAAACAGTGCTTTGCACTTCTTGTGAACCTTTGGTTCTTTAAAAACAATGTAAAAAATAAAAGAATAGTGCTTTGCACTTTTGCGAACCTCTGGTTCTTCGAATAAAGAAGAAATTTATTTTTCTTTGATCTGATCTAGATCAAGAACTTAAACAGTGCTTTGCACTTCCTTTCTGGAATCTAAAAAGATTCTTAGTGCTTTGCACTTCCAAGTTGCGCCGCTGCGCTCTTGAGAGAGCGCCACGTGTCGGCCATAAAACCACTTGTGCTAAGCGCCCTTGAGATAGAGCTTTGCTCTCTGGAATTGGCGCAACTCGCTGAGAGCGCGCCACGTGTCAGCAGCGCAACAGCGCATTGCACTACGCTGGTGCGCTTGCGCTCATCAAAGCACGACACGTGTCATCACCATATGGACTTGCGCTCATTACTTAGCGCAAACGCAGATGCATTAAAAAAGGGCCAAGCCCAATTAAAAGAAGGCCTAACAGGCTCAACAAAGCGCAAATGCATTATTTTAAGGGGCAGAGCCCAAACAAGAAAAGATGCTTTGCATCATTTATAAATGGGCAGAGCCCAAACAAAAATATTCAGAATGCTATGCATTTAAAAAAAAAAAGGGGGCAGAGCCCAAACGAAGTAGATACTTCGCAAATGGGCAGGGCCTAAAATAAACTGATATCCTATGTCTTCTGTGGGTAGAGCCTAAATAAAAAAAAATGCCATGTTGAAATGGACTTAGCCCAATCGTGGCCATAAGTCCTTAAATTAAATTGACTGAGTACAGCTGCTCTCCTAAATCAATTTACATCCGGTTCGAGGGTACATCTCCGAACTCCTTTGACATCCGTCGTTGTAATTCCTCAACGACGTCAGAGAGGTGACGGGTCCCGACGACCATACATCGATATGGACTGCGGGGTCCTTAAACTCGTGGACCGAGACGTCCCTAAACTAATATTGGACCGAGACGTCCCTAAACTAATATCGGACCGAGACGTCCCTAAACTAACATCGGACCGAAACGTCCCTAAACTAAAAGCGGACCGAAACGTCCCTAAACTAATATCGGACCGAAACGTCCCTAAACTAATGACGGACCACTATGTCCCTAAACTAGCGACGGACCGAAACGTCCCTAAACTAATAATGGACCACCACGTCCCTAAACTGGAATATGGACCGCTACGTCCCTAAACTGACACGATAGGGCCCAAACGCTCTTTTGTCGGATCTAAACGGTCCCGTCTAAGTTGATCTTAACCCCAAATACGGTTAACGTGTCCTTAGACATCTAAATAAACAATAAAATCCCAAACCAACTTTGGTTCAAGGGTACATCTCGGAACTCCTCAGACGTATGTCGTTGTAATCCCTCAACGACGTCAGAGAGGTGACGAGTCCCGACGGCCGGATAATTAAATCAATCACTACGTCAGGTCGATCTTAGTCCAAAATAGGACTAGCGTATCCTTGATGAACGTTTAAGTTGATCCTAGTCGCAACGCGACTAATGCATCCTTAAACTAAAAACACCAAACCCAAATCTAAGCAAATACGGATTTGGACTAATCCACGTCCTACGGGTGACGATATTACTCAGTCTCCGTACACAATCCACGGGCAACCACAAACAAAACAAACACATACGACACGAAGTGAAATTCTGGAGAAGGAGAAAGTTGTTACCGCGATGCGGTAGCGTAATTAACTGCAGGGGCTTGCGCCTGTAGGGAAGAGCGTCCCCACAATCAAAAAACCCCTCACCCTGAGGGGGAATCTGACGAAGTCTGCTACATCGGCCGCGTCCGTCTAAACCTCCGATATACGGTGCCGTAAATCAACTCGGCATCTTCGGAGAGATAGACGGATAAAACCAAATAGCATCTGCACCGAACCTCAGGCACGTGACGTCCTAACGTCGCAGGCCGCCGTTCGGAGGGGAACAGATTCTGGCACGCCCGGTGGGACCTTTTCCTCTTTCCACTCCACACTTCGTGTGTCGTCTTCGTGAACCAATCGCGGTTTGTTAAATGGTTGTCCTCGGATTTCAAGTTGCTAAGATTTGGTCTTTTGTCTGGTGCAGAACTCAAGATCCAATGGCCACCAACTGCACCAGCTGCTCGAAATGCCATTGCAGCGGACGTTCCACCTCACCGAGAGGTGTAGCATATGGGCCCCAAGCGGCTTCCTTCCTGACTTTGCCGGTAGACCAGGTGACGCAAGCCACCACCGGCTTGTTCTTCGGGACCATGGTCCCACCTACAAGCTTCTCCATGCCGATATCCGCACCAGAAGCGAACAAGAAGTCGGTATTCGACCAGCTCACTGCTACCACGACCCCTGTCAACGGGTCGCCCGCTACTAAGCTAACAGCCTCTGTTTTCACCAGGCTAGGTCAGGATCATAAAGTGGCTGTCCCAAAGAGGGCAACGGCCACAGCTTCGGAAGTCGTTGAAGCGGCTTCTCCTATCAGAAAGTCAGTCTTCACAAGATTGACGGTTCCTACTCCTCCTTCAGCTGGTCAAAAAGCATCAGTCTTTGATAGGCTGACACCGGCAGTTACCCCACACCCAAACAGGGGGCAACAAGAAACTATCCCGATTTCCGAGCCAGTCCCAATGGCTCGTCGTGCGCGACGTCGTCACTGGCAACGAATAAGGAAAGCAGGGGGCAACTCCCCTTCAGGGCTAACCCCGCCTGCTCCAGTGGCGGAGGTCAATGCTGCTGTTCCAACTGGGAACAGCTTTGAATTACTGAGGAAAGTGAGAAAGAACTCCCCAACCGCCGTATTGAAAAGATCTCCTCCGCCCGTGGAGAAAGCTCCAGAGGCAAAACAAGAACAGCCCTCTCAACGGCTGTCGTCCAAAATTTATAAAGTCTGGCGGAGAGTTCAAGACTCCGTGATTGACTCAGACCACTTCCGTCGCCAGAAAAGGGCGAAGGTGGAAAAAGACAAGAACCACCCCATTAAACGGCAGGGGGAAACAAATGCTAGGAGGCCCACTTCAACGGCTCCTTCAACCTCAAAGGTCCATAAAAGGAAAAGACCAGAGAAGGCTCCCGCGACGATGACAAAATCTAAAAGCGGCGAACCTAAACGCCCCAAGTCAGGGGGCATGATAGTACATACGGTCTATATGGCTTCGGGAAAAGAAGAAAGTCGTACTTCTACGGGCCACCGACCGCTTACCCGGTCAGTGACCAAGTCTCAGGAGCAGCAACAAAAGCTCCAGGAGATGATGACTACAATGGCTGCACTCACGGGGCCAAAAGAGAATCCTGAGACGTCCTTAGATGAACGCCAAGAGGAAGAGACTGACGCTGAGTTCCTCCGCCGAACACTGGAAAAGAGAGACAAAGAGGCTGCGGAACAGGCAGCCAACATAAAGAAAATGGCCCTCCTGTTCCAGGATGTGGTGGGTATGATGATTCAAGCAGATCCACCTGTTGGAGATCCCTCGATCATTCTTGAAGATGATAGGGGAGAGACATCGAATCCTCCACCGGCTCTATCCGCAGCTAAAGAGGATACCATATCAAAAGCTGATTTGGATGAATATATTGCTCAACAAATACGGGTGCATCAGGCGGCCGAAGCAGCCGGCCACGTTGTAAAAACGGGACGGCCATATCCGGGCTGGTATGACCAAATCAAGTACCCGCCAGGTTACACAATTCCTAAGTTTCATGTCTACAAGGGGACCGGCAATCCCCATCAACATGTGGCCCAATTCAGGGCTCTTTGCGGTAATACCGGCGGCGACGACAAGCTTTTGCTTCGCCAGTTTGTTGGAAGTTTATCTGATACGGCGTTTGAATGGTATTCTGAGCTTCCCAACGACTCTATAAAAACCTTTGCGGAGATGGAGCTACTCTTCACCCAACGCTTTGCAAGTGCCAGTGAGCGTACCCCGATGACGGCACTGATCAATGCCAGGGTAAAACCCGGCGAGACATGGGTTCAGTACGCTATACGGTGGCGTAATATATGGTCTAAGTGTGAACAGCGCATAGAAGAAGCCCCTGCGGTGGGAATGTTTGTTGGAACACTCGATCCACAAGCAACCATTTCACAATTTATGATGTTCTTCAAGCCGACTTCCTTCCAGGCTTTGATCGACAAATTGGCGCAGATGGACCAGATGGGCCATAAACCCCCTCTCCCGAAGCCGGATTCCCGAAACGACAAAGGAAAGGGAAAAGCGATCGTCGTCGCTAATGCCCAACAACAACCGAACGATTCGAAGCCGGTTGCTCGTCCAAATAATACACGCCCGTACGTACCCCTTGAGGACAGGATGGGACGTGCTTACTCCTTCCCCCGTGATAAAACAAGGAGGTTATTCGAGCTGGCATTGCGCAACAGGCTCATAAATCTGCCAGATCCAAAACGTCCGTCACAACCAAGTGACGTTAACGATCCTAATTACTGCCCTTATCATAGAGTGTTGGGACATCCAATCGAAGACTGTTACGTCTTCAAAAATTGGCTGGAGAATCAGTACCGTCAGGGCAAATTTGCGCTATCTGACAAATGGAAGGTGAACCCTCCGCAGCCCCACACCTATAAGGGGACGAATACGCCAGGGGCAACGTTGCTCCGTCATTGAAGAGGCTCCCTGGGAGGTTGTATTATCAGCCAAAACGAGGAGAATGCTAAATGATCTTCAAACCTGCCCAGCAGTCAAGTGGAAGAACCCCTTGGAACCGCAGGTTATTGAGGGGATGTTGAAGCCACGACCGACTCCGAAGACCGATGGTAGTAGTTCAAGCGTTCATAGCCAGCCGTCAAAATCTTCGAAAAAGAAGAAGAAGAAATCTAAGAAGCCCGTGAAGCCTGGCGACAAGCGCACGGACTTACAAAAGCAAATCGATGCGCTGGATGAATATAACCAAAAGGCGCGAACTCCCATTACGCTCCAAGATTTCCTTGATCACGTCTTCCAAAAAGAAGATGAAGGAGAAAGTTCATCGGATGAGTCTAACGAATATGTAGCAAGCTGTCATATGATCTCCCATTCAACCACGAACGATGAAGGAACTTCTGGCACTGAAACGCTGGGGGCAAATGCCGAATCAAGAACCCCAGGGTTACCAGTTGAAATGATTAGCGCGTTTCTTAATGAAGCACGGTTGAAAAGCAAGGCTGATCGAGAACGCGAGACGGCTATATTCGAAAGGGCCAAGCGTCAGCGACTTGAGGAAGGAGCCGAAATGATCCCGTTGGAGCAAAATGCCTCCACCACTGACAAAAGCCAATTCAAGATAAAAAAGAAATTTGCTAAGGCCATATCGATGGGCATGAAGCTACCACCCTCTGAAGAAAAAGTTACTGGCGCGGTAGAAATGCATCCCTCTTATTGCTTATACCATCAGAAGGTCTCACATTCCACCCAAGATTGCAAAGCTTTCAATGGATGGTGGCAAGGATACGTCGCTAATCGACAACGATTTAAACGGGAAAAACGTAAAATTCGCCGAGAGCAAAGAAATACGACTAAAGAACTTGAAAGAACTGCCGGCAATTGTCACATGGTTAACACTACCGGGTCACAAGTGCCTACATTTGGGAGCGACTCCGATGAAGAGCTAGAGCTTGGCCCCCTCTTCGAAGAATCCACTTCGGGAAAAGAAAAAGAACTGAAGGCCTGCGAGAATATACAGCCGCGCAATCGAACATTACCCGAAAAGAACCTCGGACCCTTGAATAAGAAAAACAAAGGGAAAGAGAAGGTCTCTGAAGACATCGCTTTGGATGACCAAGTTGCGGAAGAGTTAACCGCCAAGAATCCCCCAAAAAGGAATAAAGTAGATTACAATGTCTTGGCGCATCTGAGAAAGCTACCCTCACAACTCAGCATTCTCGATGCCCTATTTCTATCAAAAGAGGCGAGGGATTCTTTGATTAAGGCCCTACAGGATCCGGACCAGTTCCAAGCCTTCTTAGCCGAACAAAAGATAAAGGATGAATTGGAAGAGGTGCACACAGCCGACGTTGCTTTTGGTGATGAAGACCTTCTCCTCGGGACGTGTGAACACAATCGTCCCCTTTATGTCTCAGGATACTGCCATGACATAAAGATAGGAAAAATCTTAGTCGATAACGGATCGTCTGTCAATTTACTCAATGTGCGAGTGTTAAAGGAGATTTGCATGAGTGTCCAACACCTCGCCCGGGACAAAATCACCATCTCCGGTTTCGACTCTCAATCCTCAAAGACTCTTGGATCTGTGATTTTGACGCTACGCTTCGGGGTGCTCGTCACAGACATCAAATTCCATGTTATAGACGCCAAGACGTGCTACAATGCTCTGCTCGGCCGACCATGGCTACACGAATACAATATCATCCCTTCTACACAACATCAGTGCATGAAGTATTCTAGGGACGGCCTCGAGTACACAGTGGCAGGAGAGTTGAATCCATTTTCCGTCAACGAAGTTCGCAAATATGAAGATGCCAAATACTTCCTACCGAGTTTCGAAGACACGGAAAGGTGTCACAAACCGGAGAACAAAACTAACGCAACCATCCCTGTCTTCGGCAGTGACACCGAGGAGGAGGAGGATATAATTTATTCAGGTCCGTCCCAGTCCACCAGGCCAGGACCATCTGTTCCTCCATTGATCTTCGGTAGTGACTCAGAGGATGAAGTTCATGCTGTATTCCCCGCTCGGCCCTCAATACAGATTTCCACTGATGAAGAGCGAAGTCTGCAGGTAACCATGGTGCCGCTTGAACATTACAAAGAACTGGATGCACTCGACACCAACAGCGTAGAAGAATTGCAGACATTCTATATCCCTCCCGGAAGAAAAGGCGAGAAGGCAATCCTATTCTACCGTTCTGAAGAAAACAAGGTGGAAAAAGAAATTTGGCATGGCGCGGATCCCACGCTCGACAAGCTTCAGCCTATCCGTCTTCCCAGATATTATACCGAAGGTTTGAAGAAACTGCTGAAACGCCAAGGGATGTCCTTCACACAGACCATAAGAAAAGCCAAATTCTATGACAAGGTCTGGAACGTTCCCGGAACTCAATGCAAACTGCCTAACGGGAGAACGGAAAAAAAAGGGCTCGGGTACATCCGGCCAAAGAAACGGGAGTTAATAAACAGCTGTTATGCCATGTATGACTTTGATGAAGAAGCGGACGCTCAATGGGAGGACGCTAATCCCGAATCAGCAAAAGTTCCTGACACAAAGCCGCCCAGTCCATCGTCTAAAGACCCGGTGAGCAAATTTATAAAGGATGCGAGTCAAAAAGCCCGAGATGATCACGATCGTGAAATGGCAATCTATGAGAAAGCCAAGACACAACGCCTCCTTCGACAGGCAGTAAAGAACGAAGATGTCGCCCCAAGTCAGCCTGCTACAAAAAGGGTTCGACGCGAAAGCAAAAACAAGTCGAGGGGCCGAAAAGGTGCTCGACAACCGCAAGACAGAGCTAAGAAGCCACGCATACGAGAGTCGAGCGTTATTGACCTAGCCCTTATGAAGAAAATGGGTCGAGCATACTCGTTTCCTCGGAACAAAACAAGGAAAATACTTGATCTTGCTCTAAAACATCAAATGCTTACTCTGCCAGAGTCTAAACACCCTGAGCAAGCAGGCGAAGTCTCCAACCAAAATTATTGCTCTTACCATCGAGTAGTAGGGCATCCGCTTGAAGATTGTTTCACCTTTAAGAATTGGGTTGAGGACCAATATCAGTTAGGCAAATTCGCGCTTTCTGACAACTGGAGGGTAGCACCACCACAGAAGCACGAACCCGAGGCTGCAAAAGAAAAACCAACTCCGCATTGGGATTGGCAGAAAATTCGCACTTGCCACGTGGTAACAATATTAAAAGAAGAATCCGAGGACATGAACGACTTCCCTTGGTGCTTTGAAAACAGCAGCGATGAGGTAATCTCAGAATTTCCCCCAGCTCCGAAAGAACTGGAGGATGGAATCCACACCACTGCAGATAATCTTAAGAAAATTGAGTTGGGGACGAAAAATGACCCGCGACCAACATTCATCAGCGAGCTGTTATCTGAAGAAAGGGTGACTGCGTTGAAGGATGTGCTTCTACAACACAAAGATTGCTTCGCGTGGAACTATTCCGAAATGCCGGGACTAGATCCAGAAATTGCTGTACATAAATTGGCGATATCTCCGGACATCAAGCTCGTCAAACAAGCGCCGAGGAGAATGCGACTCGAGCTTGAGATGAGCATCAACGCCGAAGTCAAAAAGCTTATAGACTCTGGCTTCATCCAGGAAGTTCAATACCCTGAATGGATTGCCAACATTGTCCCGGTGATGAAGAAAAATGGGACGGTGCGTATATGCGTAGATTTCCGGGATCTTAATAAAGCCTGCCCAAAAGATGATTTCCCAGTACCAGTCACCGAGCTGATGATAGACAACACGTCTACTCATGAAGTTTTCTCCTTCATGGACGGCTCATCGGGGTATAATCAAATAAAAATGCATCCTGAAGATCAGAAACACACAGCTTTCAGGACCCCTCTTGGGATATTTTGTTATAAAGTGATGCCCTTCGGTTTGAAGAACGCCGGTGCTACTTATCAGAGAGCCATGACAAAAATCTTCGACGACCTCATACATGAAATCGTTGAATGCTATATCGATGATCTTGTGGTTAAAAGCAAATCATACGAGGAACATCTCGAGCATTTGAAGATCGTGTTTCAACGCTTTCGGCAATACAACTTGAAGATGAATCCTCTTAAATGTGCGTTCGGGGTTTCCTCGGGTAAATTCCTAGGATTCGTCGTTCGACACCGAGGTATTGAAATAGATCCGTCAAAGATCAAAGCGATCATGGAAATGCCTCCGCCGAGGACTCTCAAACAGTTGCGGTCTCTCCAAGGGAAACTCGCATACATACGGCGATTTATAGCCAACCTTTCAGGAAAGTGCCGCCCTTATAGTCACCTGATGAAGAAGGGAACCCCATTCGTTTGGGATAAAAAATGCCAAGGCGCACTGGATGAGATCAAGCAATACCTGCAGAACCCGCCGGTGTTGGCTGCTCCAGTTAAGGGGAAGCCTCTTATTCTTTATACAACCGCCCTCGAAGGTTCCTTAGGCGCATTATGGGCACAAGAAAACGATCAAGGGAAAGAGAGGGCGCTATACTACTTAAGTCGAGTGCTGCTGGGGGCAGAAAGCAACTATTCTCCCATTGAAAAACACTGCTTGGCATTGATCTTCGCAATAACAAAGCTTAGGCACTATGCGTTGGCGCACGAGGTCCGTCTGATTTCAAAAGTGGACCCTCTCAAATATTTAATGTCAAAAGCCATATTGACAGGACGACTCGCTAAATGGGCCCTGCTCTTGATGGAATTTTCCATAACATATCAACCTCTCAAGGCAGTAAAAGGCCAGGCCATCGCCGACTTCCTTGCTGAGCATCCCATACCTGCCGACTCTCCTTTAAACTGTGATTTGCCGGACAGACATGCATTTGACGCAATCGACAGTGGTGATACCCGTTGGGAGCTTTACTTCGATGGAGCGTCCTCTATGAAAAAGCACAAACAAAGTATGCCAACGATCAAATCAGGGGTGGGACTCATCTTTGTGACTCCCCAAGGAGGAATAATGCGCTTCGCCTTCTCCTTAACGGAGCCGAGAACGAATAATGAAGCTGAATATGAAGCTTTGATAGCAGGCCTCGAGATCGCTATCGATATGGGAATTGAGAGCCTCCTCATATACGGCGACTCCCAACTGGTCGTCAGTCAAGTGAACGGCGATTACCAAACATGTAAACCGGAATTGGTAAAATACGGTGAAAAAGTGCAACAACTGCTAACCCTAATTCCCTCTTACACGTTGGAAAGCATACCGCGCGCGGAAAACAGCAAAGCAGACGCACTAGCCAAACTTGCTAAAGAACTGGCTGACGAGAACCTCGACGACGTTAGAATCGTGGTGCAAAGCCGTCGAGTGCTCGCCCCAACAGAAATATCTCCGGAATCGTCTGAAGAAAAAGGAGCGAAAGAGGAGACAACCCTGCAAGTAAAAGATTGGGAAAATACCGGGGACTGGAGAGAAGTCTTCATAGATTACTTCAAGTTCCACCGAATACCTGAAGAAGCGTCCACAAGACATCAGCTCACGAAACGATCTCTGTCTTTCGCCTTCGTCAATGATACTCTGTACAAGAGGTCATTCGATTCTCTGTGGTTGAGATGCTTAGGACCTGACGAAGCGAGAAGGGTCGTCCAAGAAGTTCACGACGGACTCTGCGGTTCCCACCAAGCAGGCCCTAAGATGAAGTTAAAGATAAAGCGGATGGGCTACTACTGGCCCACGATGATGCAGGATTGCCTAGAATACGCGAGGCAATGTCATTCATGCTAAATTCATGGAGACTTCATCCATCAGCATCCCAATCCACTGCATCCAACAGTGGCTAGTTGGCCATTTGAAATGTGGGGAACTGACATAGTCGGTCCCATCGAACCAGCATCGTCAAAGGGACATCGTTTCATCTTGGCGACGACTGATTACTTCTCCAAATGGGCAGAAGCGGTACCGTTGAGGGAAGTAAAAACGGAGAACATCCTCCATTTCTTCAAAACGCATGTCATATACCGGTTTGGAACCCCAAGAAGGATCATCTCTGACAATGGGCCAGCCTACCGAAGTCATAAGATTAGCCGCTTCGCACAGCAGCACAATATAGACTGGAGATATTCCTCAGTTTATAACCCCCGAGCTAACGGTCTAGCTGAGGCCTTCAACAAGACCTTGACGAAAATCATGAAGAAAACGGTGTCACGAAATAAGAGAGATTGGCATGAAAGATTGCAAGAGGCTCTTTGGGCGTATCGAACTACATTTAAAACGGCCACAAACACAACGCCGTACGCGTTGGTATTTGGGACGGAAGCAGTACTCCCCCTCGAGATAGAATTACCCTCTCTACGAGTGGCAGTCCATTACGAGTTGACGGACGAAGAAAATGCTCACCTTCGGTTTGAAGAGCTTGACGCCCTTGATGAAATCCGGCTTCTAGCACAGCAAAATTTGGAAGCTTATAAAGCAAAGATGACGCGCTCATATGAAAGATTGAGCCGCCCGAGGACATTCCACCAAGGTGAACTCGTGCTAGTCGTCAAAAGGCCCATGGTCCCCAATCGCGCCAAGCGGGGAAAATTTGAGCCAAACTATGAAGGACCGTACATCATTGATAAGGTCTACCAGGGCGGAGCCTATCTACTCATGGACATGCACGGTGAAAGGCCTTTCAGGCCAATAAACGGTCGCTTCCTAAAGAAATACTACGCTTAACGAGCCTTAGTTTAGGTCAATGATAGATGACGACGACTATGTCCGCTCGCTATCTTCCTAAGCTCAGGCTTTATAAGCAGTAGCCAGCCCTCTCAACGGTGGACCGAAATGTCCTTAAACTAATATCAGACCGAAACGTCTTTAAACTACTACCGCTGCATCTTTAGACTAACGAGATAGATAGAAGAAAAAAAAAACGGTATGTCCATAAACAAGAAGGGCACGGATGAAAACCCGAAAGGGCTCCGTGAGTAAAAACAGCAGGGCTACCGGCGAGTGTTCGTGAAAACCCGAAAGGGCGCGACCTCGTAAAAAAAAAAAGAGAGAAAAAAGAAAATAAAAAGAATAAAAAAAAACGGTATGTCCATAAGCAAGATGGGCACGGATGAAAACCCGAAAGGGCTCCGTGAGTAAAAACAGCAGGACTACCGGCAAATGTTTGTGAAAACCTGAAAGGGCGCAACTTCGTTAAAGAACCCTTACAGAGTCCTCTCGACCCTGTAAGGAGAAACCACCCGCGTGAGATCCTTACGACTCACAAGGGAACAACACACTTAGGAATCCCCACGATTCCTAAGGAGAAAATACGTTTGCGAGATCCTCACGACTCGTAAGGAAAACTCTCTTTTGGGACCCTCACGGCTCATAGGATTTGAAAGTCTTAAGTCACAGAGACCTAAACCTGTGCTTAAGCAAACCCCCACAAACTTCCAATGTTGCCCTACAAGTGGTTCAATATTGACCCTTGTATACAATCCACGGGCGCGAATAAACGTTTCCCTAACCAAGGTCCATCCGTGACTGGGAATATATTTGCATAACCCTTGTAAGTCCTCTCGATTTATGAGAAGAAAACCCTCCTGTAGGATCCTTACGACTTACAGAAGAACAAAACACTTAGGAACCCTCACGGTTCCTAAGGAGAAAATACACCTACAAGATCCTCACGACTTGTAGGGAGAAATACCTTCACGAGACCCTTACGGCTCATGGAGTCCAAAGCCTTAGCCGACAAGATCTTAACCCTGGTCGCTAAGCCTCCTTTGTTCGACAACGACAGAGGCAAATGATGATTCGCTCCTGGTAGTATCTCAGTTGCAGCGGTGCTGATGCCGAAATCGGTGTCCAATCTTAGGTCTACGGAGAAAGCCAATAGACCGCACATGCATACAAAATAGCCGAAATGATAGGGCAACTTGCAATAAAAAATAGCAAGTATAAAAAATGTACGCATGGAAAATAGCCGAAATGATTGGGCAACTCGCAATAAAAAGCAGCGAGTAAAAATAAAATAAATAGCCGAAATGATTGGGCACCGCGAAAAATAGCCGAAATGTTTCGGCAATCGCGACCTTCGCGATATAAAAGCTGAAATGATAGAGCATCGCGGAAATACAACAAAAAAATAATAATAATAATAATGATAAAATTCTGGCCCTACAGTTAAGATCACATCGATCCCTGTATACAATCCAAGGGCGCAAACAAAGAAGAAACCATACTTCCCCAGCGGATTCCGTCGAACGACGAAGCCAAACCTCAACGGTTCATTTCAACCGAAGAAGCCAGCAAATTTCTCGACTCACGGATACAAACACTCCTTGACGAGAGCCTTCTGATCCGCGTCGACTCGCAGAGCCATCAGCGCCTCCATGGGAACCATCGACTCGTTTCAAACCCCAAGGACACAAATAATCCTTGGCGCTTGGGAAACAAATAATCCCTCGCAAAACTTCTCAACTCACGGATACAAACACTCCTTGACGAGAGCCTTCTGATCCGCGTCGACTCGCAGAGCCATCAGCGCCTCCATGGGAACCATCGACTCGTTTCAAACCCCAAGGACACAAATAATCCTTGGCGCTTGGGAAACAAATAATCCCTCGCAAAACTTCTCAACTCACGGATACAAACACTCCTTGACGAGAGCCTTCTGATCCGCGTCGACTCGCAGAGCCACCAGCGCCTCCGTGGGAACCATCGACTCGTTTCAAACCCCAAGGACACAAATAATCCCTGGCGCTTGGGAAACAAATAATCCCTCGCAAAACTTCTCAACTCACGGATACAAACACTCCTTGACGAGAGCCTTCTGATCCGCGTCGACTCGCAGAGCCATCAGCGCCTCCGTGGAAACCATCGACTCGTTTCAAAACCCAAGGACACAAATAATCCTTGGCGCTTGGGAAACAAATAATCCCTCGCAAAACTTCTCAACTCACGGATACAAACACTCCTTGACGAGAGCCTTCTGATCCGCGTCGACTCGCAGAGCCACCAGCGCCTCCGTGGGAACCATCGACTCGTTTCATACCCCAAGGACACAAATAATCCTTGGCGCTTGGGAAACAAATAATCCCTCGCAAAACTTCTCAACTCGCGGATACAAACACTCCGTGACGAGATCTTCTTTGACTCGCATTTCGGGCAGTAAGGATTCAAAAACCTGCTTCCTGAACAATGGGATCCTGCAAGTTAATCCTAAATGGTCTCTTGCATACTATTCACGGGTCTCACTCTCTGAAGTTGATTTTCGACAAAGAGGGAAACAACCGCTTACGAGCCCTCTCGACTCGTAAGAAGGGCAATGGGATCCTGCAAGTCAATCCTAAATGGTCTCTTGCATACTATTCACGGATCTCACTCTCTAAAGTCGATTCTCGACAAAGAGGGAAACAACCGCTTACGAGTCCTCTCGACTCATAAGAGGGAGAAATGCTCTTATAGGATCCTTACGACTTATAAGAGAAAACCACACTTAGGAATCCTCAAGATTCCTAAGGAGAAAATCCACCTATGAGATCCTCTCGATCCGTAGGGAGAAAAATCTCTATGAGACCCTCACGGCTCATAGAATTGAAAAGTCTTAGGCGGCAGATCTGAACCTGCGGCCTAAGCCACCGTTGCCTCTTGGAGAAATTAAGTTGTATGCCAATCAAGTTCATCGACAACATCATGGTGTAAAGGCAGAAAACAAAAGAACATACAAGATATTGCAAAAGAAAGTGTGTATCTTTATTCATTGACCTCAATCAAATACATGGTGAATCATACAAAAGAGCGAAGAGAGGGTACACGTTGCTCAGAAAAGAAAATTTTTACAAATACATTGATACAAAGGCAGCTATTGGGAAGGAAGCGTCTTAAATAGCTCTATCAGTTGTTCGTACACCTCCTTCCATGCCTTTTCCCGATTGGATGCGATTGCCAGCTCCGCCTCCACCTGGGCCCGTTGCTGTGCGACGGAGGCAAGCTGATCCCTAACGGCTTGATAAGCAGCTTCACGGCCTGGAGTGTCATGCTCGGCGACATCAAGTGCCCGCTTTAGTCTCAGCCCATTCGACATGCGCTCCAGAAGACCCTCGAACACGGTCTTTACCTCAGCAGCGTTCGCCTCAACTTCGGCATGCAAGCGAGCAGTTCTGCTCGAAGAATCTTGGCACTCCTTCAGCCTCAAAGCCACTTCTTGTTCCAGATGACGGAAACGAGAAGCGCTTTGCTCGAGTCATGCTCCCCATTGAGTGCTCAAGGCCAAAGTCTCGGGGGACGGGCGCATTGACTCCAGCTGATGAAGGCGAGCCTCGACCTCCCGACAATAGTTAACCCAGGAGGCAACAATACCCTCGTCATGGAAAGTGGCAAATATCGCCAACATTGGGTTAACCGTCGTGGCGAAGTCCTCAGCAGATACAGGAGCCTCGATGTCGAGTTCCTCAATGTATTCGCTCAACATGCGCAAACTATTCGCGGCACCTTTTGAGGACGGACGCCGCTGGGAAGGGCCGCCCGGTATTGTAATGCGAGACTCGAAAGGCACCGAGACTGGAACGACGGCTGGAAAAAGACGAAACGCGATTAGATGATGATTCAATAGATATGAAGGAAGTCATTGATAAGATGGTTTACTATACCAGTGGAGACAGGTGGCAAGTCCGGAAGGGCTGGTGGCACAGCCGATCTTCCTGCTCCCCCTTCGATTTGCAACGCTGCAGTCATAACAAGAGAGGGTTGGAAATAATTCTACCGCTAAAAAGACAAAGCTACCAATCGGGAACAAGTACTCACCAGCGCCACCAGACGGGGAGGCGAATTCAGATGGGAAGGAGAAGTGTGGGAGCAACACTTGATAGAGATGATCAAAAAGCACTCCTGAAAGATACAACAGTGTGACTTCAGTACATAAACTGTATATCTCAAAAATAGGATTAATAAGTTATAAGCCCATACCTTCCAACATCTTTGACGGCGTAAGAGAAGGCTGAGGGGTAACCATCGCCAAGGCAGTCGTGGAAGGAGCTCCCTCAAGTAGTGGGGCATCAACACTAGCTGCACCTGCATTACGAAAAATGAACTTGTCAGAAAAAATTGTAGAGCAAATAAAAAACAACAACTTAAGGTGTACCTGAGGAGCTCCCGGCAGAAACAGAGACGACTCCCTCCTCTATCGACATGAGGCCACCGCCTGTGGCCTCATCGCCCGATTCAATAGGGACCGTCGTCGTGCTCGCAAGCCCGGGAGACGGCGGAGGACCGTAGACGGGAAGAGCTATGACTGGAGTATTGCCAGATTCCAGAGAAGGAGCGGTTGGCTCGTCTTCAGGAATCGTGGCCACCTCGCCCACTACCATATCAGGCTCAATAGTGGCGGTTGTATCGTCCACCATCGCCGGAGGATCACCGGTCTCGAGCGCCTCATTCACCGCCACTCTGGGCTCAGTTATAATGATCACGTCATCTGCCACCACTTCGGGTTCGGCATCCGTGACCTTATCGGCTGCAGGCCCCTCAACCTCTACCCCAAGCTCCAAAGCCACAACGACGTTGCCCACCGTCGGCTCGAGTTCGGCAGGTACTGCCCCCTCTGTCCCTTCGAGATTGACGGTTTCCGCCTCCCCTTCGATCGGACTTGGTCCTGCAAGATGAGAGATGTAAGGACAAACGACATTAAGATACTTATAACAAAAACTCCAAGAGAAACATTACCTGAGGCGGATTTACCGTTCGCGCTCCGAGCTGCACGTGCCACCCCTCTGTGGGCAGTGGACAGGGCGATAGGGGCCTCTTCAGAGGGAGTATCAGCTCGAGGAACGGTGCTAGGGCCCGCTCCCATAGCCAAGGCAGCCCTACGCGCCTTCGCCTCACGCCTCAACCGTTTCCTCTCCTCCCGAGCGGTCATGAGGGACCTCCGTGATGCCTCCTTCAAAGCATCATCATCTTCATTCAGGGATGCCTCCAAAGCCTTTAAGGCATCTCTCATCGGTTCTCCGAGATGAGCCTCCTGCGGTGTCCCAGAGGAAACTGGAACATCGGCCGCTGGTAGAACATCTACGTCACTAGGAGGGAGCGGCATTGAAGTCCCTGCAATTAAGATGGAAAGGTTAGATCGACCATAACGCAAGGAAAATGAAAAATTCGATGAATCGAAACTTACTCAGATCCATAGATTCTCTGAGACGTTCCTCCTCCTGAAAAGTCTTCAGAGAAGCGGCAATGGCTTCTTCATCGGTAATGCCTGTTGAAAGAAAAGAAAGAAAAAGCGTTAGTTAAAAAAATAAATATATATATAATGAAATGACGAAGAAAATACGTTGCAATAAAGAAAAAGTGACTACTAGTTACCTGATTGCGCAAGCTTAGCCAGCCACGCATCACGCTTCACCGGCCATGCTGAAGCTCTGAGAGCAGCTTCCAAGTCTGTATCGTCCGGCGGCGGCATCACTAATCCCGCGTTAGTCCCATATTCGAGCAGACCCTCGGAATAAGGAGCGTGGGGTTCCTGGCCGAACGCAACGTCCGCTGCAAAGAGCGACTTCTTTTTCTTTTGCCCTCCGACCCTGGGCCCGCGAGGGATCGACTTCCGTTTAGCAGCTGCTCTGGGACGACGAGTCCCGATGTCCGCACCCACGCCAGACTCCGGTGAGGGTACAACCACTGCTTCCACCTGAGCACAGGGTGCAGGAGGTGCTTCCGCGATATCAGGAAGTGATAGTTCACGTGGAGGACTTTGCGCGCGTGATGGTCTGCCCCCGGCATCTTTTAAGGGAGCGATTACTGGGGTCCTAGGAACCAAGGGAGCGTTGCGATCGGTACCTGGAGGTGCACCCTTACGATCGACCAACAGTCGCCTTTCCTCCTTTATGACTGCCCCTGTCGCATGATTGTACCAGTCTTTGTACACATTGAGGAGTCTCGGAGCGTAAGTCGGCGCATTAATAAAAAAACGAGAGGTCGTATTCACGCGCATGAAATGGTGCAAGGCGTTCTCCATCCCCTCTTCAGTGGCAGCTGGTTCCACCAAAAAGGCTTCCAAGGGGACCCCTTGATCGTAGCCCAGTTGTTGAGCAAAACGATGTGGGTTATACCTCATAAAAATTGCCACATCATTCTGCCTAAAAACTAAAAAGCCCGGTCTAATGGAATATAGGTGGAGGGTCTCCCGGGCCGTTAAAACAGAAGCTCCGTCCTTAAAGATATCCTGTAATGGCCGCGTCACGGTGGTAGACACCTTTCCAACGGTCAACACCTTATCGACAAAGGACATCCCGGCTTCGACGGTATGGGGGCGAAGGAGCAAGCCCCTAGCGTTCCGTTGTGAGGGGTTTACAATTGATGCACCGATCAGTTGTATAATGCGAGGAAAACCGCTCTTGTCAAAGAACGAGGGCCTCTTATGCATCCCGAAGACACCCGCTGTGTGTAACTCGAGCCACGACGCGAAGTAATGCATCGGGAAGACCACATGCAAAACCCCGGGCTCACTGGCATCCGCCGCTCGACTGAGACCGTGGTATAAGTGTGCCAGGCCGGCGATCCCAACAGCTACCTTCACCCCGATGACCATCCGATGTGCTGGATAAAAGACAGAGGGTCGCATTCGATGAGAGTGCATCGGGATAGCGAACCAACTCAACCATAACCCGAGAAACCCCAAGAAAAAGGTCTCCTCATCCATCCCAGGGGCCGCTACTTCTGCAAGAGACACGGTTGGAAAGTTAGGAAGAAAAAAATCCTTTTGACCTATTTCGCTCGCCGGCAGGTTATCCAAACCTAAACCGAAAGGATCCTCAAGGGTGGCAGACTTGGCAGTGGCCGCAGAGAGGGCGTTGGGATGAAGGAACCGAGCAATGAAATCCTCAAAGTTAACTCCTCGACTCCCATGTTCAACGAAGAGAGACTCAGTAACCTAACGCGTAATGACGGGACTTAGTGGCGAATGCGGATGGCATATACGTACATCATTATTTTCGTTCTTTATTGGTGTGATCAATTGATGGAACTGCGTTGATTCGGATCAATGGAAGTTAAAAACAAACCTATTCTGATGTTGTTGGAATTACTTTCAAAAAGCTGTTATTGCAAAGACGTTCTCTTTTGTTTAGCATCGTGGTATTCAGTTGGAATATCCTGCTCCTCAGTCAACGAGGCAAGGGCCGAGATCCCTTCACCGGGAGTGACCCCTTGGACAGAAGTTTGCGTCAGGGCAATAACTTCACTATAGCCGATTACTTTTGCTTTGCATCGTGGTATTCAGTTGGAATATCCTGCACCTCATCCTACGGGGAAAGAGCCGAGATCCCTTCACCGGGAGTGACCTCTTTAGCAAAGGTTTTCGTCACTATATTTTAATAAAAGCTATCCAGTTCCTTCAACGATATCAAGTTCATTACGTTAAAGGTTTTCGCCAGAAATCATTCGTAGCCCTCCGTCGTTTCATATGGGTAGTCAATAGTATTCAAGCTGTGTATGTTGGCCAAAGTCAAGGCACAGTGATTGGTAGCTATTGGGCATTCATATGCAGCATAGTTAGATGCGTTGGTTTGGGGCAGTCGTACTACTATTTTGGCCAAAGTCAAGGGTATGTACGGGTGGGCTCAAATTAACCTGGAGAATGACGGGTAGAACTTGACATGTGACTTATGATATGTTGGCCAAAGTCAAGGTCATAAGAGCATGGGGTAAAAATCCACATCGGGAGTTTCTAAAGAAACTGAAACTTGCCAGATATGCGCATACCTTCTGGAGTGTGATGACGTGAGCGGATTCCGTCACGTTATCATGCGATGATAGTTGGATCCCGATTCCCACTGATGAGTTGGTTTACTCCTCGGGTGATCCCGACTAATTCTTCTTTCAGGTTTGGAGGAGAATTTGACGGTACAGTGGGAGGTTTCCAGATTAGATAAATTGGTAACCATTCTGATCTAGGATAGAGTGCACGCTGAGTGTTTCTTTTCTCTCTCTCTTTGGCAGCGACCATTGACCCGACCCTAAGACTATGGCTCAGTAACCAAAATTAACCGAACCTTCTTAAACACTGGCTTTTGGATTGTCAGAGTTGCAAACCTCATTGCCACTCCTACTTTTACCCTTTTCTCCAGGACACCCCGTATTACTACGAACGTCCACTTCCATTGGACAAAACCATCGTATGGTTATATACGAACTCGAAGGAATTTATTCGAGGATGGTTTCCGGTTCTGAAGAAAACGGATAGGACTATTCAGTTGTCTTTTCATTTTACCTTCTCTCAGGTTGCGAGTGCTCCTTGGTTTAGGAGACAGTACACCTATTACGCAAATTGGATAGTCTTCTTCCAAACCATAGGCAGGTGCCGACCGGTAGGGAATGAAGAAAACCAATTAGCCTAACAATGGTGTACAGAAGGTATTAAGTAAAGACATATCAAGAGATTAGTAAGAGGGCAAAGTAAAATGCGACTGCTATTTTCGACCAAACCAAGTATTTCTTCGCCAATCCTAAATCACCTTTGTATTTCTCCAGAACACTCCGTATCACTACGAAGATCCACAGTTTATTAGATACTCCATAGTATGGTTATATACGAACTCGAAAGGAACTTGTTCCAGTTCGGGGATGGATTCTGGTTCAGGAGAAATAGGAATAAGGTTTATTCGGTTGTGTTTTATCTTCACCTTCTCTCGCATTGCGAGTGCTCCTAGGATTAGGACAGTACACCCATTATGCTTATTGGATAGTCTTCTTCCAAACCATAGGCTGGTGCCGAACGGTAGGGAAGGAAGAAAACCATTTGGCCTAAAGGGGTGTACAGAAGGTAATGACTAAAGACATATAAAGGGATTTGGAAAGATGGCAAAGAATTATACGGTTATAGTTGTGAATCTGGATAATGGAAGAGGCATTACTAGGAATACCGGGATACCCCATCGAAACATTTCAATGTTTCAGTTTCACTGTGTACTGTTAAAGGAAAACTGATTTCCCAATTAGATACTTACTCCAGGGTATGTATTTACCAGGTATGATTCTCACATCTGTATGGTTTTACAGATGATGAGTGGGAGTAAGTTATTGGGAATTAGGTGATCATCCTCATTATATCGGGATTCGTTGTAATCGTTGATATTTGAGGAAGTCACCTGGGTTATTTGCCGGACGGCAAATATTTGGTTTTGAATATCCGCTGTCATGCACCAATTTCAAATTGATATATCTGTACGTCGATTTTTATAGAGTGAGATATACCTTTTTGAAATTATGTCTACGACATTTACCTATATCCGTGGATGGTTAGGTAAGTAGCATTAAACAGCAGTGTAATTCTTCTTAACCATAAGTACAGTTTTCAACCTGCAACACACAGGGAGTGAGTTATTAGACTCAAGGGACTTATACAGAGTATTATATGTTGTCCAATGTCCATTAGGACAGAGGGGATGGTCCTCGTACTATATTCGGTTTACTTATGAATTCTCTAGTTTTTAGACAGTTGTTTCGTCTAAACACAGTGTCCGAATTTTGAGAAGTTATAGGTATATGAATAAAGTAGAGAACCAGGTGTTGCAAGTATCGGGATTCTTCAAGGTGATCGAAGATGTAGATACTTGTGTAGGGTATTCAGTTGATATTAATGATTAAGAGAACTTGCTTCTCTTTCAGGTTACTCATAATTGGAAGCATTCCTAAGTTGAGTAACGCTGATTGACCTCCTTCCATTTAGTTGACATGCGCTGGAGACAGCTGCATGATTTGAATCTGGTTCAATTAAATCAGTGCCTCTGGTTCTATATTGGATATAGAACAGTTCATATCTTAACGATGTTAAAGTACGGGGAGTTGTCCGGCTTATGCTTAAAACCAGACTCTGGATAACTCAAGGCATGTTTCTGTAATGGCTGTTTGTGGGTTGACCCAGACTATGACGATGGTTGACTTTCTACCATCTGGAAGATCAATAGTGATATTGTTCTAGACTCTCCACAGTTTTAATAAAAATGGATTTTTTTTCAGAAAACAGAAGTGGGAGTATGGTAGAAATGGAAGTGATTCCAGAACCACAAACGATTACTGAAGATTTGAAAGGAACCTAAAGATTCAATCTGGTTTGACATTCCATTGGCCACTCCGCAGATAAGGTGGGTAACTTCAGGCACCCGAGAGGTACTCCGGTAGCCTCAAGGACGGTGACAGGGAAGTTTTTATTTACCCAGACTTGCCATTGCTGTTGTTCCAGACTGTGAGACCCGGCGGGAGGATGAGTATAGTGTCGTTCTAAACTAGCTTTAGAAGTGTATGTGTATATGACTTTGCCAGAGGGTTGTCGTAGTCAGTGGGAGCAGCGGAAACATGGTGGACAAGTGGCTTATGTCTATTTATAAACTAAAGCAGATATAGCGGAGATAGATCATCAATTTCTGATGTGACAGTCATAGGTTTGACTTCATCAGAATAGGGGATGGATCTATTGAGAAGGTAGTAGGGTGTGATGTCATGGTATTTGGATGACATACATAGAGTAGGAAGTGATATTCCTATATTACGATCGGTTATACTTTGGTCGTCACACAGTGGTTTCTCCACATAGGACTTGGACATTATATCAGACATACTGGTTACTGGATCTATGGTTTTAGATCTAGATTTAGGTGGTTTCCCAATTAAGGGTACTTAGACAGCATTCTAAGAGTATTTAGAATGGACGACTCCTGGCACGGTAGTGTACCTACAGGTGATGGAGTCACCCTCTCTAAAGGTGTCTTACAGACTAAAGGGGAGAGGGATGTGCATGATTGGCATATCACTTTCTTAGGCAATTGAGTCAATCATGAGATGTCAAGTACCACACCAGATGTTGTTTTTGCAGTAGATGCAATAAGTTGATATTGATCCAATCCTGAAGAAACGGTCGGAAGCAGTTTTAGAACATAAGTGGATGTTCTAGGGATATGATAACGACAGCCTCATTCAGGGGACGGTTATCATTCCAGGCTTCTAAGGTGACATGGATGACAGAGAGGTTGTCAGAGTTATAGCTTTCCTTCTGACGAGGGGCGGTATTATGGACAGGTGGTCTAGGAGGATACTGAGGGAAGTATGGCGCAGGATACTGATTAAGTTCAGTTGACGATACAGTCTAAGAAGTTTGGATTTGGAGTTCATTTATGAGCTAGGTCCCATCAGACATCTAGACACATTCTAAGATAGGTATTGCTCATTTCGGGAGATGGCTTTCTCCGCGAACTTAAGATATAGAGAGACATAGAAAGAAACATCATAGCGGATCCAATCGCTGAGGCCATTCCTCGAACGCAATAGTTTCGCAAACGAGCTTTGTGAGACTGACTAGTAGAGAAGTTGGGTGTTCGGTATCACACGGGTTGTGAGTATGCGACATCGCAATAATTAGCCTTGAGTGCAAGTGGGAGATTGTTGGAGATAGTGCCCTCAGAGTCAATTATTGGATCACAGGCACGTGATTGCAATGATTGAGGGAGGACCTGTCCTAGTAGGACAGTCTTACTCAAGATGATAGTATGCTATCTGGTTTATCTTTATCATCGTGTACTGCTTTAGGTGACCTAACAGGTCACTATTGCACGTTGATAGAGCCCCTAGGATTCTTGCTTGAATGCCAGCAGTATGAGGTCGATCATTTAAGTGGGAGCTGGTAGTCTATAAGCACATCCTTAAAAGGTCCCTAGTCGTGGGAGTTTCGAGACAGGGCATCAATACTCCAGAGTAGACTAGTGTATACAGTTGAGACCCCGACGAGGGACGGTGGCCGGTCTCACAAGCCACTGGTGTCAGTTGGTTCACCTAAGATGTATATAGGTGCTCATTGGGTTATGAGTACACCGGACAGGACTCGCCGGGAACATGCTAGTTGGTCTTATACCTGACATCAGATAGCAGTTCCCTGGTGACATGTGTACAGGTTAGTTCATCGACCTGAGGATCGTCATTTGTCTCGTGTGAGTTCCCACTGTACTTTGATTACTACCCTACCACGCTCAAAGGTAACGTGCAAACAGGTTTTAGTTGGGTACAGTCCCGAGCCACATGGAGGCACTGAGTGGATCTTCAGGGGTTTGTCTCTCCCGGTATTGGGGGTGAGGTCACGCTGTGTCTAGGAGAGCCATTACACGAAGTCCTTGGCCAAGGCAGGAGATTTATCGGTAGGTATTCCAGTAGTATCTCAGGGTGTTCTGGGCTACACTCCGACACGACTTGTACCGCTTTTGGGGGTCTGAACTTTACCAACCCCCTAGGCCCGCCATGCGATGCTCATAGACGAACGGACCGGACTGTACGGATATTGTCACTGATAGGCTCAGTAGGGTGTCAGGATGAGTTCGCTCATCGATGTCCCTTTTGGTCAATAGCAGGTAGCCCGTCACGTATGGCTAATACCTCTGACGTGCTAGTGGTTAAATCCACAGCCATAGTATTGACGAGTCTTTAGATTCCCCCACAGACAGTTGCTCAAGTTTTCGGGCGAAACGCTGTAGAGGCCGTATGGAGATATGGCAGGGTTCGATCAGATACGTACGGTATTGCACGGATCATGATCGGACGGATAATACTAGCGGGCTTTGGTTTAAGCCGGATCCTAGTATAGTACTGTGTAGATTTTGTCTCATTGAATTTATATTCGGTCGGAATACAAATGCGGGTATGTATATACAGTAGCGGGGTTTTCCTATAATTTATTACGGGATCAGTTTTTTGGAGTTGCCAGTTTGTTTTCCGTTTCAGCCATATTTCTTTGTATCTTTCATTGGCTGAAGATTGGTGGAGGAGAGCTTATTTGCATTTGTGCAAATAAGCATTTTGGAGGGGTGTTATTTGCATATTATTGTATCATGATAATTCCTCCACCATTTGACTTCTTTTCTTCTTGACTTGACTTTTAGAGTCATGATTGTTGATGATGATGGAGGGTTATGGTTGATGGAGTGTTTGGATTGGTTTGTGATCATTTTCTTTGGTCAATGATCACCCTTTCTCTCTCTTGATTATTGGAGACACCCATATTCATTTGGCTCCTCACACTCCTCTCATTCTCACCTTTTCATGGCCGGCCAAAGGGAAAAAGGGGGCTGTCCCAATTTTTGGGTGTGGGATTTACACTCATTTGGCTTGGCAAAAATCATTTTAGCTCCTCCTCCAAAAGCTCATATCTCATACCTCCACCATATGGCAACCTCCTACAACCCGAAGAGACAAAGCATTCTACAGTTAACCTATAGCAAATCTTGGGCACGTCGACTCGCCAACTTCGTGCCCGAGTTGCCTCGGTCAAGAGGTGGGAGCCCGTAAAAGACGCCGGCGACGTGGTGCCCTTCCGGCGACTTGGTGGAGACCGGAGATTCCGCGGGGAGATCGGGACGACGAAGAGAAGACCAAAGGACACGGATCGCTCGGTATATCTCTCTACCCCTTTCTCTTGTTAGCTAGGACTAGATTAATAGCCCGATCCGGGTTTATAGTGCGCGGTGGTGCCTTTTTAAAAAGTTAAAGTAAATCATCGCTTCCGCATTCCGGCGTCGGATTGACGGCCGGGGCGCCGCCGTGCACTTACACAACAGACTTGGTTGCAACACTTGCACCATTTTCTGTCTCATGAAACTTATCACCCGTTCTCAGTTCTCTACCTTTCTGTAGCCCATGTAACCGATTACATATGCGGGATCCTGATCCGGTATCTCATACCCAGGACGTAAAGGATACTGAGAAACAATTCTCTGTAATGAACACACCCGAAGAAGATGCATCAGCATGCACTTTCTTCGTTTGGGCGGTACGGGAAATCTGGTATTCCCCAATTTCCTGCTCTGTCTTATAACAATTATAAGTTGGAGCGGGACCAACGTTCCCCAGCTCAGTATAACAAGCGCGTTCGGTTAATACATCCGTATTATTATCTTGATTAAGGCGTGATATGGTCGCTACCTGGAGAGAGAGAGTAGAAAACACTCAGCGTATGCTCTTGCAAAATTAGATTGGTTATCTAATATATCTAATCAAGATGTCTCCCACTGTTTTAATCAAATCTTCCTTCAAACCCTAAAAGGAAAGACTAGCCGGGATTAATTACACGCTACAAGTTCGCCAATCTTTCAGCCAGGCCAGTGTCGGTACTTTGAGGGAGGTCCCCCGTGCTTTCGCACGAACCTAATTAAAGTAAACATCGTTTTCCCAGAGGCGTAACCCCGTTAACACCTTTCTAGACACCAACTTGATCGGCTAATTGTAATGTGTAAAACTCTCCCAGGAGTAACTCTTACTCGCAGCGGGTATCGGGATCCAACTATCTCATAGAAGGTATGCAATCTCATTGCAAATTTTAACACTTGAAATTCCTGATAATATTTTGCCCCAAGCGATCTATGACCTTGACTGAGTCAACAAACCATAGATCGCAAGTAAAGTTCAACCCGTCATTTCCCGATTGAATTAAACCCACCCGCACGACCCTTGACTGAGTCAACAAGGCCGCACGACTACCCTAATCCAATCGCATCATATGCTTTGCAGATAAGCACTAATCAGCTACCGCACACTACGCCTTGACTGAGTCAACAAACGCAGCACGAATACTAACTATTACTTATCTGAAATGACGGAGGGCTACGACAGGTTTTTAAGAAAACCCTTTGCGTAATGAACTTTATATCGTTGTAGAATCGAGTGATTTTTAAATGGTGTGTTTTTGTGGCTTTTCTAGTTTTGCCAAATGGGTCACTCCCGGTGAAGGGATCGTCGGCCCTTTCCTCATCAAATAAGGTGCAGAATATTTTACAAATACCACTATGAAAACTAAGAACTATAGAAGCAATCAAAAGACAAACCGAGTTTGTAGCATCTGCTAGTTTCACTAAAGAGGTCACTCCCGGTGAAGGGATCGTCGGCTCTTTCCTTATCGAATAAGGTGCTGGATGTTCTACAAGGAACACCGCTATGCAAAGCAAGAACTAGAGCTACCAGTTTTTAAACAAGTTTCTACAACATCTTAGGTTTCTTTTATTTCATTAATCTCATTAATGAAGTCCCATTTTATTATGCTTCACAAGTATCACATTTGAAACGAAATCTGCAATATAACATATATCTCATATATATAATATAAACATTCATCTCAAGCAGTAATATGATCCCATCACAGAACATTGCAGCAGAAGAACATATATGAAATATTGGATATACTAGGACGTCCGTGTTTTTAATATGAGTCTGTATAAAACACGGATTCCACGGTCGCGATGAATAGACAAACCCACATCCCTAGACCCCTACGAGAGCGGCAAGCAACACTGCCAATTCTAGGGTTAGGAGACCCGGTCTCGACTCCTCGAGATAGTCTCCCACTGGACCCTAGAACCCGGTTACTTGTGCTCTCCGCCTTGGGTCTACCTAATGCGGAAAAGTAAATAATATACAACGGTGACATCATCCTCAGCCCGGAAGTGCCTCAATAAAAGAATATTACATACAAATGAATTTACATGAATGAAAAAGAAAAAACTTTCATCTCACATAAAACCCCCGGCTATTCAAACGCGACGATCCAATACAACATATCACAGCAACACATAATATCTCATATCATCAACGTAAGCAAGTATGCGTATCCCGATTGTCGTTGATGTATAGCAACGAAGCCGGTGATACACCTCATACTACGCTTACGGTCACAGAAAAGAAAGTATAAAACTACAACAGTTGGAATCCGTAACCTCCTTAGACATCGCATGCCTAACCAGATGAATTCCTTAGACATCGCATGCCTAACAATTATAAACCCCTCATTTTAGTCTCTATATCGAAAACACTTTTCAATATCAAGTCGGGCAATTCAACAAGATTCCCGACATCCTGATCGAATGCTCGTCGCAAACTTTAATAGACGGCCGCACCCCCGGATGCCGTCGACGAAGTGCACTAAGGTGGAACACCGCTGCTGCGAGCACCCGAACGGATGCTTTTGGCGATGGGGTTCTCCTACAGTCACTTGGTCGGGGCTAAAGGGCGTGGCTGTCTTTTAAGTTTACCCAGCGAGTATCCGCGTACGCTACGTGATTGCGACGGACTTTTGATCACATCAAAAATCCGTGGCAACCGATCATCTGAGACTGAACTGCTAGATTTATAACATCAAATTAGTTATCTCATAACTACCTGTGGATTCCAAATATTGTATCACATTCCAGATAAATAGACAATGTCAAACTTTCCGATCGAATAATCAAACACCCAAGATTTCCTCAATATATCTCAACACTTGAAATCAGTTTAAAAACATCCATCACATGCCACAGTACCAATGGTCCAGCCGTAGAAGGGTCAAGCCAACGCCTCATATATGGCACGCCGTACTGCCCCAAACCCTAAGGTTTAGAGGCAGTTCAAGACGGTCACATAATCGAGTTAAGGTTTGTTGTCTTCTAGAGGGTCCACCGTGTTACTTGCACGACTTAGAAAGTTTCAAACTCGAGAAAAATCCAACTTTTGAAAAATTTTCCGACTGGGGAAAAAGTGAGTTATTGATATCTGTCCGAACTTTTTAACAGTTTCTAAAATTATTCGGAAAAACTAAACGAAGTTAAATTATCCGATCGAATTAATGAGTCCCCAATACAACCCAGAAAACTCAACACTTGAGTATAATTAAAAATTCCCAGAATTGTGCAAAAGAACCCAAAAATAATATTGTGAAGTTGAGGGCCCCAATGATACTATTCATCCGCGGAACCGCGGTCACGTACATGATTTGGCCGCGGTTCCGCGGTCACGTGATCGAATCAAGGGTCCGTACTTCACAATAATTTCTATATTTCCCTGCTTATTTTTCTGAGAATTTTTAATTCACAAAAAATCACATTTTGAAAAATTTCCAGAGAAGGGGTTTTATCGGGGTTCTCGGGTTCGATCGGACTTTAAACTTCATCTAGACTTCGCCTAAAGCTCTAGCTTGGCTCTGATACCACTGTAGGATTGCTAGTCACGTGCACAAGGGTCTACGAGGCATCAACCATGCCCGATTAAAAAATTAGCCGTGCCGAACAACCCAAAGCCAGATCTTTAAACTAGGTTTTAGGTGAAAACTAACATGTTAAACAGTTTAACACTAAGTGAGAGGGATTACAACCTTTGTTGATCCAGTCCTTCACTTCTTAAGCTCCGTGTTGAGGTCCCTTCGCTGCGATCATCGTGTTCTGGACTCTCGAGAGGTTCTACGAAGAGAAAGATGCAGTCTTGCTTCCGATCTTCGATACAATGATGATCTACCTTGAAGTTTCGTTAACACAAGATAACACTCATAATATGAAGTGAACACCCTCATCTAAATGGCAAGGATAGATGAGGATGATGAAGTAGGATTTTTGCTCTCATTTATAATCTTTTTCTCACTCACTTTCATCACAAAAGAAAGCTTTTTCAAGAAGAAAACCAAGGAAGAAGAAGAAGAATGAAGATGATAACTTAATCCTTTTGTGATGAACAATGAATTATTGTAGTGGTTACAAATCTAACCAAGGGTTAAGCATGAAAAGAGTTAACCCTTGTAGAGAGTTAACTGGAGTTAATGGTTTGGATTGGGTTAACATAATATATCACAAAAATATCAAGCAACCACAAAGTCAAAGCTTCATTAAGTTTCATGGAAGCTTCATGCAAAAGCTAACCCTAATCCAAACCCTAACCAAGTTTAAACCCTAAACCATTGTTAAATTTGTAACCCTAACATGTTACAATATTATATATCACATATACAATATATTTTGTTATAATAGAAAATAATACAATTGCATATATATCAATGTATTATCCCGTGAGAAAATGAATCTTTTAGTGAGCTAATATTAGTAAATGTAATTTAATATATCATATATATTATTATACATTAAATTATCGAATCAATACTTGATCCGATAATCCGGCTATTTCACAAATAACCAACTAATACGATGACCCGGCTATATCACATATACCCGGCCGATATCTCAAATCGCGAGAATCCAATACGGTATCACATACCGCATTATCCTCGGTCCCGCACATATCACATATGTGCTCCTACTCCGTTTTGCCTGAGCCAAGAAACCTCTGTGTAGGACTCTAAAGAATCGTCAATACGCCGGCAGTAGGTGATGATCATATCAAACACCCACAAGCTGCAAGCGGTCAGCTAAACGTAACAGCCACCCAGGTATTGAGCACTCAGAAGATCAATAAGCAAGCCTGCACATTCTCCTGTGAATCCAAACAGTAACACTCCCGTACAGTCCGGTCTCGTCGTCTGATATGTTGCATATCTCGTCTAGGGGTGGTAAACGTCAGACCCCAGTAGCTCGATAAGTCGTGTCGATATGAGGTCTATAACAGTTCGAGAAACTACTGATAACATTTACCAGTAAATCTCAGCAACCCTGGCTAGGGATTTCCGATTATAGCCAATCGAACACAGCACAACATCAACTCCCTATACCGGGAGAGACGAATCCCCTCCTATCGCTCATTGCCTCCATATGATTCGGGACTGTACCCAAAAGCCACCTTTTTGCACGCCCTCTTGGACGTGGTATGATTGAAATCAAACCACAGTGGGAATCACACAAGACTCTATGACGATTTCGGGTCAATAGACTACTCTGTACCAGTGTCACCGGAGAACTGCTATCTGACGTAAGGTATAATACCATCTGGGAGTTCTCGGCAAGTCCGTCCAGTGTACCTAGTCACTATTGAGCACCCATACACCATCCTTGATGTCAAACACCGATGGATATGGGATCATCCATCGCCCATCATATGGGTCAAGATGCGTATATGCTAGTCTACTCTGGTGTATCGATGCCCTGTCTCGATACACCCTCGACTAGGAACAGTTATAGGATGTACTCGTCGACCACCGTGGCCCCACTAGTATGATCTCATCATAGTCCCAGTAGTCGAGTACATATCCTAAGGGCTTTATCAACATGTAATATAGAGACAATCAGAGTACATGTTAAGATAAAGTACAACCAGATAGCATACTATCATGTCGAGCAAGAAAGTCCTCCCTATATATGTCCAAGCATCCATTACAATATACATAGTATGTACAGTAATGGCCTCTAGGGCATACATATAACTAACAAGTAATGATCATGTATATATTCAAAAAGAAATGATTATATATAGAATTTCAAAAGAAAATATCTTATTATAAAGAAGAGTACATGGATTTTACGGTCGTTAATGCAAGGATAATGGAGGAAAGGTGTCATGGAGGAAATTTCCTCCTATGACATCGAAAAAATACATCCTCCACGATTTTTTTCGACGATCGTGTAAGTCGATTTGCAACACCCCACGAGTTGCGGGGAGGCGGAAATATGAAAAACGATCTTGTTCTTTAAGCATACATCGACTAATCGAAGATCTTTGCTAAACGATAATTAAAAACAACCATAGAAGTTCTTAGCTACTATGTAAAGAGATTATACCTAGTGAATCGTGTCCTTCGTCTTTACGATCTCTACGTCCTCCTCGGCCTCCTCTAAGTGATAGATGATCCACCCGAGAACCCTAATCCAAGCTTCACCTCCAAACTTGAGGTAACTAAGTTTCTCTAGTTGCTAATCAAAGGAACTTAGATCATATAGAGATAGGTTATGGAATGTTTAGTCTATTCTAATCCTTGATCTCAACTCATGAATGGTAGGATTAGAGTTTGAAGAGAGAGTAAGCTTGAGGAGAGAGAAGGTGAACTAGAATAATGAAAATGAAATTGTTTCTCACTTGATATATGGAGCATAATGAATAAATCAATAAATGAATAAATATGATTATTCATCATGCTATATTAATTCAATTGAGTGATTCACTATATGAGTCATTAAGCAATTAATGATGCATTAATGATATGATGAATCACACAAAATGAGTCACAATTGCATTTAATAATAATGCCACCTAAACTCTCAAGTCACCTTGCTTCTAGATGCTTCCCGGAAATTACGAGAACGCCCCTCCCATCCGTGAAAACACGGAAAAACTTTAGACTGTATAAATCCAATAACCTTATACTAGAATCTGGCTTAAACCAAAGCCGTCTAGTAAAAACTGTCCGAATATCGTACGTGCGTTTAAACACGTATTTGTCCGAACCCTTGTCGTAAAACCGTACGACCTCTATATAGTTTCGCCTGGAGTTGGGAAAACACTGTGTGGGACTCTAAAGACTCGACTACTACTCTGGCAGTTGGTTTAACCATAGACCGCAAGCGGCACTAGCTGTACGTAACGGTCTCCAGGTAGATGTCGATAAGAAGGCCGATGAGGAAACCCATCCGAACTCCTACTGAGCCCGTCCGTGACAATATCCGTGCAGTCCGGTCTGTTCGTCTAAGAGTATCGCATGTATGGTCTAGGGGGGTGGTGAACGTCAGACCCCTAATAACCGTACAAGTCGTGCCGGCATGGCTCAAGTGTAAGTGCACGGCGGCGCCCCGGCCGTCAATCCGACGCCGGAATGCGGAAGCGGTGATAAACTTTAATTTTGCGGACTTTGCAAACCGGCACCACCGCGCACTAAACTCCGGATCGTAACCATTAACAAGTCTAAGCAAACTAGAAGATGGGTTAGAGATGTACCGACTGATCCGAGTCCTCCGGTCTTCATCTCCACTCCGATCTCCTCGCGGGATCTCCGTCCGTCTCCTCCTCGTCGGAAAGGGCACCACATCGCCTGTAGCTTTTACGGGCTCCCACCTCAATACCGAGGCAACTCGGGCGCGAAGCTGGCGAATCGACGCGTCCAAGATTTGCTGTAGGAAGTGTAGTGTAGGGTGCATGTCTCACTTTGGGGTTTGTTGCTTTTTGAAAGATGATGGAGGAATCAAGAAGAAAAATGGTGCTTGCATTTTTCTAGCATCGAAAATGAGATCAAGAATGCTACTCTCTCAAAGATGAAGCTCTCATCTTCTTCTCACTCAACCATGGAAAAAACTTATCAACTTAGAAATGGAGGAGGAAAGAATATGAAGCATTAAGGGAGGTGAGTGTAGGAGAATAGAAGAGGTGACCACATCCAAGGACAAGAAAATATCAACCATGCTTATATCTTACATCAAAACCATACCCTCATTAATGCAAGTAATGGTGCAAAGATAATGAAGCCATCATAATCAATCTTTATGCAATAAAACCCTCCACAAAGTGTTATTTGCAAACTTGCAAATAACCCCCTCCATCGGAAAAGTCCGGCCGGGAAAGAACAAATGAAAACCGGCCGGAACGGAATGCAAACTGGCAACTCCAGAAAACTGGTCCCGTAATAAATTACAGGAAAACCTCGATACTGTGCATACACACCCGCATCTGTATTCCGTCCGGATGCAAATGCAAAAAGACAAAATCTACACTGTACTAAACTAGGACCGGCTTAAACCAAAGCCGGCTAGTAATATCCGTTCGATCCTGATCCGTGCAATACCGCACGTATCTGATCGAACCCTGCCATATACCTATACGGCTACTAGTACAAACCGTCCGATCCTGATCCGTGCAATACCGCACGTATCTGATCGGACCCTGCCATATCTCCATACGGCCTCTACAGCGTTTCGCCCGAAAACTTGAGTAACTGAAAGTGTGGTGGACTCTAAAGACTCGTCAATACTATGGCTATGGATTTAACCACTAGCACGTCAGAGGTATAAGCCAATACGTGACGGGCCACCAGCTATTGACTAAAAGGGACGTCTATGAGCGAACTCATCCTGACACCCTACTGAGCCTGTCAGTTACAATATCCGTACAGTCCGGTCCGTTCGTCTATGAGCATCGCATGTCGGGCCTAGGGGGTGGGTAAAAGTCAGACCCCCAAAAGCGGTACAAGTCGTGTCGGAGTGTAGCCCAGAACACCCTGAGATACTACTGGAATACCTACCAGTAAATCTCCTGCTTTGGCCAAGGACTTCGTGTAATGGCTCTCCGAGACACAGCGTGACCTCACCCCCAATACCGGGAGAGACGAAACCCCCGAAGATCCGCTCACTGCCTCCATGTGGCTCGGGACTGTACCCAACTAAAACCTGTTTGCACGACTCCTTTGAGCCGTGGTAGGGTAGTAATCAAAGCACAGTGGGAACTCACACGAGACAAATGACGATCCCCAGGTCGATGAACTAACCTGTACACATGTCACCTGGGAACTGCTATCTGACGTCAGGTATAAGACCAACTAGCATGTTCCCGGTGAGTCCTGTCCGGTGTACTCATAACCCAATGAGCACCTGTATACATCTAAGGTGAACCAACTGACACCAGTGGCTTGTGAGACCGGCCACCGCCCCTCGTCGGGGTCTCGACTGTATACACTAGTCTACTCTGGAGAATCGATGCCCTGTCTCGAAACTCCCACGACTAGGGACCTTTTAAGGATGTGCTTATAGACTACCAGCTCCCACGTATATGATCGCCCTCATACTGCCGGTAGTCAAGCAAGAATCCTAGGGACTCTATCAACGTGCAATAGCGACATGTCATGTCACCTAAAGCAGTACACGATGATAAAGGTAAACCAGATAGCAAACTATCATCTCGAGTAAGACTGTCCTACCGGGATATGTCCTCCCTCAATCATTGCAATCACGTGCCTGTGATCCAATAATCGACTCTGAGGGCACTATCTCCAACAATCTCCCACTTGCACTCAAGGCTAATTATTGCGATGTCGCATACTCACAGTCCGTGTGATACCGAACATCCAACTCCTCTACTAGTCAGTCTCACAAAGCCTGTTTGCGAAACTCTTGCGATCGAGGAATAGCCTCAGTGAGTGGATCCGCCTAGATGTTTCTTTCTATGTCTCTCTATATCTCAAGTTCGTGGAGAAAACCATCTCCCGAAATGAGCAATACCTGTCTTAGAGTGTCTGGATGTCTGATGGGGCCGAGCTCATAAATGAACTCCAAATCCAAACTTCTTAGACTGTATCGTCAACTGAACTTAATCAGTATCCTGCGCCATGCCTCCCTCAGTATTGCCTTGGATCACCTGTCCAAAATACTGCCCCTCGTCAGAGGGAAAACTATAACTCTGACAACCTCCTTGTCGTCCAGGTCACCTTGGAAGCCTGGAATGATAACTGTCTCCCAAATGAGGCTGTCGTTATCATATCCCTAGAACATCCTCTTATGTTCTAAAACTGCTTCCGACTGTTTCTCCAGGATTGGAACAATATCAACTTATTGCATCTAGTGCAAGAACAACATCTGGTGTGGTACTTGATATCTCATGATTGACTCAATTGCCTAAGCAAGTGATCTGCCAATCATGCACATCCCTCTCTACTTTAGTCTATAAGACACCTTTAGAGAGGGTGACTCCATTACCTGCAGGTACACTACCATGCCAGGAGTCGTCCATTCTAAATACTTTTAGAATGCTGTCAAAGTACCCTGATTGGGAAACCACCCAAATCTAGATCTAAAACCATAGATCTAGTAACCAATATGTCTGATATAATGTCCAAGTCCCATGTGGAGAAACTACTGTGTGACGACCAAAGCATAACCGATCGTAGTATAGGAATATCACTTCCTACTACCTTCTCAACAGATCCATCCCCTATTCTGATGACGTCAAACCTATGACTGTCACATCAGAAATAGATGATCTATCTCCGCTATATCTGCTTTAGTCTATAAATAGACATAAGCCTGATGTCCACCAATGCTTCCGCTGCTCCCACTGACTACGACAACCCTCTGGCAGAGTCATATAGACGCTCACTTCTAAAGCTAGTTTAGAAAGTGTAGGGTTCCTAGGCACGCTAGTGAGGTCTCACAAGCCATCAAACATGGCAATATAAAAAATTATAGTGCCTACAAACCCTAAAGTACGGATCGTTTACTAGATATTTAGGCGAAAAAGCTAACTAGTTAACAATTAACTAAGAGATACGGAAATACAACCTTTGTAGATCCGGTCCTCCACCTCCACGGCTCCGAAATGAGGTCCTCTCCGCTGTCCAAATCACATCCGGGCTCTAGCGTCGGCTTCGTCGGAGAATGGGCAAGCTAGGTCGTCGATGTCCATGCCGAAGATGATCTACGTCGAAGCATCGCAAGATCAAGCTCTCAACTTCACCAAGTCATGAAACTTGTGAAGTAAACACACTCTACTACTTGGCAAGAGGTAGAGGATGAAGAAATAGGAAGTGGGTAGACTTTAGTTTTGGATTTCTCACTCTTTTCCAACAATCACCATTGATGGACTTCAAGCTTCTTCACTTGAAGCAAGGAAGAAGAAGAAGAAAAAGGTTATGATAAGTTAATTAGAAAAAGAAAAGAATATGAATTCTTATCATAAGCTAACCATGATCAAGTGTAGAGACTAAACTAGAGTTAGTGGGAATGGTTAGGGTTAAGGATGAGATAAGAATGGTTGACTTGAACAAAGCTTCATGAAGCTTCAACTAAAGGACAAAAAAAGCCACCATTCTTTTTCTCATTTTCTTTTATTCATTTATCAAAAATAAATGGATAACTAAATAAGATAAATGAATAACTAATAATAAACCCTAACCATCATCTTAACCTTTGTTTAATTCTTTACACTTAATCAAAAACCATGTATCATCAAACATGATACAAACATGTGCACAAAATCATATCGCATATTTAATGTGCACATCCGAGTGAGAAAATCCATTTAAAGTAAACCGATACTAGTTGATGCAAAGTAATATATCAAATATATAAATATGCATTAAATCATTAAATCAACACTTGATTCAATGACCCGGTTATGTCGCACACAACCGACTAGTATACAATATATCAGCTTATCGAATCAACGCTTGAATCGATAACTAGGTTATATCGCATACAACCATTCGATATATTTATCGCGAGAATAGAATGCGGTATCACATACACGCATTATTCTCGGTCCCGCACATATCTCATATGCGCTCCCATTTCGTTTCGCTTGAGCCAGGAAACCTCTGTGTAGGACTCTAAAGACTCGTCAATACGCCGGCAGCGGATGATGATCATATCAAACATCCACAAGCCGCAAGCGGTCTGCTAAACGTAACGGCCACCCGGGTATTGAGCGATCTGAAGATCGACGAGCAAGCCCGCTCACACTCCAGTGAATCCGACCAGTAACACTACCGTACGGTCCGGTCTGTTCGTCTGATATGTCGCATATCTCGCCTAGGGGTGGTAAACGTCAGACCCCAGTAGCTCGATAAGTCATGCCGACTTGAGGTCCATAACATTCGTGAAACTACTGATAACTTTTACCAGTATATCACTGCAACCCTGGCCAGGGATTTCCTGTTATGGCCAGTCGAGCATAGCACAACATCAACCCCCAATACCGGGAGAGACGAATCCCCTCCTATCGCTCATTGCCTCCATATGAATCGGGACTGTACCCAAAAACCACCTGTTTGCACGACTCAGTAGAGCCGTGGTAGGGTGGAAATCAAAGCACAGTGGGAGACACACAAGACTCTATGACGATCTTGGGTCAACAGACTAAGCTGTACCAGTGTCACCAGAGAACTGCCATCTGACGTGAGGTATAATACCATCTGGGAGTTCTCGGCGAGTCCGTTCAGTGTACCCAGTCTCCACTGAGCACCCGCATACCATCTTCGATGTCAAACACTAATGGATATGGGATCATCCATCGCCCATCGCATGGGTCGAGAAGATATGCGCTAGTCTACTCTGGAATATCGATGCCCCGTCTCGATATTCCCTCGACTAGGAACAATTCAAGGATGTACTCATGGACTACCCAGGCCCCACTAGTATGATCTACATCATAGTCCTGGAAGTCGAGTACATATCCTAAGGGCTTTATCAACATGTAATCAGAGAGACAGAAAGTATACATGTTAAGACAAAGTGCAACCAGATAGCGTACTATCATGTCGAGCGAGAAAGTCCTTCCTATATATGTCCCAGCATCCACTACAATATACATCCCATGTACAGTAATGGCCTCTAGGGCATACATATAACTAACAATCTCCCACTTGCACTAGGGCCATCTGTAGCAGTGGTTGCAGTATCACATACTCAACCATCCCCTAAAAAGTCTCTCTTTGGGAAAAAGGCCTTCGTGAGTGGATCCGCCGTGTTGTCCTCTGTGTCTTCTCTCCTAACCTTGATCACCCTGGAGATCAACTATCTCCATGATCAGGTGATACTTCCTCAGAATTTGTCTGGGCCACTGATGGGACCAGGGTTCCAGGGCCGAAACCACGCTTCCATTGTCATACAATGGCAGGAACCTAGTTCATCTTATGAACTAATATACACCCAAACAGCCTCTTTGGTAGTATCTTTAATAGCGATGTTACCAGCCTTTATCGTCTAGATTGCCACGGTATCGAGCTTGGAACTCTTCCAACATACCGTCCCTTTACTGAGGGTAAAGACAGTGCCTGTGACTGACATTCAGTCGTCTTTATCACCCTGGAACACTTCCAGTGATTCTCCCCAGGATCGATTGATACCATCTCACTACATCCAGTGAGAATCCTAGCATCCAATTACATCTATCTCATAGATGAAAACTCAGGATTTAGGAGGTATCACTTTGATCCTATTTGGAGAATCCTAGTGATAATAGGAGATTGACCGATCGTAGTATAGGAAACTTTCTTCCTATCAAGAGTATGTTGTCTACGTACAATACGAAGATGACCACATTATTCTCTACTATCCTTTTGTACATACAAGGTTTGTCTACCATTTTGATGAAGTCAAACACTTTGACTATCACATCAAAACAGACGTTCCAACTCCGCGATGCCTGCTTCATTATGTAAAGCAACTTGCACACGTTTCCGCTGCTCCCACTGTTTACGAAGACCTCTGGCTGTGTTCTTATAGACGTTCTCTTCTAAATCAGTATTTAGAAAAGTAGTCATGGCACCCAACCACCAGATATCGCAGTCATGGTATGTAGCCGTGGTAAGTAGGATCTGGATAGACTTAAGCATAGCTACTGGAAAAAGGTTTCATCATTATCCACGCCTGGTTGATGACTAAAACCTTTAACAAGCCTAGCATTGAAAGTCTCAACTTTTCCATCTACACCAAGTAATCTTCTCAAGATATACTTGCTCCTGATGGGGATTTAACCCTTCAGATATAGCAACTAAAGTCCATACTTTGTTGGTGTATATGGATTCCATCTCAGACCGCTAAGCATCCAGCCATTCTTACAGAGTCCCTACTCTCGATGGCCTGCTCGAAACTAATTGGGTCATCATCTCATGATGCAATCCTTGCTCCCACTGTCATCGAGAAACGGAGGTATCTCTCAGGCGGATGAGGAACCCTACTAGATCGGCGGAGAGGCTGAGGTTCGTTGGTTTCTACTGAATACTTTGGTTCTATCAAATCATCAGCTGTAGTTTGTATAGCTGGAACCTTTCCAGTTGTACATAACTGACCTTGCCTCGAGCTTGTCCGGATTTTGCTTTTAGACATAGGCCGGACAAATCCAAATCTTAACTGGCTTAAGACATGGGCTCTTCCCTTTCCATATCTCATATGGAGTGGTAGGCAACTGATTTGATTCGAACCCTATTCAATAGGTATGCATCTTCATAAGTGCATAACTCCCAGAAGGAAAAAGGTAACTCAGTAGTACTCATCATAGAGCACACCATATCAAATAGGGTGTATCTGCTCCGCCCCGATATACCATCGTGCTATGGTGTATACGGAGGAGTAATGCTGAGAGAGAATCTCATTCTCCTTTAGAATAGTCCAGTATTTCCGTGCTCAAGTATTCTCCTCCTTGATCTCATCATAGGACATAATACTTATACCCGTATTTTGGTTCTCTACTTCTAACTTATATTCCGTGAATATCTCAAAAGGTTTGGACTCATGTTTCAACAGGAACATATGACTGAATCTTAAGAGATTATCAGAGAATATAACGAAGTATAAAGAACCAGTCCTGGCATGTGTAGACAGGGGACCTTACATACATCAGCATGTATCATCCCAAGAGTTTACTAACTCTTTCTCTGTTTCCAGTAAACGGAGCTATGGTCATCTTATCTTTGTGACATGACTGGCGAGTTTCACAAGATATAAATTCAAACTGATTTAAATATACATCTTTATGTAACTCTAGCTAGTCGGGTCACATTGATCTGACCTAGTCTACAATGCCTCAAGAAGAATTCGTTCATTTCTGAACTCTTCCTCTTGTGTGTGTTCTGTATACCAAGAACTGTAGTTTGATTTAGAACATCAATGCTTTTAGATAACGTGCCTGATACGATCAACTTTTGATATAGGAAATGTTCAAAACATTATCCAACAATACAAAATTATATCATTTCTTTACTAATAAAGAGATAGATATGATTTTGTATATCAGGTTCGGTATCTAATAACATTCGTTCAGAATCAATGTATTTGTAATACAGGGTGACAGTGACCAACAGACTTGGCTGCAACACTTGCCCCGTTTTCTGTCTCATGAAACTTATCACCCGTTCTCAGTTCTTTACCTTTCTGTAGCCCTATGTAACAGATTACATATCAGGGATCCTGTTCCGGTATCACATACCTAGGACGTAGAGGTTACTGAGAAACAGTTCTGTATAATGAACACACCCGAAGATGATGCATCAACATGCACTCTCTTCGTTTGGGCGGCACGGGAATTCTGGTAATCCCCAATTTCCTGCTCTGTCTTATAACAATTATAAGTTGGAGCGGGACCAACGTTCCCCAGCTCAGTATAACAAGTGGGTTCGGTCAATATTCCGTATTATTATCTTGATTAAGGCGTGATATGGTCGCTACCAGGAGAGAGAGAGAAGAAAACACTCGGCGTGCGCTCTTTCAAGAATAGATTGGTTATTATTTTATCTAATCAGGATGGCTCCCACTGTTTTTATCAAATCTTCCTTCAAACCCTAAAAGGAAAGACTAGCCGGGATTAATTACACTCTACAATTTCGCCAATCTTTCAGCCAGGCCAGTGTCGGTACTTTGAGGGAGGTTCCCCGTGCTTTCGCACGGACCTAATTACTGTAAACCTCGTTTTCCCAGAGGCGTAACCCCGTTGACACCTTTCTAGACACCTACTTGATCGGCTAATTACAAAGTGCAAAACTCTCCCAGGAGTAACAATTACTCGCAGTGGGTATCGGGATCCAACTATCACATAGAAGGTATGCAATCTCATTGCAAATTTCAACACTTGAAACTCCCGATAAAGGTTTTTACCCCTAGCACCTATGACCTTAACTATGGTCAACAAATCATAAGTACTAGTCAAGTTCTACCCGTCATTTCGTGATTAATTAGACCCACCCACATGACCCTTAACTAAGGTCAACAAAGTCACGCGACTGTCCTAACTAATCGCATCATATGCGGTGTAGGAAGACATCACTTAGCTACCGTACACTGTGCCTTGACTATGGTCAACAAACACAGCACGAATACTAAGTACTCTACTTCCTAAAATGACGGAGGGTTGCGGCTGGTTTTTGGGAAAACCTTTAACGCTTTGAACTTGATCTCGTTGCGGAATCAAATGGTTTTTAAATGGAATGTTTTCGAGGCTTTTCTAGTTTTGCTAAAGGGGTCACTCCCGGCGAAGGGATCGTCGGCCCTTTCCTCGTCGAATGAGGTGCGGGATATATCATATATATCACTGTGCAAAGCGGAAACTATAGAAGCGATCAAAGACAAACCGAGGGTTGTAGCATCTGCCAGTTATTGCTAAAGGAGTCACTCCCGGTGAAGGGATCTCGGTCCTTTCCTCATCGAATAAGGTGCAGGATGTTCTATAATGAACACCGCGATGCAAAGCAAGAACTGTAGCTACCTGTTTTATTTTGAAATTCGATTCCACAACATCATTTAGGTTTATTTTCTTTCATTAATCTCATTAATGAATATCCCATCATTTAAGTCCACCTAACCATCACAGATAAATATAACGTACGCTTATGCCATCCGCATTCGCCTCGATGTCCCGTCTGCACCGTTAGGTTAGGTAACTAACGCCAGAGCGGGGCAGGGCTAGCGCGGGTGTAAAACATAAGCAACGTCTATATAATATATCATATATACTATATATAATACCTGTCACAGAACACAGAACATCGCATGATCACAGATAAAACACAGCAGAAGAAACATATGAAATATTTGATATACTAGGACGTCCGTGTTTTCAATACGAGCCAGTATAAAACACGGATTCCACGGTCGTGATGAATAGCCAATCCCACACCCCTAGACCCCTACGAGAGCGGCAAGCAACCCTGCCAATTCTAGGGTTAGGAAACCCGGACTCGACTCCTCGAGTTGGTCTCCCACTGGACCCCAGAACCCGGTTACTTGTGCTCCCCTCCTTGGGTCTATCCTAGTGCGGAAAAGTAAATAATATACAAACGGTGACTACTTCCGCAACCTGGAAGCGCCCCAATAAAAGAATATTACATACAAGTTTTTACATGAATGAAAATGAAAAACACTCATCTCACATAAAAACCCCCGGCTATTCAAACACGACGATCCAATATAACATATCCAGCAACACATAACATCACATGACATCAACGTAAGTAAATATGCGCATCCCAATTGTCGTTGACATATAGCAACGAAACCGGCGATATCACATATTACACTTACGGTCACAGAAAAGAAAGTGTAAAACTACAACAGTTGGAATCCGCAATCTCTTCAGACATCGCATGCCTGACCAAATGAATTATTTAGACATCGCATGCCTAACAATTATAAACCCCGCATTTCAGTCTCATTATCGAAAACACTTTTCAATATTAAGTCGGGCAATTTTATAAGATTCCCGACATTTTGATCGAATACTCGTCGCAAACTTCAGTAGGCGGCCGCACCCCTGATACCGTCGACAAAGTGCACCAAGGCGGAACACCGCTACCGCGAGCACCCGGACGGATGCTTTCGGCGACGGGGTTCTCCTACAGTCACTTGGTCGGGGCTATGGAGTGAGGCTGTCTATTAAGTTTACCCGGCGAGTATCCGCGTACGCTACGTGATTGCGACGGACTTTTGATCACATCAAAATTCCGTGGCAACTGATCAAGTGAGACTAAACTGCTATGTTTATAACATTCATTTAGTTATCATATAACTCATTGTGAATTCCAATTATTGTATCCCATTCCAGATAAGCAGAAAATGTTAAACTTTTCGATCGAACATTCGAACACCCAAGTTTTCCCGAAAATGATCAACACATGAAACAAGTCTAACAACATTCCGTTCGTACCTCAGTACCAACGATCCAGCCGTAGAAGGGTCAAGCCAACGCCTCACATGTGGCACGCCGTACTGCCCCAAACCCGAAGGTTCAAAGGGCAGTTCAAGACGGTCACATAATCGAGTTAAGGTTTGTGTCTTCTAGAGGGACCATCGCGTTACTTGCACTACTTAGAACGTCGTTAAACTACGGAAAAATCCAACACTTGGAAATTTCCCGACAGGGGAAAAGTTGGGTATTTATATCCGGTCGAACTTTTTAACATATTCTAAAATTTATCCGGAAAGCCACACAGACAAAATTTGATACCCCGATCGAAATACCGAAGCCCCAAATCAACTCAGAAAAATTCTACTCTGGAATAAATATTAAAAATACCCAGGAATACCAGCACTAATGATTATGAGATACTGTGCAAAAATCACTGAACAAACAGGCCGTACCGCCGCGCAACCGCCGCACGAGGCCTGCTCGTGCCGCGGAAGCGCGGCAGTATGAAGGAGTTATGGCCACGAGTTTCACAGTACCTCATATATTCACCTGCTTATTTTTCTGAACATTTTTAATATGGAAAAAGACCAGATTTTAAAAATTGAACAGAGAGCAATTTTCCGGGTAGGGTTTCGGTTCGATCGGACTTCAAATCGCGTCTGGACTTCGCCTAAGGCTCTAGCTAGTCTCTGATACCACTGTAGGGTTCCTAGGCACGCTAGTGAGGTCTCACAAGCCATCAAACATGGCAATATAAAAAATTATAGTGCCTACAAACCCTAAAGTACGGATCGTTTACTAGATATTTAGGCGAAAAAGCTAACTAGTTAACAATTAACTAAGAGATACGGAAATACAACCTTTGTAGATCCGGTCCTCCACCTCCACGGCTCCGAAATGAGGTCCTCTCCGCTGTCCAAATCACATCCGGGCTCTAGCGTCGGCTTCGTCGGAGAATGGGCAAGCTAGGTCGTCGATGTCCATGCCGAAGATGATCTACGTCGAAGCATCGCAAGATCAAGCTCTCAACTTCACCAAGTCATGAAACTTGTGAAGTAAACACACTCTACTACTTGGCAAGAGGTAGAGGATGAAGAAATAGGAAGTGGGTAGACTTTAGTTTTGGATTTCTCACTCTTTTCCAACAATCACCATTGATGGACTTCAAGCTTCTTCACTTGAAGCAAGGAAGAAGAAGAAGAAAAAGGTTATGATAAGTTAATTAGAAAAAGAAAAGAATATGAATTCTTATCATAAGCTAACCATGATCAAGTGTAGAGACTAAACTAGAGTTAGTGGGAATGGTTAGGGTTAAGGATGAGATAAGAATGGTTGACTTGAACAAAGCTTCATGAAGCTTCAACTAAAGGACAAAAAAAGCCACCATTCTTTTTCTCATTTTCTTTTATTCATTTATCAAAAATAAATGGATAACTAAATAAGATAAATGAATAACTAATAATAAACCCTAACCATCATCTTAACCTTTGTTTAATTCTTTACACTTAATCAAAAACCATGTATCATCAAACATGATACAAACATGTGCACAAAATCATATCGCATATTTAATGTGCACATCCGAGTGAGAAAATCCATTTAAAGTAAACCGATACTAGTTGATGCAAAGTAATATATCAAATATATAAATATGCATTAAATCATTAAATCAACACTTGATTCAATGACCCGGTTATGTCGCACACAACCGACTAGTATACAATATATCAGCTTATCGAATCAACGCTTGAATCGATAACTAGGTTATATCGCATACAACCATTCGATATATTTATCGCGAGAATAGAATGCGGTATCACATACACGCATTATTCTCGGTCCCGCACATATCTCATATGCGCTCCCATTTCGTTTCGCTTGAGCCAGGAAACCTCTGTGTAGGACTCTAAAGACTCGTCAATACGCCGGCAGCGGATGATGATCATATCAAACATCCACAAGCCGCAAGCGGTCTGCTAAACGTAACGGCCACCCGGGTATTGAGCGATCTGAAGATCGACGAGCAAGCCCGCTCACACTCCAGTGAATCCGACCAGTAACACTACCGTACGGTCCGGTCTGTTCGTCTGATATGTCGCATATCTCGCCTAGGGGTGGTAAACGTCAGACCCCAGTAGCTCGATAAGTCATGCCGACTTGAGGTCCATAACATTCGTGAAACTACTGATAACTTTTACCAGTATATCACTGCAACCCTGGCCAGGGATTTCCTGTTATGGCCAGTCGAGCATAGCACAACATCAACCCCCAATACCGGGAGAGACGAATCCCCTCCTATCGCTCATTGCCTCCATATGAATCGGGACTGTACCCAAAAACCACCTGTTTGCACGACTCAGTAGAGCCGTGGTAGGGTGGAAATCAAAGCACAGTGGGAGACACACAAGACTCTATGACGATCTTGGGTCAACAGACTAAGCTGTACCAGTGTCACCAGAGAACTGCCATCTGACGTGAGGTATAATACCATCTGGGAGTTCTCGGCGAGTCCGTTCAGTGTACCCAGTCTCCACTGAGCACCCGCATACCATCTTCGATGTCAAACACTAATGGATATGGGATCATCCATCGCCCATCGCATGGGTCGAGAAGATATGCGCTAGTCTACTCTGGAATATCGATGCCCCGTCTCGATATTCCCTCGACTAGGAACAATTCAAGGATGTACTCATGGACTACCCAGGCCCCACTAGTATGATCTACATCATAGTCCTGGAAGTCGAGTACATATCCTAAGGGCTTTATCAACATGTAATCAGAGAGACAGAAAGTATACATGTTAAGACAAAGTGCAACCAGATAGCGTACTATCATGTCGAGCGAGAAAGTCCTTCCTATATATGTCCCAGCATCCACTACAATATACATCCCATGTACAGTAATGGCCTCTAGGGCATACATATAACTAACAGAAAGACGCTATACTCATCTTCCTGCCGGGTCTCGCAGCCTGGAACAACAACAATGGCAAGTGTGGGTAAACAAGAACTTCCTTGTCACCGTCCTTGAGGTTACCGGAGTACCTCTCGGGTGCCTGAAGTTACCCACCTTATCTGCGGAGTGGCCAATGGAATGTCAAATCAGATTGAATCTTTAGGTTCCTTATCAAATCTTCAGTAATCGTTTGCGGTTCTGGAATCACTTCCAGTTCTACCATACTCCCACTTGTTTTTGAAAAATAACCATTTCTTTTAAAATGTGGCGAGTTAAGAACAATATCACTATTGATCTTCCAGATGGTAGAAAGTCAACCCTCGTCATAGCCTGGGTCAACCCACAAACAGCCATTACAGAAACGTGCCTTGAGTTATCCAGAGTCTGGTTTTAATCATAAGCCAGACAACTCCCCGTACCTTAACAACGTTAAGATATGAACTGTTCTATATCCAATATAGAAACAGAGGCACTGATTTAATTGAACCAGATTCAAATCATGCAACTGTCTCCAGTGCATGTCAACTAAATGGAGAGAGGCCGATCAGCGTTACTCAACTTAGGAATGCTTCCAATTATGAGTAACCTGAAAGAGAAGCAATTTCTCTTTATCATTACTATCAACTGAATACCATACACAAGTATCTACATCTTCGATCACTTTGAAGAATCCTGATACTTGCTACACTTGGTTCTCTACTCTATTCAAATACCTATAACTCCTCAAAACTTAGACCCTGTGTTTCTACGAAACACATGTCTAAGAACTAGAGAAGTTAAAAGTAAACCGAATATAGTATGAGGACCAACCCCTCTGTCCTAATGGACACTGGACAACATACAATACTCTGTATAAGTCCGCCGAGTCTAACAACTCTTTCACTGTGTGTCGTAAGTTGAAAACTGTACTTATGGTTAAGAAGAATTACACCGCTGTTTAATGCTCCTTACCTAACCATCCACTGATATAGGTAAATGTCATCGACATAATATCAAAAGGTATATCTCACTCTATGAAAATAGACGTACAGATATATCAATTTGAAATTGGTGCACAACAGCGGATATTCAGAACCAAATATTTGCCGACCGGCAAACAGCCCAGGTGATCTCCTCAAATATCACCGATTACAACGAATCCCGATATAATGAGGATGATCACCCAGTTCCCAATAACTTACTCCCACTCATCATCTGTAAAACCATACAGATGTGAGAATCAAACCTGGTAAATACATACCCTGGAGCAAGTGTCTAATCAGGAAATCAGTTTTCATTTAACAGTACACAGTGAAACTGAAACATTGAAATGTTTCGGTGGGGTATCCCGGTATTCTTAGTAATGCCTCTTCCATTATCCAGATTCACAACTATAACCGTATAATTCTTTGCCACCTCTCCAAATCCCTTTACATGTCTTTAGTCATTACCTTCTGCACACCCCTTAGGCCAAATGGTTTTCTTCCTTCCCTACCGTTCGGCACCAGCCTATGGTTTGGAAGAAGACTATCCAATAAGCATAATGGGTGTACTGTCCTAATCCTAGGAGCACTCGCAATGCGAGAGATGGTGAAGATAAAAGACAACCGAATAAACATTATTCCTATTTCTCCTGGACCAGAATCCATCCCCGAACTGGAACAAGTTCCTTTCGAGTTCGTATATAACCATACGATGGATTATCCAATAAACTGTGGATCTTCGTAGTGATACGGAGTGTCCTGGAGAAATTCAAAGGTGATTTAGGATTGGCGAAGAAATACTTGGTTTGGTCGTGAATATCAGTCGCAATTTACTTTGCCCTCTTACTAATCCCTTGCTTTGTCTTAATCCTAATACCTTCTGCACACCATCGTTATGCTAATTGGTTTTCTTCATTCCCTACTGTTCGGCACCAGCCTAAAGTTTGGAAGAAGACTATCCAATTTGCGTAATAGGTGTACTATCTCCTAAACCAAGGAGTACTCGCAACCTAAGAGAAGGTAAAAGGAAAAGACAACTGAATACTCCTATCCGTTTTCTCCAGAACCGGAAACCATCCTCGAATTCCTTCGAGTTCGTATCTAACCATACGATGGTTTTGTCCAATGGAAGTGGACGTTCGTAGTAATACGGGGTGTCCTGGAGAAAAGGGTAAAAGTAGGAGTGGCAATGAGGTCTGCAACTCTGACAATCCAAAAGCCAGTGTAAAGAAGGTTCGGTTAACATGGTCACTGAGTCATAGTCTTAGGGTCGGGTCAATGGTCGCTGCCAGAGAGAGAGAAAAGAAACACTCAGCGTGCACTCTAACCTAGATCAGAATGGTTACCAATTTATCTAATCTGGAAACCTCCCACTGTACCTCAAATTCTCCTCCAAACCTGAAAGAAGAATTAGTCGGGGTCACCCGAGGAGTAAACCAACTCATCAGTAGGAATCGGGATCCAACTATCACTGCATGATAACGTGACGGAATCCGCTCACGGTGTCACACTCCAGAAGGTATGCGCATATCTGGCAAGTTTCAGTACTTTTGAAACTCCCGATGTGGATTTTTGCCCCATGCCCTTATGACCTTGACTTTGGCCAACAAATCATAAGTCACATGTCAAGTTCTGCCCGTCATTCTCCAGGTTAATTTGAGCCCACCCGTACAAGCCCTTGACTTTGGCCAACAAGGCTATACGACTGTCCCAAACCAACGCATCTATCTATGCTGCATATGAATAACCAACAGCTACCAAACACTGTGCCTTGACTTTGGCCAACAAACACAGCTTGAATACTATTGACTACCCATATGAAACGACGGAGGGCTACGAATGGTTTCTGGCGAAAACCTTTAACGTAATGAACTTGATATCGTTGAAGGAACGGATAGCTTTTTTTAGAAAATATAGTGACGAAAACCTTTACTAAAGAGGTCACTCCCGGTGAAGGGATCTCGGCTCTTTCCCCATAGAATGGGGTGCAGGATATTCCAACTGAATACCACGATGCAAAGCAAAAGTAATCGGCTATAGTGAAGTTAGTGCCCTGACGCAAACTTCTGTCCAAGGGGTCACTCCCGGTGAAGGGATCTCGGCCCTTGCCTCGTCGACTGAGGAGCAGGATATTCCAAATGAATACCACGATGCAAAACAAAAGTGAACGTCCTTGCAATAACAGCTTTTTGAAAAATGTTCCAACAACATCAGAATAGGTTTGTTTAACTTGCATTGATCCGAATCAACGCAGTCCCATCAATTGATCACACCACAAAGAACGAAAATATACTGACGTACGTATATGCCATCCGCATTCGCCACTGGGTCCCGTCATCACCCGTTAGGTTAGCTTACTAACGGCAGAGCGGGGACTGGACTAGCGCGGGTGAAAAACATATACAACATCTACTAATATATATACCAATATATAGTATTTCGCTCAAGGCGTGAATAAAATGCAACATCACAGAAATGTACAGCATCACAGAACAATACAGATATCTGGGATCCCGGGTTTCATAGAGCCACTACTGAAACCCGACGTTCCCCTGGTCGTGTGGATAGCCTGTGCAATGAAATCCTATACCCCCTACGAGTGCGGCGAATAGCCAGCCAATCCTGGAGTGAAGCCCCCTTCCGTCCCAATGCCATGAGATGCGGGCTAGTTGCCTTCTAGAACCCGGCTATCCGTGCACCCCTCCGCGGGGTAACCCTAGTACAGAAAGTAAAATATACATACACCGGGTACATCGACCGCAACCTGGTCGTGTCCCAAAATAATAATACAAACAGGCAGTGACGGCAGTCCACATGTCGGACGCTCGCCCCGCAACAACAAATGTACATAACACAACAAAACTGTACTAGCATTGCATCCAGGCTATCCCCCACGACCGATCCGCAACATCACAGCAAATACATAGAACATCAACGTGAAAGTCACGTTCGCAAATCCGTCTAACCGGGCTATAGCAGTTAGACTGGACTTACCGATCGAGTGACATTCACGGTCGCAGATATAATGTAAATACTGTGAAAAATGTGTTTAAAATTTTCCGATTGATCAAACCTTAACAAGTGGGCCCCCAATCAAAACTGTAGCACTCACAGAAAACCTGGGCCCAATTTTAATATCCCAAAACCCCTAAAATAAGCCCACAAGCCCACTGAAAAAAATTGGTGAAGTGAAGCCTCATTCCTGCGGCGGAAGCGCGGCCAATGAGGGGCTTAGGCCGCCCTTCCGCGGTCGTACGGAATCATCACTTCACCAAAATTTTGCAGTATTCTTAGAACTGTCTGCACATCACTCTGAGACAACCTGAAAAATTTTTGGACTCAAAAAAAATTCGACAGAAACTGATGTGCATGAAAAATGCGGTTTCGGGATTTTGTTCGATCGGAAACGTAAAACACATTAAACGAAGCTAGACGAAGTTAATGGCGAGGCTCTGATACCACTGTAAGTGCACGGCGGCGCCCCGGCCGTCAATCCGACGCCGGAATGCGGAAGCGGTGATAAACTTTAATTTTGCGGACTTTGCAAACCGGCACCACCGCACACTAAACTCCGGATCGTAACCATTAACAAGTCTAAGCAAACTAGAAGATGGGTTCGAGATGTACCGACTGATCCGAGTCCTCCGGTCTTCATCTCCACTCCGATCTCCTCGCGGGATCTCCGTCCGTCTCCTCCTCGTCGGAAAGGGCACCACATCGCCTGTAGCTTTTACGGGCTCCCACCTCAATACCGAGGCAACTCGGGCGCGAAGCTGGCGAATCGACGCGTCCAAGATTTGCTGTAGGAAGTGTAGTGTAGGGTGCATGTCTCACTTTGGGGTTTGTTGCTTTTTGAAAGATGATGGAGGAATCAAGAAGAAAAATGGTGCTTGCATTTTTCTAGCATCGAAAATGAGATCAAGAATGCTACTCTCTCAAAGATGAAGCTCTCATCTTCTTCTCACTCAACCATGGAAAAAACTTATCAACTTAGAAATGGAGGAGGAAAGAATATGAAGCATTAAGGGAGGTGAGTGTAGGAGAATAGAAGAGGTGACCATATCCAAGGACAAAAAAACATCAACCATGCTTATATCTTACATCAAAACCATACCCTCATTAATGCAAGTAATGGTGCAAAGATAATGAAGCCATCATAATCAATCTTTATGCAATAAAACCCTCCACAAAGTGTTATTTGCAAACTTGCAAATAACCCCCTCCATCGGAAAAGTCCGGCCGGGAAAGAACAAAGGAAAACCGGCCGGAACGGAATGCAAACTGGCAACTCCAGAAAACTGGTCCCGTAATAAATTACAGGAAAACCCCGATACTGTGCATACACACCCGCATCTGTATTCCGTCCGGATACAAATGCAAAAAGACAAAATCTACACTGTACTAAACTAGGACCGGCTTAAACCAAAGCCGGCTAGTAATATCCGTTCGATCCTGATCCGTGCAATACCGCACGTATCTGATCGAACCCTGCCATATACCTATACGGCTACTAGTACAAACCGTCCGATCCTGATCCGTGCAATACCGCACGTATCTGATCGGACCCTGCCATATCTCCATACGGCCTCTACAGCGTTTCGCCCGAAAACTTGAGTAACTGAAAGTGTGGTGGACTCTAAAGACTCGTCAATACTATGGCTATGGATTTAACCACTAGCACGTCAGAGGTATAAGCCAATACGTGACGGGCCACCAGCTATTGACTAAAAGGGACGTCTATGAGCGAACTCATCCTGACACCCAACTGAGCCTGTCAGTGACAATATCCGTACAGTCCGGTCCGTTCGTCTATGAGCATCGCATGTCGGGCCTAGGGGGTGGGTAAAAGTCAGACCCCCAAAAGCGGTACAAGTCGTGTCGGAGTGTAGCCCAGAACACCCTGAGATACTACTGGAATACCTACCAGTAAATCTCCTGCCTTGGCCAAGGACTTCGTGTAATGGCTCTCCTAGACACAGCGCGACCTCACCCCCAATACCGGGAGAGACGAAACCCCCGAAGAACCGCTCACTGCCTCCATGTGGCTCGGGACTGTACCCAACTAAAACCTGTTTGCACGACTCCTTTGAGCCGTGGTAGGGTAGTAATCAAAGCACAGTGGGAACTCACACGAGACAAATGACGATCCCCAGGTCGATGAACTAACCTGTACACATGTCACCTGGGAACTGCTATCTGACGTCAGGTATAAGACCAACTAGCATGTTCCCGGCGAGTCCTGTCCGGTGTACTCATAACCCAATGAGCACCTGTATACATCTTAGGTGAACCAACTGACACCAGTGGCTTGTGAGACCGGCCACCGCCCCTCGTCGGGGTCTCGACTGTATACACTAGTCTACTCTGGAGAATCGATGCCCTGTCTCGATACTCCGACGACTAGGGACCTTTTAAGGATGTGCTTATAGACTACCAGCTCCCACGTATATGATCGCCCTCATACTGCCGGTAGTCAAGCAAGAATCCTAGGGGCTCTATCAACGTGCAATAGCGACATGTCATGTCACCTAAAGCAGTACACGATGATAAAGGTAAACCAGATAGCAAACTATCATCTCGAGTAAGACTGTCCTATCGGGATATGTCCTCCCTCAATCATTGCAATCACGTGCCTGTGATCCAATAATCGACTCTGAGGGCACTATCTCCAACATCAAGTACCATCCGAGAATCTACTGATCAGTCTATCAGTAATTCTCAATCAACCCTGGCCAGGGACTTATGGTAATGACCAACCGATCACTGTGCGATATCAACTCCTTATACTGGGAGAGACGAATCTTTAACAGTCGCTCACTGATTGAAAAGATTTCGGATTGTGTAGTATGAAAAATTTGTATAGAAATCACAACCAAAAATTATTTGACCGCAATCAACTACGGTGTCGGATGTAGATTGTTAGTGAGTGCGGATCGTCCACAGGGAAAGTGTAATCGTTCGTCTTTTGATTTAGGTGAGTTGAAACTTTAAGGAAAAGAAAACAAACAATTCAAGATTTAAAGTTGAAGTTCAAGAATGAGAAAAATCTAGATCTAAGAAAGCATTAAAAGATAGAATCAAGAATTGATCGTTTGTTGATTTTTCCAAACCAAATCTCAAGGATCGAAATGAGGCTCGTAGGAATCGATCGGATCTATAGATGTGATGTAATCTTATAATTACGTATTCTTATCCTTCGATGAATTGATACTAGATCGATGATAATCGATGAGAATTAGGGATTTCTTGTGAAACTAGGGTTTCATCTTATCTCTTGTTCTTTCATTGATATCATTCATATTCTAGCCTCTAGTAAATTCAAGAAACGATCGTAGATCCCTAATTTCGAGCGATCACAATCAAGAAAGCATCGCTACGAAACTAGGTCATCGATTCTTGAACTTGCTAGGGTTTACAAAACTCGTAGGACTTAAAAATAGTATTAAGATTTGTTACATCATCATTCTACAATCGTCTCGACTCCTTTACGAGCGGAATTTTACTCAAACATCACAACACATAAAAGATTTACGAATTGTAAAGAATTCATGATGCAGAAATTAAAGAAAACAAGATAAAAGAATATCACCTTTATTTATCTCAACAATTTTGATTACATTTGCTTCAAGAACTACAAGAAGAAGAATCGAGATCGTTGATCGGGCGTCGCTCGGCTTCGTGAGTCGTGGATCGGCTTCGGATCGCTTGCTCCGTTGAAGATCGGCTCCGCTCCTAAAGGTTGTAAGGCTTCTTGCTCAATGGGTACTCGGGATTCTTGATTTCAATTGGAATTAGGGTTAGGGTTTCTTACAAGCTCTCTCACTAAACTTGAGGAAGAGGGAGATGAAGAAAGGGATTGATTCACTAATTGGATGAATAATTCCCACGGTTGAATCCTTTTGGAATAATGAGCCTAGGGTCTTATTTATAGAGCTTCCAAACCCTAGGTTTTGGTTTGAATTAGAAGTTTCCCTCCCAAAGTTTGTTAAAAGAGTTTGTTAGACTTTAGCTTAGGGTTTAAGCTAGGGTTTAGGGAAAGTTCTAGAATGATTAGGCTAGTTTAGTGAAACTCAAGGTGTTTGCTGATCTGGTAGAAGTATCTGGAGTCTTCTGGAAGTTGGAGTACATTTCTGAACTGTAGCAGATGAAACAGGAGTTGTGGTGTAAATTTGAGGAACTGAGTCCCTGGGCCCACCGCGGAACCGCGGCATTAGCAAGCCCATGCCGCGGATCCGCGGCTTGTTGGTGTGCTTGGGCTCTGGGTCTTCTGGTGTGGCTTTTGACTGCTGTTTAGGGCTTTGTATGATATGTTGAATTTCCATTACTCCTTTGTAATGATATCAGATTTGAATTTAGTGAGTTTACGTATCTTTCGAGCGGTGTAATGATCGAGCAAGCTTTCCTTTTCCTGCACAGACTTCGAAACACGGGTTGCGATATATAGAAAATATGCCATGTAATGCAATGCAGTCAATTTCCCTAGAAATGCCGGTTTTAAGGTCTAGTACATGTAATCTGATAATCTGCGACCGATTTGCTAATATGTGAATTATGAATACCGTACACTTCTATATGGATGCAAATGATAAGGAAATTGCCGGTTAAAATATGCAATATTTTCGACTGATCAAATACCCCCAAACTTAATTTCGATCGTCTCGAGCGAATGTTTTATTAAAAAGGGAAGGAGAAAAATAAAGAAAGAGAAAAACTAACTAGCACACTTTCGTAGGCAACACGATTGCACTGAGCACGTGCAACAAGCCTTTAAACCTCTAGGTGTCCCTAGCAGGAGGAGTGTTGTCTCCTGAGGGTTTTCAGCGGATTGCACCCACAACATCCAATAATAAAAGCAAGATCATGAATATTACATTTAAAGAAAAGAATCGTAAAAGAAAGACTTTGAAAATTAGGGTTTCCAACTAAGCTAGCTTTTCGGTTGTCATGAGCCCTATCTTAATGGTCATGAAAAGATGTCAGAAATCACGTCCTCCCTCAATAAAACATCGTCTTATTCTTCATTCCTATCTTTCTTCCAAACATCGATCATATAACCCTGCGTGTGTGTAAAGGACATCCCTACACCCGGAGAATTCAATTCAAGCTATCATACTCTTGCCCATCAGCCTCAGTGCTTTTTAATTAATGAATATTTAGATGAGATTGCTCACACACTTTCATGCGACCGTTAATACTTCTTGAGGTACTAACCGACCGATTACTCCTGTGCTTGCTTACTTGGTGTATTTTCCTCGTCTTGCACCACCCCAGGCATAGCAGTGACTCCCAGACCAGTTGGCCTTAGGGCACTAGGTGAAGAAGCACCCTCGCTATACATTTTTCTTGCCTTCGGTGATAACAAAACCAGTGTCCATTTTTCTCACCACTTTATATTTTCTTTATTCATTTTTTTTTAATTTCCTTCATACATCGGCTTTAAGACAAGAGCATTTCAAGGTATCCTCTACTATCCCAGGCTTTAAGACGTGTGTAAGTACGAATAGCAGGGTATCAACGTTCAAAATGTTTGGCTTCCAGAATAGAAACTATTTTTCAGACTTATTTTTATCCTCAGATTAGTGACGTCTTTCATCTTACTAACCCTTGGGACAACGGCTCATAACTACTTATTACTAGTTCGTATAAGAAAACTTCTAATTTTCTTAGTTTTCTAAAATTTTTCTAATCTCATGGATGTAATTTTTCACTATCTAAACTTTCATTATCTTATTTATATACAAAAAAAATGTAAATATTAAAATTATTTTTATATTTGAAATTTTTTAAAATTTTTATGGGTTTTGAAAATTTTTCAATTTTTATAGATTTTCAAAAAATGTTTTGTGCTTATGCAGATGATATGCAAATGATGCGAAAATAAGCACAAACCTCCCCCAAACTTGTTTTCAACAGTGTCTTCACTGTTGCCGAATGCTATACCTACAAAACTGTAAATCTGGGGAGAATTATTAGTGGGGGCAAAATATATAAGTGAAGAACTTCCCCCAAACTTATCTTTTACTCACCTTCATTCAAAAGATGATGCAATGATATACTGGACATGAAGGTGAGATGGAGGAATTTTAATCCAAATAAACTGGCTCTTGTAAGAACAAGAGCTCCTCCGTGGGGTCAGTGAAAAAATACGGCTTTAATCTATGTCCATTTACTTTGAAAAAGGTGCCGTTTTTAACATTTTCAACTTCTACTGCCCCGTGCGGGAATACAGACCGCACAACAAATGGTCCCTTCCATCGAGATCGGAGCTTACCCGCGTGAAGGTGTAATCGTGAATCATAAAGAAGGACTTGTTGACCAGGTAAAAATGTTTTCCTTAAAATGTTTTTATCGTGAAAAACCTTAGTCCTATTCTTTGTGATTACAGCATTATCATAAGCTTCATCGCGGAGTTCGCTTAGCTCGTTAAGTTGCAGCTTCCGAAAGTTGCAAGCAAGGTTTAGATCAAAATTTATTTCCTTTATAGCCCACAATGCTTTATGCTCTATCTCGACGGGTAAATGACATGCTTTTCCAAACAATATCCTATATGGAGACATTCCTAGGTCGGTCTTATATGCAGTCCTGAATGCCCAAAGAGCATCCGTCAATTTGGTCGACCAGTCTTTTCTATTTTTAGCAACAGTTTTCTCTAGGATAAGTTTGATTTGTCTGTTTGAGATTTCAGCCTGCCCGCTTGTTTGGGGGTGATAGGGTGTAGAAAGACGGTGGTTGATTGAGTATTTTCGCATCAGAGTCTCGAAAGATCTGTTGCAGAAGTGTGTCCCATTATCACTAATAATAGCGCGTGGGTGTCCAAATCGCGAAAAGATATTCTCTTTCAAGAACTTAATGACAACTTTCCTGTCATTAGTGCGACATGGAATGGCTTCTACCCACTTTGGGACATAATCAACCGCCAGCAATATGTACAAGTTCCCAAAGGAGTTGGGAAAAGAACCTATAAAATCTATGCCCCAAACATCAAATATTTCAACAACTAAGATGGGTTGCTGAGGCATTTCATTCCTCTGGGATATTCTACCCGTATACTGACATTGTGTACAGGTTTTGCAATACTCAAATGCGTCCTTGAATAAGGTCGGCCAATAAAATCCACATTGCAAAACCTTTTCCGCTGTCTTTCTAGGACCAAAGTGACCCCCACAAGCCTGATCATGACAAAATGAAAGAACACTCTTGAACTCTTCATTTGGGACGCACCGGCGAATGATCTGATCAGGACAATATTTAAACAAATAAGGCTCGTCCCAGTAAAAGTGTTTTACTTGGGAAAGAAAACGATATTTGTCCTGTTTTGACTAATCGCTCGGTATAAGTCCCGTGGCATGATAGTTCACAATATCCCTGAACCATGGTTCAGCGGATATGCTCAAGAGTTGTTCGTCAGGGAACGAGTCATTAATCGGCAGGGTCACAGGGGAAGAAATGATGCGTGAAAGGTGGTCAGCTACTACGTTTTCACATCCTTTCTTATCTTTGATAACAAGATCAAATTCTTGTAACAGTAGGATCCAACGTATTAGTCGACCTTTTGCATCTTTCTTCGCCAAAAGATGTTTTAAAGCGGAATGGTCAGTATACACAACTATAGGTGAGCCGATTAAGTAAGGCCTAAATTTTTCTAATGCAAATACAACCGCTAAAAGATCTTTCTCGGTGGTTGTATAATTGATTTGCGCATCATTCAGGGTCTTACTAGCATAGTAAATCACGTGTGGCATCTTTTCGATGTGCTGTCCTAAGACTGCACCTACTGCAAAATCAGATGCGTCACACATCAGCTCAAAGGGGTAGTCCCAATTTGGTGATGATAGAACGGGGGCTGAAGTGAGTGAGTGTTTAAGTGAGTCGAAAGCTGTCTCGCAATCCGAGTCAAAATGGAAGGTCGTATCCTTGGCCAGGAGTAGTGTTAAAGGTCTAGCAATTTTGCTAAAGTCCTTAATGAATCTCCTATAAAAGCCCGCATGGCCAAGGAAAGAGCGAATATCTTTGACGCTTTTGGGATGAGGGAGGTTTTGAATGACATCTATTTTAGCTCTGTCAACCTCAATGTCTTTCTGTGAAATGACATGTCCAAGGACTATTCCTTCTTGGACCATAAAATGGCATTTTTCCCAGTTTAAAGTCAAGTTCTTCTCTTTGCAACGAGTAAGAAGAGCATCAAGATTCGCTAGGCAATCAGAAAAAGTGTCTCCAAAAATCGAGAAATCGTCCATAAAGATCTCCAAAATTTCTCTACCATATCAGAGAATATCCCCATCATACACCGCTGAAAGGTAGCGGGAGCATTGCATAACCCAAAGGGCATGCGACTATAAGCAAAGGTACCAAAAGGACAAGTAAAAGTGGTTTTATCTTGATCCTTTTTGGCGATGGGGACCTGATTGTAGCCTGAGTATCCGTCCATAAAACAATAATATTGTCTTCCTGCTAAGCGTTCCAGCATCTGATCAATGAATGGTAGAGGAAAATGATCTTTCCTCGTAGCAGCGTTGAGTTTTCTATAATCGATGCATACACGCCACCCAGTTTGGGCGCGTGTCTGAATCAACTCATTCGCCTCATTTGTGATAACTGTGATGCCGGATTTCTTAGGAACGACATGTATAGGACTCACCCACTGGCTATCGGAGATGGGGTATATAATACCATTATCTAAGCATTTGACGATTTCTTTCATGACCGCTTCCTTCATGACGGGATTCAACCGTCTCTGTGGTTCTCGGGTCGGTCTGGCATCATCCATCACATGTATATGATGTTCAACTATCAAGGGACTAATCCCTTTGATGTCCGCCATACTCCAACCAAACGCCTCTTTGTTAGATCTCAATACCGATAAAAGGGCATTCTCTTGCTCTGATGCAAGAGAAGTGGAAATGATAACCGGTAAAGACCCATTCTCACCTAAATAAGCATATTTGAGGTGAGAAGGTAAAATTTTGAGATCTAACTCAGGCGGAGAAATGATAGAAGGAAGGATCATAGATTGATTTTTGGATCTACAAAGAAGCTCAGAGCCTGTGAAAGATACAGACTCGGGTGGAGAAAAGTCAGAAGTGCAGGACTCATGTGTAGGTACAGTGTCCTCACTAAGATCTTGTGCAAAGTCAAACAGAGATGTGCTAATGTCATCGAGATCAGTAAAGCAAAGATCCTCAGCTCCACAACTATCGGGAGCGATCTCATGGACAGAGCACACATCTAAAATATGAGCAGAGGGTTCTGATGGCTGACTTCCAACTTTATAGATGTTTAGTTCAATGGTCATATTTCCAAATGATAAGTTCATTGAACCATTTCTACAGTTTATAACAGCGTTGGAAGTGGCAAGGAAAGGACGACCCAGAATCACCGGAATTTGGCCCCGGGGGTTTGCTACAGGATGTGTGTCTAGCACAATGAAGTCTACAGGGAAAACAAATTCCCCGACCTTTATCAACACATCCTTTAATTCACCCCTTGGTTTGGTGATAGATCGGTCTGCCATCTGGAGAGTGCAATGAGCAGGTTTCAGCTCTCCAATCCCTAATTGCTCATAGACAGAATAGGGGAGCAGGTTAACACTTGCGCCAAGGTCTAACAGAGCACGATTTATGTTTTTACCCCCAATCGAAATTGATATTGTAGGACAACCTGGGTCCTTTCTTTTCTTTGGAAGCTGGGGTATAAAAGCAGTGCTGATATTATTAGACATAAAGACCTTCTTTGGCACTTGGGTCTTCCTCTTCCTAGTGCACAAGTCCTTAAGAATCTTCGCATAAGCGGGGACTTGCTGAATCGCATCTAGGAGAGGGATATTGATGTTAACCTGTTTGAACATCTCTAAAATTTTCTCCATATGAGGACTCGTTCTATTAGCCCTTAGCCGGTTCGGGTAAGGAGCTTTTGCAATAAGCGCGGGGTCCATCATAGGAGAAGGAAAGGGGGGTAGACGGGGTCCCAAAGGAGGTGTGGGGACCGTCTGTGGAGAACTATAAGGGTTGGGTGAAGGTGTTGAGCCTAAAGGGAAATGGAGAATAGGCTCGCTAGAAGGTGGTTTGGTAGAAGAAGAAGGATCAGAAGGAGAAGTGTGTGTGTGTGTGGAAAGGACTCAGCCGGGGTGTTGATATGATTTTCAGTATTATCAATATCTTCCCCGACATGATTGTTCAGCACTCTTCCCGATCTCAACGTTGTAATGCCCAGGATTCTGTAGGGGTTGAGAGGGAAGTTTCCCTTTTTCTCTCGCACTCATTTCGGCTTTTAAGCGTGCGATTTCAGCTTCCATCGTGCGAATACTCTCAGCTTGGGACGCTGAGTTTTTCTTTATTTCACTGACGGAAGATCTAACCTCAGTCGAAACATCCATGAAATTTGATAAAAGTGATTTCATGGTTTGAGTGAATTGAGAGAAATCGTCAGAACAGGGCTGCATAGGATTAGACTGTGCAGGAGTGTTGCCCTGATTTTGGAAATTTTGTGACTGATAGGGGTGCTGAGTGAGTTGAAGGGGTTGCTGTTGTGGTGGAGGAAGAGCCCTTTGAAATTGATTCGTGTTTGGAACCGTGTTTTGAGATTGGTTTTGGTTCCAAGCAAAATTCGGGTGGTTCCTCCAACCCTGATTGTACGTGGAAGAATATGGATCGTTTCGAGGTCTTTGAAATGCGGCATTAGAATGCTCGTGACCTTGAAACGCAGAGTTTAATGGACATTCTTCCGTTAAATGTGACGGATCAGAACAGCACCCACAAACAGTTTTGGGGAGTGACACTGGGTTTAGGGAGGCTGCTGCAAATTTGTGTTCCATAGCGTCGAGCTTCTTTTGCATTGCTGCCATTTCAGCTCGAACACCTATGGACACATCTATTTGGTGTACGCCACCCCTATTCAATGGTTGGGTTCCACTCTCCCAAAGTAGTGATTTTTCAGCGAACTCTTCTAAGTATCGCCAGGCTTCCCCATCATCTTTGGTCATAAATGTACCTTGACACATGTTTTCAAGGCTCTGTTTAGTGTTAGGGTTACTGCCCTCATATATGATTCGGCAAAGCTCCCATCTCGGGATGCCGTGATGAGGACATTGAACCAATAGATCCTTGAAACGTTCAAAGTATTTAGAGAATGGTTCGGCAGGGAGCTGGGCAAATTGGTTCAGTTCGCTACGGATTCGAGCCGTCTTTTGGATTGGGTAAAATTTCTTAAGGAATGCAGCGACGAATTCTTCCCAATTCGTAATAGAATGTGCGGTAGTGTTATATAGCCACTTCTCGGCTATATCGCACAAAGTAAATGGAAGAAGTCGTAGACGCATCGCATCCACTGAAAGTTGTGACGTACCCATCATTGCGCATACGTTTTCAAATTTGGTAATGAAAACGTAAGCGTCCTCAGTCTCGAGTCCGTGGTACTTGGGTAAAAGATTGATATACTGGGGCTTAATTTCAAAGTTGTCCCCATTGGCTGGTGGTGTGGATAAGCAGGTCGAAAGAGGACCTCTATGTGGATAGCATCTTTCCTGGAGAGAAATGTGGGGAGGATTCTGCGCACCAACGGACGGTGACAGATTAGGGTTAAAGAAGTTCCATGGATTCGGATCCATCGATGTGGGTGTGGTAGTGGGTAAAGAAAAGGTAAATGGAGAAATATCGACTTCGGAGTCGATAAAGGGTACGCGGACTAAACGGGCACTAGAATCCTGTGTCCAGCCTATCTTGCACTAAAAAGGGTTAGTACAAGTGGCAGCGTTGGCTTATAATTAGGGGTAACGAATGAATGCGGTGCTTGCTTTGAAAAAGGGACGGATTTTGAAAAAATGATGCGACAAAACAAATGCAGCACACAACCCTAGAATCTAGTGGTCACCTAGGTCCGGCTCTAGACCGCTCCTAACTGCCAAAAGACAAGTCGCAGGATAGAATCCTCCACTGCCTCTTTGTCCCCCTGTGGCCGGATAAGTGCCAGGTAAGTGGGAAGGTACTCCACTACGTAAGTAGTGGGCCTAATTAAAAACCACTAGCCTTAGACACACTCGCCTTAGGCACCACAAGAAAACGCGGATAAGCAATGAATTACCCACGGCCTTCTCTTGTCCTAATTGAGCGCGACAGTCCTTAGAGTCTTCTCTAGATTTCTTTTAATTAATGAGGGTAATGCGGATGCAAGTTTTGCGATTTTCGGGGCCTAGGAAGGGTAATGAAATCCCCACCTAATTTGGATTTGGCCGTGCCCCTTAAATTTCCGTATTAGAATGCAAACAACCAAGAAATCAAAATCACACACAAATTTAATTTTGCTTTTGCGGCGCTGCGATTATTTGCAAAGAATCCTGCAGCAAAGTGTTAGTTGGAGCTAAAAGAGGAGAGGGGAGAGAGCAAGAAATCACCTGCAGAAAGTTGGTACAGAGATCACCCAAGACTGCGGCTGTTCCGCCGCAATAGGCACGTTAAGACCGCTGATCCGCGGCTTGATGATGGAATCAGTGCACAAATTTTCTTCAGGAAGCTCCTGTTGCTTCCCTCTATTCTCTGATATATCCCAAATAATTTTCCAGACTCCCAGTAAGCTCCAGATCACCTTGCAATCAATTCACAACACACGTATAAAAGTTTGTAAGAATTTTGATTTCAAGAAGTAAAATGTAATAATTCTTTCACTTCAAACTAAAAATGTAAATGAATTAGCGCAATCCCCGGCAACGGCGCCATTTTGATTGAAACAATTTCTTGGTTATTATTTAAAAGAGTATCTAATCAAAATGTCCCCGGCAACGGCGCCATTTGATTGAAAAGATTTCGGATTGTGTAGTATGAAAAATTTGTATAGAAATCACAACCAAAAATTATTTGACCGCAATCAACTACGGTGTCGGATGTAGATTGTTAGTGAGTGCGGATCGTCCACAGGGAAAGTGTAATCGTTCGTCTTTTGATTTAGGTGAGTTGAAACTTTAAGGAAAAGAAAACAAACAATTCAAGATTTAAAGTTGAAGTTCAAGAATGAGAAAAATCTAGATCTAAGAAAGCATTAAAAGATAGAATCAAGAATTGATCGTTTGTTGATTTTTCCAAACCAAATCTCAAGAATCGAAATGAGGCTCGTAGGAATCGATCGGATCTATAGATGTGATGTAATCTTATAATTACGTATTCTTATCCTTCGATGAATTGATACTAGATCGATGATAATCGATGAGAATTAGGGATTTCTTGTGAAACTAGGGTTTCATCTTATCTCTTGTTCTTTCATTGATATCATTCATATTCTAGCCTCTAGTAAATTCAAGAAACGATCGTAGATCCCTAATTTCGAGCGATCACAATCAAGAAAGCATCGCTAAGAAACTAGGTCATCGATTCTTGAACTTGCTAGGGTTTACAAAACTCGTAGGACTTAAAAATAGTATTAAGATTTGTTACATCATCATTCTACAATCGTCTCGACTCCTTTACGAGCGGAGTTTTACTCAAACATCACAACACAGAAAAGATTTACGAATTGTAAAGAATTCATGATGCAGAAATTAAAGAAAACAAGATAAAAGAATATCACCTTTATTTATCTCAACAATTTTGATTACATTTGCTTCAAGAACTACAAGAAGAAGAATCGAGATCGTTGATCGGGCGTCGCTCGGCTTCGTGAGTCGTGGATCGGCTTCGGATCGCTTGCTCCGTTGAAGATCGGCTCCGCTCCTAAAGGTTGTAAGGCTTTTTGCTCAATGGGTACTCGGGATTCTTGATTTCAATTGGAATTAGGGTTAGGGTTTCCTACAAGCTCTCTCACTAAACTTGAGGAAGAGGGAGATGAAGAAAGGGATTGATTCACTAATTGGATGAATAATTCCCACGGTTGAATCCTTTTGGAATAATGAGCCTAGGGTCTTATTTATAGAGCTTCCAAACCCTAGGTTTTGGTTTGAATTAGAAGTTTCCCTCCCAAAGTTTGTTAAAAGAGTTTGTTAGACTTTAGCTTAGGGTTTAAGCTAGGGTTTAGGGAAAGTTCTAGAATGATTAGGCTAGTTTAGTGAAACTCAAGGTGTTTGCTGATCTGGTAGAAGTATCTGGAGTCTTCTGGAAGTTGGAGTACATTTCTGAACTGTAGCAGATGAAACAGGAGTTGTGGTGTAAATTTGAGGAACTGAGTCCCTGGGCCCACCACGGAACCGCGGCATTAGCAAGCCCATGCCGCGGATCCGCGGCTTGTTGGTGTGCTTGGGCTCTGGGTCTTCTGGTGTGGCCTTTGACTGCTGTTTAGGGCTTTGTATGATATGTTGAATTTCCATTGCTCCTTTGTAATGATACCAGATTTGAATTTAGTGAGTTTACGTATCTTTCGAGCGGTGTAATGATCGAGCAAGCTTTCCTTTTCCTGCACAGACTTCGAATCACGGGTTGCGATATATAGAAAATATGCCATGTAATGCAATGCAGTCAATTTCCCTAGAAATGCCGGTTTTAAGGTCTAGTATATGTAATCTGATAATCTGCGACCGATTTGCTAATATGTGAATTATGAATACCGTACACTTCTATATGGATGCAAATGATAAGGAAATTGCCGGTTAAAATATGCAATATTTTCGACTGATCACTCACTGCCTCCACGTGGCTCGGGACTGTGCCCAACTAAAACCTGTTTGCACGACTCCTTTGAACCGTGGTAGGGTAGTAATCTAAGCACAGTGGGAACTCACACGAGACAAATGATGACCTTAAGTCAACGGACTATCTGCACACATGTCACCTGAGAACTGCTATCTGACGTTAGGTATAAATACCATCCAGTCAGTTCTCGGCGAGTCCTGTCCGGTGTACTCACACCCAGTGAGCATATGTATACAATCTTAGGTGTACATCACCAATGGCTGCGGGACCAATCCATCGCCCCTCGTCAGGGTCTAGATATGTATACACTAGTCTACTCTGGAGTATCGATGCCCAGTCTCGATACTCCTGTGACCAGGGACATCTAAGGATGTGCCTATTGACTATCCAGCTCCCACAAGTATGACTGCCATCACAACGCCGGTAGTCAGGCAAACACCTTATGGGCTTTATCAACATGTTTATAAATACAAAGTAAAATATATCACACGTTAAGATAAAGTCAAACCAAATAGCGTACTATCATATTAAACAAGATTGTCATGTACATACATATCCCTAGTATCCTATACAATGAAGGCCTCTAGGGCATATATATCCAACAACCTCCCACTTGCACTAAGGCCTATAATTGGTGCAATGACTACCCACTGTCTGTACTAGATCCAGTTGCTGGCGTACCGCATGCCCAACATCTCAAACAACCTCTCGAACTGGACTTGAAGGATGGCCTTGGTGAATGGATCTGCCGTGTTGTCTTTTGTGTCCACTCTTTGTACCTCGATCTCCGGACGATCCACGATCTCCCTGATCAGGTGAAACCGCCTTAAGATATGCTTGGATTTCTGATGGGACCTTGGTTCCTTCGCTAATGCTACAGCCCCATTGTTATCATAATACAAAGGTATTGGATTGGCAATGGACGGAACCACCTGAAATTCAGAGATGAACTTCCTCATCCAGACAGCCTCTTTTGCGGCTTCACTAGCAGCTATATACTCAGCCTCCATAGTTGAGTCTGCGACGGTATCCTATTTGGAACTTCTCCAACATACCGCCCCTCCATTGAGGGTAAACACAAAACCCAAAATGGATTTAGAATCATCTTTGTCACTTTGGAATCCGGAGTCGGTAAAAGCCTCAACCTGGAGGTCCCCATTACCGTAAATCAAGAACATCTCCTTAGTCCTTCTCAGGTACTTGAGAATGTTCTTTACCGCTATCCAATGCTTCTCACCTGGGTCAGAATGATACCTGCTTACTACACTAAGTGCGTAAGCTACATCTGGTCTGGTACATAACATCGCATACATTATAGATCCTACTGCCGAAGCGTAGGGTATAATGCCCATCCAAGCCCTCTCTTCATCAGTCTTTGGAGATATCTCTTTGGATAGGGTGATCCCGTGACAAGCGGGTATATTAGCACGCTTGGAATCTTTCATACTAAATCTCTTTAGTATAGTGTCAATATACCTGGACTGTGAAAGTCCTAACATTCTATTAGATCTATCTCGATAGATCTTAATGCCCAAAATGTAGGTTGCATCACCCAAGTCTTTCATGGATAATTTCTGTGAAAAGAAGAGCTTTACTGATTGTAGCATAGGGACATCATTCCCTATCAGTAGTATGTCGTCGACGTACAAAACGTGGAAGACTACTGCTCCTTCTACAATCTTCCTATAATTACATGGTTCATCTACATTTTTGATAAAGTCAAATTCTTTGTCTGTCTCATCAAAGCAGATGTTCCAAATCCGCGATGCTTTCTTTAATCCATAGATGGATTTAAGCAACTTGCACACTCTTCCGCTGCTCCCACTGTCTAAGAAACTTTCTGGTTGATCCATGTAAACACTCTCTTCTAAATGTCCATTTAGAAAAGCTGTTTTTACGTCCATCTGCCAGATTTCATAGTCATAGAACGCAGCAATGGCAAGCAGGATCCGAATGGATTTAAGCATAGTTACAGGTGAAAAGGCTTCATCATAGTCCAATCCTGGTCTTTGACGAAAACCTTTTGCAACGAGTCTAGCTTTGTAGGTTTCCACTTGTCCAAGTGCACCAATCTTCTTTTTGAAGATCCATTTGCATCCAACTGGTTTCACCCCAGGAGGAGCAACTTCTAAAGTCCATACTTTATTGGTGTACATGGATTCCATTTTGGATCTCATAGCATCCAGCCACTTCACCGAGTCAACACTCGTGATAGCCTGCTGAAAACTAGTAGGCTCATCATCATCGATGATGCAATCCTCTCGATCCCCATCAAGAAGAAAACCATAGTATCTCTCAGGAGGATGAGAAAGCCTACTAGATCTGCGGAGTGGCGTTGGTTCGTCATGTTCTATTGAAATCTGAGGTTCTACTAAGTCCTCGGTAGCAGTTTGAGGTTCTGGAATTTCTTCCAGCTCTGCCACGCTCCCACTAATTTCTTTTGCAAGAAATTCGCTCTCTAAGAAGACAATATGGCGAGCGACAAACACCTTTTGTTCTTCAGTGTGGTAGACTATGTACCCCCTTGAATGTTTGGGGTATCCTACAAACTTGTACAAAACCGATCGTGCCTCGAGTTTGTCCGGACTATGCTTTTTAACATATACCGGACACCCCCATATCTTGATATACTTGAGATATGGTCTCTTCCCGCTCCACATTTCACATGGAGTGGTAGGCACAGACTTAGTTGGAACTCTATTCGATAGGTATGCTGCTGATTCTAGAGCATAACCCCAGAAGGAAAGTGGCAACTCAGCACCACTCATCATTGAACGCACCATATCTAATAGCGTGCGATTCCTCCTTTCTGATACACCATTATGCTGAGGTGTATAAGGCGGAGTAAGCTGAGAGAGAATTCCATTCTCTTTTAAGCATTCAAGGAAACTGGTACTTAAGTATTCTCCACCTCGATCAGATCGAAGTGTCTTGATGCTTTTACCAGTTTGTTTCTCTACTTCATTTTTACACTCCTTAAACTTCTCAAAGGCCTCGGATTTATGTTTCATTAAGAACACATGTCCATACCTAGAGAAGTCATCAGTAAAAGTGATGAAGTAGGAGTGACTGCTTCTCGCATGCATAGACATTGGACAACTTACATCACTGTGTACAAGTCCCAAGAGTTCTGTGGCTCTTTCTTCGTGTCCGGTGAACGGAGATTTGGTCATTTTTCCTTTGATACACGATTGACAAGTTGCATATGATGAATATTAAAACGGATCTAGATATCCATCTTTATGTAACTTAGTCAACCTTGTTTCATTTATATGACCAAGTCTACAATACCATAGGAAGGCTTGATTTCAATCTGGAGCCTTTCTTTTAAGTGTGTTTTGAATATTGAAAATTCGAGGTTGATTAAGTATGTATATGCCGTTTTCCAATGTGCCATACCCAATCAGTTCTTGATTTAGGAGAATGTTCATGACATTTCTTTCAAGCGCAAAATTATATCCTTCATTAGATAACAAAGATACTGATATAATATTACACAACATACTGGGAATACAAAAACAGCTGTACAACACCAAAATGTGCCCACTAGTCAACCCTAGGTGATATTCCCCTATTGCAATAGCATCTACATGCATTCCATTGCCCATCCGGAGAGTCATATCACCTGTCCCCAGTACTCTACTATTTCTCAGATCCTGCAATGAATTACAGATATGAGAACCAGAACCGGTATCAAGTACCCATGATGTAGAGTTTACTGAAAGACAATTTTCGATTACGAACTCAACTGAAGCAGAAGCAACAGCTTGCTTCTTGTCCTTGGCTTTGAAGGCCATACAATCCTTTTTCCAGTGCCCTTGCTTGTGATAATAAAAGCATTCGTTTATATCTGCTTTCACCCTTCCTTCCTTGTTCGTTCCCTGCACCTTCTTGACCCCACCCTTCGGTTTGGTGGCTTTCATCTTCTTCTTCCCTTTAGCTTTCTCTTTGGATTTAGAAGAGGATGATTGGCCAACATACAGAACGGGGGTCTTCTCCTTTTTCAAGGACGTCTCTGCTACCCTCAACATGTTGAGGAGCTTTGGAAGATCAGCTTCCATTTCGTGCATGTTGAAGCTTAGCACGAACTGAGAGAAGGTGTGGGGAAGGGACTGCAAAATCAAGTCGATATACAAATCGTTCTCTAGCACGCATCCCAGGTTTGCGAGTTCCTCTATGAGGCTGATCATTTTGAGGACGTGCTCTCCTACAGGCGATCCTGGAGCCAACCTCATCTTGAAGAGTTTCCTTGATGTCTCGTACCTCGCGATACGGGAGTGATCCCCATACAATTCCTTGCAATGGAGAAAGATGGATATAATATCCATACTCTCGTGCTGTTTCTGGAGTTCATTGTTCATGGACGCCAGCACGATACACTTAGCTCGCTCACAGTCTAGATCCCAGGTTTTGCGAACTTCCTTGTCCACAACTGAGGAATCTGGTCCTGGGAAGGGGAGGAACAGTGGTGGTAACATATACTATTTTGTCATAAGTCAGTGCAATGTTGACGTTCCTTAGCCAATCTTTATAGTTCTGCCCGGTCAGTATATTTTTTTCAAGTAATAGTTTTAGTCCTGTCATGGTAGCTGCTAGAGAGAGAAAAGAAAACACTCAGCATATGCTTCTTGCAAGTTTAGATTGGTTATCAATTTATCTAAACAGGATGGCTCCCACTGTTTTCTCAAATCCTTCTTCAAAACCTAAAAGAAGAACTAGTCAGGATTTAATCACACGTCACAATTCTTGCTTAACTTTTCAGCCAGGCTAGTGTTGGTACTTCGAGGGAGGTTTTCCAACGCTTTCGTGAAGTTCCTTAATTAAATAACCTCTTTTCCCTGGAGGCGTAGCCCCTCTAACACCTTTCTGGACACCTACTTGGTTTCTAGCATTGATTGTTAAGTGAGAAAGTTTCCCGAGAGTAATCCTACTCATCAGTGGGATCGGGATCCAACTATCATTGCATGATGTACTAGATGGAAGCCACTCTAGTCACCACACTCCAGAAGGTATGCTAAATCTGCAAGTTTCTTTTATGTTTGAAACTCCCGATGTTATTTTTACCCCAAGCTCTTATGACCTTGACGTAGGCCAACAAATCATAAGACGCAAGTCAAGTTCTACCCGTCGTTGTCCTGATTAATTTAGGTACATCGTACATGCCCTTGACGTAGGCCAACAATGCTGTACGTCTGTCCTATACTAATGCATCTATCTATGCAACAAATAAGCAAACCACACTGCTACCATCCACTATGCCTTGACGTAGGCCAACAAGCATAGCATGAATACGATGTGCTGTCTATTTGAAACGACGGAGGGTTACGGCTGGTTTTTTGGCAAAAAACTGTTAACGTAGTGAACTTGATATGATCGAAGGAACCATGATAGCCCTTTTTAAAAGGAGTGGTTTAAGCTCCGTATTTAAAATTTGCTTTTTAAAGAAAACCGAGTGGTTTAGAAATTGTTCCAACGATTCAGTTTAGGTTTTATTTGTCTTTGCATTAATAATAATGCGTCCCATTATTAACTTATCATTACAGATAACAACGAAAATACAACGTCCTCTTATGCCATCCGCATTCGCCACGGGGTCCCGTCATCACCTGTTAGGTTACTTAACTAACGGCAGAGCGGGGTCTGGGCTATCGCGGGTGTAAAACATAAGTGACGTCTAAATAGCTATCATATATAGATATTGTACATTCGTCAGACGCAATAATAGGCATTCCAGATCACAGATAAACTTTATTGGATATGTAAGCAATCCACGTTTCTTTTGAGCCTGCAACGAAAGACGGATTACACAGTTGTGATGAATAGCCATTACCCCTCCCCAGACCCCTACGGGTACGGCAAACTACCCGCCAAGTACCCGAAGTGAAGCGGTCTCCCTCAACGACGTGAGTAGGCCACTAAACACTTCGAAATACCCGGTAGTTTGTGCACCCCACCTTGGGTCTATCCTAGGAGCAAAAACAGTAAAAAGAAATAACACAACGGTAGCTACAACCGCAACCTGGATGTGCCCCGCAAAGTAATATTACAACTTATTACAATTACATCGAATGAATTAATACAATAACCCATCACAAAACCCCGGCTAATCATCACAACAATCCAATACAGTTCATAATCACAAACAGTTAAAACATTACAGATATGTGCAACCCCCTTCCAACCGACATACTAGCAGTTAGGGGAGGTTTACGAACACATAATACAGTTCACAGATATAATCAAATAAGCAAATATCGTATAATTTCGATCGATCAAACACTTTAGATTCTACTCCAAAACTTCTCTGTAAATCTGAAACCTGAGCAGAAAATAAATCACACCAAAAAAGACAAAATATCACAGAAGATGCACAGAGAAAAAGCTGGGCTGAATCGGCTCCAACTCGGCCGCGGATCCGCGGCGGATCGGTGGGATCGGCCGCGGTTCCGCGGCTCAGTGGCCGATTCAGGAGCCCATTTTTTTGTGTGTTCTTATAATTTCATTTATGTTATTCTGGAGGTCCCTGAAAAATTTTCGGGCCTCATTTTAAAATCGACAGAAACTATATGATATCGGGGTATTTTCCGGTTCGTTTTGCGTTCGAAATTCATACGACTTTGCAAATGAGTTAATTATTGTTTAGTGAGGCTCTGATACCACTGTAAGTCGATGTGCAACACCCCACGAGTTGCGGGGAGGCGGAAATATGAAAAACGATCTTGCTCTTTAAGCATACATCGACTAACCGAAGATCTTTGCTAAAGGATAATTAACAACAACCATAGAAGTTCTTAGCTACTATGTAAAGAGATTATACCTAGTGAATCATGTCCTTCATTTTTACGATCTCTACGTCCTCCTCGGCCTCCTCTAAGTGATAGATGATCCACCCGAGAACCCTAATCCAAGCTTCACCTCCAAACTTGAGGTAACTAAGTTTCTCTAGTTGCTAATCAAAGGAACTTAGATCATATAGAGTTAGGTTATGGAATGTTTAATCTATTCTAATCTTTGATCTCAACTCATGAGTGGTAGGATTAGAGTTTGAAGAGAGAGTGAGCTTGAGGAGAGAGAAGGTGAACTAGAATAATGAAAATGAAATTGTTTCTCACTTGATATATGAAGCATAATGAATAAATATGATTATTCATCATGCTACATTAATTCAATTGAGTGATTCACTATATGAGTCATTAAGCAATTAATGATGCATTAATGATATGATGAATCACACAAAATGAGTCACAATTGCATTTAATGATAATGCCACCTAAACTCTCAAGTCACCATGCTTCTAGAAGTTTCCCGGAAATTACGAGAACGCCCCACCCATCCGTGAAAACACGGAAAAACTTTAAACTGTATAAATCCAATAACCTGATACTAGAATCTTGCTTAAACAAAAGCCGTCTAGTAAAAACTGTCCGAATATCGTACGTGCGTTTAAACACGTATTCGTCCGAACCCTTGTCGTAAAACCGTACGACCTCTATATAGTTTCGCCTGGAGTTGGGAAAACTCTGTGTGGGACTCTGAAGACTCGACTACTACGCTGGCAGTGGGTTTAACCATAGACCGCAAGCGGCACTAGCTGTACGTAACAGTCCCCAGGTAGATGTCGATAAGAAGGCCGATGAGGAAACCCATCCGAACTCCTACTGAGCCTGTCCGTGACAATATCCGTGCAGTCCGGTCTGTTCGTCTAAGAGTATCGCATGTATGGTCTAGGGGGGTGGTGAACGTCAGACCCCTAATAACCGTACAAGTCGTGCCGGCATGGCTTAAGTACCATCCGAGAATCTACTGATCAGTCTATCAGTAATTCTCAATCAACCCTGGCCAGCGACTTATGGTAATGACCAACCGATCACTGTGCGATATCAACTCCCTATACCGGGAGAGACGAATCTCTAACAGTCGCTCACTGCCTCCACGTGGCTCGGGACTGTGCCCAACTAAAACCTGTTTGCACGACTCCTTTGAACCCTGGTAGGGTAGTAATCTAAGCACAGTGGGAACTCACACGAGACAAATGATGATCTTAAGTCAACGGACTATCTGCACACATGTCACCTGAGAACTGCTATCTGACGTTAGGTATAAATACCATCCAGTCAGTTCTCGGCGAGTCCTGTCCGGTGTACTCACACCCAGTGAGCATCTGCATACAATCTTAGGTGTACATCACCAATGGCTGCGGGACCAATCCATCACCCCTCGTCAGGGTCTAGATATGTATACACTAGTCTACTCTGGAGTATCGATGCCCAGTCTCGATATTCCTGCGACCAGGGACATCTAAGGATGTGCCTATTGACTATCCAGCTCCCATAAGTATGACTGCCATCACAACGCCGGTAGTCAGGCAAACACCCTATGGGCTTTATCAACATGTTTATAAATACAAAGTAAAATATATCACACGTTAAGATAAAGTCAAACCAAATAGCGTACGATCATATTAAGCAAGATTGTCATGTACATACATATCCCTAGCATCCTATACAATGAAGGCCTCTAGGGCATATACATCCAACAGATCGGTATTCATCATCTTCATTTTTTGTCACGTCTCGCTTCCTAAGATACACTAAATAGAGAAACGAGACTCGACCACCCATACTACCTACGGTATGGAAACATCTTTCAGATAGCAATAATAAACAATAATAGAATCAATAGCGGAAGCAATAAGGAAAAATCAAGTTTCAATACGATCCAAGGAAAATAAAATAATAACAGTAGTTGTGCCTTAGGCGTTCACAAAAATTCTAAAAAAAGTTCCATATGAGAAAAATAACTAGACCATAAAATAACTAAATAGATAATACGCCTCACTGGTCGGCAATCTTCTCGAAGTAATCTTTGTCCGTATGTTCCAAGCCAAGGTATCTGGGCCTTGCAAAACCCAGATGTCAGAACATCGAATATAATATAATAAAAATACAACCGAATAGGTGAGGTAACATGACATTATACAAGAAGTCGATATCGTGTGCGTAGTCAATGAACAATGGCAATAACAATGATATAACATTGCAAGCAAGATATGGTAAAGCAGTCATGTCATGTGTACCCTATGGGTCCATGTCGCAAAATTATTTATCTTACAGGTATTTGAAACCAATCAATGCAATCCTTCTCGTAAACTCACTAGTATCCCGTATGTGTCCGGGACCACAGTGTCATGACTCTTGGGAATGCATCCGAGACGTGCCGCTAGGCAATAAAACAACGTCAAGATGGATGAATGATTTCAGCATTACCATTCCGGAGCCCGAAGCTCGTGTCGACTGATCAGTCTGTAGCAATCAATAACTCTTGAGTTACAATTCGGTTCCATTCTTGATTTCCCCTAAGTATATGTTCATGTCAATAATCAATATCGTATACTGCCTAATGCCAATACAAGAAAAAGCGTGTACTAGTAATGTCTATCAAGACAACAGATTAAGTCAATTAATCAATATCAAGAATTGTTGGCATTCAGGTAAACATCACGATACAAGTGGTTTTTCATGATAACAGTTTCAATACAATAGTAGTAATAGGTTATCAGGGATACATGTCAATAATCGGTATAAACAATCAGGCAATACGTATCTTAAACATGTCAAGTAACATGTCAGGTAAGATATATCATATGGGTGAATTGACGTAACATATCAGTTTCAGCAGATTTAATCATCAAACGTATGTGGAAGACGTCTGGTCCAAGTTAATATACAGCAGATATATGTAGGAGACATCTGGTCTACCTCATATTCTATTCCAGATGTCTGTGGGAGACGTCTAGTTCATCACATTTTATATACCAGATGTCTGTAGAAAACGTCTGTTCTCTACTTATACAAATGGCAAACGTCTGTGGCAGATGTCCGTAGTTCAAATCAAGCTACTGGAAAATAGTTTCAGAGACGTCCGGTAACTATCGACAGACGTCTATATTTCAATTTAATTACTGTAAATCTATTTTAGAGACGTCTATGTTGGATATACCTCAATGCAATTATTGTAATCGAAGGCAAGCGATTATGATGATTGAGGGAGGACCAATAAGAGAAGAACAGTTTTACTCGAGATGATAGTATGCTATGTAGTTCATCTTTATCATCATGTACATGTATTATGTGGTATTACAAATCACTATTATATGTTGATAGAGTCCTTAGGATTCCTGCTTGACTACCAGGGTTATTGTGGCGATCACACCTGTGAGAACTAGGTAGTCTATAAGCAAATTCTTAAATATCCCTAGTTGTGGGAATATCGAGAATAGGCATCGATATTCCAGAGTAGACTAGTGTATATGTTTCTTGACCCTGACGAGGGGCGATGGCCGATCTCACGGACATTGGTGTCGGATAGTCACCAAAGATAGTATACATGTGCTCATTGGGTTATGAGTTATACTGGACGGACTCGCCGGGGACATGCTAGATGGATTATACATATAGTAAAGTAGAAGTTCTCTGGTGACATGAGTACAGGTTAGTCTGTCGACCTAAGATCGTCATTTTTCTCATGTGAGTTCCCATTGTGCTTTGATTAATACCCTACCACGGCTCTACTAAGTCATGCAAACAGGTTTTAGTTGGGTACAATCCCGAACCACATAGAGGTAGTGAGCGGATAGTCAGGGATTCATCTCTTCCATTATTAGGGGTAGATGTCGCGTTGTGCACGGGTGGCCATCACCAGAAATCCATAGCTAAGGTGGACGAGAATTATTGATTTGGATCAGTAGTTTTTCAGTAGGTGATGGGCATCACACCGACATGACTTATCGCGTTATTAAGGGTCTAACTTTATCCAACCACCTAGATGCAGTATGTGATACTCTTAGACGAACAGACAAGACTTTACGGAGATTGTCACTTTCAGGCTCAATTGGGATACAGAAAAGTTTGCTCGTTGGCCTTCCTTTCGTTCAATATCTGGGTAGCTGTTACATACAGCTAGTGCCGCTGACGTGCTTGTGGTTAAACCTACTACCGGCGTATTGTCGATTATTTAGAGTCTCACACAGAGGGTTTTTCCATCTCGGGAAAAACGATGTAATATACGTATTTTGATACGTACTCAGGTTCGATTTAAACACGTGTTTTTGTACACGTGCTTTTAATCGGACATTTTGTTAATACTAGCTAATTTGAAAGATAGCCAGGTTATCACATTTTGGATTAAATGTGAGCTAATATTATATATCTCTTTTAGTATCTCTCTTTTCGGTATTCATATTTTGACAAAATATGGTATTTATACGAATACGGGTATGTGTATAAATACGTGTATTTGTGTCTTGATATTAATACTTGTATTTATATCATTAGTACAAATACGGGTATTCGTATTTTGATATGAATATGGGTGTATGTATTTGTAGCATATACTTGTATTACTGTATTTTGTATATATTTATACATACATATACATATGTATATGTGTACAATGAGGTGTCCTCTCTTTTCTTCTACTCTCTTTTTGATTATTTGTGAATGATGTGGGCTTGTGACTCACCATGGTGAGTCATAAACCACTCATTTAAGGATTAAAAGAAAAGAGGGAAAAGAAAAGAAAGATGATGATTCATTCTTGAGCCATGATTGCTTCCTCACTTACTCATCACCATTATCATCTTCTTCCACTCCTCTTGAATTTTGAGAAAAGAGAAAGGAAAGGATAAACAGAAAAACACTTAGAGAGAGCCTCTATTACATCCTAGTGATCAATTCCTAGCAATTTTTGATCACTAGTTGCTTCACTAAGTTTTTGTTGTGAATCTAGAGCCCATGCTAGGTTTCCATCATGGTGGGTCATCTTCTTCAAGGAAGACCGACTCCCTAGCTCGTTCCTGATGACTTAGTGTAAAGTTCCTAGGCACCCTAATGAGGTCTCCCAAGGCATCAACCATGCCAATTTCAAATTTAAACGGTGCCGAGAAACCCTAGAACGGATCGTTGGCTAGATTTCTAGGCGAAACAATAAACTAGTTAACACTTAACTATAAGAATACGGAAATACAACCTTTGTAGATCCGGTGCTCCACCTCCATAGCTCCGCAACGAAGTCCCCTCGCTGTCCAAATTAATTCCCGGGCTCTAGCGTCGGCTTCGTCGGAGAAATGGCGAGCTAGGTCGTCGATGTCCATGCCGAAGATGATCTACGTCGAGGCATCGCTAGATCAAGCTCCACCTTCACCAAGCCATGAAAACTTGTGAAGGAAACACCCTATACTACTTGGCAAGAGGTAGAGTATGAAGAAATAGGAAGTGGGTTCACTTTAGAATTGGATTTCTCACTCTTTATCATCACTTGCCATTAATGGAGCAAGCTTTCTTCCATGAAGAAATGAAGAAGAAGAAGAAGAATGTTATGATAAGAATTAATTAAAATAGAAAAGAAAATCCATTCTTATCATAACTCTTACCATGGTTAAGTGTGGAGAGAGAACTATAGTTAAGTGGAGTGGTTAGGTTTTAACATGAGACAAAAATGGTGACTTAATGAAAGCTTCATGAAGCTTCATATACAAACAAAGAAAAGCCACCATTTTCTCACCCTTTTTCTTTTTCCAAATGAATAACTAAATAGAATAAATGAATAAGAAAATAATAAACCCTAACCACTCATAAAACCATGGTTCAATCTTTACACAAACCCAAGTTTGCATGCATCATCAAACATGATACAAGCAAGTGCACAAAATCATATCGCATATGCAATGCGCACATCCGAGCGAGAAAATCCATTTAAAGTGAACCGATACTAGTTAATGCAAAGTAATATATCAAATATATAATTATGCATTAAATCATTAAATCAACACTTGATTTAACGATCCGGTCATATCGTATATAACCGACTAGTATCTAATGTATCGACTTATCGAATCAACGCTTGAATCGATAACTAGGTTATATCGCATACAACCTTTCCGATACATTCATCGCGAGAATGGAATGCGGTATCACATACACGAATTATTCTCGGTCCTGCACATATCTCATATGCGCTCCTATTTCGTTTCGCTTGAGCCAGGAAACCTCTGTGTTGGACTCTAAAGACTCGTCAATACACCGGCAGCAGGTGATGATCATATCAAACACCCACAAGCCGCAAGCGGTCTGCTAAACGTAACGGCCACCCGGGTATTGAGCGATCTGAAGATCGACGAGCAAGCCCGCTCACACTGCAATGAATCCAACCAGTAACACTACCGTACAGTCCGGTCTGATCGTCTGATATGTCGCATATCTCGCCTAGGGATGGTAAACGTCAGACCCCAATAGCTCGATAAGTCGTGTCGATATGAGGTCTATAACAATTCGAGAAACTACTGGTGACACTTACCAGTAAATCTCAGCAACCCTGGCCAGGGATTTCCTGTTATAGCCAATCGAACACAGCGCAACATCAACTCCCTATACCGGGAGAGACGAATCCCCTCCTATCGCTCATTGCCTCCATGTGACTCGGGACTGTACCCAAAAACCACCGTTTTGCACGCCCTCTTAGACGTGGTAAGATGGAAATCAAAGCACATTGGGAACTACACAAGACTCTATGACGATCTCGGGTCAACAGACTACTCTGTACCAGTGTCACCAGAGAACTGCCATCTGACGTGAGGTATAATACCATCTGGGAGTTCTCGGCGAGTCTGTCCAGTGTACCCAGTCTCTACTGAGCACCCGTATATCATCTCTGATGTCAAACACCAATAGATATGGGATCATCCATCGCCCATCTGTATGGGTCGAGAAGGTATACGCTAGTCTACTCTGGTATATCGATGCCCCGTTTCGATATACCCACGACTAGGGACTTTGAAGGATGTACTTATGGACTACCATGTCCCCACTAGTATGATCCGCATCATAGTCCAGGTAGTCAAGTACAGATCCTAAAGGCTTTACCAACATGTAACAGGGAGACAATCAGTGTACACGTTAAGGTAAAGATCAACCAGATAGCATACTGTCATGTCGAGCAAGAAAGTCCTCCCAATATATGTCCCAGCATCCACTACAATATACATCCTATGTATAGTAATGGCCTCTAGGGCATACATATAACTAACAATCTCCCACTTGCACTAGGGCCATCTGATAGCAGTGGTTGCAGTATCTCATACTCAACCATCCCATAATAGTCTCTCTCTGGGAACAGGCCTTTGTGAGTGGATCCGCTGTGTTGTCCTCTGAGTCTACTCTCCTAACCTTGATCTCCCTGGAGATCAACCATCCCCATGATCAGGTGACACTGCCTTAGAATATGTCTGGATCACTGATGGGACGGACGTTCCTTGGCATAAGCCACAACTCCATTGTCTCACAATGGTTGGAATGTAGTTCATCTCATGAACCAATATACACCCAAACATCCTCCTTGGTAGCATCTTAAGTAGCGATGTATCCTGCCTTTATCTTCTAGTATGCCACGGTATCTAGCTTGGAACTCTTCCAACATACCGTCCCTCCACTGAGGGTAAAGACAATGCCTGTGACTGACATCCAGTCGTCTTTATCACCCTGGAACCCTTCCAGTGATTCTCCCAGGATCGGTTGATACCGTCTCACTACAACTAGTGAGAGTCCTAACATCCAATTAGATCTATCTTATAGATCCAAAAACCAAGGATTTAGGAGGTATCACTTTGATCCTATATGGAGAATCATTGTGATAATCGGAGATTGATCGAGCGTAGCATAGGAAACTCCTTCCCTATCAAGAGTATGTCATCCACGTACTCTACGAGGATCGTCACCATACTCCCTACTACCTTCTTGTTTATACAAGGTTCATCTACCATTTTGATGATGTCAACTTCTTTGACTAATCCATCAAAACAGATGTTTCAACTCCGCGATGCCTGCTTTATCCTATAAAGCATCTTGCACACGTTTCCGCCGCTCCCACTGTCTACGAGGCCCTCTGGCTGTGTACTTATAGACGCACTCTTCTAAAATATCATTTAGAAAAGCAGTCATGACACCCAACCGCCAGATATCGTAGTCATGGTATGTAGCCGTGGCAAGTAGGATCTGGATGGACTTAAGCCTAGCTCCTTAGAAAAAGGTTTCCTCATGATCCACACCTGGTCAATGTTACAAACCTTTAACAAGTCTAGTTTTGAAATTCTCTACTTTTCCATCTACACCAAGTAATCTTCTCAAGATATACTTGCTTCTGATGGGGATTTAACCCTTCAGATATAGCAACCAAAGTCCATACTTTGTTGGTGTACATGGATTCCATCTCAGATCGCTAAGCATCCAGCCATTCTTACAGAGTCCCACTCCAGATGGCCAGCTCGAAACTAGTTAGGTCATCATCTCATGATGCAATCCTCGCTCCCACTGTCATAGAGAAACCGAAATATCTCTCAGGTGGGTGAGGAACTCTACTAGATCGGCGGAGAGGCCGAGGTTTGTTGGAAACTATTGAATCCTTTGGTTCTTTCAAATCATTTGCAGTAATTTGTATAGCTGGAACCTTTCCAGTTCTACATTACAGACATTGCCTCGAGCTTGTCCGGATTTTGCTTTCAGACATAGGCCGGTCAACCCCAAATCTTAACTAGCTTAAGACATGGGTTCTTCCCTTTCCATATCACATATGAAATGGTAGGCGACTGATTTGATTTGAACCCTATTCAATAGGTATGCAGCTTCTCAAGTGCATAACTCCCAAAAAGGAAATAGGTAACTTAGTAGTACTCATCATAGAGCACACCTTATCATATAGGGTGTGATTGCTCCGCCCTGATATACCATCGTGCTATGGTGTATACAGAGGAGTAATGCTGAGAGAGAATCTCATTCTCCTTTAGAATAATCCAGGATTTCCGTGCACAAGTATTCTCCTCCTTGATCTCATCATAGGACATAATACTTATACCCGTATTGGTTCTCTACTTCTAACTTATATTCTGTGAATATCTCAAAAGGTTCGGACTTGTGTTTCAATAGGAACATATGTCTGAATCTCGAGAGATTATCAGAGAATGTAATGAAGTACAAAGAACCGGTCTTGGCATGTGTAGACTGGGGACCTACATACATCAACATGTATCATCCCAAGAGTTCACTAACTCTTTCTCTGTTTCCAGTAGACGGAGCTATGGTCATCTTATCTTTGTGACATGACTGGCGAGTTTCACAAGATGTAAGTTCAAACTAATTTAAATATGCATCTTTATGTAACTCTAGCCAGTCGGGTCGCATTGATCTGACCTAGTCTACAATACCTCAAGAAGGATTCGTTCATTTCTGAACTCTTCCTCTTGTGTGTGTTCCATATACTAAGAACTGTAGTTTGATTTAGAACATCAATGCTTTTAGATAACGTGCCTGAACCGATCAACTTTTGATATAGGAAATGTTCAAAACATTATCCATCAATACAAAATTATATCCTTTCTTTTCTAACAAAGAGAGTGATATGATTTGGTATAACAGGTTCGGTATCTAATAACATTCGTTCAGAATCAATGTATTGGTAATACAGGGTGACAGTGACCGACAGACATGGCTGCAACTCTTGCCCCGTTTTTTGCCTCATGAAACTTATCACCCGTTCTCAGTTTTTCTACCCTTTTGTAGCCCTATGTAACAGATTACATATCTGGGATCCTGATCCGGTATCATATACCAAGGATGCGGAGGATACTGAGAAACAGTTCTGTATTATGAACACACCCGAAGATGATGCATCAGCATGCACTCTCTTCGTTTGGGCGGCACGGGAATTCTGGCAATCCCCAATTTCCTGCTCTGTCTTATAACAATTATAAGTTGGAGCGGGACCAACGTTCCCCAGCTCAGTATAATAAGTGGGTTCGGTCAATAATCCGTATTATTATCTTGATTAAGGCGTGATATGGTCGCTACCTGGAGAGAGAGAGAAGAAAACACTCAGCGTGCGCTCTTGCAAGAATAGATTGGTTATTATTTTATCTAATCAGGATGGCTCTCAATGCTTTTTATCAAATCTTCCTTCAAACCCTAAAAGGAAAGACTAGCCGGGATTAATTACACACTACAAGTTCGCCAATCTTTCAGCCAGGCCAGTGTCGGTACTTTGAGGGAGGTTCCCCGTGCTTTCGCACGAACCTAATTAATGTAAACCTCGTTTTCCCAGAGGCGTAACCTCGTTGACACCTTTCTAGACACCTACTTGATCGGCTAATTGTAATGTATAAAACTCTCCCAGGAGTAACACTTACTCGCAGTGGGTATCGGGATCCAACTATCTCATAGAAGGTATGCAATCTCATTGCAAATCTCAACACTTGAAATTCCCGATAATATTTTGCCCCTAACGTGCTATGACCTTGACGAAAGCCAACAAACCATAGCCCGCTAGTCAAGTTCAACCCGTATATTTCTTGATCGAATTAAACCCACCCACACGACCTTTGACGAAAGCCAACAAAGCCGCACGACTACCCTAATCCAATCGCATCGTATGCTGGCAGATAAGCAGCATATAGCTACCGCACACTGCACCTTGACGAAAGCCAACAAATGCAGCACGAATACTATATACAACTTATCTGAAATGACGGAGGGTTACGACAAGTTTTTCTGAAAACCTATTGCGTAATGAACTTGATATCGTTGTAGGATCGAATGAATTTTGAAATGGAGTGTTTTTGAGGCTTTTCTAGTTTTGCTAAAGGAGTCACTCCCGGTGAAGGGATCGTCGATCCTTTCCTCGTCGAATGAGGTGCGGGATATATCATATATATCACTGTGCAAAGCAAAAACACTTAAAAGCAATCAAAAGATAAACCGAGTGTGTAGCATCTGCCAGTTATTGCTAAAGGAGTCACTCCCGGTGAAGGGATCTCGGTCCTTTCCTTATCGAATAAGGTGCAGGATATATCACATATACCGCTGTGCAAAGCAAGAACTGTAGCTACCTGTTTTATTTTGAAATTCGATTCTACAACATCTTAGGTTTCTTTTATTTCATTAATCTCATTAATGAAGTCCCATCATTTAAGTACCTAAACATCACAGATAAATACGACGTACACTTATGCCATCCGCATTCGCCTCGATGTCCCCTCGTGCACCGTTAGGTTAGGTAACTAACGACAGAGCGGGGCAGGGCTAGCGCGGGTGTAAAACATAAGTAACGCCTATATAATATATCATATATACTATATACTGTATCTATCACAGAACATCACATGATCACATCACAGATATCGCAGCAGAAGAATCATATGAAATATTGGATATACTAGGATGTCCGTGTTTTCAATACGAGCCAGTATAAAACACGAATTCCACGATTGCGATGAATAGCCAAACCCACACCCCTAGACCCCTACGAGAGCGGCAAGCAACCCTACCAATTCTGGAGTTAGGAGACCCGGACTCGACTCCTCGAGTTGGTCTCCCACTGGACTCCAGAACCCGGTTACTTGTGCCCTCCTCCTTGGGTCTATCCTAGTGCGGAAAAGTAAATAATATACAAACGGTGACTACTTCCGCAACCTGGAAGTGCCCCAAATAAAAGAATATTACATACAAGTTTTTACATGAATGAAAATGAAAAACACTCATCTCACATAAAAACCCCCGGCTATTCAAACACGACGATCCAATATAACATATCCAGCAACACATAATATCACATGTCATCAACGTAAGTAAATATGCGCATCCCAATTGTCGTTGACATATAGCAACGAAACCGGCGACATCACATATTACACTTACGGTCACAGAAAAGAAAGTGTAAAACTACAACAGTTGGAATCCGCAACCTCCTCAGACATCGCATGCCTGACCAAATGAATTACTTAGACATCGTATGCCTAACAATTATAAACCCCGCATTTTAGTCTCATCATTGAAAACACTTTTCAATATTAAGTCGGGTAATTCAACAAGATTCCCGACATCCTGATCGAATGCTCGTCGCAAACTTCAGTAGATGGCTGCACCCCCGATACCGTCGACGAAGTGCACCAAGGCGGAACACCGCTGCCGCGAGCACCCGAACGGATGCTTTCGGCGACGGGGTTCTCCTACAGTCACTTGGTCGAGGCTATGGAGTGAAGCTGTCTATTAAGTTTACCCGGCGAGTATCCGCGTACGCTACGTGATTGCGACGGACTTTTGATCACATCAAAATTCCGTGGCAACCGATCAAGTGAGACTAAACTGCTATGTTTATAACATTCATTCAGTTATCTCATAACTTCTTGTGAATTCCAATTATTGTATCCCATTCCAGATAATTAGAAAATGTTAAACTTTCCGATTGAACATTCGAACACCCAAGTTTTCCCGATATAGATCAACACATGAAACAAGTCTAAAAACATTCAGTTCGTGCCTCAGTACCAACGGTCCAGCCGTAGAAGGGTCAAGCCAACGCCTCACATGTGGCATGCCGTACTGCCCCAAACCCGAAGGTTCAAAGGGCAGTTCAAGACGGTCACATAATCGAGTTAAGGTTTGTTGTCTTCTAGAGGGACCATCGCGTTACTTGCACTACTTAGAACGTCGTTAAACTACGGAAAAATCCAACACTTGGAAATTTCCCGACAGGGGAAAAATTGGGTATTTATATCCGGTCAAACTTTTTAACATATTCTAAAATTATCCGGAAAGCCACATAGACAAAATCTGATACTCCGATCGAAACACCGAATCCCCAAAACAATTCCAGAACACTCATCTCTATAATAAATATTAAAATATCCCAGAAAATACAGCACAACTATGGAGGAATTACTGTGAAACCTTTACTGTGTGAATCGACTGTACGGCCGCGGATCCGCCGCATGAGCCATGCTCATGCCGCGGAACCGCGGCGGTTTAGATGAATTAGGTCCACGAAATTTACAGTAATTCCTACAAAACCCTGCTTAATTTTCTGCATATTTTTAATTTCGAAAAATCCTCAATTTTCAAAAAAGGACAGAGAGCATGTTTGGAATTGGGTTTCGGGTTCGTTCGGACTTCAAATTCGTCTAGACTTCGCCTAAGGCTCTGGCTATGCTCTGATACCACTGTAGGGTTCCTAGGCACCCTAATGAGGTCTCCCAAGGCATCAACCATGCCAATTTCAAATTTAAACGGTGCCGAGAAACCCTAGAACGGATCGTTGGCTAGATTTCTAGGCGAAACAATAAACTAGTTAACACTTAACTATAAGAATACGGAAATACAACCTTTGTAGATCCGGTGCTCCACCTCCATAGCTCCGCAACGAAGTCCCCTCGCTGTCCAAATTAATTCCCGGGCTCTAGCGTCGGCTTCGTCGGAGAAATGGCGAGCTAGGTCGTCGATGTCCATGCCGAAGATGATCTACGTCGAGGCATCGCTAGATCAAGCTCCACCTTCACCAAGCCATGAAAACTTGTGAAGGAAACACCCTATACTACTTGGAAAGAGGTAGAGTATGAAGAAATAGGAAGTGGGTTCACTTTAGAATTGGATTTCTCACTCTTTATCATCACTTGCCATTAATGGAGCAAGCTTTCTTCCATGAAGAAATGAAGAAGAAGAAGAAGAATGTTAAGATAAGAATTAATTAAAATAGAAAAGAAAATCCATTCTTATCATAACTCTTACCATGGTTAAGTGTGGAGAGAGAACTATAGTTAAGTGGAGTGGTTAGGTTTTAACATGAGACAAAAATGGTGACTTAATGAAAGCTTCATGAAGCTTCATATACAAACAAAGAAAAGCCACCATTTTCTCACCCTTTTTCTTTTTCCAAATGAATAACTAAATAGAATAAATGAATAAGAAAATAATAAACCCTAACCACTCATAAAACCATGGTTCAATCTTTACACAAACCCAAGTTTGCATGCATCATCAAACATGATACAAGCAAGTGCACAAAATCATATCGCATATGCAATGCGCACATCCGAGCGAGAAAATCCATTTAAAGTGAACCGATACTAGTTAATGCAAAGTAATATATCAAATATATAATTATGCATTAAATCATTAAATCAACACTTGATTTAACGATCCGGTCATATCGTATATAACCGACTAGTATCCAATGTATCGACTTATCGAATCAACGCTTGAATCGATAACTAGGTTATATCGCATACAACCTTTCCGATACATTCATCGCGAGAATGGAATGCGGTATCACATACACGTATTATTCTCGGTCCTGCACATATCTCATATGCGCTCCTATTTCGTTTCGCTTGAGCCAGGAAACCTCTGTGTTGGACTCTAAAGACTCGTCAATACGCCGGCAGCAGGTGATGATCATATCAAACACCCACAAGCCGCAAGTGGTCTGCTAAACGTAACGGCCACCCGGGTATTGAGCGATCTGAAGATCGACGAGCAAGCCCGCTCACACTGCAATGAATCCAACCAGTAACACTACCGTACAGTCCGGTCTGATCGTCTGATATGTCGCATATCTCGCTTAGGGGTGGTAAACGTCAGACCCCAATAGCTCGATAAGTCGTGTCGATATGAGGTCTATAACAATTCGAGAAACTACTGGTAACACTTACCAGTAAATCTCAGCAACCCTGGCCAGGGATTTCCTGTTATATCCAATCGAACACAGCGCAACATCAACTCCCTATACCGGGAGAGACGAATCCCCTCCTATCGCTCATTGCCTCCATGTGACTCGGGACTGTACCCAAAAACCACCGTTTTGCATACCCTCTTAGACGTGGTAAGATGGAAATCAAAACACATTGGGAACTACACAAGACTCTATGACGATCTCGGGTCAACAGACTACTCTGTACCAGTGTCACCAGAGAACTGCCATCTGACGTGAGGTATAATACCATCTGGGAGTTCTCGGCGAGTCTGTCCAGTGTACCCAGTCTCTACTGAGCACCCGTATATCATCTCTGATGTCAAACACCAATGGATATGGGATCATCCATCGCCCATCTGTATGGGTCGAGAAAGTATACGCTAGTCTACTCTGGTATATCGATGCCCCGTTTCGATATACCCACGACTAGGGACTTTGAAGGATGTACTTATGGACTACCATGTCCCCACTAGTATGATCCGCATCATAGTCCAGGTAGTCAAGTACATATCCTAAAGGCTTTACCAACATGTAACAGGGAGACAATCAGTGTACACGTTAAGGTAAAGATCAACCAGATAGCATACTATCATGTCGAGCAAGAAAGTCCTCCCAATATATGTCCCAGCATCCACTACAATATACATCCTATGTATAGTAATGGCCTCTAGGGCATACATATAACTAACAATCTCCCACTTGCACTAGGGCCATCTGATAGCAGTGGTTGCAGTATCTCATACTCAACCATCCCATAATAGTCTCTCTCTGGGAACAGGCCTTTGTGAGTGGATCCGCTGTGTTGTCCTCTGAGTCTACTCTCCTAACCTTGATCTCCCTGGAGATCAACCATCCCCATGATCAGGTGACACTGCCTTAGAATATGTCTGGATCACTGATGGGACGGACGTTCCTTGGCATAAGCCACAACTCCATTGTCTCACAATGGTTGGAACGTAGTTCATCTCATGAACCAATATACACCCAAACATCCTCCTTGGTAACATCTTAAGTAGCGATGTATCCTGCCTTTATCTTCTAGTATGCCACGGTATCTAGCTTGGAACTCTTCCAACATACCGTCCCTCCACTGAGGGTAAAGACAATGCCTGTGACTGACATCCAGTCGTCTTTATCACCCTGGAACCCTTCCAGTGATTCTCCCAGGATCGGTTGATACCGTCTCACTACAACTAGTGAGAGTCCTAACATCCAATTAGATCTATATTATAGATCCAAAAACCAAGGATTTAGGAGGTATCACTTTGATCCTATATGGAGAATCATTGTGATAATCGGAGATTGATCGAGCGTAGCATAGGAAACTCCTTCCCTATCAAGAGTATGTCATCCACATACTCTACGAGGATCGTCACCATACTCCCTACTACCTTCTTGTTTATACAAGGTTCATCTACCATTTTGATGATGTCAACTTCTTTGACTAATCCATCAAAACAGATGTTTCAACTCCGCGATGCCTGCTTTATCCTATAAAGTATCTTGCACACGTTTCCGCCGCTCCCACTGTCTACGAGGCCCTCTGGCTGTGTACTTATAGACGCACTCTTCTAAAATATCATTTAGAAAAGCAGTCATGACACCCAACCGCCAGATATCATAGTCATGGTATGTAGCCGTGGCAAGTAGGATCTGGATGGACTTAAGCCTAGCTCCTTAGAAAAAGGTTTCCTCATGATCCACACCTGGTCAATGTTGCAAACCTTTAACAAGTCTAGTTTTGAAAGTCTCTACTTTTCCATCTACACCAAGTAATCTTCTCAAGATATACTTGCTTCTGATGGGGATTTAACCCTTCAGATATAGCAACCAAAGTCCATACTTTGTTGGTGTACATGGATTCCATCTCAGATCGCTAAGCATCCAGCCATTCTTACAGAGTCCCACTCCAGATGGCCAGCTCGAAACTAGTTGGGTCATCATCTCATGATGCAATCCTCGCTCCCACTGTCATAGAGAAACCGAAATATCTCTCAGGTGGGTGAGGAACTCTACTAGATCGGCGGAGAGGCCGAGGTTTGTTGGAAACTATTGAATCCTATGGTTCTTTCAAATCATTTGCTGTAATTTGTATAGCTGGAACCTTTCCAGTTCTACATTACAGACATTGCCTCGAGCTTGTCCGGATTTTGCTTTCAGACATAGGCCGGTCAACCCCAAATCTTAACTAGCTTAAGACATGGGTTCTTCCCTTTCCATATCACATATGAAATGGTAGGCGACTGATTTGATTTGAACCCTATTCAATAGGTATGCAGCTTCTCAAGTGCATAACTCCCAAAAAGGAAATAGGTAATTTAGTAGTACTCATCATAGAGCACACCTTATCATATAGGGTGTGATTGCTCCGCCCTGATATACCATCGTGCTATGGTGTATACAGAGGAGTAATGCTGAGAGAGAATCTCATTCTCCTTTAGAATAATCCAGGATTTCCGTGCACAAGTATTCTCCTCCTTGATCTCATCATAGGACATAATACTTATACCCGTATTGGTTCTCTACTTCTAACTTATATTCTGTGAATATCTCAAAAGGTTCGGACTTGTGTTTCAACAGGAACATATGTCTGAATCTCGAGAGATTATCAGAGAATGTAATGAAGTACAAAGAACCGGTCTTGGCATGTGTAGACTGGGGACCTACATACATCAACATGTATCATCCCAAGAGTTCACTAACTCTTTCTCTGTTTCCAGTAGACGGAGCTATGGTCATCTTATCTTTGTGACATGACTGGCGAGTTTCACAAGATGTAAGTTCAAACTAATTTAAATATGCATCTTTATGTAACTCTAGCCAGTCGGGTCGCATTGATCTGACCTAGTCTACAATACCTCAAGAAGGATTCGTTCATTTCTGAACTCTTCCTCTTGTGTGTGTTCCATATACTAAGAACTGTAGTTTGATTTAGAACATCAATGCTTTTAGATAACGTGCCTGAACCGATCAACTTTTGATATAGGAAATGTTCAAAACATTATCCATCAATACAAAATTATATCCTTTCTTTTCTAACAAAGAGAGTGATATGATTTGGTATATCAGGTTCGGTATCTAATAACATTCGTTCAGAATCAATGTATTGGTAATACAGGGTGACAGTGACCGACAGACATGGCTGCAACTCTTGCCCCGTTTTCTGCCTCATGAAACTTATCACCCGTTCTCAGTTTTTCTACCCTTTTGTAGCCCTATGTAACAGATTACATATCTGGGATCCTGATCCGGTATCATATACCAAGGATGCGGAGGATGCTGAGAAACAGTTCTGTATTATGAACACACCCGAAGATGATGCATCAGCATGCACTCTCTTCGTTTGGGCGGCACGGGAATTCTGGCAATCCCCAATTTCCTGCTCTGTCTTATAACAATTATAAGTTGGAGCGGGACCAACGTTCCCCAGCTCAGTATAATAAGTGGGTTCGGTCAATAATCCGTATTATTATCTTGATTAAGGCGTGATATGGTCGCTACCTGGAGAGAGAGAGAAGAAAACACTCAGCGTGCGCTCTTGCAAGAATAGATTGGTTATTATTTTATCTAATCAGGATGGCTCTCACTGCTTTTTATCAAATCTTCCTTCAAACCCTAAAAGGAAAGACTAGCCGGGATTAATTACACACTACAAGTTCGCCAATCTTTCAGCCAGGCCAGTGTCGGTACTTTGAGGGAGGTCCCCCGTGCTTTCGCACGAACCTAATTAATGTAAACCTCGTTTTCCCAGAGGCGTAACCTCGTTGACACCTTTCTAGACACCTACTTGATCGGCTAATTGTAATGTATAAAACTCTCCCAGGAGTAACACTTACTCGCAGTGGGTATCGGGATCCAACTATCTCATAGAAGGTATGCAATCTCATTGCAAATCTCAACACTTGAAATTCCCGATAATATTTTGCCCCTAACGTACTATGACCTTGACGAAAGCCAACAAACCATAGCCCGCTAGTCAAGTTCAACCCGTATATTTCTTGATCGAATTAAACCCACCCACACGACCCTTGACGAAAGCCAACAAAGCCGCACGACTACCCTAATCCAATCGCATCGTATGCTGGCAGATAAGCAGCATATAGCTACCGCACACTGCACCTTGACGAAAGCCAACAAATGCAGCACGAATACTATATACAACTTATCTGAAATGACGGAGGGTTACGACAAGTTTTTCTGAAAACCTATTGCGTAATGAACTTGATATCGTTGTAGGATCGAATGAATTTTGAAATGGAGTGTTTTTGAGGCTTTTCTAGTTTTGCTAAAGGAGTCACTCCCGGTGAAGGGATCGTCGGTCCTTTCCTCGTCGAATGAGGTGCGGGATATATCATATATATCACTGTGCAAAGCAAAAACACTTAAAAGCAATCAAAAGATAAACCGAGTGTGTAGCATCTGCCAGTTATTGCTAAAGGAGTCACTCCCGGTGAAGGGATCTCGGTCCTTTCCTTATCGAATAAGGTGCAGGATATATCACATATACCGCTGTGCAAAGCAAGAACTGTAGCTACCTGTTTTATTTTGAAATTCGATTCTACAACATCTTAGGTTTCTTTTATTTCATTAATCTCATTAATGAAGTCCCATCATTTAAGTACCTAAACATCACAGATAAATACGACGTACACTTATGCCATCCGCATTCGCCTCGATGTCCCCTCGTGCACCGTTAGGTTAGGTAACTAACGACAGAGCGGGGCAGGGCTAGCGCGGGTGTAAAACATAAGTAACGCCTATATAATATATCATATATACTATATACTGTATCTATCACAGAACATCACATGATCACATCACAGATATCGCAGCAGAAGAATCATATGAAATATTGGATATACTAGGATGTCCGTGTTTTCAATACGAGCCAGTATAAAACACGAATTCCACGATTGCGATGAATAGCCAAACCCACACCCCTAGACCCCTACGAGAGCGGCAAGCAACCCTACCAATTCTGGAGTTAGGAGACCCGGACTCGACTCCTCGAGTTGGTCTCCCACTGGACTCCAGAACCCGGTTACTTGTGCCCTCCTCCTTGGGTCTATCCTAGTGCGGAAAAGTAAATAATATACAAACGGTGACTACTTCCGCAACCTGGAAGTGCCCCAAATAAAAGAATATTACATACAAGTTTTTACATGAAAGAAAATGAAAAACACTCATCTCACATAAAAATCCCCGGCTATTCAAACACGACGATCCAATATAACATATCCAGCAACACATAACATCACATGTCATCAACGTAAGTAAATATGCGCATCCCAATTGTCGTTGACATATAGCAACGAAACCGGCGACATCACATATTACACTTACGGTCACAGAAAAGAAAGTGTAAAACTACAACAGTTGGAATCCGCAACCTCCTCAGACATCGCATGCCTGACCAAATGAATTACTTAGACATCGTATGCCTAACAATTATAAACCTCGCATTTTAGTCTCATCATTGAAAACACTTTTCAATATTAAGTCGGGTAATTCAACAAGATCCGCATCATAGTCCAGGTTGTCAAGTACAGATCCTAAGGGCTTTACCAACATGTAACAGGGAGACAATCAGTGTACACGTTAAGGTAAAGATCAACCAGATAGCATACTATCATGTTGAGCAAGAAAGTCCTCCCTATATATGTCCCAGCATCCACTACAATATACATCCTATGTATAGTAATGGCCTCTAGGGCATACATATAACTAACACTTAGGAGCTTAAGAAGTGGTGTAGAAGATGAAGGACACGACTACGAAAGTTATTGTCACTAACCGAGTAGTTAACTCCTTCTAGTATGTTTTATAGTCTAGTGTTTGGATTCGATTCTAAGTTGTAGTACGTAGTACGTGCTCAAGTTTAGAAAATTTTCATTTTGTATTCCGCACTTGCCGCTAGTTTGCGGCATGAGCACAAGCGTCTACTTACAGTCTCCATAGGCTTTTATGAGATGATCTGATATTTAAAACTTGGGTTTCGATTAATTTATCCAATATACGAATTTAAAAAGTATTAATCATATAAATTATTCAAGTATGATACCATTAAACTAGTTGATTACATAGATGGTAAATTCTAGGGTTTGACGTTGCTTATAAAACCTAGATTGTGTTTATCGCCATATCTCGATTCAGATCTCGATGTCTATTAAATTCTATTACATCAATCTACATTAATTAATATAATAATTGTCCAGCAAGATTAACTTGTTGTACTAGCATGTGTAAAGCAAGTATTAGATACTTGCCTCAAAGATGAAAATCACACAATGTAGAAGGCGATGAAAGAACGAACTAGAAGACAACGACACGATCTCGAATTTGGATGTCCATCCGAGAAGAAGAAACCCACGGCAAGACCAAAAGACGATGACGATGATGGTGTGCACGAACGCGAGTGGTGATGATAGGGTTAGGGCTCGGCCTTTTGAGAGGGAGAGAGGCTAGGGTTTTTGAAAAAGAGAAACTAATATGAAATTACGGGTTTGTATGAGAGTTGTGAATATTTAAATAGGCTAAGTATCAATATGGGCCGGGTATTCTATGAGTCTTATATCAATTAAGACTAGGGATTAGAGATAAAACATAATAAGTTATATGGTCACATATCTTTCCAATCTCAAGACCATTCTCATTGAAAAGTTATCAATTCTATATATCACCATGACCCATCAACAATGACCAATAAAACCCATGATAATCCATTCTAACTCAATTTATAAATAAACCCCATGTTAAATAAAATCCCATGACACAAAACTCAATCTAATAATCAAATTATTTTAATAACCAGAAAAATAATCAACATAACTTTATTCTATTAAATTTTCGTACGATGGTTCCACGGTGTTACATTATACCCAACCGTAAAAGAATTTTGTCCTTGAAAGTCACGAAGAACGAAGAAACAAGAACAATGGAAAAGCAAGTAAAATCGATCACACAATCAAGGAAACAAATTCGGGTATCTCTGTCGCATTTCCTCCTCATGCTCTCATGTATATTCTCCATGTGAACGACCTCCCTATGAAACAAGAACTAATGGGATAACACTGTTCTTTAAAACCTTCTCTCGTCGATCCAATATAGTCATCAGTCACTCTTCATACAACAAATCAGTTCCTAATGTCAACTTCAAATGATCAAGGACACGATTCTTATCTCGAACATATTTTCAAAGTTGAGATACATGAAACACGTTATGTACACCCGTCAAGGACGATGGTAAAGACATTCTATAAGCCACATCTTCAATACGCTCAATGATATCGAATGGTCCTATGAATCGAGGACTAAGCTCGCCTCGACTACCAAATCGGATTACTCCTCTCGTCGGTGATATCTTCAAGAACACATGATCACCAACTGCTAATTATAATGGTCTTTTTCAAGCATCAACCCAACTCTTTTGTCGATCTTGCGCTCCCTTCATATGGTCTTGAATTAAACGAACCTTATCCACGGTTTGCACAATCAGTTCCAGTCCTAACAATTTCCTTTCTCCAGCATCATCCCAACTTATCGGTGAACAACATTTAAGACATACAAAGCTTTAAATGGAACCATATGAATGGTCACCTGGAAACTGTTATACGAAAATTCAACTAAGTGCAAATGGTCCTCCCATGAACCCTTGAATTCCAACAAACATGCTCTCAACATGTCTTCAAGAGTTTGGATCGTACGCTCGGACAAACCATCTATCTGAGGATGATACGCCATACTAAACTTCAATCTAGTTCCTAAGCTTTCCTACAAAGTCCCCCAAAAGTGCGATAAAAATCAAGTGTCACGATCCGACACAATAATGTAGGGTTACTAGGAACTCTCACAAGGGTTTATAAGGTATCAACCAAGCCCGATTTAAATTTTAGACGTGACGAACAACCCTAAACCAAGATCTTAGACTAGAGATTAGGCGAAAAAAAGTAAGTAAATAACTTTACATCTAAGAGTTTGGAATTACAACCTTTGTAGTCCGGTCCTTCACTTCTAAAGCTCCGTGTTGAGCTTCCTTCGTTGCGATCATCGAGTATACGGACTCTAGAGAGGCTCCACAAAAGAAAGATGCAAGCTTGCTAAAGATCTTCGATAACAAAGATGATCTACCTTGAAGAAACTCAAACCCAAGCTCTTGCTTTGCTAATCAAGTAATAGCAAAGCAAACACCCTAATCTAAATGGCTAGAATAGATGAGGATGATGAAGTAGGCATTTATCTCTCATTTATTTTCTATTTCAAACTCATTTTCATCACTTCATAAAAATCTAGAAAGCTTTTCATGCAAGGAAGAAGAAGAAGAAAGAAGATGATCAATCCTTTTGTGATGAATAATGAAACTCTAGTGAGGTTAGAAATGCAACCATGGTTGATAAAAGAAAAGCTAACCATTGTAGAGAGTTAACTAGGGTTAAGGGTTTGGGTTGGGTTAAAGAATATCTTACAAAATATCAACACAAATATCTTTGCAAGAAAACAAAACAAAAGCTTCTAGAAGCTTCTAGAAAAGATTAACCCAAATTAAAACCTAACCATGTTTAATCTCCACTAATCATGTTTCATTTATAACCATAACATTTTACAATATTATATATCACATATACAATATTTATTGTAACAAAATAAAATAATATAATTAATATATATCGCATATATATCAATGTATTACCCGAGTGAGAAAAAGAATCTTTTAGTGAGCTTATATTAATTAATGTAATTTAATATATCAAATATATAATTATACATTAAATTATCGAATCAACACTTGATCCGATAATCCCGCTATTTCACAAATAACCGACTAATAAAATCTGTATCAGTTCATCGAATCAACACTTGATCCGATGACCTGGCTATACCACATATACTCGGCCGATATCTCATATCGCGGGAATCAAATACGGTATCATATACATGTATTGTTCTCGGTCCCGCACATACCATATATGTGCTCCTACTCCGTTTTGCCTGAGCCAGGAAACTTTTGTGTAGGACTTTAAAGAGTCGTCAATACGCCGGCAGTAGGTGATGATCATATCAAACACCCACAAGCTGCAAGCGGGCAGCTAAACGTAACAGTCACACAGGTATTGAGCGATCAGAAGATCAACAAGCAAGCCTGTACTTTCTCCCGTGAATCCAACCAGTAACACTCCCGTACAGTCCGGTCTCTTTGTCTGATATGTCGCATATCTCGCCTAGGGGTGGTAAACGTCAGACCCCAGTAGCTTGATAAGTCGTGTAGATATGAGGTCTATAACAGTTTGAGAAACTACTGATAACACTTACCAGTAAATCTCAGCAACCCTAGCCAGGGATTTCTAGTTATAGCCAATCGAACACAGCGCAACATCAACTCCCTATACCGGGAGAGACGAATCCCCTCCTATCGCTCGTTGCCTCCATGTGATTCGGGACTGTACCCAAAATCCACCTTTTTGGACGCCCTCATGGACGTGGTATGATGGAAATCAAAGCACAGTGGGAATCACACAAGACTCTATGACGATCTCGGGTCTACAGACTAACCTGTACCAGTGTCACCAGAGAACTGCCATCTGACGTGAGTTATAATACCATCTGGGAGTTCTCGGCGAGTCCGTCCAGTGTACCCAGTCTCCACTGAGCACCCGTATACCTTCTCTGATGTCAAACACCAATGGATATGGGATCATCCATCGCCCGTCATATGGGTCAAGAAGCGCATACGCTAGTCTACTCTGGTATATCGATGCCCTGTCTCGAGACACCTACGACTAGGAACATTTGAAGGATGTACTTGATGACTACACTGTCCCCACTAATATGATCCGCATCATAGTCCTGGTAGTCAAGTACTCATCCTAAGGGCTTTATCAACATGTAACATAGAGACAATCAGAGTACATGTTAAGATAAAGAGCAACCAGATAGCGTACTATCATGTCGAGCAAGAAAGTCCTCCCTATATATGTCTAAGTATCCACTACAATATACATCATATGTACAGTTATGGCCTCTAGGGCATACATATTACTAACAATCTCCCACTTGCACTAGGGCCATCTGTTGTGGTATTGCATACCCAACAATCAGCTGTGGTTGAAGTATCTCATACTCAACCATCCCATAAAAGTCTCTACTAGAAAATAGGCCTTTGCGAGTGGATCCGCGCTGTTTTCCTTCGAGTCTACTCTCCTAACCTCGATCTCCCTGGAGATCAACCATCTACATGATCAGGTGATACTGCCTAAGAATTATATCTGGATTTCTGATGGGACGGGGATTCCTAGGCCAATGCCATAATTCCATTGTCACACAATGGTTGGAACAAAGTTCATCTTACGAACTTATATATATCCAGGCTGCCTCTTTGGTAGCATCCTTGGTAATGATGTATCTTGCCTTTAATCGTCTAGTAAGTCACGGTATCTAGCTTGGAACTCTTCCAACATACAGTCCCTCCACTGAGGGTAAAGACAATGTCTGTGACTGACATTCAGTCAACCTTACCACCCTGGAACCATTCCAGCGATTCTCCCTAGGATCGATTGATACAATCTCACTACAACTAGTGAAAATCCTAACATCCAATTAGATCTATCTCATAGATATAAAACCTAGGATTTAGGAGGTATCGCTTTGATCCTTATAGAGAATCGTTGTGATAAGAGGAGATTAACTGAGCGTAGCATAGGAAACTCCTTTCCTATCAAGAGTATGACATCCACGTACTCTACGAGGATCACCACCATACTCCCTACTACCTTTTTGTATATACAAGGTTCATCTACCATTTTGATGAAGTCAAACTCTTTGACTACCACATCAAAACAGACGTTCCAACTCCGCGATGCCTGTCTTATCACATAAAACATCTTGCACACTTTTTCCCTACTCCCACTGTCTACGAAGCCCTCTGGCTGTGTACTTATAGACTCTCTCTTCTAAATCATCATTTAGAAAAGCAGTAATGACACCAAACCGCCAGATATCGTAGTTATGGTATGTAGCAGTGGCAAGTAGGATCTGGATGGACTTAAACATAGCTTTGAAAGTCCCAACTTTTCCATGTACACAAAGTAATCTTCTCAAGATATATTTGCTCCTGATGGGGATTTAACCCTTCAGATAAAGCAACCAAAGTCCATACTTTGTTGGTGTATAAGGATTCCATCTCAGATCGCTAAGCATCCAGCCATTCTTACAGAGTCCCACTCCTGATGGCCTGCTCAAAACAAGTTGGGTCATCATCTCATGATGCAATCCTCGCTCTCACTGTCATAGAGAAAACCGAAGTATCTCTCAGGTGGGTGAGGAACCCTACTAGATCGGCGGAGAGGCTGAGGTTCGTTGAAAACTATTGAATCCTTTGGTCTACCAAATTATCAGCTGCAGTTTTGCATAGCTGGAACTCTTTCTAGTTCTACCTCATGACCACTAATTTCTTCACAAGAAATTCCCTTTTACAAAGGTGGCATGCTGAGAAACAAAACATCTTTTGTTCCTCAATGTGGTAGAAGATATTCCCTTGTGAATGCTTGGGATATCCAACAAACTTCCACAGAACTGACTTTTCCTCGAGCTTGTCCGGATTTTGCTTTTGACATAGGCCGGACAACCCCAAATCTTAACATCTTTAAGAGATGGGCTCTTCCCATACCATATCACATATGGAGTGGTAGGAGTCTGATTTGATTATAACCCTATTCAATAGGTAAGCAGCTTCTCAAGTGCATAACTCCCAAAAGGAAATAGGAAACTCAGTAGTACTCATCATAGAGTGCACCATATCAAATAGGGTGTATTTGCTCCGCCCCGATACAGCGACGTGTTGTGGTGTATACGGAGGAGTAATACTAAGAGAGAATCTCATTCTCCTTTATAAAAGTCCAGGAATTCCGTGGTCAAGTATTCTCCTCCTTGATCTCATCAAAGACATAATACTTATACCCATTTTTGGTTCTCTACTTCTGACTTATATTCTGTGAATATCTCAAAAGCTTCGGACTTGTGTTTCAACAGGAACATATGTCTGAATATTGAGAGATAATCAGTGAATTTAATGAAGTATAAAGAACCAATCTTGGCATGTGTAGACAGGGGACCTTACATACATTATCATGTATCAATCCCAAGAGTTCACTAACTCTTTCTCTGTTTCCAAAAAACAGAGCTATGGTCATCTTATCTTTGTGACATGACCGGAAAGTTTCACAAGATGTAATTCAAACTAATTTAAATATGCATCTAAATGTAACTTCAGCTAGTTGGGTCACATTGATATGACATAGTCTACAATACCTCAAGAAGGATTCGTTCATTTCTGAACTCTTCCTCTTGTATGTGTTCTGTATACTAAGAACTATGGTTTGATTTAAAACGTCTATGCTTTTAGATAACGTGCCTGAACCGATCAATTCTTGATATAGGAAATGTTCAAAATATTATCCAACAATACAAAATTATATCCTTCTTTACTAATAAAGAGACTGATATGATGTTGTATATCAGGTTCTGTATCTAATAACATTCGTTTACAATCAATGTATTTGTTAATACGGGGTGATAACTACCAACAGACTTGGCTGCAACACTTGCACCGTTTCTATCTCATGAAACTTATCGCCCGTTCTCAGTTCTCTACCTATCTGTAGCCCACGTAAAAAATTACATATATGGGATCCTGATCCGGTATCTTATACTCAGGACGTAAAGGATACTGAGAAACAGTTCTATGTAATGAACACACCCGAAGAAGATGCATCAACATGTACTTTCTTCGTTTGAGCGGCACGGGAATTCTGGTAATCCCCTATTTCCTGCTCTGTCTTATAACAATTATAAGTTGGAGCGGGACCAACGTTCCCCAGCTCAGTATAACAAGAGGGTTCGGTCAAAACATCCGTATTATTATCTTGATTAAGGCGTGACATGGTCTCTACCTAGAGAGAGAGAGAAGAAAACACTCAGCATATGCTCTTGCAAGATTAGATTGGTTATTAATATATCTAATCAGGATGTCTCCCACTGTTTTAGTCAAATCTTCCTTCAAACCCTAAAAAGAAAGACTAGCCGGGATTAATTACACGCTACAAGTTCGCCAATCTTTCAGCCAGGCCAGTGACGGTATTTTGAAGGAGGTTCCCCGTGCTTTCGCACGGACCTAATTAAAATAAACCTCGTTTTCCCAGGGGCGTAATGCCGTTGACACCTTTCTAGACACCTACTTGATCGGCTAATTTTAATGTGTAAAACTCTCACTGGAGTAACTCTTACTCGCAGCGGGTATCGAGAGCCAACTATCTCATAGAAGGTATGCAATCTCATTGCAAATTTCAACACTTGAAATTCCCAATAATATTTTACCCCTAGCATCCTATGACCTTGACGAAAGCCAACAAACCATAGGTTACTAGTCAAGTCCAACCCGTCATTTCCCGATTGAATTAAACCCACCCGCACGGCCCTTGACGAAAGCCAACAAAGTCATAAGACTACCCTAACTCAATCGCATCATATGCTTATACAGATAAGCATAAATAGCTATCGCACACTACACCTTGTCGAAAGCCAATAAACGTAGTACGAATACTATGAAGTACTTATCTGAAATGATGGAGGGCTACGACAGGTTTTTAAGAAAACCCTTCGCGTAATGAACTTGATATCGTTGTAGAATCGAGTGATTTTAAATGGATTGTTTGTTAGGCCTTTTCTAGTTTTGCTAAAGAGGTCACTCCCGGTGAAGGGATCGTCGGCTCTTTCCTCATCGAATAAGATGCAGGATATTTCACAAATATCACTATGCAAAGCAAAAACTATATAAGCAATCAAGAGACAAACCGTGTATGTAGCATCTGCTAGTTTTGCTAAAGAGGTCACTCCCGGTGAAGGGATCTCGGCTCTTTCCTTATCGAATAAAGTGCTGGATATTCTACAAGGAATACCGCTATGCAAAGCAAGAACTAGAGCTAACAGTTTTTAAACAAGTTTCTACAACATCTTTAGGTTTCTTTTATTTCATTAATCTCATTAATGAAGTCCCATTTTATTATGCATCACAAGCATCACATTTGAAACGAAATCTGCAATATAACATATATCTCATATATATAATATAAACATTCGTCTCAGGTAGTAATATGATCTCATCACAGAATATTGCAGCAGAAGAACATATATGAAATATTGGATATACTAGGACGCCCGTGTTTTAATACGAGCCTGTATAAAACACGGATTTCACGGTCGCGATGAATAGCCAAACCCACATCCCTAGAACCCTACGAGAGCGGCAAGTAAGCCTGCCAATTCTAGAGTTAGGAAACCCGGTCTCGACTCCTCGAGACGGTCTCCTACGGGACCCTAGAACCCGGTTACTTGTGCTCCCCGCCTTAGGTCTATCCTAATGCGGAAAAGTAAATAATATACAACGGTGACATCATCCTCAGCCTGGAAGTGCCCCAATAAAAGAATATTACATACAAATGAATTTTACATGAATGAAAAAGAAAAACTCTCATGTCACATAAAACCCCCGGCTATTCAAAATGCGACGATCCAATATAACATATCACAGCAACACATAATATCTCATATAATCAACGTAAGTAAATATGCATATCCCAATTTTCGTTGATGTATAGCAACGAAACCGACGATACACCACATATTACACTTACGGTCCCAGAAAAGAAAGTGTAAAACTACAACAGTTGGAATCCGCAACCTCCTTAGACATCGCATGCCTAACCAAATGAATTCCTTAGACATCTCATGCCTAACAATTATAAACTCCGCATTTTAGTCTTAATAACGAAAACTCTTTTCAATATCAAATCGGGCAATTCAACAAGATTCCCGACATCCTGATCGAATGCTCATCGCAAACTTTAGTAGATGGCCGCACCCCCGGATGCCGTCGATGAAGTGCACTAAGGCGGAACACCGCTGCCGCGAGCACCCTAACGGATGCTTTTGGCGACGGGGTTCTCCTACAGTCACTTGGTCGGGGCTATGGGGCGTGACTATCTATTAAGTTTACCCGGCGAGTATCCGCGTACGCTACGTGATTGTGACGGACTTTTGATCACATCAAAATCCCTTGGAAACCGATCAAATGAGACTAAACTGCTAGATTTATAACATTCAAATTAGTTATCTCATAACTATTTGTGCATTCCAAATATTGTATCACATTCCAGATAAATAGACAATGTTCAACTTTCCGATCGAATAAACAAACACCCAAAATTTCCCAAATGGCTCAACACTTGAGCGGAGTTTAAAAGAATCCATCACATGCCACAGTACTAATGGTCCAGCCGTTGAAGGGTCAAAACAACGCCTCACTTGTGGCAATGCCGTAATGCCCTAAACCCTAAGTTTTAAAGGCGTTTCAGATGGTCACATAATCGAGTTAAGGTTTGTGTTCTTCTAGAGGGTCCACCGCGTTACTTGCACGACTTAGAACGTTCTTAAACTAAGGAAAAATCCAACACTTGGAAATTTTCCGACAGGGGAAAAAGTGAGTTATTGATATCCGTTCGAACTTTTTAACACGTTCTAAATTACCCGGAAAAATTTAAACGAAGTTAAACTTTTCGATCGAATCAACGAGTTCCCAATACATCCCAGAAAACTCAACACTTGAGTAGAATTAAAAATTCCCAGAACAATGAAAAAAGACCCAAGAATATATACCTGAAGTAGTGGGCCCCATCTTCACTGTTTGGCCGCGGAACCGCCGCCAAACGCGTGGTTTGGCCACGGTTCCGCGGTCATATTGGTGAGTTGGTGGTCCGTACTTCACTATAATTCTTAGATTTCCCTGCTTAATTTTCTGAGTATTTTTAATATGAAAAATGTCAACTTTTGAAATTTTTTCCAGAAACTAGGTTTTATCAGGTATTCGGACTTCAATCGGACTTCTAACTTCGTCTACACTTCGCCTAAAGCTCTAGTCTGGCTCTAATACCACTGTAGGGTTACTAGGTACTCTCACAAGGGTCTATAAGGTATCAACCATGCCCGATTTAAATTTTAGACGTGCCGAACAACCCTAAACCAAGATCTTAGACTAGAGATTAGGCGAAACAAAGCAAGTAAACAACTTTACTTCTAAGAGTTCGGGATTACAACCTTCGTAGTCCGGTCCTTCACTTCTAAAGCTCCGTGTTGAGGTCCCTTCGCTGTGATCATCGAGTATCCGGACTCTAGAGAGGCTACAGAAAAGAAAGATGCAAGCTTGCTTCCGATCTTCGATAACAAAGATGATCTACCTTGAAGAAACTCAAACCCAAGCTCTTGCTTTGCTAATCAAGTATTAGCAAAGCAAAAACCCTAATCTAAGTGGCTAGAATAGATGAGGATGATGAAATAGGAATTTATCTCTCATTCATTTTCTTTTTCTCACTTATTTTCATCACTTCACAAAAAGCTAGAAAGCCTTTCATGTAAGGAAGAAGAAGAAAGAAGATGATCAATCCTTTTGTGATGAATAATGAAACTCTAGTGAGGTTAGAAATGCAACCATGGTTGATAAAAGAAAAGATAACCATTGTAGAGAGTTAACTAGGGTTAAGGGTTTGGGTTGGGTTAAAGAATATCTCACAAAACATCAACACAAATATCTTTGCAAGAAAACAAAACAAAAGCTTCTAGAAGCTTCTAGAAAAGAATAACCCAAATAAACCCCTAACCATTTTTAATCTCCACTAATCATGTTGCATTTATAACCATACCACGTTACAATATTATATATCACATATACAATATTTATTGTAACAAAATAAAATAATACAATTAACATATATCGCATATATATCAATGTATTACCCGAGTGAGAAAAAGAATCTTTTAGTGAGCTTATATTAGTTAATGTAATTTAATATATCAAATATATAATTATACATTAAATTATCGAATCAACACTTGATCCGATAATCCGGCTATTTCACAAATAATCGACTAATATAATCTGTATCAGTTCATCGAATCAACACTTGATCCGATGACCCGGCTATATTACATATACCCGGCCGACATCTCATACCGAGGGAATCTAATACGGTATCACGTACACGTATTGTTCTCGATCCCGCACATATCATATATGTGCTCCTACTCCGTTTTTCCTAAGCCAGGAAACCTCTGTGTAGGACTCTAAAGAATCGTCAATACGCTGGCAGTAGGTGATGATCATATCAAACACCGACAAGCTGCAAGCGGTCAGCTAAACGTAACAGCCATCCAGGTATTGAGCGATCAGAAGATCAACAAGCAAGCCTGTACTTTCTCCCGTGAATCCAACCAGTAACACTCCCGTACAGTCCGGTCTCTTCGTCTGATATGTCGCATATCTCGCCTAGGGGTGGTAAATGTCAGACCCCAGTAGCTTGATAAGTCATGTCGATATAAGGTCTATAACAGTTTGAGAAACTACTGATAACACTTACAAGTAAATCTCAGCAACCCTGGCCAGGTATTTTTAGTTATAGCCAATCGAACACAGCGCAACATCAACTCCCTATACTAGACTTCACATTTCTTCTTTGCGGCACAATCGGGAAACTTAACACGGGAGAGACGAATCCCCTCCTATCGCTCATTGCCTCCATGTGATTCGGGACTGTACCCAAAATCCACCTTTTTGCACGCCCTCTTGGACGTGGTATGATGGAATTCAAAGCACAGTGGGAATCACACAAGACTCTATGACGATCTCGGGTCTACAAACTAACCTGAACCAGTATCACCAGAGAACTGCCATCTGTCGTGAGGTATAATACCATCTGGGAGTTCTCGGCGAGTCCGTCCAGTTTACCCAGTCTCCACTAGGCACCCGTATACCTTCTCTGATGTCAAACACCAATGGATATGGGATCATCCATCGCCCATCATATAGGTCAAGAAGCGCATACGCTAGTCTACTCTGGTATATCGATGCCCTGTCTCGATACACCTACGACTAGGAACATTTGAAGGATGTACTTGACGACTACACTGTCCCCACTAATATGATCCGCATCATAGTCCTGGTAGTCAAGTACTCATCCTAAGGGCTTTATCAAAATGTAACATAGAGACAATCGGAGTAGATGTTAAGATAAAGAGCAACCAGATAGCGTACTATCATGTCGAGCAAGAAAGTCCTCCCTATATATGTCCAAGCATCCACTACAATATACATCGTATGTACAGAAATGGCCTATAGGGCATACATATAACTAACAAATACTAATCGGTACCCTATGCAATATCACTGTCTCTTGCATGTACCTCTCTGCTATCTCCTTCATCGGCTGACCAACTCGAAATGGTATAAAGTGAGAAGCCTTGGTCAGACGATCTACGATAACCCATACGACCTTGTTTCCCTTTGGACTCCGCGGTAAAACTGTCACAAAGTCCATGGTTATATGTTCCCACTTCCACTGAGGAATCGGAAGTGGTTGCAACAAACCGGCCACTCTTCGATGTTCAACTTTCACTTGCTGACACACCAAGCATCTCGACACAAAACGAGCGATCTCTCGCTTTATGCCTTTCCACCAAAAGTGTTGTCGCATATCCCTATACATCTTCATACTTTCCAGATGTACCGAATACGCCAAGCTGTTGGCTTCCTTTATAACTTCTTCATGAATGTCTCTCTTTGGAACACACAATCAACTTATATACCTCAATGACCCATCTTCATAAATTAGCTAGTGTTTTCTAAGCCCGGCCTCAACTTGGCCTCGAAACTTCTGTAATCGAGCGTCTTGCAATTGCACTGCCTTGATATGATCTATCAACGATGACTGCACTTGTAACTTCTTTTTTACTGAGGTCGAACCCAAAACAATAATGGTAGTTGCATCAACTGCCCCGAAGAATCCGGTAACACGAGCTCTAACTCGAATCTCTGAAAATCTGCAATAATTTCCTTTTGTGAAGTCAGCAACATTGTCACTGGTAACCGACTCAACGCATTCGGTACTACTTTCACCTTTCCCATATGGTACTTTAAATCTAAGTCATATTCAGCCATCAATTCTAACCACCTTCACCGTCTCATGTTAAGCTCCTTCTGCTTGAACACGTACATTAGGTTTTTACGATCACTGAATACTTCGACTGTCGGGACCCGGTTCTTTCTCACGGAATAAACTGCCACATGGAACAAAGTGCCATGCCAAGTGTCATGCCAAGGGAGCGGGGGTCACCTTTTGAATCCGTGGGGGCCACCTCTTGAGTCCGTGGAACCCACTGTAGAACAATGGGGATTCTTCGAAACACATTCCAAAAGAGGACTGAACTGCATTATAAATGTAATGATACCACCCTCAATTACAATGGCGCCTTTTAAGTGAACCGGCACTACAGGAGCTTGAGAACTCCATAGTTAAGCATGCTCAAGCCAGGGAAGTTCTGGGATGGGTGACCTCCTGGGAAATGGCCCCTGGTCGGGTCCGGTTCGCCCAGAAGGAAAAAACCGTGCGGCTTCGGCCAGATTGGACAATAATCTCTGTATTGGAGGTGGGGCATGACAGAATAGTATCAGAACCGGTCTCTCAATAGTAGGTATGTGGTTCGAGGACAAACAATTGTTCAAAAGTAGGGAGGATGTCGGGATCCAGTTCTCCCTCACGGAATAAAGTGCCACACGGAATAAAGTGTCACACCAAGTGTCATGCCAAGGGGGCGGGGGCCACCTCTTGAATCCTTGTGGGCCACCTCTTAAGTCTGTAGGGCCTACTGTAGAATAATGGGGATTTTTCGGAACACAATCCGAAAGAGGACCGAACTGTTTTATAAATGTAATAATACCACTCTCAATTACAGAGGCGTCTTTTAAGTGAACCGACACTACAGGAGCTTGAGAACTTTGTAGTTAAGCGTGCTCAAGTCAGGGAAGTTCTGGGATGGGTGACCTCCTAGGAAGTGGCCCCTGGTCGGGTCCGGTTCGTCCCGAAGGACAAAATCGTGCGACTTCGGCCAGAGCGGACAATACTATGTATTGGAGGTTTTGATGTCGTTCGGTGTTACCAATGCACCCGCATAATAAGTAGTGTCTTCATAACTTTAATGCAAATATCACCACTGCTAGCTCCAAATCTTGTGTCGGATAATTCTTCTCATGTGTCCTCAATTGACTTGACGCATATGCTATCACTCGACTATGCTGCATCAAAACACATCCCAAACCTTTTCCTGATGTGTCACTATGAATAACTAAGACCCTGGAATTATCTGGATTGGTTAAAATAGGTGTGGTTATCAACACATGCTTCAATGACTCGAAAGCTTGTGCACACTTCTCGGACCAAATAAATGGTACCTCCTTTCACATCAACTTGGTCAAAGGCTTGGCTATCGAAGTGAAATCCTTTACGAACCTTCGATAATACCTTGCAAGTCCAAGGAAACTTCGGATCCCCGCTATGGTCTACGAAATCAACCAATCTTGCATTGCCGCAATCTTTTCCGGATCTACTGTGATTCCATCCCTTGATATAACATGCCCTAAGAACTTCACTTTATTGAACCAAAACTCACACTTACTTAACTTATCATACAGCTTCTCTTGCCATAGTTTCTGAAGTGTGATTCTCAAATGTTCTTCATGCTCTTCCTTGCTCTTTGAATAAACCAGAATGTCGTCGATGAATACCACCATGAACTAATCTATGTTGGTGAAAAGATTTAGTTCATTAAATCAATAAACACAACCGGTGCGTTCGTAACTCCAAATGGCATAATTAAGTACTCATAGTGTCTATATTGAGTTCAATACGCCGTCTTTCAAATATCCTCTGGCTTCACCTATACTTCATGATAACTGATTGAAGGCGCTTTCGCGCGCCGTAATTAAGTTATAAAGTTAACCGCAATACAGACGGCGACGCGTGTAGCTAGCCGCGATGTGTATGGGTCGTCTGCAGGGTGACGGTGTGTTTTACATTCTTGTTATGACGAGTTAATGCAAGGGTCAGAAATGCTCGTTTCTAACCAACGTGTTGTAAATGTAAAGTATAAGTTTGTTAGGAATAGATAGGTTAGTGTAAGTTTGGGAAGTCCGTACTCAATCCTTTGAGCCGAGCTTTACCATTGAAGCTAGAGCAATTGGCAACAACTTGGATTAGGGTGCTTAAGCACTGTATTTGTGAAATCCGGCTTATTGACCCTTGTCCGTCCGTTCTTATCTCTTGACTTTCGCCTCCGGCCAAACCGAACGCAACCGGTCACGGTTAGGGATCACCGATACCTTGGTAGGGTAGGATGCCTAAAGGAGGGCTTGCGTAAGCTTAGGCAGAGTTCAATGGAAAAATATCGTGCAAAGGAAATGAGCAAATGGAATTCCTAACTTGCATAACCATTCTCTTTCCTAACAACACCATTATTTACAAACCATTAAAACAACAAAAAGAAAGTGCAAATGAAATGAAGTAAAGGAATAACACAACATTGCAAGTAAGTAAATTGTAAGAAATAAATTGAAAGTAAGTAAAAGAGATAGAAAATACTAAGAACCCAAAAGCACAAATGAAAGCTTCATTAATTCCAAGTGATGATACAAATCTTGAGTTCAATAACCAAAACTTAAATTTGCAAGCTCAATGAAGAGGTTGCAAGGTCAAGAGAAGGCAAGGAACTCAAGGCAAACTAGCTATGTACAAGACTTCAAAATGAAAAAGAAAACAAAGAGTAAACTCTAGCTCAAGTATATCCTACTACAAAAGTATGAGTGTGAATTCCCTTTCCCTTGCTCACTGATCTGTATTTATAGGCCCGAAATAAGATTAAAAAAACAATAAAAATAAGATAATGTGACAGCAAGGGATGAACAGAAGAAAATAGGGGATAATTGGGCAATAAAATACCGGTGGCGTCGGATATTTTGAACATTTCGCCGGTCGAATTCTTGGCAAATGGGCTCGTGTTTTTTCTGTGATGTTGTGTTCTCTCGACAATACCACTGGTGATGTTTGATTTGTCTATATGAACCTAGTCTGCATTCTGGGATTTGGAGGAAAACATGTAGCTTTATATGATATCACAACTTTTTGCATTTATCATTCATGTCCCCATGTGTTCCTACTACTTGCACAAGTCATCATTTGTGTGCCAACTTGTGTAAGGCAGCCCCCTAGGTCCATGCATCACAAAAGGTGTTCACACTTGTATGTGTTGGACCATTTTAGATAAAAAGTGTGTACACATGCATGTTGCAAAAAGAAACTCTTTGGATATCGATCGGTTTTCTGTTTCGGTTGCAATGTAGACTCACAAATGACATATCCGTGATTTTGAGTGTGTTTTCAGTATTTTGTCACGAATACCTGTAATCTGTATTTACTGAGCAGACACTGGTTAATAGTACCGATAAATAACAAAATAGATAATAAATGAGTGGTATTGAAATGCAGTTTTCTGTGATAAACAAATACCCCCCAAACTTATCTTTTGCTCGTCCCGAGCAAAACAAAATCCTAGCCTCACTTTCGCAGGGAACGCGATTGCACTGAGCTCATGCAATAAGCCGTTACGCTTTCGGGTGTCCCTAGTAGGAGGAGTGTTGTCTCCTGAGGGTTTTCAGCGGATTACACCCACAAAATCCCATCAAGCTAGTTTCACAAGTTTAATATCGATTCTACTCCTACAGTTTAGTATTTAGATTAGAAATTCTATCATCCTAAGTTAGAAATATTCAGCCCTTATGTTTCACGCCTCCTATTTATTCAACCTCAGATCCTATATGATTTTACAGTTTAGAAAGATCTCGGTTTCTCTTGAGTTTTCCTTCTAAAGTGTGGTCTCCAATCAGGGATTTTTATCACTTTTATGGAAAAAATAAGTTTTATTCTTTATTCCTATCTTTCTTCCAAACATCGATTGTATACCCCTACGTGTGTTTAAAATTTCACCCTTACGCTTAAGAATTCAATTCAAGCTATAGTACCCTTGCCCTAATACCTAATACAACTTCTTTTCGTTAATGATGGACGGTTTTGCTTACACACCTTTCTTGCGACTATTAATGCTTCGTGAGGCACTAACAACCGATTAGTGAATGTGTGAGCTTAATGCGTAAATAGCAGTTTCCAGGTCTTGACTTTACTTAATTTTTTCTCTTTTTTTTCTTTATTTTTCTTTTTCAAGACCGGATATATTTTTCAATGATACTTTTTTGGTGGTTAGCTTTAAATACCGTTTTTTCATTCATACTAGGTTTTCAGGCAAGAGTATTTCTAGGTATTCTCTACTATCCCAAGTTTCAAGGTGGGTGTATGTGCAGTTTGTAGGATATATACTTTCTAAATTTAGACTCAAGAATAGAAACTATTTTTCAGACTTATCCTTCAGTAACGCTTTCAATACTTTCTCTTCATCTCGACTTAACTCAATAACTGAATTCAAGATTACCTACTTCTAAAAAAGCTGCATGGATGTATAATTACCAAGGTTAAACAGAAGGAGGGTTATTTTTAGGGGTTTTAATTCATAAGCCTAGGATTTAGTTATTTCTAACGTATCAACTAAACTTTTCGGAAATAAAATCTAAGTTATCCTATTAGCTAACTTGACGACAAAGTTTTTATATTTTTGTAAAAATTTTCGATTTTTATGGGTTAATAAATAAGTAAGCAAATGCAAAATATACACATGAATGCGAAGGTAGAAAGCTTACCGAGCACACCCCCAAACTTAAACGTGACAGTGGCCTCACTGTCAGGCTACACCAAGAGGGTCAAAATTGTTGGCGCTCCTCTGTTTTTTTTTGTTTTTTTATCTTTTGTTTTTATATAAAACAAAAAGCAAACCAAAAAAATATATACATAAAAAGATCCTCCCCAATCTTAAGTGAAACGGTATTTCCACTGTTTAAGCATTAATGTTCAGAGTTAGAGAGGAGAACAGTTTCAATCTATATAAGGCTTTACACAGGCCAAAAGTTAGCACCAACCATTCAAAAATTTTATCGTGATAGTGTGCATGTTGGTGAAATAATGCGGAGAGGAAAGAAATGGAGAATACGTGAGACCGTATGGGGATAGAAGCGGTATATGGTCCCGGTATATGAGAAGAAGAATGGCGGAAGTGAAAATGAAATGGAATACGAACTTGAGGGTGAAAATAGAGTGAATAAATGAATACAATTTGTAATGACCAATGCGTAAAAAGAGGTTGTACTAATCTATTAACCTGTCGAGAAATGGGATCAAACCTCTCAAGATTCGTGAGAAAACATGGGTAGACCGAACTTGGTAAACCAGACACAGAAAATGAAAGTGATACGGTGTCTTGCGAGGTGGGAACGATGGAAAGGATGAGAGGAAGTGATCGAGGAATAGTATCGGTTAAAGATTCAGGAGGGTGTACACAGTCAATGGAAGGGATAGGATGAATTGGAAAATTCGATCCATCTTTTAAAACCGGTTCATTCTCAATTCTATCTTCATAATTCTCTTCAAAATTAAGCTTATCCATGCATTTATCATCATCAATATCAAGACGCATATGGAGTTCGGGTAAAACAGTTAATGACTCTGGATGATGTCCACACAGAAGTGAAAGGACATGATGAATTGGTGAGAAAACTCCATCCAAAACTGCGTGTTCATCATCCAAAATATTCCCAGCGTCAATATCCTCAATCAAGTGAAAATCAATTTTCTCTGACACCTCATCAAAAACATGAATTTCAGTCAATTGTGGTTGTAGAATAGAGGTGTAGAGGTCAAAGGGATTGGGTATGGTTTCACTTAACAGGGTCCCTTTACAATCCGGTAAATCAAACATTACAAAGTCGCACAACTTATTAAACATTATATCTTCAATTGGTGAATCGTTTGGGACACTCGATAGACTTTCGAAACTAGAGTTGTGGAATTCAACTTGGAACGAGTAGGTTTGATTTGGAAGGGTGTACTGCTCACTCTCACTACTCAAATTCTCAATCTATCCTATCGCCTCATCATACATTGGAAAATTTGGAGCTAGTTAGAAACTAGCCACCGGTTCGTTAGGTTGTATGAAGGCGGCCATGAACGCATTCAAATCCATCATCTGTTGGCATGACGCTACCCGAAATTCTTCCAATGACTATTCTAGACTAGACATGTGTTGTGGAGGGGTTTCAGTAAAAGATTCAAAGTTGTTTGGATGCGTGAAACTCCCAAATGGCTGTTCAGAAGCAATGTCTAGGGAAGGTGCAAAATTCGGGTAGGATTGGTTGGAATCGAATGGTTGGACAGGAATAAGATCAATGTTATGATAAGGAGGTGAATGGAATTGTTGATCAAAAGAATTGGAACTGGTGAAAGGAGTGAAATATTGGCTACAAGATTGTTCAATTCGGTCGGCAATGGAGATCGGTCTTGGAGTCGGAACATGACTCTCAAAAGGGGTATCAACGTAAGAAGTCGAAGGAGGTTGAAACAGCTGATATAAAGTGGATTGCGGAGTCCAGTTATTTGTCCTAGATGCATCTATCTGATCTTTCAAAGAGATTTTGGGCATGGAGGGATCGTTCGATGTTCGACCAAAGCAAGAACCGTAGGAAGTAATGTCTGGTTGTGGGTACCAAAGTTCGGCAAGAGTTGGTCTATGTGGGGTACCCATGATATGAACAGGAGAAAAAGAGGAAAAGGAGATGAAAAAGAATGTGTTTTTCTTTATATGTTAGTTATCAATAAAAGTATGAAATACACATACAAAAAAAATTAATCACGACACAATACCACACGCCTAATCGGTCTAGGGTTCACCTAGGTCAACTAGACCTGCTCAAGAACTTGATTGTTGAAGTAAAACTGTGTTGAAAAACGAGCTCAAGATATACTGATCATGAGGCGAGGTAAGTGCAGAGATGAAGGGAGGTTTTCCAATGCTTTCGCGAAGTTCCTTAATTAGATAACCCTTTCTCTTTTGGCGGTTTCGCCTTGAACAATTTCCTAGACACCCCGTGAATGATAAACCGTTAAGCTGTGTTCTAAACAAAGTTAACTTCTCCTAATGAGCGCAAAGTCCTTAACGGCTTAAAATCTAGTTTCTTTTAAAATTTGTGCGGGTAAACGTTATGCTCAATTTCGTGATTTGTGGGCCACGGAAAAGGTGGTGAAATCCTTTACCATATGTTGTGGGGTTCGCTTGCCCTTAAGTCCATATTAATGGATGCAATGCATAAGTTAATGAAAAAGTTATTCAATGTATCAAACAATCGTTTTTTATGTTTAGGCACGGCGCTGCAACAATTACGGGTTAATCACTTTTGGCGTTTGACAGTGAACTTGCAAAGAGTTTTGCAAAGATAGTATATTGGATGCGTCGGATTTGAGAAAAAAAGTGTTATGAAATATGTACCGATAAGTTTTCGGGTTAAGGAATCCTCTTTGAATTGAATCCGTCTAGCTTGAAAAGTTTGCTTGCGCGGGTCAAACTACTCGGATCTTTGGCACGGTACTTCGCAATTACCTTAACTTTGAATGTACACTTTGCTCCACACGATCGCAGTTCGCAAATCCTTCAAAATCTACAAATGTCGGAAAAACGGATTTTTAGTGCGAAAAAGCGATATGAATGCCCAAACTCCTGCACATATATAATTAAAAAAATCAAACAATAAAATTGGGACGATAATATAACATTGGAGCACAGAGAAAAAATTTGGAGCAAATGGGGAAGAAAAATCCGGCGGCGCTGGGTTTTAGAGGGATCTCGCCGGTCTTCCTTGGGAGTTGGGGCTCCAACTTTCTTCTGATGTCTCAGTGTTCTACTAGTGCCTCAATGTTATTGTTTAATTTTTCTAATTAGCACCAGAATGGTAGCAGGTCCGATTTCCAGAGAACAAAAAGTTAGAATTGTTAATTTTTTTTTAGTTTTGAATTTTGATTATTTTTTAGAATGGTGTTAGAATTATAAACAGGATATAAAGAGATTAACCCGAAATAACAGGAATATAAACGTTACTGTCTCCTTGGAAACGACGCCATTTGATTGAAGGCGCTTTCGCGGGCCGTATTTAAGTTCTAAAGTTAACCGCAATCAAGACGGCGTCGCGTGTAGCTAGCCGCGATGAGTACGGGTCGTACGCAGGGAGACGGTGCGTTTTACGTTCTTGTTATGACGAGTTAATGTAAGGGTCGAAAATGTTCGTTTCTAACCTATGTGTTGAATATGCAATGTATAAGTTTGTTAGGAATAGATAGGTTAGTGCAAGTTAGAGAAGTCCGTACTCAATCCTTTGAGCCGAGCTTGACCATTGATGCTAGAGCAGTCGGCAACAACGTGGATTAGGGTGCTTAAGCACAGTATTTATGAAATCCGGATTATTGACACTTGTCCGTCCGTTCTTGTCTCTTGACTTTCGCCTCCGGCCAAACCGAACACAACCGGTCACGGTTAGGGATCACCAATACCTTGGTAGGGTAGGGTGCCTAACGGAGCGCTTGCATAAGCTTTGGGTGGAGTTCAATGGGAAAATATCGGGCAAAGAAAATAAGTAAATGGAATTCCTAACAACATAACCATTCTCTTTCCTAACAACACCATTATTTACAAACCATCAAAACAACAAAAAGAAAGTGCAAATGAAATGAAGTAAAAGGAATAATACAATATTGCAAGTAAGTAAATGGAAAGAAATAAATTGAAGGTAACTAAAAGAGATAGAAAATACTAAGAACCTAAAAGCACAAATGAAAGCTTTATTAATTCCAAGTGATGATACAAACCTTGAGTTCAATAACCAAAACTTAAACTTTCAAGTTCAATGAAGAGGTTGCAAGATCAAGAGAAGGAAAGGAACTCAAGGCAAACTAGCTATGTACAAGACTTCAAAATGAAAAAGAAAAAAAAGAGTAAACTCTAGCTCAAAGTATATCCCACTACAAAAGTATGAGTGTGAGTCCCCTTTCCCTTTCTCACTGATCTGTATTTATAGGCCCAAAATAAGATTAAACAAACAATAAAAATACGATAATGTGACAGTAAGGGATGGACAGAAGAAAATAGCGGCTAATTGGGCAATAAAAGACCAGCGGCGCTGGATATTTTGAACATTTCGCCGGCCGAATTCTTAGCAAATGGGCTCATGTTTGTTCTGTGATGTTTTGTTCTCTCGATAATTCCACTAGTGCTGTTTGATTTTTCTATATGAACCTGGTCTGTATTCAGGAATTTGGAGGGAAACATGTAGCTTTATATCATATCGCAACTTTTTGCATTTATCATTCATGCCCCCCATGTGTGCCTACTACTTAAACAAGTCATCATTTGTATGTGCTAACTTGTGTAAGGCAGCCCCCTAAGTTCATGCATCACAAAAGGTGTTCACACTTGTATGTGTTGGACCATTTTATATAAAAAGTGTGTACACATGCATGTTGCAAAAAGAAACTCTTTGGATATCGATCGGTTTTCTGTTCCGGTTGTAGTGTCGGCTCACAAATGACATATCTGTGATTTTGAGTGTGTTTCCAGTATTTTATCATGAATACCTGTAATCTGTATTTACTAAGTAGACATTGGTAAATAGTACCGATAAATAGAAAAACAGATAATGAATGAATGGTATTGATATGCATTTTTCTGTGATAAACAATAATCCGATCGCAAATCCGACTTCGAGAACACCCTTGCGCCGCTTAGTTGATCAAACAATTCGCTTATGCGAGAAATTGAGTACTTGTTCTTGATGGTCAACCGATTTAGCTCTCGGTAATCGATGTGCATTCGCCTCGTGCAATTTTTCTTCTTGACCAATAAAACTGAAGCTCCCTAAAGTGAACCACTGGTGAGAATCCAACCTTTCTACAATAATTTGGTAACTTACTTCTTCATCTCTTCTAGTTCCCCTGGTGCCATTGGGTAATAAGAATTAGAAATTGGCGCTACTCCTGAAATCAGATCAATTGCAAACTATACATCTCGCTTCGGATGTAAACCTGAGATGTCTTCGAATACATCCATGAATTCCCAAACTACCGCCGGTGCTTCCTCCTTGCTCACCTCCAACATCAATAAAACCGCCTTCGTTGGCTTAGCTCTAAAATCAACCGGCCCGATGGATCTACTGCCTCCCAAGAATTCAAACTCCGGATGACTAGAAATTTGGAACGTCATTTTCTTTGCTCTGCAATCTATGTGAGCGTGAAATGTGCCAAGGAAGTCCATCCCTAAGACAACATCATAACTGCCGGTATTAATGACTAAGAAATCCGCAAACAAATCCCGTCCACAAACTACAACGGAACAATCCTTGCAATCCCTACTAGGAATAATTTTACCATTCCCAGTATGCATGTCCTAACTACTAGATAAAGTTGTGTATGGGATAGAGTGTGCACCAATAAAATTGGACGACATAAAACAATGGAATGCGCCCGAATTAAATAGAGCTATTGCGAGAAAACTACAAACTAATAGGATACCTGTAACCATATCTTCCGAAGCTTCTGCCTCCTTAGCCGTCAGGGTGAAATCCCGTCCCTGATTTGTCCCTTGAGTAATCTGTCTTTATCCAAAATCCTGCTTCTGCGGTGCTCTCAGAGCATCGCCCTTCATTTGAACTCTCGACGGACAAGTGTTGACCTGAAGGTCAGTAGCTCCACAAGCTAGGCATTGTCCAAGCTTCCTCTGACATTCTTTCTGAACGTGGCCCGTTCGCCGACAGAAATCATAAATCAGGTTCTTCTGAGTTGAAACAAACTGCCTCTTCATAAGAATTATCCAATGTCTCCTAATTGTAATACCTCTACATTTTAAAGGTCTAGTTGGTGTATGTATTGTCTTCCGTGCTGGAACATCTTGCTGAGGTATACCATTTTCTCTCTCTCTCTGCAAGTTTCTTTTGTTCTTTAGCCACCATGAGAACCTTAGAAAAGGTAACCGATCATAATGATGTAATATGCTTCTGTATCTCTACATCAAGACTACGTAGAAAACGTCATGCTCTACCAGCCTGATTTACCACCAATGGCCCTACAAGTCGACTGAGCCAGGTCCACTCGGCCACATGAGCGTCTACCGATCCGCCATTCTGCATTACACCGATGAACTTTTATTCCATTTTCTCCCTAGCATATTGCAGAAAGAACTTCTCCAAGAAACTCCAAGTAAAAGCCACCCAGCTAATCGTCTTCGCCGAATATGTCTCCTCTACCAGCCCCATTAACGAGCATAGTCAACTATCTAGATGCATACTACATCTACTCTCTTCTCTTTTGGGATCTGAGCAACAATCAAAAGATTCTACATTTCCATAAGCCACTTCTTTGCCTCAATAGATTCCTCCAATCCTGCAAAGGTTGTCAAACTGAGCTTCCTAAATCCACATCCGTACCCTCACACTGAACCTGCCTAGGAACTTCTTCCCTCTCAACTGTGATGGTAGCAGTCAGTTGGGTCATCCTCAAGCCCTCCTGGAACAACTCCGCCTGTTATTGTATCAAATTGGCATGCCGCTGTTGATTTTCCAGCATACCTTGCATGATGCCAAGCATCCCGACACTATCAGTAGGTGGAACTGGTGGATTCCTTCTTACTATAATTCTGTAGTCACGCACGAACGACGAGGATTAGTAATAGAAAAAGATTCAATAAAAACAAGGGATTCAATAATTTCAATAACAAAGCAAAAAATGTGGCAAAACATGTTCCTATAATTCAGGGTTTCCAGGTCAATGTATTGGATACAATACCAAACTACAATTTGAATCAAGCCCAGCTAACCTAAACTTATTCTCTGATACCAAAAAAACCTTATCACGCCCCGCTTCCCAAGATACGCTAAATAACGGAAGGAGATTCGGCCAGTTATACTACCTACGGTAAAGAAACATCCTGCCCATAATCATATTAAGGCTGCCATGTAGTAAATCAAGCACAATGGAATATATATATCTAACTATCACATGTTCAATATCCACAATAAACACTAATAGAATCAATAGCGGAAGCAATAAGGAAATATAAAGTTTCAATACGATCCAAGGAAAATAAAACAATAATAGTAGTTGTCCCTTATGGGCTCACAAAAGTTCCAATAAAAGTTCTATACAAGAAAAATAACTAGCCCATAAAATAACTGTAACATTTCAGAAAATATAAATTATTATTTTTGGAATTTAATATTAAAATAATATATTTCCTGAAAACTGCCCGATTTGAGAAATTGGGGTTTTCGGAAAAGGGTATAAATATATATCAATAATTGTGAAATAAATGGAGATTAAAATTATTTATTCATTTAAATATAAATTTAAAGGATTTGGCATTTTTTTAAAATTTATTATATGCAGTTTAAATAAAAACCCGATTAGTGCACTGCTAATTGCAATTAAGCCAAATACGTATTTCTACAGTTTTCATGGTTAGTGCACCATGACATATTTCATTTGGTTACATGTTCATTTGTGTTGTTTTATGTTATGTTTTTTTTTATGGTGAGAAAAGAATTGAGAGGAATGATTGAGGAGTGAGAGGGGGGACATAATGATGAGAGTAAGCATGCTTGGAGAGAGAGAGAGAGAGAGAGAGAATAGGTAAGAGAGAGAGGGGGGCTGCCTCTATTCTCTTTCCCCCACCATTTTCACCTCCTTCTTCATCTTCCTCAAGCTCACCTCCCTCCACCTTCAACCCTAGATCCATCTCAAAATACTCCTCAAAACCGTATATCCCTTTCACAAAAAATGATCACCTCCTCACCCTCATCACATTGGACCAAGAAAAGTTAGATTTTGAAGACTTGGGACTTCTACGGTTTTGCTTGGTGGCATCCATGATGTTAGTTATATGTATGCCCTAGAGGCCGATATTGTACATACGATGTATATTGTAATGGATGCTTGGACATATATAGGGAGGACTTTCTTGCTCGACATGATAGTACGCTATCTGATTGTACTTTATCTTAACATGTACTCTGATTGTCTCTATGTTACATGTTGATAAAGCCATTAGGATATGTACTCGACTACCGGGACTATGATGAGATCATACTAGTGGGGCCACGATAGTCGACCAGTATATCCTATAACTGTTCCTAGTCGAGGGTGTATCAAGAGAGGGCATCGATACACCAGAGTAGACTAGCGTATACGCATCTTGACCCATATGATGGGCGATGGATGATCCCATATCCATCGGTGTTTGACATCAAGGATGGTGTATGGGTGCTCAGTGGAGACTGGGTATACTGGACGGACTCGCCGAGAACTCCCAGATGGTATTATACCTCACGTCAGATGGCAGTTCTCCGGTGACACTGGTACAGAGTAGTCTGTTGACCCGAGATCGTCATAGAGACTTGTGTGATTCCCACTGTGCTTTGATTTCCATCATACCACATCCAAGAGGGCGTGCAAAAAGGTGGCTTTTGGGTACAGTCCCGAATCACATGGAGGCAATGAGCGATAGGAGGAGATTCGTCTCTCCCGGTATAGGGAGTTGATGTCGTGCTGTGTTCGATTGGCTATAACCGGAATTCCCTGGCCAGGGTTGCTGAGGTTTACTGGTAAGTGTTATCAGTAGTTTCTCGAACTGTTATAGACCTCATATTGACACGACTTATCGAGCTACTGGGGTCTGACGTTTACCACCCCTAGGGGAGATATGTGACATATCAGACGACGAGACCGGACTGTACGGGAGTGTTACTGTTTGGATTCACAGAAGAATGTACATGCTTGCTTGTTGATCTTCTGAGTGCTCAATACCTAGGTGGGTTGCTGAGATTTACTGGTAAGTGTTATCAGTAGTTTCTCGAACTGTTATAGACCTCATATTGACACGACTTATCGAGCTACTGGGGTCTGACGTTTACCACCCCTAGGCGAGATATGTGACATATCGGACGACGAGACCGGACTGTACGGGTGTGTTACTGTTTGGATTCACAGAAGAATGAACAGGCTTGCTTGTTGATCTTCTGAGCGCTCAATACCTGGGTGGCTGTTACGTTTAGCTGACCGCTTGCAGCTTGTGGGTGTTTGATATGATCATCACCTACTGCCGGCGTATTGACGATTCTTTAGAGTCCTACACAGAGGTTTCTTGGCTCAGGCAAAACGGAGTAGGAGCACATATGTGATATGTGCGGGACCGAGGATAATACGATATGAAATACCGTATTCTATTCTCGCGATATTTGATACCAGCCGGGTCATCGGATCAAGTGTTGATTCGATGAATCGGTACAGATAAATATTTGTCGGTTATATGCGATATAGCTGGATTGTCGGATCAAGTGTTGATTCGATAATTTAATGTATAATAATATATATGATATATTAAATTACATTAACTAATATTTGCTCACTAAAAGATTATTTTTCTCACTCGGGTAATACATTGATATATATGCGATATATGTTAATTGTATTATTTTATTTGGTTACAATAAATATTATATATGTGATATATAATATTGTAACATGATATGATAACTAATGCAACATGTTTAGTATAGATTAAACAAAATTAGGGTTTGATTTGGGTTAATACTTTCTAGATGATTCTAGAAGGTTTAGTTTTGTTTTGTGAAAGATATTTTGTGGTGACTCATTCTTAACCTAACCCAAACCCTAGACTTTGTTAATTCTCTATAATGGTTTATTCAACCATGTTTGCAGTATTCATCATATTTTATTTTTCATTATTCATCACAAAAGGTTTCATGTTGATTGTTAATCTTCTTCCTTCTTTCTTTCATAGAAAAAGCTTTCTAGCTTTTTCAAGGTAATGAAAAATGAGTGAATAAATGAAAATAAAAGAGAGCAAAAATCCTACTTCATCATTCTCATCTATCATTGCCCTTTAGATGAGAGTGTTCACTTCATTTAGTGAGTGTAAGCTTGTGTTAATGAAACTTCAAGGTAGATCATCTTTGTTATCGAAAATCGGAAGCAAGCTTGCATCTTTCTCTTCGCGGAGCCTCTCGAGAGTCCGGAACACGATGATCGCAGCGAAGGGACTTCAACACGGAGCTTAAGAAGTGAAGGACCGGATCTACAAAGGTTGTAATCCCTCTCACTTAGTGTTAAAGTGTTTAACATGCTAGTTTTCGCCTAATCCCTAGTTTAAAGATCTTGTATCGGGTTCTTCGGCACGGCTAATTTTTAAATCGGGCATGGTTGATACCTCGTAGACCCTTGTGCATGTGCCCAACAACCCTACAGTGGTATCAGAGCCAAGATAGAGTTTTAGGAAAAGTCTGAGCAAAGTTTAAAGTCCTATCGAACCCGAAATACCCGGCTTATACCCCTCTCTGTACATTTTCTAAAAATGTGATTTTTTCTGTATTAAAAATGCTCAGAAAAACAAGCAGGAAAAACTAAGAATTACTGTGAAGTACGGTCCACTAAATCAATTATTTGACTGCGGAACCGCGGCCAAAATTTAGACTTAGTCCCTCATATTTCATGTATTTATTATTAGGTCCTTTCTTGTCATTTTTTATGGGAATTTTTTAATTCCACTCAAGTGTTGAGTTTTCTAGGGTTGTATTGGGGACTTGTTGATTCGATCGGATAATTTAATTTCGTTTAACTTTTTTCCGGATAATTTTAGAAACTGTTAAAAAGTTCGAACGGATATCAATAACTCACTTTTTCCCCTGTCGGAAAATTTTCAAAAGTTGGATTTTTTTCTCGAGTTTAAAACTTTCTAAGTCGTGCAAGTAATGCGGTGGACCCTCTAGAAGACAACAAACCTTAACTCGATTATGTGACCGTCTTGAACTGCCTCTAAACTTTAGCTCTGTCTTATAACAATTATAAGTTGGAGCGGGACCAACGTTTCCCAGCTCAGTATAACAAGCGGGTTCGTTCAATATATCCGTATTATTATCTTGATTAAGGCATGACATGGTCGCTACCTGGAGAGAGAGAGAAGAAAACACTCTGCGTGCGCTCTTGCAAGATCAGATTGGTTATTATTTTATCTAATCAGGATGGCTCTCACCGTTTTTATCAAATCTTCCTTCAAACCCTAAAAGGAAAGACTAGCCGGGATTAATTACACTCTACAAGTTCGCCAATCTTTCAGCCAGGCCAGTGTCGGTACTTTGAGGGAGGTTCCCCATGCTTTCGCACGGACCTAATTAAAGTAAACCTCGTTTTCCCAGAGGCGTAACCCCGTTGACACCTTTCTAGACACCTACTTGATCGGCTAAGTGTAATGTGTAAAACTCTTCCAGGAGTAACAATTACTCGTAGTGGGTATCGGGATCCAACTATCTCATAGAAGGTCTGCAATCTCATTGCAAATTTCAACACTTGAAATTCCCGATAATTTTGCCCCTAACGTGCTATGACCTTGACGAAAGCCAACAAACCATAGCCCGCTAGTCAAGTTCAACCCGTACATTTCTTGATTGAATCAAACCCACCCGCACGACCCTTGACGAAAGCCAACAAAGCCGTACGACTACCCTAATACAATCGCATCATTTGCAGCAGATAAACAGCATATAGCTACCGCACACTGCATCTTGACGAAAGCCAACAAATGCAGCACGAATACTATATACAACCTATCTGAAATGATGGAGGGCTACGACAGGTTTTTCTGAAAACCTATTGCGTAATGAACTTGATATCGTTTTAGAATCAAATGATTTTAAAATGGAATGTTTTTTAGGCTTTTCTAGTTTTGCTAAAGGGGTCACTCCCGGTGAAGGGATCGTCGGCCCTTTCCTCATCGAATAAGGTGCAGGATATATCATATATACCGCTGTGCAAAGCAAAAAACTATAGAAGCAATCAAAAGACAAACCGAGGGTTGTAGCATCTGCTAGTTATAGCTAAAGGAGTCACTCCCGGTAAAGGGATCTCGGTACTTTCCTTATCGAATAAGGTGCAGGATGTTCTACAAGGAACACCGCGATGCAAAGCAAGAACTGTAGCTACCTGTTTTTGAAAATTCGATTCCACAAAATCTTTAGGTTTCTTTTTCTTTCATTAATCATATTAATGAAGTCCCATCATTTAAATCACCTAAACATCACAGATAAATACGACGTACACTTATGCCATCCGCATTCGCCTCGATGTCCTCTCGTGCACCGTTAGGTTAGGTAACTAACGACAGAGCGGGGCAGGGCTAGCGCGAGTGCAAAACATAAGTAACGTCTATATAATATATCATATATACTATATACAGTATTTATCACAGAACATCAAATGATCACATCACAGATATAGCAGCAGAAGAAACATATGAAATATTGGATATACTAGGACGTCCGTGTTTTTAATACAAGCCTGTATAAAACACGGATTCCACGGTCACGATGAATAGCCAAACCCACACCCCTAGACCCCTACGAGAGCGGCAAGCAACCCTACCAATTCTAGAGTTAGGAGACCCGGACTCGACTCCTCGAGTTGGTCTCCCACTGGACTCCAGAACCCGGTTACTTGTGCCCTCCTCCTTGGGTCTATCCTAGTGCGGAAAAGTAAATAACATACAAAGGTGACAACTTCCGCAACCTGGAAGTGCCCCAATAAAAGAATATTACATACAAGTTTTTTACATGAATAAAAATGAAAAAACACTCATCTCACATAAAACCCCCGGCTATTCAAACACGACGATCCAATATAACATATCCAGCAACACATAACATCACATGTCATCAACGTAAGTAAACATGCGTATCCCAATTGTCGTTGACATATAGCAACGAAACCGGCGATATCACATATTACACTTACGGTCGCAGAAAAGAAAGTCTAAAACTACAACATTTGGAATCCGCAACCTCCTTAGACATCGCATGCCTAATCAAATGAATTCCTTAGACATCACATGCCTAACAATTATAAACCCCGCATTTTAGTCTCTATATCGAAAACACTTTTCAATATCTAGTCGGGCAATTCAACAAGATTCCCGATAAACTGATCGAATGCTCGTCACAAACTTCAGTAGACGGCCGCATCCCCGATACCGTCGACGAAGTGCACCAAGGCGGAACACCGCTACCGAGAGCACCCGAAAGGATGCTTTCGGCGACGGGGTTCTCCTACAGTCAATTGGTCGGGGCTAAGGGGTGTAACTGTCCATTAAGTTTATCGGCGAGTATCCGCGTACGCTACGTGATTGCGACGGACTTTTGATCACATCAAAATTCCGTGGCAACCAATCAAGTGAGACTAAAGTGCTATGTTTATAACATCCAAATCAGTTATCTCATAACTACTTGTGGATTCCAAATATTGTATCACATTCCAGATAAATAGAAAATGTTAAACTTTCCGATCGAACAATCAAACACCCAAGTTTTTCCCGAAACAGCTCAACACATGAAATAAGTTTAAAAACATCCACTTCATGGCTCAGTACCAAAGGTCCAGCCATAGAAGGGTCAAGCCAACGCCTCACATGTGGCACGCCGTATTGCCCCAAACCCGAAGGTTCAAAGGGCAGTTCAAGACGGTCACATAATCGAGTTAAGGTTTGTTGTCTTCTAGAGGGTCCATCGCGTTACTTGCACTACTTAGAACGTTTTCAAACTACGGAAAAATCCAACACTTGGAAATTTTCCGGCAGGGGAAAAATTGGGTATTTATATCCGGTCGAACTTTTTAACATATTCAAAAATTATCCGGAAAAACACATAGACGAAGTTAAATAAACCGATCGAATCACTGAATCCCCAAAACAACCCAGAAAATTCAACTGTTGAATATAAGTTAAAATTACCCAGAAAACACAGGAACCAATATAGGACATTACGGAGCAAAGAATGGACAAAGAAGCTACAGTGTTGCCGCGGAACCGCCGCGCAACCTAGGGTACGGCCGCGGTTCCGCGGCTGCTTGATGGAGTTGGGCCCACGTATTGCACAGTAATTCTTACAAAACCCTTCTGATTTTTCTGCATATTTTTAATTCAGAAAATTCCACAGTTCCAGAAAATGTACAGCGAGGGGTATTGGATTAGGGTTACGGGTTCGAACGGACTTCTAACTTCGTCTACGATTCGCCTAAAGCTCTAGCTAGGCTCTGATACCACTGTAGGGTTCCTAGGCACACTCAAGAGGTTCCATAAGGCATCAACCATGCCAAACAAAAAAATTTCAGTGCCGAGAAACCCTAATATAGACCGTTAACTAGAAGTAAAGGCGAAACTACACGCAAGCAAACAAGTTTTCTAATAAGTGAAAGGGATTACAACCTTTGTAGATCCGGTCCACCACTTCTTTAGCTCCGTGTTGACGTCCCTCCGCTGCGATCATCAGGATCCCGGACTCTAGCAATGGTTTCGTCGGAGAAATGAGCGGGCTAGGTCGTTGACTTCGAGGCCGAAGATGATCTACGTCGGGGAGACTCAAACTCAAGCTATTCCTTCACTTGGTCAAAAACTTTGTGAAAAGAACACCCTATACTACATGGCAAGTGGTAGAGGATGAAGAAATAGGAAGTAGGTTCACTTTAGAATTGGATTTCTCACTCTTTTTCTCATGGCACCATTGGAGCTCTCAAGCTTTTGTGAGCTTGATGAAGATGAAAAGGAAGAAAGAATCATATGAATTAAAAGAATAATATGAATACTTATCCTTTTAATCATGGAACCATGGTTGAGTTAAGCCCTCATGCTTAACTCATGTAGAGAATTAACCATAGCATAAGGTTAAGGGTTGGGTTAGCTAATATCTTAAGCAAATGACAAAGAGAGTTGACTTTGTCAATGTTTATCAAGTTTCATGAAGCTTGATAACTTTGACCAAAGTCACACTCTTTTGTTATATGCTTAGGAAAATAGTAAACCCTAATCTAACCTTGATTTGGTTCAAGTCTCATACACACAACTTGTTTGTATCATCAAGCATGATACAAACATGTACACTTGCATATATCACATGTAAACAATGCGCACATTCAAGTGAGAAAATCAATCTTAAGTGAACCAATACTAGTTAATGTAAAGTAATATATCAAATATATAATTATACATTAAATCATTAAATCAACACTTCATTTAACGATCCGGTCATATCGCATATAACCGACTAATATCTAGTGTATCAATGTATCGAATCAACACTTGATTCGGTAACTCGGCTATATCACATATAACTGACCGATGATACAAATCGCGAGAATAGAATACAGTATCACTTACCGGTATTATTCTCGGTCCCGCACATATCTCATATGCGCTCCTATTTCATTTCGCTTGAGCCAGGAAACCCCTGTGTATGACTCTAAAGACCCGTCAATACGCCGGCAGCAGGTGATGATCATATCAAACACCCACAAGCCGCAAGCGGTCTGCTAAACATAACGGCCACCCGGGTATTGAGCGATCAGAAGATCAATAAGCAAGCCCGCTCACACTCCTGTGAATCCAACGAGTAGCACTACCGTACAGTCCGGTCTGTTCGTCTGATATGTCGCATATCTCGCCTAGGGGTGGTCAACGTTAGACCCCAATAACTCGATAAGTCATGTCGATATGAGGCTCATAACGGGTCGAGAAACTACTGGTAACACTTACCAATAAATCCCTAAAACAGCCTTGGCCAAGGACTTCCTGTTATAGCCAATCGAATACTGCGCAACATCAACTCCCTATACCGGGAGAGACGAAACCCCTCCTATCGCTCATTGCCTCCATGTGACTCGGGACTGTACCCAAAAACCACCGTTTTGCATGCCCTCTTGGACGTGGTAAGGTGGAAATCAAAGCACAGTGGGAATCACACATGACTCTATGACGATCTCGGGTCTACAGACTAACCTGCACCAGTGTCACCAGAGAACTGCCATCTGACGTAAGGTATAATACCATCTGGGAGTTCTCGGCGAGTCCGTCCAGTGTACCCAGTCTCCACTGAGCACCCGTATATCATCTCTGATATCAAACACCAATGGATATGGGATCATCCATCGCCCATCTATATGGGTCGAGAAGCTACACGCTAGTCTACTCTGTTATATCGATGCCCCGTCTCGATACACCCACGACTAGGGACTTTGAAGGATGTACTTATGGACTACCATGTCTCCACTAGTATGATCCGCATCATAGTCCAGGTAGTCAAGTACACATCCTAAGGGCTTTACCAACATGTAACAGAGAGACAATCAGTGTACACGTTAAGGTAAAGAGTAACCAGATAGCATACTATCATATCGAGCAAGAAAGTCATCCTTATATATGTCCAAGCATCCACTACAATATACATCCTATGTATAGTAATGGCCTCTAGAGCATACATATAACTAACAGTTAAGGCGTAGTGTGCGGTAGCTATTTATGCTTATCTACATAAGCATATAATGCGATTGGATTAGGGTAGTCGTGCGACTTTGTTGACCTTGTCAAGGGTGGTGCGGGTGGGTTTAATTCAATCAGGAAATGACAGGTTGAACTTGACTTGCGGTCTATGGTTTGTTGACCTTGTCAAGGTCATAGATCGCTTGGGGTAAAATATTATTGGGAATTTCAAGTGTTGAAATTTGCAATGAAATTGCATACCTTCTATGAGATAGTTGGATCCCGATACCCGCTGCGAGTAAGAGTTACTCCTGGGAGAGTTTTACACATTACAATTAGCCGATCAAGTAGGTGTCTAGAATGGTGTTAACGGGGTTACGCCCCTGGAAAAATGAGGTTTACTTTAATTAGGTTCGTGCGAAAGCACGGGGGACCTCCCTCAAAGTACCGACACTGGCCTGGCTGAAAGATTGGCGAACTTGTAGCGTGTAATTAATCTCGGCTAGTCTTTCCTTTTAGGATTTGAAGGAAGATTTGAAAAAACAGTGGGAGACATCCTGATTAGATATATTAGAAAACCAATCTAATCTTGCAAGAGCATACGCTGAGTGTTTTCTTCTCTCTCTTTCCAGGTAGCGACCATATCACGCCTTAATCAAGATAATAATACGGATATATTGACCGAACCCGCTTATTATACTGAGCTGGGAAACGTTGGTCCCGCTCCAACTTATAATTGTTATAAGACAGAGCACGAAATTAGGGAATACCAGATTTCCCGTGCCGCCGAAACAAAGAAAGTGCATGCTGATGCATCATCTTCGGGTGTGTTCATTACATAGAACAGTTTCTCAGTATCTTTTACGTCCTGGGTATGAGATACCGGATCAGGATCCCGTATATGTAATCTGTTACATGGGCTACAGAAAGGTAGAGAACTGAGAACGGGTGATAAGTTTCATGAGATAGAAACGGTGCAAGTGTTGCAGCCAAGTCTGTTGGTCACTATCACCCTGTATTACCAGAATACATTGATTCTGAACGAATGTTATTAGATACCGAACCAGATATACAACATCATATCAGTCTCTTTATTAGTAAAGAAAGGATATAATTTTGTATTGTTGGATTACGTTTTGAACATTTCCTATATCAAGAGTTGATCGGTTCAGGCACGTTATCTAAAAGCATTGACGTTCTAAATCAAACAACAGTTCTTAGTATACAGAACACACACGAGAGGAAGAGTTCAGAAATGAACGAATCCTTTTGAGGCATTGTAGACTTGGTCATATCAATGCGACCTGACTAGCTAAGTTACATTTAGATGCATATTTAAATATGTTTGAATTTACATCTTGTGAAACTTGCCGGTCATGTCACAAAGATAAGATGACCATAGCTCTGTTTATTGGAAACAGAGAAAGAGTTAGTGAACTCTTGGGATTGATACATGCTGATGTATGAAGGTCCCATGTCTACACATGCCAAGACCGGTTCTTTATACTTCATTATATTCTCTGATGATCTCTCAAGATTCGGACATATGTTCCTGTTGAAACACAAGTCTGAACCTTTTGAGATATTCAAAGAATATAAGTAAGAAGTAGAGAACCAAAAACGGGTATAAGTATTATGTCCTTTGATGAGATCAAGGAGGAGAATACTTGAGCACGGAATTCCTGGATTATTCTAAAGGCGAATAAGATTCTCTCTCAGCATTACTCCTCCGAATACACCATAGCACGATGGTATATCGGGGCGGAGCAATCACACCCTATGTGATATGGTGTGCTCTATGATGAGTACTACTGAGTTGCCTATTTCTTTTTGGGAGTTATGCACTTGAGAAGCTGCATACCTATTGAATAGGGTTCAAATCAAATCAGTTGCCTGCCACTTCATATATGATATGGAAAGGGTAGAGCCCATATCTTAAGTTTGTTAAGATTTGGGGTTGTCCGGCCTATGTCTAAAAGAAAAATCCGGACAAGCTCGAGGCAAGGTCTGTTATGTAGAACTGGAAGGGTTTCAGCTATACAAACTGCAGCTGATGATTTGGTAGAACCAAAGGATTCAATAGTTTCCAACGAACCTCAGCTTCTTCGCCGATCTAGTAGGGTTCCTCACCCACCTGAGAGATACTTTAGTTTATCTATGACAGTGGGAGCGAGGATTGCATCATGAGATGATGACCCAACTAGTTTCGAGCTGGCCATCAGGAGTGGGACTCTGTAAGAATGGCTGGATGCTTAGCGATCTGAGATGGAATCCTTATACACCAACAAAGTATGGACTTTGGTTGCTTATCTGAAGGGTTAAATTCCCATCAGGAGCAAGTATATCTTGAGAAGATTACTTGGTGTACATGGAAAAGTTGAGACTTTCAAAGCTATGCTTAAGTCCATCCAGATCCTACTTGCCACTGTTACATACCATGACTACGATATCTGGTGGTTGGGTGTCATGACTGCTTTTCTAAATGATGTTTTAGAAAAGAGCGTCTATAAGTACACAGCCAGAAGGATTCGTAGACAGTGGGAGCAGCGGGAACGTGTGCAAGATGTTTTATGTGATAAAATAGGCATCGCGGAGTTGGAACATCTGTTTTGATGTGGTAGTCAAAGAGTTTGACTTCATCAAAATGGTAGATGAACCTTGTATATACAAAAAGGTAGTAGGGAGTATGGTGGTGATCTTCGTCGAGTACATGGATGACATACTCTTGATAGGGAAGGAGTTTCCTATGCTACGATCGGTCAATCTCCTCTTATCACAAGGATTCTCCATATAGGATCAAAGTGATACCTCATAAATCCTGAGTTATGGATCTATGAGATAGATCTAATTGGATGTTGGGATACTCACTAGTTGTAGTGAGATGGTATCAATCGATCCTGGGGAGAATCACTGGAAAGGTACCAGGGTGATAAGGACGACTGAATGTCAGTCGCAGGCATTGTCTTTACCCTCAATAGAGGGAAGGTATGTTGGAAGAGTTCCAAGCTAGATACCGTGACATACTAGACGATTAAAGGCAAGATACATCGTTACCAAAGATGCTACCAAAGAGGCAGTCTGGATATATATAAGTTCATGAGATGAACTTCGTTCCTACCATTGTGTGACAATGGAGTTATGGCTTATGCCAAGGAACCCACGTCCCATCAAAAATCCAGATATAATTCTTAGGCAGTATCACCTGATCATGGAGATGTTTGATCTCCAGGGAGATCGAGGTTAGGAGAGTAGACACAGAGGACAACAGCGCGGATCCACTCACAAAGTCATTTTTCCCAGTAGAGACTTTTATGGGATGGTTGAGTATGAGATACTTCGACCACAGCTAATTGTTGGGTATGTGATAACACAACAGATGGCCCTAGTGCAAGTGGGAGATTGTTAGTTATATGTATGCCCTAGAGGCCATTACTGTACATACGATGTATATTGTAGTGGATGCTAGGACATATATAGGGAGGACTTTCTTACTCGACATGATAGTACGCTATCTGGTTGTACTTTATCTTAACACGTACTCTGATTGTCTCTTTGTGACATGTTGATAAAGCCCTTAGGATATGTACTCGACTTCTGGAACTATGATGAGATCATACTAGTGGGGCCACGGTAGTCGATGAGTATATCCTATAATTGTTCCTAGTCGAGGGTGTATCGAGACAGGGCATCGATGCACCAGAGTAGACTAGCGTATACGCATCTTGACCCATATGATGGGCGATGGATGATCCCATATCCATCGGCGTTTGACATCAAGGATGGTGTACGGGTGCTCAGTGGAGACTGGGTACACTGGACGGACTCGCCGAGAACTCCCAGATGGTATTATACCTTACGTCAGATGGCAGTTCTCCGGTGACACTGGTACAGAGTAGTCTGTTGACCCGAGATCGTCATAGAGTCTTGTGTGATTCCTACTGTGCTTTGATTTCCATCATACCACGTTCAAGAGGGCGTGCAAAAAGGTGGCTTTGGGTACAGTCCCGAATCACATGGAGGCAATGAGCGATAGGAGGGGATTCATCTCTCCCGGTATAGGGAGTTGATGTTGCGCTGTGTTCGATTGGCTATAACCGGAAATCCCTGGCCAGGGTTGCTAAGATTTACTGGTAAGTGTTATCAATAGTTTCTCGAACTGTTATAGACCACATATCGACACGACTTATCGAGCTACTGGGGTCTGGCGTTTACCACCCCTAGGCGAGATATGCGACATATCAGACGACGAGACCGGACTGTACGGGAGTGTTACTGATTGGATTCACTGGAGAATGTATATGCTTGCTTGTTGATCTTCTGATCTCTCAATACCCGGGTGGCCGTTACGTTTAGCAGACCGCTTGCGGCTTGTGGGTGTTTGATATGATCATCACCTACTGCCGGCGTATTGACGAGTCTTTAGAGTCCTACACAGGGGTTTCCTGGCTCAAGCGAAACGGAGAAGGAGCATATATGTGATATGTACAGGACCAAGATTAATACGATATGAGATACCATATTCTATTCTCACGATTCATGACATTGATCGGTTGTATGCGATATAGCCGGGTTATCGGATCAAGTGTTGATTCGATAAGTTGTTACACATGATATTAGTCGGTTATAACCGGGTTATTAAATCAAGAGTTGATTTAATAATTTAATGTATAATTATATATTTGATATATTAAATTACATTAACTAGTATTAGCTCACTTATGATTTATTTTCTCACTATATTGTGCACATTGTTTATATGTGATATATGCAAGTGTACATGTTTGTATCATACTTGATGATACATACAAGTTGGGTGTATGAGACTTAAACCAAATCAAGGTTAAATTAGGGTTTACTAATTTCCTAACAAATAACAAAAGAGATGAGACTTTGGTCAAAGTTATCAAGCTTCATGAAGCTTGAAGAAACATTGACAAAGTAAACTCTTTTGTCATTCCTTAGGATATTAGTTAACCCAACCCTTAATCTCATACCTTGGTTAATTCTCTACATGAGTTAAGCATGAGGGCTTAACTCAACCATGGTGCAATAATTCATTGGATAAGTTTTCATTTGGATGAATTATTCATTAGACTTCTTCTTCTTCTTCATTCAACAAAAGCTTTCTAGCTTCAATGGAGTTTGAGAAAAAGTGTGAGAAAATCAATTCTAAAGTGAGCCCACCTCCTACTTCTTCATCCTATACCACTTGCCATGTTGTAGAGTGTGTTCTCTTCATAAAGTTCATGACCTAGTGAAGGAATAGCTTGGGTTAGTGTCTCCCCGACGTAGATCATCTTCGGTCTCGAAGTCATCGAAGCAAGCACGTTCGTTCTTCTTGTGGAGCTTCTCTAGAGTCCGGAGTTCACGATCGCAGCGAAGGGGACATCTACACGGAGCTTAAGAAGTGAAGGACCGGATCTACAAAGGTTGTAATCCCTCTCACTTAGTGTTAAAGAGTTTAACATGCTTGTTTTCACCTAAACTCTAGTTTAAAGATCCGGCTTTGGGTTGTTCGGCACGGCTAAATTTTTAATCGGGCATGGTTGATGCCTCGTAGAACCTTATGAGTGTGCCTAGCAACCCTACAAGCACTAGCTGTACGTAACGGCTACCCAGGTATTGTGCGAAAGGAAGGCCGACGAGCAAACTCATCCGAACCCCTACTGAGCCTGTCAGTGACAATATCCGTACAGTCCGGTCTGCTCGTCTAAGAGTATCGCATATCGAGTTTATGGGGGGTGGATAAAGTCAGACCCCTAATAACGCGGTAATTCGTGTCGGTATGAACCCCATTACCTCCTGAGAAAGTACTGATCCAAATCAGTAATTCTCCATTACCCCGGCCGAGGATTTCAGGTGATGGCCACTCGTGCACTGTGCGGCATCAACCCCCAATACCGGGAGAGACGAATCCCTGATGATCCGCTCACTGCCTCCATGTGGTTCGGGACTGTACCCAACTAAAACCTGTTTGCACGTCTCCTTTGAGCGTGGTAGGGTAGTAATCAAAGCACAGTGGGAACGCACACGAGACAAATGACGATCCCAGGTCGACAGACTAACCTGTACACATGTCACCAGGGAACTGCTATCTGACAATAGGTACAATACCAACTGGCATGTTCCCGGCAAGTCTGTCCAGTGTATTCATAATCCAATGAGCACCTGCATACTATCTTAGGTGAACAACTAACACCAATGGCTTGTGAGACCAGCCACCGCCCCTCGTCAGGGTCTAGATAAGTATACACTAGTCTACTCTGGAGTATCGATGCCCGGTCTCGATACTCCCACGACTAGGGATATTTAAGGATGTGCTTATAGACCCCCAGCTCCCACGTATATGATCGCCATCATAATGCTGGTGGTCAAGCAAGAATCCTATGGGCTCTATCATGATGATAAAGACAAACCAGATAGCATACTATCATCTCGAGTAAGACTATATTATCGGTATAGGCCCTTCCTCAATCATCATAATCACTTGTCCGCGACTATGATAATTGCCTTGAGGGTACTATAGCCAACAATCTCCCACTTGCACTTAAGGCCAATTATTGCGATGTCGCATACTCACAGCCCGTGTGATACCAAACACCCAACTTCTCTACCAATCAGTTTCACAAAGCCTGTTTGTGAAACTAATGCGTTCGAGAAATAGCCTCAGTGAGTGGATCCACTCCAGTGTTTCTTTCTGTATCTCTCTATATCTCAACTTCGCAGAGAAAAATATCTCCCGAAATGAGCAATACCTGTCTTAGAATATTTCTGGATATCTGATGGGACCCAGTTCATAAATGAACTCCAAATCCAACAAACTTCTTAGACTGTATCGTTTACTGAACTTAATCAGTATGATGTGCCATGTCGTCCTCAGTATCCGCTTGGACCACCTGTCCAAACGAGTGCCCCTCGTCAGAGGGAAAACTAAAACTCTGACAGTCACTCTGTCATTCAGGTCACCTTGGAAGTCTAGAATGTTCTCCTGATGGAGACTGCCGTTATCAAATCCCTGGAACATCCACTTATGTTCATAAACTGCTTCCAATCATTTTCTCCAGGATTGGATTAATATATCAAATTATTACATCTAGTGCAAAAACAACATCTGGTGTGGTACTTGACATGTCACGATTGACTCAATTGCCTAAGCAAGTGATATGCCAATCATGCACATCCCTCTCCCCTTTAGTCTGTAAGACACCTTTAGAGAGGGTGACCCTATCACCTGCAGGTTCACCACCATGCCAGGAGCCGTCCATTCTAAAATACTTTTAGAATACTGTCTAAGTACCCAGATTGGGACACTTCCCAAATCTAGATTTAAAACTATAGATCTAGTAACCAGAATGTCTGATATAATATCCATAACCTATGTGGAGAAACTACTGTGTGACAACCAAAGTATAACCGATCGTAGTATAAGAATTTCACTTCCTATAAGGTGCATATCATCCTAAATACCAAGACGCACACCCTACCACCTTCTTAACAGATCCATCTTCTATTCTGATGAAGTCAAATACCTATGACTGTCACATAAAAAATAGATGATCTATCTCCGCTACATCCGCTTTAGTCTATAAATAGACACAAGCTGCTTGTCCACTAAGCTTTCGCTGCTCCCACTGACTACGACAACCCTTTGGCAGAGTCATATACACGTACACTTCTAAAGCTTGTTTAGAATGACGCTATACTTATCCTCCTGCTGGGTCTCATAGTCTGGAACAACAGTAGTGTTAAGTCTGGGTAAACAAGAACCTCCCTGTCACCATCCTTGAGGATACCAAAATACCTCTCGGGCGCCCGAGGTTACCCACCATATCTGCGGAGTGGCCAATGGAATGTCAAACTCGATTGAATCTTTAGGTTCTTATTAAATTTTCAGTAATCGTTTGTGGTTCTGGAATCACTTCCAGTTCTACCATACTCCCACTCCTGTTTTCTGAAAAAATCCATTTTATTAAAACTGGTGGCGAGTCAAGAACAATATCACTATTGATCTTCCTGATGGTAGAAAGTTAACCCTCATGAAAGCCCGGGATAACCCACAAACGGCCATTACTGAAACGTGGCCTGAGTTTGTCCAGATTTTGGTTTTAAGCATCAGCCGGACAACTCCCTATATCTTAACATCGTTAAGATACAAATTGATTCTATATACCATACAGAAACAAAGGCACTAATTTTATTGGAACCAGATTCAAAATCATGCAGCTGTTTCCAGTGCATGTCAACTAAATGGAGAAAGGCCGATCAGCATTACTCAACTTAGAAGTGCATCCAATTATGAGTAACCTGAAAGAGAAACAAGTTTCTCAAAACCATCACTATTAACTGAATACCATAACACAAGTATCTACATTTTCGATCACCTTGAAGAATCCCGATACTTGCGACACATGGTTCTCTACTTTATTCTTGTACCTATAACTTCTCAAAACTTAGACTTTGTATTTCTACGAAACACGTGTCTAAATCTGGAGAAGTCACAAGTAGACAGAATATAGTATGAGTACCAATCCCTCTATCCATAATGGACACTGGACAACATACAATACTTTGTATAAGTCCCTTGAGTTTGAATAACTCAGACCCTGTGCATCGTAGGTTGAAAACTGTACCCAGGAGATTTCCCCAAATATCACCAATTACAACGAATTCCGATATAATGAGGATGATCACCTAATTCCCAATAACTTACTCTTACTCATCATTTGTAAAACTATACAGATGTGAGAATCATACCTGGTAAATACGTACCCTGGAGCAAGGGTCTAATTGGGAAATCAGTTTACAATTAACAATGCACAGTGAAACTGAAACATGAAAATGTTTCGAAGGGGTATCCGGGTATTCCTAGTAATGCCTCTTCCATTATCCAGATTCATGACTATAACCGTATATTTCTCTGCCATCTCTCCAAATCCCTTTATTTTTCTTTAGTCATTACCATCTGTACACCTTCGTTAGGCTTAAATGGGTTTCTTCCTTCCCTACCGTTTACCAGCCTATGGTTTGGAAGAAGACTATCCAATAAGCGTAATAGGTGTACTCTCCTAATCCTAGGAGTACTCACAACCTGAGAGAAGTTAAAAGGAAAAGACAACTGAATAATCCTATTCATTTTCTCCAGAACCGGAAACCATCCTCGAAAAAGTTCCTTCGAGTTCGTATATAACCATACGATGGTTTTATCCAATGAAAGTGGATATTCGTAATGATACGAGGTGTTCTAGAGAAAAGCAAAAGGTAAAAGAAGGAGTGGCAATGATGTATGTAACTTGGACAATCCAAAAGCCAGTGTTTATAAGAAAGTTCGGTTAACTTGGTCATTGAGTTATTGTTTAGGGTCGGGCCATGGTCGCTGCCAAAGAGAGAGAGATAGAAGAAACACTCAGTGTGCACTCTAACCTAGATCAGAATGGATAATCACTTTATCTAATCAGGAAACCTCCCACTGTAATCTCAAATTCTTCTCCAAACCCAAAAGGAGAATTAGTCAGAATTACCCGAGGAGTAATCCTACTCATCAGTGGGAATCGGGATCAAACTATCATCGCATGATAACTTGATGGAAGCCACTCAAGTTATCACACTCCAGAAGGTATGCACATGCCTGGCAAGTTTCCTGTATGTTTGAAACTCTCAATGTAATTTTTATCCTATGCTCTTATGACTTTGACGTAGGCCAACAAATCATAAGTCACATGTCAAGTTCTACCCGTCATTATCCAGGTTAATTTGAATCCATCCGTACATACCTTTGACGTAGGCCAACAAGGTAGTACGACTGTTCCAAACCAACGCATCTATCTATGCAACAGAAAAGTAACAAATAGCTACCATACACTATGCCTTGACGTAGGCCAACAAACATAGCATGAATACTAAGTGCTACCCGTCTGAAATGACGGAGGATTACGAATGGTTTTTGGCGAAAAACCTTTAACGTAATGAACTTGATATCGTTGAAGGAACCGGATAGCTTTTATATAAAAAATATAGCTGCGAAAACCTTTGCTAAAGAGGTCACTCCCGGTGAAGGGATCTCGGCTCTTTCCTCGTCGAATGAGGTGCAGAATATTCCGAACTGAATACCAAGATGCAAAGCAAAAAATAATCGACTATAGTAAAGTTATTACGTTGACGCAAAATTTTACTCAAGGGGTCACACCCGATGAAGGGATCTCGGCCCTTGCCTTGTCGAATGAGGTGCTGGATATTTATAACCGAATACCACTGTGCAAAGAAAAAGCGTACGTCTGTAATGTCAGTTTTTAAAATTGGTTCCAACAACATCAAATATAGGTTTGTTTTATGCATGCATTGATAAGAATCAATGAAGTCCCATCAATTAATCACACCAGAAAAGAACGAAAATATAATGTACGATATGCCATCCGCATTCGCCGCCGTGTCCCGTCATCACCCGTTAGGTTACTTAACTAACGACAAAGCGGGGACTGGACTAGCGCGGGTGCAAAACAAATACAACATCTACTAGTATATATAAATAAATAATAATCGCTCCAGGCATGATAAATGCAACATCACAGAAAAGTAATAATCATCACAGAACAATACAGATAATCTGGGATCCCCGGGTTTCCATTGAGCCATATACTGAAACCCGACCTTCCCCTGGTCGTGTTGATAGCCTGTGCAATGAAATCCTAGACCCTTACGGGCGCGGCAAGTTACCCGCCAAAACCTGAAGCGAGGCAGCCCCTTCAGCAAAGTGAATGGACCACCCAGCACTTCACGGAATCCGGTAACTTGGGCACCCCTCCTTGGGTCAACCTATACCCCATACGAGTGCGGCGAATAGCCCGTCAATTCTAGAGTAAGGTACCCTCTGTCTCAACGTCATGAGATACTGATTTGTTGCCCTCTAGAACCCGGCTATTCGTGCACTCCACCGCGGGGTAATCCTAGTACAGAAAAGAAAATAATATACAAGTGTGACATCGACCTCAGCCCGGTCGTACCCCAAAAGAATAATATAAAAACAGGCAGTGACGGCAGTCCACATGTCGGACGCTCGCCCCACAATATCAAATGTACAAATAAATCCAAATTGCACTACCATTGCACATAATCTATCCACCACGACAATCCGCAACATCACAGCACAACACAGAATATCAACGTGAATGTCACGTTCGCAAACCCGTCTAAAAGGACTATAGCGATTAGACAAGGTTTACCGATCAAATGAAATTCACGGTCACAGATAGAAATGTAAAGTACTGAAAAATTATACAGTTAAAATTTCAATCGACTAAATTTATCCGCAAAGGCCCCAAAAGAAAATCCAGTACTCAAAAGATTCTGGGCCAAAACCATATATCACAAAAAATCACAATTCAATGTTCTGAGCTACAGGAAATATTTCATGGCCCGTCGCTACTAAACGGCCGCTGAACCGCCACCGATAGGGGGTAAGTGCAGCGGTTCCACGGCGCTTTAGAGGCTTTAGGAGCCTAAATTTTTTCTGCAATCATGAAATCGCCTGCACGGATTTTTAAGCTACTGGAAATAATTTTTGGAGCACTTACAGAAATCGACAGAAACTTGATAATACGGAAAATAGTTTTCGAAATTTTGATCGATCGAGATTTTAAGCTTGTGCAAACTAGCTAGTAGGGGTTAATGGGTGGCACTCATACTACTGCTGGGTTATGCCAGCACCTCGGCCATCAAAAGCGGCCGGTGCGGAACAAAAACGACGAATAAAATTCTGGCGCCGACGGAACCCAATCCTATGATCGAACCCATAAACACTAAAACTAGCAAACCAAACACAAAGAGATAGAATGGTTATACCTAATGAACCAAGTCCTTCGGGTCTTCAACCGTTTCCAAGCTTCTAGCGATGCGGATCGACTTTGGTCGCCGGTCTTCCTTCATCTCCGATGATCCACCCGAGGGAAACGGCGCAAGCTTCAGGTTCGCCAAGCGAACCAACCGACTCTCTAGGATTGCTAGTAGTAGAGAGTGGGGGGTGTAGGATAGTCTCACCATAATTTGTCTCTCATACACAAAACTCATGGAGCAACCATAGAAGATGATGAGGTGATGATCAAAGGAGATGGCAGGGAAAATTGGCTAAGTATTTTCTGTGAGCATGAGAGTGAGAGAGCACCAAGTCAATCAAGAAAATGAGTAAGCCCAATTGCCACCATGTTATGGCTGGCCCCCTCTCTCATGCACTCAAAAAAATGCCATTGCCAAATTACATTAAACAATTAAGAACCATACCAATCACTACATAAAAAAATACCATGCGTTGACCAAGACCCATGCCTATGCCATGTCACCATTTCCACCTCATTATTAACATGTGATTTTATAAATAAAATCAATAATGAGGTGGCATCTTCTAGAAGTCATTCCGCACAAATACGGAATACTTCCCGGTACATGTATCGAAATACACATACGCGTATTTATATGAAAATACGAATAGCCAAAGAGAGAAAATAAATAGCGAGCAATAATACTAGAATACATATGTAAATTGTTAAATCAAAACTTGATTTAACAACCTGGCTTAATCTTAAGCCGCTAGTATTATCAACCGTCCGATTAAAGTCTCTGCAGTCCGTGCACATATTTAATCGGACACCTGTATGTATCAACATACGTCACCTACACCATATCTCCTGAACCATGAAAACCCTCTGTGTGGGACTCTAAAGACTCGTCAATACGCCGGCAGTGGGTTTAACCACAAGCATGTGAGCGGCACTAGCTGTACGTAACGGCTACCCAGGTATTGAGCAAAAGGAAGGCCGACGAGCAAACTCATCCGAACCCCTACTGAGCCTGTCAGTGACAATATCCGTACAGTCCGGTCTGTTCGTCTAAGAGTATCGCATATCGAGTCTAGGGGATGGATAAAGTCAGACCCCTAATAACACGATAATTCGTGTCGGTATGAAACCCATCACCTCCTGAGAAAGTACTGATCCAAATCAGTAATTCTCCATTACCCCAGCCGAGGATTTCAGGTGATGGCCACTCGTGCACTGTGCGACATCAACCCCCAATACCGGGAGAGACGAATCCCTGATGATCCGCTCACTGCCTCCATGTGGCTCGGGACTGTACCCAACTAAAACCTGTTTGCACGTCTCCTTTGAGCGTGGTAGGGTAGTAATCAAAGCACAGTGGGAACTCACACGAGACAAATTACGATCCCAGGTCGACAGACTAACCTGTACACATGTCACCAGGGAACTGCTATCCGACAATAGGTATAATACCAACTAGCATGTTCCCGGCGAGTCCGTCCAGTGTACTCATAATCCAATGAGCACATGTATACTATCTTAGGTGAACAACTAACACCAATGGCTTGTGAGACCTGCCACCGGCCCTCGTCAGGGTCTAAATAAGTATATACCAGTCTACTCTGGAGTATCGATGCCCGGTCTCGATACTCCCATGACTAGGGACATTTAAGGATGTGCTTATAGACCCCCAGCTCCCACGTATATAATCGCCATGATAATGCTGGTGGTCAAGAAAGAATCCTATGGGCTCTATCATGATGATAAAAACAAACCAGATAGCATACTATCATCTCGAGTAAGACTGTTTTATCGGTATAGGCCCTTCCTCAATCATCATAATCACATGTCCGCGACTATGATAATTGCCTTGAGGGCACTATAGCCAACAATAGACTCATTTCACTTAGTATAGAATCTTGTTTGCTAACTATAAAACCCTAATTCTTTAGTTCGATTCTTTTTTAGTATACTTAGACCTCTATATTTTTTAAAATTGCATACTTGATGCTCATTGAAACCTAGTAGAGGTGCTAAGACATACTTTCAAATTGGAGAGGGCATGTACGGCATGTTTGTGTTGGGATTCCTAGCACCCTAGCCGCCATACGCGGCCATAGCGCAACGAAAAACTTTCACTTTTAAAAACTTTGGTGCTAGAAACCACATTCTAGAATCTAACCAAATATCAAAACGAACATACTAAAGGAGTCTTGCTACTGTGATAACAGTGTTATACCTAAAGACTCATGTCCTTGGGGTCTTCACTCCTTTTCTTAAGTTCATTGAGGTATCCTAGATCAACCTTGATGGCCGGCCTCCTCGGTCCTAAATGATCCACCTAAAGGTTCTTAAATCAAGCTCCTACTTCAAAAAGAAGCAAACTAGTTTGCTGATCTAGTTTGCTTAGATGATGTGGTGATGTTTAGTAGTAGTTTTCTATTTCAAATCCCTTTGGCTCTCAACACATGAGAATGATGAGGGATTGAACAATAGAATTAACTCAAGAAGAAGAGAGAGAGAGAGGCAAGTGAAGAATAATAATAATAAGAACCACTAGGGCGTTTCTATGAAGTATTTTTCTTATATTTAAAAAAAACAACCATACTCCAGTAGTATTTGCAATAAATACCATAGCCATGCTTCATGCCATCTCACCCTTTTCCACCTCATTTTCTATTTTCAACAAAATAGAAAAATGCATGATGAGGTGTCATCTTCTAGAAGGTATTTTGTATAAATACAAAATACTTTCTACCGTATATACATACCCATATTCATACCAAAATACGAATACCCAAAAGATAGAATAATACTACTAATATTATACTAGTATTAAATCAATATCCGATTTAACAAACTTGTTTAATCCTAAGCCTGCTAGTATTATTAACCGTCTGATCGAAAACTTGGATAACACTAGAATATACATATCGAAATATGTATATGTAAATTATTAAATCAATACCAGATTTAATAATAAGGCTTAATCTTAAGTGTCACGTCCCGAAAGTACGGAACATAACCGGCACTTAAACTACGAAACGTCTCGAGGCGTACGTAATCTAAGTAAACCGAAAACACAGAAATCCAAACCAAGAAAAGTAATAGAGTGAAGGAAAACCAATTTAGAACAAGTAGTTTCAATAGCATAAGCCGAATTATGCGGTTTTTAAAACATCAAAAATTTTCTGAAAATTTCGGCAGAGTCTCCTTTGTAAATACTGGCCCCCAAACGGGATACAACATGAATAGTATACGAAATCAATAAAAAGGCATCCCCAAGCGAGAGCTAGCTCTTCGTCAATCGACGACCACAACCACACAAGCAATATAATATACAACGCCAACGGCGAGGATCAAAATTCAAAAGGAAACTCAAAACCACAAGAAAACCACAGGAATAAAACGCGCGACTCTAAGGTCGAAGGAATAACATCACTGATCTCTATCTCAAAATAAATACATGTTTGGTTGATGGAACTTCTAGATACAACAGAATAATAATATACAAGATATAAAATGGGGGTACGATACAAGTAAACCCACCTACTAGCAAATCATCCGAAGGAAACTATGCCCGCAAAGCCGTAATGAAACCTGTACGGCAAATCTGCAAGAAAATTGGGGCACAACGGGGGTGAGTTGCCAACTCGTGAATAGAAAAATATCTACGCACAGATATCGCATAAATAACGCAACCTAGGTCAATGATCATAATATATCCTCAATATATATAACATGCAACCTATAACAAGGCTAGGGTAAATATCTAACCCGAGTGTGATCTCATGTGCCTGTGTCAGTACCTTAGGTAGCAATATATCATATGAATGAGGTATGAATGCATGAAAACAGAATACATGTAAATGAAGAACTGTTTTCATAATTTAGTGAGATTCCTTTGTATTTTTAAAATGAGGTATCATAATGAAATCAGTATAAAACAGTGCCCGGCATCGACACAAAACAAGTGTCCAAATATCTCGATATCTCAATCACAATATCTAGGGCGCTGTCAATTCAGACCGGCCCCTACCATCCATCTCTAGGCCACGACGGTATCCTCCGGATATCCGACGCGTCGGGTAATATCACCGGTCGGTAGTGCTCCCCTGCCGGGCTCAACGTCAACAACACATTCCTCTTGCCCCGGGGTACCGCACCGGGCCCACCATGTACCCGAAACGGTTCCTCCACTCCTCGAATCGGGTCTCGAAATCCATCAGCAAACTCATGGTGGACGACTCATACATCATGGGAAAACCGCACTTTTTATTTTAAAAGAGAGAAAAGGTTTATTTATGTTTTTGCGGTTTTCCTCCAAATCCAGAAAATCTCATGGAAATCCGAATCCAAAACCTCAATAACACGTAAAATATTGAATATATGCATGAGAATCCATGAATGCGGCATAACAATGAATAACAGTATGCATGAAGTTGCAGGTAATTACTACAATGTCTAAACTAACATATAAGGCAAGTACACTGATATCATGTCTAAACTATTAGCTAACAGGCTATGTCAAGCAATAATATTTTCTAAGGTGTACGTGACATGGCAATTACCGATGAAGATGTGGGTGAGCCGGCAAGTAAGTGTACGTGGTACATACGCAACATCGGTAATGGTGCTGGTGTCCTAACAGCATGATATCAATAATGGAGTATGAAACATAATATAACCATGCGATGCGAAGCGAACCATAATAATGAGCGGGAGCTGAATACTAGACGCAACTATAACTAATCTGCATTAATCTAACATAAGTCCTACAGATGGTGCCTTTTGAAATAACACGAATCATGGGGTTTTGAAAATAGGGGCTACGGTGTTTTTATGAAAAGATACGTCTTTTGAAATATCCGTAGGATCCCTTGAGCTGTCTTTTAAAAATACCCACGATTCGTTAGTTTTGAAATAGGTAAGAATCGAATCTAATCTAATAACTAAACTAAACTAAAGGGCTAAGCTGACAAGCTGGGCTACAGGTAAGGAAACCGCCTAACATCTGAGTCGATCCATATACAAACCTGTAGATATAGTAGTCGGTGATCCCGCCTCAATAATATCATATCCGATACCATATCTATAATCAGACATCCCAAGTCAAAAGTGCGGATCAATCATCAAAATATAGCTCGTACGTAAATCCGTCGTACGGCATCCCCAAATCTGGGTACGGGTTAATATCACATTCATCATACTATTCACTTGGTATCCTCTCTATCAAATATCCTGATCGGGGTACTGATGTACGTCTAGTACAATACTGATACCGCCTAAGTATGCATGCACGTATGTGAAACACTACGTCAAGGACCCGCTACAACGTCATGTCCTATCTCAAATACGAACCCTGCTATATCACCGATCTCACGGCCTCAAATCAAATCTCATCGACTCAACATAAATCCCAAGTACTATCATCCTCAAATCCGTATGTACCCATGTGAACACATAACTATATAATCCCGTATAAGCACAAATGAAAGAAGAAAGTATGCAAGTATGGGTGTGTGTGTGCATGTGTGGTGCGACCACTACTCTAGGGTTTCGCGACACTAAATCATCCAAGAACACCAAATATCTATATCATCGATAATATCAAACAAAATATAGTCAATATATATAAGTGTGTGTATACGTATTCGTATACATCACCACGAACTGCGGGGGTGCTATACGCCATCCACTCGACTTCTCCCCGTAGATATAAATCTACTCACTTGGTCCTCGCTCGCCGGTGCCGACGTCGCCATGCCCTTACTTGTCGTCTCGAAGTCCACATGGGTACCTACATATCATATCGCACCGTATAACATTATAATCCGACTCATGAACAAAACGACACATGAAACCCATATAGGTCAAAACCTATGGTTGCTTTCACAAATCAACCCAAAACCCTCGACGTCGGCGTACCAACGTCAAACCATCGAGAAAACCCAAACTCACCAATCGTGATTTCAAAACTCACTAATTATATAAGAAATAGGGTTTAGTTCATCAAAACCATAAAATTAAACAATTCGTTTTATTTTCCAAAAACCTAGTTAGCACAAATTCCCATTTCGGTTCAAAACTTGATGTTTTACCCAAACTAAATATTTTGACGATTCTAATGGCCAAAATGCTCACTTAATATCATAATTAGGTCATACAAATCACCTCCATATTTTTAATCTCACGAATTAGCATTAACTCAAAATTCAAGTTTGCAACAAATATCGATTTTAACACTTTTCAAAGTAAAATTCACAATTTATCAATTAAGCATGGTTTTGCATGATCAAAGTCGCTAAACAACAAATTAAAATGCTAATAAAGTCATCAAAACCTTAATTACATTTTAAATCTCAATTTTATATGTATTTCACTAAAACCTAGTTTGCAAATTACATAATTAATACAAATTTAAATTTAACAAAAATATAAACTACCAACTAGATTAGTTAATAACAACATGTTAAACTACACAATTTTCCCATGATCAATTATAAGAACCCCAACTTAAATTCACAACCCTAATCTAGAATTTTCCAAACCCTCACTTAATAATTTCAACTTGAAATTAGAAACCAAATTAACATTTAACAACTTTAGCTTATGAAACAAATACTAACAAATTAACCATTAGATAAGATTATACCTCCAAGACTTGTAGATTTACATGCATCATAGCCTCCCAAATTAGCTTCTATGCCCCAAGATCCATGCTAGATGGGCTAAAGAATAATGGGTAAGTGTTGGATTTGAATTTAGCTTTGATTTTGTGTTAATTGTTGAAGCATTTTGTGGATTTTTTGTGATGACATGAGAGGGAGAAAAGGGGGGGGAAAGTTGCTGCAGTGGGAAGAGATAGTTTCGGCCAAATGGGGGGGATAAGGAGAGAGAGAGAGAGGTGTTGAATGAAAGGGTCAAAGAAAGCCATACTTCAAGTCAACACTCAACATCTTTTCCTTTATTTTTCCTCTTCTTTTCTTTGTTTGTTTTAATCTTTAAGTGGGGAGATGAGTGGAGGGCTACTGAATTCAGCCTAGGGGAAGAGGGAATAGGTGTGTGTAAGTGTGGGTATGGGTGTGGGGTGATGAAAAATGATAAATACGATACCCCAAACATCCATTTACACTAAAAAAAGCCTTTTTTCTTCAATAATTTCTAAACCGTTTTGGCAAACGATTTCATTTCAAAAACCACATGATAAAATTTTGTTTAATGTTTTATGATGCACAAAATTTGGTTCAACTCATTTTAATTTGTAATTTTCCCTAATTAAATATATTAGTGACGGCTTAAAATAATATTAAAATAATTAATTTCGGAAAAATTTTCAGAAAATTTGAAATTTCACCAGTGACTCAATAAACACCAAATACTAGCAATTACATAGCTAGAATATGTATATTAAATTTTATAATAAAGATATTTGCATTTTGGCTTTTTACAGAAAATCCCCTTATTTTTACCGTCTTTTCGAAATTTTACCGAAACGATTTTCAAAACGTTACAATCTTCCCCCCTTAAAGAAATTCGGTCCCCGAATTTAAATTAAAACTCTCCCCAAATACTAAAACATCTAAACCAAAACCATCAAGTCGTCGGGGTTCCTAAATGGTAAATACATAAAACAAATCGTAGCGCAGCGCATGCGCATAAAAAAAATGGGCATATAACTCAAATCACAACTCCGTCAAGCATCCTACAATCATCGGAGTCATGGGGAAGACATCAATGCCAAATCCAAAGCAAAACCAATATGATATAACTCGAAATTATACATGTAAATATCGAATCTATATATGTAAGTATCTGAAGGAAATGCATGCCAAATCTCTTTAAGTCGCTGTGCACGCGTATAACACTGCACCGTGGCGGACGTCTATCATAAGAAATAACTATATACATGTATACCTTTGTTTGAAAAGTACGTTCCGCCGTTTTGGAAACAATTTAGAAGGGTCTCCTTGTTTTAAACATTTCGTGTCATATCAGACACGTAGGTAAATACTGAGGCTATAGCTCGCTTTTTGGAAATCCCTTCAATAACTATCAATGCATGCAAAACATATTCAGGTACTGTCCTCTGACTAGTCCTGCTCAGTACGGAAACACATAGCGATATCATAAAAACGTACTGCTCTATAAAAAAAATCAATCCCAAAATACGCGTATGAATACTACGTGCGTCTTGTGCGCACGGAAATCAAAATCCAAATATGTGCCATACACATGCACAGAAACAACATCTAAGTGCATCGGGTGTGTACGAAACATCTGTCGTAGGCAACATGTGTGCCTGACAGCAAAATCAGGTGCATCTGACATGCACGAAAAATCTCGATTTAGTGCATCTGGTGTGCACCAAAATCACACTTCAAAACATGCGCCCAACATGCGCGAAAATCCAAATCAGGTGCATTCATCGTGCACGAAATCATGAAATCCAATATCAAGTGCCGAATATACGCAAAATCCAGTCAGGTGCACAAGGTGCACAACATACGTAACACTGCAATGCAAGCATATATGAACTATACCAAGTGCAAAAACCAAATCGTGTGCGTATATACGCACAATCAACTCAACTGTATGAAATCCATATAATCACAAACATGAGAACCAAGGCACGAAAATGATATCAAGTGCAACAACCGTGCGAAAATCGTACATCCTCAATCATCAAAATCAAATCATGCGAATAAATCACCCAAAACATCGAAATCTAGTATGGCGGAATAGTCCCGCTCAAGCACATCCTCCAAGAATCTCGGGCCAACTGTCATCGTCGCTCATAGCATGTCTCGTCGATGATCCTGAGCTCTGGCCTGCCGGTGTGCGTAACATGACCACTTCTGGGTCCAAGTCTTCTCGTAATTCATTCCAGAAAGGTCCTATCGAGGTCTCTTTCCAAATCACGTCTCTGCCGAACTGTCCGGAAGTCATCGTCCTTTATTAAATCTGTTTCTTGTTCCGGAACGGCTGCATACTCATCGCGACTCCTTCTGGAAGGTATATCCAAGTACAATGCCTCGTCATGCGTATCGCATCTCTGATGTCGGCGGAGTGGAATGTCGTGTCATCAAGATCTCGTACGAACCTCTTACTCCACCTTTCTCTAATGTCGACTGCTCCGGACTCGTCTCGTCGTGGCTGTATGGACTGTGCTCCAACGGCTATCCTCGTATCTGGAGTCTCCCAAGAAATGCATCTCACCACCTAGCATCCGAATGAAGTCGAACCATCCGATCGATTCGTCAAAACCTCATAATCCCCCAAGAGCTCAACATCTTGGGCACAGTTTAATAGTATCGAGTACATACCACATCATCGGTGGTCCAGCCGTAGAAGGGCAAACCCAAGCCTCACTAATGGCGCCGCAGAACTGCCGCAAACCCGAAGGTTCAAAGGCTTTCACACGGTCATTAAGTCGAGTTAGGGTTTCAATCTTCTAGAGGGACCATAGAATTGCATGCATGTCTTTCCGACTACTTTAAACTTGGAATAATAGGTTTCTGACATTCGATCGTCTCTGTCGACTCTCAACGTCTCCGTGTGAAGTCGTCTCTAGCTAGAATCAATCTATCTGATGACCTCGCATCGGGGTAGCGAACGAACCACATGTCCTAGTCATTCATCCTTGGTGACTAGTGACCTTCTATCATCTCTTAGTACAACCTCGTACTGCAATAGCTCCCACATCTGGGGCGATATCTCGTCGTTCACAGCAAAAACTGGTTCGCTCATCTGCAAGCTGAATAGTGCCTCAATCATCATGAGTGAGCAATACACCAACGGTCATCAAAATCTGGCTGGTCTCTATCATTGGCTCAATCCTCTAGTGTCGATTAGCACATCCGAGTAACCTCATAAAGGCGATCCGCCAAACGCTCGTGGCGCGGAAACACAGTAAAAAGACACATCTCCGCAATCGTGTGTCGCCGGAATTTCGCCCTGGTCAGTCCTCGTTCGTGACGAGCTCATGCTGACCGCAACTCTAGCCGTAGCTCTCCCTGCCCGTAATCGTGGCAGCAAAACCATAACTGGTACTGATGAGGCTAGATCGGAATGAATATAATACTGAGCAAAGAAATGTACATCCTAAGGCTTCTTAAGTGGAGTAGCGTATCGTAAATATGCCGCGGAACATACCTACGGTACGTCACTCTACTTTAGTCACCTATTCCATCAACTAAGGGTCATCCTACGCTCCGAAGGTAAAACCTAACGCTCTGATACCAACTTTGTCACGTCCCGAAAGTACGGAACATGACCGGCACTTAAACTACGAAACGTCTCGAGGCGTACGTAATCTAAGTAAACCGAAAACCTAGAAATCCAAACCAAGAAAAGTAATAGAGTGAAGGAAAACCAATTTAAAACAAGTAGTTTCAATAGCATAAACCGAATTATGCGGTTTTTAAAACATCAAAAATTTCCTGAAAATTTCGGCAGAGTCTCCTTTGTAAATACTGGCCCCCAAACGGGATACAACATGAATAGTATACGAAATCAATAAAAAGACATCCCCAAGCGGGAGCTAGCTCTTCGTCAATCGACGGCCACAACCACACAAGCAATATAATATACAACGCCAACGGCGAGGATCAAAATTCAAAAGGAAACTCAAAACCACAAGAAAACCACAGGAATAAAACGCGCGACTCTAAGGTCGAAGGAATAACATCACTGGTCTCTATCTCAAAATAAATACATGTTTGGTTGATGGAACTTCTAGATACAACAGAATAATAATATACAAGATATAAAATGGGGGTACGATACAAGTAAACCCACCTACTAGCAAATCACCCGAAGGAAACTATGCCCGCAAAGCCGTAATGAAACCTGTACGGCAAACCTGCAAGAAAACTGGGGCACAACGGGGGTGAGTTGCCAACTCGTGAATAGAAAAATATCTACGCACAGATATCGCATAAATAACGCAACCTAGGTCAATGATCATAATATATCCTCAATATATATAACATGCAACCTATAACAAGGCTAGGGTAAATATCTAACCCGAGTGTGATCTCATATGCCTGTGTCAGTACCTCAGGTAGCAATATATCATATGAATGAGGTATGAATGCATGAAAACAGAATACATGTAAATGAAGAACTGTTTTCATAATTTAGTGAGATTTTCTTTGTATTTTTAAAATGAGGTATCATAATGAAATCAGTATAAAACAGTGCCCAGCATCGACACAAAACAAGTGTCCAAATATCTCGATATCTCAATCACAATATCTAGGGCCCCGTCAATCCAGACCGGCCTCTACCATCCATCTCAAGGCCACGACGGTATCCTCCAGATATCCGACGCGTCGGGTAATATCACCGGTCGGTAGTGCTCCCCTACCGGGCTCAACATCAACAACACATTCCTCTTGCCCCGGGGTACCGCACCGGGCCCACCATGTACCCGAAACGGTTCCTCCACTTCTCGAATCGGGCCTCGAAATCCATCAGCAAACTCATGGTGGACGACTCATACATCATGGGAAAACCGCACTTTTTATTTTAAAAGAGAGAAAAGGTTTATTTATGTTTTTGCGGTTTTCCTCCAAATCCAGAAAATCTCATGGAAATCCGAATCCAAAACCTCAATAACACGTAAAATAGTGAATATATGCATGAGAATCCATGAATGCGGCATAACAATGAATAACAGTATGCATGAAGTTGCAGGTAATTACTACAATGTCTAAACTAACATATAAGGCAAGTACACTGATATCATGTCTAAACTATTAGCTAACAGGCTATGTCAAGCAATAATATTTTCTAAGGTGTACGTGACATGGCAATTACCGATGAAGATGTGTGTGAGCCGGCAAGTAAGTGTACGTGGTACATACGCAACATCGGTAATGGTGCTGGTGTCCTAACAGCATGATATCAATAATGGAGTATGAAACATAATATAACCATGCGATGCGAAGCGAACCATAATAATGAGCGGGAGCTGAATACTAGACGCAACTATAACTAATCTGCATTAATCTAACATAAGTCCTACAGATGGTGCCTTTTGAAATAACACGAATCATGGGGTTTTGAAAATGGGTGCTACGGTGTTTTTATGAAAAGATACGTCTTTTGAAATATCTGTAGGATCCCTTGGGCTGTCTTTTAAAAATACCCACGATTCGTTAGTTTTGAAATAGGTAAGAATCGAATCAAATCTAACAACTAAACTAAACTAAAGGGCTAAGCTGACAAGCTGGACTACAGGTAAGGAAACCGCCTAACATCTGAGTCGATCATATACAAACCTGTATATATAGTAGTCGGTGATCCCGCCTCAATAATATCATATCAGATACCATATCTATAATCAGACATCCCAAGTCAAGAGTGCGGATCAATCATCAAAATATAGCTCGTACGTAAATCCGTCGTACGGCATCCCCAAATCTGGGTACGGGTTAATATCACATTCATCATACTATTCACTTGGTATCCTCTCTATCAAATATCCTGATCGGGGTACTGATGTACGTCTAGTACAATACTGATACCGCCTAAGTATGCATGCACGTATGTGAAACACTACGTCAAGGACCCGCTACAACGTCATGTCGTATCTCAAATACAAACCCTGCTATATCACCGATCTCACGGCCTCAAATCAAATCTCATCGACTCAACATAAATCCCAAATACTATCATCCTCAAATCCGTATGTGAACACATAGTCCCATACCCATGTGAACACATAACTATATAATCCCGTATAAGCACAAATGAAAGAAGAAAGTATGCAAGTATGGGTGTGTGTGTGCATGTGTGGTGCGACCACTACTCTAGGGTTTCGCGACACTAAATCATCCAAGAACACCAAATATCTATATCATCGATAATATCAAACAAAATATAGTCAATATATATATGTGTGTGTATACGTATTCGTATACATCACCACGAACTGCGGGGGTGCTATACGCCATCCACCCGACTTCTCCCCGTAGATATAAATCTACTCACTTGGTCCTCGCTCGCCGGTGCCGACGTCGCCACGCCTTTGCTTGTCGTCTCGAAATCCACATGGGTACCTACATATCATAACGCACCGTATCGCATTATAATCCGACTCATGAACAAAACGACACATGAAACCCATATAGGTCAAAACCTATGGTTGCTTTCACAAATCAACCCAAAACCCTCGACGTCGGCATACCAACGTCAAACCATCGAGAAAACCCAAACACACCAATCGTGATTTCAAAACTCACTAATTATATAAGAAATAGGGTTTAGTTCATCAAAACCATAAAATTAAACAATTCGTTTTATTTTCCAAAAACCTAGTTAGCACAAATTTCCATTTCGGTTCAAAACATGATGGTTTACCCAAACTAAATATTTTGACGATTCTAATGGCCAAAATGCTCACTTAATATCATAATTAGGTCATACAAATCACCTCCATATTTTTAATCTCACGAATTAGCATTAACTCAAAATTCAAGTTTGCAACAAATATCGATTTTAACACTTTTCAAAGTAAAATTCACAATTTATCAATTAAGCATGGTTTTGCATGATCAAAGTCGCTAAACAACAAATTAAAATGCTAATAAAGTCATCAAAACCTTAATTACATTTTAAATCTCAATTTTATATGTATTTCACTAAAACCTAGTTTGCAAATTACATAATTAATACAAATTTAAATTTAACAAAAATATAAACTACCAACTAGATTAGTTAATAACAACATGTTAAACTACACAATTTTCCCATGATCAATTATAAGAACCCCAACTTAAATTCACAACCCTAATCTAGAATTTTCCAAACCCTAACTTAATAATTTCAACTTGAAATTAAAAACCAAATTAACATTTAACAACTTTAGCTTATGAAAAAAATACTAACAAATTAACCATTAGATAAGATTATATCTCCAAGACTTGTAGATTTACATGCATCATAGCCTCCCAAATTAGCTTCTATGCCCCAAGATCCATGCTAGATGGGCTAAAGAATAATGGGTAAGTGTTGGATTTGAATTTAGCTTTGATTTTGTGTTAATTTTTGAAGCATTTTGTGGATTTTTTGTGATGACATGAGAGGGAGAAGAGGGGGGGAAAGTTGCTGCAGTGTGAAGAGATAGTTTCGGCCAAATGGGGGGGATGAGGAGAGAGAGAGAGAGGTGTTGAATGAAAGGGTCAAAGAAAGCCATACTTCAAGTCAACACTTAACATCTTTTCCTTTATTTTTCCTCTTCTTTTCTTTGTTTGTTTTAATCTTTAAGTGGGGAGATGAGTGGAGGGCTGCTGAATTCAGCCAAGGGGAAGAGGGAATGGGTGTGTGTAAGTGTGGGTATGGGTGTGGGGTGATGAAAAAAGATAAATACGATACCCCAAACATCCATTTACACTAAAAAAAAAGCCTTTTTTCTTCAATAATTTCTAAACCGTTTTGGCAAACGATTTCGTTTCAAAAACCACATGATAAAATTTTGTTTAATGTTTTATGATGCACAAAATTTGGTTCAACTCATTCCAATTTCTAATTTTCCCTAATTAAATATATTAGTGACGGCTTAAAATAATATTAAAATAATTAATTCCGGAAAAATTTTCAGAAAATTTGAAATTTCACCAGTGACTCAATAAACACCAAATACTAGCAATTACATAGCTAGAATATGTATATTAAATTTTATAATAAAGATATTTGCATTTTGACTTTTTATAGAAAACCCCCTTATTTTTACCGTTTTTTCGAAATTTCACCGAAACGATTTTCAAAATGTTACATTAAGCCGGCTAGTATTATCATTCGCTCGGAACCCTGCTCGATCGAAAACCTGGATGACACCAGAATATACATATCGAAATGTGTATATGCAAATTATTAAATTAATACCTGATTTAATAATCCGGATTAATCCTAAGACGGCTAGTATTATTATTCGATTGAAACCCTGCTCGTATAAACATACGGTCACCACATCGTTTCACCTAAACCCGAGAAATCCTTTGTATAGGTTTCTAAAGACTTGACAGTACACTGGTAGTAGGTTTAACCACAAGCACGTCAGCAACACTAGCTGTACGTAATGGTTACTCAGGTACCTGTCAAAAGAAGGCCGACGAGTAAGCTCATTCGGACTCCTACTGAGTCTATTCGTGACAATCTCCATACAGTCTGGTCTCTTCATCTAAAAGTATCGCATACCGGGTCTTGGGGATGGTAAATGTCAGACCCCTACTGAACTGATAAGTCATGTCGATTTGGCTCAGGACCGATCCGACAAACTACTGATCGAACCATTAACATCCGGAGCTTGGGGATGGTAAATCTTAACTGCTTTTGTAAGACTACGGTAGCGCCCCGGCCGTCTTTCCGAGGCCAAAATGCGGAAACGAAATTTTTTCTAAACTAGAAACCGGCGCTATCGTATGCTTAAAACCCGGATCGAACCATTAACCTATAACTAGCAACTAAAGAAAGGGTTGGAAAGGCTATACCGATCGATCCGTGTCCTTCGGTCTTTGGCCACCATCCCAAGCTCCTCGCGGCATCTCCGGTCTCGATCTCTTCGTCGGAAAGGGCACCACATCATCGATTCCTTTGACGGCTCCCACTTCATCTGAAGCAACTCGGGTATGAAGTGTGCTAGCCAACGTGTCTAAGGTGATGTAGAAAATGTTTGTGATCACTTTGTCTCTTGCATCCATGAAATGGATGGAGGTTGAAGGTGTTGCCATTGATGGAGATTATGAGCTAAAGGAAGGAGAAGAAGAAGAAGCTTTCTTTTTCTTTTGTTGTATATGTGATGAAATGAGAGAGTGCATATCAAAAACACAAGAGCTAGCTCTCATACATGGCTGCCCTTCTTTCTCCTCCTCTTATTTCAACCCACACATCCATCACACAATGTGACATATGCATAATAAAAGAGACCATGAGTCACTAGGTTGCATGTGTCACATTAAATGCACCTCATGATGATTTCTAGCTCATTATTTCCATTTGTAAACATTAACCCAAATGTTTACAACAACAAAAAAAGATACGACAATATCTAAAGTAAACTCGTGACGGATCACAAGGATACCCCTCACCTGTATATACATACCTGCATCCGCATTCCGACTGAATGCGAATGCGATGAGACTAAAATAATCCAACAAATCTAATACTACGATCCAGCTTAAACCAAAGCCCACTAGTATGATCCGCCCGATCATGATCCGTGCACTACTGCGCGTATATGATCGGACCCTGCCATATATCATACGGCCTCTACAACGTTTCGCCCGAAACTTGAGAAACTGTCTGTGGGGGACTCTAAAGACTCGTCAATGCTTTGGCTGTAGATTTAACCACTAGCACGTCAAAGGTACTAGCCATACGTAACGGGCTACCAGGTATTGACCAAAAGAGAGGTCGATGAGCGAACTCATCCTGACACCCTACTGAGCCTGTCGGTGACAATATCCATACAGTCCGGTCCGTTTGTCTATGAGCATCGCATGGCGGGCATAGGGGGTTGGTAAAAGTCAGACCCCCAAAAGCGGTACAAGTCATATCGGAGTGTAGCCCAGAACACCCTGAGATACTACTGGAATACCTATCAGTAAATCTCCTGCCTTGGCCATGGACTTCTTGTAATGGCTCTCCTAGACACAGCGCAATCTCACCCCCAATACCGGGAGAGACGAAACCCCTGCCGATCCGCTCACTGCCTCCATGTGGCTTGGGACTGTACCCAACTAAAACCTGTTTGCACGACACCTTTGAGACGTGGTAGGGTATTAATCAAAGAACAGTGGGAACTCACACGAGACAAATGACGATCTCAGGTCGATGAACTAACCTGTACACATGTCACCAGGGAACTGCTATCCGACGTAAGGTATAATACCAACTAGCATGTTCCCGGCGAGTCCTGTTCGGTGGTATAATACCAACTAGCATGTTCCGGGCGAGTCCTGTCCGGTGTACTCATAACCCAATGAGCACCTGTATACATCTTAGGTGAACCAACTGACACCAATAGCTTGTGAGACCGGCCACCGCCCCTCGTCGGGGTCTTGACTGTATACACTAGTCTACTCTGGAGTATCGATGCCCTGTTTCGAAAACTCCCACGACTAGGGACCTTTTAAGGATGTGCTTATAGACCCCAGCTCCCACGTATATGATCGCCATCATACTGCTGGCAGTTAAGCAAGAATCCTAAGGGCTCTATCACTGTGTAATAGTGACCTGTAAGGTCACCTAAAGCAGTACACGATGATAAAGACAAACCATGGTAGCATACTATTCTCTATCAACGTGTAATAGTGAACTACAATGTCACTTAAAGCATGTACACGATGATAAAGACAAACCAGATAGTATACAAACCTCTCGAGTAAGACTGTCCTACCGGTATAGGTCCTCCCTCAATCATTGCAATCACGTGCCCGCGATCCAATAATTGACTCTGATGGCACTATATCCAACAATCTCCCACTTGAACTCAAGGCTAATTATTGCGATGTCACATACTCACAGCCCGTGTGATACCAAACACCCAACTCCTCTACTAATCAGTCTCACAAAGCCCGTTTGTGAACTATTGCATTCGAGGAAAAGCCTCAGTGAGTGGATTCGCCCTGATGTTTCTTTCTATGTCTCTCTTAATCTCAAGCTCGCGGAGAAAGCCATCTTCCGAAATGAGCAATACCTATCTTCGAATATGTCTGGATATCTGATGGGACATAGTTCATAAATGAACTCCAAATCCAAACTTCTTAGACTGTATCGTCAACTGAACTTAATCAGTATCCTGCGCCATGCCTCCCTCAGTGTTCGCTTGGATCACCTGTCCAAAACACTGCCCCTCGTCGGAGGGAAAACTACAACTCTGATAGTCACTCTGTCAATCAGGTCACCTTGGAAGCCTGGAATTATAACCGTCTCCTAAAAAAAGGCGGTTGTTATCATATCCCTAGAACATTCACTCATGTTCTAAAACTGCTTCCGAACGTTTCTCCAGGATATGATTAATATCAACTTATTGCATCTCATGCAAAAACAACATCTGGTGTTGTACTTGACATCTCATGATCAACTCAATTGCCTAAGCAAGTGATCTGCCAATCATGCACATCCTTCTCCCTTTTAGTCTGTAAGACACCTTTAGAGAGGGTGACTCCATCACCTGCAGGTACACCACCGTGCCAGGAGTCTTCCATTCTAAAACACCTTTAGAATGCTATCTAAGTACCCATATTGGGAAACTACCCAAATCTAGATCGAAAACCATAGATCTAGTAACCAGAATGTCTGATATAATATCCAAGCCCTTTATGGAGAAACCACTGTGTGACAACCACAGTATAACCGATCGTAGTATAGGAATTTCACTTCCTACTCTATGTATGTCATCCAAATACCAGGACATCACACCCTACTACCTTCTTAACAGATCTATCCCCCATTCTGATGAAGTCAAACCTATGACTGTCACATCAGAAATAGATAATCTATCTCCGCTATATCTGCTTTAGTCCATAAATAGACATAAGCTACTTGTCCACCAATGCTTCCGCTGCTCCCACTGACTACGACAACCCTCTGGCAGAGTCATATACACGTACACTTCTAAAGCTAATTTAGAACGACGGTATACTCATCCTTCTGCCGGGTCTCACAGTTTGGAACAACAGCAATGGCAAGTCTGGGTAAACAAGAACCTCCCTTTCACCGTCCTTGAGGCGACCAGAGTACTTCCCGGGTGCCTGATGTTACCCACCATATCTACGGAGTGGCCAATGGAATGTCAATCCAGATTGAATCTTTAGGTCCTATTAAATTTTCAGTAATCGTTTGCGGTTCTGGAATCATTTCCAATTCTACCATACTCCCACTACTGTTTTCTGAAAAATATCCATTTTACTAAAACTGTGGAGAGTCAAGAACAAAATATCACTATTGATCTTCCAGATGGTAGAAAGTTAACCCTCGTCATAGCCCGGGTCAACCCACAAACTGCCATTATAGAAATGTGCCTAGAGTTATCCAGAGTCTGGTTTTAAGCATAAGCAGGAAAACTCCCCGTACCTTAACATCGTTAAGATATGAACCGTTCTATATCCAATATAGAAACATAGGTACTAATTTAGTTGAAACCAGATTCAAATCATGCAGCTGTCTCCAGTGCATGTCAACTAAATGGAGAGAGGCCTATTAGCATTACTCAACTTAGGAGTATATTCAGATACGAGTAACCTGAAAGAGAAGCAAGTTCTCAAAACTATTACTATCAATTGAATACCATACACAAGTATCTACATCTTCGATCACCTTGAAGAATCCCGATACTTGCAACATCTGATTCTCTACTTTATTCTTATACCTATAACTTCTCAAAACTTAGACATTGTATTTCTACGAAACACTTGTCTAAAAACTAGAGAAGTTACAAGTAAACAGAACATAGTACGAGGACCAACCCCTCTGTCCTAATGGACACTGGACAATATGCAATGCTTTGTATACGTCCCCTGAGTTGAATAACTCAAACCCTGTGCGTTGTAGGTTGAAAACTGTACAATGGTTATGAAGAATTACACCGCTGTTGAATATCCCTTACCTAACCATCAACTGATATAGGTAAATGTCATAGACATAATTTCAAAATGTTATATTTCACTTTATAAAAATAAACGTACAGATATATCAATTTGAAATTAGTGCATAACAACGGATATTCAAAACCAAATATTTGTCGTCCGGTAAACAACCCAGGTGATTTCCTCAAATATCACCAATTACAACGAATCCCGATATAATGAGGATGATCACCCAATTCCCAATAACTTACTCACACTCATCATCTGTAAAACTATACAGATGTGAGAATCATACCTGGTAAATACATACCCTGGAGCAAGGACTAATTGGGAAATCAGTTTTCTATTAATAATGCACAGTGAAACTGAAACATGTAAATGTTTTGAAGGGGTATCCGGGTATTTCTAGTAATGCCTTTTCATTTATTAGATTCACAACTGTAACCGTGTATCTCTTTGCCATCTCTTCAAATCGCTTTATTTGTCTTTACTCATTACCTTCTGTACACCACCTTTAGGCCAAATGGTTTTCTTCCTTCCCTACCGTTCGGCACCAGCCAATGGTTTGGAAGAAGACCATCCAATAAGCGTAATAGGTGTACTATCCTAGTCCTAGGAGCACTCGCAATGCGAGAGAAGATAAAGATAAAAGACAACTGAATAAACCTTATTCCTATTTCTCCTGAACCAGAATCCATCCCCGAACTGGAACAAGTTCCTTCGAGTTCGTATCTAACCATACGATGGAGTATCCAATAATCTGTGGATCTTCGTAGTGATACGGAGTGTTCTGGAGAAATACAAAGGTAAAGTAGGAGTGGCGATGAAATACTTGGTTTGGTCGTGAATAGCAGTCACAATTTACTTTGCCCTCTTTCTAATCCCTTTATTTGTCTTTACTTATTACCTTCTGTACACCATCGTTAGGCTAATTGGTTTTCTTCATTCCCCACCGTTCGGCACCTGCCTATGGTTTGGAAGAAGACTAACCAATTAGCGTAATAGGTGTACCGTCCTAATCCAAGGAATACTCGCAACCTGAGAGAAGGTAAAAGGAAAAGACAACTGAATAGTCCTATTCGTTTTCTCCAGAACCGGAAACCATCCTCGAATCTGGAAAAAATTTCTTCTAGTTCGTATATAACCATACGATGGTTTTATCCAATGGAAGTGGATGTTCATAGTAATACGGCGTGTTCTAGAGAAAAGGGTAAAAGAAGGAGTGGCAATAAGGTATGCAACTCTGACAATCCAAAAGCCAGTGTTATAAGAAGGTTCGTGTTGGATATAGTGCCCTCAAAGTCAATTATTGGATCGCAGGTACATGATTACAATGATTGAGGATGGACCTATACCGATATGACAGTCTTGCTCGAGATGATAGTATGCTATCTGGTTTGTCTTTATCATCGTATACATGCTTTAGTTCACTATTTCATGATGATAGAGCCCATCGGATTCTTGCTTGACTGCCAGCAGTATGATGGCGATCATATACGTGGGAGCTGGGGTCTGTAAGCACATCCTTAAAGTGTCCCTAGTCGTGGGAGTTTCGAGACAGGGCATCGATACTCCAGAGTAGACTAGTGTATACAGTCGAGACCCCGACGAGGGGCGGTAGCCGGTCTCACAAGCCATTGGTGTCAGTTGGTTCACCTAAGATGTATACAGGTGCTCATTGGGTTATGAGTACACCGGACAGGACTCACCGGGAACATGCTAGTTGGTATTATACATATCGTCAGATAGCAGTTCCCTGGTGACATGTTTACAGGTTAGTTTGTCGACCTGAGATCGTCATTTGTCTCTTGTGAGTTCCCACTGTGCTTTGATTTCTACCCTACCATGCTCAAAGGAGACGTGCAAACAGGTATTTTTTGGGTACAGTCCCGAGCCACATGGAAGCAGTGAGCAGATTGTCGGGGATTCGTCTCTCCCGGTATTGGGGGGTGAGATCGTGCTGTGTCTAAGAGAGCCATTACATAAAGCCCTCGGCGGAGGCAGGAGATTTACTGGTAGGTACTCCAGTAGTATCTCAGGGTGTTCTGAGCTACTCTCTGACACGACTTATACCGCTATTGGGGGTCTGACGTTACCAGCCCCCAAAGCCGATATGCGATACTCATAGAAGAACGGACCGGACTGTATGTATATTGTCACTGTTAGGCTCAGTAGGGTTTCTGGATGAGTTCGCTCGTCAGCTTCCCTTCCAATCAATACATAGGAAAACGTTACGTACAGCTCGACCCTCTGACGTGCTAGAGGTTATACCCAGTGCCAGTGTGTTGATAAGTCATTAGAGTCCCCCACAGAAAGTTTCCCAAGTTCGGGCGAAACGTTGTAGAGGCCGTATGGTTTTGTGGCAGGGTTCGGAAAAGGCACGTGCGTTTTCGCACGTGTCATATTTCGGGCAGATAATACTGGTAGGCTTTAGTTTAAGCCGAATCCGAGTATTATACTGTGTAGATATAATATCTTTGTCTCAGTTGCATTTGTATTCGGTCGTAATACAAATGTGGGTATGTTTATACTGATACGGGGTTATCCTGAAATTCGTTTCAGGATCGCTTTTGGAAGTTGCCAGTTTCCAGTTTTCTATCGGCCGTATTTAACATTCGGTTAAATGCGGATTTATCTTTTCTTCTTGAGGGTGAGTCATGAGGTGAGTCATGAGTGGAAGCTTCATGTTGTGGTGACTAGGATTAGTGTGTCACCATTTGCATTAATGGTTTTAGTGACTAGGTTTTTGATTCATCACTTGCATTTATTGTTTAGTGCAAGGTGTTATATGACTCATGGTTCTCTTTAATGCTAATGGTCACTCTCTTCCCTCCTACACTCACCCTCCTTCTCCTCAAATAGTGGCCGGCCATTCTTGTGAAGGAAAAGGGATTATGGTTGTTCATTTGGAAGAAAAGATTATAGTTTTGGTGTATGGAAATTTCATAGCTCATTTCATTCCATCAATGTTTCAAAAGGCAACTTCATTAACCGTTCGTCCATAGCTTTAGACGAAGTGAGACAAAGTGTTCTACTCATTCTCTACATCATCTTGGTCATCTCTTTTAGCAAACTTGACGACCGAGTTGCCTCGGTTCAAAGGAGGGAGGCCGTTTAAAGATCCGTCGACGTGGTGCCACTTGGAAGAGAAGACTGGAGATTCAGCAGATCGGAGCAGCCGCAACAAAACGTGAGATGATGGTTAAAGACCGAAGGACTCGGATCGTTCGGTATAACATTTTTACACACTTTGTAGTTTGTTAGTTTAGCTTTAATGGCAGATCCGGGTTATTGTACGCGATAGCGCCAGTTTGTAAAAAGTTTTTGTTCCTCATTTGGTGTCTGTTAAACGGCCGGGGTGCTACCGTGGACTTACAGTGGTATCAGAGCCTCACCATTAAGCTTTACTAACTTGTGCTAACGCGTTTAAAATATCGATCGAACAAAATTTTTGAAATCGCAATTTCCAAGTTTAAAGTTTCTGTTGATTTTAAATGTTGTCTAAAAATCATTTTGACCATACCAGAAAATAGAGCAGGCTTTTTAAAGAATTCTGCAGAAATACGGTCCACTGATTCGATCGTACGATCGCGGATCCGCGGTCAACTCCTTGCTTTGACCGCGGAACCGCGGCCGTCTTGGTGAATCAGTGGGCTAATTTTCTTCTGGTGCTTCAACTTGGGAAATTGTGGTTTTTGGTATATATCTTTTGGGCCCAGATTTTATTACTGTACACCAGATGTACGTGGGGCCCACTTCAGGAAGTTTTGTCGATCGAAATTTTAAACTTGTTAGTATGCAGTATTTACATTATATCTCCGACCGTGAATGTCATTCGAACGGTAAATTGCATCTAATTGCTATAGTCCTTTTAGACGGGTTTGCGAACGTGACATTCGCGTTGATGTTCTGTGTTGTGCTGTGATGTTGCTGATATGTCGTGGTGGATAGCAGTGTGCAATGGTAGTGCTGTTTGGATTTATTTGTACATTTGATATTACGGGGCGAGCGTCCAATATGTGGACTGCCGTCACTGCCTGTTTGTATAATATTCTTTTGGGGCATGACCGGGCTGAGGTCGATGTACCAGTTGTATATTTTTTCTTTTCTGTACTAGGATTACCCCGTGACGGAGTGCACGGATAGCCGGGTTCTGAAGGTCAACGGGTCCGTATCTCATGGCTTTAAGAGCCAGAAGGACCTCACTCTAGAATTGGCAGACTATTCTCCGCACTCGTAGGGGGTTCAGGTTGACCCAAGGAGGGGTGCTCAAGTTACCGGATTCCGTGAAGTGCCGGGTGGTCCATTCACTATGCTGTAGGGGCTGTCTCGCTTCAGGTTTTGGCGGGTAACTTGCCGCACCCGTAGGGGTCTAGGTTTCATTGCACAGGCTATCCACACGACCAGGGGAATGTCGGGTTTCAGTAGCGGCTCTGTGAAACCCAGGGATCCCAGATTATCTGTATTGTTCTGTGATGCTTGTTACTTTTCTGTAATGTTGCATATTATCACGCCTGGAGCGATTACTGTATATTGGTATATATACTATTAGATGTTGTATATGTTTTACACCCGCGCTAGTCCAGTCCCCGCTCTGTCGTTAGTTAAGTAACCTAACGGGTGATGACAGGACCCGGTGGCGAATGCGGATGGCATATACGTACATTTTATTTTTCGTTCTTTTCTAGTGTGATTAATTGATGGGAATGCGTTGATTCTTATCATTGCAAGTAAAACAAACCTATATTTGATGTTGTTGGAACAGTTTTAAAAAGTGTTATTACAAAGACATTTCCTTTGGTTTTGCATAGTGATATTCGGTTATGAATATCCAGCACCTCATTCGACGAGGCAAGGGCCGAGATCCCTTCACCGGGACTGACCCCTTGGGCAGAAGTTTGCGTCAGGGTAATAACTTCAATATAGTTGATTACAAGTTGCTTTGCATAGTGATATTCGTTTATGAATATCCAGCACCTCATTCGACGAGGCAAGGGCCGAGATCCCTTCACCGGGAGTGACCCCTTGGGCAGAAGTTTGCGTCAGGGTAATAACTTCAATATAGTCGATTACAAGTTGCTTTGCATCGCGGTATTCAGTTGGAATATCCTGCACCTCATTCCAAGAGGAAAGAGCCAAGATCCCTTCACCGGGAGTGACCTCTTTAGCAAAAGTTTTCGCCACTATATTTTTATAAAAAGCTATCACGTTCCTTCAATGAGATCAAGTTCATTACGTTAAAGGTTTTTCGCCAAAAACCAGCCGTAGCCCTCCGTCATTTCATTTGAATGGTCAGTAGTATTCAAGCTATGTATTTTGGCCCTTAGTCAAGGCATAGTATTTGGTAGCTGCTGGGTATTCATTTGTTGCATAGATAGATGAGTTGGTTTGGGACAGCCGTTCTGCCATTTTGGCCCTTAGTCAAGGGCATGTGTGGGTGGGTTCAAATCAACCTGGATAATGACGGGAAGAACTTGACATGTGACTTATGATATTTTGGCCCTTAGTCAAGGTCATAAGAGCATGGGGTAAAAATAACATCGGGGCTTTCAAATATACAGGAAACTTTCCAGGTATGCGCATACCTTCTGGAGTGTGATAACGTGAGTGGATTCCGTCACGTTATCATGCGATGAGAGTTGGATCCCGATTCCCAATGATGAGTTGGTTTACTCCTCGGGTGATCCCGACTAATTCTTCTTTCAGGTTTGGAGGAGAATTTCAGATTACAGTGGAAGGTTTCCTGATTAGATAAAGTGATAACCATTCTGATCAAGGTTAGAGTGCACGCAGAGTGTTTCTTTTCTCTCTCTCTTTGGCAGCGACCTTTGACCGACCCTAAACTATGACTCAGTGACCAAGTTGACCGAACCTTCTTAAAATACCGACTTTTGGATTGTCTAAAGTTGCATAAGTCATTGTCGCTCCTTCTTTTACGCTTTGTATTTCTCTGAACACCCCGTATTACTACGGACATCCACTTCCATTGGATAGATCCATCGTATGGTTATATACGAACTCAAAGGGACTTCTTCGAGGATGGATCCAGGTTCAGGAGAAATAGAATTGGTTTATTCAGTTGTCTTTTATTATCGCCTTCTCTCAGGTTGCAAGGGCTCCTTAGTATAGGAGAGTACACCTATTACGCTTATTGGATAGTCTTCTTCCAAACCATAGGCAGGTGCCGAAAGGTAGGGAATGAAGAAAACCAATTAGCCTAAGTAAGGTGTGCAGAAGGTAATAACTAAAGATAAAATAAAGGGATTAGAAAGAGGGTAAAGTAAATTGCGACTGTTATTATTCACGACCAAACCGCGTACTTCATCGCCACTCCTATTTCACTTTTGCTTTTTCCCAGTTCGGGAGAAATAGAATAAGATATTATTCAGTTGTCTTTTATCATCACCTTCTCTCAAGTTGCGAGTACTCCTTGGTTTAGGAGAGTACACCTATTATGCTTACTGGATAGTCTTCTTCCAAACCATAGGCTGGTCCCGAACGGTAGGGAAGGAAGAAAACCACTTAGCCTAACGATGGTGTACAGAAGGTAATGAATAAAGACAAATAAAGGGATTTGGAGAGATGGCAAAGAAAAATACGGTTATAGTCATGAATTGATTTATGGAAGAGGCATTACTAGGAATACCAGGATACCCCTACGAAACATTTTCATGTTTCAGTTTAACTGTGCATTGTTAATTGTAAACTGATTTCCCAATTAGACCCTTGCTCCATGGTATGTATTTACCAGGCTTCATTCTCATATCTGTATGGTTTTACAGATGATGAGTGGGAGTAAGACATTGGGAATTAGGTGATCATCCTCATTTTATCGGAATTCGTTGTAATTAGTGATATTTGAGGAAATCGCCTGGGTACAATTTTCAACCTACGATGCACAGGTTTTGAGTTATTCAACTCAGCGGACTTATGCAGTGTATTGTATGTTGTCCTGTGTCCGTCAGGACAAAGGGGCAGGTCTTTGTACCATGTTCTGTTTACTTGTGACTACTCTAGTTTTTAGACAAGTGTTTCGTAGAAATACAATGTCTAAGTTTTGAGAAGTTATGGGTAAAAGAATAAAGTAGAGAACCAGGTATCGCAAGTATCGGGATTCTTCAAAGAGATCGAAGATGTAGATTCTTGTGATAGGTATTCAGTTGATAGTAATGGTTTTGAGAAACTTGTTTCTCTTTCAGGTTACTCATAATTGGATGGATTCCTAAGTTGAGTAATGTTGATTTGCCTCTCTCCATTAAGTTGATATGCACTGGAGACAGCTGCATGATTTGAATCTGGTTCCAATTAAATTAGTGTCTCTATTTCTATATTGTATATAAAATGGTTCATATCTTAAAACGATGTTAAGATAAGGGGAGTTGTCCAGCTTATGCTTAAAATCAGACACTGGATAACTCAAGGCACGTTTCTGTAATGGCCGTTTGTGGGTTGACCCTGGCTTTGACGAGGGTTGACATTTCTACCATCTGGAAGATCAATAGTGATATTGTTCTTGAGTCGCCACAGTTTTAGTAAAATGGATTTTTTTTCTGAAAACAATAGTGGGACTATGGTAGAACTGGAAGTGATTCCAGAACCGCAAACGATTACGGAAAATTTAATAGGACCTATATATTCAATCAGGTTTTGACATTCCAATAGCCACTCCGCAGATATTGTCACGACCCGAAAGAGCACGTGACTGTCCCTTGAACCATATGAAGTCTATAGGACTCCATCTGACCCAAGTAAGCTAAAAGCCCAGAAATCTAAAACCATTTTAAGTAGTAAAGAAACATGTTTTGAAGTCAAGATTTTTAAATAATTAAGCCGAATATGCATTTTTAAAATGTGTAGTCTTTTCTGAAAAATTCGGCAGAGTTTCCTTTGTAAAAACTGGCCCCGAACGGGGTACAACAAGAATAATATATAAATGCAGTGATAAAAGGCATCCCCAAGCGGGAGCTAGCTCTTCTTCAATCGACGGTCACAACCACGCAAGCAATAGAATATACAACGCCGAAGGGCGAGGATCAAAACTCAAAAGAAACTCAACAGCCTGAATACCGTAATACTACAAGCGCGACTCTAAGGTCGAAATAATACAACACTGTTTTCTAAGTCTGAAACAATATACATGTTAAATAGTACAAGTACAATGGCGGTTCTGATACAAAAGAACCCACCTACCCAAGCAAGTCACCCGTATGAAAACAGTGTGCCAGAAAAGCCACTATGAAACCTGCGCGGCAAAACCTGCAAGAACTGTGGCACAATGGGGGTGAGTTGCCAACTCGTGAATAGAAAATATCTACAAGCAGAGATCAAATATATGACCCATCCTAGGTCAATACGATCAGATATATATAAACCTCAATATGAATAAGTCTGAAGCATGCTAAAGTGGCAATGTAATCTCTATACATGAGTGTAGTGCCAAGTGCTCGTGCCAGTGCATCAGGTAATAGCATATAATAAATATGAGGTATGATCAATATAATCAAATCTGCATGTACATGGATCCCATCCACTCGTCACCCAATGACAATAAGCATTATGCATGTAAATGTCATAAAGCATATGCATGGAAAATATGACGATATAACCAGAAGCATGGAACCTGAGTGCCTAGCATCGACACTCAAAAACATCATGAAAACTTGTGCCTAGCATCGGCACGTAAATTCTTATATATCGGGCATCCGTCAGTCCGGGTCAGCCCACTCTCTCATATATCGGGCATCCGTCAGTCCGGGTCAGCCCTCTCTCAATATATCGGGCATCCGTCAGTCCGGGTCAGCCCTCTCTCAATATATCGGGCATCCGTTAGTCCGGGTCAGACCTCTCTCAATATATCGGGCATCCGTCAGTCCGGGTCAGACCTCTCTCAATATATCGGGCATCCGTCAGTCCGGGTCAGACCTCTCTCAATATATCGGGCATCCGTCAGTCCGGGTCAGCCCTCTCTCAATATATCGGGCATCCGTCAGTCCGGGTCAGCCCCCTCTCAATATATCGGGCATCCGTCAGTCCGGGTCATCCCTCTCTCTCAAAACCAGAAATATCATAGAAACAACATATCTCAATGCGCAAATCAGAAAGCATGATGCATGTGACATAAAAATGAAATGCAAGTAACAATTTATCCTGCAGCATGGAATAATAGAATGCGGATATAAGGTCATGTCCTGATGCAACAGTACTATAGTGTAGTGACATGGCAATTATCGATGATGAAGTGTGTGAGCCAGCGAGCTGTGTACGTGGAACATATGCATCATCGATAATGGTGCTGGCGTCCTTGCAGCATGATAATAATATATCAATAAACACAAGCAATGCAATGCAAATAGCATGAATATGCCGAATCGAATAATCAACGCAACAGTAAAGAATCTACCTCAATAAATATATCATGCAGCCTTGCCTTTTGAAATAAGACGAATCAGGGTTTTTGGTAAAATAAGGGCTACGGTGTTTTAAGAGAAGATGCGTCGTTTGAAAATATCTGTAGAATCCCTTTTTCCTATCCTTAAAATATCCCCGATTCGTTAATTTCAAAATAGGTATGACTCGGGTCTAGTCTAACGCCTGCTATGCGAACTACGGACCCAACTATCAAGCCAAACAGGAGGGGTATGGAAACCACCTAAATCTGAGTCGATATATATACATATAAATATAATAGTCGGGATCCCGCCTCAATAGTATCACAACGATATAATATCCTCAAGTTATGAGCGCGGATCTATCATCAATATAGGCTCGTACGGTAAATCGTCGTACGGCATCCCAATAGCGGGGTACGGTCAATATCACATTATCTCATCACATATCAGGTATCACTATCATCATATCATATAATCTGGGGTACAGATCTAAGTCTAGTACAATCGATACCATCTATACAAGTATGAATGCAGGGTAAAACACATGCCCAAAGGCCCGCTAAACCATCGTGTCGTATCTCGAATACGAAACCTGCCATATCGCCGATCTCACGGCCTCAAATCGAATCTCATCCACTCAACTCACATCCTAAGTACTATCCTCAAATTGCGTATATGAACACATAGTCCCATACCCATGTGTAGACATACACACCTCCAAATGCGCACAGATAAAAGAAAGAATGTATGCAAGTATATGTGTACGTGTATGTGTGGGTGCAACCTATACTCTCGGGTTTCGCACTATACTACACCAATACATTCTTATCATCACCAATCCATTATTACCATCAATAATCTTAAATAACACATAATAAATATACGTGTGTATACGTATCCGTATACATCACCACAGACTGCGGGGGTGCTATACTCCATCCACCCGACTTCCCCCGTAGATATAATCTACTCATTTGTTTTTCGCTCGCCGAAATCGATGACGCCGCGTTTCTTCACCTCGGAATCCTTGCGAGGGTACCTACAATAATGAACCGTCGCAATACGTATTAAAATCGAGGCAGAAAACCAATACAGTGCACAGTGTGCTCATAGGTTGGAACCTATGGCCTAAATGTGCAAATCAATCCAACAATCCCTGTTGTCGATGTACGAACACCCGACAACCAAATAAAAATCCAAATATCAAGAATGTGCATTTTAAAATACGGAAAACATCGCGTAAAACACACTAAAATGCTCCCATATTTTCCCCAGGTGACAATTAGCCAAAACTGCATATAGGAGGGGTCTAATTTAGTGCAAAATGAGCCCTGGAACAAAAATCAACCCATTCCCTTCTACTCTGGCTGCAAATTGCGGTCAGAATGATTAAATCCGCGGCCTGGGGTTTGAATTAGGGGCTTGGGTCTTGGTGGTAGCTTCCTAGGTGCCTGCACGACTCACTGTCAGCTCAATTTTATTTTAGAGGTCTCGGGGTGATAGCAGATTCCTAAAACCTTCCCAGATTTCACAATATCTCCGATATCGGTTTTCTAAATCCGTTTTCTAGGTTTCAAATCTCAGGTTTGGGTCTCAATTCCATCACTAGGGTGTTTGTGCAGCCTGCACTAAGCTCAATTCACACAACAACTCACAATTTTCCTCAAACCCTAACTAGGTTTCCTTTAAGTCCACAACACCACCCGATATCGATTCAATTTTAACATAAGGGTATAAGTAATGCAAAAACTAATCTAATGATCCAAAAATTATCTCATTTGGCAACTCAAGAATTTTCTTGAGTTGCCTCAAGTTGCCAAAATCCTTGCTTTCTTGGTCCAATGTGTAGATCTTGGGCTTGTGCATCTTTTTAATGAAATGGAGATTGGGTTTTGGAATTGTTTTTGAGGTGATTTGGGACTTGAAGAGGGGAGGTGAGGTGCAGGAGTAGCAACAGCAACAAGAGGGAGAGGGAGAGAAATGAGTGAAGGTTGAAGAGGAAATGACTAAGTCTTTTGGTCAAAGAAGCTCATACCTCTCTCTCTCACACCATACCTCATATGATAATCCCTTTTCCATTTCTTTTTCTTTTCTTTTTCTCTAATTCCTTCTCACTCAAATAGTGATCACAAAATAAAACCATGGCAAGAAAAATGTAACACAAGTGTAGAAAAAGATATGTGCATGTTTTGCACAAAATTGCTTAAAAGCCGATTAGCGATTTTTAATCGCGATTAGCATATAACTAATCATAAAAACTTTAAAATGGCATAATTCCCTAAAATATCATATTTTAGAATTTTCCATAATTTTTCCACAATTTTTCCCATTTATTTGTATTTAATTATACCGAAATATTAAAATATTCATTAAAATAATATTAATTTATAAAAATTCCCAAAAATACTATTTTATTATTTTGAAATGTTACAATCTACCCCCTTAAAGAAATTCGGTCCCCGAATTTAAATTTAAACCCCCAAATACAAAAAAAATTCAGTAAACATCCAAATTGTCGGGGTTCCGAAAACATCAATACACAGTGAATATCATACAAACAGAACGCCCAAAAAATACGAAATCCAAGATGAAGGATATGTGATAACCGAATCATAAAATCACAAATCATGAATACCGTCGTCGGCATATCCTCCTTCGAAGTCAAGAAGGTGCCGGTACATCCAATGTTAGCGGCGCAAGATATCTACTTGCCTCTTGGTTACGGCTGGCGTCCTCTGCCTCTGGTTCCTTATCTTTCCTGTGGATTACCAATCTCGCAATCCATCGGCTCATCGGCCTGTCAGGTGTACTAACGGGAACGATTTTCGTTCTGGCACTTCTCTGGTCATCTCTCGGTCAACCCCTACGACCGCTCATAAAGCAGCATGTCACTGGCATCGGCCTCTTGTCTTCTGAATACACAGTACACATCCGATCCGAGGTGCAAATATCATTGCAGCAGTGTCCTGGAAGGAATCCTGCTCAAGGTCTCTTCCGATCTTGCCTATGCCGGTCTGTACGGAGGCTGGTACTTTTGCATATCTCTTTTCTCGCTCGATGGACATCTGCGTCCTCAACACAGCATTTTGTCGGAAATTGGTCGCATCCCAACGCCTCTGTAAGCATATCAGGTCTCTAGTCTCGACGGGAAGTAATGACAGCTCGTCAGCGTTTCGCACGAACCTCTTATCCCACTCATCTGTATCGTCGTCCATTTCGACGTCGCGTCTCTAACTGCGCACTGTAATGTCCTCGGCTACGGTCCATCCGAAGTCTTTCACACGGACTCGAAATCACGAACTCGGTATCTTCATCTCTCCATAGAAGGTATCTAGTCGAACACGTCCTCAACGTGCATATCGCAATCTCTGATGTCAGCGGAGTAGTACGTCATCTCGTGCGAACTATTTACTCCACTTTCCCCAACGTCGACTAATTCGGACTCATCTACTCGTGGCTGCATGGACTACGCTCCAACGGCTATGCTCGTATCTGGGGTCTCCCAAGCCATGTGTCCCATCCCATGATATCCGAATAATGTCGAACCATCCGATCGACTCGTCAGAACCTCATAATCCCCCAAGAGCTCAACATCTTGGGTATAGTTTAACAGTATCGAGTACATACCACAGCATCGGTGGTCCAACCGTAGAAGGGCAAACCCAAGCCTCACTAATGGCGCCGTGGAACCGCCGCAAACCCTACGGTTCAAAGGCTTTCACACGGTCATTATGTCGAGTTAGGGTTTCATTCTTCTAGAGGGTCCATGGAATCGCTTGCATGTTTTTCCGAATACTTTAAACTTGGAAAATGGGTTCCTGATATTCGATCGTCTCAATCGACTCTCAACAAATCTGCGTGAAGTCGCCTCTAGCTGAAATCAATCTATCTGATGACCTCGCATCGGGTAAGCTAACGAACCGCATGTCCTAGTCATTCATCCTCGGTGACTAGCGACTTACCATCCTATCTCTAAGTATATACCTATGCTGCAGTAGCTCCAATCATCTGGGCGATATCTCGTCATTTACTGCAGCAGCTGGCTCATTCATCCCTACGCTGAACAATGCCTCAATCCTCCAGGAAAGGCGATACATTGGCGGCCATCTCTGAATCGGTCGGCTCTAGATCTGAGTAAGACTCTCCATACTGGAAACCTTCAACTCAACTAACCCTGCTCCGGCGCATAAATCGGACGAATCACCTTCGTCTCTAAAATCGGGGTAGACTAGCTACCAACTGTCTCATATCTGCCTGGAAGCTCCGGCGATCTCAGCTCGTAAGCTCCGGAAGCGACATCCTATCAATCTCAGCAACAGCTGGTCCATCTGTCTGCACGGTAGGCGACACCATAATCTATGAGGTATGCTGTACCTCAACAGTCCTCTCTCAACCGACAGCGCTAACAATGGCCCGATCATCCGGTGTAAAACCAAGCACTCGCCTCCACAAGAGGTCACAATCATCAAGAACAAGCGATATCTCATTGGTCATCACATCCTGGCCGGCCTCTATCAGTGGCTCAATCCTTTGATACCGACCGGCACGTCTGAGAAATCTCATAAAAGCGATCTGTCAAATGATCATGCCGCGAAAACACTGTTAGTTATATGTATGCCCTAGAGGCCATTACTGTACATAGGATGTATATTGTAGTGGATGCTGGGACATATATAGGGAGGACTTTCTTGCTCAACATGATAGTATGCTATCTGGTTACCCTTTACCTTAACGTGTATGCTGATTGTCTCTCTGTTACATGTTGGTAAAGCCCTTAGGATCTGTACTTGACTACCTGGACTATGATGCGGATCATACTAGTGGGGACATGGTAGTCCATAAGTACATCCTTCAAAGTCCCTAGTCGTGGGTGTATCGAGACGGGGCATCGATATACCAGAGTAGACTAGCGTATACCTTCTCGACCCATACAGATGGGCGATGGATGATCCCATATCCATTGGTGTTTGACATCGGAGATGATATACGGGTGCTCAGTAGAGACTGGGTACACTGGACGGACTCGCCGAGAACTCCCAGATGGTATTATACCTCACGTCAGATGGCAGTTCTCTGGTGACACTGGTACAGAGTAGTCTGTTGACCCGAGATCGTCATAGAGTCTTGTGTGGTTCCCACTGTGCTTTGATTTCCATCTTACCACGTCCAAGAGGGCATGCAAAACGGTGGTTTTTGGGTACAGTCCCGAGTCACATGGAGGCAATGAGCGATAGGAGGGGATTCGTCTCTCCCGGTATAGGGAGTTGATGTTGCGCTGTGTTCGATTGGCTATAACAGGAAATCCCTGGCCAGGGTTGCTGAGATTTACTGGTAAGTGTTACCAGTAGTTTCTCGAAAAGTTATAGACCTCATATCGACACGACTTATTGAGCTATTGGGGTCTGACGTATACCACCCCTAGGCAAGATATGCGACAGATCAGACGATCAGACCGGACTGTACGGTAGTGTTACTGGTCGGATTCACTGGAGTGTGAGCGGGCTTGCTCGTCGATCTTCAGATCGCTCAATACCCGGGTGGCCGTTACGTTTAGCAGACCGCTTGCGGCTTGTGGATGTTTGATATGATCATCATCCGCTGCCGGCGTATTGACGAGTCTTTAGAGTCCTACACAGAGGTTTCCTGGTTCAAGCGAAACGAAATAGGAGCGCATATGAGATATGTGCGGGACCGAGAATAATGCGTGTATGTGATACCGTATTCTATTCTCGCGATAAATATATCGAATGGTTGTATGCGATATAACCTAGTTATCGATTCAAGCGTTGATTCGATAAGCCGATATATTAGATACCAGTCGGTTATGTGCGCATGACCGGATCATTGAATCAAGTGTTGATTTAATGATTTAATGTATAATTATATATTTGATATATTACTTTGCGTTAACTAGTATCGGTTCACTTTAGACGGATTTTCTCACTTGGTTCGTGCGCATTGCATATGCGATATGTTTTTGTGCACTTGTATGTATCATGTTTGATGATGCATGCTTTTTGGTTAAGTGTAAAGTATTAAATCTTGGTTAATGATATGGTTAGGGTTTATAATTTAGTTATTCATTTATCTTATTTAGTTATTCATTTATCTTATTTAGTTATTCATTTATTTTTGATAAATGAATATAAGAATGAGAAAAGGATGGTGGCTTCTTTTGTTGTTTTGTTAAAGCTTCATGAAGCTTTGACTAGTCCACTATTCTTATCTCATCCTTAACCCTAACCATACCACTCAACCATGATTAATTCTCTACACTAAACCATGGTTCTAAGATGATAAGAATGTATTATTCTTTTCTTTTTAGAATTATCTAATGATAAGCTTTCTTCTTCTTCTTCCTTGACTTCAAGAAGAAAAGCTTTACCTCATCAATGGTGGATTGATGTTTTGAGTGAGAAATCCAATTCTAAAGTTAACCCACTTCCTATTTCTTCATCCTCTACCTCTTGCCAAGTAGTAGAGTGTGTTTCCTTCACAACTTTTCACGGTTTGGTGAAGGTGGAGCTTGATTCATCGATGCCTCGACGTAGATCATCTTCGGCATGGACATCGACGACCTAGCTTGCCCATTCTCCGACGAAGCCGATCCTAGAGCCCGGATTTGATTTAGACAGCGGAGAGGACCTCATTGCGGAGCTATGGAGGTGGAGCACCGGATCTACAAAGGTTGTATTTCCGTATCTTTTAGTTAAGTGTTAACTAGTTAGCTTGTTCGCCTAGAAATCTAGTTATCGATCCGTAGTTTAGGGTTTGTAGGCACCAAAATTTTTGAAATTGCCATGGTAGATGGCTTGGGAGACCTCACTAGTGTGCCTAGGAACCCTGCAGTGGTATCAGAGCCTAGCTAGAGCCTTAGGCGAAGTCCAGACGGAAATTGAAGTCCGAACGAACCCGAAACCCCGAACCAATATTGCTCTCTGTACAATTTTTAAAAACAAGGATTTTTCAACATTAAAAATATTCAGAAATATCAGCAGGCAATTCTAAGAAATACTGTAAAATTCGTGCACATAATTCCTTGAAAGAGCGGCGCTTCCGCGGCATGAGCTATGCTTGTGCGGCGGAAGAGCGGCCATTTTGTCGTTTTGCGCAACTTGTTTTCTACAGTAATTCTTATTGTACTGTGCTGGTGTTTCTGGGAATTTTTAATATATATTCCAGAGTTGAATTTTTCTGAGTTGATTTGGGGATTCGGTATTTCGATCGGGGTATCAAATTTTGTCTGTGTGGCTTTCTGGATAAATTTTAGAATATGTTAAAAAGTTCGACCGGATATAAATACCCAATTTTTCCCCTGTTGGGAAATTTCCAAGTGTTGGATTTTTCCGTAGTTTGACGATGTTCTAAGTAGTGCAAGTAACGCGATGGTCCCTCTAGAAGACACAAACCTTAACTCGATTATGTGACCGTCTTGAACTGCCCTTTGAACCTTCGGGTTTGGGGCAGTACGGCGTGCCACATGTGAGGCGTTGGCTTGACCCTTCTACGGCTGGACCGTTGGTACTGAGGTACGAACTGAATGTTGTTAGACTTATTTCATGTGTTGATCTATATCGGGAAAACTTGGGTGTTAGAATCTTCGATCGGAAAGTTTAACATTTTCTATTTATCTGGAATGGGATAAAATAATTGGAATTCACAAGTAGTTATGTGATAACTAAATGAATGTTATAAACACAGCAGTTTGGTCTCACTTGATCGGTTGCCACGGAATTTTGATGTGATCAAAAGTCCGTCGCAGTCACGTAGCGTACGCGGATACTCGCCGGGTAAACTTAATAGACAGCCTCGCTCCATAGCCCCGACCAAGTGACTGTAGGAGAACCCCGTCGCCGAAAGCATCCGTTCGGGTGCTCACGGCAGCGGTGTTCCGCCTTGGTGCACTTCGTCGACGGCGTCGGGGGTGCGGCCGTCTACTGAAGTTTGCGACGAGCATTCGATCAGGATGTCGGGAATCTTGTTGAATTACCCCACTTGGTATTGAAAAGTGTTTTCGATTTTGAGACTAAAATGCGGGGTTTATAATTGTTAGGCATGCGATGTCTAAGTAATTCATTTGATCAGGCATGTGATGTCTGAGATGGTTGCGGATTCCAACTGTTGTAGTTTTACACTTTCTTTTCTGTGACCGTAAGTGTAATATGTGATATCGCCGGTTTCGTTGCTATACGTCAACGACAATTGGGATGCGCATATTTACTTACGTTGATGACATGTGATGTTATGTGTTGCTGGATATGTTATATTGGATCGTCGTGTTTGAATAGCCGGGGGTTTTTATGTGAGATGAGTTTTTTTTTTTCATTTTCATTCATGTAAAAACTTGTATGTAATATTCTTTTATTGGGGCGCTTCCAGGTTGCGGGAGTTGTCACCTGTTGTATATTATTTTCTTTTCCGCACTAGGATAGACCCAAGGAGGAGGGCACAAGTAACCGGGTTCTGGAGTCCAGTGGGAGACCAACTCGAGGAGTCGGGTCCGGGTCTCCTAACTCTAGAATTGGTAGGGTTGCTTGCCGCTCTCGTAGGGGTCTAGGGGTGTGGGTTTGGCTATTCATCACGACCGTGGAATCCGTGTTTTATACTGGCTCGTATTGAAAACACGGACGTCCTAGTATATCCAATATTTCATATGATTCTTCTGCTGCGATATCTGTGATGTGATCATGTGATGTTCTGTGATAGATACTGTATATAGTATATATGATATATTATATAGACGTTACTTATGTTTTACACCCGCGCTAGCCCTGCCCTGCTCTGCCGTTAGTTACCTAACCTAACGGTGCACGAGGGGACATCGAGGCGAATGCGGATGGCATAAGTGTACGTCATATCTATCTGTGATGTTTAGGTACATTTTAAATGATGGGACTTCATTAATGTGATTAATGAAATAAAAGAAACCTAAGATGTTGTAGAATCGAATTTCAAAATAAAACAGGTAGCTACAGTTCTTGTTTTGCATAGCGGTATATGAGATATATCCTGCACCTTATTCGATGAGGAAAGGACCGAGATCCCTTCACCGGGAGTGACTCCTTTAGCAATAACTGGCAGATGCTACACACTCGGTTTGTATTTTGATTGCTTTTAAGTGTTTTTTCTTTGCACAGCGATATATGTGATATATCCCGCACCTCATTCGACGAGGAAAGGACCGACGATCCCTTCACCGGGAGTGACTCCTTTAGCAAAACTAGAAAACCCTCAAAAACACTCCATTTCAAAATTCATTCGATCCTACAACGATATCAAGTTCATTACGCAATAGGTTTTCAGAAAAACCTGTCGTAGCCCTCCGTCATTTCAGATAAATCCTGTTTAGTATTCGTGCTGCGTTTGTTGACCTTGTCAAGGCGCAATGTGCGGTAGCTAACCAGTATTTATCTGCTTATGCATATGATGCAGATTGGGTTAGGGTAGTCGTGCGGCCTTGTTGACCTTGTCAAGGGTCGTGCGGGTGGGTTTGATTCAATCAAGAAATGACGGGTTGAACTTGACTTGCGGTCTATGGTTTGTTGACCTTGTCAAGGTCATAGATCGTTCGGGGCAAAATATTATCGGGAATTTCAAGTGTTGAAATTTGCAATGAGATTGCATACCTTCTATGAGATAGTTGGATCCCGATACCCGCTGCGAGTAAGAGTTACTCCTGGGAGAGTTTTATACATTACAATTAGCCGATCAAGTAGGTGTCTAGAAAGGTGTTAACGGGGTTACGCCTCTGGGAAAACGAGGTTTACAGTAATTAGGTTCGTGCGAAAGCACGGGGGACCTCCCTCAAAGTACCGACACTTGCCTGGCTGAAAGATTGGCGAACTTGTAGTGTGTAATTAATCCCGGCTAGTCTTTCCTTTTAGGGTTTGAAGGAAGATTTGATAAAAAGCAGTGGGAGCCATCCTGATTAGATAAAATAAAAACCAATCTATTCTTGACAGAGCGCACGCTGAGTGTTTTCTTCTCTCTCTCTCCTGGTAGCGACCATATCACGCCTTAATCAAGATAATAATACGGATTATTGACCGAACCCGCTTGTTATACTGAGCTGGGAAACGTTGGTCCCGCTCCAACTTATAATTGTTATAAGACAGAGCAGGAAATTGGGGAATACCAGATTTCCCGTGCCGCCCAAACGAAGAGAGTGCATGCTGATGCATCATCTTCGGGTGTGTTCATTATACAGAACTGTTTCTCAGTATCCTTTACGTCCTGGGTATATGATACCAGATCAGGATCCCAGATATGTAATCTGTTACATAGGGCTACAGAAAGGTAGAGAACTGAGAACGGGTGATAAGTTTCATGAGGCAGAAAACGGGGCAAGTGTTGCAGCCAAGTCTGTCGGTCACTGTCACCCTGTATTAACAATACATTGATTCTGAACGAATATTGTTAGATACCGAACCTGATATACCAAATCATATCACTCTCTTTGTTAGAAAAGAAAGGATATAATTTTGTATTGTTGGATAATGTTTTGAACATTTCCTATATCAAAAGGTGATCGGTTCAGGCACGTTATCTAAAAGCATTAATGTTCTAAATCAAACTACAGTTCTTAGTATATGGAACACACACAAGAGGAAGAGTTCAGAAATGAACGGATTCTTCTTGAGGTATTGTAGACTAGGTCAGATCAATGTGACCCGACTAGCTAGAGTTACATAAAGATGCATATTTAAATTAGTTTGAATTTACATCTTGTGAAACTCGCCAGTCATGTCACAAAGATAAGATGACCATAGCTCCGTTTATTGGAAACAGAGAAAGAGTTGGTAAACTCTTGGGATGATACATGTTGATGTATGTAAGGTCCCCTGTCTACATATGCCAAGACCGGTTCTTTGTACTTCGTTACATTCTCTGATAATCTCTCAAGATTCAGACCTATGTTCCTGTTGAAACATGAGTCCGAACCTTTTGAGATATTCACAGAATATAAGTTAGAAGTAGAGAACCAAAATACGGGTAAAAGTATTATGTCCTTTGATATGATCAGGGAGGAGAATACTTGAGCACGGAAATCCTGGATTATTCTAAAGGAGAATGAGATTCTCTCTCAGCATTACTCCTCCGTATACACCATAGCACGATGGTATATCGGGGCGGAGCAGATACACCCTATTTGATATGGTGTGCTCTATGATGAGTAATACTGAGTCACCTAATTCCTTTTGGGAGTTATGCACTTGAGAAGCTGCATACCTATTGAATAGGGTTCCAATCAAATCAGTTGCCTACCATTTCATATGTGATATGGAAAGGGAAGAGCCCATGTCTTAAGTTAGTTAAGATTTGGGGTTGTCCGGCCTATGTCTGAAAAGAAAAATCCGGACAAGCTCGAGGCAAAGTCAGTTATGTAGAACTGGAAATGTTCCAGCTATACAAACTGCTGCAGATGATTTGATAGAACCAAAGGATTCAGTAGATTCCAACGAACCTCAGCCTCTCCGCCAATCTAGTAGGGTTCCTCACCCACCTGAGAGATACTTCGGTTTCTCTATGACAGTGGGAGCGAGGATTGCATCATGAGATGATGACCCAACTAGTTTCGAGCTGGCCATCAGGAGTAAGACTCCGTAAGAATGGCTGGATGCTTAGTGATCTGAGATGAAATCCTTATACACCAACAAAGTATGGACTTTGGTTGCAATATCTGAAGGGTTAAATCCCCATCGGGAGCAAGTATATCTTGAGAAGATTACTTGGTGTACATGGAAAAGTTGAGACTTTCAAAGCTAGACTTGTTAAATGTTTTCTTCATTGACCAGGCGTGGATAATGATGAAACCTTTTCAAGTACCTATGCTTAAGTCCATTCGGATCCTACTTACCATGGCTGCATACCATGACTACGATCTCTGGTGGTTGGGTGTCTTGACTGCTTTTCTAAATGATGATTTAGAAAAGAGCGTCTATAAGTACACAGCCAGAGGGCTTCGTAGACAGTGGGAGCAGCGGAAACGTGTGCAAGATGCTTTATTGAATAAAGCAGGCATCGCGGAGTTGGAACATCTGTTTTGATGAAGTAGTCAAAGAGTTTGACATCATCAAAATGGTAGATGAACCTTGTATATACAAAAAGGTAGTAGGAAGTATGGTGACGATCCTCGTAGAGTACGTGGATGACATACTCTTGATAAGAAAGGAGTTTCTTATGCTACGCTCGATCAATCTCCGCTTATCACAAGGATTCTCCATATAGAATCAAAATGATACCTACTAAATCCTGGATTTTGGATCTATGAGATAGATCTAAATGGATGTTAGGATTCTCACTAGTTGTAGTGAGATGGTATCAATCGATTTTGGGGAGAATCACTGGAAGGGTTCCAAGGTGATAAAGACGACTGAGTGTCAGTCGCAGGCATTGTCTTTACCCTCAGTAAAGGGACGGTATGTTGGAAGAGTTCCAAGCTAGATACCGTGACATACTAGACGATAAAGGCTGGATACATCGCTACTTAAGATGCTACCAAAGAGGCTGTTTGGGTGTATATTGGTTCATGAGATGAACTATGTTCCTCCCATTGTGTGACAATGGAGTTGTGGCTTATGCCAAGGAACGCCGGTCCCATCAGTGATCCAGACATATTCTAAGGCAGTATCACTTGATCATGGAGATGGTTGATCTCCAGGGTGATCGAGGTATGGAGAGTAGACTCAGAGGACAACACAGCGGATCCACTCACAAAGGCCTGTTCCCAGAGAGAGACTTTTATGGGATGGTTGAGTATGAGATACTTCAAACCACTGCTACAGATGGCCCTAGTGCAAGTGGGAGATTGTTAGTTATATGTATGCCCTAGAGGCCATTACTGTACATAGGATGTATATTGTAGTGGATGCTGGGACATATATAGGGAGGACTTTCTTGCTCAACATGATAGTATGCTATCTGGTTACCCTTTACCTTAACGTGTATGCTGATTGTCTCTCTGTTACATGTTGGTAAAGCCCTTAGGATCTGTACTTGACTACCTGGACTATGATGCGGATCATACTAGTGGGGACATGGTAGTCCATAAGTACATACTTCAAAGTCCCTAGTCGTGGGTGTATCGAGACGGGGCATCGATATACTAGAGTAGACTAGCGTATACCTTCTCGACCCATACAGATGGGCGATGGATGATCCCATATCCATTGGTGTTTGACATCGGAGATGATATACGGGTGCTCAGTAGAGACTGGGTACACTGGACGGACTCACCGAGAACTCCCAGATGGTATTATACCTCACGTCAGATGGCAGTTCTCTGGTGACACTGGTACAGAGTAGTCTGTTGACCCGAGATCGTCATAGAGTCTTGTGTGGTTCCCACCGTGCTTTGATTTCCATCTTACCACGTCCAAGAGGGCGTGCAAAACGGTGGTTTTTGGGTACAGTCCCGAGTCACATGGAGGCAATGAGCGATAGGAGGGGATTCGTCTCTCCCGGTATAGGGAGTTGATGTTGCGCTGTGTTCGATTGGCTATAACAGGAAATCCCTAGCCAGGGTTGCTGAGATTTACTGGTAAGTGTTACCAGTAGTTTCTCGAAAAGTTATAGACCTCATATCGACACGACTTATTGAGCTACTGGGGTCTGACGTATACCACCCCTAGGCGAGATATGCGACAGATCAGACGATCAGACCGGACTGTACGGTAGTGTTACTGGTCGGATTCACTGGAGTGTGAGCGGGCTTGCTCGTCGATCTTCAGATCGCTCAATACCCGGGTGGCCGTTACGTTTAGCAGACCGCTTGCGGCTTGTGGATGTTTGATATGATCATCATCCGCTGCCGGCGTATTGACGAGTCTTTAGAGTCCTACACAGAGGTTTCCTGGTTCAAGCGAAACGAAATAGGAGCGCATATGAGATATGTGCGGGACCGAGAATAATGCGTGTATGTGATACCGTATTCTATTCTCGCGATAAATATATCGAATGGTTGTATGCGATATAACCTAGTTATCGATTCAAGCGTTGATTCGATAAGCCGATATATTAGATACCAGTCGGTTATGTGCGCATGACCGGATCATTGAATCAAGTGTTGATTTAATGATTTAATGTATAATTATATATTTGATATATTACTTTGCGTTAACTAGTATCGGTTCACTTTAGACGGATTTTCTCACTTGGTTCGTGCGCATTGCATATGCGATATGTTTTTGTGCACTTGTATGTATCATGTTTGATGATGCATGCTTTTTGGTTAAGTGTAAAGTATTAAACCTTGGTTAATGATATGGTTAGGGTTTATAATTTAGTTATTCATTTATCTTATTTAGTTATTCATTTATCTTATTTAGTTATTCATTTATTTTTGATAAATGAATATAAGAATGAGAAAAGAATGGTGGCTTCTTTTGTTGTTTTGTTAAAGCTTCATGAAGCTTTGACTAGTCCACTATTCTTATCTCATCCTTAACCCTAACCATACCACTCAACCATGATTAATTCTCTACACTAAACCATGGTTCTAAGATGATAAGAATGTATTATTCTTTTCTTTTTAGAATTATCTAATGATAAGCTTTCTTCTTCTTCTTCCTTGACTTCAAGAAGAAAAGCTTTACCTCATCAATGGTGGATTGATGTTTTGAGTGAGAAATCCAATTCTAAAGTTAACCCACTTCCTATTTCTTCATCCTCTACCTCTTGCCAAGTAGTAGAGTGTGTTTCCTTCACAACTTTTCACGGTTTGGTGAAGGTGGAGCTTGATTCATCGATGCCTCGACGTAGATCATCTTCGGCATGGACATCGACGACCTAGCTTGCCCATTCTCCGACGAAACCGATCCTAGAGCCCGGATTTGATTTGGACAGCGGAGAGGACCTCGTTGCGGAGCTATGGAGGTGGAGCACCGGATCTACAAAGGTTGTATTTCCGTATCTTTTAGTTAAGTGTTAACTAGTTAGCTTGTTCGCCTAGAAATCTAGTTATCGATCCGTAGTTTAGGGTTTGTAGGCACCATAATTTTTGAAATTGCCATGGTAGATGGCTTGGGAGACCTCACTAGTGTGCCTAGGAACCCTGCAAACACAAATAAACGAAGCCTCAATATGCAATCGTATGTCTTTGGAATTACGCCCTGTTCAGTCCTCGTCCCTGACGAGCTCATGCTGACGCAACTCGAGCCGTAGCTCACTCTGCCCGTGCAATCGTGGCAGCAAAACCATAACCAGTCTCGATAAGGATAGATCATAGGAAGGAATATAATACTGTGCAAGGAAATGTACATCCTAAGGTTTCTTAAGCGGAGTGGCGTGTCGTAAGTATGCCGCGGAACATACGTACGGTACGTCCCTCTACTCAAGCTACCTACTCCATCAACCAAGGGTCATCCTATGCGACGAAAGTTCGGGTATAGTACCCCCTCGACTAAGTCTAAGTTCCATAAGGTCAAGCCTAAGTTCCATATATATATAAACACCCTAGGCACCATATAGTCAAACTCAGACTCGAACCAAGGTCAACCTAGCGCTCTGATACCAACTTTGTCACGACCCGAAAGAGCACGTGACTGGCCCTTGAACCATATGAAGTCTATAGGACTCCATCTGACCCAAGTAAGCCAAAAGTCCAGAAATCTAAAACCATTTTAAGGAGTAAAGAAACATGTTTTGAAGTCAAGCTTTTTAAATAACTAAGCCGAATATGCATTTTTAAAATGTGTAGTCTTTTCTGAAAAATTCGGCAAAGTTTCCTTTGTAAAAACTGGCCCCGAACGGGGTACAACAAGAATAATATATAAATGCAGTGATAAAAGGCATCCCCAAGCGGGAGCTAGCTCTTCGTCAATCGACGGTCACAACCACGCAAGCAATAGAATATACAACGCTGAAGGGCGAGGATCAAAACTCAAAAGAAACTCAACAGCCTGAAAACCGTAATACTACAAGCGCGACTCTAAGGTCGAAATAATACAACACTGTTTTCTAAGTCTGAAACAATATACAAGTTTTGGTTGATGGAATTTCTAGATACAATAAATAGTACAAGTACAATGGCGGTTCAGATACAAAAGAAACCACCTACCCAAGCAAGTCACCCGTATGAAAGCAGTGTGCCAGAAAAGCCACTATGAAACCTGAAAAGCAAAACCTGCAAGAACTGTGGCACAACGGGGGTAAGTTGCCAACTCGTGAATAGAAAATATCTACAAGCAGAGATCAAATATATGACCCATCCTAGGTCAATACGATCAGATATATATAAAGCTCAATATGAATAAGTCTGAAGCATGCTAAAGTGGCAATGTAATCTCTATACATGAGTGTAGTGCCAAGTGCTCATGCCAGTGCCTCAAGTAATAGCATATAATAAATATGAGGTATGATCAATATAATCAAATCTGCATGTACGTGGATCCCATCCACTCGTCACCCAATGACAATAAGCATTATGCATGTAAATTTCATAAAGCATATGCATGGAAAATATGAGGATATAACTAAAAGCATGGAACCTGAGTGCCTAGCATCGACACTCAAAAACATCATGAAAACCTGTGCCTAGCATCGGCACGTAAATCCTCATATATCGGGCATCCGTCAGTCCGGGTCAGCCCTCTCTCTCATATATCGGGCATCCGTCAGTCCGGGTCAGCCCTCTCTCAATATATCGGGCATCCGTCAGTCCGGGTCAGCCCTCTCTCAATATATCGGGCATCCGACAGTCCGGGTCAGCCCTCTCTCTCAAAACCAGAAATATCATAGAAACAACATATCTCAATGCGCAAATCAGAAAGCATGATGCATGTGACATATAAATGAATTGCAAGTAACAATTTATCCTGCAGCATGGAATAATAGAATGCGCATATAAGGTCATGTCCTGATGCAACAGTACTACAGTGTACTGACATGGCAATTATCGATGATGAAGTGTGTGAGCCAGCGAGCAGTGTACGTGGAACATATGCATCATCGATAATGGTGCTGGTGTCCTAGCAGCATGATAATAATATATCAATAAACACAAGTAATGCAATGCAAATAGCATGAATATGCGGAATCGAATAATCAATGCAACAGTAAAGAATCTACCTCAATAAATATATCATGCAGCCTTGCCTTTTGAAATAAGACGAATCAGGGTTTTTGGTAAAATAAGGGCTACTGTCTTTTAAGAAAAGATGCGTCGTTTGAAAATATCCGTAGAATCCATTTTTCCTATCCTTAAAATATCCCCGATTCGTTAGTTTCAAAATAGGTATGACTCGGGTCTAGTCTAACGCCTACTATGTGAACTACGGACCCAACTATCAAGCCAAACAGGAGGGATATGGAAACCACCTAAATCTGAGTCGATATATATACATATAAATATAATAGTCGGGATCCCGCCTCAATAGTATCACAACGATATAATTTCCTCGAGTTATGAGCGCGGATCTATCATCAATATAGGTTCGTACGGTAAATCGTCGTACGGCATCCCAATAGCGGGGTACGGTCAATATCACATTATCTCATCACATATCAGGTATCACTATCATCATATCATATAATCTGGGGTACAGATCTAAGTCTAGTACAATCGATACCATCTATACAAGTATGAATGCAGGGTAAAACACATGCCCAAAGGCCCGCTAAACCATCGTGTCGTATCTCGAATACGAAACCTACCATATCGCCAATCTCACGGCCTCAAATCGAATCTCATCGACTCAACTCACATCCCAAGTACTATCCTCAAATCCCGTATATGAACACATAGTCCCATACCCATGTGTAGACATACACACCTCCAAACGCGCACAGATAAAAGAAAGAATGTATGCAAGTATATATGTACGTGCATGTGTGGGTGCAACCACTACTCTAGGGTTTCGCACTATACTACACCAATACATTCTTATCATCACCAATCCATTATTACCATCAATAATCTTAAATAACACATAATAAATATACGTGTGTATACGTATCTGTATACATCGCCACAAACTGCGGGGGTGCTATACGCCATCCACCCGACTTCCCCCGTAGATATAATCTACTCACCTGGTCTTCGCTCGCCGAAATCGATGACGCCGCGTTTCTTCGCCTCGGAATCCTTGCGAGGGTACCTACAATAATGAACCGTCGCAATACGTATTAAAATCGAGGCAGAAAACCAATACAGCGCACAGTGTGCTCATAGGTTGGAACCTATGGCCTAAATGTGCAAATCAATCCAACAATCCCTGTTGTCGATATACGAACACCCGACAACCAAATACAAATCCAAATATCAAGAAAGTGCATTTTAAACTACGGAAAACATCGCCTAAAACACACTAAAATGCTCCTAGATTTTCCCCAGGTGACAATTAGCCAAAACAGCATATAGGAGGGGTCTAATTTAGTGCAAAATGAGCCCTGGAACAAAAATCAACCCATTCCCTTCTACTCTGGCCGCAAATTGCGGCCAGAATGATTAAATCTGCGGCCTGGGGTTTGAATTAGGGGCTCGGGTCTTGGTAGCTTCCTAGGTGCCTGCACGACTCACTGTCAGCTCAATTTTATTTTAGGGGTCTCGGGGTGATAGCAGATTCCTAAAACCTTCCCAGATTTCACAATATCTCCGGTATCGGTTTTCTAAATCCGTATTCCGGGTTTCAAATCTCAGGTTTGGGTCTCAATTCCATCACTAGGGTGTTTGTGCAGCCTCCACTGAGCTCAATTCACACAACAACTCACAATTTTCCTCAAACCCTAACTAGGTTTCCTTTAAGTCCACAACACCACCCGATATCGATTCAATTTTAACATAGGGGTATAAGTAATGCAAAAACTAATCTAATGATCCAGAAATTACCTCATTTGGCAACTCAAGAATTTTCTTGAGTTGCCTCAAGTTGCCAAAATCCTTGCTTTCTTGGTCCAATGTGTAGATCTTGGGCTTGTGCATCTTTTTAATGAAATGGAGATTGGGTTTTGGAATTGTTTTTGAGGTGATTTGGGACTTGAAGAGGGGAGGGGAGGTGAGGTGCAGGAGTTCTAGCAGCAACAAGAGGGAGAGGGAGAGAAATGTGTGAAGGTTGAAGAGGAAATGACTAAGTCTTTTGGTCAAAGAAGCCCATACCTCTCTCTCTCACACCATACCTCATATAATAATCCATTTTCCATTTCTTTTTCTTTTCTTTTTCTCTAATTCCTTCTCACTCAAATAGTGATCACAAAATAAAACCATGACAAGAAAAATGTAACACAAGTGTAGAAAAAGATATGTGCATGTTTTGCACAAAATTGCTTAAAAGCCGATTAGCGATTTTTAATCGCGATTAGTATTAAATTAGCATATAACTAATCATAAAAATAGCATAATTCCCTAAAATACCCTATTTTAGATATTTCCATAATTTTTCCATAATTTTTCTCACTTAGTTGTATTTAATTATACCGAAATATTAAAATATTCATTAAAATAATATTAATTTATAAAAATTCCCAAAAATACTATTTTATTATTTGGAAATGTTACAGATATGGTGGGTAACCTCAGACACCCGAGAGGTACTCCGGTAGCCTCAAGGACGGTGACAGGGAGGTTCTTGTTTACCCTGACTTGACACTACGGTTGTTCCACGCTATGAGACCCGGCAAGAGGATAAGTATAGTGTCGTTCTAAACTAGCTTTAGAAGTGTACGTATATATTATTCTGCCAGAGGGTTACCGTAGTCAGTGGGAGCAGCGGAAGCATAGTGGGCAAGTAGCTTATGTCTATTTATAGACTTCAGCAGTTATAGCGGAGTCAGATCATCTAATTTTGATGAGACAGTCATGGCTTTGAATTCATCAGAATAGGGGATGGATCTGTTGAGAAGGTAGTAGGGTGTGATATCCTGGTATTTGGATGACATACACAGAGTAGGAAGTAAAATTCCTATACTACGATCGGTTGTACTTTGGTCGTCATACAGTTGTTTCTCCACAAAGGATATAGATATAATATCAGACATTCTGGTTACTAGATCTATGGTTTTAGATCTAGATTTGGGTAGTTTCCCAATATGTGTACTTTGACAGTATTCTAATAGATTTTAGAATAGATGACTCTGGCATGGTGGTGTACCTGCTGGTGATAGCGTCACCCTCTCTAAAGGTGTCTTACAGACTAAAGGAGAGAGGGATGTGCATGATTGGCAGATCACTTGCTTAGGCAATTGAGTCAATCGTGAGATGTCAAGTACCACACCAGATGTTGTATTTGCAATAGTTGCGATAAGTTTATATTAATCCAATCCTGAAGAAACATAAGGAAGAAGTTTTAGAACATGAGTGTATGTTCTACGGATCTGATGACGGCAGCCTCCTTCGGGAGACGGTTATCATTCCAGTCTTCCAAGGTGACAAGGATGACAGAGTGATTGTCAGAGTTATAGTTTTCCCTCTGACGAAGGACAGTATTATGGACAGGTGGTCCAAGAGGATACTGTGGGAGGCATGGTACTGGATACTGATTAGGTTCAGTTATCAATAAAGTATAAGAAGTTTGGATTTGGAGTTCATTTATGAACTAGGTCCCATCAGATATTCAGACATATTCTAAGACGGTATTACTCGATTCGGGAGATGGCTTTCTCCGCGAACTTGAGATTAAGAGAGACATAGAAAGAAACATCAGGGCGGATCCATTCACTGAGGCTATTTCTCGAACACAAGAGTTTTACAAACTAGCTTTGTGAAACTGATTAGTAGAGGAGTTGGGTGTTCGGTATCACACGGGCTGTGAGTATGCGACATCACAATAATTAGCCTTAAGTGCAAGTGGGAGATTGTTGGATATAGTGCCCTCAAAGTCAATTATTGGATCGCAGGTACGTGATTACAATGATTGAGGAAGGACCTATACCGATATGACAGTATTGGTCGAGATGATACTATGCTATCTGGTTTGTCCTTATCATTGTATACATGCTTTAGTTCACTATTGCATGATGATAGAGCCCATAGGATTCTTGCTTGACTGCCAGCAGTATGATGGCGATCATATACGTGGGAGCTGGGGTCTGTAAGCACATCCTTAAAGTGTCCCTAGTCGTAGGAGTTTCGAGACATGGCATCGATACTCCAGAGTAGACTAGTGTATACAGTCGAGACCCCAACGAGGGGCGGTGGCCGGTCTCACAAGCCATTGGTGTCAGTTGGTTCACCTAAGATGTATACAGGTGCTCATTGGGTTATGAGTACACCGGACAGGACTCGCCGAGAACATGCTAGTTGGTATTATACATATCGTCAGATAGCAGTTCCCTGGTGACATGTATACAGGTTAGTTTGTCGACCTAAGATCGTCATTTGTCTCGTGTGAGTTCCCACTATGCTTTGATTTCTACCCTACCACGCTCAAAGGAAACGTGCAAACAGGTATTTTTTGGGTACAGTCCCGAGCCATATGGAGGCAGTGAGCGGATCGTCGGGGATTCGTCTCTCCCGGTATTGGGGGGTGAGATCATGCTGTGTTTAGGAAAGCCATTACACAAAGCCCTCGGCCGAGGCAGGAGATTTACTGGTAGGTACTCCAGTAGTATCTCAGGGTGTTCTGGGCCACTCTCTGACACGAATTATACCGCTATTGGGGGTCTGACGTTACCAGCCCCTTAGGCCGATATGCGATACTCATAGACGAAGGGACCGGACTGTATCTATATTGTCACTGTTAGGCTCAGTAGGGTTTCTGGATGAGTTCGCTCATTAGCTTCCCTTCCAATCAATACATAGGCAAACGTTACGTAAAGCTCGCACCTCTGACGTGCTAGAGGTTATACCCAGTGCCGGTGTGTTGATGAGTCATTAGAGTCCCCCAAATACAGTTTCCCAAGTTCGTGCGAAACGTTGTAGAGGCCGTATGGTTTTATGGCAGGGTTCGGAAAATGCACGTGCGTTTTCGAACACGTCATATTTCGGGTAGATAATACTGGTAGGCTTTAGTTTAAGCTGGATCCGAGTATTATACTGTGTAGATATAATATGTTTGTCTCAGTTGCATTTGTATTCGGTCGTAATACAAATGCGGGTATGTTTATACTGATACGGGGTTATCCTGAAATTCATTTCAGGATCGCTTTTGGAAGTTGCCAGTTTCCAGTTTTCTATCAGCCGTATTTAACATTCGGTTAAATGCGGATTTATCTTTTCTTCTTAAGGGTGAGTCATGAGGTGAGTCATGAGTGGAAGCTTCATGTTGTGGTGACTAGGATTAGTGTGTCACCATTTGCATTAATGGTTTTAGTGACTAGGTTTTTGATTCATCACTTGCATTTATTGTTTAGTGCAAGGTGTTATATGACTCATGGTTCTCTTTAATGCTAATGGTCACTCTCTCCCCTCCTACACTCACCCCCCTCCTCCACAAATAGTGGCCGGCCATTCTTGTGAAGGAAAAGGGATTATGATTGTTCATTTGGAAGAAAAGATTATAGTTTTGGTGTATGGAAATTTCATAGCTCATTTCATTACATCAAAGTTTCAAAAGGCAACTTCATTAACCGTTCGTCCATAGCTTTGGACGAAATAAGACAAAGTATTCTACTCATTCTCTACATCATCTTGGTCGTCTCTTTTAGCAAACTTGACGACCAAGTTGCCTCGGTTCAGAGGCGGGAGCCCGTTTAAAGATCCGTCGACGTGGTGCCACCTGGACGAGAAGACTGGAGATTCAGGAGATCGGAGCAGCCGCAATACAGCGTGGGATGATGGTTGAAGACCGAAGGACTCGGATCGTTTGGTATAACATTTCTACCCACTTTGTAGTTTGTTAGTTTAGCTTTAATGGCAGATCCGGGTTATAGTACGCGATTGCGCCAGTTTGTAAAAAGTTTTTGTTCCGCATTTGGCGTCTGTTAGACGGCCGGGGCGCTACCGTGGACTTACAGTTCGGTCAACTTGGTCACTGAGTCATAGTCTAGGGTCGGGCCATGGTCGCTACCAAAAAGAGAGAGAAAAGAAAAACTCAGCGTGCACTCCAACCTAGATCAGAATGGTTATCAATTTATCAAATCAGGAAACCTCCCACTATAACCTCAAATTCTCCTCCAAACCTGAAAAAAGAATTAGTCGGGATCACCCGAGGAGTAAACCAACTCATCAGTGGGAATCGGGATCCAACTATCATCGCATGATAATGTGATGGAATCCGCTCACGTTATCACACTCCAGAAGGTATGCGCATGCCTGGCAAGTTTCAATTTCTTTAGAAACTCCCGATGTGTGTTTTTACCCCTAAGACCCAAGTGACCTTGACTGAGCCAACATATCAAAGGACCCTAGCCAAGTTCAACCCGTCATTATCTTGATTGCATTAGACCCACCCGCACGAGTCCTTGACTGAGCCAAAATGACCGTACGACTGTTCTAACCAATCACATATCCATAAGACAGAAAAGCATTACAGAGCTACCACACACTACGCCTCGGCTGAGCACGACATACGTAGCACGAATACTAAGCAATACTAATCTGAAATGACGGAGGGCTACGGTTGGTTTTTGGCGAAAAACCTTTAACATAATGAACTTGATATCGTTGAAGGAACCAGATAGCTTTTTATAAAAATATAGTGGCGAAAATCTTTGCTAAAGAGGTCACTCCCGGTGAAGGGATCTCGGCTCTTTCCCCGTAGAATGAGGTGCAGGATATTCCAACTGAATACCACGATGCAAAGTAAAAAGTAATCAGCTATAGTGAATTTATTACCCTGACGCAAACTTCTGCCCAAGGGGTCACGCCCGATGAAGGGATCTCGGCCCTTGCCTCATCGACTGAGGTGCTGGATATTCATAACCGAATATCACTGTGCAAAACAAAAGAGAACGTCCATGCAATAACAGCTTTTTTTTTAAATTGTTCCAACAACATCAGAATAGGTTTGTTTAGCTTGCATTGATCCGAATCAATGCAGTCCCATCAATTAATCACACTACAAAAGAACGAAAATATGATGTACGTATATGCCATCCGCATTCGCCACTGGGTCCCGTCATCACCCGTTAGGTTACTTAACTAACGACAGAGCAGGGACTGGACTAGCGCGGGTGTAAAACATATACAACATCTACCAGTATATATATCAATATATAATATTCGCTCATGAAGTGATAAAATGCAACATCATAGAAACATAATAAGCATCACAGAACAATACAGATAATCTGGGATCCCAGGGTTTCAAAGATCCGCTACTAAAAACCCGACGTTCCCCTGATCGTGTGGATAGCCTGTGCACTGAAATCCTAGACCCCTACGGGCGCGGCAAGTTACCCGCCAAAACCTGAAGCGAGGCATCCCCCTTCAACAAAGTGAATGGACCACCCAACACTTCACGGAATCCGGTAAATTGAGCACCCCTCCTTGGGTCAACCTGTACCCCCTATGAGTGCGGCGAATAGCCCGCCAATTCTAGAGTGAACCCCCCTCCGTCTCAAAGCCATGAGATGCGGGCCCGTTGCCCTCTAGAACCCGGCTACCCGTGCACCCCTCCGCGGGGTAATCCTAGTACAGAAAGTAAAATATATATACAACGGGTACATCGACCTCAGCCCGGTCGTGCCCCAAAAGAATAATATACAAACAGGCAGTGAGGGCACTCCACATGTCGGACGCTCGCCCCGTAATATCAAATGTACAAATACAACCAAACTGTACTAACATTGCATCTAGGCTATCCACCACGACAAATCCGCAACATCACAGCACAACACAGAACATCAACGTGAATTTAACATTCGCAAATCCGTCTAAAAGGGCTATAGCAATTAGACAGGATTTACCAATCAAATGACATCCACGGTCGCAGATATAATGTAAATACTGTGAACTAACATATTTAAATTTTCGATCGACAAAATTTCCCGAAGTGGGCCCCAAGCACAATACCCAGTACTCAAACAAATCTGGGCCCAAAATAAAATTACCAGAAACCCCATTTCCAAGTCAGAGAGCACTGTAGGAAAAATGGTGCAATGAAGCTACTGTGCTGCGGTGGAACCGCGGCCAAAACGGGGTTAAGGCCGCAGTTCCGCGGCGCTACAGTAAGATCATGCTACCAATTTTTTGTAGCGTTCTCTGAAAACCCTGCCTGATTTTCTATAATACACAAAATAATTTTTCGACAACAAAAAAATTTCGACAGAAACTGATAAATTTGGAATCGCGGTTTCGGAATTTTTGTTCGATCGATGTTTTAAATATGTTAGACCAAGCTAGTAAAGGTTAATGTCCTGGCTCTGATACCATGTAAGACTACGGTAGCGCCCCGGCCGTCTTTCCGAGGCCAAAATGCGGAAATGAAAATTTTTCTAAACTAGAAACTGGCGCTATCGTATGCTTAAAACCCGGATCGAACCATTAACCTATAACTAGCAACTAGAGAAAGGGTTGGAAAGGCTATACCGATCGATCCGTGTCCTTCGGTCTTTGGCCACCATCCCAAGCTCCTCGCGGCATCTCCGGTCTCGATCTCTTCATCGGAAAGGGCACCACATCATCGATTCCTTTGACGGCTCCCGCTTCATCTGAAGCAACTCGGTACGAAGTGTGCTAGCCGACGTGTCTAAGGTGATGTAGAAAATGTTTGTGATCACTTTGTCTCTTGCATCCATGAAATGGATGGAGGTTGAAGGTGTTGCCATTGATGGAGATTATGAGCTAGAGAAAGGAGAAGAAGAAGAAGCTTTCTTTTTCTTTTGCTGTATGTGTGATAAAATGAGAGACTGAGTATCAAAAACACAAGAGCTAGCTCTCATACATGGCTGCCCTTCTCTCTCCTCCTCTCATTTCAACCCATACATCCATCACACAATGTGACATATGCACAATAAAAGAGACCTTGAGTCACTAGGTTGCATGTGTCACATTAAATGCACTTCGTGATGATTTCTAGCTCATTATTTCCATTTGTAAACATTAACCCAAATGTTTACAGCAAAAAAAAAAGATATGGCAACATCTAAAGTTAACTCGTGACGGATCACAAGGATACCCCTCACCTGTATATACATAACTGCATCCGCATTTCGACCGAATGCGAATGCGATGAGACTAAAGTAATCCAACAAATCTAATACTAGGATCCGGCTTAAACCAAAGCCCACTAGTATGATCCGCCCGATCATGATCCGTGCACTACTGCGTGTATATGATCGGACCCTGCCATATATCATATGGCCTCTACAACGTTTCGCCCGAAACATGAGAAACTGTCTGTGGGGAACTCTAAAGACTCGTCAATACTTTAGCTGTAGATTTAACCACTAGCACGTCAGAGGTACTAGCCGTACGTAACGGGCTACTAGGTATTGACCAAAATGGAGGTCGATGAGCGAACTCATCCTGACACCCTACTGAGCCTATCAGTGACAATATCCGTACAGTCCGGTCCGTTCGTCTATGAGCATCGCATAGCGGGCCTAGGGTGATCGTAAAAGTCAGACCCCCAAAAGCGGTACAAGTCGTGTCGGAGTGTAGCCCAGAACACCCTGAGATACTACTGGAATACCTACCAGTAATCTCCTGCCTTGGCCAAGGACTTCGTGTAATGGCTCTCCTAGACACAACGCGGTCTCACCCCCAATACCGGGAGAGACGAAACCCCTGCCGATCCGCTCACTGCCTCCATGTGGCTCGGGACTGTACCCAACTAAAACCTATTTGCACGACTCTTTTGAGCCGTGGTAGGGTAGTAATCAAAGCAGAGTGAGAACTCACACGAGACAAATGACGATCTCAGGTCGATGAACTAACCTGTACACATGTCACCAGGGAATTTCTATCTGACGTCAGGTATAATACTAACTAGCATGTTCTCGGCGAGTCCTGTCCGGTGTACTCATAACCCAATGGGCACCTGTATACATCTTAGGTGAACCAGCTGATACCAATGGCTTGTGAGACCGGCCACCGCCCCTCGTCGGGGTCTCGACTGTATACACTAGACTACTCCGGAGTATCGATGCCTTGTCTCGAAAACTCCCATGACTAGGGACCTTTTAAGGATGTGCTTATAGACCCCAGCTCCCACGTATATGATCGCCATCATACTGCTGGCAGTCAAGCAAGAATCCTAAGGGCTCTATCAATGTGTAATAGTGACCTGTAAGGTCACCTAAAGCAGTACACGATGATAAAGACGAACCATGGTAGCATACTATTCTCTATCAACGTGTAATAGTGAAGTACAATGTCACCTAAAGCATGTACACGATAATAAAGACAAACCAGATAGTATACAAACCTCTCGAGTAAGACTGTCCTACCGGTATAGGTCCTCCCTCAATCATTGCAATCACGTACCCGCGATTCAATAATAGACTCTGAAGGCACTATATCCAACAGCTTTGGCCAAGATCTTATGGTTCTGGCCAACCGGACACAGTGCGATATCGACTCCCAATATCGGGAGAGACGAATCCCTGACAATCACTCACTGCCTCTATGTGGCTCGGGACTGTACCCAACCAAAACCTGTTTGCATGACTCGGTAGTGCCATAGTAGGGTAGTGATCAAACCACAATGGGAACTTACACGAGACAAATGATGATCTCAGGTCTAAAGACTAACCTGTACTCATGTCACCTAAGAACCGCTACCTGACGATAGGTATAATACCATCTAGAGGTTCTTGGTGAGTCCATCCAGTATACTCACCCCCAGTAAGCACCTATATACAATCTTAGGTGATCACACCAATGGCTGTGGGACCAACCATCGCCCCTCGTCGGGGTCTAGAAACGTATACACAAGTCTACTTTGGAATATCGATACCTGGTCTTGATACTCCTGTGACTTGAGACCTTTAAGGATGTGCTTATAGACTTCCCAGCTCCCACAAGTATGACCGTTGTCATAACGCTGGAAGTCAAGCAAAATCCTATGGGTTTTATCAACATGTATCCGCCATATGTGATATCGAGTATAACATATGCACATGTTAAGATAAAAACAAACCAAAACAGTACACTACTGTAACGAGTTTTTATTAACATGTATAAGCAATACAAAGCTGTAAGAAGAATAAATACACATGTTCAAATAAAGACAACTCAAATAGCATACTATATAACTGAGCAAGATTGTCATGTACATACATATCCCTAACATTCTATACAATACAGGCCTCTAGGACATACATAACCAGCAGTTTGGTTAGCTACAAAAAAATTGCATCATGTTTTCGTGCAACAAATGTTTCATGGGGTATTTGTTTCCAAAAATTTACCCAAATACATTGTTTGGTCTTCAAGTTTTGCAGTTAGATTTTCAAATTTAAACCATTTTTTTGTGTTTGGTTGAACAAAAAATAAAGAAAATGCAATACTTGTTGCAAATTTGCATATTTACCATATATAAAGCTTATGTGGCACCCCATAATAATTACTATACTCACTATTCCAAAAATTGCAACTCTTGTTACAACCAAAATGAATGCAACAAATGTTGCACGAATTTGATGCTTTTTGCATTTCCATTTCATCTCTAACTCAAATTTGTTGCTAACCAAATATAGGAAATCGAGAATTTTTTCAACAAATGTTGCATGCATCTCCATTTCCTAGCTATCAAACAGCCTTGTAGTTGTGGTAGCAAAGTCTTAGTCCCGCATTGTGTTTGAATCTCATCATGTTGATTGTTTAGTTGTTCAAATTTTGCACCAATAATATGTTGAAAGTTCAAGTTGCAAACCGATTTTGACTTCATTATGCCATACAATCCAATAAACTACATTCCATAATTATATATATATATATATATATATATATGGGTATGAGTCAGCGACCCATTTTAAAAATGAGCTCTAACTCCAAAACACATAGAAAAATCAAATTTTACTATACCGATAAGCCGTTGATTTTTCTATATGCATGATGAATGCGTTAGAAGCCTATAAATACCGTGATTTTTTGAATATAGGGGTTTCATGATACATATATCAAGATGGTTGGTTTGGGTTGGTGAAATACACAAGGGTATATGTGTTTTAGGGAGATGGCTTATTTTTAAAAAAAAGGGTCGGTAGCTCATAGCCCGGAAAAGGGGTATGAGCCGGCGGCTATTTTCTAAAAATGAGCCTGTAACGTTTTAGAAATCGTTTAGGCGATTTTCCATTTTTAGGGTAATATAGTCGGTGTTTTCCGTAAAAACCTAGAAGCGATCTTTTTGCAGTATAAAATTCACTGCACCTAGTTTAGCTAGGAATTTACTAGTTTGCGGGTTTTTGTAAGTCATTGTAATTTTTGTGCATTTTAATAATTTTCCTTAATTAAAATATTATTTTAAGTTGTTAATTATGCACTTAATTAGTGGTAATTACAATTTTGGTTTGAGTTAATTACTACTAAAGTAAATCTATGCTAAGTTAATCACTTAATTAAGTTTTTAACCTTCTTTCCAAAATATCTAGATATTTGTGTAATTAAAATGAAATTTTAAAAGAAAAGATAAAAGGTAGCATAAAGGTAATGTTGTAATTAAGATTTTAATTTGTTTTTAGCCAGAAAATTCCACACACTTCCACACATTTCCCCATTTTCCTAGTAATGGCCGACCCCATTCCCTTGGCTGCCCTTTTTTTTCCCACTCCATTTTCACTCTTTCAAGCTTCACAAATTCATCAAAATTCAACAAATAATCCGACAAACTCAATCATAAATCCTTACCCATCATTCTTTAACCCTAGACAAGCTTGGATCTTCATTAAAGACATCATTTTGGAGGCTTAATTTTGGAGTTTAGTTGCTAATTTTGTGGAGGTATAAAACCCTAACCCTAAAATCTATTGTTGTTTTAATACTTTAAATTAGCTTATTAGATGTTAATTTAAGCTTTCATTTGCATGTTTAGAAAATTCAAGAAATGGTTTTTGATAATCAAGTTAGGGTTTTGTTTAGTGAAATGGTTAAGTGAGTTGTTTAGACAAAAGAAAACTTAACCTTGTTGCAAGATTTGTAAAATGATATTTTCCTATTTGTCTAATTAGCTTTAGTGAAAACTAAACTTTTACTAAATCCTAAATGTATGAGATTAAAATTCTACTAAGGGTTTGAGTGGTTTAATCAAGCTATATTGTGATGATTGTGATTACTAGTTTGCGTTAAACTTGTAGTTTTGAGCTAAATGATTATATGTTGCTTACTAGATTTCGGTAAAGTTTAGGCGTGGTTTTTTTTTTGACGTTGTGACGGTATATATATTAGATTCCACGTTTTATTTTGTGTTGTGAATGCGTGATCGGTACGATCAGGGTCTAGGCTTGGTGGTTTCGTAGTTTTGCGGTCCTAGCTAGGGTTGTGCCGATATCGTGCGCGTTTTGTGCAGTGAGTGCACAGTGTGTTTATCTTGTGGGTGTTATCCTTGCGTTGCGTGTCTTTGTGTATCTTCTACTCTTGAGTTAGTTTCGTAGTGTCGCTACGCATGTTAGCCACTAGACGAACACTTGAGAGTATGTTTGGAGTTGGTGCGTCGGTTAAACGTAGTTGGTATGTGTTATTGGTTGATTGCTAATATATACTTGTTATGTTGTTTTATGATCTTTAGGTTCGCAGACGGGGACTTCGTACGCTGCGAAGAAAGGAAAGCGAGTGGTTGGCTTACTTAGCCCCAGGATCATCTGTGAGTAGATTTAACATCTACAAGGGAATCTCCCGCATGGCGTTATGCGTCTGGGCTAGATTTAATGACATGACTATTAGTTAGAAGTATATGGACATTAATTGTGCATGTGTACCATTGTTGCATATCTCATTTACCTATTGCATTTGGACATAGTATTAATGAGACACAACACTATTATTGACGGTTCATATTGCACGAGTACTAATTGTATGCTACACCCACATCGTCGATAATTTCCATGACACGCACAACACCATACATATGTGATATTGTATTGGTTAGGGACTTTGAAACCTGATCCTTATATTCTATTGTGCATATGAAACATAATATACCTGTATGCCTACGTACTTACACATATGACTTGCTGTGCATAGATACTTACATCTATACTCAATTACCTTGTTAGGGCTACACATACCTATGTGGTACTGTTTTGTCATTGAGATGGGGTCATTGATTCTTATGCGTTCACGCATATGATAAGTAGTATACCTTTCCATGCCTACATGCTAGTTACCTATATACCTATATGGTATCGTATCATTAGTGACAGGTATATACACACGAGACATAACTACATGTACAGCTTGCATACATACTTAGATATATACCAGAGGGTATTACATAATTATTGATTGGTAGATACACATATCTTGCTATACCGACATGTTTTTGCATACCTGGATACAGCTACATGTACACCTTTATATGATGTTGTGTTGGATTTCGAAGAAATTAGGAACCACATGATATACTTGATAACTTGTTGCAGTTAAATACCGGATTTTTCTTTATATGCTCATATTACTGTTTTATATTGCATATATAATATTTCATAGATCTCGCATTGATATATGATTTCATATGATGTTTTCTGGATGTTTTACTCCTGCGTATATATATCAGTGGTATGGGACGCTGACATATATGTATATATATTCTATATATATCAGTGGTGTGGGACGCTGTTATATATGTACACCTACATAATATATCATCACAATGATTCATGCAAATATACTTATTCATTAGTTGACGTTTTCTGGATTTGAGGACCGTGGTAGTTTCATGAAATTATGCATTATTTGAAAAACCCGGTTTCTCTTGATATGATATTTCAGCGTCCACCATGAGATTTCTCGATTCTGAGATTTGTGATATATACCCGATGTGAGGAGTGGAGTGGACCGTGCGGGTACATGGTGGAGCCCGGTATGGACCCCTCGGCAAGATGATCGCAGGTGATGGCGATGAGCCTGGAAGGCTGGCTTGTGCCTACCGGTGATAGTGTTTTAGACTCGGCGGTTATCGTGGGGATACCGACCGGATTCATGTACATATGGTACGTGGAATTTTGAGTGTCGAAGCTGGGCACTCGGGTTTTCCAGAAAGCGTATGATACGTACCTATCAGGGCCAGTCGTGGTGATAGCACCTGATATAGGAGTATTTATGTGTCTATGCTAGACACCAGTTTTCATGATGTTTTCGGGTCTCGATGTTAGACACTCAGGTTTCATGAGAATTACAGGATGTGTTTTATTCCGTACTCCGCATTTATTTGAGATGTATTGCTTCATTATTAGTAGTACCTGATAGAGTACCTTTCATGACCGTTGCATACACATATTGCCATTTATTGCTATCATCATGCATGAGTTAGATGTCGCAGTACGTGCATACATGCGATTACATGCATATGTTATTTACTATTCATGAGTTGGCAACTCACCCCCGTTGTGCCACAGGTTGTCCCTCAGATCAGTCAGAGGCAGGGCTTCTTCCTATCGTATCATCTTTTGCAGTGGACACCGCTTCGGCTGACTGTGAGCGGTTTTGCTATAGGTGGGTTTTGCGGTTATCCAATATTTCTTTTTGTATATTCTTTGTATCATGTACTCTTCATTTACCACTTTTATGTATTGACTTAGAGACGAGTTGTGAGGATGATATTGTATATTTTTTGGTGACTCTGGAGGTCTTTTATGCAGTTTTATTTATATCGTCTTTTATTTTTTCCCTACGGCGTCGTATATCTGTTGTGGTGGTTGTTTCCGCCTTTAGGCGTGGATTTTGCTCCCGTTGGTGATGCTTTACTTATATCTTTATATGTACCCATTTTTGGGACTAGTTTTTACAAAGGAGGTGCTGCCAAAATTTTTAAGAAAGTAAATTTGGATTTTAAAGAATTTGTACTTGAGAATTTCAAAAGTTTTAATAATATTCTTATCACTTACTACTTTAATGGTTTAGATTGCTGGGTTTTTGGCTTACTTGAATTGTGTTACGCCTGGAGACGTTATGTAGTTTAAGGGCCGTCACGTGCTAAATTTTGGGTCGTGACAAAGTTGGTATCAGAGCGCTAGGTTTTACCTTTTGGAATGTAGGATGACCTTGGTATGATGGCGTAGGTAACTTAAGCAGGGTAACGTAGTGTGTGTATGTCCGCGACATACTCACGACACGGTACTCCGCCTAAAGTGACCTAAGTACTAATTACTTGAAATTTCTTCCTTGATGATACATATTCTTGTGATTCGATTTCCTTGTCCTTATCGAATCATTTTTCCATTTATAGCCTTATGCCGCCGATGACTTTGAGGGCTAAGAGTGATGCGGCGAGAGCCGAGGTCAGAGTTGACTCGTTTGGGGCGAGGGCTGACCAGGATGGTATGCTCGTTGCATAGGAGCAGATTGATCCGCCTTCGATAGATCATAACGCTAGACTTGTGGCAGATATGCATGACTTGCGCCAGACGATAAGGTCGTTGGTTGAGGCCAGTCGAGCGCAGCGACAGGAGGTTGTCATCCCCGTTACCCAGTTATTCCTTGCGATCAGCACATAGCATTGTGTTACTTACACAGAACCAGTGGACGCAGCCCTATTCGATGAGGAGAGTCTTTCTGAGACTTTGGGAGTCCGAGGACAGAGGAAGGCTCATGCAGGTGTACCAGCCCAGAGACAGAAGTTTAGACACCGTGACAAGTTTCATGCACGTCGCGGGAGTAGCAAAGGCTTGGGACAAGGACAGTCGTTTAGCTCTTATTCCCAAGAGGATCAGCATCCATCGTATGGATTTTTCTGGTGCGGGAGTTTTCATTACCTGGTCAGAGATTGTACCTTGGTACGCCAAAGGAGGACAGTTGTACCACATGATACCTTACAACTTTCGCCTCAGAGAGAGTTGCATGTTGCGCCTGTTGTTGGTCGCGGAAGATTCATTCCGAGTATGCAGGATGGCAGAGGAGGAGTTCAGCCTGTTGCAGGTAGAGGGCAGGCACGAGCGTTTGCTTCTACTCGTCGGGACGCGCGGGCATCCAGTGCAGAGTTTTTTGGTATTCTTAATTCGTATGTTCTTTTGTTGCACTTGTTTGTTTAATTTGGGATCTATGCACTCGTTTGTTCTACACACTTCATGCCGTGGTTGGGCCGAGAGTCATGTTAGCTAGATCAGCCGTTAGTTGTGTTAACTTCTGTCAACGATTCTTTTGTTGCGCGACACGTGTTTCGGTTGTGTGCCAATCGGATAGGAGATAGAGATTCGTCCGTCATTTTGGTCCTTCTAAAGATGCTGGACTTGACGTTCTCCTAGGCACGGACTGGTTATCTACGTGCTATGCGTCTTTGGACTGCCATGAGAAAACAGTCAGGATTTGTTTTCTTGGCGAGTCGGTTCTTGTTGTGCAGGGGGACAGTGGTGCCACCCTCACAGCTTGAATTCAACATTTTGCGCTAGTCGGCTTTCGAGGAGAAGATGTCGAGGATTCTTGGGATTCATTTGTGATACCGGAGCCACAGTGGATTCTTTGGACCGGGTTCCTATCATGGGAGAGTTTTCCGACGTTGTTCCAGATGAGTTGGCGGAGCTTAGGGAGCTTAAGAATCTGCTGCAGAGTTGCTAGATAGGGGGACTTGTGCGTCCGAGTGTTCCGCTTTGGGGAGCTCCTATTCTGTTCTCAAGGAGAAAAACAACAGTTTGACGGTGTGTATTGATTGATCGTCAATTGAACTGAGTTACGGTGCAGATAGGTATCCTTTACCTCGCATTGACAATTTGTTCGATCATCTCCGGGGTACGGGATATTTTTCTAAGTTTGTTTGGGATTGGGTCATCATTGGTTGCGGGTTCGGAATGATGACATTCTGAAGACTGCTTTTGTGCGCTATGGGCATTTTGAGTTTAGGTGGTGTCATTAGACTCACCAATGCCCTAACAGCATTCGTGATGTGATGAACCAGATTCTTCACGCCGTTCCTCGACCGGTGTATTGTTGTTTTTTAGATGACATTCTGGTCTATTCCAAGAGTCGTGAGGAGAGTGAGAAGCACTTGAGGATTTTCTTTGCAGACATTGGAGAGCGCCGGGTGTTGGCTAGATTGTCGGAGTGTTCCTTCAGGCTTGATAGTGTTGAACTTCCTAGGACGTGGGGTTACGGGAGACGGTTTTCGTATGGACTCAAGGGAGATCGAGGCCGTATAGCTTTGGCCCGGACTTGATCAGGACAGAGGTCCGCGGATTTTGGGCTTAGCCAGTTTTTACCGCCGTTTCTGTAGGGTTCCTAGGCACAGAAGAGAGGTCTCACAAGGCATCAACCATGCCAATTTCAAATTTTACGGTGCCTACAAACCCTAAACTACGGATCGTCGGCTAGATGTCTAGGCGAAAAACTAACTAGTTAACACTTAACTAAAAGTTTAACGGAAATACAACCTTTGTAGATCCGGTGCTCCACCTCCATAGCTCCGCAACGAGGTCCTCTCCGCTGTCCAAATCAAATCCGGGCTCTAGAGTCGGCTTCGTCGGAGAAAAAGGGAGCTAGGTCGTCGATGTCCATGCCGAAGATGATCTACGTCGAGACAGCGCTAGATCAAGCTCACAACTTCACCAAGTCAAGAAACTTGTGAAGTAAACACACTCTACTACTTGGCAAGAGGTAGAGGATGAAGAAATAGGATGTGGGTAGACTTTAGTTTTGGATTTCTCACTCTTTTCCAACAATCACCATTGATGGAGCTTGGTTTTCTTCACTTGAAGAATGATGAAGAAGAAAGAAAAAATTATGATAAGTTAATAAAAACAATAGAAAAATCAAAACTTATCATAATGTTAACTAGAGTTAAGTGTAGAGAATGAATCATGGTTAGTGGGAATGGTTAGGGTTAAGGATGAGATAAGAATGGTTGACTTGATCAAAGATTCATGAAGCTTCAACTAAACTCCAAATTAAGCCACCATTCTTTTATCCTCTTTTCCAAAATGAATAAACAAATAAATAAATGAATAAATAAAGGAAATGAAACCCTAACCATTCTTTTAACCATGGTTTAATTCTTTGCACTTAACCAAGTAATCATGTATCATCAAACATGATACAATCAAATGCACAAAATCATATCGCATATGTAATGCGCACACCCGAGTGAGAAAATCCATCTTAAGTGAACCGATACTAGTTAATGCAAAGTAATATATCAAATATATAATTATGCATTAAATCATTAAATCAACTCTTGATTTAACGATCCGGTCATGACGCACATAACCGACTGGTACCATTAGTAACATCTTATCGAATCAACACTTGATCCGATAACCCGTCTATATCGCATATAACCGATCAATGTCACATCGCGAGAATCGAATACAGTATCACATACTCGTATTATTCTCGGTCCCGCACATATCTCATATGCGCTCCTATTTCGTTTCGCTTGAGCCAGGAAACCTCTGTGTAGGACTCTAAAGACTCGTCAATACGCCGGCAGCAGGTGATGATCATATCAAACACCCACAAGCCGCAAGCGGTCTGCTAAACGTAACGGCCACCCGGGTATTGAGCGATCTGAAGATCGACGAGCAAGCCCGCTCACACTCCAGTGAATCCAACCAGTAACACTTCCGTACAGTCCGGTCTGATCGTCTGATATGTCGCATATCTCGCCTAGGGGTGGTAAACGTCAGACCCCAATAGCTCAATAAGTCGTGTCGATATGAGGTCTATAACTGTTCGAGAAACTACTGGTAACACTTACCAGTAAATCTCAGCAACCCTGGCCAGGGATTTCCTGTTATAGCCAATCGAACACAGCGCAACATCAACTCCCTATACCGGGAGAGACGAATCCCCTCCTATCGCTCATTGCCTCCATGTAGCTCGGGACTGTACCCAAAAACCACCGTTTTGCACGCCCTCTTGGACGTGGTAAGATGGAAATCAAAGCACAGTGGGAACCACACAAGACTCTATGACGATCTCGGGTCAACAGACTACTCTGTACCAGTGTCACCAGAGAACTGCCATCTGACGTGAGGTATAATACCATCTGGGAGTTCTCGGCGAGTCCGTCCAGTGTACCCAGTCTCCACTGAGCACCCGTATATCATCTCTGATGTCAAACACCAATGGATATGGGATCATCCATCGCCCATCTGTATGGGTCGAGAAGGTACACGCTAGTCTACTCTGGTATATCGATGCCCCGTCTCGATACAACCACGACTAGGGACTTTGAAGGATGTACTTATAGACTATCTGTCCCCACTAGTATGATATGCATCATAGTCCAGGTAGTCAAGTACATATCCTAAGGGCTTTACCAACATGTAACAGAGAGACAAAACAGTATACACGTTAGGGTAAAGAGCAACCAGATAGCATACTATCATGTCGAGCAAGAAAGTCCTCCCTATATATGTCCCAGCATCCACTACAATATACATCCTATGTATAGTAATGGCCTCTAGGGCATACATATAACTAACAATCTCCCACTTGCACTAGGGCCATCTGATAGCAGTGGTTGTAGTATCTCATACTCAACCATCCCATAAAAAGTCTCTCTCTGGGAACAGGCCTTTGTGAGTGGATCCGCTGTGTTGTCCTCTGAGTCTACTCTCCTAACCTCGATCTCCCTGGAGATAAACCATCTCCATGATCAAGTGATACTGCCATAGAATATGTCTGGATCACTGATGGGACCGGCGTTCCTTGGCATAAGCCACAACTCCATTGTCACACAATGGGAGGAACAAAGTTCATCTTATGAACTAATATACACCCAGACTGCCTCTTTGGTAGCATCTTAAGTAGCGATGTATCCAGCCTTTATCGTCTAGTATGCCACGGTATCTAGCTTGGAACTCTTCCAACATACCGTCCCTTTACTGAGGGTAAAGACAATGCCTGCGACTGACATTCAGTCGTCTTTATCACCCTGGAACCTTTCCAGTGATTCTCCCCAGGATCGATTGATACCATCTCACTACAACTAGTGAGAATCCTAACATCCAATTAGATCTATCTCATAGATCCAAACCTAGGATTTAGGAGGTATCACTTTGATCCTTTAGGGAGAATTATTGTGATAAGCGGAGATTGACCGAGCGTAGCATAGGAAACTTCTTTCTTATCAAGAGTATGTCATCCACGTACTCTACGAGGATCGTCACCATACTCCCTACTACCTTTTTGTTTATACAAGGTTCATCTACCATTTTGATGATGTCAAACTCTTTGACTAATCCATCAAAACAGATGTTCCAACTCCGCGATGCCTGCTTTATCCTATAAAGCATCTTGCACACGTTTCCGCTGCTCCCACTGTCTACGAAGCCCTCTGGCTGTGTACTTATAGACGTTCTCTTCTAAAACATCATTTAGAAAAGCTGTCATGACACCCAACCACCAGATATCGTAGTCATGGTATGTAGCCGTGACAAGTAGGATTTGGATGGACTTAAGCATAGCTCCTTAGAAAAAGTTTCATCATGATCCACACCTGGTCAATGATGCAAACCTTTAACAAGTCTAGCTTTGAAAGTCTCAACTTTTCCATCTATACCAAGTAATCTTCTCAAGATATACTTGCTCCTGATGGGGATTTAACCCTTCAGATATAGCAACTAAAGTCCATACTTTGTTGGTGTATATGGATTCCATCTCAGATCACTAAACATCCAGCCATTCTTACAGAGTCTTACTCTCGATGGCCTGCTCGAAGCTAGTTGGGTCATCATCTCATGATGCAATCCTCGCTCCCACTGTCATAGAGAAACCGAAGTATCTCTCAGGTGGGTGAGGAACCCTACTAGATCGGCGGAGAGGTTGAGGTTCGTTGGTTACTATTGAATCCTTTGGTTCTACCAAGTCATCTGCTGTAATTTGTATAGCTGGAACCTTTCCAGTTGTACATAACAGACATTGCCTCGAGCTTGTCCGGATTTTGCTTTTAAACATAGCCCGGACAACCACAAATCTTAACTAACTTAAGATATGGGCTCTTCCCTTATCATATCAAATATGAAGTGGTAGGCAACGGATTTGATTTGAACCCTATTCAATAGGTATGCAGCTTCTCAAGTGCATAACTCCCATAATGGAAATATGTAACTCAGTAGTACTCATCATAGAGCACACCATATCACATAGGGTGCTTTTTCTCTGCCCCGATATACCATCGTGCTATGGTGTATTCGGAGGAGTAATGCTGGGAGAGAATCTCATTCTTCTTTAGAAAGGTCCAGGAATTCCGTGCTCAAGTATTCTCCTCCTTGATCTCATCAAAGGACATAATACTTATACCCGAATTGATTCTCTACTTCTAACTTATATTCTGTGAATATCTCAAAAGGTTCGGACCTGTGTTTCAACAAGAACATATGTCTGAATCTTGAGAGATTATCAGAGAATGTAATGAAGTACAAAGAACCGGTCTTGGCATATGTAGACAGGGGACCTACATACATCAACATGTATTATCCCAAGAGTTTACTAACTCTTTCTCTGTTTCCAGTAAACGGAGCAATGGTCATCTTATCTTTGTGACATGACTGGCGAGTTTCACAAGATGTAAATTCAAACTGATTTAAATATGCATCTACATGTAACTTCAGCTAGTCGGGTCACATTGATCTGACCTAGTCTACAATACCTTAAGAAGAATCCGTTCATTTCTGAACTCTTCCTCTTATGTGTGTTCCATATACTAAGAACTGTAGAAGATCAATGCTTTTAGATAACGTGCCTGAATCGATCAACTTTTGATATAGGAAATGTTCAAAACATTATCCAACAATACAAAATTTTATCATTTCTTTACTAATAAAGAGACTGATATGATTTTGTATATCAGGTTCGGTATCTAATAACATTCGTTCAGAATCAATGTATAGGTAATACAGGGTGACAGTGACCTACAGACTTGGCTGCAACACTTGCCCCGTTTTCTTCCTCATGAAACTTATCACCCGTTCTCAGTTCTCTACCTTTCTGTAGCCCTATGTAACAAATTACATATCTAGGATCCTGATCCGGTATCACATACCCAGGACGTAAAGAATACTGAGAAACAGTTCTCTGTAATGAACACACCCGAAGATGATGCATCATCATGCACTCTCTTCGTTTGGGCGGCACGGGAATTCTGGTAATCCCCAATTTCCTGCTCTGTCTTATAACAATTATAAGTTGGAGCGGGACCAACGTTCCCCAGCTCAGTATAACAAGCGGGTTCGGTCAATATTCCGTATTATTATCTTGATTAAGGCGTGACATGGTCGCTACCTGGAGAGAGAAAGAAGAAAACACTCAGCGTGCGCTCTTGCAAGAATAAATTGGTTATTATTTTATCTAATCAGGATGGCTCCCACTGCTTTTTATCAAATCTTCCTTCAAACCCTAAAAGGAAAGACTAGCCGGGATTAATTACACACTACAAGTTCGCCAATCTTTCAGCCAAGCCAGTGTCGGTACTTTGAGGGAGGTCCCCCGTGCTTTCGCACGAACCTATTTAATGTAAACCTTGTTTTCCCAGAGGCGTAACCTCGTTAACACCTTTCTAGACACCTACTTGATCGGCTAATTGTAATATGTAAAACTCTTCCAGGAGTAACTCTTACTCGCAGCGGGTATCGGGATCCAACTATCTCATAGAAGGTATGCAATCTCATTGCAAATTTCAACACTTGAAATTCCCGATAATATTTTGCCCCTAGCGTCCTATGACCTTGACAGAGGTCAACAAACCATAGGCTGCTAGTCAAGTTCAACCCGTCATTTTCTGATTGAAGTAAACCCACCCGCACGACCCTTGACAGAGGTCAACAAGGTCGCACGACTACCCTAAATCAATCACATCATATGCTTATGCAGATAAGCACTAATCAGCTACCGCACACTACGCCTTGACAGAGGTCAACAAACGCAGCACGAATACTAACCAGTACATATCTGAAATGACGGAGGGCTACGATAGGTTTTTCTGAAAACCTATTGCGTAATGAACTTGATATCGTTGTAGGATCGAATGAATTTTGAAATGGAGTGTTTTTGAGGCTTTTCTAGTTTTGCTAAAGGAGTCACTCCCGGTGAAGGGATCGTCGGTCCTTTCCTCGTCGAATGAGGTGCGGGATATATCATATATATCACTGTGCAAAGCAAAAACACTTAAAAGCAATCAAAAGACAAACCGAAGGTTGTAGCATCTGCCAGTTATTGCTAAAGGAGTCACTCCCGGTGAAGGGATCTCGGTCCTTTCCTCATCGAATAAGGTGCAGGATATATCGCATATACCGCTGTGCAAAGCAAGAACTGTAGCTACCTGTTTTATTTTGAAATTCGATTCTACAACATATTAGGTTTCTTTTATTTCATTAATCTCATTAATGAAGTCCTATCATTTAAGTACCTAATCATCACAGATAAATACGACGTACACTTATGCCATCCGCATTCGCCTCGATGTCCCCTCGTGCACCGTTAGGTTAGGTAACTAACGGCAGAGCAGGGCAGGGCTAGCACGGGTGTAAAACATAAGTAACATCTATATAATATATCATATATACTATATACTGTATCTATCACAGAACATCACATGATCACATCACAGATATCGCAGCAGAAGAATCATATGAAATATTGGATATACTAGGACGTCCGTGTTTTCAATACGAGCCAGTATAAAACACGGATTCCACGGTCGCGATGAATAGCCAAACCCATACCCCTAGACCCCTACGAGAGCGGCAAGCAACCCTGCCAGTTCTGGAGTTAGGAGACCCGGACTCGACTCCTCGAGTTGGTCTCCCACTGGACTCCAGAACCCGGTTACTTGTGCTCCCCTCCTTGGGTCTATCCTAGTGCGGAAAAGTAAATAATATACAAAGGGTGACAACTTCCGCAACCTGGAAGTGCCCCAATAAAAGAATATTACATACAAGTTTTTACATGAATGAAAATGAAAAACACTCATCTCACATAAAAAACCCCGGCTATTCAAACACGACGATCCAATATAACATATCCAGCAACACATAACATCACATGTCATCAACGTAAGTAAATATGTCCATCCCAATTGTCGTTGACATATAGCAACGAAACCGGCAATATCACATATTACACTTACGGTCACAGAAAAGAAAGTGTAAAACTACAACAGTTGGAATCCGCAACCACCTCAGACATCGCATGCCTGACCAAATGAATTCCTTAGACATCGCATGCCTAACAATTATAAACCCCGCATTTTAGTCTCATTATCGAAAACACTTTTCAATACCAAGTCGGGCAATTCAACAAGATTCCCGACATCCTGATCGAATGCTCGTCGTAAACTTTAGTAGACGGCCGCACCCCTGATACCGTCGACGAAGTGCACCAAGGAGGAACACCGCTGCCGCGAGCACCCGGACGGATGCTTTCGGCGACGGGGTTCTCCTACAGTCACTTGGTCGGGGCTATGGAGTGAGGCTGTCTATTAAGTTTACCCGGCGAGTATCCGCGTACGCTATGTGATTGCAACAGACTTTTGATCACATCAAAATTCCGTGGCAACCGATCAAGTGAGACTAAAGTGCTACGTTTATAACATTCATTCCGTTATCTCATAACTATTTGTGAATTCCAATTATTGTATCACATTCCAGATAAACAGAAAATGTTAAACTTTCCGATCGAACAATCGAACACCCAAGTTTTCCCGATACAATCCAACACATGAAACAAGTCTAACAACATTCAGTTCGTGCCTCAGTAGCAACGGTCTAGCCGTAGAAGGGTCAAGCCAACGCCTCACATGTGGCACGCCGTACTGCCCCAAACCCGAAGGTTCAAAGGGCAGTTCAAGACGGTCACATAATCGAGTTAAGGTTTGTTGTCTTCTAGAAGGACCATCGCGTTACTTGCACTACTTAGAACGTCGTTAAACTACGGAAAAATCCAACACTTGGAAATTTCCCGACAGGGGAAAAATTGGGTATTTATATCCGGTCGAACTTTTTAACATATTCTAAAAATACCCGGAAAAGCACACCGAAAAAATTAGACACCCCGATCGAAACACCGAATCCCCAAAACAACTCCAGAAAAATCAACTCTGGAAAAATTTTTAAAAATTCCCAGAAAACTCAGCATCAGACAAAATGAATTACTGTACAAAAAGTGGATGATGACGTCATCAAGTTGCGGCGGAACCGCCGCAGAAGGTAGCCTTCTGCCGCGCTTCCGCCGCGGTATTTACTGTTCATCCAAAAAATTTTGCATGGTAATTCTTATTTTTCCCTGCTGAATTTTTTTGCAATTTTTAATTTGAAAAAATCCACGTTTTCTGAAATCGTCCAGAGAGCATATTTTGGGGTCGTGTTTTGGTTCGATCGGACTTCAAAAACCGTCTAGACTTCGCCTAAGGCTCTAGCTAGTCTCTGATACCACTGTAGGGTTCCTAGGCACAGAAGAGAGGTCTCACAAGGCATCAACCATGCCAATTTCAAATTTTACGGTGCCTACAAATCCTAAACTACGGATCGCCGGCTAGATGTCTAGGCGAAAAACTAACTAGTTAACACTTAACTAAAAGTTTAACGGAAATACAACCTTTGTAGATCCGGTGCTCCACCTCCATAGCTCCGCAACGAGGTCCTCTCCGCTGTCCAAATCAAATCCGGGCTCTAGAGTCGGCTTTGTCGGAGAAAAAGGGAGCTAGGTCGTCGATGTCCATGCCGAAGATGATCTACGTCGAGGCATCGCTAGATCAAGCTCACAACTTCACCAAGTCAAGAAACTTGTGAAGTAAACACACTCTACTACTTGGCAAGAGGTAGAGGATGAAGAAATAGGAAGTGGGTAGACTTTAGTTTTGGATTTCTCACTCTTTTCCAACAATCACCATTGATGGAGCTTGGTTTTCTTCACTTGAAGAATGATGAAGAAGAAAGAAAAAATTATGTTAAGTTAATAAAAACAATAGAAAAATCAAAACTTATCATAATGTTAACTAGAGTTAAGTGTAGAGAATGAATCATGGTTAGTGGGAATGGTTAGGGTTAAGGATGAGATAAGAATGGTTGACTTGATCAAAGATTCATGAAGCTTCAACTAAACTCCAAATTAAGCCACCATTCTTTTCTCCTCTTTTCCAAAATGAATAAACAAATAAATAAATGAATAAATAAAGGAAATGAAACCCTAACCATTCTTTTAACCATGGTTTAATTCTTTGCACTTAACCAAGTAATCATGTATCATCAAACATGATACAATCAAATGCACAAAATCATATCGCATATGTAATGCGCACACCCGAGTGAGAAAATCCATCTTAAGTGAACCGAAACTAGTTAACGCAAAGTAATATATCAAATATATAATTATGCATTAAATCATTAAATCAACTCTTGATTTAACGATCCGGTCATGACGCACATAACCGACTGGTACCATTAGTAACATCTTATCGAATCAACACTTGATCCAATAACCCGGCTATATCGCATATAACCGATCAATGTCACATCGCGAGAATCGAATACAGTATCACATACTCGTATTATTCTCGGTCCCGCACATATCTCATATGCGCTCCTATTTCGTTTCGCTTGAGCCAGGAAACCTCTGTGTAGGACTCTAATGACTCGTCAATACGCCGGCAGCAGGTGATGATCATATCAAACACCCACAAGCCGCAAGCGGTCTGCTAAACGTAACGGCCACCCGGGTATTGAGCGATCTGAAGATCGACGAGCAAGCCCGCTCACACTCCAGTGAATCCAACCAGTAACACTTCCGTACAGTCCGGTCTGATCGTCTGATATGTCGCATATCTCGCCTAGGGGTGGTAAACGTCAGACCCCAATAGCTCAATAAGTCGTGTCGATATCAGGTCTATAACTGTTCGAGAAACTACTGGTAACACTTACCAGTAAATCTCAGCAACCCTGGCCAGGGATTTCCTGTTATAGCCAATCGAACACAGCGCAACATCAACTCCCTATACCGGGAGAGACGAATCCCCTCCTATCGCTCATTGCCTCCATGTAGCTCGGGACTGTACCCAAAAACCACCGTTTTGCACGCCCTCTTGGACGTGGTAAGATGGAAATCAAAGCACAGTGGGAACCACACAAGACTCTATGACGATCTCGGGTCAACAGACTACTCTGTACCAGTGTCACCAGAGAACTGCCATCTGACGTGAGGTATAATACCATCTGGGAGTTCTCGGCGAGTCCGTCCAGTGTACCCAGTCTCCACTGAGCACCCGTATATCATCTCTGATGTCAAACACCAATGGATATGGGATCATCCATCGCCCATCTGTATGGGTCGAGAAGGTACACGCTAGTCTACTCTGGTATATCGATGCCCCGTCTCGATACACCCACGACTAGGGACTTTGAAGGATGTACTTATAGACTATCTGTCCCCACTAGTATGATCTGCATCATAGTCCAGGTAGTCAAGTACATATCCTAAGGGCTTTACCAACATGTAACAGAGAGACAAAACAGTATACACGTTAGGGTAAAGAGCAACCAGATAGCATACTATCATGTCGAGCAAGAAAGTCCTCCCTATATATGTCCCAGCATCCACTACAATATACATCCTATGTATAGTAATGGCCTCTAGGGCATACATATAACTAACAGTTTCGTGCAGGATTTCTTATGTATCGCTCCACCGTTGACCGTACTGACAAGAAAGGGGAGTTCCTTTTCTTTAGACTGAGACATGCGTGCTTAGTTTTCAGTGGATGAAGACTCGGTAGACGACTGCACCGGATCTATCTTTGCTTTTGGATCGGGCGACTTTGTTATTTATTGTGATGTTTCGCGAGTGGGGCTCGATTGTGTACTGATGTGTCATGATAGAGTTATCGCTTATACTTCCCGATAGTTGGAGGAAGTACGAGCAGGATTTATCCCACTCATGATTTGGATATGGCCGCAGTGGTCGTGTGTAGAAGATTTAGGGACACTACTTGTACGGAGAGTCGTGTTAGATTTTCACGGACCACCAGAGCTTAATCTTCCTGTAGCGGGATCTGATGTTGAGACAGCGCCGTTGGATGGAGCTTGTAAAGGATTGTGATTTTTGAGATCTTTTATTTCCCGTGGCAAGGCAATTGTGGTAGCTGAGGCTTTGAGTCGTAGGCCCGGGGGTAGCTTATTCCAGTTGTGCGCAGTTCAGAGACAGTCTTTTGCAGATTTGCAGTTCTTATGCTGTAAGTCCATGCTACCTCTCCCGGTACTTACGGGCATGCGGAATTTGATGAAAAACAATTTTCTAGAGGCGGTAACATGGACTCAAAACGGATCTTTGTTAAACTATCTACCTAACAACCTAACTAGGAGTTGTTAACTACTCGGTTAGGGGGTTATACCTTTCTTTCTTGAACTCCTTCGTCTTCGACTCTCTATGGTGTACAGATCGGCTTCACCCCGTCGTCTCCTTGCGCCGAAGATCGATCCACCCGAAAGCTTCCACCTTTGGCTTCTTCTTCGAACTTTGAAGAAACTAGTTCACTCGGTTTGCTAAACCATCTGAACTAGAGTGAGTAGAGGATTGTTTTGGTGTCTTTTAATCTCTAGGGAAATGAGTCTCAACACATGAGAATGGTTTTCCTTAAGGTAGAGAGAGCAAGAAGAAGAGGGTGAGAACAAGGGAATGAGAGAGAGCTCAAAGGATAAAAAAAAGCCAATGAAAGAATGAGCCTCTCTTTTCTCTTTCACCCTCTCATAATCCAAAAGCATCATGAGCCATAATCTTAATCAAGTATTATGTGATGGTGTGAGTGCACGGCGGCGCCCCGGCCGTCAATCCGACGGCCAAAAGCGGAAGCGGTGATAAACTTTAAATTTTTCTTGAACTGGCAAACCGCCGCGCACTAATACCCGGATCGAACCACTAACTAGTCCTAGCTATCTACAAGAAAGGGAATAGAGATATACCGACGATCCAAGTCCTCCGGTCTTCTCGTCATGGTCCCGATCTACTGCGGAAAAGTCCCGTCTCCTCCTCGTCGCCGGAAGTGCACCACATCGCCTACTTTGTTTACGGGCTCCCACCTCAATGCCGAGGCAACTCGGGCACGAAGCCGGCTACTCGACTGTAAGTGCACGGCGGCGCCCCGGCCGTCAACCCGACGGCCAAACGCGGAAACGGTGGTAAACTTAAAATTTGCGGACTTAGCAAACCGGCACCACCGCGCACTAAACTCCGGATCGTGCCATTAAACTAGTCTAAGCTATCTAGAGAGGGGGTAGAGAAGTATACCATACGATCCAAGTCCTCCGGTCTTCATCTCCACTCCGATCTCCTCGCGGGATCTCCGTCCGTCTCCTCCTCGTCGGAAAGGGCACCACGAAGCCGGGTACTTTTACGGGCTCCCACCTCGATACTGAGGCAACTCGAGCATGAAGCCGGCAACTCGACATGCTCAAGATTTGCTGTAGGAATATAGTGTAGAATCATAGTCTCTCTTTTGGGGTTTGGTTGCCATTTGTGGATGATGGAGGAATGGTGTATAGAAAATTGGTGCTTTCAATTTTCTAGCAATGGAATGAGAAGAAGAATGATATGCACAAAAATGAATCACTCTCATTTTTCTTCCTCTCTTTTCTTTTCTTCTTCTCTCTTTTCTTTTCTTCTTCAACCATTTCATCAAGTGAGAGCAAGAGGGTGGAGGAATGAATATGATAGCATAAACATGAAGGGAGGTGAGTGTAGGAGATAATGAAGGGTGACCACAACCAAGACATAATCATCACAAAACTCACATCAACTCTTCTTATCAAATCTAATCACATAAAGCAAATGATAAAGAAGGATAAGAAAGGCATCAAAAGATGCTATCATAATAAACCATCTTACAAATAAAACCTCCACAAAAACCAATTTGCACAATTGCAAATAACCCCCTCCATCGGAAAAGTCCGGCCGGGAAAGAACAAAGAAAAACCGGCCGGAACGGAAAGCAAAATGGCAACTCTAGAAAACTGGTCCCGTAATAAATTACAGGAAAACCCCACACTGTGCATACACACCCGCATTTGTATTCCGTCCGGATACAAATGCAAAGAGACAAAATCTACACTGTACTATACTAGGATCGGCTTAAACCAAAGCCGGCTAGTAAAATCCGTTCGATCCTGATCCGTGCAATACCGCACGTATCTGATCGAACGCTGCCATATAACTATACGGCCACTAGTACAAACCGTCCGATCCTGATCCGTGCAATACCGCACGTATCTGATCGGACCCTGCCATATCTCCATACGGCCCCTACAGCGTTTCGCCCGAAACTTGAGTAACTGAAAGTGTGGTGGACTCTAAAGACTCGTCAATACTATGGCTGTGGATTTAACCACTAGCACGTCAGAGGTATAAGCCAATACGTGACGGGCCACCAGCTATTGACTAAAAGGGATGTCGATGAGGAAGCTCACCCCGACACCCAACTGAGCCTGTCAGTGACAATATCCGTACAGTCCGGTCCGTTCGTCTATGAGCATCGCATGGCGGGCCTAGGGGGTTGGTAAAAGTCAGACCCCCAAAAGCGGTACAAGTCGTGTCGGAGTGTAGCCCAGAACACCCTGAGATACTACTGGAATACCTACCAGTAAATCTCCTGCCTTGGCCAAGGTCTTCGTGTAATGGCTCTCCTAGACACAGCGCGACCTCACCCCCAATACCGGGAGAGACGAACCCCTGAAGATACGCTCACTGCCTCCATGTGGCTCGGGACTGTACCCAACTAAAACCTGTTTGCACGACTCCTTTGAGCCGTGGTAGGGTAGTAATCAAAGTACAGTGGGAACTCACACGAGACAAATGACGATCCCCAGGTCGATGAACTAACCTGTACACATGTCACCTGGGAACTGCTATCTGACGTCAGGTATAAGACCAACTAGCATGTTCCCGGCGAGTCCTGTCCGGTGTACTCATAACCCAATGAGCACCTGTATACATCTTAGGTGAACCTACTGACACCAGTGGCTTGTGAGACCGGCCACCGCCCCTCGTCGGGGTCTCGACTGTATACACTAGTCTACTCTGGAGAATCGATGCCCTGTCTCGAAACTCCCACGACTAGGGACCTTTTAAGGATAAGCTTATAGACCCCAGCTCCCACTTATATGATCGCCCTCATACTGCTGGTGGTCAAGCAAGAATCCTAGGGGCTCTATCAACGTGTAATAGCGACGTGTCATGTCACCTAAGGCAGTACACGATGATAAAGGTAAACCAGATAGCATACTATCATCTCGAGTAAGACTGTCCTACCGGGATAGGTCCTCCCTCAATCATTACAATCACGTACCTGTGACCTAATAATTGACTCTGAGGGCACTATCTCCAACAATCTCCCACTTGCACTCAAGGCTAATTATTGCGATGTCGCATACTCACAGCCCGTGTGATACCGAACATCCAACTCCTCTACTAGTCAGTCTCACAAAGCTCATTTGCGGAACTATTGCGTTCGAGGAATAGCCTCAGTGAGTGGATCCGCTTAGTTGTTTCTTTCCATGTCTCTCTATATCTCAAGTTCGCGGAGAAACCCATCTCCCGAAATGAGCAATACCTGTCTTAGGATGTGTCAGGATGTCTGATGGGACATAGCTCATAAATGAACTCCAAATCCAAACTCCTTAGACTGTATCGTCAACTGAACTTAATCAGTATCCTGCGCGCCATGCCTCCCTCAGTATTGCCTTGGACCACCTGTCCAAAATACTGCCCCTCATCAGAAGGAAAACTATAACTCTGACGATCTTCTTGTCGTCCATGTCACCTTGGAAGCCTGGAATGATAACTGTCTCCCGAATAAGGCTGTCGTTATCATATCCCTAGAACATCCACTTATGTTCTAAAACTGCTTCCTACCATTTCTCCAGGATTGGATTAATGTCAACTTATTGCATCTAGTGCAAGAACAACATCTGGTGTGGTACTTGACATCTCACGATTGACTCAATTGCCTGAGCAAGTGATCTGCCAATCATGCACGTCCCTCTCCCCTTTAGTCTGTAAGACACCTTTGGAGAGGGTGACTCCATTACCTGCAGGTACACTACCGTGTCAGGAGTCGTCCATTCTAAATACTCATAGAATGCTGTCAAGTTACCCAGATTGGGAAACCACCCAAATCTAGATCTAAAACCATAGATCTAGTAACCAGTATGTCTGATATAATATCCAAGTCCCTTGTGGAGAAACCACTGTGTGACGACCAAAGTATAACCGATTGTAGTATAGGAGTTTCTCTTCCTACTTTGTGTATATCATCTAAATACTATGACATCACACCCTACTACCTTCTCAACAGATCCATCCCCTATTCTGATGACGTCAAACCCATGACTGTCACATCAGAAATAGATGATCTATCTCCGCTATATCTGCTTTAGTCTATAAATAGACATAAGCCTGATGTCCACCAATGCTTCCGCTGCTCCCACTGACTACGACAACCCTCTGGCAGAGTCATATAGACGTGCACTTCTAAAGCTAGTTTAGAATGACGCTATACTCATCCTCCTGCCGGGTCTCGCAGCCTGGAACAACAACAATGGCAAGTGTGGGTAAACAAGAACTTCCCTGTCACCGTCCTTGAGGCTACCGAAGTACCTCTCGGGTGCCTGAAGTTACCCACCTTATCTGCGGAGTGGCCAATGGAATGTCAAATCAGATTGAATCTTCAGGTTCCTTATCAAATCTTCAGTAATCGTTTGCGGTTCTGGAATCACTTCCAGTTCTACCATACTCCCACTGCTGTTTTTGAAAAAATCCATTTTTAATAAAACTGTGGCGAGTCTAGAACAATATTGCTATTGATCTGCCAGATGGTAGAGAGTCAACCCTCGTTATAGCCTGGGTCAACCCACAAACAGCCATTACAGAAACGTGCCTTGAGTTATCCAGAGTCTGGTTTTAATCATAAGCCGGACAACTCCCCGTACCTTAACAATGTTAAGATATGAACTGTACTATATCCAATATAGAACCAGAGGCACTGATTTAATTTAACCAGATTCAAATCATGCAGCTGTCTCCAGTGCATGTCAACTAAATGGAGAGAGGCCGATCAGCGTTACTCAACTTAGGAATGCTTCCAATTATGAGTAACCTGAAAGAGAAGCAATTTCTCTTTATCATTACTATCAACTGAATACCATACACAAGTATCTACATCTTCGATCACTTTGAAGAATCCCGATACTTGCTACACCTGGTTCTCTACTCTATTCAAATACCTATAACTCCTCAAAACTTAGACTCTGTGTTTCTACGAAACACATGTCTAAGAACTAGAGAAGTCAAAAGTAAACAGAATTTAGTATGAGGACCAACCCCTCTGTCCTAATGGACACTGGACAACATACAATACTCTGTATAAGTCCGCTGAGTCTAACAACTCTTTCACTGTGTGTTGTAGGTTGAAAACTGTACTTATGGTTAAGAAGAATTACACCGCTGTTTAATGCTCCTTACCTAACCATCCACTGATATAGGTAAATGTCATCGACATAATATCAAAAGGTATATCTCACTCTATGAAAATAGACGTACAGATATATCAATTTGAGATTGGTGCACAACAGCGGATATTCAAAACCAAATATTTGCCGACCGGCAAACAGCCCAGATGATCTCCTCAAATATCACCGATTACAACGAATCCCGATATAATGAGGATGATCACCCAATTCCCAATGACTTACTCCCACTCATCATCTGTAAAACCATACAGATGTGAGAATCAAACCTGGTAAATACATACCCTGGAGCAAGCGTCTAATCGGGAAATCAGTTTTCTTTTAACAGTACACAGTTGAATTAAAACATTGAAATGTTTCGATGGGGTATCCTGGTATTCCTAGTAATGCCTCTACCATTAGCCAGATTCACAACTATAACCGTATAATTCTTTGCCACCTCTCCAAATCCCTTCATATGTCTTTAGTCTTTACCTTCTGCACACCCCTTTAGGCCAAATGGTTTTCTTCCTTCCCTACCGTTCGGCACCAGCCTATGGTTTGGAAGAAGACTATCCAAAAAGCATAAAGGGTGTACTGTCCTAATCCTAGGAGCACTCGCATCGCGAGAGAAGGTGAAGATAAAAGACACCTGAATGTACTTTATTCCTATTTCTCCTGAACCAGGATCCATCCCCGAACTGGAACGAGTTCCTTTCGAGTTCGTATATAACCATACGATGGATTATCCAATAAAATGGGATCTTCGTAATGATACGGAGTGTCCTGGAGAAATACAAAGGTGATTTAGGATTGGCGAAGGAATACATGGTTTGGTCGTGAATATCTGTTGCAATTTACTTTGCCCTCTTACTAATCCCTTACTTTGTCTTAACTTAATACCTTCTGTACACCGTTTAGGCTAATTGGCTTTCTTCCTTCCCTACCGGTCGGCACCAACCTATGGTTTGGAAGAAGACTATCCAATTTGCGTAATAGGTGTACTACTCCTAAACCAAGGAGTACTCGCAACCTGAGAGAGGGTAAAAGGAAAAGACAACTGAATAATCCTATCCGTTTTCTCCAGAACCGGAAACCATCCTCGAATCCCTTCGAGTTCGTATCTAACCATACGATGGTTTTGTCCAATGGAAGTGGACGTTTGTAGTAAAACGGGGTGTCCTGGAGAAAAGGGTAAAAGTAGGAGTGGCAATGAGGTTTGCAACTCTGACAATTCAATAGCCGGTGTTAAAGAAGGTTCGGTCAACTTGGTCACTGAGTCAAAGTCTTAGGGTCGGGTCAATGGTCGCTGCCAAAGAGAGAGAGAAAAGAAACACTCAGCGTGCACTCTAACCTAGATCAGAATGGTTATCACTTTATCTAATCTGGAATCCTCCCACTGTACCTCAAATTCTCCTCCAAACCTGAAAGAAGAATTAGTCGGGGTCACCCGAGGAGTATACTAACTCATCAGTGGGAATCGGGATCCAACTCTCATCGCATGACAACGTGACGGAATCCGCTCACGGTATCACACTCCAGAAGGTATGCGCATATCTGGCAAGTTTCAGTACTTTTGAAACTCCCGATGTGGATTTCTACCCCATGCTCTTATGACCTTGACTTTGGCCAACATATCATAAGTCACATGTCAAGTTCTACCCGTCATTCTTCAGGTTAATTTGAATCCACCCGTACATACCCTTGACTTTGGCCAAAATGGCAGTACGACTGTCCCAAACCAACGCATCTATCTATGCTGCATATGAATACCCCAATAGCTACCAATCACTGTGCCTTGACTTTGGCCAACATACACAGCTTGAATACTATTGACCACCCATATGAAACGACGGAGGGCTACGAATGGTTTCTGGCGAAAACCTTTAACGTAAAGAACTTGATATCGTCGAAGGAACGGATAGCTTTTAAAAATATAGTGACGAAAACCGTTGCTAAAGAGGTCACTCCCGGTGAAGGGATCTCGGCTCTTTCCCCGTAGAATGGGGTGCAGGATATTCCAAATGAATACCGCGATGCAAAACAAAAGTAATCGGCTATAGTGAAGTTAATGCCCTGACGCAAACTTCTGTCCAAGGGGTCACTCCCGGTGAAGGGATCTCGGCCCTTGCCTCGTCGACTGAGGAGCAGGATATTCAAACTGAATACCACGATGCAAAACAAAAGTGAACGTCCTTGCAATAACAGCTTTTTGAAAAGTGTTCCAACAACATCAGATTAGGTTTGTTTAATCTTGCATTGATCCGAATCAATGCAGTCCCATCAATTGATCACACCAAAAAGAACGAAAATATACTGATGTACGTATATGCCATCCGCATTCGCCACTGGGTCCCGTCATTACCCGTTACGTTAGCTAACTAACGACAGAGCGGGGACTGGACTAGCGCGGATGCAAAACATATACAACATCTACTAATATATATACCAATATATTATATTTCGCTCAAGGCGTGAAAAGAAATGCAACATCACAGAAATGTACAGCATCACAGAACAATACAGATATCTGGGATCCCCGGGTTTCACAGAGCCACTACTGAAACCCGACGTTCCCCTGGTCGTGTGGATAGCCTGTGCAATGAAATCCTATACCCCCTACGAGTGCGGCGAATAGCCAGCCAATCCTGGAGTGAAGCCCCCTCCGTCCCAATGCCATGAGATGCGGGCTTGTTGCCTTCTAGAACCCGGCTATTCGTGCACCCCTCCGCGGGGTAACCCTAGTACAGAAAGTAAAATATACATACACCGGGTACATCGACCGCAACCTGGTCGTGCCCCAAAAGAATAATACAAACAGGCAGTGACGGCAGTCCACATGTCGGACGCTCGCCCCGCAATATCAAATGTACATAATACAACAACACTGTACTAGCATTGCATCCAGGCTATCCCACGACCGATCCGCAATATCACAGCAAATACATAGAACATCAACGTGAAAATCACGTTCGCAAATCCGTCTAACCGGGCTATAGCAGTTAGACCGGATTTACCGATCAAGTGACATTCACGGTCGCAGATATAATGTAAATACTGTGAAAAATGTGTTTAAAATATCCGATCGATCAAAAATTAACAAGTGGGCCTCCAATCAAAACTGTAGCACTCACAGAAACCCTGGGCCCAATTTTAATATTCCAAAACCCATAATTTAAGCCCAGAAGGCCTCTGGAAAAATTTGGTGATGTGACGTGAATAGTGCGCGGCGGAAGGGCGGCACGAGGTGGGGTTTCGCGGCGCTTCCGCGCTCCAACTGTGGCTTTACATCGTCAAATTTTTACAGAACTCTTAGATTTTCCAGTACATCAATATTTTACAACCTGAAAAATTTTTCGAGACCAAAAATTTTCAACAGAAACTGATTCGAACTAAAATGCAGTTTTGGAACATTCGATCGATCGAAACAGAAAAACACATTACACCAAGCTAGACTATGTTAATGGCGAGTCTCTGATACCACTGTAAGTGCACGGCGGCGCCCCGGCCGTCAACCCGACGGCCAAACGCGGAAACGGTGGTAAACTTAAAATTTGCGGACTTAGCAAACCGGCACCACCGCGCACTAAACTCCGGATCGTGCCATTAAACTAGTCTAAGCTATCTAGAGAGGGGGTAGAGAAGTATACCATACGATCCAAGTCCTCCGGTCTTCATCTCCACTCCGATCTCCTCGCGGGATCTCTGTCCGTCTCCTCCTCGTCGGAAAGGGCACCACGAAGCCGGGTACTTTTACGGGCTCCCACCTCGATACTGAGGCAACTCGAGCATGAAGCCGGCAACTCGACATGCTCAAGATTTGCTGTAGGAATATAGTGTAGAATCATAGTCTCTCTTTTGGGGTTTGGTTGCCATTTGTGGATGATGGAGGAATGGTGTATAGAAAATTGGTGCTTTCAATTTTCTAGCAATGGAATGAGAAGAAGAATGATATGCACAAAAATGAATCACTCTCATTTTTCTTCCTCTCTTTTCTTTTCTTCTTCTCTCTTTTCTTTTCTTCTTCAACCATTTCATCAAGTGAGAGCAAGAGGGTGGAGGAATGAATATGATAGCATAAACATGAAGGGAGGTGAGTGTAGGAGATAATGAAGGGTGACCACAACCAAGACATAATCATCACAAAACTCACATCAACTCTTCTTATCAAATCTAATCACATAAAGCAAATGATAAAGAAGGATAAGAAAGGCATCAAAAGATGCTATCATAATAAACCATCTTACAAATAAAACCTCCACAAAAACCAATTTGCACAATTGCAAATAACCCCCTCCATCGGAAAAGTCCGGCCGGGAAAGAACAAAGAAAAACCGGCCGGAACGGAAAGCAAAATGGCAACTCTAGAAAACTGGTCCCGTAATAAATTACAGGAAAACCCCACACTGTGCATACACACCCGCATTTGTATTCCGTCCGGATACAAATGCAAAGAGACAAAATCTACACTGTACTATACTAGGATCGGCTTAAACCAAAGCCGGCTAGTAAAATCCGTTCGATCCTGATCCGTGCAATACCGCACGTATCTGATCGAACGCTGCCATATAACTATACGGCCACTAGTACAAACCGTCCGATCCTGATCCGTGCAATACCGCACGTATCTGATCGGACCCTGCCATATCTCCATACGGCCCCTACAGCGTTTCGCCCGAAACTTGAGTAACTGAAAGTGTGGTGGACTCTAAAGACTCGTCAATACTATGGCTGTGGATTTAACCACTAGCACGTCAGAGGTATAAGCCAATACGTGACGGGCCACCAGCTATTGACTAAAAGGGATGTCGATGAGGAAGCTCACCCCGACACCCAACTGAGCCTGTCAGTGACAATATCCGTACAGTCCGGTCCGTTCGTCTATGAGCATCGCATGGCGGGCCTAGGGGGTTGGTAAAAGTCAGACCCCCAAAAGCGGTACAAGTCGTGTCGGAGTGTAGCCCAGAACACCCTGAGATACTACTGGAATACCTACCAGTAAATCTCCTGCCTTGGCCAAGGTCTTCGTGTAATGGCTCTCCTAGACACAGCGCGACCTCACCCCCAATACCGGGAGAGACGAACCCCTGAAGATACGCTCACTGCCTCCATGTGGCTCGGGACTGTACCCAACTAAAACCTGTTTGCACGACTCCTTTGAGCCGTGGTAGGGTAGTAATCAAAGTACAGTGGGAACTCACACGAGACAAATGACGATCCCCAGGTCGATGAACTAACCTGTACACATGTCACCTGGGAACTGCTATCTGACGTCAGGTATAAGACCAACTAGCATGTTCCCGGCGAGTCCTGTCCGGTGTACTCATAACCCAATGAGCACCTGTATACATCTTAGGTGAACCTACTGACACCAGTGGCTTGTGAGACCGGCCACCGCCCCTCGTCGGGGTCTCGACTGTATACACTAGTCTACTCTGGAGAATCGATGCCCTGTCTCGAAACTCCCACGACTAGGGACCTTTTAAGGATAAGCTTATAGACCCCAGCTCCCACTTATATGATCGCCCTCATACTGCTGGTGGTCAAGCAAGAATCCTAGGGGCTCTATCAACGTGTAATAGCGACGTGTCATGTCACCTAAGGCAGTACACGATGATAAAGGTAAACCAGATAGCATACTATCATCTCGAGTAAGACTGTCCTACCGGGATAGGTCCTCCCTCAATCATTACAATCACGTACCTGTGACCTAATAATTGACTCTGAGGGCACTATCTCCAACATCAACGTGCCCAAGGTTTGCTGTAGAATGTAGTGTAGAGATCCATGTCTCATTATGGGGTTAAGGAGGTGCCATTTTGTGGAGGGATGAAACAAGAAAAAAATGTGGAGGAGCTTGGGGTATTTTGGAGCATCAAATGAACAACATTTTCCCACCTCCAATTTTGGACAGCCCCCCTTCAAAAAAAAAATGGCCGGCCAATGCTAGGTGAAGGGAGAGAATGAGAGAGAGAGTCAAGGAATGAGTGGTGCAACCATAACAATAATGCAATAAAGGGAATCATGAAAGAAAATGATCATAAGCAAAACCACACACAACTCCACCATCATAACCTCACAAAGTCCAACACTCAAACCTACCATCATCAACATCCATCATGAAAACAAAAGTCAAGTCATGATGAAGACAAGAAGTCAAGGTCAAAGAATGGCTATCATGATGCAACAAAAAGCAAAAGCCCCCTCCACAAAAACTTATTTGCAACAATGCAAATAAGCCCTCCTCCACCAATCTTCGGCCAATGAACGGAACAATGGAAATTGGCCGAAACAGAAAGCAAACTGGCAACTCCAGAAAACAGCTCCCGTAATAAATTACAGGAAAACCCCGATACTGTGCATACACACCCGCATCTGTATTTCGACCGAAATACAAATGCAATGAGACAAAGTCTACACTGTACTATACTAGGATCCGGCTTAAACCAAAACCGGCTAGTAATATCTGTTCGATCCTGATCCGTGCAATACCGCACGTATCTGATCGAACCCTGCCATATAACCATACGGCCTATAGTACAAACTGTCCGATCCTGATCCGTGCAATACCGCACGTATCTGATCGGACCTTGCCATATCTCCATACGGCCTCTACAACCTTTCGCCCGAAAGCTGAGTAACTGAATGTGGGGGACTCTAAAGACTCGTCAACACCTCGGTTGTGGATTTAACCACTAGCACGTCAGAGGTATAAGCCAATACGTAACGGGCTACCAAGTATTGACTAAAAGGGACGTCTGTGAGTGAACTCAGCCTGACAACCCTACTGAGCCTGTCAGTGACAATATCCGTGCAGTCCGGTCCGTTCGTCTATGAGTATCGCATGGCGGGCCTAGGGGGTTGGTAAAAGTCAGACCCCCAAAAGCGGTACAAGTCGTGTCGGAGTGTAGCCCAGAACACCCTGAGATACTACTGGAATACCTACCAGTAAATCTCCTTGCCTTGGCCAAGGACTTTGTGTAATGGCTCTCCTAGACACAGCACGACCTCACCCCCAATACCGGGAGAGACGAACCCCTGAAGATACGCTCACTGCCTCCATGTGGCTCGGGACTGTACCCAACTAAAACCTGTTTGCACGACTCCTTTGAGCCGTGGTAGGGTAGTAATCAAAGTACAGTGGGAACTCACACGAGACAAATGACGATCCCCAGGTCGATGAACTAACCTGCACACATGTCACCAGGGAACTGCCATCTGACGTCTGGTATATGACCAACTAGCATGTTCCCGGCGAGTCCTGTCCGGTGTACTCATAACCCAATGAGCACCTGTATACATCTTAGGTGATCCAACTGACACCAGTGGCTTGTGAGACCGGCCACCGCCCCTCGTCGGGGTCTCGACTGTATACACTAGTCTACTAATGGAGTATCGATGCCCAGTCTCGAAACTCCCACGACTAGGGACCTTTTAAGGATAAGCTTATAGACCCCAGCTCCCACTTATATGATCGCCCTCATACTGCTGGTGGTCAAGCAAGAATCCTAGGGGCTCTATCAACGTGTAATAGCGACGTGTCAGGTCACCTAAAGCAGTACACGATGATAAAGGTGAACCAGATAGCATACTATCATCTCGAGTAAGACTGTCCTACCGGGATAGGTCCTCCCTCAATCAATACAATCACGTACCTGTGACCTAATAATTGACTCTGAGGGCACTATCTCCAACAATCTCCCACTTGCACTCAAGGCTAATTATTGCGATGTCGCATACTCACAGCCCGTGTGATACCGAACATCCAACTCCTCTACTAGTCAGTCTCACAAAGCTCGTTTGCGGAACTATTGCGTTCGAGGAATAGCCTCAGTGAGTGGATCCGCTTAGCTGTTTCTTTCTATGTCTCTCTACACCTCATGTTCGCGGAGAAAACCATCTCCCGAAATGAGCAATACCTGTCTTAGAATGTGTCTGGATGTCTGATGGGACATAGCTCATAAATGAACTCCAAATCCAAACTTCTTAGACTGTATCGTCAACTGAACTTAATCAGTATCCTGCGCCATGCCTCCCTCAGTATTGCCTTGGACCAACTGTCCAAAATACTGCCCCTCGTCAGAAGGAAAAACTATAGCTCTGACAACCTCCTTGTCGTCCATGTCACCTTTGAAAGCCTGGAATGATAACTGTTTCCCGAATGAGGCTGTCGTTATCATATCCCTAGAACTCCACTTATGTTCTAAAACTGCTTCCGACTGTTTCTCCAGGATTGGATTAATGTCAACTTATTGCATCTAGTGCAAGAACAACATCTGGTGTGGTACTTGACATCTCACGATTGACTCAATTGCCTGAGCAAGTGATCTGCCAATCATGCCCGTCCCTCTCCCCTTTAGTCTGTAAGACACCTTTGGAGAGGGTGACTCCATTACCTGCAGGTACACTACCGTGCCAGGAGTCGTCCATCCTAAATACTCTTAGAATGCTGTCAAGTATCACGATTGGGAAACCACCCAAATCTAGATCTAAAACCATAGATCTAGTAATCAGTATGTTTGATATAAAATCCATTTCCTTTGTGGAGAAACAACTGTGTGACGACCAAAGTATAACCGATCGTAGTGTAGGAGTTTCTTTTCCTACTCTGTGTATATCATCCAAATACCAGGATATCACACCCTACTACCTTCTCAACAGATCCATCCCCTATTCTGATGAAGTCAAACCCATGACTGTCACGTCAGAAAATAGATGATCTATCTCCGCTACATCTGCTCTAGTCTATAAATAGACATAAGCAACCTGTCCACCAATGCTTCCGCTGCTCCCACTGACTACGACAACCCTCTGGCAGAGTCATATAGACGTACACTTCTAAAACTGGTTTAGAACGACGCTATACTCATCCTCCCGCCGGGTCTCGTAACCTGGAACAACAGCAATGGCAATTGTGGGTAAACAAGAACTTCCCTGTCACCGTCCTTGAGGCTACCGTAGTGCCTCTCGGGTGCCTGAAGTTACCCACCTTATCTGCGGAGTGGCCAATGGAATGTCAATCCAGATTGAATCTTTAGGTTCCTTATCAAATCTTCAGTAATCGTTTGTGGTTCTGGAATCACTTCCAGTTCTACCATACTCCCACTACTGTTTTCTGAAAAAATCCATTTTTAATAAAACTGTGGCGAGTCTAGAACAATATCGCTATTGTTCATCCAGATGGTAGAAAGTCAACCCTCGTCATAGCCTGGGTCAACCCACAAACAGCCATTACAGAAACGTGCCTTGAGTTGTCCAGTGTCTGGTTTTAATCATAAACCGGACAACTCCCCGTACCTTAGCATCGTTAAGATATGAACTGTTCTATATCCAATATAGAAACAGAGGCACTGATTTAATTGAACCAGATTCAAATCATGCAGTTGTCCCCAGCGCATGTCAACTAAATGGAAGGAGGCCGATCAGCGTTACTCAACTTAGGAATACTTCCAATTATGAGTGACCTGAAAGAGAAGCAAGATCTCTTTATCATTACTATCAACTGAATACCATACACAAGTATCTACATCTTCGATCACTTTGAAGAATCCCGATACTTGCTACACCTGGTTCTCTACTCCATTCAAATACCTATAACTTCTCAAAATTCGGACCCTGTGTTTCCTACGAAACACCTGTCTAAAAACTAGAGAAGTCATAAGTAAACCGAATATAGTACGAGGACCAACCCCTCTGTCCTGATGGACCCTGGACAACATACAATACTCTGCATAAGTCCCTTGAGTCTGATAACTCATTCACTGTGTGTTGTAGGTTGAAATCTGTACTTATGGTTAAGAAGAATTACACCGCTGTTTAATGCTCCTTACCTAACCATCCACTGATATAGGTAAATGTCGTAGACATAATTTCAAAAAGGTATATCTCACTCTATGAAAATAGACGTACAGATATATCAATTTGAAATTGGTGCATAGCAGCGGATATTCAAAACCAAATATTTGCCGACCGGCAAACAGCCCAGGTGATTTCCTCAAATATCACCGATTACAACGAATCCCGATATAATGAGGATAATCACCCAATTCCCAATAACTTACTCCCACTCATCATCTGTAAAACCATACAGATGTGAGAATCGTACCTGGTAAATACATACCCTGGAGTAAGTATCTAATCGGGAAATCAGTTTTCCTTTAACATTACACAGTGAAACTGAAACATTGAAATGTTCCGATGGGGTATTCTGGTATTCCTAGTAATGCCTCTTCCAGATTCACGACTGTAACCGTATAGTTCTTTGCCACCTCTCCAAATCCCTTCATATGTCTTTAGTCTTTACCTTCTGCACACCCTTTTAGGCCAAATGGTTTTCTTCCTTCCCTACCGTTCGGCACCAGCCTATGGTTTGGAAGAAGACTATCCAATAAGCATAATGGGTGTACTGTCCCAATCCTAGGAACACTCGCAATGAGAGAGGGCGAAGATAAAAGACAACCGAATAAACCTTATTCCTATTTCTCCTGAACCAGAATCCATCCCCGAACTGGAACAAGTTCCATTCGAGTTCGTATATAACCATACGATGGAGTATCCAAATAAACTATGGATCTTCGTAGTGATACGGAGTGTCCTGGAGAAATACAAAGGTGATGTGGGAGTGGTAACGAAATATTTGGTTTGGTCGTGAAAATCTGTTGCAATTTACTTTGCCCTCTTACTAATCCCTTGCTTTGTCTGAACTTAATACCTTCTGCACACCATCGTTATGCTAATTGGTTTTCTTCATTCCCTACCGGTCGGCACCAGCCTAAGGTTTGGAAGAAGACAATCCAATTTGCGTAATAGGTGTACTACCCCTAAACCAAGGAGTACTCGTAACCTGAGAGAGGGTAAAAGGAAAAGACAACTGAATAATCCTATCCGTTTTCTCCAAAACCGGAAACCATCCTCGAATAAATTCTTTCGAGTTCGTATCTAACCATACGATGGTTTTGTCCAATGGAAGTGGACGTTCGTAGTAATACGGGGTGTCCTAGAGAAAAGGGTAAAAGTAAGAGTGGCAATGAGGTTTGCAACTCTGACAATCCAAAAGCCAGTGTTTAAGAAGGTTCGGTCAACTTGGTCACTGAGTCATAGTCTTAGGGTCGGGTCAAATGGTCGCTGCCAGAGAGAGAGAGAAAAGAAACACTCAGCGTGCACTCTAACCTAGATCAGAATGGTTACCAATTTATCTAATCTGGAATCCTCCCACTGTACCTCAAATTCTCCTCCAAACCTGAAAGAAGAATTAGTCGGGGTCACCCGAGGAGCAAACTAACTCATCAGTGGGAATCGGGATCCAACTATCATCGCATGATAACGTGACGGAATCCGCTCACGTCAACACACTCCAGAAGGTATGCGCATATCTGGCAAGTTTCAGTTCTTTTGAAACTCCCGATGTGATTTCTGCCCCATGCTCTTATGACCTTGACTTTGGCCAACAAATCATAAGTCACATGTCAAGTTCTACCCGTCATTCTCCAGGTTGATTCGAATCCACCCGCACAAGCCCTTGACTTTGGCCAACAAGGCTATACGACTGTTCCAAACCAACGCATCTATCTATGCTGCATATGAATAACCAACAGCTACCAAACACTGTGGCTTGACTTTGGCCAACAAACACAGCTTGAATACTATTGACTACCCATATGAAACGACGGAGGGCTATGAATGGTTTTTGGCGAAAACCTTTAACGTAAAGAACTTGATATCGTTGAAGGAACTGATAGCTTTTTTTAAAAATATAGTGACGAAAACCTTCGATAAAGAGGTCACTCCCGGTGAAGGGATCTCGGCTCTTTCCCCGTAGAATGGGGTGCAGGATATTCCAACTGACTACCACGGTGCAAAGCAAAAGTAATCGGCTATAGTGAAGTTAATGCCCTGACGCAAACTTTTTGTCCAAGGGGTCACTCCCGGTGAAGGGATCTCGGCCCTTGCCTCGTCGACTGAGGAGCAGGATATTCCAATGAATACCACGATGCAAAACAAAAGTAAACGTCCTTGCAATAACAGCTTTTTGAAAAGTGTTCCAACAACATCAGATTAGGTTTGTTTTAACTTGCATTGATCCGAATCAATGCAGTCCCATCAATTGATCACACCAAAAAGAACGAAAATATACTGATGTACGTATATGCCATCCGCATTCGCCACTGGGTCCCGTCATTACTCGTTAGGTTAGCTAACTAATGACAGAGCGGGGACTGGACTAGCGCGGATGTAAAACATATACAACATCTACTAATATATATACCAATATATTATATTTCGCTCAAGGCGTGAAAGAAATGCAACATCACAGAGAATGAACAGCATCACAGAAACAATACAGATATCTGGGATCCCCGGGTTTCACAGAGCCACTGCTGAAACCCGACGTTCCCCTGGTCGTGTGGATAGCTTGTGCAATGAAATCCTAGACCCCTACGGGCGCGGCAAGTTACCCGCCAAAACCTGAAGCGAGGCAGCCCCCTTCAGCAACGTGAATGGACCACCCAGCACTTCACGGAATCCGGTAACTTGGGCACCCCTCCTGGGTCAACCTGTACCCCCTACGAGTGCGGCGAATAGCCCGCCAATCCTAGAGTGAAGCCCCCTCCGTCTCAATGCCATGAGATGCGGGCTTGTTGCCCTCCAGAACCCGGCTATCCGTGCACCCCTCCGCGGGGCAATCCTAGTACAGAAAGTAAAATATACATACAACGGGTACATCGACCGCAACCAGGTCGTGCCCCAAAATAATAATACAATCAGGCAGTGACGGCAGTCCACATGTCGGACGCTCGCCCCGCAATATCAAATGTACATAATACATCAAAACTGTACTAGCATTGCATCCAGGCTATCCCCCACGACCGATCCGCAACATCACAGCAAAAACAAAACATCAACGTGAAAGTCACGTTCGCAAATCTGTCTAACCGGGCTATAGCAGTTAGACCGGATTTACCGATCAAGTGACATTCACGGTCGCAGATATAATGTAAATACTGTGAAAAATGTGTTTAAAATATCCGATCGATCAAAAATTAACAAGTGGGCCCCCAATCAAAACTGTAGCACTCACAGAAATCCTGGGCCCAATTTTAATATTCCAAAATCCATATTTTAAGCCCAGAAGGCCTCTGTAAAAAATTGGCGAAGTGATCTCCACAGTGTGCGGCGGAAGGGCGGCGGGAAGGGGGTTTTCGCAGCGGTTCCGCGCTCCCACTGTGGAGTTACTTCGTCGAATTTTTACAGAGCTCTTAGATTTTCCAGTACATCAATATTTTACAACCTGAAAAATTTTTCGACACAAAAATTTCCAACAGAAAACTGATGCTAACAAAAATGTAGTTTTGGAACATTCGATCGATCGAAACAGAAAAACACACTACACCAAGCTAGACTAAGTTAATGGCGAGGCTTTGATACCACTGTGAGTGCACGGCGGCGCCCCGGCCGTCAATCCGACGGCCAAAAGCGGAAGCGGTGATAAACTTTAAATTTTTCTTGAACTGGCAAACCGCCGCGCACTAATACCCGGATCGAACCACTAACTAGTCCTAGCTATCTACAAGAAAGGGAATAGAGATATACCGACGATCCAAGTCCTCCGGTCTTCTCGTCATGGTCCCGATCTCCTGCGGAAAAGTCCCGTCTCCTCCTCGTCGCCGGAAGTGCACTACATCGCCTACTTTGTTTACGGGCTCCCACCTCAATGCCGAGGCAACTCGGGCACGAAGCCGGCTACCCGACGTGCCCAAGGTTTGCTGTAGAATGTAGTGTAGAGATCCATGTCTCATTATGGGGTTAAGGAGGTGCCATTTTGTGGAGGGATGAAACAAGAAAAAAATGTGGAGGAGCTTGGGGTATTTTGGAGCATCAAATGAACAACATTTTCCCACCTCCAATTTTGGACAGCCCCCCTTCAAAAAAAAATGGCCGGCCAATGCTAGGTGAAGGGAGAGAATGAGAGAGAGAGTCAAGGAATGAGTGGTGCAACCATAACAATAATGCAATAAAGGGAATCATGAAAGAAAATGATCATAAGCAAAACCACACACAACTCCACCATCATAACCTCACAAAGTCCAATACTCAAACCTACCATCATCAACATCCATCATGAAAACAAAAGTCAAGTCATGATGAAGACAAGAAGTCAAGGTCAAAGAATGGCTATCATGATGCAACAAAGAGCAAAAGCCCCCTCCACAAAAACTTATTTGCAACAATGCAAATAAGCCCTCCTCCACCAATCTTCGGCCAATGAACGGAACAATGGAAATTGGCCGAAACGGAAAGCAAACTGGCAACTCCAGAAAACAGGTCCCGTAATAAATTATAGGAAAACCCCGATACTGTGCATACACACCCGCATCTGTATTTCGACCGAAATACAAATGCAATGAGACAAAGTCTACACTGTACTATACTAGGATCCGGGTTAAACCAAAACCGGCTAGTAATATCTGTTCGATCCTGATCCGTGCAATACCGCACGTATCTGATCGAACCCTGCCATATAACTATACAGCCTATAGTACAAACTGTCCGATCCTGATCCGTGCAATACCGCACGTATCTGATCGGACCTTGCCATATCTCCATACGGCCTCTACAACCTTTCGCCCGAAAGCTGAGTAACTGAATGTGGGGGACTCTAAAGACTCGTCAACACCTCGGTTGTGGATTTAACCACTAGCACGTCAGAGGTATAAGCCAATACGTAATGGGCTACCAAGTATTGACTAAAAGGGACGTCTGTGATTGAACTCAGCCTGACAACCCTACTGAGCCTGTCAGTGACAATATCCGTGCAGTCCGGTCCGTTCGTCTATGAGTATCGCATGGCGGGCCTAGGGGGTTGGTAAAAGTCAGACCCCCAAAAGCGGTACAAGTCGTGTCGGAGTGTAGCCCAGAACACCCTGAGATACTACTGGAATACCTACCAGTAAATCTCCTTGCCTTGGCCAAGGACTTTGTGTAATGGCTCTCCTAGACACAGCACGACCTCACCCCCAATACCGGGAGAGACGAACCCCTGAAGATACGCTCACTGCCTCCATGTGGCTCGGGACTGTACCCAACTAAAACCTGTTTGCACGACTCCTTTGAGCCGTGGTAGGGTAGTAATCAAAGTACAGTGGGAACTCACACGAGACAAATGACGATCCCCAGGTCGATGAACTAACCTGCACACATGTCACCAGGGAACTGCCATCTGACGTCTGGTATATGACCAACTAGCATGTTCCCGGCGAGTCCTGTCCGGTGTACTCATAACCCAATGAGCACCTGTATACATCTTAGGTGATCCGCTGACACCAGTGGCTTGTGAGACCGGCCACCGCCCCTCGTCGGGGTCTCGACTGTATACACTAGTCTACTAATGGAGTATCGATGCCCAGTCTCGAAACTCCCACGACTAGGGACCTTTTAAGGATAAGCTTATAGACCCCAGCTCCCACTTATATGATCGCCATCATACTGCTGGTGGTCAAGCAAGAATCCTAGGGGCTCTATCAACGTGTAATAGCGACGTGTCAGGTCACCTAAAGCAGTACACGATGATAAAGGTGAACCAGATAGCATACTATCATCTCGAGTAAGACTGTCCTACCGGGATAGGTCCTCCCTCAATCATTACAATCACGTACCTGTGACCTAATAATTGACTCTGAGGGCACTATCTCCAACAGATGGTTCATATCATGTCAAAGGCAATATCATTTTCATGCACTCATTTTGCAAACCACAACAAGCAAGCAAAAGTCTTTGCATGAAAATGACAACCATGGTAATGATGATGGTCAACTAGTCCAACCTAGTCAACAAAGTCAACAAGTCAACAAAGTCAACCCCTTTACAACCATATCACTATAATACTTAATTAATATTATTGCTAATCATAATTCTTATTATCATTAGGGTTAAGCAAAAGTCAACGGTCAACAGTCAACTGTCAACAGTCAACAGTCAACAACCCCAATGAGAATACTCTGTCTCTGTCTCTCTGTCAACTGTGCATACACACCCGCATCCGCGTTCCGAGGAACACGAATACAAAAGAGATAAAACCAATCCCAAAACATACACTAGGATCTGGCTTAAACCAAAGCCCGCTAGTGTTAACTGTCCGGACACTGCACGTCCATAAGTGCACGGATGTGACCGAACCCTGTCGCAAAACCATGCGACCTGTCGCAAAACCATGCGACCTCTACTCTTTTGCCTAAAAGCGAATAGCTTTCTGTGTAGGACTCTAAAGACTCGACACTACGCTGGCAGTGGGTTTAACCACAGACCGCAAGCGGCACTAGCTGTGCGTAACGGTCCCCAGGTAGATGCCGACAAGAAGACTGACGAGGTGAAACCCATCTGAACTCCTACTAAGTCTGACTGTGACAATCTCCATACAGTCCGGTCTGTTCGTCTGATACATCGCATGGCGGGCCTAGGGGGCGGTAAACGTCAGTCCCCTAATAGCGGTACAAGTCGTGCCGGAATGAAGCCCAGAACACCCTGAGATAACACTGGAAACCAACCAGTATATCTCGCTTGCCCTGGCCAAGGACTACTCGTGTAATGGCTCTCCCAGACACAGCGCGATGTCAACCCCTAATACCGGGAGAGACGAATCCTGTCTAACCGTCACTGCCTCCAAGTGTTTCGGGACTGCACCCAAAAACTACCTGTTTGCATGACTCCTTTGAGCCGTGGTAGGGTAGTAATCAAAGTACAGTGGGAACACACTCGAGGCGAAGTGACAGTGTCAAGTCAGCGGACTAAGCTGTCCTCATGTCACCTGGGAACTGATAACTGACGATAGGTATAATACCAACCAATCAGTTCCCAACGAGTCCTGTCTAGTGTACTCGTAACCCAACGAGCACCCGCATACTATCTCCAGTACGACGTACTGATGGCTGTGGGACAGACCATCTCCCACACTGGGATGAGAAGCGCATACGCCAGTCTACTCCGGAGTATCGATGCCCTGTCTCGATAGTCCTGCGACTAGGGACTTGCATAAGGATGTGCTTATAGATTACCCAGCCACCACTAGTGTGACTGCCATCACAACGCCGGTAATCAAGCAAAGATCCTAAAGGCTCCACTAATGTGTATAGGTGATATACTAAAATAAATACATGTACACATTGAAGTAGAAACAAACCAAGTAGCATACTACCATTTTGAGCAAGATTGTCAATACAAGGTGAATATCCCAAGCTTCCATTAAGTAATATACATACTAGTATGATACAGTAATGGCCTCTAGGGCATATACACTAACAATCTCCCACTTGCACTAAGGCCATGTTCTGGCGTATCGAAGACCTATCATCTCGATCAGCCGCTCGAGTCTGGGGTAAGGCCTTCGTGAGTGGATCAGCAGTGTTATCTTCCGTATTTACTCTCTTCACCTCGATCTCCCGGCGATCAACGATCTCCCTGATCAGGTGGTATCGCCTCAAAATATGCTTGGACTTCTGATGGGACATGGGTTCCTTCGCTAAAGCTATAGCGTCGTTGTTGTCACAATACAACGGTATTGGATCAACACTGGTAGGAACCACCTAAAGTTCCGTGAGGAACTTCTTCATCCAGACAGGTTCCTTTGCGGCATCGCAAGCAGCTATGTACTCCGCTTCCATAGTTGAGTCAGCAACGGTTTCCTGCTTGGAACTCTTCCAGCAAACCGCCCCTCCATTGAGGGTAAAGACATAACCCGACATGGACTTGGATTCATCCTTGTCACTCTGGAAGCTGGAGTCAGCAAAGGCCTCAATCTGGAGGTCTTTTCCGCCATACACCAAGAACATCTCATTAGTCCTTCTCAGGTACTTGAGAATGTTCTTTACTGCTATCCAGTGTTTCTCCTCTGGGTTGGACTGATACCGGCTTACAACGCTCAATGCATATGCTACATCTGGTCTGGTACACAACATCGCATACATAATAGAGCCTACTGCAGATGCGTAAGGTATTGATGACATGCGAGCCCTTTCCAAATCAGTCTTGGGAGACATCTCTTTGGAGAGGGTGATTCCGTGACAAGCCGATAGATTACCGCGCTTGGAATCTTCCATACTGAATCGTTTCAGTATGGTGTCGATGTACCTTGACTGTGAAAGTCCCAACATCCTCTTAGATCTATCACGATAGATCTGGATCCCCAGAATGTAGTTGGCATCGCCCAGGTCCTTCATGGAGAACCTCTGCGACAAGAATCCTTTGACTGACTGTAGCATAGGAATATCATTTCCTATTAGGAGAATGTCATCGACGTACAAGACGAGGAATACTACATTTCTCCCTACAATCTTACTGTAAATGCATGGTTCATCTGGGTTTTTGACAAAGTCGAATTCTTTGACAGTATCATCAAAGCAGATGTTCCAACTCCGCGATACCTACTTGAGTCCATAGATGGACTTGAGCAACTTGCACACTTTACCGCTGCTCCCACTCTGAATGAATCCCTCTAGCTGATCCATATAGACGCACTCTTCCAAATTTCCATTTAGGAAAGCCGTCTTTACGTCTATCTGCCAGATCTCATAATCGTGGAAGGCAGCAATGGCAAGAAGGATCCGAATGGATTTAAGCATGGCTACCGGAGAAAAGGTCTCGTCATAGTCCAAACCAGGTCTTTGACGAAAACCCTTTGCAATGAGCCTAGCTTTATAGGTCTCAACTGCCCATCTACATTAATCTTCTTTCTGAAGATCCATTTGCAGCCTACGGGTTTTACCCCTTCTGGAGCAAAGTCCAAAGTCCAAACTTTGTTGGTGTACATGGACTCCATCTCGGTCCGCATTGCATCCAGCCATTTTACCGAGTCACCGCTCTGAATGGCTTGCTGGAAGCTAGTAGGCTCACCATAATCCATGGTGCAATCCTTTCTATCCCCGTCTATGAGAAAACCGTAGTATCTCTCTGGCGGATGAGACTGCCTACTACTCCTGCGGAGTGGCGCAGGAATGTCCGGTTCTCCTGAAACTTCTGGTTCTTCCAAGCTTTCAGTAATAGCTTATGCTTCTGGAATTTCTTCCAGTTCTATTGCGCTCCCACTTATTCCTTTTTCTAAAAACTGATGTTCCAGAAAGTGGGCATGACGAGAAACAAAAACCTTTTGTTCCTCTGCGTAATAGAAAAAATAACCCCTGGAGTTCTTTGGGTATCCCACAAACTTACACAGTACTGAGCGTGCCTCGAGTTTGTCCGCATGTTGATTTTTAACAAAATCTGGACATCCCCATGTCTTTAGGTACTTAAGACAGGGTTTCTGCCCACTCCACATCTGATATGGGGTGGTAGGCACAGTCTTGGTTGGAGCCTTGTTCAAGAGATATGCAGCTATTTCTAGTGCATAACCCCAGAAAGATCGCGGTAACTCAGTCTTACTCATCATGGAACGAACCATATCTAATAGGGTCCGATTCCGCCTTTCCGATACACCGTTGTGTTATGGTGTGTATGGAGGAGTAAGTTGAGAGAGAATTCCATTCTCTTTTAAGTAGTCCAGAAACTCGGCACTCAAGTATTCTCTACCTCGATCAGATCTCAGTGTCTTAATACTTTTGCCTGTTTGTTTTTCAACTTCATTCTTGTATTCCCGAAATTTCTCAAAGGCCTCGGATTTGTGCTTCATTAAGAAGACATGTCCATACCTAGAGAAATCATCTGTGAAAGTAATGAAGTATGAATAACCGCTTTGCGCATGTGTAGACATTGGACCACACACATCACTGTGTATGAGTCCTAAGAGCTCGCTCGCTCTTACTCCGTGTCCAGTGAACGGAGTCTTTGTCATCTTTCCCATGAGACAAGATTCACAAGTGAGATAAGACTGGTACTCGAACAGATCCAAGTATCCTTCTTTATGTAACTTTGTTAACCGTGTCTCATTGATGTGACCCAGTCTGCAATGCCATAAGAAAGCCTGATTTAATTCTGGAGACTTTCTTTTAAGTGTGTTCTCGACACTGAATATCTGAGCTTGATTCAATACGTATATACCGTTATTTAATGTACCTGACCCAATCAGTACTTAATTTAGGTGGATGTTTACTACATCACTTACAAAAGTAAAATCATATCCTTCCTTAGATAGTAAGGATACAGATATGATGTTACAAGTTGCACCTGGTACATACAAACAGTCATGCAGAATCAATATCTACCCAGTTGTCAGTCCAAGGTGATATTCCCCTACGGATTCAGCATCCATGCTCATTCCATTAGCAACCCTGAGAGTCATATCACCTTTCCTGATAACCCTACGGTTTCTCAGAGCCTGTAACGAATTATAGATATGAGATCCTGATCCGGTATCCAATACCCAGGAAGTAGGGTTAACTGACAAACAGTTCTCTATTACAAACACACCCGAAGCCGAAGCCACAACATGCTTCGAATTCTGGCTACTGGCTATGCTAGGCCTGCAATCCTTCTGCCAATGTTCATTCCTGTAACAATAGGAACATCCCTCTTTTACTTCATCCAGTCCCGAAACTTCTACCCTTCCCTTTCTTTCTACTTCCCTGGTTTCCTTCAGGGTAGTAGGTAGGGACTGTTGAACTAAGTCAGCATTTGACCCGTTCTTCAACATGGTCTTCAGGTCCGTGAGCTCAAAAGAGCTGGTCTCTGTAAGGACGTTGCCCCCCTACAGATGACCCGATAGCCAACCTCGCTGGAAGCAATTCGTTCGAGGTCTCACATCTTGCGATACGAGATTGCTCTCCATATAAATCTTTGTTATGGAGGAAGATAGAAACTAAGTCCATCTTCTCGTACTGCCCCTGGTATGCACCATCAACTGAGGCTAACACGAGGCACTTGGTTTTCGCACAGTCCTTTCCCGATGTCCTATGGATATCAACATCCATGACAGGGGAAACTGGACCTAAGACGGCAGGGGTTGGATTAGTTAAGAGGTGTTCCATCTTGTTATTGGCAATGGACATCTGGACAGACCTTTACCAGTCATAACAGTCAGATTCAGTCATTTTATTATCTAGATGTAACCTAGGTGCGGTCACTTGGTCGCTGCAATTAAGAGAGAGAAAAGAAAACACTCAGCATGATACTCTTGCAAGTTTAGAGTGGTTTTTAATTTGTCTAAACAGGATGGCTCCCACTGTCTCTCGAATCCCTCCTCAAACCAAAAAGGAAGAATTAGTCAGGATCAATCTCACCGTACAATTCTTGCTTAACCGTTCAGGCAGGCTAGTGTCGGTACTTCGAGAGAGGTTTTCCAACGCTTTCGCGAAGTTCCTTAATTTAAGAACCTCTTTTCCCTGGGGGCGTAGCCCCGCTAACACCTTTCTAGACACCTACTAGGTTTATAGCATTGATCGTTAAGTGAGAAATTTCCCGAGGAGTAGCATATACTCACAGTAGGATCGGGATCCAAATATCATCGCCTGACAAAACTGAAGGAATCGTACCAGAATCATCACACTCCAAATGGTATGCAACGCTAGCAAGTTTCAGTACTTATGAAACTCCTGATGTGGATTTTTGCCCCATGCTCTTATGACCTTGACGATGGCCAAAATATCATAAGTCACATGTCAAGTTCTACCCGTCATTATCCAGGTTAATTTGAACCCACCCTTACATACCCTTGATGAAGGACAAAATGGTAATACGACTATCCCAAACCAACGCATCTATCTATGCTACATATAAACATTCAGCAGCTACCAATCACTATGCCTTGGCGAAGGACAAAATACATACCTTGAATACTACTGAATATTTAACTGAAACGACGGAGGGCTACGAATGGTTTTGGCGAAACCGTGAACGTAGTGAACTTGATATAATCGAAGGAACCTTGATTGCTTTTAAAAGGAGTGGCTCAAGCTCCGCATTTAAAAGTTTGGTTTTGAAAAGAACCGAGTGGTTTTCAAAGTGTTCCAACGACTTTTACTTGGTTTATTTTCCTTTGCATTAGTTCTTTTAATGCGTATTTTTCTTGCATTAGTTCTTTTAATGTGTCCCATCATTTAATCCTACCATTGCAGAAAACAACCAAATATGACGTTCGCTTATGCCATTCGCATTCGCCACGGGGCCCTGTCATTACCCGTTAGGTTACTTAACTAACGACAGAGCGGGGGCTGGGCTAGCGCGGCTGTAAAACATAAGCAACGCCTAAATAATATCATATATAGATATATTGCAATGATAGCCATTTCAGATCACAGATGTAACATTGGATATACTAGGAATCCGCAATTCGTACGAGCCTGCAACGAAAAGCAGATTACACGGTCGCGGTGAATAGCCAAAACCCTACCCAAGACCCCTACGGGTGCGGCAAACTACCCGCCAAGTACCCGAAGTGAAGCAACCTCCCTCATCACCGTGAGTAAGCCACTCGGCACTTCGGGATACCCGGTAGTTTGTGCACCCCCTCCATGGGTCTATCTTAGGAGCAAAAACAGTAAAAAGAAATTATACAATGACGGCTACCACCCCGACCCGGTTGTGCGGCTAAAAATAAATAATATTACATCAATTTACAAAATTACATGAATTGAAAGAAAAGAAAACTCTCATCTCACAACCCCCGGCTATTCACCCGCAACAATCCAATGAATTCATATACACATACCAGCAACATTACAGATCACAGATTTGTATAACCCCCACTAATCGACATATAGCGATTAGCAGACGTTCAATATAAATATCACATCACAGATACAAACCCGTTAACCTTAGTCTTTAGAAACTCGATCAAAATACGGTTTTTAAAGCCCCAAAAACAAATTTTTCTTTCTGGAAAATCTAGGCTGAAAAAACATATACCAAAATTCCCAAAATACCCCCACTGAGTATACTGAAGTAAAGAAAATCCAGAGAAGTGCTAAGTGGGCCGCGGAACCGCGGCAAGAGCAAGCTCTTGCCGCATTTCCGCGGCGCTTTGATGAGATCTCTTGATCGTTTTTCTTCAGTGCACTATAAAAACCCTGAGTCGATTTTTGAAGCATGACTTATTACTTTTACAGAACTTTAAAAATCGACACCAAGCTTGATATACTGGTGTATTTTGCGACTTTTTCTCCGATCGATTTTCTAGTTACTATGCTAACATGTTAGGTAGTGTTTAACTAGGCTCTGATACCACTGTAAGTCCATGCTACCTCTCCGGTACTTACGGGCATGCGGAATTTGATGAAAAACAATTTTCTAGAGGCGGTAACATGGACTCAAAACGGATTTTTGTTAAACTATCTACCTAACAACCTAACTAGGAGTTGTTAACTACTCGGTTAGGGGTTATACCTTTCTTTCTCGAACTCCTTCGTCTTCGACTCTCGATGGTGTACAGATCGGCTTCACCCCGTCGTCTCCTTGCGCCGAAGATCGATCCACCCGAAAGCTTCCACCTTTGGCTTCTTCTTCGAACTTTGAAGAAACTAGTTCACTCGGTTTGCTAAACCTTCTGAACTAGAGTGAGTAGAGGATTGTTTTGGTGTCTTTTAATCTCTAGGGCAATGAGTCTCAACACATGAGAATGGTTTGCCTTAAGGTAGAGAGAGCAAGAGGAAGAGGGTGAGAACAAGGGAATGAGAGAGAGCTCAAAGGAGAGAAAAAGCCAATGAAAGAATGAGCCTCTCTTTTCTCTTTCACCCTCTCATAATCCAAAAGCATCATGAGCCATAATCTTAATCAAGTATTATGTGATGGTTTATATCATGTCAAAGGCAATATCATTTTCATGCACTCATTTTGCAAACCACAACAAGCAAGCAAAAGTCTTTGCAAGAAAATGACAACCATAGTAATGATGATGGTCAACTAGTCCAACCTTGTCAACCGATCAATAAAGTCAACAAAATCAACCCCTTTACAACCATGTCACTATAATACTTAATTAATATTATTGCTAATCATAATTCTTATTCTCATTAGGGTTACGCAAAAGTCAACGGTCAACAGTCAATAATCCCAATAAGAATACACTGCCTCTGTCTCTCTGTCAACTGTGCATATACACCCGCATCCGCGTTCCGAGGAACACGAATACAAACGAGATAAAACCAATCTCAAAACGTACACTAGGATTTGGCTTAAACCAAAGCCCGCTAGTGTTAACTGTCCGGACACTGCACGTGCACAAATGCACGGATGTGACCGAACCCTGTCGCAAAACCATGCGACCTCTACTCTTTTGCCTAAAAGCGAATAGCTTTCTGTGTGGGACTCTAAAGACTCGACACTACGCTGGCAGTGGGTTTAACCACAGACCGCAAGCGGTACTAGCTGTGCGTAACGGTCCCCGGGTAGATGCCGACAAGAAGACTGACGAGGTGAAACCCATCTGAACTCCTACTGAGTCTGACTGTGACAATCTCCATACAGTCCGGTCTGTTCGTCTGATACATCGCATGGCGGGCCTAGTGGGCGGTAAACGTCAGTCTCCTAATAGCGGTACAAGTCGTGCCGGAGTGAAGCCCAGAACACCCTGAGATAACACTGGAAACCTACCTGTATATCTCACTTGCCCTGGCCAGGGACTACTCGTGTAATGGCTCTCCTAGACACAGCGCGATGTCAACCCCCAATACCGGGAGAGACGAATCCTGTCTAACCGTCACTGCCTCCAAGTGCTTCGGGACTGCACCCAAAAACTACATGTTTGCACGACTCCTTTGAGCCGTGGTAGGGTAGTAATCAAAGTACAGTAGGAACACACTCGAGGCGAAGTGACAGTATTAAGTCAGCGGACTAAGCCGTACTCATGTCACCTGGGAACTGATAACTGACGATAGGTATAATACCAACCAATCAGTTCCCAACGAGTCCTGTCCAGTGTACTCATAACCCAACGAGCACCCGCATACTATCTCCAGTACGACGTACTGATGGCTGTGGGACAGACCATCTCCCACACTGGGATGAGAAGCGCATACGCCGGTCTACTCCGGAGTATCGATGCCCTGTCTCGATAGTCCTGCGACTAGGGACCTGCATAAGGATGTGCTTATAGATTACCCAGCCCCCACTAGTGTGACTGCCATCACAACGCTGGTAATCAAGCAAAGATCCTAAGAGCTCCACTAATGTGTATAGGTGATATACTAAAATAAACACATGTACACATTGAAGTAGAAACAAACCAAGTAGCATACTACCATTTTGAGCAAGATTGTCAATACAAGGTGAATATCCCAAGCTTCCATTAAGTAATATACATACTAGTATGATACAGTAATGACCTCTAGGGCATATACACTAACATATGCGACCGTTGGGTACAGCTTAAGTTTGCCTCTACTGAGGGGACAACTTTCTCATGTCCGTGCCCGTCCCCTTCTGATTAATCGTTTTCATGAGGCACTGGCCACCGATACTCGTTTGTTTGAGATTCTGAGCATGTTCGGCAGGGTAAAGATTCAGAGTTCTTGATTAATGACCAGGGTGTGCTACGTTTCGGACTCGTTGGCGTGTACCTGCTACTGATGGGTAGAGACGTGAGATCCTAGAGCAAGCACATCAGTCAGCTTTCTGTGTTCGTCCAGGTTCCACCATTATGTAACGCGACTTGATAGTTAGTTATGGGTGGGCAGGGATGAAGAGTGAAGTTTCGGATTTCGTTTTGAGGTGTCTGACTTGTTAACGAGCTAAGGTTGAGCATTTGAGACAGGCCAGAGAGTTGCAACCGTTAACCGTTCCGGAGTGGGAATAGGAGCAGATCTCCATGAATTCTCGTTATGGGGTCTATCCAGGTTTAGTCAGGGTATGACTCCATTTCGGTGTTGTTGTCTGGTTATGCTCAGTTTGCTTGTTGTTCTTCGATATGTTTGTGCGTTTTCACGGAGTTCCTTCATGCGTTGTATCCGATAGAGGCACCCAGTTCGCTAGCCATCTTTGGCAGAAGCTTCAGGAAGCCTTGGGTACTCGCTGAGCTTTAGCTCTGCTTTCCGTCCGTAGGCCGATGGTCAGATAGAGCGGACTATGCAGACTCTGGAGGATATGCTTGTGCGTACGTACTAATTGTTTGTTGGCTGTTGGGATCGTCACTTGCCATTGATAGAGTTCTCCTACGATAACGGTTATCAGGAGACGTTTCAGATAGCAACTTTCAAGCCTTGTGTGGTAGGTTGTGTCGATCGCCAGTCTGTTTTACTGACTCCACGAGAGCAGGATTTTTGGACCCCAGCTAGTCGAGAGGCTTCAGAGAAGATCCAGTTGATTCAGGCCAGGATGAGAGCAGCCCAGTGCAGACAGAAGTCTTATGCCGACCGTAGTTGTCGCAGACTTGAGTTCGCAGTGGGAGATCATGTATTCCTACGAATTTTTCTGATGTATGGTGTGTTGAGTTTTGGGGAGCTTAGTCCCAGATTATAGGTCCTTTTGAGATCCTTGAAGCGAGTTAGTTCCGTTGCCAATAATTTGGCACTTCCGCCCAGATTTCTGAGTATTCACCCCGTATTCCTTGTGTCAATACTTCGCAAATACCTTCATGACCCTTTTTCACATGATTCAACACCAGACCATTCTTTGAGACGCGATCTTTCGTCCGATAGTTATAGTAGATCGGCAGGTGGAGGAACTTCGGTCAAGGGTCTTTTCATCTGTGAAGATTCTTTGGCGTAGCCGTCTAGTGAGGTGATCACTTGTGAGGTGATCACTTGTGAGGCTGCGAGCGAGATGCGGAAGGATTTGTTTTCCCTCATCTCTTCGAAGGTACGCGTAGATAAATTTTAAATTCGGGGACCGAATTTCTTTAAGGGGGGAAGATTGTAACGTTTTGGAAATCGTTTTGGCGATTTTCCGTTTTTAGGGTAATATAGTCGGTGTTTTCTGTAAAAACCTAGAAGCGATCTTTTTGCAGTATAAAATTCACTGCACCTAGTTTAGCTAAGAATTTGCTAGTTTGCGGGTTTTTGTAAGTCATTGTAATTTTTGTGCGTTTTAATAATTTTTCTTAATTGAAATATTATTTTAAGCTGTTAATTATGCACTTAATTAATGGTAATTACAATTTTGGTTTGGGTTAATTACTACTAAAGTGAATCTATGCTAAGTTAATTACTTGATTAAGTTTTTAACCTTCTTTCCAAAATATCTAAATATTTGTGTAATTAAAATGAAATTTTAAAATAAAAGATAAGAGGTGGCATAAAGGTAATGTTTCAATTAAGCTTTTAATTTGTTTTTAGCTAGAAAATTCCACACACTACCACACATTTCCCCATTTTCCTAGTGATGGCCGACCTCATTCCCTTGGCTGCCTTTTTTTTCCCACTCCATTTTCACTCTCTCAAGATTCACAAATTCATCAAAATTCAACAAATAATCTGACAAACTCAATCATAAATCCTTACCCATCAGTCTTTAACCCTAGACAAGCTTGGATCTTCATTAAAGACATCATTTTGGAGGCTTAATTTTGGAGTTTAGTTGCTAGTTTTGTGGAGGTATAAAACCCTAACCCTAAACTCTATTGTTGTTTTAATACTTTAAATTAGCTTATTAGATGTTAATTTAAGCTTTCATTTGCATGTTTAGAAAATTCAAGAAATGGTTTTTGATAATCAAGTTAGGGTATTGTTTAGTGAAATGGTTAAGTGAGTTGTTTAGACAAAAGAAAATTTAACCTAGTTGCAAGATTTGTTAAATGATATTTTCCTATTTGTCTAATTAGCTTTAGTGCAAACTAAACTTTTACTAAATCCAAATTGTGTGAGATTAAAATTCTAGTAAGGGTTTGAGTGGTTTAATCAAGCTATATTGTGTTGATTGTGATTACTAGTTTGGGTTAAACTTGTAGTTTTGATCTAAATGATTATATGTTGCTTACTAGATTACGGTAAAGTTTAGGCGTGGGTTTTTTTGACGTTGCGACGTTATATATATTAGATTTCACGTTTTATTTTATGCTGTGAATGCGCGATCGGTACGATCGGGGTCTAGGCTTGGTGGTTTCGTAGTTTTGCGTACCTACCTAGGGTTGTGCCGATATCGTGCGCGTTTTGTGCAGTGAGTGCACAGTGTGTTTATCTTGTGGGCGTTATCCTCGCGTTACATGTCTTTGTGTAGCTTCTGCTCTTGAGTTGGTTTAGTAGTGTCGCTACACATGTTAGCCACTAGACGAACACTTGAGAGTATGTTTGGAGTTGGTGCGTCGGTTATACGTAGTTGGTACGTGTTATTGGTCGATTGCTAATATATACTTGTTATGTTGTTTTATGATCTTTAGGTTCGTAGGCGGGGACTTCGGACGCTGCGAAGAAAGGAAAACGAGTGGTTGGCTTTATTTATCCCCAGGATCATCTGTGAGTAGATTTAACATTTACAAGGGAATCGCCCGCATGGCGTTATGCGTCTGGGCTAGATTTAATGACATGACTATTAGTTAGAAGTATATGGACATTAATTGTGCATGTGTTGTTAGTGTATATGCCCTAGAGGCCATTACTATATCATACTAGTATGTATATTACTTGATGGAAGCTTGGGATATTCACAGTTGTATAAACAATCTTGCTCGAAATGGTAGTATGCTACTTGGTTTGTCTCTGTTTAATGTGTACATGTGTTTCTTTTATTATATCACCTATACGCATTAGTGGAGCCCTTAGGATCTTTGCTTGATTACCAGCGTTGTGATGGCAGTCACACTCATGGGGGCTGGGTAATTTACAAGCACATCCTTATTTACACGTCCCTGGTCGTGGGATTATCGAGACAGGGCATCGATACTCTGGAGTAGACTAGCGTATGCACTTCTCATCCCAGCATGGGAGACGGCCTGTCCCACAGCCGTCAGTACGTCGTACTTGAGATAGTATGCGGGTGCTCGTTACGTTACGAGTACACTGGATAGGACTTGTCGGGAACTGTTGGTTGGTATTATACCTATCATCAGTTATCAGTTCCCAGGTGACATGAGTACAGCTTAGTCCGCTGACTTGACACTGTCACTTCGCCTCGAGTGTTCTCCCACTGTACTTTGATTACTACTCTACCACGGCTCGAAGGAGTCGTGCAAACAGGTAGTAGTTGGGTGCAGTCCCGAAGCATTTGGAGGCAGTGACGGTTAGACAGGATTCGTCTCTCCCGGTATCGGGGGTTGACATCGCGCTGTGTCCAGGAGAGCCATTACACAAGTAGTCCATGGCCAGGGCAAGCGAGATATACTGGTAGGTTTCCAGTGTTATCTCAGGGTGTTCTGGGCTACACTCCGACACGACTTGTACCGCTATTGGGGGACTAACGTTTACCACCCCCTAGGCCCGCCATGCGATGTATCAGACGAACAAACCGGACTGTACGGAGACTGTCACATTCAGGCTCAGTAGGAGTTCAGATGGGTTCACCTCGTCAGTCTTCTTATCGGCATCTACCTGGGGACCGTTACGTATAGCTAGTGTCACTTGCGGTCTGTGGTTAAACCCACTGCCAGCGTAGTGTCGAGTCTTTAGAGTCCCACACAGAGGGTTATTCGCCTTTAGGCAAAATGAGTAGAGGTCGCATGGTTTTGCGACAGGGTTCGTTCACATCAGCGCACTTGTGCACGTTTGCTGTCCGGACAGCTTATACTAGCAGGCTTTGGTTTAAGCCGGATCCTAGTATATGATTTGGGATTGGTTTTATCTCATTGTATTCGTGTTCCTCGGAGCACGGATACGGGTGTGTATGCACAGTTGACTGAGACAGAGGCAGAGGACTTAGGTTAGGGTTGATGACCATTGTCATTTTCTTAAACCTAATGCTTATGTGTGAATTATGATTAATTGATATTAGTTAATTATAATTGTGCATGGTTAGGGTTGTTGACCATTTGACTATACTTGACTTGTTGACCTAAGTTGACATGTTGACCATCATCATTCCATATGAAAGATGCCCTTTGATCCTTGCAAAAGGCATTTAATGTAAATTGATAATGGTCAATTCTTGATTAACCATGACAATTGTCTTAGCTAATTATCTAATTTCCATAATTCACTTATATGTGAGAAGAATGGTTCATTTCTTCTCATTCTATCATTTAGATTCTCTGTCCTCCTCTTCCTCTCTCCCTAGCTCTCCCCTCTCATGAGTTGAGAATCCCTTGAGTTTGAGATAAATCCTTCTAAGATACTCTCTACTCTTTTCTAAGGTTTTAGGATTAGCACTCCAAGCATCTTAGTTACTTCTAGTTTGAAGTTGAAGCCAAAGGTTGAGGCTCTCGGGTGAATCTTTCTTCGACAAGAGAAGGCGACAAGGAGATCACTTTCTTTCACTCCAAGGAACAAGGAGAGAAGGACTTGAAGCCCTAGGTATAACCTATTTTCTGAGTAGTTAACTCCTTTTTTCTTTGTAGTTAGTTCATGTTTAGCAAAGATCCTCATTTTGTTAGTCCATGTTGCCTTGAGCGTTAAAAATCCGATTTTTATACCGTTTCCGCCTCCCCGCAAGCACCAGGGTGGGCAACGTGGACTTACAGTGGTATCAGAGCCTAACTAAACACAAACTAGCTAATTAGTAAAGTGTATATAACTTCGATCGGTAAAAATCACAAAACTTTTTTCAAAAACCCCAAGTTTCTGCCGATTTTTAAATCTGCTTTAAAAATAATAAATCACACCTTAAAATTCGGCTCAGGGTTTTTACAGTACGCCCGGCCGAGTTGACTCGGCCGTGGCTCGTTTCTCTTGCAGTGTTCTTATTTTATGGTTTTGGGATTTTTAGTATGGTTTCTTTCTGCCCAGATTTTCCAGAAAGCAAATTTATTTTCCGGGTAGTTACAAATCCGTATTTTGATCGATCTTCCCTATACTTTGACTAATGGGTTATATCTGTGATGTATTATATGTATTGAACGTCTGCTAATCGCTATACGTCGATTAGTGGGGGTTATACATATCTGTGATCTGTAATACTTGTTGGTTTGTGTCTATGAATTCGTTGGATTGTCGTGGATGAATAGCCGGGGGGTTGTGAGATGAGTGTTTTCTTATTCTTTCAATTCTTGTAATATGTAAATTGATGTAATATTATTTGTTTGGACGCACATCCGGGTTGAGGTTGTAGCCGCCATTGTATAATTTCTTTTTACTGTTTTTGCTCCTAGGATATACCCATGGTGGGGTGCACAAACTACCGGGTATCTCGAAGTGCCGAGTGGCCTACTCACGTCGTTGAGGGAGGTTGCTTCGTTACGGGTACTTGGCGGGTAGTTTGCCGCACCCGTAGGGGTCTTGGGTGGGGTATTGGCTATTCATCGCGACCGTGTAATCCGCTTTTCGTTGCAGGCTCGAACGAATCGCGGATTCCTAGTATATCCAAAGTGTTCATCTGTGATCTGGATTGACTATCATTGCTATATATCTATTGATATCTATTTAGGAGTTGCTTATGTTTTGCATCCATGCTAGTCCATCCCCCGCTCTGTTGTTAGTTAAGTAACCTAACGAGTGATGACGGGGCACGTGGCAAATGCGGATGGCATAAGCGTACACCATAATTTGGTTGTTTTCTGCAATGGTAGGATTAAATGATGAGACACATTGGAATTAATGCAAGAAAATAAACCAAGTAAAAGTCGTTGGAACACTTTCAAAACCACTCGGTTCTTTTCAAAACCAACTTTTAAATGCGGAGCTTGAACCGCTCCTTTTAAAAGCTATCTCGTTCCATCGATTATATCAAGTTCACTACGTTCACGGTTTCGCCAAAACCATTCGTAGCTCTCCATCATTTCACATGAATGGTCAATAAGTATTCAAGCTATGTATGTTGGCCAAAGTCAAGGTATAGTGATTGGTAGCTATTGGGTATTCATGTCCAGCATATATAGATGCGTTGGTTTGGGACAGTCGTACTGCCATTTTGGCCAAAGTCAAGGGTAGGTACGGGTGGGTCCAAATTAACCTGGAGAATGACGGGTAGAACTTGACATGTGACTTATGATATTTTGGCCAAAGTCAAGGTCATAAGAGCATGGGGCAAATATCCACATCGGGAGTTTCAAAAGAACTGAAACTTGCTAGCGCTGCATACCATTTGGAGTGTGATGATTCTGGTAGGATTCCTTCAGTTTTATCACGCGATGATATTTGGATCCTGATCCTACTGTGAGTATATGCTACTCCTCGGGAAATTTCTCACTTAACGATCAATGCTATAAACCTAGTAGGTGTTTAGAAAGGTGTTAGCGGGGCTACGCCCACAGGGAAAAGAGGTTACTTAATTAAGGAACTTCGTGAAAGCGTTGGAAAACCTCCCTCGAAGTACCGACACTGGCCTGACTGAACGGTTAAGCAAGTATTGTACGGTGAGATTGATCCTGACTAATTCTTCCTTTATGGTTTGAGGAGGGATTCGAGAGACAGCGGGAGCCATCCTGTTTAGACAAACTAAAAACCACTCTAAACTTGCAAGAGCTTCATGCTAAAGTGTTTCTTTTCTCTCTCCTAATTGCAGCGACCAATCAACATGACCGGACTTAAGTTATTAATAGATAAAAATATACTGATAGGGCCAAACTACAAAGATTGGCTTAGGAATGTCAAAATGGCAATCACATACGACAAGTTAGGGTATCTCCTTACCACCAAAGCTCCCCCTGTCCCAGGTCCCACCTCCAGCGTCGCGGATATAGAAATCCGTAAGACATGGGAGATCGATTGCGCGAAGGCCAAATGCCTCGTGCTTCCCTCTATGGACAATGAACAACTGAGGAGGCACGAGAATATGGACCTAGAATCCATATTTCTCCATACAAAAGATCTGTATGGAGAGCAATTTCGTATCGCCAGATACGAAGTGTCGAAGAAGCTGGTTTCGGCAAGATTGGTCGTCGGATCATCGGTAGAGGAACACGTGCTTAAGATGATTGGCTACATAGAGGAGCTCGCGGACCTTGGGACCACGTTGGAGAATGAACTCTACACTGAATTGATTCTCTAGTCCCTTCCTTCCACTTACGCCCAGTTTGTCTTAAACTTCAACATGCAAGGAAAGGAGGTTGAACTTTCCGAACTTCTGAACATGTTGAGGAGTGCTGAGGGCACCCTACAGAAAGGTAGGGAGACATCCACTTTGTTTGTAGGAGGATCTTCCTCTTCTAGGTCCAGGGCGAATGCCAAGGGAAAAAAGAAGAAAGCCCCCGCCAAACCAAGAGGCGGTGTTAATAAAGTGGATACGAAGGGAAAGGGAAAGGCAACAAAGGTAGCGGGAAAGCTTGTGGGAAAGGAAGAATGCTTTTACTGTTATAAGAGTGGACACGGGAAACAGGATTGCAAGGCTTGGAAGGCCAGAACCCAGGATCTGAAGCGAGTTGCGGCTTCAGCTTCAGGTGTTTATGTTATTGAAAATTGTCTATCAATAAACTCTACTTCCTGGGTATTGGATACCGGATCAGGATCTCATATCTGTAATTCTTTGCAGGCGTTGAGAAAGCGTAGGTTTTTGAAAGAAGGTGACATGACCCTCAGTGTTGCAAACGGAGCTAGCATGGATGCTGAGGCCGTGGGGGACTATCACCTGGGAATGTCAGATGGACACTTTTTGGTTTTGCGTAGTTGTTATTTTGTACCAAATGCAACCTGTAATATCATTTCTGTATCTTTATTATCTAAAGAAGGTTATGAATTTGCATTTGTAAGTAATGTAGTGAACATTCACCTTAATCAAGTTTTGATTGGGTCAGGTACATTAAACAACGGTATATACGTATTAAACCAACCACAGATTTTCAATGTCCAGAATACACACAAAAGAAAGTCTCCAGAAATCAATAAAACTTTCTTATGGCATTTTAGACTGGGTCACATCAATGAGAGAAGGTTGACTAAGTTACATAAAGAAGGATATTTGGATCCGTTCGAATATCAGTCATATGCAACTTGTCAATCCTGTCTCAAAAGAAAGATGACAAAGACTCCGTTCACTGGACACGGAGTAAGAGCGAGCGAGCTCTTGGGACTCGTACACAGCGACGTGTGCGGTCCAATGTCTACGCATGCACGAAGCGGTTATTCTTACTTCATTACTTTTACGGATGACTTTTCAAGGTACGGTTATGTCTTCTTAATGAAACATAAATCTGAGGCTTTTGAAAAATTCCAGGAATATAAGAATGAAGTAGAAAAACAAACAGGCAAAAGTATCAAGGCACTGAGATCTGATCGAGGTGGTGAATACTTGAGTGCCGAGTTCCTGGGTTACTTAAAAGAGAATGGAATTCTCTCTCAGCTTACTCCACCATACCCTCCACAACATAACGGTGTATCGGAGAGACGGAACCGAACCCTATTGGATATGGTACGGTCCATGATGAGTAACGTTGAGTTACCGCGATCGTTCTGGGGATATGCGCTAGAATCAGCTGCATACCTTTTGAACCGAGTTCCAACTAAGACTGTGCCTACTACACCATATCAGATGTGGTGTCGGAGGAGACCCTATCTTAATCAGATTAAGACATGGGGATGTCCAGCTTTTGTCAAAAAGCAGCATGCAGACAAGCTCGAGGCACGCTCAGTACAGTGCAAGTTTGTAGGATATCCAAAGAACTCCAAGGGATATTTCTTCTATTGCGAAGAGGAACAAAAGGTTTTTGTTTCTCGTCATGCCCACTTTCTAGAACACCAGTTCTTGGAAAAGGAAATTAGTGGGAGCGCAATAGAACTGGAAGAAATTCCAGAACCACGAGCTATTACTGAAAGCTTAGTAGAGCCAGAGGGTTTGAAAGATCAGGACATTCCTACGCCACTCCGCAGGAGTAGTAGGCAGTCTCATCCGCCTGAGAGATACTACGGTTTTCTCATAGACGGGGATAGAGAGGATTGCATCATTGATTGTGATGAGCCTACTAGCTTCCAGCAAGCCATTCAGAGCGTTGACTCGGTAAAATGGCTGGATGCAATGCGGACCGAAATGGAGTCCATGTACACCAACAAAGTATGGACGTTGGACATTGCTCCAGATGGGGTAAAACCCGTAGGATGCAAGTGGATCTTCAAAAGGAAGATTGGTGTAGATGGACAGGTTGAGACCTATAAAGCTAGACTTGTTGCAAAGGATTTTCGTCAGAGACCTGGTTTGGACTATGACGAAACCTTTTCTCCAGTGGCTATGCTGAAATCCATTCGGATCCTTCTTGCCATTGCTACCTTCCACGATTATGAGATTTGGCAGATGGACGTAAAGACGGCTTTTTTAAATGGAAATTTAGAGGAGTGTGTCTATATGGACCAGCCAGAGGGTTTCATTCAGAGTGGGAGAAGCGGAAAGTTGTGCAAGTTGCTCAAGTCCATTTATGGACTAAAGCAGGCATCGCGGAGTTGGAACATCTGTTTTGATGAGACGGTCAAAGAACTTGGCTTTATCAAAAATCCAGATGAACCATGCATCTATAGTAGATTTGTAGCAAGAGCTGTCGTATTCCTCGTTTTATACGTGGATGACATTCTCTTAATAGGAAATGATATTCCTATGCTATAATCTGTCAAAGGGTTCTTGTCACACAGGTTCTCCATGAAAGACCTGGGTGATGCCTCCTACATTCTGGGGATCCGTATCCATCGTGATAGATCCAAGAGGATATTAGGACTTTCGCAGTCCAGATACATCGACACCATACTGAAAAGATTTAGTATGGAAGATTCCAAGCGCGGTAATCTACCGGCTTGTCACGGATTACCCTCTCCAAAGAGATGTCTCCCAAGACTGATTTGGAAAGGGATCGCATGTCTATTATACCCTACGCTTCTGCGGTAGGCTCTATAATGTACGCGATGTTGTGTACCAGACCAGATGTTGCTTACGCACTGAGTGTGGTAAGCCGGTATCAGTCAAACCCTGGGGAGAAACACTGGATAGCGGTAAAGAACATTCTCAAGTACCTGAGAAGGATTAAGGAGATGTTCTTGGTGTATGGCGGAAAAGACCTCCAGATCGAGGCCTCTGCTGACTCCAGCTTCTAGAGTGACAAGGATGATTCCAGGTCCATGTCGGGTTTTGTCTTTACCCTCAATGGAGGGGCGGTGTGTTGGAAGAGTTCTAAACAGGAAACCGTTGCTGACTCGACTATGGAAGCGGAATATATCGCTGCATCTGATGCCGCAAAAGAAGCCGTCTGGATGAGAAAGTTCTTGAAAGAACTTCAGGTGGTTCCGTCCATTGTTGATCCAATACCTCTGTATTGCGACAACAACGGGGCTATAGCTTTAGCGAAGGAACCCAAGTCCCAACAGAAATCCAGACACATCTTGAGGCGGTATCACCTGATCAGGGAGATCGTGGATCGCCAGGAGATCGAGGTTCGGAGGGTTGCTTCAGAAGATAACACTGCAGATCCATTCACGAAGGCCTTACCCCAGACTCAGTTCGAGTGGCTGATCGAGATGATAGGTCTTCGATGCGCCAGTACATGGCCTTAGCGCAAGAGGGAGATTGTTAGTGTATATGCCCTAGAGGCCATTACTGTATCATACTAGTATGTATATTACTTTATGGAAGCTTGGGATACTCACAGTTGTATAGACAATCTTGCTCGAAATGGTAGTATGCTACTTGGTTTGTCTCTGCTTTAATGTGTACATGTGTTTCTTTTATTTATCACCTATACGCATTAGTGGAAACCTTAGGATCTTTGCTTGATTACCGGCGTTGTGATGGCAGTCACACTCGTGGGGGCTGGGTAATCTACAAGCACATCCTTATTTACACGTCCCTGGTCGTGGGATTATCGAGACAGGGCATCGATACTCCGGAGTAGACTAGCGTATGCGCTTCTCATCCCAGCGCGGGAGATGGCCTGTCTCACAGTCGTCAGTACGTCATACTTGAGATAGTATGCGGGTGCTCGTTAGGTTACGAGTACACTGGACAGGACTCGTCGGGAACTGTTAGTTGGTATTATACCTATCTTCAGTTATCAGTTCCCAGGTGACATGAGTACAGCTTAGTCCGCTGACTTGACACTGTCACTTCGCCTCGAATGTGTTCCTACTGTACTTTGATTACTATCCTACCACGGCTCAAAGGAGTCGTGCAAACAGGTAGTAGTTGGGTGCAGTCCCGAAGCATTTGGAGGCAATGACGGTTAGACAGGATTCGTCTCTCCCGGTATTAGGGGTTAACATCGCGCTGTGTCCAGAAGAGCCATTACACAAGTAGCCCCTGGCCAGGGCAAGCGAGATATACTGGTAGGTTTCCAGTGTTATCTCAGTGTGTTCTGGGCTACACTCCGACACGACTTGTACCGCTATTAGGGGACTGACGTTTACCACCCCCTAGGCCCGCCATGCGATGTATCAGACGAACAGACCGGACTGTACGGAGACTGTCATATTCAGGCTCAGTAGGAGTTCAGATGGGTTCACCTCGTCAGTCTTCTTATCGGCATCTACCTGGGGACCGTTACGTACAGCTAGTGCCGCTTGCGGTCTGTGGTTAAACCCACAGCCAGCGTAGTGTCGAGTCTTTAGAGTCCCACACAGAGGGTTATTCGCCTTTAGGCAAAATGAATAGAGGTCGCATGGTTTTGCGATAGGGTTCGTTCACATCCGCCCACTGTGCACGTTTGCTGTCCGGACAGCTTATACTAGCGGGCTTTGGTTTAAGCCGGATCCTAGTATATGATTTGGGATTGGTTTTATCTCATTGTATTCGTGTTCCTCGGAGCACGGATACGGGTGTGTATGCACAGTTGACTGAGACAGAGGCAGAGGACTTAGGTTAGGGTTGATGACCATTGTCATTTTCTTAACCCTAATGCTTATGTATGAATTATGATTAATTGATATTAGTTAATTATAATTGTGCATGGTTAGGGTTGTTGACCATTTGACTATACTTGACTTGTTGACCTAAGTTGACATGTTGACCATCATCATTCCATATGAAAGATGCTCTTTGATCCTTGCAAAAGGCATTTAATGTGAAATGATAATGGTCAATTCTTGATTAACCATGACAATTATCTTAGCTAATTATCTAATTTCCATAATTCACATATATGTGAGAAGAATGGTTCATTTCTTCTCATTCTATCATTTAGATTCTCTCTCCTCCTCTTCCTCTATCTCTAGCTCTCCCCTCTCATGAGTTGAGAATCCCTTGAGCTTGAGATAAATCCTTCTAAGATACTCTCTACTCTTTTCTAAGGTTCTAGGATTAGCACTCCAAGCATCTTAGTTACTTCTAGTTTGAAGTTGAAGCCAAAGGTTGAGGCTCTCGGGTGGATCTTTCTTCGACAAGAGAAGGCAACAAGGAGATCACTTTCTTTCACTCCAAGGAGCAAGGAGAGAAGGACTTGAAGCCCTAGGTATAACCTCTTTTCCGAGTAGTTAACTCCTTTTTGCTTTGTAGTTAGTTTATGTTTAGCAAAGATCCTCATTTTGTTAGTCCATGTTGCATTGAACGTTAAAAATCCAATTTTTATACCGTTTCCGCCTCCCCGCAAGCACCGGGGTGGGCAACGTGGACTTACATGTGTACCATTGTTGCATATCTCATTTACCTATTGCATTTGGACATAGTATTAATGAGAGACAACACTATTATTGACGGTTCATGTTGCATGAGCACTAATTGTATGCTACACCCACATCGTCGATAATTGCCATGACACGCACAACACCTATATATATGTGATATTGTATTGGTTAGGGACTTTGAGACATGATCCTTATATTCCTTTGTGCATATGAAACATAGCATACCTGTATACCTACATGCTTACACATATGTCTTGCCGCGCATACATACTTACATGCATACTCATTTACCTTGTTAGGGCCACACATACTTATGTAGTACTGTTTTGTCATTGACGTGGGGTCATTGATTCTTATACGTTGGCGCATATGATAGGTAGTATACCTTGCCATGCCTACATGCTAGTTACCTATATACCTATATTGTATCGTACCATCAGTGACAGGTATATACACACATGAGACATAGCTACATGTACAGCTTGCATACCTACTTACATATATACCTGGAGGGTATTACATCGTTATTGATAGGTAGATACACATATCTTGCTATACCGATATGGTTACGCATACCTGGCTATAGCTACATGTTCACCTTTATATGATATTGGGTTGGATTTCGGAGAAATTAGGAACCGCATGATATACTTGATAACTTGTTGCAGTTAAATACCGGATTTTCCTTTATATACTCATATTACTGTTTCATTTTGCATATATTATATTTCATAGATCTCGCATTGATATATGATTTTCATATGATGTTTTCGGGATGTTTTACTCCTGCGTATATATATCAGTGGTATGGGACGTTGACATATATATGTATATATATCGTATGTATATCAGTGGTATGGGAGGTTGTTATATATGTACACCTACATAATATATCATCACAATGATTCATGCAAATATACTTATTCATTACTTGACGTTTTCTGGATTTGAGGACCGTAGTAGTTTCCTGAAATTATGCATTATTTGAAAAATCCGGTTTCTCTTGATATGATATTTCAGCGTCCACCATGAAATTTCTCTGTTCTGAAATTTGTGATATATACCCAATGCGATGAGTGGAGTGGGCCATGTGCGGGTACATGGTGGAGCCCGGTATGGACCCCTCGGCAAGATGGTCGCAGGTGATGACGATGAGCCTGGAAGGCTGGCTTGTACCTACCGGTGACAGTATTTTAGACTCGGCGGTTATCGTGGGGATACCGACATGAGTCATGTACGTATGGATACATAGAATTTCGAGTGTCGAAACTGGGCACTCGGGTTTTCCAGATAGCGTATGATACGTACCTATCAGGGCCTGTCGTGGTGACAGCACCTGATAGAGGAGTATTTATGTGTCGATGCTAGACACTAGTTTTCATGATATTTTTGGGTGTCGATATTAGACACTCAGGTTTCATGAGACTTACAGCATGTTTTTTATTCCATACTCCACATTTATTTGATATGCATTGCTTCATGTATTAGTAGTACCTGATAGAGTACCTTTCATGACTGTTGCATGTACATATTGCTATTTATTGCTATCATCTTGCATGAGTTAGATGTCGCAGTACGTGCATACTTGCGATTACCTGTATATGTTATTTACTATTTACGAGTTGGCAACTCACCCCCGTTGTGCCACAGGGTTGTATAGGTTGTCCCTCAGATCAGTCAGAGGCAGGGCTTCTTCCTATCGTATCATCTTTCGTAGCGGACACCGCTTCGGCTGACTGTGAGCAGTTTTGCTATAGGTCGGTTTTGCGGTTATCCGATATTGCTCTTTGTATATTCGTTGTATCCTGTACTTTCCATCTACCACTTTTATATATTGACTTAGAGACGAGTTGTGAGGATGATATTGTATATTTTTTGGTGACTCTGGAGGTATTTTATGCAGTTCTATTTATATCGTCTTTTATTTCTTCGCTACGGCGTCGTATATCTGTTGTGGTGGTTGTTTCCGCTTTTGGGCGTGGATTTTGCTCCCGTTGGGGATGCCTTACTTATATCTTTGTATATACCCATTTTTGGGGCTAGTTTTTATATAGGAGGTGCTGCCAAAATTTTTAAGAAAGTAAATTTGGACTTTAAAGAATTTGTACTTGAGAATTTCAAAAGCTTTAACAATATTCTTATCACTTACTATTTTTGATGGTTTAGATTGCTGGGTTTTTGGCTTACTTGAATTACGTTACGCCTGGAGACATTACGTAGTTTTAGGGCCGTCACGTGCTATATTTTGGGTCGTGACAGAGCCTCCGCCTCAAAAACACACATACCACCGATTATTTCACCGATCCAAACCGGCTATTTTGATCTTTATATTATGAAACTGCTATGTAAAAAACTCTGGATTTAAAGACATGTAATGCGTTCATCAAGCGACACGTGATTTTTCTATACCGATAAACCGTTAATTTTTCTATCTGCTTGATTAACGCGTTAGAATTCTTTAAATCCCAAGATTTTTTGGACATAAGGGTTTCATGATATGTAGATCAATATGGTCGGTTTGGATTGGTGAAATACACGGGGGGGTGTGATTTGGGGCGGTGGCTCATTTTTTAGAAAGGGTCATCGGCTCATACCACATCGCTAATATATATATATATATATATATATATATATATATATATATATATATATATTAGCGATGTGGTGAGATGTTCAGATGGGATCCTTAGGATCCTTAAAGGTGAGATGGAAAAATCCGACCATCATCCATCAATAAAAAAGGCGATCGGCTCCATACATCTTGTTTTACATGTCAATCAATATACGTGTATAAAAATTTAGATGATTTAGACACCTCTAAGTTATGGAGATCACTATCGCAAAATGTATGGTTGTTAAACCATGGTAAAAGTTGCATATATTGTATACCCTTGATGCATGATTTACAAGCCTTCAAATCGTCTAACTTTTTGTACACATAAATATTTTGACGTGTAGAACATGATGCAATCATCAATCGAACAGTCGCATTTTTCCATCTCACTTTAAGGATCCCATCTCACCATATCGCTACTCTGTGTGTGTGTGTGTCTCTCTCTCTATATATATATAAAGAGAGAGAGAGAGAGATCAGAGAGAGAATAATGAAGAAAAGAGGCTCTAAGAGGCTTTTTTGTTAGGTGGCGTCGAAAATCTATATCCTCCACCATTTTATTTGAAGATCGGCACACATCATCATCATTTTTATCATTTAAGATTTGCATTCACCAAATTTCACGTGATTCTGCTACTTTTTTACCGTTGAATTAGCAATGTAAAAATGTCAATTGTCGGTAAACTGTTAATTTTACTCTCACTAATTAACGGTGAAAAAGTGGTAGAATCATATAAAATTTAGTGTATCCACATCTTAGATGATAAAGATGTAACACCCTAGAACTATCATATGGAAATTTAATGGAATAAAATTATGTTAATTGTTTTTATGGTTATTAAAATTATTTGATTATTAGATTGAGTTGTGTCATGGGATTTTATTAATATGGGGTTTATTGATAAATTGACGCGGATTGGATTACCATGGGTTTAATTGGTTATTGTTGACGGGTCATGGTGATTTATGGAATTGATAATTTTTCATTGATAAAAGATATATGGTCTTGAGATTAGAATGATATGTCCCCATATAATTGTATTTTGTTTTATCTCTAATCCCCAGTCTTAATTGATTTAAGACTCGTAGAATACCCGGCCCATATTGATACTTAGCCTATTTAAATATTCACAACTCTCACATAAACCTATAATTTCATATTAGTTTCTCTCTTTCAAAAACCCTAGCCTCCCCCCTCTCACAAAGCCGAGCCCTAACTCTATCATCACCACTCGCGGTCACGTACACCATCATCGTCATCATCTTTTGGTATTACTGTGGGTTTCTTCTTCTCGGCTGAACATCCTAAGTCGAGATCGTATCGTTGTCTTCATGTTCGTTCGTTCGTCGTCTTCTACGTTGCGTGATTTTCATCTTTGAGGCAAGTATCTAATACTTTCTTTACGCATGCTAGTACGGCAAGTTAGTCTTTTTGTACAATTATTATAATAATTAATGTAGATTGATGTAATAGAATTGAATACACATCAAGTTCTGAATCGATATTTGGCGATAAATACGTTCTAGGTTTTATATGCAATGCTCAAACCGTAGAATTTACCATCTATGTGATCAACTAGTTTAATGTATCATACATGAATAATTTGTATGATTAATACTTGTTAAATTCATGTATTGGATAAATTAATCGAAATCCTAGTTTTAAATATCAGATTATCTTATAAAACCCCATGGGGACGTCTCCTGTCTGAACACCAGACGTCTCTGAATTAGATTTACAGTAATTAAATTGAACCACAGACGTTTTCCAATAGTTACCAGAAATCTATGAAATTATTTTCCAGTAGCTCGATTTGAACCGTAGACGTCTGCCCCAAACGTCTGCTATTCATATAAATAGGGACCAGACGTTTCCTGCAGATGTTTGGCATATAAAACGTGACGAACTAGACGTCTCCAACAAACGTCTAGAATAGAATATGAGGTAGACCAGACATCTCCTACAGACGTTTTCTGTATATAAACTTGGACCAGACGTCTTCTACAGACGTCTGATGATTAAATCTAGTGAAACTGATATGTTATGTCAATTCACACATACGAATATATCTTACCTGACACATTAATTGACATTTTTATGATATGTATTCCTAATTGTTTATACTGATTGTTGATATGTATCCCTGATAATTTGTTACTATTATTGTATTGAAACTATCATGACAAACCACCTGTATTGTAATGTTTACCTGAATGCCAACAATCCTTGATATTGATTGACTGACCTGGCCTGTTGTCTTGATAAACATTACTCGTACATACTAGTTCTTGTGTTGGAATTAGGTAACATACTATATTGATTATTGACATGAACATATACTTGGGGAAAATAGGGAAATAAAGAATGGAACTGAATTGTAACTCAAGAGTTATTGATTACTAGAGACCGATTAGTCGACACGAACTTCAGGCTCCGGAATGGCGATACTGACATCATTCATCCATCTCGACATTATTTTACTGCCCAGCGGCACGTCTCGGATTCAGCCCCGAGAGTCATGATACCGTGGTCCCGGGCACGTACGGGATACTATTGAGTTTACAAGGAGGATTGCATTGATTGGTTGAAAATACCTGTAACATAGATAACTTACCGATATGGACCCGTAGGGTACACATGACATGACTGCTTTACCGTATCTTGCTTGCTATATTATATCATTGTTATTGCCATTGTTCATTGAATATGCACACGATATTGACTTCTTGTATAATGACATATTACCTCACCTATTCGGTTGTATTTTTATTATATTATATTTGATGCTCTGACATCTGGGTTTTGCAAGGCGCAAATACTTTAGCTTAGAATAGACAGACAAAGATTACTTCGAGAATATTGTCGAGCAGTGAGGTGTCTTATTTGTTTAGTTATTGTCATGAACTGAAATATTAGCTCATGACCAGCACTTAAATCACGCAACGTCTAAAGATGTAACGTAATTCAAGTAAGCTGAAACCCAGAAATCTAAACCTTTATATGAAAATAAAAGAGGTGAAGTTTTGAAACAAAAGTATAATGAAATCAAGTTTTCTTAAATGCATAGGAAAGGAAACATGAAAAATGCAAGTGGAATTTATTAGTTTGAAAACATGTTTCGTCTTTTAAAAATTTGGGCAGAACCTCCTTTGTATATTTTGATCCAAAACCACAATACATAATAATGATAAAGGCATCCCCAAGCGGGAGCTAGCTCTTCGCCAATCGGCGGATCCACAACCACGCAAAGCATAAATATAAGTATACGACGCCCAACGGCGAAGTTCACCACAAAGATAAATAGATAAGCATGACATCAACCCAAAATGCGAACATAAAACCCATCGCTCAAGTCTCGCAACTACAAGTCTTGCGAAGTCTCATAACTTACATAAATAATAGTTCGATTGATGGAGTTGACTATATACAATATGAAATATAAATAAAAGAGTGGGTACGATACAAATGTCCCACCTACCAAAGCAATCACCAGAAAGCACTGTGTGCCAGCGATGCCGCTACTGATCCATGCGGTCAACCTGCAAGAACTGTGGCACAACGGGGGTGTGTTGCCAACTCGTGAGTAGAAAAACATCAACAAGTAGAAATCGAATAAACAACGACTCCTAGGTCAACTATATCATAAAGGTAATACTATGATATCTATGGTGACCGTATCTACATCTGTGCCATCAAAATCATCAATGTCTATATGCATGTGGCTATCATCCAACAATGTAATCAAAGTATGTATGCATGTGGATCTCGTCCACGTGTCAACCAATGACACAACAACATCGTTCATGTAAATATCATAAAAGCATATGCATGAAAGTATGAAGATATAAATCAACGTGTGTCCTTCGCAACACATCAAAATCATGGAACATGAGTGTCTAGCATCGACACTCCGAACATCATGAAACCCATGTCCAGCATTGACACGTAAATCCTCATATATCTCAGGCGCCACATTCTCATATCGGCCCTCATATATATCTCATCTCAGGCGCCACCTACTCTGGTCGGTATCCTCCGGATAACCGACGTGTCCAAATACTATCACCGGTAGGTAGTGCTCCACTGCCAGGCTCACCGTCTAAGAATACGAGTCTTCTCGCCCTGGGGTACCTCACCGGGTCTACCATGTACCCACAGACGGTGCCTACCGCTCCTCGAATCGGGTTTCACATGCCACTCTCAGAATCGAGAAAACACATGGTGGACACACTGAAGTATCATATCAAGAGAAACCGAGTTTTTAAAACAATACATACTCTCTTTTGAAATAACCACGGTTCTCAAATCCAGAAATCTCATGAAAAAAACATATCTCAATGCGTATAATCATAAAGCATGATGTATGCGACATATAACAGAAATGTAAGCATATCTGTATATCATGCAAAATGGAACAATAATATGCACATATCGAGGGAAAGCTTCTCTTTTAAATGAATCCCAATTTAAATATATCATGCGGTTCCCAAATCTCCAAAATCGAATGCAGTATCGTATAAAGGTGAATATGCGTATGTACGCAAGTATGGGTGTACAATATGTAGCTATAGCAAGTATATCATGCAAGGAGTCATATCCTGATGCAGCAGTTCTACTGTGTAGTGACATGGCAATTACCGATGATGAAGTATGTGAGCCGGCAAATCTGTGTACGTGTAACATACGCATCATCGATAATGGTGTAAGTGTACCGGCACAGGTATATGCAATGCAATGAGAATAACATGAATGCAGCATAAGGTAAATCATATGCAAATGCTGACTGGTATACGCATCTAACTTGACCGAGCTGGTGAATCAATCAATCGGCATCCAGCCTCACAACATCACATACGGTATAATCCATCGTACGGCATCCTCTAGTCAAGGGTATGGATCGATCATCAAGTTAACTCATCATGTACGGAAAATCATCGTACGGCGGCATTAAACCAATAGGGATCCTATCAACCTATATGACAGTAAGGGTACGGCCTAATATCATGTACGGCCTATCATTCATGATTCACGACATTCTTTATATATCTCTATATACCTATGGCCCAGTCACATCCATAACAATCTCGTATCAGGGGACTGGCAAGGTATCAATCATCTCAATCGACTCGTATCCGTATACCAACATATCATCAAATTATCATATCACATCTTATATTCTTTTCATCGCATTTATATCCCACATCAAGTCAATTTTACATATACAATCTACCTTCACTATAAGCATACATCTCTAATCTAACATACACACCCGAACCATACAATCCGTTTTTAAAAGATGCGAATCGTAGTTTTGAAAGTAGGGGCTACAGTGTTTTTAAGGAAATGATATCATTTGAAAATCCGTAACATCCCTCAAGGTATCTGTTTAAAAGATGCATACGATTCTTCAGTTTGAAATAGGTATGGTTCGGTTGACATATCTACGTCGGTTATCTAGTCCTATAGTACCCTAAACGGCAATATCATCAAATGTCATCCTCAAATTCCGTCATCACATATTAGCCGTATCATATCACTTCTAACTATCCTTTAGTTTCTAATATAGTTTCTCTAACTATCTTTTAACTCTATCTATAGTTTTCTATTAAAGTTTCCTTAACCATATACTATGAATCGGTTTCCATCAAAAACTTGCGGGGGTGCTATACGCCATACACCCGACTTCCCCCGTAGATATAGATCCACTCACCTTGCTCCTTGCTTGCCGAAATTGATGACGCCACGCTCCGTCACCTCGGAATCCACATGAAGGTACCTACAATAATACACAATCGCAATCGCTATTAAAATCGAATCCGGAAAACTGATACGGCACACGGCGCGCGCATAGGTTAGAACCTATGGCCTACGCGTGCAGAAACAATCAAACAACCCTTGTTGTCGATGTACAAACATCCACCAACCAAAATAATATCAAATACCAAAACCAAGCATTCAAAAATACGGAAAACATAACCAAAAATCACACAAATATGCTCCCTGATTTTCTATCAGGAAAAATTAGCCAATTTTGCATATGGGGTTGCTCTAGATATAGGATAACAGTTCCCCAGGCCAAAAATCATAAGGTTTTACTCCAACTTGGCCGAAATTTGCGGCCCACAGCAATAAATCTGTGGCCAGACTAAGGAATATTGGGCTCGGGTATCAGGTGGTCCATGGTTGCCTGCACGTCTCGTGGTCATGGGAACTTATTTTATAAAGGCCTCGGGTCATCCCAGATTCCTATATACCATTACTAAATCCATAAAAATCCGATATCGACGAATCTAAAGTTCGTATTTTGGGGTTTGGTCACTGGTCCAGGTCAAGAATTTGTCTCTAGGGCCTTGTAACAGCCACTAGGCATCACCCAATCCACACAACACTCAAACCCTTCTCTAGGAATTTCCAAGTTCACAAATCCACACCTTAACCCAATTCTAACTAACTAGAATGCTAGTAAAACATAAAATAAACTAAATGGAATGGATTATACCTTATGTGTAGGGTTGTTGGGCACACGCACAAGAGTCTACGAGGCATCAAGCATGCCCAATTTAAAAATTAGCCGTGTAGAACAACCCGATACAAGATCTTTAAACTAGGGATTAGGCGAAAACTAGCATGTTAAACACTTTAACACTAAGTGAGAGAGATTACAACCTTTGTAGATCCGGTCCTTCACTTCTTAAGCTCCGTGTTGAAGTCCCTTCGCTACGATCATCGTGTTCCGGACTCTCGAGAGGCTCCACGAAGAGAAAGATGCAAGCTTGCTTCCGATCTTCGATAACAAAGATGATCTACCTTGAAGTTTCATTAACACAAGCTAACACTCACTAAATGAAGTGAACACTCTCATCTAAAGGGCAAGGATAGATGAGAATGATGAAGTAGGATTTTTGCTCTCTTTTATTTTCATTTACTCACTCATTTTTCATCACCTTGAAAAAGCTAGAAAGCTTTTTCTATGAAAGAAAGAAGGAAGAAGATGAACAATCAACATGAAACCTTTTGTGATGAATAATGAAAGATAAAATATGATGAATAATGCAACCATGGTTGAGTAAACCATTGTAGAGAATTAACCAAGGCTAGGGTTTGGGTTAGGTTAAGAATGAGTCACCACAAAATATCTTTCACAAAACAAAACTAAATCTTCTAGAATCATCTAGAAAGTATTAACCCAAATCAAACCCTAATCTAGTTTAATCTCTACTAAAAATGTTGCATTATTTATCATATCATGTTACAATATTATATATCACATATATAATATTTATTGTAACCAAATAAAATAATACAATTAACATATATCGCATATATATCAATGTATTACCCGAATGAGAAAAAGAATCTTTTAGTGAGAAAATATTAGTTAATGTAATTTAATATATCATATATATTATTATATATTAAATTATCGAATCAACACTTGATCCGACAATCCAGCTATTGTTGGAGATAGTTCCCTCAGAGTCAATTATTGGATCACAGGCACGTGATTGCAATGATTGAGGGAGGACATATCCCGGTAGAACAGTCTTACTCGAGATGATAGTTTGCTATCTGGTTTACCTTTATCATCGTGTACTGCTTTAGGTGACCTGACAGGTCGCTATTGCACGTTGATAGAGCCCCTAGGATTCTTGCTTGACTGCCGGCAGTATGAGGGCGATCATATACGTGAGAGCTGGGGTCTACAAGCATATCCTTAAAAGGTCCCTAGTCGTGGGAGTTTCGAGACAGGGCATCGATTCTCCAGAGTAGACTAGTGTATACAGTCGAGACCCCGACGAGGGGCGGTGGCCGGTCTCACAAGCCACTGGTGTCAGTTGGTTCACCTAAGATGTATACAGGTGCTCATTGGGTTATGAGTACACCGGACAGGACTCGCCGGGAACATGCTAGTTGGTCTTATACCTGACGTCAGATAGCAGTTCCCAGGTGACATGTGTACAGGTTAGTTCATCGACCTGGGGATCGTCATTTGTCTCGTGTGAGTTCCCACTGTGCTTTGATTACTACTCTACCACGGCTCAAAGGAGTCGTGCAAACAGGTTTTAGTTGGGTACAGTCCAGAGCCACATGGAGGCAGTGAGCGGATCTTCGGGGGTTTGTCTCTCCCGGTATTGGGGGTGAGGTCGCGCAGTGTCTAGGAGAGCCATTACACGAAGTCCTTGGCCAAGGCAGGAGATTTACTGGTAGGTATTCCAGTAGTATCTCAGGGTGTTCTGGGCTACACTCCGATACGACTTGTACCGCTTTTGGGGGTCTGACTTTTACCCACCCCCTAGGCCCGACATGCGATGCTCATAGACGAACGGACCGGACTGTACGGATATTGTCACTGACAGGCTCAGTAGGGTGTCAGGATGAGCTCGCTCATCGATGTCCCTTTTGGTCAATAGCTGGTGGCCCGTTACGTATTGGCTTATACCTCTGACGTGCTAGTGGTTAAATCCACAGCCATAATATTGACGAGGCTTTAGAGTCCACCACACATTCAGTTACTCAGTTTTCGGGCGAAACGCTGTAGAGGCCGTATGGAGATATGGCAGGGTCCGATCAGATACGTGCGGTATTGCACGGATCAGGATCGGACGGTTTTGTACTAGAGGCCGTATAGTTATATGGCAGGGTTCGATCAGATTCGTGTGGTATTGCACGGATCAGGATCGGACGAACATTACTAGCCGGCTTTGGTTTAAGCCGGATCCTAGTTTAGTACAGTGTAGATTTTGTCTCTTTGCATTTGTATCCGGACGGAATAAAGATGCGGGTGTGTATGCACAGTATCGGGGTTTTCCTGTAATTTATTACGGGACCAGTTTTCTGGAGTTGCCAGTTTGCATTCCGTTCCGGCCGGTTTTCGTTTGTTCTTTCCCGGCCGGACTTTTCCGATGGAGGGGGTTATTTGCAAGTTTGCAAATAACATTTTGTGGAGGGGTTTATTGCAAAAGGTTTTATTATGAGAGCATCTTTTCTTTTGCACCATTTCTTGCATTTATTGTGATAAGAATGGATTTGATTTGGATTTGAGTTTTGTGATGATTATGTCTAGGATGTGGTCACCTCTTTTCACTTCCTACACTCACCTCCCTTCATGCTTCATAATCTTTGCTCCACCATTTTCTAATTATGAGAGTTTTCATTAGAAAAGAAGAAGAAGAGAGCTTCATCTTTGAGAGAGTAGGATTCTTAATCTCATTTTTCATGTTAAGAAAAATGCAAGCACCATTTTTCTTATCATGTTTCCTCCATCATCTTCAAATAGTAACCACCCCAAAAGAGACTACGATTCTACACTACACTTCCTACAGCATATCTTGGACGCGTCGGCTAGCCTACTTCGCGCCCGAGTTGCCTCGGTATTGAGGTGGGAGCCCGTATAAGTACCCGGCTTCGTGGTGCCCTTTCCGACGAGGAGGAGACGGACGGAGATCGGAGTGGAGATGAAGACCGGAGGACTCGGATCAGTCGGTATATCTCTAACCCATCCTCTTGTTAGCTTAGACTAGTTTAATGGCACGATCCGGGGTTTAGTGCGCGGTGGTGCCGGTTTGCTAAGTCCGCAAAAATTAAAGTTTATCACCGTTTCCGCATTCCGGCGTCGGATTGACGGCCGGGGCGCCGCCGTGCACTTACAGTGGTATCAGAGCCTCGCCATTAACTTCGTCTAGCTTTGTTTAATGTGTTTTACGTTTCCGATCGAACAAAATCCCGAAAACGCGTTTTTCAAGCACATCAGTTTCTGTCGAATTTTTTTTTGAGTCCAAAAATTTTTCAGGTTGTCTCAGAGTGATGTGCAGGGAAATATAAGCATACTGAAAAAATTTGGTAGCATGAACTCTCCATACCACCGCGGAACCGCGGCCAAACCCCTGCTTGGGCTGCGGTTCCGCCGCAATGTTAACTGTTCATGCCCCCAAAACTTTGCAGAATGTTCCTGAGTTAAAAATGTAGTTTCTGGGAGGTTAATTTTGGGCCCATAATTTCTGTGAGTGCTACAGTATTGTTTGGGGGCCCACTTGTTAAGTTTGATCGATCGGATATTTTAAACACATTATTTCACAGTATTTACATTATATCTGCGACCATGAATGTCACTCGATCGGTAAATCCGGTCTAACTGCTATAGCCCGGTTAGACGGATTTGCGAACGTGACTTTCACGTTGATGTTCTGTGTTTTGCTGTGTTGTTGCGGATTGGTCGGTGGGGATAGCCTGGATGCAATGCTAGTACAGTTGTGGTTGTATTATGTACATTTGATATTGCGGGGCGAGCGTCCGACATGTGGACTGCCGTCACCGCCTGATTGTATTATTCTTTTGGGGCACGACCTGGTTGCGGTCGATGTACCCGTTGTATGTATATTTTACTTTCTGTACTAGGATTGCCCCACGGTGGGGTGCACGGATAGCCGAGTTCTGGAGGGCAACAAGCCCGCATCTCAGAGCAATGAGACGGAGGGGGCTTCAGTCTGGAATTGACGGGCTATCCGCCGCACTCGTAGGGGGTACAGGTTGACCCAGGAGGGGTGCCCAAGTTACCGGATTCCGTGAAGTGCTGGGTGGTCCATTCACGGCGTTGAAGGGGGCTGCCTCGCTTCAGGTTTTGGCGGGTGACTTGCCGCGCCCGTAGGGGTCTAGGTTTTCATTGCACAGGCTATCCACACGACCAGGGGAACGTCGGGTTTCAGCGGCTCTGTGAAACCCGGGGATCCCAGATATCTGTATTGTTCTGTGATGCTGTACATTTCTGTGATGTTGCATTTTATTCACGCCTTGAGCGAAATATAATATATTGGTATATATATTAGTAGATGTTGTATATGTTTTTCATCCGCGCTAGTACAGTCTCCGCTCTGCCGTTAGTTAGCTAACCTAACGGGTGATGACTGGACCCAGTGGCGAATGCGGATGGCATATACGTACGTCAGTATATTTTCGTTCTTTGTGGTGTGATCAATTGATGGGACTGCGTTGATTCGGATCAATGCAAGTTAAACAAACCTATTCTGATGTTGTTGGAACACTTTTCAAAAGGCTGTTATTGCAAGGACGTTCACTTTTGTTTTGCATCGTGGTATTCATTTGGAATATCCTGCTCCTCAGTCGACGAGGCAAGGGCCGAGATCCCTTCACCGGGAGTGACCCCTTGGACAGAAGTTTGTGTCAGGGCATTAACTTCACTATAGCCGATTACTTTTGCTTTGCATCGTGGTATTCATTTGGAATATCCTGCACCCCATTCTACGGGGAAAGAGCCGAGATCCCTTCACCGGGAGTGACCTCTTTAGTAAAGGTTTTCGTCACTATATTTTCTAAAAAGCTATCCGTTCCTTCAACGATATCAAGTTCATTACGTTAAAGGTTTTCGCCAGAAACCATTCGTAGCCCTCCGTCGTTTCAGACGGGTAGCACGTAGTATTCATGCTATGTTTGTTGGCCTTCGTCAAGGCATAGTGTATGGTAGCTGCTTGTTGCCTTTCTGCAGCATAGATAGATGCGTTGGTTTGGGACAGTCGTATAGCCTTGTTGGCCTTCGTCAAGGGCTTGTGCGAGTGGGTTCAAATCAACCTGGAGAATGACGGGTAGAACTTGACATGTGACTTATGATTTGTTGGCCTTCGTCAAGGTCATAAGAGCATGGGGCAGAAATCACATCGGGAGTTTCAAAAGAACTGAAACTTGCCAGATATGCGCATACCTTCTGGAGTGTTATAGCGTGAGCGGATTCCGTCACGTTATCATGCGATGATAGTTGGATCCCGATTCCCACTGATGAGTTGGTTTACTCCTCGGGTGACCCCGACTAATTCTTCTTTCAGGTTTGGAGGAGAATTTGAGGTACAGTGGGATGTTTCCTGATTAGATAAATTGGTAACCATTCTGATCTAGGTTTGAGTGCACGCTGAGTGTTTCTTTTCTCTCTCTCTCTGGCAGCGACCATTGACCCGACTCTAGACTATGACTCAGTGACCAAGTTGACCGAACCTACTTAACACTGGCTTTTGGATTGTCAGAGTTGCAGACCTCATTGCCACTCCTACTTTTACCCTTTTCTCCAGGACACCCCGTATTACTACGAACGTCCACTTCCATTGGACAAAACCATCGTATGGTTAGATACGAACTCGAAGGAATTCGAGGATGGTTTCCGGTTCTGGAGAAAACGGATAGGATTATTCAGTTGTCTTTTCTTTTCACCCTCTCTCAGGTTGCGAGTACTCCTTGGTTTAGGAGTAGTACACCTATTGTGCAAATTGGATAGTCTTCTTCCAAACCATAGGCTGGTGCCGACCGGTAGGGAATGAAGAAAACTAATTAGCCTAAACGGTGTACAGAAGGTATTGAGTTAAGACAAAGAAAGGGATTAGTAAGAGGGCAAAGTAAGTTGCGACTGCTATTCATGACCAAACCAAGTATTTCTTCGCCAATCCTAAATCACCTTTGTATTTCTCTATGACACTCCGTATCACTACGAAGATCCCATTTTATTGGATAATCCATCGTATAGTTATATACGAACTCGAAAGGAACTTGTTCCAGTTCGGGGATGGATCCTGGTTCAGGAGAAATAGGAATAAAGTACATTCAGGTGTCTTTTATCTTCACCTTCTCTCGCGTTGCGAGTGCTCCTAGGATTAGGACAGTACACCCTTTATGCTTTTTTGGATAGTCTTCTTCCAAACCATAGGCTGGTGCCGAACGGTAGGGAAGGAAGAAAACCATTTGGCCTAAAGGGGTGTACAGAAGGTAATGACTAAAGACATATGAAGGGATTTGGAGAGGTGGCAAAGAATTATACGGTTATAGTTGTGAATCTAGATAATGGTAGAGGCATTACTAGGAATACCAGGATACCCCATCGAAACATTTCAATGTTTCAGTTCAACTGTGTACTGTTAATGGAAAACTGATTTCCCGATTAGACACTTACTCCAGGGTATGTATTTACCAGGTATGATTCTCACATCTGTATGGTTTTACAGATGATGAGTGGTAGTAAGTTATTGGGAATAGGGTAATCATCCTCATTATATCGGGATTCGTTGTAATCGGTGATATTTGGGGAGATCATCTGGGTTGTTTGCCGGTCGGCAAATATTTGGTTTTGAATATCCGCTGTTGTGCACCAATTTCAAATTGATATATCTGTACGTCTATTTTTATAGAGTGAGATATACCTTTTGATATTATGTCGATGACATTTACCTATATCAGTGGATGGTTAGGTAAGGAGCATTGAACAGCGGTGTAATTCTTCTTAACCATAAGTACAGTTTTCAACCTACGACACACAGTGAATGAGTTATCTAACTCAAGGGACTTATACAGAGTATTGTATGTTGCCCAGGGTCCATCAGGACAGAGGGGTTTGGTCCTCGTACTATATTCAGTTTACTTATGACTTCTCTAGTTCTTAGACAGGTGTTTCGTGGAAACACAGTGTCTGAATTTTGAGAAGTTATAGGTATTTGAATAAAGTAGAGAACCAGGTATTGCAAGTATCGGGATTCTTCATAGTGATCGAAGATGTAGATACTTGTGTATGGTATTCAGTTGATAGTAATGATTAAGAGAACTTGCTTCTCTTTCGGGTTACTCATAATTGGAAGCATTCCTAAGTTGAGTAACGCTGATCGGCCTCTCTCCATTTAGTTGACATGCACTGGAGACAGTTGCATAATTTGAATCTGGTTCAATTAAATCAGTGCCTCTGGTTCTATATTGGATATAGAACAGTTCATATCTTAACGTTGTTAAGGTACGGGGAGTTGTCTGGCTTATGATTAAAACCAGACTCTGGATAACTCAAGGCACGTTTCTGTAATGGCTGTTTGTGGGTTGACCTAGGCTATGACGAGGGTTGATTTTCTACCATCTGGAAGATCAATAGTGATATTGTTCTTCACTCACCACAATTTTAAAAGAAATGCATTTTTTCAGAAAACAGTAGTGGGAGTATGGTAGAACTGGAAGTGATTCCAGAACCGCAAACGATTACTGAAGATTTGATAAGGAACCTAAAGATTCAATCTGATTTAACATTCCATTGGCCACTCCGCAGATAAGGTGGGTAACTTCAGGCACCCGAGAGGTACTCAGGTAGCCTCAAGGACGGTGACAGGGAAGTTCTTGTTTACCCACACTTGCCATTGTTGTTGTTCCAGGCTGCGAGACCCGGCAGGAGGATGAGTATAGCGTCGTTCTGAACTAGTTTTAGAAGTGCACGTCTATGTGACTCTGGCAGAGGGTTGTCGTAGTCAGTGGGAGCAGCGGAAGCATTGGTGGACATCAGGCTTATGTCTATTTATAGACTAAAGCAGATATAGCGGAGATAGATCATCTATTTCTGATGTGACAGTCATGGGTTTGACGTCATCAGAATAGGGGATGGATCTGTTGAGAAGGTAGTAGGGTGTGATAGCCTGGTATTTGGATGACATACACAGAGTAGGAAAAGAAATTCCTATACTACGATCGGTTATACTTTGGTCGTCACACAGTGGTTTCTCCACAAGGGACTTGGACATTATATCAGACATACTGGTTACTGGACCTATGGTCATAGATCTAGATTTGGGTGGTTTCCCAATCAGGGTACTTCGACAACATTCTAAGAGTATTTAGAATGGACGACTCCTGGCACGGTAGTGTACCTGCAGGTGATGGAGTCACCCTCTCTAAAGGTGTCTTATAGACTAAAGTAGAGAAGGATATGCATGATTGACAGATCACTTGCTTAGGCAATTGAGTCAATCATGAGATGTCAAGTACCACACCAGATGTTGTTCTTGCACTAGATGCAATAAGTTGACATTGATCCAATCCTGGAAAAACAGTCGGAAGCAGTTTTAGAACATAAGTGGATGTTCTAGGGATATGATAACGACAGCCTCATTCGGGGGACAGTTATCATTCCAGGCTTCCAAGGTGACCCTGACGACAAGGAGGTTGTCAGAGTTATAGTTTTCCTTCTGACGAGGGGCAGTATTTTGGACAGGTGGTCCAAGGAAATACTGAGGGTGGCATGGCGCAGGATACTGATTAAGTTCAGTTGACGATACAGTCTAAGAAGTTTGGATTTAGAGTTCATTTATGAGCTAGGTCCCATCAGACATCCAGACATTCTAAGACAGGTATTGCTCATTTCGGGAGATGGCTTTCTCCGCGAACTTGAGATATAGAGAGAGACATAAAAAGAAACTTCAGAGCGGATCCACTCGCTGAGGCTATTCCTCGAACGCAATAGTTTCACAAACGGGATCTGTGAGACTGACTAGTAGAGGAGTTGGGTGTTCGGTATCACACGGGCTGTGAGTATACGACATCGCAATAATTAGCCTTGAGTGCAAGTGGGAGATTGTTGGAGATAGTGCCCTCAGAGTCAATTATTGGATCACAGGCACGTGATTGCAATGATTGAGGGAGGACCTATCCCGGTAGAACAGTCTTACTCGAGATGATAGTTTGCTATCTGGTTTACCTTTATCATCGTGTACTGCTTTAGGTGACCTGACAGGTCGCTATTGCACGTTGTTAGAGCCCCTAGGATTCTTGCTTGACTGCCGGCAGTATGAGGGCGATCATATACGTGAGAGCTGGGGTCTACAAGCATATCCTTAAAAGGTCCCTAGTCGTGGGAGTTTCGAGACAGGGCATCGATTCTCCAGAGTAGACTAGTGTATACAGTCGAGACCCCGACGAGGGGCGGTGGCCGGTCTCATAAGCCACTGGTGTCAGTTGGTTCACCTAAGATGTATACAGGTGCTCATTGGGTTATGAGTACACCGGACAGGACTCGCCGGGAACATGCTAGTTGGTCTTATACCTGACGTCAGATAGCAGTTCCCAGGTGACATGTGTACAGGTTAGTTCATCGACCTGGGGATCGTCATTTGTCTCGTGTGAGTTCCCACTGTGCTTTGATTACTACCCTACCACGGCTCAAAGGAGTCATGCAAACAGGTTTTAGTTGGGTACAGTCCCGAGCCACATGGAGGCAGTGAGCGGATCTTCGGGGGTTCGTCTCTCCCGGTATTGGGGGTGAGGTCGCGCAGTGTCTAGGAGAGCCATTACACGAAGTCCTTGGCCAAGGCAGGAGATTTACTGGTAGGTATTCCAGTAGTATCTCAGGGTGTTCTGGGCTACACTCCGACACGACTTGTACCGCTTTTGGGGGTCTGACTTTTACCCACCCCCTAGGCCCGACATGCGATGCTCATAGACGAACGGACCGGACTGTACGGATATTGTCACTGACAGGCTCAGTAGGGTGTCAGGATTAGCTCGCTCATCGACGTCCCTTTTGGTCAATAGCTGGTGGCCCGTTACGTATTGGCTTATACCTCTGACGTGCTAGTGGTTAAATCCACAGCCATAATATTGACGAGTCTTTAGAGTCCACCACACATTCAGTTACTCAGTTTTCGGGCGAAACGCTGTAGTGGCCGTATGTAGATATGGCAGGGTCCGATCAGATACGTGCGGTATTGCACGGATCAGGATCGGACGGTTTTGTACTAGAGGCCGTATAGTTATATGGCAGGGTTCGATCAGATTCGTGTGGTATTGCACGGATCAGGATCGGACGAACATTACTAGCCGGCTTTGGTTTAAGCCGGATCCTAGTTTAGTACAGTGTAGATTTTGTCTCTTTGCATTTGTATCCGGACGGAATACAGATGCGGGTGTGTATGCACAGTATCGGGGTTTTCCTGTAATTTATTACGGGACCAGTTTTCTGGAGTTGCCAGTTTGCATTCCGTTCCGGCCGGTTTTCGTTTGTTCTTTCCCGGCCGGACTTTTCCGATGGAGGGGGTTATTTGCAAGTTTGCAAATAACATTTTGTGGAGGGGTTTATTGCAAAAGGTTTTATTATGAGAGCATCTTTTCTTTTGCACCATTTCTTGCATTTATTGTGATAAGAATGGATTTGATTTGGATTTGAGTTTTGTGATGATTATGTCTAGGATGTGGTCACCTCTTTTCACTTCCTACACTCACCTCCCTTCATGCTTCATAATCTTTGCTCCACCATTTTCTAATTATGAGAGTTTTCATTAGAAAAGAAGAAGAAGACAGCTTCATCTTTGAGAGAGTAGGATTCTTGATCTCATTTTTCATGTTAAGAAAAATGCAAGCACCATTTTTCTTATCATGTTTCCTCCATCATCTTCAAATGGCAACCACCCCAAAAGAGACTACGATTCTACACTACACTTCCTACAGCATATCTTGGACGCGTCGGCTAGCCTACTTCGCGCCCGAGTTGCCTCGGTATTGAGGTGGGAGCCCGTATAAGTACCCGGCTTCGTGGTGCCCTTTCCGACGAGGAGGAGACGGACGGAGATCCCGCGAGGAGATCGGAGTGGAGATGAAGACCGGAGGACTCAGATCAGTCGGTATATCTCTAACCCATCCTCTTGTTAGCTTAGACTAGTTTAATGGCACGATCCGGGGTTTAGTGCGCGGTGGTGCCGGTTTGCTAAGTCCGCAAAAATTAAAGTTTATCACCGTTTCCGTATTCCGGCGTCGGATTGACGGCCGGGGCGCCGCCGTGCACTTACAGCTATATCGCATATAACCGATTAATATTTATCCGTATCGATTCATCGAATCAACACTTGATCCGATGACCCGGCTGGTATCAAATATCGCGAGAATAGAATACGGTATCTCATATCGTATTATCCTCGGTCCCGCATATATCACATATGTGCTCCTACTCCGTTTTGCCTGAGCCAAGAAACCTCTGTGTAGGACTCTAAAGAATCGTCAATACGCCGGCAGTAGGTGATGATCATATCAAACACCCACAAGCTGCAAGCGGTCAGCTAAACGTAACAGCCACCCAGGTATTGAGCGCTCAGAAGATCAACAAGCAAGCCTGTACATTCTCCTGTGAATCCAAACAGTAACACTCCCGTACAGTCCGATCTCGTCGTCTGATATGTCGCATATCTCGCCTATGGGTGGTAAACGTCAGACCCCAGTAGCTTGATAAGTCGTGTCGATATGAGGTCTATAATAGTTAGAGAAACTATTGATAACACTTACCAGTAAATCTCAGCAACCCTGGCCAGGGATTTCCGGTTATAGCCAATCGAACACAGCACAACATCAACTCCTTATACCGGGAGAGACGAATCCCCTCCTATCGCTCATTGCCTCCATGTGATTCGGGACTGTCCCTAAAAGCCACCTTTTTGCATGCCCTCTTGGACGTGGTATGATGGAAATCAAAGCACAGTGGGAATCACACAAGACTCTATGACGATCTCGGGTCAACAGACTACTCTGTACCAGTGTCACCGGAGAACTGCCATCTGACGTGAGGTATAATACCATCTGGGAGTTCTTGGCGAGTCCGTCTTGTTTACCCAGTCTCTACTGAGCACCCGTACACCATCCTTGATGTCAAACACCGATGGATATGGGATCATCCATCGCCCATCATATGGGTCAAGATGCGTATACGCTAGTCTACTCTGGTGTATCGATGCCCTGTCTTGATACACCCTCGACTAGGAACAATTATAGGATGTACTCGTCGACTACCGTGGCCCCACTAGTATGATCTCATCATAGTCCCAGTAGTCGAGTACATATCCTAAGGGCTTTATCAACATGTAACATAGAGACAATCAGAGTACATGTTAAGATAAAGTACAACCGGATAGCGTACTATCATGTCGAGCAAGAAAGTCCTCCCTATATATGTCCAAGTATCCATTACAATATACATCGTATGTACAGTAATGGCCTCCAGGGCATACATATAACTAACAATCTCCCACTTGCACTAGGGCCATCTGTTGTGGTATCACATACATAACAATTAGCTGTGGTTGAAGTATCTCATACTCAACCATCCCATAAAAAGTCTCTACTGGGAAAAAGGCCTTTGTGAGTGGATCCACGCTGTTGTTCTCTGTGTCTACTCTCTTAACCTCGATCTCCCTAGAGATCAACCATCTCCATGATCAGGTGATACTGCCTAAGAATTATATCTGGATTTCTGATGGGACGGTAGTTCCTTGGCTAAAGCCACAACTCCATTGTCACACAATGGTAGGAACGAAGTTCATCTCATGAACTTATATATATCCAGACTTCCTCTTTGGTAGCATCCTTTGTAACGATGTATCTTGCCTTTAATCGTCTTGTAAGTCACAGTATCTAGCTTGGAACTCTTCCAACATACCGTCCCTCCACTGAGGGTAAAGACAATGCCGGCGACTGACATTCAGTCGTCCTTATCACCCTGGAACCTTTCCAATGATTCTCCCCATGATCGATTGATATCATCTCACTACAACTAGTGAGTATCCTAACATCCAATTAGATCTATCTCATAGATCCGAAACCCAGGATTTAGAGGTATCACTTTGATCCTATTTAGAGAATCCTTGTGATAAGCGGAGATTGACCGAGCGTAGCATAGGAAACTCCTTCCCTATCAAGAGTATGTCATCCACGCACTCTACAAGGATCACCACCATACTCTCTACAACCTTTTTGTGTATACAAGGTTCATCTACCATTTTGATAAAGTCAAACTCTTTGACTACCACATCAAAATAGGCGTTCCAACTCCGTGATGCCTGCTTTATCCTATAAAGCATCTTGCACACGTTTCCGCTGCTCCCACTGTCTACGAAGCCCTCTGGCTGTGTACTTATAGATGCTATCTTCTAAAACATCATTTAGAAAAGCAGTCATGACACCCAACCACCAGATATCGTAGTCATGGTATGTAGCCGTGGCAAGTAGGATCTGAATGGACTTAAGCATAGCTTTGAAAGTCTCAACTTTTCCATGTACACCAAGTAATCTTCTCAAGATATACTTGCTCCTGATGGGGATTTAACCCTTCATATAAAGCAACCAAAGTCCATACTTTGTTGTTGTATAAGGATTCCATCTTAGATTGATAAGCATCCAGCCATTCTTACAGAGTCCCACTCCTGATGGCCAGCTCGAAACTAGTTGGGTCATCATCTCATGATGCAATCCTCGCTCCCACTGTCTAAGAGAAACCGAAGTATCTCTCAGGTGGGTGAGGAACCCTACTAGATCGGCGGAGAGGCTGAGGTTCGTTGGTTACTAATGAATCCTTTGGTTCTACCAAATCATCTGATGTAGTTTGTATAGCTGGAACCTTTCCAGTTCTATATAACAGACCTTGCCTCGAGCTTATCCGGATTTTGCTTTTAGACATAGGCCGGACACCCCCAAATCTTAACAAACTTAAGATATGGGCTCTTCCCTTTCCATATCACATATGAAGTGGTAGGCAACTAATTTGATTTGAACCCTATTCAATAGGTATGCAGCTTCTCAAGTGCATAACTCCCAAAAAGAAATAGGCAACTCAGTAGTACTCATCATATAGCACACCATATCACATAGGGTGTGATAGCTCCGCCCCGATATACCATCGTGCTATGGTGTATACGGAGGAGTAATGCTGAGAGAGAATCTCATTCTCCTTTAGAATAGTCCAGGAATTCCGTGCTCAAGTATTCTCCTCCTTGATCTCATCAAAGGACATAATACTTATACCCGTATTTCGGTTCTCTACTTCTAACTTATATTCTGTGAATATCTCAAAAGCTTCGGACTTGTGTTTCAACAGGAACATATGTCTGAATCTTGAGAGATCATCAGTGAATGTAATGAAGTACAAAGAACCGGTCCTGGCATGTGTAGACAGGGGACCTTCACACATCAGTATGTATCAATCCCAAGAGTTCACTAACTTTTTCTATGTTTCATTTAAACAGAGCTATGGTCATCTTATCTTTGTGACATGACCAGCAAGTTTCATAAGATGTATATTCAAACTAATTTAAATATGCATCTAAATGTAACTTGGCTAGTCGGGTCGTATTGATATGACCTAATCTACAATACCTCAAGAAGGATTCGTTCGTTTCTGAACTATTCCTCTTGTGTGTGTTCTGTATACTAAGAACTGTAGTTTGATTTAGAACGTCAGTGCTTTTAGATAACGTGCCTGAACCGATCAACTCTTGATATAGGAAATGTTCAAAACATTATCCAACAATACAAAATTATATCCTTTCTTTACTAATAAAGAGACTGATATGATGTTGTATATCAGGTTCGGTATCTAATAACATTCGTTCAGAATCAATGTATTCTGGTAATACAGGGTGATAGTGACCAACAGACTTGACTGCAACACTTGCACCGTTATCTGTCTCATGAAACTTATCACCCGTTCTCAGTTCTCTACCTATCTGTAGCCCATGTAACAAATTACATATGTGGGATCCTGATCCGGTATCAAATACCCAGGACGTAAAGGACAATGAGAAACAGTTCTCGGTAATGAACACACACGAATTCATTAACATGCACTTTTTTCGTTTGGGCGGCACGGGAATTCTGGTAATCCCCAATTTCCTGCTCTGTCTTATAACAATTATAAGTTGGAGCGGGACCAACATTCCCCAGCTCAGTATAACAAGCGGGTTCGGTCAATATATCCGTATTATTATCTTGATTAAGGCGTGATATGGTCGCTACCTGGAGAGAGAGAGAGAAGAAAACACTCAGCGTATTCTCTTGCATGATTAGATTGGTTATCTAATATATCTAATCAGGATGTCTCCCACTGTTTTAGTCAAATCTTCCTTCAAACCCTTAAAGGAAAGACTGGCCGGGATTAATTACACGCTACAAGTTCGCTAATCTTTCAGCCAGGCCAGTGTCGGTACTTTGAAGGAGGTCCCCCGTGCTTTCGCACGAACCTAATTAAAGTAAACCTCGTTTTCCCAGGGGCGTAACCCCGTTAACACCTTTCTAGACACCTACTTGATCGGCTAATTGTAATGTGTAAAACTCTCCCAGGAGTAACTCTTACTCGCAGCGGGTATCGGAATCCAACTATCTCATAGAAGGTATGCAATCTCATTGCAAATTTCAACACTTGAAACTCCTAATAATATTTTACCCCTAGCAGCTATATGACCTTAACATGGTCAACAAATCATAAGTGCTAGTCAAGTTCAACCCGTCATTTCCCGATTGAATTAAACCCACCCGCACGACCCTTAACATGGTCAACAAAGTCGCACGACTACCCTAATCCAATCGCATCATATGCTTATACAGATAAGCACTAATCAGCTACCGCACACTACGCCTTAACATGGTCAACAAACGTAGCACGAATACTAACTAGTACTTATCTGAAATGACGGAGGGCTACGGCAGGTTTTTAAGAAAACCCTTCGCGTAATGAACTTGATATCGTCGTAGAATCGAGTGATTTTTAAATGGAGTGTTTTTTAGGCTTTTCTAGTTTCGCTAAAGAGGTCACTCCCGGTGAAGGGATCGTCGGCTCTTTCCTCATCGAATAAGGTGCAGGATATTTCATAAATACCACTATGCAAAGCAAGAACTATAGAAGCAATCAAAAGACAAACCGAGTTTGTAGCATCTGCTAGTTTCACTAAAGAGGTCACTCCCGGTGAAGGGATCTCGGCTCTTTCCTTATCGAATAAGGTGCTGGATGTTCTACAAGGAACACCGCTATGCAAAACAAGAACTAGAGCTACCAGTTTTTAAACAAGTTTCTACAACATCTTAGGTTTCGTTTAGTTTCATTAATCTCATTAATGAAGTCCCATTTTATTATGCTTCACAAGCATCACTTTTGAAACGAAATCTGCAATATAACATATATCTCATATATTTAATATAAACATTCGTCTCAGGCAGTAATATGATCTCATCACAGAACATTGCAGCAGAAGAACATATATGAAATATTGGATATATTAGGACGTCCGTGTTTCAATACGAGCCTGTATAAAACACGGATTCCACGGTCTCGATGAATAGCCAAACCCACATTCCTAGACCCCTACGAGAGCGGCAAGCAACACTGCCAATTCTAGGGTTAGGAGACCCGGTCTCGACTCCTCGAGATGGTCTCCTACTGGACCCTAGAACCCGGTTACTTGTGCTCCCAGCCTTGGGTCTACCTAATGCGGAAAAGTAAATAATATACAACGGTGACATCATCCTCAGCTCGGAAGTGCCCTAATAAAAGAATATTACATACAAATGAATTTTACAAGAATGAAAAAGAAAAACTCTCATCTCACATAAAACCCTCGGCTATTCAGAACGCGACGATCCAATATAACATATCACAGCAACATATAATATCTCATATCATCAACGTAAGCAAGTATGCGTATCCCGATTGTCGTTGATGTATAGCAACGAAGCCGGCGATACACCACATACTACGCTTATGGTCACAAAAAAGAAAGTGTAAAACTACAACAGTTGGAATCCGCAACCTCTTTAGACATCGCATGCCTAACCAAATGAATTCCTTAGACATCGCATGCCTAACAATTATAAACCCCGCATTTTAGTCTCATTATCGAAAACTCTTTTCAATATCAAGTCGGGCAATTCAACAAGATTCCCGAAATCCTGATCGAATGCTCGTCGCAAACATTAGTAGACGGCCGCACCCCCGGATGCCGTCGACGAAGTGCACTAAGGCGGAACACTGCTGCCGCGAGCACCCGAACGGATGCTTTTGGCAACGGGGTTCTCCTACAGTCACTTATTCCGGGCTATGGGGCGTGGCTGTCTGTTAAGTTTATCCGGCGAGTATCCGCGTACACTACGTGATTGCGACAGACTTTTGATCACATCAAAATTCCGTGGCAACCGATCAATTTGAGACTGAACTGCTAGATTTACAACATTCAAATTAGTTATCTCATAACTACCTGTGGATTCCAAATATTGTATCACATTCCAGATAAATAGAAAATGTTAAACTTTCCGATCGAATAATCAAACACCCAAGATTTCCCCAATATATCTCAATACTTGAAATCAGGTTACAAACATCCATCACATGCCACAGTACCAATGGTCCAGCCGTAGAAGGGTCAAGCCAACGCCTCACATGTAGCATGCCGTACTCCCGCAAACCCTAGGAAATTGGGGATTACCAGAATTCCCGTGCCGCCCAAACGAAGAAAGTGCATACCGATGCATCATCTTCGGGTGTGTTCATTTAAGAGAACTGTTTCTCAAATGTCCTTTACGTCCTGGGTATATGATACCAGATCAGGATCCCAGATATGTAATATATTACATAGGTTACAGAAAGGTAAAGAACTGAGAACGGGTGATAAGTTTCATGAGGCAGAAAACGGTGCAAGTGTTGCAGCCAGGTCTGTTGGTCACTGTCACCCTGTATTACCTGAATACATTGATTCTGAACAAATGTTATTAGATACCGAACCTGATATACAAAATCATATCAGTCTCTTTATTAGTAAAGAAGGATAAAATTTTGTATTGTTGGATAATGTTTTGAACATTTCCTATATCAAGAGTTGATCGGTTCAGGCACGTTATCTAAAAGCATTGACGTTCTGAATCAAACTACAGTTCTTAGTATACAGAACACACAAAAGAGGAAGAGTTCAGAAATGAACGAATCCTTCTTGAGGTATTGTAGACTAGGTCATGTCAATGCGACCCGACTAGCTGAAGTTACATATAGATGCATATTTAAATTAGTTTGAATTTACATCTTGTGAAACTTGCCAGTCATGTCACAGAGATAAGATGACCATAGCTCTATTTATTGGAAACTGAGAAAGAGTTAGTAAACTCTTGGGATTGATACATAGTGATGTATGTAAGGTCCCCTGTCTACACATGCCAAGACCAGTTCTTTGTACTTCATTACATTCTCTGATAATCTCTCAAGATTCAGACATATGTTCTTGTTGAAACACAAGTCTGAACCTTTTGAGATATTCATAGAATATAAGTTAGAAGTAGAGAACCAAAGTACGGGTAAAAGTATTATGTCCTTTGATGTGATCAAGGAGGAGAATACTTGAGCACGGAATTCCTGGATTATTCTAAAGGAGAATGAGATTCTCTCTCAGCATTACTCCTCCGTATACACCATAACACGATGATATATCGGGGCGGAGCAATAGCACCCTATGTGATATGGTGTGCTCTAAGATGAGTACTACTGAGTTTCCTATTTCCTTTTAGGGAGTTATGCACTTATGAAGTTGCATACCTATTGAATAGTGTTCCAATCAAATCAGATGCCTACCATTTCATATGAGATATGGAAAAGGAAGAGCCCATATCTTAAGTTTGTTAAGATTTGGGGTTGTCCAGCCTATGTCTAAAAGCATAATCCGGACAAGCTCGAGGTAAAGTCAGTTCTGTGGAAGTTTGTTGGATATCCCAAGCATTCGCAAGGGAATATCTTCTACCTAACCAAGGAACAAAAATGTTTTGTTTCTCAGCATGCCACCTTTGTGAAAGGAAATTTCTTGTGAAGAAATTAGTGGACATGAGGTAGAACTGGAAATAGTTCCAGCTATACAAACTGCAGCTGATGATTTGGTAGAACCAAAGGATTCAATAGCAACCAACGAACCTCAGCCTCTCCGCCGATCTAGTAGGTTTCCTCACCCACCTGAGAGATACTCCGGTTTCTCTATGACAGTGGGAGCGAGGATTGCATCATGGGATGATGACCTAACTAGTTTCGAGCTGGCCATCAGGAGTGTGACTCTGTAAGAATGGCTGGATGCTTAGCGATCTGAGATGGAATCCTTATACACCAACAAAGTATGGACTTTGGTTGCTTTATCTGAAGGGTTAAATCCCCATCAGGAGCAAGTATATCTTGAGAAGATTACTTGGTGTACATGGAAAAGTTAAGACTTTCAAAGCTAGACTCGTTAAAGGTTTGCATCATAGACCAGTTGTAGCTAATGATGAAACCTTTTCTAGGGCCTATGCTTAAGTCCATCCAGATCCTACTTGCCACGGCTACATACTATAACTACGATATCTGGCGGTTGGGTGTCATGACTGCTTTTCTAAATAATGATTTAGAAGACAGAGTCTATAAGTACACAGTCAGAGGGCTTCGTAGACAGTAGGAGCAGCGGAAACGTGTGCAAGATGTTTTATGTGATAAAGCAGGCATCGCGGAGTTAGAACATCTGTTTTGATGAGTTAGTCAAAGAGTTTGACATCATCAAAATAGTAGATAAACCTTGTATATACAAAAAGGTAGTAGGGAGTATAGTGGTGATCCTCGTAGAGTACGTGGATGACATACTCTTGATAGGGAAGGAGTTTCCTATGCTACGCTCGGTCAATCTCCGCTTAGCACAAGAATTCTCTATATAGGATCAAAGTGATACCTACTAAATCCTGGGTTTTTGATCTATGAGATAGATCTAATTGGATATTAGGATACTCACTAGTTGTAGTGAGATGGTATCAATTGATCCTGGGGATAATCACTGGAAAGGTTTCAGGGTGATAAGGACGACTGAATGTCAGTCGCAGGCATTGTCTTTACCCTAGTAAAGGGACGGTATGTTGGAAGAGTTCCAAGTTAGATACCGTGGCATACTAGACGATAAAGGCAGGATACATCGCTACCAAAGATGCTACCAAAAAGGTAGTCTGGGTGTATATTAGTTCATGAGATGAACTTCGTTCCTCCCATTGTGTGACAATGGAGTTGTGGCTTATGCCTAGGAACGCCCGTCCCATCAGTGATCCAGACATATTCTTAGGCAGTATCACCTGATCGTGGAGATGGTTGATCTTCAGGGAAATGAGGTTAGGAGAGTAGACTCAGAAGACAACACGGCGGATCCACTCACAAAGGCATTTAACCAGAGAGAGACTTTTATGGGATGGTTGTGTATGAGATACTACAACCACTGCTATCAGATGGCCCTAGTGCAAGTGGGAGATTGTTAGTTATATGTATGCTCTAGAGGCCATTACTATACATAGGATGTATATTGTAGTGGATGCTTGGACATATATAGGGATGACTTTCTTGCTCGATATGATAGTATGCTATCTGGTTACTCTTTACCTTAACGTGTACACTGATTGTCTCTCTGTTACATGTTGGTAAAGCCCTTAGGATGTGTACTTGACTACCTGGACTATGATGCGGATCATACTAGTGGGGACATGGTAGTCCATAAGTACATCCTTCAAAGTCCCTAGTCGTGGGTGTATCGAGACGGGGTATCGATATACCAGAGTAGACTAGCGTGTAGCTTCTCGACCCATATAGATGGGCGATGGATGATCCCATATCCATTGGTGTTTGACATCAGAGATGATATACGGGTGCTCAGTGGAGACTGGGTACACTGGACGGACTCGCCGAGAACTCCCAGATGGTATTATACCTTACGTCAGATGGCAGTTCTCTGGTGACACTGGTGCAGGTTAGTCTGTAGACCCGAGATCGTCATAGAGTCATGTGTGATTCCCACCGTGCTTTGATTTCCACCTTACCACGTCCAAGAGGACGTGCAAAACGGTGGTTTTTGGGTACAGTCCCGAGTCACATGGAGGCAATGAGCGATAGGAGGGGTTTCGTCTCTCCCGGTATAGGGAGTTGATGTTGCGCAGTGCTCGATTGGCTATAACTGGAAGTCCTTGGCCAAGGCTGTTTTAGGGATTTACTGGTAAGTGTTACTAGTAGTTTCTTGACCAGTTATGAGCCTCATATCGACACGACTTATCGAGTTATTGGGGTCTGACGTTGACCACCCCTAGGCGAGATATGCGACATAGCAGACGAACAGACCGGACTGTACGGTAGTTCTACTCGTTGGATTCTGTCACGACCCGAAAGTACGGAACATGACCGGCACTTAAACTACGAACGTCTCGAGGCGTACGTAATCTAAGTAAACCGAAAAACCAGAAATCCAAACCAAGAAAAGATGTAGAGTGCAGGAAAAACCAACTTAAAGCAAGTAATTTCAATAGCATAAGCCGAGTTATGCGGTTTTAAAAACATCAAGTATTTCCTGAAAATTTCGGCAGAGTCTCCTTTGTAAAACTGGCCCCCAAAAGGGATACAACATGAATAGTATACGAAATCAATAAAAAGGCATCCCCAAGTGGGAGCTAGCTTTTCATCAATCGACGGTCACAACCACACAAGCAATATAATATACAACGCCAAGGGCGAGGATCAAAACTCAAAAGGAAACTCAAAACAGCAAAAAATCCATAGAAATACAACGCGCGACTCTAAGGTTGAAAGAATAACATCACTGGTTACTATCTCAAAAATAAATACATGTTTGGTTGATGGAACTTCTAGATACAACTGAATAATAATATACAAGATATATAATAGGGGTACGATACAAGTAAACCCACCTACTAGCAAGTCACTCGGAAATGGGAAGCAGTGCCAGCAAAGCCGTAATGAAACCTGTACGGCAAAACCTGCAAGAAACTGGGGCACAACGGGGGTGAGTTGCCAACTCGTGAATAGAAAAACATCAACGAATAGAAATCGCATGTGTGACGCAATTCTAGGTCATACGATCAATATATATAATCCTCAAATATATGACCAGTAGTCTATAACAATGACTAGGGTAAATATCTAACCCGAGTATAATCTCATGTGCCCGTGTCAGTGCCTCAGGTAGCAATATATCATATGAATGAGGTATGAATGCATTAAAACAGAATACATGTATATGAAGAAACTGTTTTCATAATTTAGTGAGATTTCTTTTGTATTTTTAAAATGAGGTATCATAATGAAATCAGCATAAAACAGTGCTTACCATCGGCACAAAACATAACCCAATATCTCGATATCTCTGTATCACGGTCTCTGTACCTCAATATCTCGAAATCTCAATGTCTCAATTACAATATCTAGGGCGCCGTCAGTCCAGACCGGCCCCTACCATCCATCTCAAGACCACGACGGTATCCTCCGAATATCCGACGCGTCGGGTAATATCACCGGTAGGTAGTCTCCCCCTGCCAGGCTCATCGTCATCATCATGAGCTTCTTGCCCCGGGGTACCTTACCGGGTCCACCATGTACCCGAAACGGTTCATCCAACTCCTCGAATCGGGTCTCAAAATCCATCAGCAAACTCATGGTTGACGACTCATACATCATGGGAAAAACCGCGCTTTTTATTTAAAAAGAGAAAGAAGAAGTTCGTATATGTTTTGCGGTTTTCCCCAAATCCAGAAAATCTCATGGAAATCCGAATCCAAAACCTCAATAGCACGTAAAAGTGAATATATGCATGAGAATCCATGAATGCGGCATAACAATGAATAACAGTATGCATGAAGTAGCAGGTAATAACTACAATGTCTAAACTAACATATAAGGCAAGTACACTAATATCATGTCTAAACTATTAGCTAACAGGCTATGTCAAGCAATAATATTTTCTAAGGTGTACGTGACATGGCAATTACCGATGAAGATGTGTGTGAGCCGGTAAGTAAGTGTACGTGGTACATACGCATCATCGGTAATGGTGCCGGTGTCCTAACCACAAGATATCAACAGTAGAATATGAAGCATAATATAAGCATGTGATGCGGAGCGAACAACAATAATGAGCGGGAGCTGAATACTAGACGCAACGATAACTAATCTGCATTAATCTAATATAAGTCCGACAAATGGTGCCTTTTGAAATAACACGAATCATGGGGTTTTGAAAATAGGGGCTACGGTGTTTTTATGAAAAGATACGTCTTTTGAAATATCCGTAGGATCCCTTGGGCTGTCTTTTAAAATACCCACGATTCGTTAGTTTTTGAAATAGGTAAGAATCGAATCTAATCTAACAACTAAACTAAACTAAAGGGCTAAGCTAACAAGCTGGACTACAGGTAAGGAAACCGCCTAACATCTGAGTCGATCCATATACATACCTGTATATATATTAGTCGGTGATCCCGCCTCAATAATATCATATCCGATACCATATCTATAAGCAGGCATCCCAAGTCAAGAGTGCGGATAAATCATCAAAATATAGCTCGTACGTAAATCCGTCGTACGGCATCCCCAAATCTGGGTACGGGTTAATATCACATTCATCATACTATTCACCTGGTATCCACTTTATCAAATATCATGATTGGGGTACTGATCTACGTCTAGTACAATACTGATACCGCCTAAGTATACATGCACGTGTGTGAAACACTACGTCAAGAGCCGTTACAACGTCATGTCATATCTCAAATACGAACCCTGCTATATCACCGATCTCACGGCCTCAAATCAAATCTCATTGACTCATCTTAAATCCCAAGTACTATCCTTATTATCCATGCATGTGTATATGAATGTACATATGCATAGTCCCATACCCACACATATATACATATATACACATCCCAATCGGCGCACAAAAAAGTAATGTATGCAAGTCTGTGTGTGCGTATCTGGGTATAACAACTACTCTAGGGTTTCGCAACTAACCTAAAGCTAATCCATGAACACATAATCATAACATGAATAAACATTCTCGTATCATAAAACACCTATATAAATATATATATATGAGCTACACTACGGACTGCGGGGGTGCTATACGCCATCCACCCGACTTCTCCCCGTAGATATAAATCTACTCACCTGGTCCTCACTAGCCGGTGCCGACGTCGCCACGCGCTTGCTTGTCGTCTCGAAGTCCACTTGGGGTACCTACATATCATAACGCACCATGTCGTATTAAAATCCGACTCATGACCCAAAAACGACACGTGAATCCCACATAGGTCAAAACCTATTGTTGCTTTCACAAATCAACCCAAAAACCATCGACGCCGGCATACAAACGCCAAACCATCGAGAAAAACTTAAACGTATCAATCGTGGTTTCACAACACCTTAATTATATATATAAAATAGGGTTAAAATCACCAAAACTTCAAATTCGCTTTAAAGCTATTTTTCCGAAAACCTAATAAGCAAAATTAACCGCTTTAATACAACCTCTTGATGTTTAAACGAATCTAGCGGCCACAATATTCACTAAATATCATAACAAAGTCATATAAACCATTCCTATAATTTATTCTCATCAATTTCCATAAATTCCAAAATTCTAGTTTAGAATTATACCCAAATAAATTTGAAGATCCCACAAGCAAACTTAGCCTCCCAAATTGAAATCTAAATCCCTAGATCCATGCTATGGTAGCCAAGGGAAAATGGGTAGGAGGTGGATTTTGATTTGGATTTTTGCTTGATTTTTTGTGGATTTTTCAAGCATTTTGGTTGATTTTGGAGATGAAATGAAGTGGAAACTTGGTGGGGAAAATGAGGGGGGGCTGCTGATCATTTTGGCCAGAGGATGGGGGTGGGGAGAGGTGAGAGATTTGGGTAAAAATTCCATGGTCAAAGCCCCTCCCAATTACCATAATACCCCCACCTACATAAATATATAATAAAACCTTGATTTTAACCATTCTTTTCACATGAAAGATGACAAAAAGGAGGGGGAGGGAGTGGGATGTTGTCATGTGGTGGTGGGGCTGGCCATGTGAGTGGGTGAGGATGTGTGTGAGGTTGCAAAGAAAATTCCATGCAAAAAGAACCCCTCAAGTTACCAAATTGCAAGTTTTCGCTAATTTCACAAAAAAAGCATTTTTCTTCGATATTTTCTAAACCGTTTTGGCAAACGATTTCATTTCAAAAACCACGTGATAAAATTTTATTTAATGTTTTATGATGCACAAAATTTGTTTCAACTCATTCCAATTTGTAATTTTCCCTAATTAAATGTATTAGTGACGGCTTAAAATAATATTAAAAATAATTTTTTTCGGAAAATTTGAAATTTCGCCAGTGGTTCAATAAACATCAAATACTAGTAATTACATAGTTAGAATATGTATATTTAATTTTATAATAAAGATATTTGTATTTTGACTTTTTACAGAAAACCCCCTTATTTTACCGATTTTCCGAAATTTCACCGAAACGATTTTCAAAACGTTACAATCTTCCCCCCTTAAAGAAATTCGATCCCCGAATTTAAATTCAAACTCCCCCCAAATACAAAAACATCTAAGCAAAATCATCAAGTCGTCGGGGCTCCGAAACCACAAGTACATAATACGCATCATAGCGCAATGCATGCGCATGAGCAATGAGCATATAACTCAAATCAAAACTCCGTCAAGCATCCCTCAATCATCGGAGTCATGGTAAAGACACAAATGTCAAATCCAATACAAAACCAATATGATATAACTCGAAACTATACACGTAAATATCAAATCTATATATGTAAATAACTGAAGGAAATGAATGCCAAATATATTCAGGTACTGTCCTCTGACTAGTCCTGCCCAGTACGAAGACACATAGAAAATATCATAAAACGTATTGCTCCATAGAATCAATCCAAAAGTGCGTATGAAAACCCTGTGCGTCCGGTGCGCAAGGAAATCAAAATCCATACATGTGCCAAGCAGGTGCACAAAACAACATCAAGGTGCAACGGTTGTGCACACAACATCGGTCATAGGCAACGTACGTGCCTAACAGCAAAATCAGGTGCATCTGACATGCACGAAAAATCTCGATTTAGTGCATCTGGTGTGCACCAAAATCGCATCTCAAGACATGCACTCAACATGCTCGAAAATCCAAATCAGGTGCATCCATCGTGCACGAAATCATGAAATCCAGCATCAAGCGCCGAACATGCGCAAAATCAAATCAGGTGCACAAGGTGCACAAAACAATTATCGAGTATCACAATCGAAATCGAAGTCCAGTGCATCTAAGTGCACAAAAGGCGTATCACTGCACCGCAAGCATATATAAACTATACAGAGTGCAGGAACCAAATCGTGTGCGTGCATACGCACAAAATCAACTCAAATGTCTAAAACCGTAAAATCACAAACATATGAAACCAAAGCACGAAAACGATATCAAGTGCAACACTGTGCAAAGATCGTAAATGCTCAATCATCAAAATCAAATCATGCGAATAAATCACCCAAAACATCGAAATCAATAATGGCGGAATAGTACCGCTCAAGCGCATCCTCTAAGAATCTCGGGCCAATTGTCGCGGTCACTAGTGGGACGTCTCGTCGATGATCATGAACTCTGGCCTGCTAGTGTGCGTAACAATGACCACTCCTGGGTCAAGGTCTTCACTATGAATTACCAATCTCTCGGTCCATCGGCTCATCGGCCCTGTCAGATGTGCTAACGGGGATGATTCCGTTCTGGCACTTCTCTGGTCATCTCTCGGTCAATCATCGCGACCACTCGTAAGACAGCATATCACTGGCGTCGGCCTCTGGCTCTCTGAATGTATGTGACACATCTGATCCTGGGTGCAAGTATCATTGCAGCAGTATCCTGGAAGGAATCCTGCTCACGGCCTCTTCCATGTCTCGTCTCTGCCAACTGTCCAGAATTCATCGTCCTTTCCTATATCTGCATCTTGCTCTGGAATGACTGCATACTCATCGCCACTCTTTCTGGAAGGTAAATCCAAGTACCATGCATCGGCATGCGCATCGCATCTCTAATGTCGGCGGAGTGGAACGTCATCTCATCTAGATCTGGTACGAACCTCTTACTTCACTTTTCTCTAATGTCGTCTGCTTTGGACTCGTCTCATCGCGGCTGCATGGACTGAGCTCCAACGGCTATCCTCATATCGGGAGTCTCCCAAGAAATGCATCTCACCACCTAGCATCCGAATTATGTCGAGCCATCCGATCGAGTCGTCAAAACCTCATAATCCCCCAAGAGCTCAACATCTTGGGCACAGTTTAATAGTATCGAGTACATACCACAGCATCGGTGGTCCAGCCGTAGAAGGGCAAACCCAAGCCTCACTAATGGCGCCGTAGAACTGCCGCAAACCCGAAGGTTCAAAGGCTTTCACACGGTCATTAAGTCGAGTTAGGGTTTCATTCTTCTAGAGGGTCCATAGAATTGCCTGCATGCCCTTCCGAATACTTTAAACTTGGAATAATAGGTTTCTGACATTCGATCGTCTCTGTCGACTCCCAACGTCTCCGCATGAAGTCGTCTCTAGCTGGAATCAATCTATCTGATGACCTCTCATCGGGTAGGCGAACGAACCACATGTCCTAGTCATTCATCCTCGGGTGACTAGCGACCTTCTATCATCTCTTAGTACAACCTGAACTGCAATAGCTCCAACATATGGGGCGATATCTCGTCGCTCGCAGCAACAACTGGCTCACTCGTCTGCATGCTGAACAGTGCCTCAATCATCATGAGTAAGCAATACACCAACGGTCATCAAAATCTGGCTGGCCTCTATCATTGGCTCAATCCTCTTGTGTCGATCAGCACATCCGAGTAACCTCATAAAGGTGATCCGCCAAACGCTCGTGGCGCGGAAACACAGTAAAAAGACACATCTCCGCAATCGTATGTCGCCGGAATTTCGCCCTGGTCAGTCCTCGTTCGTGACGAGATCGTGCTGACCGCAACTCTAGCTGTAGCTCTCCCTGCCCGTAATCGTGGCAGCAAAACCATAACTGGTGCTGATGAGGCTAGATCGGAATGAATATAATACTAAGCAAAGAAATGTACATCCTAAGGCTTCTTAAGTGGAGTAGCGTATCGTAAATATGCCGTGGAACATACATACGGTACGTCACTCTACTTTAGTCACCTATTCCATCAACCAAGGGTCATCCTACGCTCCGAAGGTAAAACCTAACGCTCTGATACCAACTTTGTCATGACCCGAAAGTACGGAACATGACCGTCACTTAAACTACGAACGTCTCGAGGTGTACGTAATCTAAGTAAACCGAAAACCCAGAAATCCAAACCAAGAAAAGATGTAGAGTGCAGGAAAACCCAACTTAAAGCAAGTAGTTTCAATAGCATAAGCCGAGTTATGCGGTTTTAAAAACATCAAGTATTTCCTGAAAATTTCGGCAGAGTCTCCTTTGTAAAACTGGCCCCCAAACGGGATACAACATGAATAGTATACGAAATCAATAAAAAGGCATCCCCAAGCGGGAGCTAGCTCTTCGTCAATCGACGGTCACAACCACACAAGCTATATAATATACAACGCCAAGGGCGAGGATCAAAACTCAAAAGGAAACTCAAAACAGCAAGAAATCCATAGAAATACAACGCGCGACTCTAAGGTCGAAAGAATAACATCACTGGTCTCTATCTCAAAAATAAATACATGTTTGGTTGATGGAACTTCTAGATACAACTGAATAATAATATACAAGATATATAATGGGGGTACGATACAAGTAAACCCACCTACTAGCAAGTCACCCGGAAATGGGAAGCAGTGCCAGCAAAGCTGTAATGAAACCTGTACGGCAAAACCTGCAAGAAACTGGGACACAACGGGGGTGAGTTGCCAACTCGTGAATAGAAAAACATCAACGAATAGAAATCGCATGTGTGACGCAATTCTAGGTCATACGATCAATATATATAATCCTCAAATATATGACCAGCAGTCTATAACAATGACTATGGTAAATATCTAACCCGAGTATAATCTCATGTGCCCGTGTCAGTGCCTCAGGTAGCAATATATCATATGAATGAGGTATGATTGCATTAAAACAGAATACATGTATATGAAGAAACTGTTTTCATAATTTAGTGAGATTTCCTTTGTATTTTTAAAATGAGGTATCATAATGAAATCAGCATAAAACAGTGCCTAGTATCGGCACAAAACATAATCCCAATATCTCGATATCTCTGTATCACGGTCTCTGTACCTCAATATCTCGAAATCTCAATGTCTCAATCACAATATCTAGGGCGCCGTCAGTCCAGACCGGCCCCTACCATCTATCTCAAGACCATGACGGTATCCTCCGAATATCCGACGCGTCGGGTAATATCACCGGTAGGTAGTCTCCCCCTGCCAGGCTCATCGTCATCACCACGAGCTTCTTACCCCGGGGTACCTTACCGGGTCCACCATGTACCCGAAACGGTTCATCCAACTCCTCGAATCGGGTCTCAAAATCCATCAGCAAACTCATGGTGGACGACTCATACATCATGGGAAAAACCGCGCTTTTTATTTAAAAAGAGAAAGAAGAAGTTTGTATATGTTTTGCGGTTTTCCCCAAATCCAGAAAATCTCATGGAAATCCGAATCCAAAACCTCAATAGCACGTAAAAGTGAATATATGCATGAGAATCCATGAATGCGGCATAACAATGAATAACAGTATGCATGAAGTAGCAGGTAATAACTACAATGTCTAAACTAACATATAAGGCAAGTAAACTAATATCATGTGTAAACTATTAGCTAACAGGCTATGTCAAGCAATAATATTTTCTAAGGTGTACGTGACATGGCAATTACCGATGAAGATGTGTGTGAGCCGGTAAGTAAGTGTACGTGGTACATACGCATCATCGGTAATGGTGCCGGTGTCCTAACCACAAGATATCAACAGTAGAATATGAAGCATAATATAAGCATGTGATGCGGAGCGAACAACAATAATGAGCGGGAGCTGAATACTAGGAGCAACGATAACTAATCTGCATTAATCTAATATAAGTCCTACAAATGGTGCCTTTTGAAATAACACGAATCATGGGGTTTTGAAAATAGGGGTTACGGTGTTTTTATGAAAAGATACGTCTTTTGAAATATCCGTAGGATCCCTTGGGCTGTCTTTTAAAATACCCATGATTCGTTAGTTTTTGAAATAGGTAAGAATCGAATCTAATCTAACAACTAAACTAAATTAAAGGGCTAAGCTAACAAGCTGGACTACAGGTAAGGAAACCGCCTAATATCTGAGTCGATCCATATACATACCTGTATATATATTAGTCGGTGATCCCGCCTCAATAATATCATATCCGATACCATATCTATAAGCAGGCATCCCAAGTCAAGAGTGCGGATAAATCATCAAAATATAGCTCGTACGTAAATCCGTCGAACGGCATCCCCAAATCTGGGTACGGGTTAATATCACATTCATCATACTATTCACCTGGTATCCTCTTTATCAAATATCATGATCGGGATACTGATCTACGTCTAGTACAATACTGATACCGCCTAAGTATGCATGCACGTGTGTGAAACACTACGTCAAGAGCCGTTACAACGTCATGTCGTATCTTAAATACGAATCCTGCTATATCACCGATCTCACGGCCTCAAATCAAATCTCATCGACTCATCTTAAATCCCAAGTACTATCCTTATTATCCATGCATGTGTATATGAATGTACATATGCATAGTCCCATACCCACGCATATATACATATATACACATCCAAATCGGCGCACAAGAAAGTAATGTATGCAAGTCTGTGTGTGCGTATGTGGGTATAACAACTACTCTAGGGTTTCGCAACTAACCTAAAGCTAATCTATGAACACATAATCATAACATGAATAAACATTCTCGTATCTTAAAACTCCTATATAAACATATATATATGAGTTACACTACGGACTGCGGGGGTGCTATACGCCATCCACCCGACTTCTCCCCGTAGATATAAATCTACTCACCTGGTCCTCGCTAGCCGGTGCCGACGTCGCCACGCGCTTGCTTGTCGTCTCGAAGTCCACATGGGGTACCTACACATCATAACGTACCGTGTCGTATTAAAATCCGACTCATGACCCAAAAACGACATGTGAATCCCACATAGGTCAAAACCTATGGTTGCTTTCACAAATCAACCCAAAAACCATCGACGTCGGCGTACAAATGCCAAACCATCGAGAAAAACTCAAACGTATCAATCGTGGTTTCACAACACCTTAATTATATATATATAATAGGGTTAAAATCACCAAAACTTCAAATTCGCTTTAAAACTATTTTTCCGAAAACCAAATAAGCAAAATTAACCGCTTTAATACAACCTCTTGATGTTTAAACGAATCTAGCGGCCACAATATTCACTAAATATCATAACAAAGTCATATAAACCATTCCTATAATTTATTCTCATCAATTTCCATAAATTCCAAAATTCTAGTTTACAATATACCCAAATTTAACAATTTTATAGCAAAAATGCACAAACAACAATTTAGCTTGGATTTTCATGAACTAAAGTATTAAACTATATTTTATAATGTTAATGAAGTCATGAAAAACCTAATCACATTTTTAAACCTAATATTTAAACAATTTTTTAAAACCTAGTTAGCAATTTAGCAAAATTAACACCATTTTAATTTAACAAGTTAGCAAGTAGCAACCAACTTAGATTTTGCATACAATTACATGTTAATCTCCCCATTAAAATCATAAACTAATGATAAAAACCCTAATTAAATTCAAACCCTAGTCTTGAATTTCCTAAAGTTGCAATAAAACCCAATTAAACATCAAATTTGTTAACATAGAAGCAATTAAACAACAATATATGAATAAGGTTAGAATTATACCCAAATAAATTTGAAGATCCCACAAGCACACTTAGCCTCCCAAATTGAAATATAAATCCCTAGATCCATGCTATGGTAGCCAAGGGAAAATGGGTAGGAGGTGGCTTTTGATTTGGATTTTTGCTTGATTTTTTGTGGATTTTTCAAGCATTTTGGTTGATTTTGGAGATGAAATGAAGTGGAAACTTGGTGGGGAAAATGAGGGGGGGCTGCCGATCATTTTGGCTAGAGGATGGGGGTGGGGAGAGGTGAGAGATTTGGGTAAAAATTCCATGGTCAAAGCCCCTCCCAATTACCATAATACCCCCACCTACATAAATATATAATAAAACCTTGATTTTAACCATTCTTTTCACATGAAAGATGACAAAAAGGAGGGGGAGGGAGTGGGCTGCTGTCATGTGGTGGTGGGGCCGGCCATGTGAGTGGGTGAGGATGTGTGTGAGGTTGTAAAGAAAATTCCATGCAAAAAGAACCCCTCAAGTTACCAAATTGCAAGTTTTCGCTAATTTCACCAAAAAAAAGCATTTTTCTTCGATATTTTCTAAACCGTTTTGGAAAACGATTTCATTTCAAAAACCACATGATAAAATTTTATTTAATGTTTTATGATGCACAAAATTTGTTTCAACTCATTCCAATTTGTAATTTTCCCTAATTAAATGTATTAGTGACGGCTTAAAATAATATTAAAAATAATTTTTTTTCAGAAAATTTGAAATTTCGCCAGTGGTTCAATAAACATCAAATACTAGTAATTACATAGCTAGAATATGTATATTTGATTTTATAATAAAGATATTTGTATTTTGACTTTTTACAGAAAACCCCCTTATTTTACCGATTTTCCGAAATTTCACCGAATCGATTTTCAAAACATTACAGATTCATAGAAGTGTGAGCGGGCTTGCTCGTTGTTCTTCTGATCGTTCAATACCCGGGTGGTCGTTACGTTTAGCAGACCGCTTGCGGCTTGTGGGTGTTTGATATGATCATCACCTGCTGCCGGCGTATTGACGAGTCTTTAGAGTCCTACACAGGGGTTTCCTGGCTCAAGCGAAATGAAATAGGAGCGCATATGAGATATGTGGGACCGAGAATAATACCAGTTAGTGATACTGTATTCTATTCTCGCGATTTGTATCATCGGCCGGTTATATGTGATATAGCCGGGTTACCGAATCAAGTGTTGATTCGATACATTGATACACTTGATATTAGTCGGTTATATGCGATATGACCGGATCGTTAAATCAAGTGTTGATTTAATGATTTAATGTATAATTATATATTTGATATATTACTTTACATTAACTAGTATTGGTTCATTTAAGATTGATTTTCTCACTTGAATGTGCACATTGTATATATGTGATATATGCAAGTGTACATGTTTGTATCATGCTTGATGATACAAACAAGTTGTGTGTATGAGACTTGAACCAAATCAAGGTTAGATTAGGGTTTACTATTTTCCTAAGCATATAACAAAAGAGTGTGACTTTGGTCAAAGTTATCAAGCTTCATGAAACTTGATAAACATTGACAAAGTCAACTCTCTTTGTCATTTGCTTAAGATATTAGCTAACCCAACCTTAACCTTATGCTATGGTTAATTCTCTACATGAGTTAAGCATGAGGGCGATTCTTTTAACCATGGTGCCATGATTAAAAGAATAAGTATTCATATTATTCTTTTAATTCATATGATTCTTTCTTCTTCTTCATCTTCATCAAGCTCACAAAAGCTTGAGAGCTCCAATGGTGCCATGAGAAAAAGAGTGAGAAATCCAATTCTAAAGTGAACCCACTTCCTATTTCTTCATCCTCTACCACTTGCCATGTAGTATAGGGTGTTCTCTTCACAAAGTTTTTGACCAAGTGAAGGAATAGCTTGAGTTTGAGTCTCCCCGACGTAGATCATCTTCGGCCTCGAAGTCAACGACCTAGCCCGCTCATTTCTCCGACGAAACCATTGCTAGAGTCCAGGATCCCGATGATCGCAGCGGAAGGACATCAACACGCAGCTAAAGAAGTGGTGGACCGGATCTACAAAGGTTGTAATCCCTTTCACTTATTAGCAAAGTTGTTTGCTTGCCTGTAGTTCCGCCTTTACTTCTAGTTAACGATCTATATTAGGGTTTCTCGGCACCGGAAAATTTTTGTTTGGCATGGTTGATGCCTTGTGGAACCTCTTGAGTGTGCCTAGGAACCCTACATTGACAAGGTCAACAAACGCAGCACGAATACTATGAAGTACTTATCTGAAATGACGGAAGGCTACGACGGGTTTTTATGAAAACTCTATGCGTAATGAACTTGATATCGTTGTAGAATCGAGTGATTTTTAATTGGAATGTTTCTGAGGCTTTTCTGGTTTTGCTAAAGGTGTCACTCCCGGTGATGGGATCGTCGGCCCTTTCCTCATCGAATAAGGTGCAGGATATTTCATAAATACCACTATGCAAAGCAAGAACTATAGAAGCAATCAAAAGACAAACCGAGTTTGTAGCATCTGCTAGTTTCACTAAAGAGGTCACTCCTGATGAAGGGATCTCGGCTCTTTCCTTAACGAATAAGGTGCTGAATGTTCTATAAGGAACACCGCTATGCAAAGCAAGAACTAGAGCTACCAGTTTTTAAACAAGTTTGTAAAACATCTTTAGGTTTCTTTTATTTCATTAATCTCATTAATGAAGTCCCATTTTATTATTCTTCACAAGCATCACATTTGAAACGAAATCTGCAATATAACATATATCTCATATATATAATATAAACATTCATCTCAGGCAGTAATATGATCTCATCACAGAACATTGCAGCAGAAGAATATATATGAAATATTGGATATACTAGGACGTCCGTGTTTTAATACGAGACTGTATAAAACACGGATTCCACGGTCGCGATGAATAGCCAAACCCACATCCCTAGACCCCAACGAGAGTGGCAAGCAACACTACCAATTCTAGGGTTAGGAGACCCGGTCTCGACTCCTCGAGATGGTCTCCCACTGGACCCTAGAACCCGGTTACTTGTGCTCCACGCATTGGGTCTACCTAATCCGGAAAAGTAATAATATACAATGGTGACATCATCCTCAGCCCGGAAGTGCCCCAATAAAAGAATATTACATACAAATGAATTTTACATGAATGAAAAAGAAAAACTGTCATCTCACATAAAATCCCCGGCTATTCAGAACGCGACGATCCAATATAACATATCATAGCAACACATAATATCTCATATCATCAACGTAAGCAAGTATGCGTATCCTGATTGTCGTTGATGTATAGCAACGAAGAACACCACATACTACGCTTACGGTCACAGAAAAGAAAGTGTAAAACTACAACAGTTAGAATCCGCAACCTTTTTAGACATCGCATCCTAACTAAATGAATTCCTTAGACATCGCATGCCTAACAATTATAAACCCCGCATTTTAGTCTCATTATCGAAAACTCTTTTCAATATCAAGTCGGGCAATTCAACAAGATTCCCGACATCCTGATCGAATGCTCGTCGCAAACTTTAGTAGAAGGCCGCACCCCCGATGTCGTCGACGAAGTGCACTCAGGCGGAACACCGCTGCCGCGAGCATCCGAACGGATTCTTTTGGCGACGGGGTTCTCCTACAGTCACTTGGTCGAGGCTATGGGGCGTGGCTATCTATTAAGTTTACCCGGCGAGTATCCGCGTACGCTACGTGATTGCGACGAACTTTTGATCACGTCAAAATCCCGTGGCAACCGATCATCTGAGACTAAACTGCTATGTTTATAATATTCAAATTAGTTATCTCATAACTACCTGTGGATTCCAAATATTGTATCACATTCCAGATAAATAGACAATGTTAAACTTTCCGATCGAATAATCAAACACCTAAGATTTCCCCAATATATCTCAACACTTGAAATCAGTTTAAAAACATCCATCACATGCCACAGTACCGATGGTCCAGCCGTAGAAGGGTCAAGCCAACGCCTCACATGTGGCACGCCGTACTGTCCCAAACCCTAAGGTTTAGAGGCAGTTCAAGACGTCACATAATCGAGTTAAGGTTTGTTGTCTTCTAGAGGGTCCACCGCGTTACTTGCATGACGTTACGAAAGTTTCAAACACGTGGAAAAATCCAACTTTTGAAAATTTTCCGACAGGGGAAAAAGTGAGTTATTGATATCCGTTCGAACTTTTTAACAGTTTCTAAAAATATCCGGAACAAACTAAAAAAAGTTAAATTATCCGATCGAATCAACGAGTCCCCAATATAACCATAGAAAACTCAACACTTGAGTGGAATTAAAAAATTCCCAGAAAAAAATAACAAGAAAGGACCTAAGAATAAATATATGAAGTTCCAGGGACTAATTCACAATTTTGGCCGCGGAACCGCCGCCAAACCCTTGGTTTCGTCGCGGTTCCACGGTCAAATCAGAGAATTAAAAGTCCGTACTTCACAGTAATTCTTAGTTTTTCCTGCTTAATTTTCTGAGCATTTTTAATTCATAAAAAATCACATTTTCAGAAAATGTCCAGAGGAGGGTTCAAATTAGGGTTTCGGGGTTCGATCGGAGTTTAAACTTCATCTAGACATCGTCTAAAGCTCTAGCTTGGCTCTGATACCACTGTAGGGTTGCTAAGCACGCTCACAAGGTTCGACGAGGCATCAACCATGCCCGATTAAAAATTTAGCCGTACCGAACAACCCAAAGCCGGATCTTTAAACTAGAGTTTAGGTGAAAACAAGCATGTTAAACTCTTTAACACTAAGTGAGAGGGATTACAACCTTTGTAGATCCGGTCCTTCACTTCTTAAGCTCTGTGTAGATGTCCCCTTCGCTGCGATCGTGAACTCCGGACTCTAGAGAAGCTCCACAAGAAGAACGAACGTGCTTGCTTCGATGACTTCGAGGCCGAAGATGATCTACGTCGGGGAGACACTAACTCAAGCTATTCCTTCACTAGGTCATGAATTTTGTGAAGAGAACACACTCTACTACATGGCAAGTGGTAGAGGATGAAGAAGTAGGAGGTGGGCTCACTTTAGAATTGATTTTCTCACACTTTTTCTCAAACTCCGTTGAAGCTAGAAAGTTTTTGTTGAATGAAGAAGAAGAAGAAGTCTAATGAATAATTCATCCAAATGAAAACTTATCCAATGAATTATTGCACCATGGTTGAGTTAACCCCTCATGCTTAACTCATGTAGAGAATTAACCAAGGTATGAGGTTAAGGGTTGGGTTAACTAATATCCTAAGGAATGACAAAAGAGTTGACTTTGTCAATGTTTCTTCAAGCTTCATGAAGCTTGATAACTTTGACCAAAGTCTCATCTCTTTTGTTATTTGTTAGGAAATTAGTAAACCCTAATTTAACCTTGATTTGGTTTAAGTCTCATACACCCAACTTGTATGTATCATCAAGCATGATACAAATATGTACACTTGCATATATCACATATAAACAATGTGCACAATCTAGTGAGAAAATAAATCATAAGTGAGCTAATACTAGTTAATGTAATGTAATATATCAAATATATAATTATACATTAAATTATTAAATCAAGTCTTGATTTAATAACCCGGCTATAACCGACTAATATCATGTGTAACAACTTATCGAATCAACATTTGATCCGATAACCCGGCTATATCGCATACAACCGATCAATGTCACGAATCGCGAGAATAGAATACGGTATCTCATATCGTATTAATCTCAGTCCTGCACATATCACATATGTGTTCCTACTCCGTTTCGCTTATGCCAGGAAACCCCTGTGTAGGACTCTAAAGACTCGTCAATACGCCGGCAGTAGGTGATGATCATATCAAACACTCACAAGCCGCAAGCGGTCTGCTAAACGTAACGGCCACCCGGGTATTGAGCGATCAGAAGATCAACAATCAAGCCTGTACATTCTCCTATGAATCCAATCAGTAACACTCTCGTACAGTCCGGTCTCGTCGTCTGATATGTCGCATATCTCGCCTAGGGGTGGTAAACGTCAGACCCCAGCAACTCGATAAGTCGTGTCGATATGAGGTCTATAACAGTTCGAGAAACTACTGATAACACTTACCAGTAAATCTCAGCAACCCTGGCCAGGGATTTCCGGTTATAGCCAATCGAACACAGCGCAACATCAACTCCCTATACCTGGAGAGACGAATCCCCTCCTATCGCTCATTGCCTCCATGTGATTCGGGACTGTACCGAAAAGCCACCTTTTTGCATGCCCTCTTGGACGTGGTATGATGGAAATCAAAGCACAGTGGGAATCACACAAGACTCTATGACGATCTCGGGTCAACAGACTACTCTGTACCAGTGTCACCGGAGAACTGCCATCTGACATAAGGTATAATACCTTCTGGGACTTCTCGGCGAGTCCGTCCAGTATACCCAGTCTCCACTGAGCACCCGTACACCATCCTTGATGTTAAACACCAATAGATATGGGATCATCCATCGCCCATCATATGGGTCAAGATGCGTATACGCTAGTCTACTCTGGTGCATCGATGCCCTGTCTCGATACACCCTCGACTAGGAACAATTATAGGATGTACTCGTCGACTACCGTGGCCCCACTAATATGATCTCATCATAGTCCGAGAAGTAGAGTACATATCCTAAGGGCTTTATCAATATGTAACATAGAGATAATTAGAGTACATGTTAAGATAAAGTACAACCAGATAGCGTACTATCATGTCGAGCAAGAAATTCCTCCCTATATATGTCCTAGCATCCACTACAATATACATCGTATGTACAGTAATGGCCTCTAGAGCATACATATAACTAACAGTGTCGCTGACTTGCTTGTGGTTAAACCCACTGCCGGTGTATTGACGAGTCTTTAGAGTCCAACATAGAGGGTTTTCACGGTTCAGGCTATATGGTGTAGGTGACGTATGTTGATACATACAGGTTTCCGATTAAATATGTGCACGGACTGCACAGACTTTAATCGGACGGTTGATAATACTAGCGGCTTAGGATTAAGCCAGATTGTTAAATCAAGTTTTGATTTAACAATTTACATATGTATTTATATATATGTATTCTAGTATTATTACTCGCTATTTATTTTCTCTCTTTGGCTATTCGTATTTTCGTACGAATGCGCGTATGTGTATTTCGATACATGTACCGGGAAGTATTCCGTATTTATGCGGAATGACTTCTAGAAGATGCCACCTCATTATTGATTTTATTTATAAAATCACATGTTAATAATGAGGTGGAAATGGTGACATGGCATAGACATGGGTCTTGGTCAAAGCATGGTATTTTTTCATGTAGTGATTGGTATGGTTCTTAATTGTTTAATGTAATTTGGAAATGACATTTTTGTGAGTGCATGAGAGAGGGGGCCGGCCATAACATGGTGGCAATTGGGCTTGCTCATTTTCTTAATTCACTTGGTTCTCTCTCACTCTCATGCACACACAAAATACTTAGCCAATTTTCCATGCCACCTCCTTTGATCATCACCTCATCATCTTCTATGGTTGCTCCATGAGTTTTGTGTATGAGAGAAAAATTATGGTGAGACTATCCTACACCCCCCACTCTCTACTACTAGCAATCCTAGAGAGTCGGTTGGTTCGCTTGGCGAACCTGAAACTTGTGTCGTTTCCCTCGGGTGGATCATCGGATATGAAGGAAGACTGGCGACCAAAGTCGATCCGCATCGCTAGAAGCTTGGTAACGGTTGAAGACCCGAAGGACTTGGTTCATTATGTATAACCATTCTATCTCTTTGTGTTTGGTTTGCTAGTTTTTGTATTTATGGGTTCGATCTTGGGATTGGGTTCCGTCGGCGACAGAATTTTATTTGTCGTTTTTGTTCCGCACCGGCCGCTTTTGAGGGCCGAGGCACCGGTATAACCCAGCAGACAACCTTTATAGTTAGGTCCTTCACTTCTAAAGCTCCAAGTTGAGGTCTCTAGAACTCTTCTTAAGGCTCCACTTGAAGAAAGGATCGAGCTTGCTTGTTGTCTTCGTTACCGAAAATGATCCACCTTGAAGTCTCTCTCACTCAAGCTCACACTTCACTAATCAAGTTATTAATAAAGTTAGCAACCTAAACTAATGGGCTAAAATGGTGTAGGTTGATGAAGTAGGAATTTTGCTTACTAGAAATATTTTTCTCTTTTTTTTTCTTAACTCAAGAAAATTAGTGAAGAGAGGAAGAAAGAGATGAACTTGGATGAATAATGAACCATATAGAGTTTATAAGATAAGATAAGGATGATGAAAATATCTAAAAGTAAAACAAAAACTGAAGATGAGTCATGGCTTCTCAATTCTTCTCCAAGCATCCAAAGCCATGACTCATTCACCTCTTTCTTTCTTTTTCTTAAAATATAAATCATCCTTATTGTCTTTAACTCTTTTGTGATTCTCATACATCTTAGTTTTATGTATCATCAACCATGATACAAAAATAAATACATATATATGAATATATATGTCACACATATATATAAATATATATAAAGAGAAGAAAATCTTAAGTGAGCTTAATATCAGTAAATATATATATATATATATATATATCAAATTATTAAATCAACACTTGATTCAATAATCCGGTTATATCATATATAACCGGCTAATATCAAATATATATATATATATATATATATATGTATGTATGTATGTATATATGTATGTATGTATATGTATATCAAATTATTAAATCAACACTTGATTCAATAATCCGGTTATATCACATATAACCGGCTAAGATTCAATATTAGTCTTTAAATCAACACTTGATACAATAATCCAGTTATATCATATATAACCGCCCAATATCAAATAGATAAACATATATATATATATATATAAATATATATATATAACAAATCATTGAATCAACACTTGATTCAATAATCCGGATATATCACATATAACCTGACTGATATCAACTATCGCTAGATTAGAATTCGGTATCAATACTCGTATTCAATCAAGCTCCCGGACATATCTCCATACATGCCCTACTTCGTTTCGCTTGAGCTAGGAAACCTCTATGTGGGACTCTAAAGACTTGTCAATACGCCAGCAATAGGTAATGATCGCATCGGATACCCAAAAGCCGTCATCGGTACTAGATGGACGTAACGGCTACCCAGGTATTGAACGAATAGAAGATCAATAAGAAAACTTGTCCAAACCCCCGTAGAGCCTATAAGCAACACTTATCGTACAGTCCGGTCTCTTTGTCTGATATGTCGCATATCGAGTCTAGGGGTGGAATCGTCAGACCCCACTAACATGATAAGTCATTCCGACGTGTGGTCTGTAACCTTTTGAGAAACTACTGATAGCACTTACTAGTAAATCTCATCAGCCCTGACCAGGGATTTGCTGTTATAGCCAATCGAGCAAAGCGCGACATCAACTCCCAATACCTGGATAGACAAAACCCCTCCTATCGCTCACTGCCTCTATTCTAGCCCATTAGTTTAGGTTGTTAACTTCACTAATAACTTGATTAGTGAAGTGTGAGCTTGAGTGAGAGAGACTTCAAGGTAGATCATCTTCGGCAACGAAGACAACTAGCAAGCTCAATCATTTCATCAAGTGGATCCTTATGAAGAGTTCTAGGGATTTCAACTTAGAGCTTTAGAAGTGAAGGATTAGACTACAAAGGTTATAGACTCATTCACTTAGTATAGAATCTTGTTTGCTAACTATAAAACCCTAATTCTCTAGTTCGATTCTTGTTTAATATACATAGATCTCTAGATTTTTTAAAATTGCATACTTGATGCTCATTGAAACCTAGTAGAGGTGCTAAGACATACTTTCATGGTATTAGAACCAAGCTTGAGGCTTAAGAATGCATTAGACAAAGTTAAAGTGTTCGATTGACATTTTGAAACCCGTTTTTTAGTACTTTCTGTCATGTTTTTCAAACGTTGAGATTTTTGATATTAAAAATACTCAGAAAATCATGCAGGTAAAATTATAGATGTTAGTTGTATGTATGTCCTAGAGGCCAGTATTGTACAGATGATTTATATTATATTGGATTCTTGGACATATATAGAGAGGACTTTCTTGCTCGATATAATAGTATGCTATCTGGTTGCTCTTTACTTTAACATGTATACATGTCTCTTTATACCGTCTTATAGTTACATGTTGGTAAAGCCCTTAGGATGTGTACTTGACTACCTGGACTATGATGCGGATCATACTAGTGGGGACATGGTAGTTCATAAGTATATCCTTCAAGGTCCCTAGTCGTGGGTGTATCGAGACGGGGCATCGATATACCAGTGTAGACTAGCGTATACGCTTCTCGATCCATGAGATGGGCGATGGATGATCCCATATCCATTGGTGTTTGACATTAGAGATGGTATACGGGTGCTCAGTGGAGACTGGGTACACTGGACGGACTCGCCGAGAACTCCCAGATGGTATTATACCTCACGTCAGATGGCAGTTCTCTGGTGACACTTGTGCAGGTTAGTCTGTAGACCCGAGATCGTCATAGAGTCTCGTTTGATTCCCACTGTGCTTTGATTTCCACCTTACCATGTCCATGAGGGCGTGCAAAATGGTGGTTTTTGGGTACAGTCCCGAGTCACATGGAGGCAATGAGCGATAGGAGGGGTTTCGTCTCTCCCGGTATTGGGGGTTGATGTTGCGCTGTGCTCGATTGGCCGTAACAGGGAAGTCCCTGGCCAGGGCTGATTCAGAGATTTACTGGTAAGTGTTACTAGTAGTTTCTCGACCCGTTATGAGCCTCACATCGGCACGACTTATCGGTTATTGGGGTCTGACGTTAACCACCCCAAGACTTGATATGCGACATATCAGACGAGGAGACCTGACTGTACGGGAAGTGTTACCGGCAGGATTTTACAGGAGTTGGAGCGGGCTTGCTTGCTGATCTTCTGATCGCTCAATACCAGGTAGCCGTTACGTCCAGCTAGTACTGCTGACGGCTTGTGTGTGCGTGATGTGATCATCACCCACTGCCAGCGTATTGACGAGTCTTTAGAGTCCTACACAGAGGTTTTACTGGCTCAGGCGAAACAAAATAGGAGCACGTATGTGATATGTGCGATACCGAGAATAAATGCGTGTATGTGATACCGTATTCTATTCTCGCGACTCTTTGTATCGGTCGGTCATATATGATATGACCGGGTTATCGAATCAAGTGTTGATTCGATAAGTCGATACGATGGATGTTAGCCGGTTATATGAGATATGACCGGATTATTAAGTCATGTGTTGATTTAATAATTAAGTGTATAATTGTATATTAGATATACTAATTTACATTTGCTAGCACTTGTTCACTTTAGGGTTTTTCTCACATGTACACTACTTTAACATGTATATGATATATGTTAAAATGTGTCATCTTTATGTATCATGGTTGATGATACACATGACTTGTGTGTATGAGACATACACCATCCTAATTGTTATGATTGGGTTTAATGTTTAAAAGTAATTACAAAATTAGTGGGAAATTGGAAAATGCATGAAGCTTGTGGAAGCTTGTGGATGCATTGACTAAAGTCCACTAGATTTGTTTTTACTTTGGACTTTAACCTAACCATCACACAATTAGCTATGGTTATGGCTCTACAAGGGTTAGTATATGATACTCACTCACCATGGTTAGCCTTCTCACTTCATCATTATCCTCTTCACTTTCTTTTGTTCATAATCTTCTTCATTTGAACAAAAGGAAAAGGCAAGCTAGGGTTTCATCCAAAGTGAGAATCCTTGACGAATCCTTGTGAGAAACAAAATTCTAAAGAGAACCCACTTCCTATTTCTCCATCCTCTACTATACTAGCACTTTAGTTTAGGGTGTTTACTTCACTAATTCTCAAGTTAGTGAAGTAGGAGCTTGAGTCGGAATTCCCTCGACGTAGATCATCTTCGGTCTCGGAGACTTCAAGCAAGGTCGCATCCTTCGCGTCATGAAGCCATGCAAGAGCCCGGGAGAACCTTGATCGCAGCGAAGGGACTTCAACAAGGAGCAAATGAAGTGGAGGACCGATCTACAAAGGTTGTATATCGCGTTCCCTTTAGTGTAAAGTTGTTTACTTGCCATTAGTTTCGCCTAAACTCTAGTTAACGATCTTGCTTAGGGTTGTGCGGCACATAAAATTTTAATTTTGGCATGGTCGATGCCTTGTAGAGCCTTGTTAGTATGCCTAGTAACCCTACAATAGAGGCCCAAGAAAAACGAGGACCTAATTCCTCTAAGTGGCCGCAGAACCGCCGCCTAGACCATGTCTTGGCTGCGGTTCCGCCGCCGACCGCCTAGACCATGTCTTGGCCGCGGTTTCACTGCCGACTTGATGAATTAGTGCCTCGTTCTTCTTCTGCTGCTTCTTATTAACATTTTTGGTTTTCTGGAAATTTTTAATGAGACTCAAGTGGTTGAGGTCTCTGTAAATTGGTGGTGTTTGAAATATCGATCGAAATGTTTAACATCGTCTATATTGTTTTGGATATGTGATACAATCTTTGGAATCCACATTGATTAGTTTTGCGAAAACTAGTTAATGAAATGTAAATCTCGCATTTTAGTTTATAATGATGGATTACCACGGAGTTTGGATTTGGATCGAAACTCCGTCACAATCTCGTATCGTACGCGAATACTCACTAGGAGACATTACTAAACAGCCATGCCCCATAGCTCCGACCAAGTGACTATAGGAGAACCCCATGGCTAAAAGCATCCACTCGGGTGCTCGCGGCCAGAGTGTTCCGCCCAAATGCACTTCGTTGACGGCCTCGGGGGTGCGGCCATCTACTAATGTTCCCGACGAGCATTCGATCATTTAATCGGGAATCTTATTGAATTACCCGACTTAATTTTTGAAACGTGTTTTCAATTCGAGACTTAAATGCAAGATTTATAGGGTTAGGTATGAAATTCGGAATATGTGATAATCTGGGTTTATGATGTCTAAAGATGATGCGAATTCTAATTATTATAGTTTTCTTTTTTTTTCTGCGACCGTAAGTGTAATATGTGACAATATCCCCGATCTCGTTGCTATACGACAACGACATTAAGGATACGCATATTTACTAACATTGATGACATGTGATGTTATTGTGTGCTATCGATATGTTATATTGGATCGTCGTGATTGAATAGCTGTGTGGTTTTACGTGATATGAGAGTTTTTCAATTTTCATTCATGTAAATATTTGTATGTAATATTCTTTTATTGAGACACTTCCGGGTTGAGGTTGTTGTCTCCATTTGATGTATATTATTTACTTTTCCATATCAGGATAGACTTATGGCAGGGAGCATAAATAACCGGGTTCTAGAGTCAAGTAGGAGGCCATCTCGAGGAGTCGAGACCGGTCGCTTAACTCTAGAATTGGCAGGGTTGCTTGCCGCGCTCGTAGGGGTCTAGGGATGTGGCTTGGCTATTCATCACGACCGTAGAATCTGTGTTTTTCGTTACTGGCTTAATCTAAATACACGGACCGCCTAATATATCCTATATTTTATATATTTTATTACGCTATTTTTGTGATGTGATGTGATCATATAACTGTGTGAGACTAATACTACTTATATATGCGCTATACTAGTAGACGCTATATATGTTTTGCATCCGCACTAGTCCTGACCCCGCCCTGCCGTAAGTTAGGTAACCTTATGGTGAAGACCCGGGTCCCTGCGGCGAATGCAGATGTCATATATGTGAGTTTTATTTTCGTTTCTTCTGTAATGTTTATGAAACATAAATGATGGGATGTCATTAATAAGTTTAATGAAAACAAAAGAAACCTAAAAGATGTTGTAGAATCAAAATTTTCAAAAAGGTAGCTCTGGTTCTTGCTTTGCATAGTGGTATTCCATTATGAATATCCAGCACCTCATTCGATGAGGAAAGAGCCTAGATCCTTTCACCAGGAATGACATCTTTAGAAAAACTAGCATATGCTACAATCCACTTGGTTTGTTTTGAAAAACACCCGATTTTAAAGCGGAGCTTAAACCACTCCTTTTCAAATCACTAGATTCTACAACGATATTAAGTTCATTATGTTAAAGGTTTTCTTCAAAACCAGTCGAAGCCATCCGTCATTTCAGATACGTAGTATTTAGTATTCGTGCTGTGTTTGTTGACCTCCGTCAAGGCACAGTGTACGGTAGCTGGGTAATATTTATCTGCAGTATGTTGATGCGATCGGTAGGGGCATTTAGACAGCCTTGTTTACCTCCATCAAGGGTTTGTGTGGGTAGGTTCGAATCGACCAAGAAATGACGGGTTGAACTTGGCTAGCGGCCTATGGTTTGTTGACCTCCGTCAAGATCATAGGCCATTAGGGGTAAAAACAGATATCGGGAATTTCATGTGTTGGAATTTGCAATGAGATTGCATACCCTCTATATTAGATAGTTGGATCCCGATACCTACTGCGAGTAAGTGTTACTCCTGGGAGAGTTTTCCACTTTACAATTAGCTAATCCAGTAGGTTTCTAAGAAATGTGTTAACGGGGTTATGCCCCTGTAGAAATGAGGTTATTTAATTAGTTCCATGCGAAAGCACGGGGAGACTCCCTCGGAGTTCCAACACCTGCTTGACTGACCGATTGGAGAATTTGTAGGGTGTAATTAATCCCAGCTAATCATACCTTTTAGGGTTTGAAGGATGATTTGATAAAAACTATGGGATCCATCCTGATTAGATAAGATAATAACCAATCTAATCTTGCAAGGGCGCACGCTAAAGTGTTTTCTTCTCTCTCTCTCCAGGTAGAGACCATGTCACGCCTTAATCAAGATAATAATATGGATGTATTATCTGAACCGGCTTATTATACTGAGCTGGAAAATGTTGGTTCTGCTCTATCTTATGACAACAGTCATGAGTCTGGGCAAGGGATAGAGAAATGCAAGGATTTCCATGCCACCTGGATGAAGAAAGAGCATTCTGATGCATCTTCTTCAGGTGTGTTAGTTATTGAGAACCGTTTCTCAGTTTGCTCTACGTCCTGGGTATTGGATACCGGATCAGGATCCCATATTTGAAATCTGTTACAAGGGTTAAAGAGAAGTAGAGAACCAGGAAAGGATGATATGTTTCTCAGTGTAGGGTATGGAGCAATTGTTGCTACCGAAGCTGTCAGTGAATATCACCTCGTATTTCCAAATAGTAATACATTGATTTTGAACGACTGTTATTTTGTACCGTTAAGGATGTGCAATATAATATCCGTTTTTTATTGGACAAAGAAGGATTTAACGTTGCATTAGAGAAAAATGTTATGAACATTTTCCTAAATCTAGTGTTGATTGGGTTTGGTACGTTATGTAATGGTATACGTTCTAAATCAAACTACAGTTCTGAATATACAGAACACACACAAGAGGGAAAGTTCAGAAATAAACGAAGCCTTCTCGTGGCATTGTAGACTTGGTCATATCAATGCGACAAGTTTAGCTAAGCTACATTAAGATAGATATTTGAATCCGTTCGAATTTACATCTTATGAAACTTGTCAGTCATGTCTCAAAGGCAAGATGACCAAAACTCCATTTACCGGACATGGAGAAAGAGCTACTGAACTCTTGGAACTGATACATAGTTATGTATGCAGTCCTATGTCTACACATGCCAGGAAGGGTTCCTCGTACTTCATTACATTCACCGATGATCTCTCAAGATTCAGACATATGTTCCTGTTGAAACACAAATCTGAAGTATTTGAGAAATTCAAGGAATATAAGAGCGAAGTAGAGAACCAGACGGCTAAAAGTATAAAAATCCTTCGATCTGATCGAGGAGGTGAATACTTAAGAACGAAATTCCGAGATTATCTAAAAGAGAATGGGATTCTCTCTTAGCTTACTCCTTCGTATACACCATAGCACAACAGTGTATCGGAGTAGAGGAATCGTACCCAATTAGATATGGTGCGCTCAATGATGAGTGTTGTTGTGTTACCTATTTCCTTTTGGAGTTATGCACTTGAGATAGCTGCATACCCATTGAGTAGGGTTCCTACTAAATCTGTGCCTACCACTCCATATGAGATATGGGAGGGGAAGAGACCATGTCTTAATTTCATTAAGATATGGGGTTGTCCGACTTATGTTAAAAAGCAAAATCCGGATAAGCTCGAGGCAAGGTATGTTCTATGTAAGTTTGTTGGATATTCCAAACAATCGCGAGGGTATATCTTCTACCACGCCGAGGAACAAAAAGTGTTTGTTGCTTAACATACCACCTTTTTAGAAAAAGGAATTTCTTGTGAAAGAAATTAGTGTTAATGAGGTAGAGCTAGAAGAAGTTCCAGATACACAAACTGCAATAGAAGATTTGGTAGAACCGGAGGATTCAATAGTCTCCGACGAACCTTAGCAACTCCACAGATCTAGTAGGGTTTCTCACTCACCTAAGAGATACTACGGTTTTCTTATAGACAGTAGGAGCGAGGATTGCATCATGGAAGATGATGACCTAACTAGTTTAAAGAAGGCCATCATAAGTGGGGACTCTGTAAAATGGCTGGATGCTATGCGATCTGAAATGGAATCTATGTACACCAACAAAGTATGGACTTTGGAAGTTTCTCCTGAAGGGGTAAAACCCATTGGGAGCAGGTGGATCTTTAAGAAGAAAATTGGTGTAGATGGAAAGGATGAGACCTTCAAAGCTAGACTTATAGCATAAGGTTTTCGTCAACGACCAAGTGTCGACTATGACGAGACCTTTTCTTCAGTGGTTATGCTTAAGTCCATTAGGATCCTACTTGCTATTGCTGCATACCATGACTATGAAATCTGGCAAATGGACGTCAAGACTGCTTTTCTAAATGGTGATTTAGAAGAGAGCGTATATATGACACAGCCAGAAAGCTTTGTAGATAGTGGAAGCAGCGGAAAGGTGTGCAAGCTACTTAAATCAATTTACGGATTAAAGCAGGCGTCACGGAGCTAGAACATCTGTTTTGATGTAGCAGTCAAAGAGTCTGACTTTATCAAAAACATAGATGAACCATGTATATATAAAAAGGTTGTAGAAAGTAAGGTTTTCTTCCTCTATTGTACGTAGATGATATACACTTGATAGAAAATGATGTTACTATTACTATGCTGCACTCGGTCAAACTCTTCCTATCACAAAAGTTCTCCATGAAAGATCTGGGTGATGTCTCCTACATCCTGGGGATAAAGATCTATCGAGATAGATCTGAAAGGATATTGGGATTGTCCCAATCCAGGTACATAGACACCATACTAAAGAGGTTTAGTATAGAAGATTCTAAGCATGGTAATTTACCCGCTTGTTCAGGAATCACTCTCTCAAAAGAGATGTCTCCCAAGACTGATTTGGAGAGGGCTAGCATGAACGTGATAACAATAGAGATGTGGCTTTAGCCAAGGAAGCCCAGTCCCATGAGCAATCCAGACATATTCTGAGGCGGTATCACCTTATCTGGGAGATAGTTGATCACCGAGATATCGATATTAGGAGAGTAGACACGAAGGACAACACAGCGGATTCACTCACGAAGGCCTTTCCCCAGACGCAGTTTGAAAGAGTTTTGGGATGTTGGGTATGCGATACTACAACAACTGGCCTTAGTGAAAGTGGGAGATTGTTAAGAATTTGTATGCTCTAAAGGCCATTATTGTATATTATAGTGGATGCTTGGACATATATATATATATATATATATATATATATATATATAATGGACTTTCTTGCCCGACATGATAGTATGATATCTGGTTGCTCTTTATCTTAACATGTGCACTTGTTTTAGTTTACTATCTCATAGATACATGTTGATAAAGCCCATAGGATGTTAGCTTGACTACCAGGACTATGATGCAGATCATACTAGTGGGGCTTGTGTATTACCGCAAGCATATCCTTTAACAGTTCCTAGTCGAGGGAGTATCGAGACAGGGCATCGATGTTCCAGAGTAGACTAGTGTATACGTTTCTTGACCCTGTATGGAGCGATGGTTGATCCCATAACCATTGGTATTTGACATCAAAGATTGTAAACAGGTGCTCATTGGAGAATGGGCATACCGAACAGGACTCACCGAGAACTCCTAGATGGTACCATACCTATCGCCAGATAGCAGTTCTTTGGTGACACTTGTACATATTAGTCTGTAGACCCGAGATTGTCATATTGTTTTGTGTGGTTCCTACCGCTCTTTGATTTCCTCTCTACCACGGCTCAAAGTAGTCATACAAACAAGTGGATTTTATGTACAGTCTCGAGTCAGGTTGATGAAGTAGAAATTTTGCTCACTAGAAATATTTTTCTCTTTTTCTTTTTCTTAACTCAATAAAATTAGTGAAGAGAGGAAGAAGGAGATGAACTTGGATGAAAATGAACCATCTAGAATTTATAATGTTGGGTTACAGCAGCTCCCCGGCCATCAATCCGTAGCCAAAATGTGAAACAAAAACTTTTAGAAACCGGTTCTAACGGAACCCTAATCTACGGATCGTACCATTAACCATGTACTAGTTCTATGAAAGGAGTTTAGAGAGGTTATACCGATTGATCCGCGTCCTTCGGGCTTCAACCTCTGTCCCAAGCTCCTCCCGGCTTCCCCGATCAATTTTGATCTACGGTCTCCCCACATCGGAGAAGATCCACGTCGAGTATTAGAAATACAGGCTCCCGCTATTAGTTAAATGTATGGCCTAGAGGCCATTATTGTACATGTGATGTATATTGTAGTGGATGCTTGTGTTAGTGTATATGCCCTAGAGGCCATTACTGTATCATACTAGTATGTATATTACTTGATGGAACCTTAGGATATTCACAGTTGTATAGACAATCTTGCTCGAAATGGTAGTATGCTACTTGGTTTGTCTAAGCTTTAATGTGTACATGTGTTTCTTTTATTATATCACCTATACGCATTAGTGGAGCCCTTAGGATCTTTGCTTGATTACCAGCGTTGTGATGGTGCTCACACTCGTGGGGGCTGGGTAATCTATAAGCACATCCTTATACAGGTCCCTAGTCATAGGACTATCGAGACAGGGCATCGATACTCCGGAGTAGACTAGCGTATGCGCTTCTCATCCCAGTGTGGGAGACGGTCTGTCCCACAGCCGTCAGTACGTCATACTTGAGATAGTATGCGAGTGCTCGTTAGGTTACGAGTACACTGGACAGGACTCGTCGGGAACTGTTGGTTGGTATTATACCTATCGTCAGTTATCAGTTCCCAGGTGACATGAGTACAGCTTAGTCCGCTGACTTGACACTGTCACTTCACCTTGAGTGTGTTCCCACTGTACTTTGATTACTACCCTACCACGGCTTAAAGGAGTCGTGCAAACAGGTAATAGTTGGGTGCAGTCCCGAAGCACTTGGAGGCAGTGACGATTAGACAGGATTCGTCTCTCCCGGTATTGGGGGTTGACATCGCGTTGTGTCCAGGAGAGCCATTACACAAGTAGTCCCTGGCCAGGGCAAGCGAGATATACTGGTAGGTTTCCAGTATTATCTCAGGGTGTTCTGGGCTACACTCCGACACGACTTGTACCACTGTTAGGGGACCGACGTTTACCGCCCCCTTAGGCCCGCCATGCGATGTATCAGACGAACAGACCGGACTGTACGGAGACTGTCACATTCAGGCTCAGTAGGAGTTCAGATGGGTTCACCTCGTCAGTCTTCTTATCGGCATCTACCTGGGGACCGTTACGTACAGCTAGTGCCGCTTGCGGTCTGTGGTTAAACCCACTGCCAGCGTAGTGTCGAGTCTTTAGAGTCCCACACAGAGGGTTATTCGCCTTTAGGCAAAATGAGTAGAGGTCGCATGGTTTTGCGACAGGGTTCGTTCACATCCGCGCACTTGTGCACGTTTGCTGTCCGGACAGCTTATACTAGCGGGCTTTGGTTTAAGCCAGATCCTAGTATATGATTTGGGATTGGTTTTATCTCATTGTATTCGTGTTCCTCGGATCACGAATACGGGTGCGTATGCACAGTTGACTGAGACAGAGGGAGAGGACTTTGATTAGGGTTGATGACTATTGTCATTTGCTTAACCCTAATACTTATGTGTGTATTATGATTAATTGATATTAGTTAAATATAATTGTGCATGGTTAGGGTTGTTGACCATTTGACTATCTTGACTTGTTGACTTAGGTTGACATGTTGACCATCATCATTCCATATAAAAGATGCTCTTTGATCCTTGCAATTTGCATTTAATGTGAAATGATAATGGTCAAGTCTTGATTAAACCATGACAATTATCTTGCTAATTATCTATTTACATAATTCACACATATTAGAGAGAATGGTTCATTGTTCTTATTCATTCTATCATATTGATTCTCTCTCCTCCTCTTCCACTCTCTCAAGCTCTCCCCTCTCATGAGTTGAGAAACATATGAGCTTGAGATAAACCTCTCTAAAATAATCTCTACTCTCTTCTAAGGTTCTAGGATTAGCACTTCTAGCATCTTAGTCACTTCTAGCTTGAAGTTGAAGCCAAAGGTTGAGGCTCTCGGGTGGATCCTTCTTCGACTAGATAAGGCGACAAGGTGATCACTTTCTTCCACTCCAAGGAGCAAGGAGAGAAGGACATAAAGCCCTAGGTATAACCATTCTTCCATGTAGCTAAAACTAGTTAGCTTGTAGTTAGTTTTTGTTTAGCCAAGATCCTCCTTTAGTTAGTCCATATTGCCTAGTGCGCTAAAAATCAGATTTTTATACCGTTTCCGCCTCTCCGCAAGCACCGGGGTGGGCAACTTGGACTTACAGTGGTATCAGAGCCTAACTAAACATAAACTAGCTAGTTAGTAAAGTGTATAGAAGTTCGATCGGTAAAAATCGCAAAACTAAAATATCAAAACCCTAAGTTTCTGTTGATTTTTTTTCTGCTCTAAAAATAATAAATCATACTTTAAAAATCATCTCAGGGTTTTGTTAAGAAGCACACCAAAAACGATCCAATGAACCGTTCAAAGCGCCGCGTTTCCGCGGCAAGAACATGCTTCTTGCCGCGGAACCGCGGCCGAGTTGACTCGGTTCTGGACCGAGTTTGGTGCAGTATTCTTCTGTAATGGTTTTGGGATTTTTAAGATATTTTATTTCTGCCCAGATTTTCCAGAATAAAATTTGTATTCGGGTGGCTATGAATCCGTATTTTTTGATCGAACTTCACTATACTTTGACTATTGGGTTATATCTGTGATGTTTATATGTATTTAATGTCTGCTAATCGCTATACGTCGATTAGTGGGGGTTATACATATCTGTGATCTGTAATGCTTATTGATTTGTGTATATGAACTCGGTGGATTGTCGCGGATGAATAGCCGGGGTGGATGTGAGATAAGAGTTTCTTTTTTCTTTCATTCATGTAATATGTAAATTGATGTAATATTATTTATTTGGCCGCACAACCGGGTCAGGGTTGTAGCCGTCATTGTATAATTTCTTTTTACTGTTTTTGCTCCTAGGATAGACCCATGGTGGGGTGCACAAACTACCGGGTATCTCGAAGTGCCGAGTGGCCTACTCACGTCGTTGAGGGAGGTTGCTTCGCTTCGGATACTTAGCGGGTAGTTTGCCGCACCCATAGGGGTCTTGGGTGGGGTATTGGCTATTCATCGCGACCGTGTAATCCGCTTTTCGTTGCAGGCTCGAACGAATCGCGGATTCCTAGTATATCCAAAGTGTTCATCTGTGATCTGGATTGACTATCATTGCTATATATTTATATATGATAACTATTTAGGTGTTGCTTATGTTTTGCATCCGCGCTAGTTCAGCCCCCGCTCTGTCGTTAGTTAAGTAACCTAACGGGTGATGACGGGGCCCCGTGGCGAATGCGGATGGCATAAGCGTACACCTGATTGATCTCAAAAACTATCTATTAACCGCAATCAAGAACGGCGTCGCATGTAGCTAGCCGGTGAATACGGGTCGGTCCACAGGGATGTTGTGAATTTCCTAGTCGCGCTTACGAGTTAATTCCGAAGGGTGTTCGGATTGATTATTAAATCTAAAAACTAAATTAATCTATATCTAAATCTTTCTAGGGTTAGGTCTAGGTTAAGTTTGGAAAGTCAATAAATCTCACCGCTTTCTATACCCATATGAAGATCTAATTAGGTGTTATGGTAATTATTAATAAAAGGGATTAGAATCATTTGGAAAGATGTTTCTTCCTCTAGGTTCTTGTCCTTCCTTTATCAATCCTTACCCTAACCTCCATGGAAAACAATCACAACCGAGCCTTTATACTACGGTATCACCGCTACCTCGTGGCATAGGGTGCCGTAGGGAGCGGTATGTGCATGTATGCATAGAGTCCTATGAAAATATATGACGGGCAAGAAAGGGGATGAGAGATCTTCGTCTCTCAAACCTTCCCCAGATCTAACCCTAACAAGCGAGGAGACTACTCACTCATTAGGGAATTAAAATACATTTATCTAGGGCAGAGAATAAAAATTACCTAGGGCAAGAATTGAAATCTAAACTAGGGCAAGAATTGAAATTACCTACTTACTTTACAGATGGCTCTCTCCAAATATCAACACAGGGTTGTCAGATCTGAATTCATGATATGAAAAAGAGGCATCGATGCTCTCCAAAAGAATTCTAAATTTTATTCATAAAAAGAGGCATAGGGAGGCATGAAAAGAATACAATGATTTGGGCTTCTATTTATAGGAGATAGAAACCCTAGGTTACAATTGATTCGCATGTCTATATTTACCAAAATATCCTTAGGAAGACCTAGTCAAAGTAGACTTCCAAGCTTTGGTAAAATTTTATGTCTGGAAATTTTGGAATTGATTCTGGGCTTCTTGGGCTTTTCATTTCTTTGGATCTTTATTCAATTTGGCTTCTCTATTTCTTCCAGATCTCCAGTGAACAATTGCAGTGGACTTTTAACCGTTTGCTTTGTAATCTTGGACCTTGCGTTGCCTTGTACTGATCTTTTGTGTAGACTTGATTAAGATCCTTCTATTTGTTGGTCAAAAGTCCCTTTTTGTATCGTCTTTTGTCTTTTTCACTATTTTCGCTCCAAGAACCTGTAACCAGTAATATATAGCAGATATGCGTCAAAAGCACCTGTTTATTTATAAAGAGAATAAGAATGGGGAATATAATAATGCAATATTATGGTGTGAACAAATACCGCCAAACCTATCTTTTTCTCGTTCTCGAGCAAACTTATTTTTTTATTCTCGATAAAAATCTAACCTAGCCGCACTTTCACAGGGAAACGCGATTGCACTGAGCTCGTGCAACAAGCCGTTAAATCTCTAGGTGTCCCTTGTAGGAGGAGTGTTGTCTCCTGAGGGTTTTCAGCGGATACTACCCACAAAATCCTATCAACTCGGCCCATTGACTTTTGTTCTCCAATTAAGTTTTCCAACAAGGAATTCTATTATCTTATACTTGTAAATTATCCACCCACATTCTTCACACTTCCTCATTATTTAACTTAAGATTATATATGTTCTGTAAACTTACATAGCTTTCGGCATTTCTTAAGTTTTCCTTCTAGGGTTCCATCTCCACTTAGGAATTTCTATCAACTCTACTAAAGATACAAGTTCTATTCTTCATTCCTTTCTCTCATCTAAACTCCAATCACATATCCCCACGTGTGTGTAAATATCACCCCTACACTTGGAAATTCAAATCAAGCAATCGTACTCTTGTCCATTGTTCAAAGCACTTATTAATTGTTGAATTTCGCTTACACATCCTTCATGCGGCCGTTAATACTTCTTGAGATACCAAAAACCGATTACAAGATGCGTTAGCACTTTAAAGCGTACTTCCTAGTCTTGTAACACCCAAGGCTTTAGCAGTGACTCCCAAACCAGTTGGTCTAAGGCACTAGGTGATGAAGCACCCTCGCTAAATATTTTTCTAGTTTTTAGCCTTAAGTAATCATAAAAACTAGTGTCCATTTTTTTTCTTTATTCACTTTTTTTTCCTTTTATTTTCATTGTACTAAGGACTTTAGACAAGAGCATTTCAAGGTCTCCTCTACTATTCCAAGTTTCAAGATGCGTGATAGTGCAAATTGTAGGGTATACATTTTCAGAGTCTAGACTTAAGCTAGGAACTATTTTTCAAACTTATACTCTAATAAGAACATCAATACTTTTTCTTTGTTTTAACTTAGCCCAAGAAGTGAACTCAAAATTTGCCTATTTCTAAATAAACTACAAAAACATATACTTTCTACCGCTAAACTTTAAGGAAGGTTATTTTTAGGGTTTTTAATTTACTACGTCAAAGATCTAGTTTTTCCTAGCTAGTTAGCCTATTTGTCAAACTCAAGTCAATTAGGCCAAAATTGAATACATTAATTTTTATAATTTTTGAAATTTTTCAATTTTTATGGGTTTTCAAATAAGTATGCAAATGCAAAAATATGTACAAATGAATGCGAAGGAAGAAGACTTACCGAGCATACCCCTAAACTTGAACTTGACAGTGTCCTCACTGTCATGCTATACCAAGAGGGTCAAAATGCCGGCACTCCCCTTACTTACAATTTTTTTTATATATTGTTTTGAAAAAAAATTTTTGTTATTTTTTTATAGAAAAAGAAAACAAAAAATATATATACATATATACAAAGGTTCCCCCCAAACATAAGCTTGGCCTTTCACAAGCCAAAAGTTAGCACCAACCATTCAAAGATCTTATCGTGGTAATGGTCTAGTTGGTGAAAGAATGGAGTAGAAACAGAAGAGATGAGAAACACACGAGACCGAATAGGAAGAAGAGAATATGGTCTCGATGGGGGAGAAGAATGGCGGAAAGAAGAAAGAAGGGTAGCACGATCTTGAGGGTGTAAATCGAGTGAATAAATTAGCGCAGTTTGGGATGACCGAAGTGTGAAAACTGATTGTGCTAATATATCAACTCGTCGTGCAATGGGGTCAAATCCCTCAAGATTCGCAAGAAAACATGGGTACGCCGAACTTGGTATAGGAGATGAAAGCGTAACGGTCACTTGCACGGTCGGAACAATAGGAAGGATGGAAGGAAGAGAGTGAGGAAGGGTATCAGTTAAGGATTTAGGAGGGTGTATTGGAAAATTCGACACATCAAACGAAAATGGTTCAACCTCAATATTATCCTCAGTACTATCCTCATAATTCTCCTCAATATTTTCCTCAAAAATTTGCTTATCCATGCCAATATCATCAAAATCAAGACGCATATGAAGTTCGGGAGAAACATTTAATGACTCGGGATGATGAATTGGACATAAAATTTCAATTAAATCGACGGGTTCATCATCCGAAATATTCCCGGCGTCTATATCCTCAATCAAGTGAAAATCAATTTTTTCTGACACGTCATCAAAAGCATGGATATTTATCGATTTAAATTTTAGAGTGGAGGTGTAAAGATCGAAAGGATTAAGTGTGGTTTCACTCGAAAGGGGTTCTTCACAATTTGGCAAATCAAACACTACAAAGTCGCACAACTCGTTTTTATTTTGAACTTGTGAATCATTTAGGACATTCGATGGAAAACTGGAGTTGTGGGCTTCAATTGGGTAAGGGTAGGTTTGATTTGGAAATCCTCTCACATTCTCATTCTGTCCAACCGCCTCCTCATACATTGAAAAATTTGGGGCTAGCGGGAAACTAGCTTCCGGTTCAGCAGGTTGCATAAGGGTGGCCACGGACGCTTCCATATTCCTAACCATTTTGTTTGTTGCTGCGATATACGCCTCCAACGCTTCTTCCAAGCTAGACTTAGGTGGTAAGGGGGTTTCGGTAAAAGAATCGAAATTGTGTGGATATGCAAAACTCCCAACAGGCTGTGTAGAAACATTGTCTAGTGACGGTGGAAAATTCGGGTAGGACTGGTAGGAAGTGGGTGATTGGACAGGGGTAGGGTCAACATATGGATAAAAAGGTGAATAGTCGTGCGGATCCCTAGAAATAGATGAGTGGAGAGGGGTGAAGGATCGGCTGCGAGATTGAGCAATATGCTCAGCAATGGACATCGGCTTAGGAGTGACAGAAGGACTTGAAAAAGTGGTATCAACATATGGTGGTGGTAAAGATTGACTTGGTTGACACAAAGTGGGTTGAAAAGTTGAATTGTTTCTCCTAGACGCCTCTATTTGATCTTTCAAAGATATTTTAGGCATGGAAGGATCGTCTTTACATTGATCGAACAAATTGCCGAACAACGCAAAATTAGGTTCGGGATACCAAAGTTCGGCAAGAGATTTATGATGTGGGGTACCCATGATGTCAGAAGGAGAACAGAAAGAAGGCGGGTGTAAGTGGGGTGCAAGGATTTCTTAGCGACAAAATTTTGCAAGTTTTTATAAAAAAAATTCCTTTTTCCTTTTTCTCTTTATTTAGAACTGTTAGCAAAAAGATTTTCGAGAAAAGAGCTAAGACACACTTTCGATCAACCAAAAATACACAATCAGACCTAGATCTAGGGTCACCTAAGTCAGCTAGACAGCTCCTAACTGTTCCAAAGGGCTAGAAATAGGACCTCAAACCGCCTCTTCACCGCCAATTGCGGCCAGGTAAGTGCCAGGTTAGTGGGAGGCTCCCCGCTACAAGTAGCGGTCCTAATTAAGTAACCACTTGCCTTAGACACACTTGCCTAGACACCGCAAAGTCAGGTTAGGATAAACGGTAGATGCCTATAACTAGTCCTCTATCCTATTGAGCTCGAAGTCCTTAGGGCTGAGTCTAATATTTTTTAATTAAAGATTGGTCAATGCAAATGTTTTATGTGATTTCTGGGGTCCTGGGAAGGGTGATGAAATCCCCACCCAATCTGAATTGGTCAAAAGCCCCTTAAAATCTGATTAAAGATATGCAAAACAGTAAATCACTTGCAATCAAATCTTTTTTGTGAATTTCAAGGTTTGTAAGTTTTCTAATTAAAATTTTCCTTTTTCCGCTTGCTCTTTATTTGGAAAGATATTTTTAGCAAAAAGATTAAGGATATGCAAATCAGAAAAGATCACTTGCAATCAATTATTATTTTAAGCGCGCAGCAAAGAATCCTGCACAAGATTTGTTATTGAGAAGGGGGAAGATTTTTAAAGCGTAAAGAATTCCTGCAGGAGATTTTTCAGAAGAGATATCAGAGATTTGCAGAGGAGAAGATTAGAAGACTTACAGTTTTTTTTTAACCGCGCTTCAGACTTTTTTGGGGAACCGATCCGTCACCCCCACCGCGGAACCGCCGCAAATAGCGCCTCCGGCCGCGGATCCGCTGCCGGTTGTTAGCTTCGGCCGTTTTTTTTTGGACCAGATCACCGCGATTCTTCTTGTTGACTCGGTCCTCCAAATTTCTTCTGTTGTCTATTCTGATATTCCTCTGTTTGTTCGGATTTGATATTTTCTGTTTTGATCTCTGTAGATTTCCAGATCCGAATTTGTTTGTAGATCCTGCAAAATTCACACAAAAATACCCTTCCCAAAAATAACAGATGATATATTTTTAAATTTTTTTGATTTTTCAGATTTTTATGATTTTTTTAATTTTGATTAACCCGAAATAGCAAAAAGGAAATAACACGCCATCCCCGGCAACGGCGCCATTTGATTGATCTCAAAAACCATCTATTAACCGCAATCAAGAACGGCGTCGCATGTAGCAAGCCGGTGAATACGGGTCGGTTCACGGGGATGTTGTGAATTTCCTAGTCGCGCTTACGAGTTAATTCCGAAGGGTGTTCGGATTGATTATTAAATCTAAAAACTAAATTAATCTATATCTAAATCTTGCTTGGGTTAGGTTTAGGTTAAGTTTGGAAAGTCAATAAATCTCACCGCTTTCTATACCCATATGAAGATCTAATTAGGTGTTATGGTAATTATTAATAAAAGGGATTAGAATCATTTGGAAAAATATTTCTTCCTCTAGGTTCTTGTCCTTCCTTTATCAATCCTTACCCTAACCTCCATGGAAAACAATCACAACCGAGCCTTTATACTACGGTATCACCGCTACTTCGTGGGATAGGGTGCCGTAGGAAGCGGTATGTGCATGTATGCATAGAGTCCTATGAAAATATATGACGGGCAAGAAAGGGGATGAGAGATCTTCGTCTCTCAAACCTTCCCCAGATCTAACCCTAACAAGCGAGGAGACTACTCACTTATTAGGGAATTAAAATACATTTATCTAGGGCAGAGAATAAAAATTACCTCGGGCAAGAATTGAAATCTAAACTAGGGCAAGAATTGAAATTACCTACTTACTTTACAGATGGCTCTCTTCAAACTTCAACACAGGGTTGTCAGATCTGAATTCATGATATGAAAAAGAGGCATCGATGCTCTCCAAAAGAATTCTAAATTTTATTCATAAAAAGTGGCATAGGGAGGCATGAAAAGAATACAATGATTTGGGCTTCTATTTATAGGAGATAGAAACCCTAGGTTACAATTGATTCGCATGTCTACATTTACCAAAATATCCTTAGGAAGACCTAGTCAAAGTAGACTTCCAAACTTTGGTAAAATTTTATGTCTGAAAATTTTGGAATTGATTCTGGGCTTCTTGGGCTTTTTATTTCTTTGGATCTTTATTCAATTTGGCTTCTCTATTTTTTCCAGATCTCCAGTGAACAATTGCAGTGGACTTTTAACCGTTTGCTTTGTAATCTTGGACCTTGCGTTGCCTTGTACTGATCTTTTGTGTAGGCTTGATTAAGATCCTTCTATTTGTTGGTCAAAAGTCCCTTTTTTCATCGTCTTTTGTCTTTTTCACTGTTTTCGCTCCAAGAACCTGTAACCTGTAATATGTAGCAGACATGCGTCAAAAGCACATGTTTATTTATAAAAAGAATAAGAATGGGGAATATAATAATGCAATATTATGGTGTGAACAACACCATATTTTGGTTGTTTTCTGCAATGGTAGGATTAAAAGATGGGACGCATTAAGATTAATGCAAGAAAATAAACCAAGTAAAAGTCGATTGGAACACTTTGAAAAACCACTCGGTTCTTTTCAAAACTAAACTTTTAAATGCGGAGCTTGAACCACTCCTTTTAAAAGCTATCTCGTTCCATCGATTATATCAAGTTCACTACGTTCACGGTTTTGCCAAAACCATTCGTAGCCCTCCATCATTCCACATGAATGGTCAAAAAGTATTCAAGCTATGTATGTTGGCCAAAGTCAAGGCATAGTGATTGGTAGCTATTGGGTATTCATGTGCAGCATAGGTAGATGCGTTGGTTTGGGACAGTCGTGCTGCCATTTTGGCCAAAGTCAAGGGTAGGTACGGGTGGGTCCAAATTAACCAGGAGAATGACGGGTAGAACTTGACATGTGACTTATGATATTTTGGCCAAAGTCAAGGTCATAAGAGCATGGGGCAAAAATCCAGATCGGGAGTTTCATAAGTACTGAAACTTGCTAGCACTGCATACCATTTGGAGTGTGATGATTCTGGTAGGATTCCTTCGGTTTTATCACGCGATGATATTTGGATCCCGATCCTACTGTGAGTATATGCTACTCCTCGGGAAATCTCTCACTTAACGATCAATGCTATAAACCTAGTAGGTGTCTAGAAAGGTTTTAGCGGGGCTACGCCTACAGGGAAAAGAGGTTACTTAATTAAGGAACTTCACGAAAGCGTTGGAAAAGCTCCCTAGAAATACCGACACTGGCCTGGCTGAACGGTTAAGCAAGTATTGTACGGTGTGAATGATCCCGACTAATTCTTCCTTTATGGTTTGAGGAGGGATTCGAGAGAAAGTGGGAGCCATCCTGTTTAGAAAAACTAAAAACCACTCTAAACTTGCAAGAGCATCATGCTAAAGTGTTTCTTTTCTCTCTCCTAATTGCAGCAACCATTCAACATGACCGGACTTAAGTTATTACTAGATAAAAACATACTGACAGGGCCAAACTACAAAGATTGGCTCAGGAATGTCAAGATGGCAATCACTTACGACAAGTTGGGGTATGTCCTTACCACCAAAGCTCCCCCCGTCCCAGGTCCCACCTCCAGCGTCGCGGATGTAGAAATACGTAAGACATGGGAGATTGATTGCGCGAAGGCCAAATGCCTCGTGCTTGCCTCTATGGACAACGAACATCAGAGGAGGCACGAGAATATGGACCTAGAGTCCATATTTCTTCATACCAAAGATCAGTATGGAGAGCAGTCTCGTATCGCAAGATACGAAGTGTCGAAGAAGCTATTTTCGGCAAGATTGGCCGTCGGATCATCAGTAGCGGAACACGTGCTTAAGATGATTGGCTACATAGAGAAGCTCGCGGACCTTGGGACCACATTGGAGAATGAACTCTACACTGAGTTGATTCTCCAGTCCCTTCCTTCCACTTACGCCCAGTTTGTCCTAAACTTCAACATGCAAGGAAAGGAGGTTGAACTTTCCGAACTTCTGAACATGTTGAGGAGTGCTGAGGGCACCCTACAGAAAGGTAGGGAGACATCCACTTTGTTTGTAGGAGGATCTTCCTCTTCTAGGTCCAGGGCGAAAGCCAAGGGAAAGAAGAAGAAAGCCCCCGCCAAACCAAGGGGCGGGGTCAGTAAAGTGGATACGAAGGGAAAGGGAAAGGTAACAAAGGTAGCGGGAAAGCTGGCGGGAAAGGAAGAATGCTTCTACTATCACAAAAGTGGACACTGGAAACATGATTGCAAGGCTTGGAAGGCCAGAACCCAGGATCTGAAGCGAGTTGCGGCTTCAGCTTCAGGTGTGTATGTTATTGAACACTGTCTATCAATAAACTCTACTTCCTGGGTATTGGATACCAGATCAGGATCTCATATCTGTAATTCTTTGCAGGCGTTGAGAAAGCGTAGAGTTTTGAAGGCAGGTGATATGACCCTCAGAGTTGCAAACGGAGCTAGCATGGATGCTGAGGCCGTGGGGGAATATCACCTGGGATTGTCAGATGGACACATTTTAGTTTTATGTAGTTGTTATTTTGTACCAAATGCAACCTGTAATATCATTTCTGTATCTTTATTGTCTAAAGAAGGTTATGAATTTGCATTTGTAAGTAATGTTGTGAACATTCACCTTAATCAAGTTTTGATTGGGTCAGGTACATTAAACAACGGTATATACGTATTAAACCAACCACAGATTTTCAATGTCCAGAATACACACAAAAGAAAGTCTCCAGAAATCAATAAAACTTTCTTATGGCATTGTAGACTCGGTCACATCAATGAGAGAAGGTTGACGAAGTTACATATAGAAAGATATTTGGATCCGTTCGAATATCAATCGTATGGACTTGTCAATCCTGTCTCAAAAGAAAGATGACAAAGACTCCGTTCACTGGACACAGAGTAAGAGCGAGCGAGCTCTTGGGACTCGTACACAGCGACGTGTGCGGTCCAATGTCTACGCATGCACGAAGCGGTTATTCTTACTTCATTACTTTTACGGATGACTTTTCAAGGTACGGATATGTCTTCTTAATGAAACATAAATCCGAGGCTTTTGAAAAATTCCAGGAATACAAGAATGAAGTAGAAAAACAAACAGGCAAAAGTATCAAGGCACTGAGATCTGATCGAGGTGGTGAATACTTGAGTGCCGAGTTCCTGGGTTACTTAAAAGAGAATGGAATTCTCTCTCAGCTTACTCCACCATACCCTCCGCAACATAACGGTGTATCGGAGAGACGGAACCGGACCCTATTGGATATGGTACGGTCCAAGATGAGTAACGTTGAGTTACCGCGATCGTTCTGGGGATATGCGCTAGAATCAGCTGCATACCTTTTGAACCGAGTTCCAACTAAGACTGTGCCTACTACACCATATCAGATGTGGTGTGGGAAGAGATCCTATCTTAATCACATTAAGACATGGGGATGTCCATCTTTTGTAAAAAAGCAGCATGCGGACAAACTCGAGGCACGCTCAGTACTGTGCAAGTTTGTGGGATACCCAAAGAACTCCAGGGGGTATCTTTTCTATTACGCAGAGGAATAAAAAGTCCTTGTTTCTCGTAATGCCCACTTTCTGGAACATCAGTTCTTAGAAAAGGAAATAAGTGGGAGCGCAATAGAACTGGAAGAAATTCCAGAACCACAAGCTATTACTGAAAGCTTAGTAGAACCAGAGGGTTCGAAAGATCAGGACATTCCCACGCCACTCCGCAGGAGTAGTAGGCAGTCTCATCCGTCCGAGAGATACTACGGTTTTCTCATAGACGGGGATAGAGAGGATTGTATCATAGATTGTGATGAGCCTACTAGCTTCCAGCAAGCCATTCAGAGCGTTGACTCGGTAAAATGGCTGGATGCAATGCGGACCGAAATGGAGTCCATGTACACCAACAAAGTTTGGACGTTGGAAATTGCTCCAGACTGGGTAAAACCCCTAGGATGCAAGTGGATCTTCAAAAGGAAGATTGGTGTAGATGGACAGGTTGAGACCTATAAAGCTAGACTGGTTGCAAAGGGTTTTCATCAGCGACCTGGTTTGGACTATGACGAAACCTTTTCTCCAGTAGCTATGCTGAAATCCATTCGGATCCTTCTTGCCATTGCTGCCTTCCACGATTATGAGATTTGGAAGATGGACGTAAAGACAGCTTTTCTAAATGGAAATTTAGAGGAGTGTGTCTATATGGACCAGCCAGAGGGTTTCATTTAGAGTGGGAGCAGCGGAAAGGTGTGTAAGTTGCTTAAGTCCATCTATGGACTAAAGCAGGCATCGCGGAGTTGGAACATCTGTTTTGATGAGACGGTCAAGGAATTTGGCTTTATCAAAAATCCAGATGAACCATGCATCTATTGTAGATTTGTAGCGAGAACTGTAGTATTCCTCGTTTTATATGTGGATGACATTCTCTTAATAGGAAATGACATTCCTATGCTACAATCTGTCAAAGGGTTCTTGTCACACAGGTTCTCCATGAAAGACATGGGTGATGCCTCATACATTCTGGGGATCCGGATCTACCGTGACAGATCCAAGAGGATTTTAGGACTATCACAGTCCAGGTACATCGACACCATACTGAAAAGATTCAGTATGGAAGATTCCAAGCACGGTAATCTACCGGCTTGTCACGGGATCACCCTCTCCAAAGAGATGTCTTCCAAGACTGATTTGGAGAGGGATCGCATGTCTATTATACCCTACGCTTCTGCGGTAGGCTTTATAATGTATGCGATGTTGTGTACCAGACCAGATGTGGCTTATGCACTGAGTGTGGTAAGCAGGTATCAGTCAAACCCTGGGGAGAAACATTGGATAGTGGTAAAGAACATTCTCAAGTACCTGAGAAGGACTAAGGAGATGTTCTTGGTGTATGGCGGAAAAGACCTCCAGATCGAGGCCTTTGCTGACTCCTGCTTCCAGAGTGACAAGGATGATTCCAAGTCCATGTCGGATTTTGTCTTTACCCTCAATGGAGGGGCGGTGTGTTGGAAGAGCTCCAAACAGGAAACCGTTGCTGACTCGACTATGGAAGCGGAATACATCGCTGCATCTGATGCCGCAAAAGAAGCTGTCTGGATGAGGAAGTTCTTGAAAGAACTTCAGGTGGTTCCGTCCATTGTTGATCCAATACCTCTGTATTGCGACAACAACGGGGCTATAGTTTTAGCGAAGGAACCCAGGTCCATCAGATATCCAGACACATCTTGAGGCGGTATCACCTGATCAGGGAGATCGTGGATCGCCAGGAGATCGAGGTTCGGAGGGTTGCTTCAGAAGATAACACTGCAGATCCATTCATGAAGGCCTTACCCCAGACTCAGTTCGAGCGGCTGATCGAGATGATAGGTCTTCGATACGCCAGTACATGGCCTTAGTGCATGTGGGAGATTGTTAGTGTATATGCCCTAGAGGCCATTACTGTATCATACTAGTATGTATATTACTTGATGGAAGCTTGGGATATTCACAGTTGTATAGACAATCTTGCTCGAAATGGTAGTATGCTACTTGGTTTGTCTCTGATTTAATGTGTACATGTGTTTCTTTTATTATATCACCTATACGCATTAGTGGAGCCCTTAGGATCTTTTCTTGATTACCACCGTTGTGATGGCGCTCACACTCGTGGGGGCTGGGTAATCTATAAGCACATCCTTATACAGGTCCCTAGTCGTAGTGTTAGTGTATATGCCCTAGAGGCCATTACTGTATCATACTAGTTTGTATATTACTTAATGGATGCTTGGGATATTCACCTTGTATATACAATCTTGCTCAAAATAGTAGTATGCTACTTGGTTTGTTTCTACTTCAATGTGTACTTGTGTTTATTTCAGTATATCACTTATACGCATTAGTGGAGCCCTTAGGATCTTTGCTTGATTACCAGCGTTGTGATGGCAGTCACACTAGTGGGGGCTGGGTAATCTATAAGCACATCCTTATACAGGTCCCTAGTCGCAGGACTATCGAGACAGGGCATCGATACTCCGGAGTAGACTAGCGTATGCGCTTCTCATTCCAGTATGGGAGATGGTCTGTCCCACAGCCATCAGTACGTCGTACTGGAGATAGTATACGGGTGCTCGTTAGGTTACGAGTACACTGGACAGGACTCGTCGGGAACTGACAGGTTGGTATTATACCTATCGTCAGTTATCAGTTCCCAGGTGACATGAGTACAGCTTAGTCCGCTGACTTGACACTGGCACTTCGCCTCAAGTGTGTTCCCACTACACTTTGATCACTACCCTACCACGGCTCAAAGGAGTCGTGCAAACAGGTAGTGGTTGGGTGCAGTCCCGAAGCACTTGGAGGCAGTGACGGTTAGACAAGATTCGTCTCTCCCGGTATTGGGGGTTGACATCGCGCTGTGTCTAGGAGAGCCATTACACGAGTAGTCCCTGGCCAGGGCAAACGAGATATACTGGTAGGTTTCCAGTGTTATCTCAGGGTGTTTTGGGCTTCGCTCCGGCACGACTTGTACCGCTATTGGGGGACTGACGTTTACCACCCCCTAGGCCCGCCATGCGATGTATCAGACGAACAGACCGGACTGTACGGAGACTGTCACATTCAGACTCAATAGGAGTACAGATGGGGTTTCACCTCGTCAGCCTTCTTGTCGGCATCTACCTGGGGACCGTTACGCACAGCTAGTGCCGCTTGCGGTCTGTGGTTAAACCCACTGCCAGCGTAGTGTCGAGTCTTTAGAGTCCCACACAGAGGTTATTCGCCTCTGGGCAAAACAGAGTAGAGGTCGCATGGTTTTGCGACAGGGTTCGTTCTCATCCGCGCACTTGTGCACGTTTGGAGTCCGGACGGATTATACTGGCAGGCTCTGGTTTGAGCCAGATACTGGTATATGTTTTGGGGTTGCTTTTATATCTCGGTATTCTTGTTCCTCGGAACGAGAATGCAGGTGTGTATGCACAGTTGCTTGAGGCGGAGGATGAGTTTTTCTATTAGGGTTTCGGAACGGGTGCGTATGCACAGTTGACAGTTATCATTTTCCAAACCCTAATGGATTTATGGATTATCTATTTATAATAGTAATTAAATGAGAATTTTGTTATGGTTGATTTTGTTGACTTGTTGACCATGGTTGACTTGTTGACCATGGTTGAATGTTGACCACCATCATGCTTTAAAAAGTCCTCCTTGATTTATGCTTACATTTCATTAAATGAAGCATGGTAGTGGTCATTCCAAATTACTATCAACTATTCTCATTTTCAATTATTATTATTAGATAATTCTTTTTCTTTTGCATTATGGTTGCAAGAAAGAATAGGATAGCTCATTCTATCATATTCATTCTCTCTCCTCACTTCATCTTCTTCTTCCTCTAGCAAAAGAGAAACCTTCTCATGTGTTGAGAATCCTTCTCTTTAAAAAGAAAAGCAAACCCTAGTCACTCTCTACTCATTTTAGGTTCATGGTTTAGCAAGCCGGAAGCCCTAGTTCACTCAAAGATCGAGGAAGAGCCCAAAGGTCGAACCTTCGAGGTGGATCCATCTTCGACGGAAGAAGGCGACGAAAAGAGAACCATCAACCTCTACAAGTTTTCAAGAAGAAAGAGTTCAAGTTTAGGTATAACTTTCATCCGAGTAGCTAACTCTCTTTAGCGTATTTTGCTAGTTTAGTTTAGACAACGATCCCGACCTTGTTTAGTCCATGTTGCCTCTTGCGATAAAAATTCGTTTTTTATACCGTTTCCGCCTCCCCGTAAGCACCGGGGGTCGCAATATGGACTTACAGTGGTATCAGAGCCTAACTAAACTTAAACTAGCTTGGTAGTGAAGTGTAACGAAGTTCGGAAACGAAAAATCACAAAACCGGAAAAATTACAAAACCTGAGTTTCTGTTGAAATTTTTTTGGCTCAAAATGAAAAACTTTATACTTGTAAAATCGTCTCAGGGTTTTGTGAGTTCACCCATGAAAAACGATGACCTAATTCCCTCAAACCGCCGCCCTTCCGCCGCACGAGGTAGGTATGTGCGGCGGAAGCGCTGCGTTTTGTCGCCTTCTGTCCATCGATTTTCGTGCAGAGTGTTTGTGTGTTGGTTTTGGGATTTTTAAAATATATTATATGTGCCCAGATTTTCCAGAACTGAAATTTCCTTTTGAGGTCCTATAATTCCGTATTTTTTCCGAACTTCACTGCACTTTGACTATGATGGTTATATCTGTGATGTTTGCATGTATTGAACGTCGGCTAATCGCTATAAGTCGATTAGTCGGGGTTATACATGATCTGTAATGTGCTGGAATGTGTATATGAATGTGTTGGACTGTCGCGGGTGAATAGCCGGGATGGATGTGAGATGAGCTTTTGTTTTTCTTTCATTCATTGTAAATGTAAATTGATGTAATAATTATTATTTGTTTGGCCGCACAACCGGGTCGGGGTTGTAGCCGTCATTGTATAATTCTTTTTACTGTTTTTGCTCCTAGGATAGACCCATGGAGGGGTGCACAAACTACCGAGGACTTGGCGGGTAGTTTGCCGCACCCGTAGGGGTCTTGGGTGGGGTATTTGGCTATTCACCGCGACCGTGTTATCCGCTTTTCGTTCCAGGCTCGAAAGGATTGCGGATTGCTAGTATATCCAATGTATTCTTCTGTGATCTGTAATGTCTATCATTGCTTTCTATTTAGGCGTTGCTTATGTTTTACAGCCGCGCTAGCCCAGCCCCCGCTCTGTCGTTAGTTAAGTAACCTAACGGGTAATGACGGGGCCCCGTGGCGAATGCGAATGGCATAAGCGTACGTCATATTTTGGTTGTTTTCTGCAATGGTAGGATTAAATGATGGGACGCATTAAAAGTACTAATGCAAGAATATCACGCATTAAAAGAACTAATGCAAGATAATAAACCAAGTTAAAGTCGTTGGAACACTTTCGAAAAACCACTCGGTTCTTTTCAAAAACAACTCTTAAATGCGGAGCTTGAGCCACTCCTTTTAAAAGCTATCTCGTTCCATCGACCAAATCAAGTTCACTACGTTCACGGTTTTGCCAAAACCATTCGTAGCCCTCCGTCGTTTCGTATGAATATTCAATAGTATTCAAGCTGTGTTTGTTGACCTTCGTCAAGGCATAGTGATTGGTAGCTATTGGGTGTTCATATGTAGCATAGATAGATGCGTTGGTTTGGGACACTCGCATTACCTTGTTGACCTTCGTCAAGGGTATATACGGGTGGATTCAAATTAACCTGGATAATGACGGGCAGAACTTGACATGTGACTTATGATTTGTTGACCTTCGTCAAGGTCATAAGAGCATGGGGCAAAAATCCACATCGGGAGTTTCATAAGTACTGAAACTTGCTAGATTTGCATACCATTTGGAGTGTAATGATTCTGGTAGGATTCCTTCAGTTTCGTCACGCGATGATATTTGGATCCCGATCCTACTGTGAGTATATGCTACTCCTCGGGAAATTTCTCACTTAACGATCAATGCTATAAACCTAGTAGGTGCCTAGAAAGGTGTTAGCGGGGCTACGCCCCCAGGGAAAAGAGGTTCTCTAATTAAGGAACTTCGCGAAAGCGTTGGAAAACCTCCCTCGAAGTACCGACACCGGCCTGGCTGAACGGTTAAGCAAGTATTGTACGGTGGGATTGATCCTGACTAATTCTTCCTTTATGGTTTGAGGAGGGATTCGAGAAATAGTGGGAGCCATCCTGTTTAGACAAACTAAAAACCACTCTAAACTTGCAAGAGCATCATGCTGAGTGTTTCTTCTTCTCTCTCCTAATTGCAGCGACCAATCAACATGACTGGACTTAAGTTACTCCTAGATAAAAACAAACTGACAGGGCCAAACTACAAAGATTGGCTCAGGAATGTCAAGATAGCAATCACTTATGACAAGCTGGGGTATCTTCTTACCACCAAAGCTCCCCCTGTCCCTGGTCCAACTTCCAGTGTCGCGGATAAGGAAATCCGCAAGACTTGGGAGATTGATAGCGCAAAGGCCAAGTGCCTCCTGCTTGCCTCGATGGACAACGAACATCAGAGGAGGCATGAGAATATGGACATGGAGTCCATATTGCTCCATACAAAAGAACTGTATGGAGAGCAATCACGTATCGCAAGATACGAAGCGTCGAAAAGGTTATTTTCGACAAGAATGGCCGTCGGATCATCAGTAGCCGAGCACGTGCTAAAGATGATCGGCTACATTGAGGAGCTCGCTGACCTAGGGATCACATTAGAGAGTGAGCTATATACGGATATAGTTCTCCAGTCCCTTCCTTCCACTTACGCCCAGTTCATACTGAACTTCAACCTACAAGAAAAAGAGGTTGAACTTTCAGAGCTCCTCAACATGCTGAGGAGCGCAGAGGGCACCCTACAGAAAGGTAGGGAAATATCCACTTTGTTTGTAGGAGGATCATCTTCTTCTAGGTCCAAGGCGAAAGCCAAGGGAAAGAAGAAGAAGGCCCCCGCCAAACCAAGGGGCGGTGTTAGTAAAGTGGATACGAAGGGAAAAGGTAAAGCAACAAAGATAGCGGGGAAGCTTGTGGATAAGGAAGAATGCTTCTTTTGTCATAAGAAAGGACACTGGAAGAATGATTGCAGGGCCTGGAAGGCCAGAACACAGGAATTGAAGCAGGTTGCAGCTTCAGCTTCAGGTGTGTATGTTATTGAAAACTGTCTTTCAATAAACTCTACTTCCTGGGTATTGGATACCGGATCAGGATCTCATATCTGTAATTCTTTGCAGGCGTTGAGAAACCGTAGGGTTTTGAAGGCAGGTGACATGACCCTCAGAGTTGCGAACGGAGCTAGCATGGATGCTAAAGCCGTGGGGGACTATCACCTGGGAATGTCAGATGGACATGTTTTGGTTTTGCGTAATTGCTTTTTTGTACCCAACGCAACTTGTAATATCATTTCTGTATCTTTAGTTTCTAAAGAAGGTTATGAATTTGCGTTTGTAAGTAATGTTGTAAACATTCACCTTAATCAAGTTTTGATTGGGTCAGGTACATTGAGTAATGGTATATACGTGTTAAACCAACCACAGATTTTCAACGTCCAGAATACACACAAAAGAAAGTCTCCGGAAATGAATCAGACTTTCTTATGGCATTGTAGATTGGGTCACATCAATGAGAGAAGGTTGACTAAGTTACATACAGAAGGGTATTTGAATACGTTCGAATATCAGTCGTATGCCACTTGTCAATCCTGTCTCAAAGGAAAGATGACAAAGACTCCGTTTACTGGACATGGAGTAAGAGCGAGCGAGCTCTTGGGACTCGTACACAGTGACGTGTGCGGTCCAATGTCTACACATGCCCGAAGCGGACATTCTTACTTCATTACTTTTACGGATGACTTCTCAAGGTACGGTTATGTCTTCTTAATGAAACATAAGTCCGAGGCCTTTGGAAAATTCCAGGAGTATAAGAGTGAAGTAGAGAAACAGACCGGCAAAAGTATTAAGATTCTAAGATCGGATCGAGGTGGAGAATACTTAAGTGCCGAATTCCTGAATTACTTAAAAGAGAATGGTATTCTCTCTCAGCTTACTCCTCCATACACTCCGCAACATAACGGCGTATCGGAGAGACGGAACCGAACCCTATTGGATATGGTTCGGTCCATGATGAGTAACGCTGAGTTACCGCGATCATTCTGGGGATATGCACTAGAAGCAGCTGCGTATCTCTTGAACAAGGCTCCCACCAAGACTGTGCCTACCACCCCATATGAGATGTGGACTGGGAAGAAACCCTGTCTTAAGTATCTTAAGGTATGGGGATGTCCAGCTTTTGTAAAAAAGCAGCATGCGGACAAACATGAGGCACGTTCAGTACAGTGTAAGTTTGTGGGATACCCAAGGAACTCCAGGGGGTATCTTTTCTATTCCGCTGAGGAGCAAAAGGTCTTTGTTTCTCAGCATGCCCGCTTCTTGGAAACTGAGTTTTTAGAAACCCAGATAAGTGGGAACACAATAGAACTGGAAGAGGTTCCAGAACCACAGACTGTTACTGAAAGCTTAGTGGAACCAGAGGGTTCAACAGAACAGAACATTCCTGCGCCACTCCGCAGGAGTAGTAGGCAGTCTCATCCGCCCGAGAGATACTACGGTTTTCTCATAGACGGGGATAGAGAGGATTGCATCATAGATTATGATGAGCCTACTAGCTTCCAGCAGGCCGTTCAGAGCGTTGACTCAGTGAAATGGCTGGATGCAATGCGGACCGAAATGGAGTCCATGTACACCAACAAGGTATGGACGTTGGACATTGCTCCAGACGGGGTAAAACCCGTAGGATGCAAGTGGATCTTCAAAAGGAAGATTGGTGTAGATGGACAGGTTGAGACCTATAAAGCTAGGCTGGTAGCAAAGGGTTTTCGTCAAAGACCTGGCTTGGACTATGACGAAACCTTTTCTCCAGTAGCCATGCTGAAATCCATTCGGATCCTTCTTGCCATTGCTTCCTTCCACGATTATGAGATCTGGCAAATGGATGTAAAGACAGCTTTTCTAAATGGAAATTTAGAGGAGTGTGTCTATATGGACCAACCAGAGGGTTTCATTCAGAGTGGGAGCAGCGGAAAGGTGTGAAAGTTGCTTAAGTCCATCTATGGACTAAAGCAGGCATCGCGGAGTTGGAACATCTGCTTTGATGAGACGGTCAAAGAATTTGGCTTTATCAAAAATCCAGATGAACCATGCATCTATAGTAGATTTGTAGCGAGAACTGTAGTATTCTTCGTTTTATACGTGGATGACATTCTCTTAATAGGAAATGACATTCCTATGCTACAATCTGTCAAGGGGTTCTTGTCACACAGGTTCTCCATGAAAGACCTGGGTGATGCCTCATGCATTCTGGGTATCCGGATCTACCGTGACAGATCCAAGAGGATATTAGGACTTTCACAGTCCAGGTACATCGACACCATACTGAAGAGGTTCAGTATGGAAGATTCCAAGCGCGGTAACCTACCGGCTTGTCACGGGATCACCCTCTCTAAAGAGATGTCTCCCAAGACTGATTTGGAGAGGGATCGCATGTCTATTATACCCTACGCTTCTGCGGTAGGCTCTATAATGTATGCGATGTTATGTACCAGACCGGATGTAGCTTATGCACTGAGTGTGGTAAGCCGGTATCAGTCAAACCCTGGGGAGAAACACTGGATAGCAGTAAAGAACATTCTCAAGTACCTGAGAAGGACTAAGGAGATGTTCTTGGTGTATGGCGGAAAAGACCTCCAGATCGAGGCCTTTGCTGACTCCAGCTTCCAGAGTGACAAGGATGATTCCAAGTCCATGTCGGGTTTTGTCTTCACCCTCAATGGAGGGGCGGTGTGTTGGAAGAGTTCCAAACAGGAAACCGTTGCAGACTCGACGATGGAAGCGGAATACATCGCTGCATCTGATGCCGCAAAAGAAGCTGTCTGGATGAGGAAGTTCTTGAAAGAACTTCAGGTGGTTCCGTCTATTGTTGATCCAATACCTCTGTATTGCGACAACAACGGGGCTATAGCTTTAGCGAAGGAACCCAGGTCCCATCAGAGATCCAGGCACATCTTGAGGCGGTATCACCTGATCAGGGAGATCGTGGATCGCCAGGAGATCGAGGTTCGGAGAGTCGCTTCAGAAGACAACACTGCAGATCCATTCACCAAGGCCTTGCCCCAGACTCAGTTCGAGCGGCTGATCGAGATGATAGGTCTTCGATACGCCAGTACATGGCCTTAGTGCAAGTGGGAGATTGTTAGTGTATATGCCCTAGAGGCCATTACTGTATCATACTAGTTTGTATATTACTTAATGGATGCTTGGGATATTCACCTTGTATATACAATCTTGCTCAAAATAGTAGTATGCTACTTGGTTTGTTTCTACTTCAATGTGTACTTGTGTTTATTTCAGTATATCACTTATACGCATTAGTGGAGCCCTTAGGATCTTTGCTTGATTACCAGCGTTGTGATGACAGTCACACTAGTGGGGGCTGGGTAATCTATAAGCACATCCTTATACAGGTCCCTAGTCGCAGGACTATCGAGACAGGGCATCGATACTCCGGAGTAGACTAGCGTATGCGCTTCTCATCCCAGTGTGGGAGATGGTCTGTCCCACAGCCATCAGTACGTCGTACTGGAGATAGTATACGGGTGCTCGTTGGGTTACGAGTACACTAGACAGGACTCGTCGGGAATTGACAGGTTGGTATTATACCTATCGTCAGTTATCTGTTCCCAGGTGACATGAGTACAGCTTAGTCCGCTGACTTGACACTGGCACTTCGCCTCAAGTGTGTTCCCACTACACTTTGATCACTACCCTACCACGGCTCAAAGGAGTCGTGCAAACAGGTGGTGGTTGGGTGCAGTCCCGAAGCACTTGGAGGCAGTGATGGTTAGACAGGATTCGTCTCTCCCGGTATTGGGGGTTGACATCGCGCTGTGTCTAGGAGAGCCATTACACGAGTAGTCCCTGGCCAGGGCAAACGAGATATACTGGTAGGTTTCCAGTGTTATCTCAGGGTGTTTTGGGTTTCGCTCCGGCACGACTTGTACCGCTATTGGGGGACTGACGTTTACCACCCCCTAGGCCCGCCATGCGATATATCAGACGAACAGACCGGACTGTACGGAGACTGTCACATTCAGACTCAGTAGGAGTACAGATGGGGTTTCACCTCGTCAGCCTTCTTGTCGGCATCTACCTGGGGACCGTTACGCACAGCTAGTGCCGCTTGCGGTCTGTGGTTAAACCCACTGCCAGCGTAGTGTCGAGTCTTTAGAGTCCCACACAGAGGATATTCGCCTCTGGGCAAAACAGAGTAGAGGTCGCATGGTTTTGCGACAGGGTTCGTTCTCATCCGCGCACTTGTGCACGTTTGGAGTCCGGACGGATTATACTGGCAGGCTCTGGTTTGAGCCAGATACTGGTATATGTTTTAGGGTTGCTTTTATATCTCGGTGTTCTTGTTCCTCGGAACGAGAATGCAGGTGTGTATGCACAGTTGCTTAAGGCGGAGGATGAGTTTTTCCATTAGGGTTTCGGAACGGGTGCTTATGCACAGTTGACAGTTATCATTTTCCAAACCCTAATGGATTTATGGATTATCTATTTATAATAGTAATTAAATGAGAATTTTGTTATGGTTGATTTTGTTGACTTGTTGACCATGGTTGACTTGTTGACCATGGTTGAATGTTGACCACCATCATGCTTTAAAAAGTCCTCCTTGATTTATGCTTACATTTCATTAAATGAAGCATGGTAGTGGTCATTCCAAATTACCATCAACTATTCTCATTTTCAATTATTATTATTAGATAATTCTTTTTCTTTTGCATTATGGTTGCAAGAAAGAATAGGATAGCTCATTCTATCATATTCATTCTCTCTCCTCACTTCATCTTCTTCTTCCTCTAGCAAAAGAGAAACCTTCTCATGTGTTGAGAATCCTTCTCTTTAAAAAGAAAAGCAAACCCTAGTCACTCTCTACTCATTCTAGGTTCATGGTTTAGCAAGCCGGAAGCCCTAGTTCACTCAAAGATCGAGGAAGAGCCCAAAGGTCGAACCTTCGAGGTGGATCCATCTTCGACGGAAGAAGGCGACGAAAAGAGAACCATCAACCTCTACAAGTTTTCAAGAAGAAGGAGTTCAAGTTTAGGTATAACCTTCATCCGAGTAGCTAACTCTCTTTAGCGTATTTTGCTAGTTTAGTTTAGACAACGATCCCGACCTTGTTTAGTCCATGTTGCCTCTTGCGATAAAAATTCGTTTTTTATACCGTTTCCGCCTCCCCGTAAGCACCGGGGGTCGCAATATGGACTTACACGTAGGACTATCGAGACAGGGCATCGATACTCCGGAGTAGACTAGCGTATGCGCTTCTCATCCCAGCGTGGGAGACGGTCTGTCCCACAGCCGTCAGTACGTCGTACTTGAGATAGTATGCGAGTGCTCGTTAGGTTACGAGTGTGTTCCCACTGTACTTTGATTACTACCCTACCACGGCTCAAAGGAGTCGTGCAAACAGGTAGTAGTTGGGTGCAGTCCCGAAGCACTTGGAGGCAGTGACGGTTAGACAGGATTCGTCTCTCCCGGTATTAGGGGTTGACACCGCGCTGTGTCCAGGAGAGCCATTACACAAGTAGTCCTTGGCCAGGGCAAGCGAGATATACTGGTAGGTTTCCAGTATTATCTCTGGGTGTTCTGGGCTACACTCCTACACGACTTGTACCGCTATTAGGGGACTGACGTTTACCGCCCCCCTAGGCCCACCATGCGATGTATCAGACGAACAGACCGGACTGTACGGAGACTGTCACATTCAGGCTCAGTAGGAGTTCAGATGGGTTCACCTCGTCAGTCTTCTTATCGGCATCTACCTGGGGACCGTTACGTACAGCTAGTGCCGCTTGCGGTCTGTGGTTAAACCCACTGCCAGCGTAGTGTCGAGTCTTTAGAGTCCCACACAGAGGGTTATTCGCCTTTAGGCAAAATGAGTAGAGGTCGCATGGTTTTGCGACAGGGTTCGTTCACATCCGCGCACTTGTGCACGTTTGCTGTCCGGACAGCTTATACTAGCGGGCTTTGGTTTAAGCCAGATCCTAGTATATGATTTGGGATTGGTTTTATCTCATTGTATTCGTGTTCCTCGGATCACGAATACGGGTGCGTATGCACAGTTGACTGAGACAGAGGGAGAGGACTTTGATTAGGGTTGATGACTATTGTCATTTGCTTAACCCTAATGCTTATGTGTGTATTATGATTAATTTATATTAGTTAAATATAATTGTGCATGGTTAAAGTTGTTGACCATTAGACTATCTTGACTTGTTGACTTAGGTTGACATGTAGACTATCATCATTCCATATAAAAGATGCTCTTTGATCATTGCAATTTGCATTTAATGTGAAATGATAATGGTCAAGTCTTGATTAAACCATGACAATTATCTTACTAATTATCTATTTACATAATTCACACATATTAGAGAGAATGGTTCATTGTTCTTATTCATTCTATCATATTGATTCTCTCTCTTCCTCTTCCTCTCTCTCAAGCTCACCCCTCTCATGAGTTGAGAAACACATGAGCTTGAGATAAACCTCTCTAAAATAATCTCTGCTCTCTTCTAAGGTTCTAGGATTAGCACTTCTAGCATCTTAGTTACTTCTAGCTTGAAGTTGAAGACAAAGGTTGAGGCTCTCGGGTGGATCCTTCTTCGACTAGAGAAGGCGATAAGGTGATCACTTTCTTCCACTCCAAGGAGCAAGGAGAGAAGGACATAAAGCCCTAGGTATAACCATTCTTCCATGTAGCTAAAACTAGTTAGCTTGTAGCTAGTTTTTGTTTAGCCAAGATCCTCCTTTAGTTAGTCCATGTTGCCTAGTGCGCTAAAAATCAGATTTTTATACCGTTTCCGCCTCCCCGCAAGCACCGGGGTGGGCAACGTGGACTTACAGCTTGGACATATATAGGGAGAACTTTCTTGCTCGACATGATAGTATGCTGTTTGGTTGCACTTTACCTTAACATGTACACTTATTGTCTCTCTTTTATATGTTGATAAAGCCCTTAAGATGAGTACTAGACTACCAGGATTATGATACGGATCATACGAGTGGGGTAATGGTAGTCGGCAAGTACATCCTTCAAATTTTCCTAGTCATGGGAGTATCGAGACAGGGCATCGATATTCCAGAGTAGACTAGCGTATACACTTCTTGACCCATATCATGGGTGATGGATGATCCCATATCCATTGGTGTTTGACATTAAAGAAGGTATACGGGTGCTCAGTGGAGACTGGGTACACTGGACGGACTCGCTGAGAACTCCTTGATGGTATTATATCTATCGTCAGATAGCAGTTCTCTGGTGACACTAGTACAAGTTAGTCTGTCGACCCGAGATTCTCATAGAGTCTTGTGTGATTCCCACTGTGCTTTAATTTCTACCATACCATGTTCAAGAGATCGTGCAAAAAGATGGTTTTTGGGTACAGTCTCGAGTCACATGGAGGCAATGAGCGATAGGAGGGGATTCGTCTCTCTCGGTATTGGGGGTTGATATTGCGCTCTGCTCGATTGGCCATAACAGGAAATCCTTAGTCAGGGTTGCTGAGATTTACCGGTAAGTGTTATCTGTAAGTCCATGTCACGCACCCCACGAGCTTGCGGGAAGGCGGAATATATGAAAAATAATTATCAAAGCTTCGTAACACGGACTTGAGCACACGGATCGTGTCTAACCCTTTACTAGCAAACTACGAAAGGTTTAACTACTCGGATTCGAAGTTATACCTCACGTTACTTGTCTTTCGGGTCTTCATCGCTGTCCTCCACACCTCGTAGGCTCCATGGAACGTCGGCACCTCAACGGCCTCCTCGAGTCAAAGATGATCCACCCGAGAGCTACTACTCCAAGCTTGACCTCTAACTTGAGGTAACTAGGTTACTCAAAATGCTAATCTAAGCAACCTAGGGGATATAGAGTAGGATTATGGATTAATAAGTCTAGCTAACCATTGATCTCAACACATGAGAGGTTAGAGTTAGGCTTTGAAGAGAGAGAGCTTGAGGAGAGAGAAGGTGAGAAATAAGAATCCTTTTGGAATAATAATATCATTTGAATATATGAAGCATATGATTTTATTAAAATGAATAACAAATAAATAATGTGTTATCATGCTTCATTAACTCTCATAGTGATTCATCTCATGAGTCATTTAAATCATAAATGCAACATTAACTCCATGGATGAATCACTTCATGACTCATTAAACCAATTAATGCAAATGCCACCTTAGCCTCCAACTTATCATACTTCTAGAAGCTTCTCGACAATTTACGAGAATGCCCCTCCTATCCGTGAAAACACAGAAAAACTTTAGACTGTATAAATCCAATAATCCGATACTAGAATCTGGCTTAAACCAAAGCCCGCTAGTAAAAACTGTCCGAGCATCGTACGTGCGTAAAAACACGTATGCGTCCGAACCCTGTCGTAAAACCATAAGACCTCTATATCATTTCGCCCGAAGTAGGGAAACTCTCTGTGTGGGACTCTAAAGACTCGATACTACGCTGGCAATAGGTTTAACCAAAGACCGCAAGCGGCACTAGCTGTACGTAACGGTCACCAGGTAGATGTCGATAAGAAGGCCGATGAGGAAACCCATCCGAACTCCTACTAAGCCTAATGTGACAATCTCCGTACTGTCCGGTCTGTTCGTCTAAGACTATTGCATATCGGGCCTAGGGGACGGTAAACGTCAGACCCCTAATAGCGGTATAAGTCGTGTCGGAGTGAAGCCCATTACACCTTGAGAAACTACTGGAAGCCACTAGTAAATCTCGCTTACCCTGGCCATGGACTTTGCATAATGGCTCTCCATACACAGTGCGATATCAACCCCTAATACCGAGAGAGACGAGTCCTGTCTAACCGCCACTGCCTCCAAGTGCTTCGGGACTGCACCCAACTACTACCTGTTTGCACGACACCTTTGAGCCGTGGTAGGGTAGTAATCTAAGTACAGTGGGAACACACCCGAGGCAAAGTAGCAGTATCAAGTCGACGGACTAAGCTGTACTCATGTCATCTAGGAACTGCTATCTGACGATGGGTATAAATCCAACCTGCAGTTCCCGGCGAGTCCTGTCCGGTGTACTCGTAACCTAACGAGCACCTGTATACTATCTCCAGTACGACGTACTAATGGCTGTGGGACAGACCATCTCCCCAACTGGGATGAATAGCGTACACACTAGTCTATTCCAGAGTATCGATGCTCTGTCTCGATAATCCTACGACCAGGGACCTGTATAGGATGTTACTTATAGACTACCCAGCCCCCACTAGTGTGACTGCCATCACAACGCTGGTAATCAAGCTAACATCCTAAGGGCTCTACTAATATGTATAAGCGATACGTTACAAGAAACATATGCACATATTAAAGTAGACACAAACCAAGTAGCATACTACCATTTTTAGCAAGACTGTCAATACAACTGTGAATATCCCAAGCTTCCATTAAGTAATATACAAGCTAGTATGATACAATAATGGCCTCTAGGGCATAAACACTAACAATCTCCCACTTGCACTAGGGCCATGTACTGGCATATCACAGACCTATGATCTCGAATAGCCTCTCGAACTGCGTCTGAGGAATGGCCTTTGTGAATGGATCAGCAATGTTATTCTCCATATCTACTCTCTTTACCTCGATCTCCCGGCGATCTACGATCTCCTTGATCAGGTGATACAGCCTTAAGATGTGTCTGGACATCTGATGGGACCTGGGTTCTTTCGCTAAAGCTATAGCGCCGTTGTTGTCGCAATACAGAGTTATTGGACCAACACTGGTAGGAACCACCTGAAGTTCTGTAAGGAACTTCTTCATCCAGACAGCTTCTTTTGCGGCATCGCAAGCAGCTATGTACTCCGCTTCTATCGTTGAGTCAGCAACGGTCTCCTACTTGGAACTCTTCCAACAGACCATCCCTCTATTGAGGGTAAAGACATAACCCGACATGGACTTAGAGTCATCCTTGTCACTCTAGAAGCTGGAGTCGGCAAAGGCCTCGATCTGGAGGTCTTTTCCGCCATACACCAAGAACATCTCCTTAGTCCTCCTCAGGTACTTGAGAATGTTCTTTACTGCTATCCAGTGCTTCTTCCCTGGGTTTGCCTGATACCAGCTTACAACGCTTAATGCGTATGCTACATCTGGTCTGGTACATAACATCGCATACATTATAGAGCCTACCGCAGAAGCGTAGGGTATAATCGACATGAGATCCCTTTCCAAATCAGTCTTGGGAGACATCTCTTTGGAGAGGGTGATTCCGTGACAAGCCGGTAGGTTACCGCTGTTAGTTATATGTATGCCCTAGAGGCCATTACTGTATATTGGATGTATATTGTAGTGGATGCTGGGACATATATAGGTAGGACTTTCTTGCTCGACATGATAGTACGCTATCTGGTTGCTCTTTATCTTAACATGTATACTTTCTGTCTCTCTGTTACATGTTGATAAAGCCCTTAGGATGTGTACTCGACTTCCAGGACTGTGATGCAGATCATACTAGTGGGGCCTGGATAGTCCATGAGTACATCCTTCAATGTTCCTAGTCGAGGGAATATCTAGACGGGGCATCGATATTCCAGAGTAGACTAGCGTATATCTTCTCGACCCATGCGATGGGCGATGGATGATCCCATATCCATTGGTGTTTGACATCAGAGATGATATACGGGTGCTCAGTGGAGACTGGGTACACTGAACGGACTCGCCGAGAACTCCCAGATGGTATTATACCTCACGTCAGATGGCAGTTCTCTGGTGACACTGGTACAGCTTAGTCTGTTGACCCGAGATCGTCATAGAGTCTTATGTGTCACCCACTGTGCTTTGATTTCCACCCTACCACGGCTCTACTGAGTCGTGCAAATAGGTGGTTTTTGGGTACAGTCCCGATTCACATGGAGGCAATGAGCGATAGGAGGGAATTCGTCTCTCCCGGTATTGGGGGTTGATGTTGCGCTATGCTCGACTGGCCATAACAGGAAATCCCTGGCCAGGGTTGCAGTGACCTAATGGTAAGTGTTATCGGTAGTTTCACACATGTCATGGACTTCACGTCGTCATGACTTATCGAGCTACTGGGGTCTGACGTTTACCACCCCTAGGCGAGATATGCGACATATCATACGAACAGACCGGACGGTACGGTAAGTGTTACTGGTTGGATTCACAGGAGTGTGAGCGGGCTTGCTCGTCGATCTTCTGATCGCTCAATACCCGGGTGGCCGTTACGTTTAGCAGACCGCTTGCGGCTTGTGGGTGCTTGATATGATCATCATCTGCTGCCGGCGTATTGACGAGTCTTTAGAGTCCTACACAGAGGTTTCCTAGCTCAAGCGAAACGAAATAGGAGCGCATATGAGATATGTGCGGGACCGAGAATAATGCGTGTATGTTATACCGTATTCCATTCTCACGATGAATGTATCGATTAGGTTATATGCGATATAACCTAGTTATCGAATCAAGGATTGATTCGATAAACCGATACATTGAATATTAGTCGGTTATATGCGATATGACCGGATCATTGAATCAAGTGTTGATTTAATGATTTAATGTATAATTATATATTGATATATTACTTTGCATTAACTAGTATTCGTTCACTTTAAATGGATTTACTCACTTGAAATGCACATTGTATATGTGATATATTTTTTGTGCACATGATTGTATCATGTTTGATGATACATTCTAGCTTGGTTTTGTGTAAAGAATTAAACCATGGTTAGTTAGTGGTTAGGGTTTCATTTCATTTACTTATTCATTTATCTATTTATTTATTTTATTTATTTCATTTAGAAAAGATAAAGAGAAAAGAATGGTTGCTAGTTTTGTTTTTCTTTGAAGTTTCTTGAAGCTTTGAACAAGTCCACCATTCTTGTCTCTTCCTTAACCCTAACCATTCAAGTTAACCATGGTCTATTCTCTACACCTAATCATGGTTGGATTATGATAAGAATGAGTTGGATTTTCATTTTGGAATAATTCTTTTTATTCTATCATATTCCTTCTTCTTCTTCTTCATCTTCAACATGAAGAAAACCTAGCTACCATCAATGGCAACTAATGAAAATGAGTGAGAAATCCAATTCTAAAGTGAACCCACTTCCTATTTCTTCATCCTCTACCTCTTGCCAAGTAGTATAGGGTGTTTTATTCACAAGTTTCATGACGTGGATGATCGGATCTACAAAGGTTGTAGCTTCTTTCCTTTAGTTAAAATTCGTTTACTTGCATCGCATAGCCTATATATCTAGTTAACGATCCGTATTAGGGTTTGTAGACACTTGTAAAATTTGAATTAGCCATGTTTGATCACTTGTGAGACTTCATTAGTGTGCCTAAGAACCCTACAGTGGTATCAGAGCCTAGCTAGAGAGACTTCATTAGTGTGCCTAAGAGACTTCATTAGTGTGCCTAAGAACCCTACAGTGGTAGTAGTGCAAGTAACGCGATGGTCCCTCTAGAAGACAACAAACCTTAACTCGATTATGTGACCGTCTTGAACAGCCCTTTGAACCTTCGGGTTTGGGGCAGTACGGCGTTCCACATGTGAGGCGTTGGCTTGACCCTTCTACGGCTGGACCGTTTGTACTGAGGCACGAACTGGATGCTGTTAGACTTATTTCATGTGTTGAGCTGTATCGGGAAAACTTGGGTGTTCGATTGTTCGATCAAAAAGTTTAGCGTTTTCTATTTATCCGGAATGTGATACAATAATTGGAATTCACAAGTAGTTATGAGATAACGGAATGAATATTATAAACATAGCAGTTTAGTCTCACTTGATCGGTTGCCACGGAGTTTTGATGTGATCAAAAGTCCGTCATAATCACGTAGCGTACGCGGATACTCGCCGGGTAAACTTAATAGACAGCCTCACCCCATAGCCCCGACCAAGTGACTGTAGGAGAACCCCGTCGCCGAAAGCATCCGTTTGGGTGCTCGCGGTAGCGGTGTTCCGCCTAGGTGCACTTCGTCGACGGTATCGGGGGTGCGACCGTCTACTAAAGTTTGCGACGAGCATTCAATCAAAATGTCGGGAATCCTGTTGAATTGCCCGACTTGGTATTGAAAAGTGTTTTCGATAATGAGACTAAAATGCGGGGTTTATAATTGTTAGGCATACGATGTCTAAAGAATTCATTTGGTCAGGCATGCGATGTCTGAGGTGGTTGCGGATTCCAACTATTGTAGTTTTACACTTTCTTTTCTGTGACCATAAGTGTAATATGTGATGTCGCCGGTTTCGTTGCTATATGTCAACGACAATTGGGATGCGTATATTTACTTACGTTGCTGACATGTGATGTTATGTGTTGCTGGATATGTTATATTGGATCGTCGTGTTTGAATAGCCGGGGGGTTTTTATGTGAGATGAGTGTTTTTCATTTTCATTCATGTAAAAACTTGTATGTAATATTCTTTTATTGGGACACTTCCTGGTTGAGGAAGATGTCACCCATTGTATATTATTTACTTTTCCATATTAGGATAGACACAAGGAGGGGAGCACAAGTAACCGGGTTCTAGGGTCCAGTGGGAGACCAACTCGAGGAGTCGAGTCCGGGTCTCCTAACCCTAGAATTGGTAGGGTTGCTTGCCGCTCTCGTAGGGGTCTAGGGGTGTGGGATTGGCTATTCATCACGACCGTGGAATCCATGTTTTATACTGGCTCGTATTGAAAACACGGACGTCCTAGTATATCCAATATTTCATATGATATTTTCTGCTGCGTTATCTGTGATGTGATTCTGTGATTTGTTCAGATAGATGTAGTATATAGTATATATGATATATTATATAGACGTTACTTATGTTTTACACCCGCGCTAGCCCTGCCCCGCTCTGCCGTTAGTTACCTAACCTAACGGTGCACGTGGGGACATCGAGGCGAATGCGGATGGCATAAGTGTACGTCATATTTATCTTTGATGTTTAGGTAATTTAAATGATGGGATATTCATTAATGAGATTAATGAAAGAAAATAAACCTAATTGATGTTGTGGAATCGAATTTCAAAATAAAAACAGGTAGCTACAGTTCTTGCTTTGCATCGCGGTGTTCCTTGAAGAACATCCTGCACCTTATTCGATGAGGAAAGGACCGAGATCCCTTCACCGGGAGTGACTCCTTTAGCAATAACTGGCAGATGCTACACACTCGGTTTGTCCTTTGATTGCTTCTATAGTTTCTGCTTTGCACAGTGATATATATGATATATCCTGCACCTCATTCGACGAGGAAAGCGTCGACGATCCCTTCACCGGGAGTGACCCCTTTAGCAAAACTAGAAAAGCTTCAAAAACATTCCATTTAAAAACCATTTGATTCCGCAACTAGATCAAGTTCAAAGCGTTAAAGGTTTTCACAAAAACCATTCGCAACCCTCCGTCATTTTAGGAAGTAGAGTACTTAGTATTCGTGCTGTGTTTGTTGACCATAGTCAAGGCACAGTGTACGGTAGCTAAGTGATGTCTTCCTACACCGTATATGATGCGATTAGTTAGGACAGTCGCGTGACTTTGTTGACCTTAGTTAAGGGTCATGTGGGTGGGTCTAATTAATCACGAAATGACGGGTAGAACTTGACTATTACTTATGATTTGTTGACCATAGTTAAGGTCATAGGTGCTAGGGGTAAAAACCTTTATCGGGAGTTTCAAGTGTTGAAATTTGCAATGAGATTGCATACCTTCTATATGATAGTTGGATCCCGATACCCACTGCGAGTAATTGTTACTCCTGGGAGAGTTTTGCACTTTGCAATTAGCCGATCAAGTAGGTGTCTAGAAAGGTGTCAACGGGGTCACGCCTCTGGGAAAACGAGGTTTACTGTAATTAGGTCCGTGCGAAAGCACGGGGAACCTCCCTCAAAGTACTGACACTGGCCTGGCTGAATGATTGGCGAACTTGTAAAGTGTAATTAATCCCGGCTAGTCTTTCCTTTTAAGGTTTGAAGGAAGATTTGATAAAAACAGTGGGAGCCATCCTGATTAGATAAAATATATAACCAGTCTGATCTTGCAAGAGCGCACGCAGAGTGTTTTCTTCTCTCTCTCTCCAGGTAGCGACCATATCACGCCTTAATCAAGATAATAATACGGAATATTGACCGAACCTGCTTGTTATACTGAGCTGGGGAACGTTGGTCCCGCTCCAAGTTATAATTTTTATAAGACAGAGCAGCAAATAGGGGAATACCAGGATTCCCATGCCGCCCAAACGAAGAAAGTGCATGAGATCCATCTCCTTCGGGTGTGTTCATTACAAAGAACTGTTTCTCAGTATCCTCTGCATCCTGGGTATATGATACCGGATCAGGATCCTAGATATGTAATCTGTTACATAGGGCTACAAAAAGGTAGAAAAACTGAAAACGGGTGATAAGTTTCATGAGACAGAGAACGGGGCAAGTGTTGCAGCCAAGTCTGTTGGTCACTGTCACCCTGTATTACCAATACATTGATTCTGAACAAATGTTATTAGATACCGAACCTGATATACAAAATCATATCAGTCACTTTATTAGTAAAGAAATGATAATATTTTGTATTGTTGGATAATGTTTTGAACATTTCCTATATCAAAAGTTGATCGGTTCAGGCACGTTATCTAAAAGCATTAACGTTCTAAATCAAACTACAGTTCCTCGTATACAGAACACACACAAGAGGAAGAGTTCAGAAAATAATGAATCCTTCTTGAGGCATTGTAGACTAGGTCATATCAATGCGACCCGACTGGCTGAAGTTACATTTTAGATGCATATTTAAATCAGTTTGAATTTACATCTTGTGAAACTTTCCAGTCATGTCACAAAGATTAGATGACCATAGCTCTGTTTATTAGAAACAGAGAAAGAGTTAGTGAACTCTTGGGACTGATACATGATGATGTATGTAAGGTCTCCTGTCTACACATGCCAGGACCGGTTCTTTGTACTTCATTACGTTCTCAGATGATCTCTCCAGATTCAGACATATGTTCCTGTTGAAACATAGGTCCGAACCTTTTGAGATATTCACAGAATATAAGTTAGAAGTAGAGAACCAATAACCGGGTATAAGTATTATGTCCTATGATGAGATCAGGGAGAAGAATACTTGTTCATGGCATTCCTGGACCATTCTAAAGGAGAATGAGATTCTCTCTCCGCATTACTCCTCTGAATACCCCACAGCACAACGGTGTATCAGGGCGGAGCATGTTGGAGATAGTGCCCTCAGAGTCAATTATTGGATCACAGGCACGTGATTGCAATGATTGAGGGAGGACCTATCCTGGTAGGACAGTCTTACTCGAGATGATAGTATGCTATCTGGTTTACCTTTATCATCGTGTACTGCTTTAGGTGACCTGACAGGTCGCTATTGCACGTTGATAGAGCCCCTAGGATTCTTGCTTGACTGCCGGCAGTATGAGGGCGATCATATAAGTGAGAGCTGGAGTCTATAAGCACAACCTTAAAAGGTCCCTAGTCGTGGGAGTTTCGAGACAGGGCATCGATTCTCCAGAGTAGACTAGTGTATACAGTCAAGACCCCGACGAGGGGCGGTGGCCGGTCTCACAAGCCACTGGTGTCAGTTGGTTCACCTAAGATGTATACAGGTGCTCATTGGGTTATGAGTACACCGGACAGGACTCGCCGGGGACATGCTAGTTGGTCTTATACCTGACGTCAGATAGCAGTTCCCTGGTGACATGTGTACAGGTTAGTTCATCGACCTGAGATCGTCATTTGTCTCGTGTGAGTTCCCATTGTGCTTTGATTACTACCCTACCACGGCTCAAAGGAGTCGTGCAAACAGGTTTTAGTTGGGTACAGTCCCGAGCCACATGGAGGCAGTGAGCGGATCTTCAGGGGTTCGTCTCTCCCGGTATTGGGGGTGAGGTCGCGCTGTGTCTAGGAGAGCCATTACACGAAGTCCTTGGCCAAGGCAGGAGATTTACTGGTTGGTATTCCATTAGTATCTCAGGGTGTTCTGGGCTACACTCCGACACGATTTGTACCGCTTTTGGGGGTCTGACTTTTACCAACCCCCTAGGCCCGCCATGCGATGCTCGTAGACGAACGGACCGGACTGTACGGATATTGTCACTGACAGGCTCAGTAGGGTGTCAGGATGAGTTCGCTCATCGACGTCCCTTTTGGTCAATAGCTGGTGGCCCGTTACGTATTGGCTTATACCTCTGACGTGCTAGTGGTTAAATCCACAGCCATAGTATTGACGAGTTTTTAGAGTCCACCACACATTCAGTTACTCAGCTTTCGGGAGAAACGCTGTAGAGGCCGTATGGAGATATGGCAGGGTTCGATCTGATACGTGCGGTATTGCACGGATCAGGATCGGACGAACATTACTAGCCGGCTTTGGTTTAAGCCGGATCCTAGTTTAGTACAGTGTAGATTTTGTCTCATTGCATTTGTATCCGGTCCGAATACAGATGCGGGTGTGTATGCACAGTATCAGGGTTTTCCTGTAATTTATTACGGGACCAGTTTTCTGGAGTTTCCAGTTTGCATTCCGTTCCGGCCGGTTTTCCTTTGTTCTTTCCCGGCCGGACTTTTCTGATGGAGGGTGTTATTTGCAAGTTTGCAAATAACACATTGTGGAGGGGTTTCTTGCAAATGTTTTGATTATGATGGCATCTTTTCTTTTCAACCATCATTTGATTCTCTTTACATCACAAAAGGGTGATTAGAGTTTGATGTGAGTTAGTTATGATGATGTTTGGATATGGTCACCTCTTACCTTTTACTACACTCACCTCCCTCTTGCATTTTGTATTCCTTCCTCCACCATTCTCATTTTTTGGAGATGGTTGAAACACATTTGAGAGAAGAGAAGATGAGAGCTTCATTTTTGAGAGTGTAGCATTTTGATCTCTTTTCATGTTAAGAAAAATGCAAGCACCATTTTTCTTATCTTGATTCCTCCATCATCTTCAAAGGCAACAAAACCCCAAATGAGACATAGCCTCAACCCTACACATTCTACAGCAAATCTTGGACGCGTCGGCCAGCCAACTTCGCGCCCGCGTTGCCTCGGTATTGAGGTGGGAGCCCGTAAAAGATGCAGGCGATGTGGTGCCCTTCCGGCGAGGAGGCGACGACCGGAGTTTCCGCAGGAGATCGGGACGACGACGAGAAGATCGGAGGACTCGGATCACTCGGTATATCTCTTCCCATCTTGTAGTTGCTAGATCTAGTTTAATGGCCCGATCCGGGGTTTAGTGCGCGGTGGTGCCGGTTTGCTAAGTTCGCAAAATTAAAGTTTATCACCGCTTCAGCATTTGGCCGTCGGATTGACGACCGGGGCGCCGCCGTGCAGTTACAGTGGTATCAGAGCCTCGCCATTAACTCCGTCTAGCTTCGTTTGATGTGTTTGCATTTCCGATCGACCAAAATTCCAAAAACTCGCGTTTTTCCTCACATCAGTTTTCTGTCGAAATTTTTTGATGTCCAAAAATTTTTCAGGTTGTCTCAGAATGATGTGCAGGGAGTTCTAAGACTGCTGTAAAAATTCGATGCAGTGACTCGATCACTGAAGCGCGGAACCGCGGCCAAACCCCCCCTTGGGCCGCGGTTCCGCCGCACATTGGTGTCGTCACTGCATCATTTTTTTCCAGTGGGCTTCTGGGCTAATTTTAGGGGTTTTGGAATATTAATATTGGGCCCAGATTTTCTGTGAGTGCTGCAGTATTGCTTGGGAGCCCACTTGTTAATTTTTGATCGATCAGATATTTTAAACACATTATTTCACAGTATTTACATTATATCTGCGACCGTGAATGTCACTCGATCGGTAAATCCGGTCTAACTGCTGTAGCCCGGTTAGACGGATTTGCGAACGTGACTTTCACGTTGATGTTCTGTGTTTTGCTGTGATGTTGCGGATCGGTCGTGGGGGATAGCCTGGATGCAATGCTAGTACAGTGTTATTGTATTATGTACATTTGATATTGCGGGGCGAGCGTCCGACATGTGGACTGCCGTCACTGCCTGTTTGTATTATTATTTTGGGGCACGGCCAGGTTGCGGTCGATGTACCCGTTGTATGTATATTTTACTCTCTGTACTAGGATTGCCCCGCGGTGGGGTGCACGGATAGCCGGGTTCTGGAGGGCAACAAGCCCGCATCTCATGGCATTGGGATGGAGGGGGCTTCGCTCTAGAATTGGCGGGCTATTCGTCGCACTCGTAGGGGGTACAGGTTGACCCAGGAGGGGTGGCCAAGTTACCGGATTCCGTGAAGTGCTGGGTGGTCCATTCACGGTGCTGAAGGGGGCTGCCTCGCTTCAGGTTTTGGCGGGTAATTTGCCGCGCCCGTAGGGGTCTAGGTTTTCATTGCACAGGCTATCCACACGACCAGGGGAACGTCGGGTTTTCAGTAGTGGCTCTGTGAAACCCGGGGATCCCAGATGTTGTACATTTCTGTGATGTTGCATTTTATTCACGCCTTGAGCGAATATAATATATTGGTATATATATTAGTAGATGTTGTATATGTTTTTCATCCGCGCTAGTCCAGTCCCCGCTCTGCCGTTAGTTAGCTAACCTAACGGGTGATGACGGGACCCAGTGGCGAATGCGGATGGCATATACGTACGTCAGTATATTTTCGTTCTTTGTGGTGTGATCAATTGATGGGACTGCATTGATTCGGATCAATGCAAGTTAAAACAAACCTATTCTAATGTTGTTGGAACACTTTTCAAAAAGCTGTTATTGCAAGGACGTTCACTTTTGTTTTGCATCGTGGTATTCATTTGGAATATCCTGCTCCTCAGTCAACGAGGCAAGGGCCGAGATCCCTTCACCGGGAGTGACCCCTTGGACAGAAGTTTGCGTCAGGGCATTAACTTCACTATAGCCGATTACTTTTGCTTTGCACAGTGATATTCGGTTATGAATATCCAGCACCCCATTCTACGGGGAAAGAGCCGAGATCCCTTCACCGGGAGTGACCTCTTTAGTAAAGGTTTTCGTCACTATATTTTCTAAAAAGCTATCCGTTCCTTCAACGATATCAAGTTCATTACGTTAAAGGTTTTTGCCAGAAACCATTCGTAGCCCTCCGTCGTTTCATATGGATAGTCAATAGTATTCAAGCTGTGTTTGTTGGCCAAAGTCAAGGCACAGTGTTTGGTAGCTGTTGGTTATTCATATGCAGCATAGATAGATGCGTTGGTTTGGAACAGTCGTACTGCCTTGTTGGCCAAAGTCAAGGGTAGGTACGGGTGGATTCAAATTAACCTGGAGAATGACGGGTAGAACTTGACATGTGACTTATGATTTGTTGGCCAAAGTCAAGGTCATAAGAGCATGGGGTAAAAATCACATCGGGAGTTTCAAAAGAACTGAAACTTGCCAGATATGCGCATACCTTCTGGAGTGTGATGACGTGAGCGGATTACGTCACGTTATCATGCGATGAGAGTTGGATCCCGATTCCCACTGATGAGTTAGTTTACTCCTCGGGTATTCCCGACTAATTCTTCTTTTAGGTTTGGAGGAGAATTTGAGGTACAGTGGGAGGTTTCCTGATTAGATAAATTGGTAACCATTCTGATCTAGGTTAGAGTGCACGCTGAGTGTTTCTTTTCTCTCTCTCTCTGGCAGCGACCATTGGCCCGACCCTAGACTTTGACTCAGTGACCAAGTTGACCGAACCTTCTTAACACTGGCTTTTGGATTGTCAGAGTTGCAGACCTCATTGCCACTCCTACTTTTACCCTTTTCTCCAGGATACCCCGTATTACTACGAACGTCCACTTCCATTGGACAAAACCATCGTATGGTTATATACGAACTCGAAGGAATTTATTCGAGGATGGTTTCCGGTTTTGGAGAAAACGGATGGGATTATTCAGTTGTCTTTTCCTTTTACCTTCTCTCAGGTTGCGAGTACTCCTTGGTTTAGGGGATAGTACACCTATTACGCAAATTGGATAGTCTTCTTCCAAACCTTAGGCTGGTGCCGACCGGTAGGGAATGAAGAAAACCAATTAGCATAACGATGGTGTGCAGAAGGTATTAAGTTCAGACAAAGTAAGAGATTAGTAAGAGGGCAAAGTAAATTGCGACTGATATTCACGACCGAACCAAGTATTTCTTCGCCAATCCTAAATTACCTTTGTATTTCTCCAGGACACTCCGTATCACTACGAAGATCCACAGTTTATTGGATACTCCATCGTATGGTTATATACGAACTCGAAAGGAACTTGTTCCAGTTCGGGGATGGATTCAGGTCCAGGAGAAATAGGAATATGGTTTATTCGGTTGTCTTTTATCCTCACCTTCTCTCGCATTGCGAGTGCTCCTAGGACTAGGACAGTACACCCATTATGCTTATTGGATAGTCTTCTTCCAAACCATAGGCTGGTGCCGAACGGTAGGGAAGGAAGAAAACCAATTGGCCTAAAGGGGTGTGCAGAAGTTATTGACTAAAGACATATAAAGGGATTTGGAGAGCTGGCAAAGAATTATACGGTTATAGTTGTGAATCTGGATGATGGCAGAGGCATTACTAGGAATACCAGAATACCCCATCGAAACATTTCAATGTTTCAGTTCAACTGTGTACTGTTAAAAGAAAACTGATTTCCCGATTAGACACTTGCTCCAGGGTATGTATTTACCAGGTTTGATTCTCACATCTGTATGGTTTTACAGATGGTGAGTGGGAGTAAGTTATTGGGAATTGGGTGATCATCCTCATTATATCGAGATTCGTTGTAATCGGTGATATTTGAGGAGATCACCTGGGCTGTTTGCCGGTCGGCAAATATTTGGTTTTGAATATCCGCTGTTGTGCACCAATTTCAAATTGATATATCTGTACGTCTATTTTCATAGAGTGAGATATACCTTTTGATATTATGTCGATGACATTTACCTATATCAGTGGATGGTTAGGTAAGGAGCATTAAACAGCGGTGTAATTCTTCTTAACTATAAGTACAGTTTTCAACCTACGACACACAGTGAAAGAGTCGTTAGACTCGGCGGAGTTATACAGAGTATTGTATGTTGTCCAGTGTCCATTAGGACAGAGGGGTTGGTCCTCATACTATATTCTGTTTACTTTTAACTTCTCTAGTTCTTAGACGTGTGTTTCGTAGAAACACAAGGTCTAAGTTTTGAGGAGTTATAGGTATTTGAATAGAGTAGAGAACCAGGTGTAGCAAGTATCGGGATTCTTCAAGGTGATCGAAGATGTAGATACTTGTGTATGGTATTCAGTTGATAGTAATGATAAAGAGAAATTGCTTCTCTTTCAGGTTACTCATAATTGGAAGCATTCCTAAATTGAGTAATGCTGATCGGCCTCTCTCCATTTAGTTGACATGCACTGGAGATAGCTGCATGATTTGAATCTTGTTCAATTAAATCAGTGCCTCTGGTTCTATATTGGATATAGAACAGTTCATATCTTAACGATTTTAAGGTACGGGGAGTTGTCCGGCTTATGATTAAAACCAGACACTGGACAACTCAAGGCACGTTTCTGTAATGGCTGTTTGTGGGTTGACCCAGGCTATGACGAAGGTTGACTTTCTACCATCTGGCAGATCAATAGAAATATTGTTCTAGACTCGCCACAGTTTTATTAAAAATGGATTTTTTCAAAAACAGTAGTGGGAGTATGGTAGAACTGGAAGTGATTCCAGAACCGCAAACGATTACTGAAGATTTGATAAGGAACCTAAAGATTCAATCTGATTTGACATTCCATTGGCCACTCCGCAGATAAGGTGGGTAACTTCAGGCACCCGAGAGGTACTCCGGTAGCCTCAAGGACGGTGACAGGGAAGTTCTTGTTTACCCACACTTGCCATTGTTGTTGTTCCAGGCTGCGAGACCCGGCAGGAGGATGAGTATAGCGTCGTTCTAAACTAGCTTTAGAAGTGCACGTCTATATGACTCTGCCAGAGGGTTGTCGTAGTCAGTGGGAGCAGCGGAAGCATTGGTGGACATTAGGCTCATGTCTATTTATAGACTAAAGCAGATGTAGCGGAGATAGATCATCTATTTCTGATGTGACAGTCATAGGTTTGACTTCATCAGAATAGGGGATGGATCTGTTGAGAAGGTAGTAGGGTGTGATATCCGGGTTTTGGATGACATACACAAAGTAGGAAGTGATATTCTTATACTATGATCGGTTATACTTTGGTCGTCACACAGTGGTTTTTCCACATGGGACTTGGACATTATAACAGACATACTGGTTACTAGATCTATGGTTTTAGATCTGGATTTGGGTGGTTTCCCAATCAGTGTACTTTGACAGCATTCTAAGAGTATTTAGAATGGATGACTCCTGGCACGGTAGTGTACCTGCAGGTGATGGAGTCACCCTCTCTAAAGGTGTCTTATAGACTAAAGTAGAGAGGGATATGCATGATTGGCAGATCACTTGCTTAGGCAATTGAGTCAATCATGAGATGTCAAGTACCACACCAGATGTTGTTCTTGCACTAGACGCAATAAGTTGACATTGATCCAATCCTGGAGAAACAGTCGGAAGCAGTTTTAGAACATAAGTGGATGTTCTAGGGATATGATAACGACAGCCTCATTTGGGAGACAGTTATCATTCCAGGCTTCCAAGGTGACATGGACGACAAGGAGGTTGTCAGAGTTATAGTTTTCCTTCTGACGAGGGGTAGTATTCTGGACAGGTGATCCAGGCAGATACTGAGGGAGGCATAGCGCAGGATACTGATTAAGTTCAGTTGACGATACAGTCGAAGAAGTTTGGATTTGGTGTTCATTTATGAACTAGGTCCCATCAGACATCCAGACATTCTAAGACAGGTATTGCTCGTTTCGGGAGATGGCTTTCTCTGCGAACTTGAGATATAGAGAGACATAGAAAGAAACATCTGAGCGGATCCACTCACTGAGGCTATTCCTCGACCGCAATAGTTTCACAAACGGGATTTGTGAGACTGACTAATAGGGGAGTTGGGTGTTCGGTATCACACGGGCTGTGAGTATGCGACATCGCAATAATTAGCCTTGAGTGCAAGTGGGAGATTGTTGGAGATAGTGCCCTCAGAGTCAATTATTGGATCACAGGCACGTGATTGCAATGATTGAGGGAGGACCTATCCCGGTAGGACAGTCTTACTCGAGATGATAGTATGCTATCTGGTTTACCTTTATCATCGTGTACTGCTTTAGGTGACCTGACAGGTCGCTATTGCACGTTGATAGAGCCCCTAGGATTCTTGCTTGACTGCCGGCAGTATGAGGGCGATCATATAAGTGAGAGCTGGAGTCTATAAGCACATCCTTAAAAGGTCCCTAGTCGTGGGAGTTTCGAGACAGGGCATCGATTCTCCAGAGTAGACTAGTGTATACAGTCGAGACCCCGACGAGGGGCGGTGGCCGGTCTCACAAGCCACTGGTGTCAGTTGGTTCACCTAAGATGTATACAGGTGCTCATTGGGTTATGAGTACACCGGACAGGACTCGCCGGGAACATGCTAGTTGGTCTTATACCTGACGTCAGATAGCAGTTCCCTGGTGACATGTGTACAGGTTAGTTCATCGACCTGAGATCATCATTTGTCTCGTGTGAGTTCCGACTGTGCTTTGAGTACTACCCTACCACGGCTCAAAGGAGTCATGCAAACAGGTTTTAGTTGGGTACAGTCCCGAGCCACATGGAGGCAGTGAGCGGATCTTCAGGGTTCGTCTCTCCCGGTATTGGGGGTGAGGTCGCGCTGTGTCTAGGAGAGCCATTACACGAAGTCCTTGGCTAAGGCAGGAGATTTACTGGTAGGTATTCCAGTAGTATCTCAGGGTGTTCTGGGCTACACTCCGACACGATTTGTACCGCTTTTGGGGGTCTGACTTTTACCAACCCCCTAGGCCCGCCATGCGATGCTCGTAGACGAACGGACCAGACTGTACGGATATTGTCACTGACAGGCTCATTAGGGTGTCAGGATGAGTTCGCTCATCGACGTCCCTTTTGGTCAATAGCTGGTGGCCCGTTACGTATTGGCTTATACCTCTGACGTGCTAGTGGTTAAATCCACAGCCATAGTATTGACGAGTTTTTAGAGTCCACCACACATTCAGTTACTCAGCATTCGGGCGAAACGCTGTAGAGGCCGTATGGAGATATGGCAGGGTTCGATCTGACACGTGCGGTATTGCACGGATCAGGATCGGACGAACATTACTAGCCGGCTTTGGTTTAAGCCGGATCCTAGTTTAGTACAGTGTAGATTTTGTCTCATTGCATTTGTATCCGGTCCGAATACAGATGCGGGTGTGTATGCACAGTATCGGGGTTTTCCTGTAATTTATTACGGGACCAGTTTTCTGGAGTTGCCAGTTTGCATTCCGTTCCGGCCGGTTTTCCTTTGTTCTTTCCCGTCCGGACTTTTCTGATGGAGGGTGCTATTTGCAAGTTTGCAAATAACACATTGTCGAGGGGTTTCTTGCAAATGTTTTGATTATGATGGCATCTTTTCTTTTCAACCATCATTTGATTCTCTTTACATCACAAAAGGGTGATTAGAGTTTGATGTGAGTTAGTTATGATGATGTTTGGATATGGTCACCTCTTACCTTTTACTACACTCACCTCCCTCTTGCATTTTGTATTCCTTCCTCCACCATTCTCATTTTTTGGAGATGGTTGAAACACATTTGAGAGAAGAGAAGATGAGAGCTTCATTTTTGAGAGTGTAGCATTTTGATCTCTTTTCATGTTAAGAAAAATGCAAGCACCATTTTTCTTATCTTGATTCCTCCATCATCTTCAAAGGCAACAAAACCCCAAATGAGACATAGCCTCAACCCTACACATTCTACAGCAAATCTTGGACGCGTCGGCCAGCCAACTTCACGCCCGAGTTGCCTCGGTATTGAGGTGGGAGCCCGTAAAAGATGCAGGCGATGTGGTGCCCTTCCGGCGAGGAGGCGACGACCGGAGTTTCCGCAGGAGATCGGGACGACGACGAGAAGAACGGAGGACTCGGATCACTCGGTATATCTCTTCCCATCTTGTAGTTGCTAGATCTAGTTTAATGGCCCGATCCGGGGTTTAGTGCGCGGTGGTGCCGGTTTGCTAAGTTCGCAAAATTAAAGTTTATCACCGCTTCCGCATTTGGCCGTCGGATTGACGACCGAGGCGCCGCCGTGCACTTACAGAGCAATCGCACAATATTAGATATGGCGTGCTCTATGATAAGTATTACCGAGTTACCTATTTCCTTTTGGGGTTATGCGCTCGAGAAGCTGCATACCTATTGAATTAGGTTCGAATCAGATCACTGCCTACCATTCCATATGAGATATGGTATGGGAAGAGCCTATCTCTTAAGTAAGTTAAGATTGGGGATTGTCCAGGCTATGTCTAAAAGCAAAATCCGGACAAGCTTGAGGCAAAATATGTTACGAAGAACAGGAAATGTTCCAGCTATACGAACTGAAGCAGATGATTTGACAGAACCAAAGGATTCAATGGTCCTCGACGAACCTCAGCCTCTCCGCCGATCTGGTAGGGTTCCTCATCCGCCTGAGAGATACCTCGTTTTCTCGATGACAGTGGGAGCAAGGAATGCATCATGAGATGATGACCCAACGAGTTTCGAGCAGGCCATCGAGAGTAGGGACTCTGTAAGAGTGGCTGGATGCTTAGCGATCTGAGATGGAATCCATGTACACCAACAAAGTATGGACTTCGGTTGCTATATCTGAAGGGTTAAATCCCCATCAGGAGCAAGTATATCTTGAGAAGATTACTTGGTGTAGATGGAAAGGTTGAGACTTTCAAAGCTAGACTTGTTAAAGGTTTTAATCATCAACCAGGTGTGGATAATGATGAAACCTTTTCTAGGGACTATGCTTAAGTCCATCTAGATCCTACTTTCCATTGCTGCATACCATGACTACGATATCTGGTGGTTGGGTGCCATGACTACTTTTCTAAATAATAATTTAGAAGAGAACGTCTATAAGAACACAGCCAGAGGGCTACGTAAACAGTGGGAGCAGCGGAAACGTGTGCAAGATGTTTTATGTGATGAAGCAGGCATCGCGGAGTTGGAACATCTATTTTGATGAGTTATTCAAACAGTTTGACATCATCAAAATGGTAGATGAACCTTGTATATACAAAACGTTAGTAGAGAGTAAGGTGGTCATCATCGTATTGTACGTGGACAACATACTCTTGATAGGAAAAGAGTTTCCTATACTACGATCGGTCGATCTCCTCTTATCACATGGATTCTCCATATAGGATCAAAGTGATACCTCCTAAATCCTGAGTTTTCATCTATGAGATAGATGTAATTGGATGCTAGGATTCTCACTAGATGTAGTGAGATGGTATCAATCGATCCTGGGAAGAATCACTGGAAGGGTTCCAGGGTGATAAAGACGACTGAATGTCAGTCACAGGCATTCTCTTTACCCTCAGAAAAGGGACGGTATGTTGGAAGAGTTCCAAGCTAGATACCGTGGCAAACTAGACGATAAAGGCTGGTAACATCGCTACTAAAGATACTACCAAAGAGGCAGTTTGGGTGTATATTGGTTCATAGGATGAACTAGGTTCCTACCATTGTGTGACAATGGAAGTGTGGTTTTGGCCCTGGAACCCTGGCCTCATCAGTGACCCAGACATATTCTAAGGCAGCATCACCTGATCATGGAGATAGTTGATCTCCAGGATGATCGAGGTTAGGAGAGTAGACTCAGAGGACAACACGGCGGATCCACTCACAAAGGCCTTTTCCCAAAGAGAGACTTTTAGGGGATGGTTGAGTATTAGATACTATAACTACTGCTACAGATGGCCCTAGTGCAAGTGGGAGATTGTTAGTTATATGTATGCCCTAGAGGCCATTACTGTACATTGGATGTATATTGTAGTGGATGCTGGGACATATATAGGTAGGACTTTCTTGCTCGACATGATAGTACGCTATCTGGTTGCTCTTTATCTTAACATGTATACTTTCTGTCTCTCTGTTACATGTTGATAAAGCCCTTAGGATGTGTACTCGACTTTCAGGACTGTGATGCAGATCATACTAGTAGGGCCTGGATAGTCCATGAGTACATCCTTCAATGTTCCTAGTCGAGGGAATATCGAGACGGGGCATCGATATTCCAGAGTAGACTAGCGTATATCTTCTCGACCAATGCGATGGGCGATGGATGATCCCATATCCATTGGTGTTTGACATCAGAGATGGTATACAGGTGCTCAGTGGAGACTGGGTACACTAAACGGACTCGCTGAGAACTCCCAGATGGTATTATACCTCACGTCAGATGGCAGTTCTCTGGTGACACTGGTACATCTTAGTCTGTTGACCCGAGATCGTCATAGAGTCTTGTGTGTCTCCCACTGTGCTTTGATTTCCACCCTACCACGGCTCTACTGAGTCGTGCAAACAGGTGGTTTTTGGGTACAGTCCCGATTCACATGGAGGCAATGAGCGATAGGAGGGGATTCGTCTCTCCCGGTATTGGGGGTTGATGTTGCGCTATGCTCGACTGGCCATAATAGGAAATCCCTGGCCAGGGTTGCAGTGACCTACTGGTAAGTGTTATCGGTAGTTTCACACATGTCATGGACTTCACGTCGGCATGACTTATCGAGCTACTGGGGTCTGACGTTTACCACCCCTAGGCGAGATATGCTACATATCAGACGAACAGACCGGACTGTACGGTAAGTGTTACTGGTTGGATTCACAGGAGTGTGAGCGGGCTTGCTCGTCGATCTTCTGATCGCTCAATACCCGGGTGGTCGTTACGTTTAGCAGACCGCTTGCGGCTTGTGGGTGCTTGATATGATCATCATCTGCTGCCGGCGTATTGACGAGTCTTTAGAGTCATACACAGAGGTTTCGTAGCTCAACCGAAACGAAATAGGAGCGCATATGAGATATGTGAGGGACCGAGAATAATGCGTGTATGTGATACCGTATTCCATTCTCGCGATGAATGAATCGATTAGGTTATATGCGATATAACCTAGTTATCGAATCAAGGATTGATTCGATAAACCGATACATTGAATATTAGTCGGTTATATGCGATATGACCGGATCATTGAATCAAGTGTTGATTTAATGATTTAATGTATAATTATATATTTGATATATTACTTTGCATTAACTAGTATTGGTTCACTTTAAATGGATTTACTCACTTGAAATGCACATTGTATATATGATATATTTTTTGTGCACATGATTGTATCATGTTTGATGATACATTCTAGCTTGGTTTTGTGTAATGAATTAAACCATGGTTAGTTAGTGGTTAGGGTTTCATTTCATTTACTTATTCATTTATCTATTTATTTATTTTATTTATTTCATTTAGAAAAGATAAAGAGAAAAGAATGGTTGCTAGTTTTGTTTTTCTTTGAAGCTTCTTGAAGCTTTGAACAAGTCCACCATTCTTGTCTCTTCCTTAACCCTAACCATTCAAGTTAACCATGGTCTATTCTCTACACCTAATCATGGTTGGATTATGATAAGAATGAGTTGGATTTTCATTTTGGAATAATTCTTTTTATTCTATCATATTCCTTCTTCTTCTTCTTCATCTTCAACATGAAGAAAACCTAGCTACCATCAATGGCAACTAATGAAAATGAGTGAGAAATCCAATTCTAAAGTGAACCCACTTCCTATTTCTTCATCCTCTACCTCTTGCCAAGTAGTATAGGGTGTTTTCTTCACAAGTTTCATGACTTGGTGAAGTGGGAGCTTGATCTAGTGATGCCTCGACGTAGATCATCTTCGGCATCGAAGCCGACGACCAAGCCTGCCCATTTCTTCGATGAAGCCGATGCTAGAGTCCGGAATCCGATTTGGACAGCGGAGGGACATCATCGCGGAGCCTAGGACGTGGAGGATCGGATCTACAAAGGTTGTAGCTTCTTTCCTTTAGTTAAAATTCGTTTACTTGCATCGCATAGCCTATATATCTAGTTAACGATCCGTATTAGGGTTTGTATGCACATGTAAAATTTGAATTAGCCATGTTTGATCACTTGTGAGACTTCATTAGTGTTCCTAGGAACCCTACAACCGCGCTTAGAATCTTCCATACTGAATCTTTTCAATATGGTGTCTATGTACCTGGACTGCGAAAGTCCCAACATCCTCTTTGATCTATCACGATAGATCTGGATCCCCAGAATGTAGGTGGCATCACCCAGGTCCTTTATGGAGAACTTCTGTGATAAGAATCTTTTGACTGACTGTAGCATAGGAATATCATTTCCTATTAGGAGAATGTAATCCACGTACAAGACGAGGAATACTACAGCTCTCCCTACAATCTTACTGTATATGCATGGTTCATCTGGATTTTTGATAAAGTCGAATTCTTTGACAGTATCATCAAAACAGATGTTCCAACTCCGCGTTGCCTGCTTTAGTCCATAAATGGACTTAAGCAACTTGCACACTTTACTGCTGCTCCCACTCTGAATGAATCCCTCTAGCTGATCCATATAGACACACTCTTCCAAATTTCCATTTAGAAAGGCCGTCTTTACGTCCATCTGCCAGATCTCATAATCGTAGAAGGCATCAATGGCAAGAAGGACCCGAATGGATTTGAGCATAGCCACTTGAGAAAAGGTTTCGTCATAGTCCAAACCAGGTCTTTGACGGAAACCCTTTGCAACAAGTCTAGCCTTATAGGTTTCAACCTGTCCATCTACACCAATCTTCTTTCTGAAGATCCATTTGCATCCTATGGGTTTTACCCCATCTGGAGCAATGTCCAAAGTCCATACTTTGTTAGTGTACATGGACTCTATTTCGGTCCGTATTGCATCCAACAATTTTACCGAGTCGCCGCTCTGAATGGCTTGCTGGAAGCTAGTAGGGTCATCATTGTCAATGATGCAATCTTCTCGATCCCCGTCTATGAGAAAACCGTAGTATCTCTCGGGCGGATGAGACTGCCTACTACTTCTGCGGATAGGCGCTGGTATGTCCCTTTCTTCTGAAACTTTTAGTTCTACCATACTTTCAGTAACAGCTTGTGGTTCTGGAATTTCTTCCAGTTCTACTGCTCTCCCACTCTTTTGATTTTCTAAAAATTCAGCTTCTAAGAAGTGGGCATGACGAGAAACAAAAACCTTTTGTTCCTCTGTGTAATAGAAACAATATCCCTTGGAGTTCTTTGGATATCACACAAACTTACAATGTACTGAGTGTGCCTCGAGCTTGTCTGGATGCTGCTTTTTTACAAAAGTTGGACATCCCCATGTCTTCAGGTACTGAAGATAGGGTTTCTTCCCACTCCACATCTGATATGGTGTGGTAGGCACAGTCTTGGTTGGAACCTTGTTCAAAAGATATGCAGCTGATTCTAGTGCATAACCCCAGAAAGATCGCGGTAACTCAGCCTTACTCATCATGGAACGAACCATATCCAATAGGGTTCGATTCCTCCTTTCCGATACACCGTTGTGTTGTGGTGTGTATGGAGGAGTAAGCTGAGAGAGAATTCCATTCTCTTTTAAGTAACCAAGGAACTCAGCACTTAAGTATTCACCACCTCGATCAGATCTCAGTGTCTTGATACTTTTGCCTGTTTGGTTTTCCACTTCATTCTTGTATTCCTGGAATTTCTCAAAGGCCTCGGATTTATGCTTCATCAAGAAGATATGTCCATACGTAGAGAAATCATCCGTAAAAGTAATGAAGTAGGAATAACCACCTCGCGCATGTGTAGACATTGGACCGCACACGTCACTGTGTACGAGTCCCAAGAGCTTGCTCGCTCTTACTCCGTGTCCAGTAAACGGAGTCTTTGTCATCTTTCCCATGAGAGATGATTCACAAGTAGCATAAGATTGATATTCGAACGAATTCAAATATCCTTCTCTATGTAACTTAGTTAATCGTGTTTCATTGATGTGACCTAGTCTACAATGCCATAAGAAAGCCTGATTTATTTCTGGAGACTTTCTTTTAAGTGTGTTCTGGACATTGAAAATCTGAGTTTGACTCAATATGTATATACCGTCATCTAATGTACCGGACCCAATAAGAACCTGATTTAGGTGGATGTGAACTACATCGCTTACGAATGTAAAATCATATCCCTCTCTCGAAAGTGAGGATACTGATATGATATTACAAGTCAAACTAGTTACATATAAACAATTACGTAGAATCAATATCTGCCCACTTGTCAAACCTATGCGTTATTCTCCCACGGATTCAGCGTCCACGCTCATTCCGTTTGCAACTCTGAGAGACAAATCACATACCCTTATAACTCTACGGTTTCTCAAAGAATGTAATGAATTACAGATATGCGATCCTGCTCCGGTATCTAGTACCCAGGAAGTAGAGTTAATTGACAAACAGTTCTCAATTACAAACACACTTGAGGCCGAAGCCACAACATGCTTCGTATCCTGGCTACTGGCTTCCAAAGCCATGCAATCCTTCTGCCAATGCCCGTTCCCATAACAATAGGAACATCCCTCCTTACTTACACCAAGTCCCGAAACTTTTGCTCTTTCTTTTCCTACTACTTTACTGACACTGTATATCGGCTTTGTGGAGGTTTTCTTCTTTTCACCCTTTGCTTTCGCCCTGGATGAAGAAGAAGAAGGTCCCCCATTAAGCAGAGCTTGTGTCTCCCTGGTTTCTTTCAGGGTGTAAGTAGAGGGTAGGGACTGTGGAAATAAGTCAACATATGACCTGTTTCCCAACGTGGTCTCCAGGTCCTTGAGCTCATCAATATAGCTAATCATCGTAAGGACGTCGTCCCCTACAGATGACCCGACAACCAACCTCGCTTGAATTAATTCGTTCGAGGTCTCATATCTTGCGATATGAGATTGCTCTGCATATAAATCTTTGTTATGGAGAAAGATGGAAACTAAGTCCATCTTCTCGTGCTGCTTCTAGTTTACACCATCAACTGAAGCCAACACGAGGCACTTGGCATTAGCCTTATCCTTTTCCCTTGTCTGACGGATATCCATATCCGCGACGTTGGAAACTAGACCTGGGACGGCGGGATCTTGAGTAGTAATAGGGTGGTCCAGCTTGTCATAGGCAGTGGACATCTGGACAGACCTTTGCCAGTCATATAAGTCAGATTCAGTCAACTTGTTATCTAGATGTAACCTAGTCATGGTCACAAGGTCGCTGCAATGAGAGAGAGAGAAGAAAACACTTTAGCATGATACTCTTGCAACTGTAGATTGGTTTTTAGTTTATCCAAACTGGATGGCTCCCACTGTTTCTCGAATCCTTCCTCAAACCATAAAAGAAGAATTAGCCAGGACTGATATCATCGTACAATACTTTCTTAACCGTTCAGCCAGGCCAGTGTCGGTACTTCGACGGAGGTTTTCCAACGCTTTCGCGAAGTTCCTTAATTAAATAAGCTCTTTTCTCTGGGGGCGTAGCCCCGCTGACACCTTTCTCGACACCTACTTGGTTTATAGCATTGATCGTTAAGTGACAAATCTCCTGATAAGTAGTATATACTCATAGTAGGATCGGGATCCAAATATCATTGTGTGATAATGTTGAAGGAATCCTACCAACATTCATCAAACTCCAAATGGTATGCAACACTAGCAAGTTTCAGTTTCTTTAGAAACTCCCGATGTGGATTTTTGCCCCATGTTCTTATGACCTTGACGAAGGCCAACAAATCATAAGTCACATGTCAAGTTCTGCCCATCATTATCTTGTTAATTTGAACCCACTCGTACCTACCCTTGACGAAGGCCAACAAGGTAATACGACTGTCCCAAACCAACTCATCTATCTATGCAACAAATAAATACCCCAGCAGCTACCAAACACTATGCCTTGATGAAGGCCAACAAACATAGCTTGAATACGACTGACCATCTATAAGAAATGACGGAGGGCTACGACTGGTTTTGGTGAAACCGTGAACGTAGTGAACTTGATATAACCGAAGGAACCTGATAGCTTTTTAAAAGGAGTGATTAAAGCTCCGCAATTAAAAAATTCTGCTCTTTTAAAATAACCGAGTGGTTTCTTTTAAATTTGTTCCAACGATTCAACTTTGGTTTGTTTTCTTTGCATTATAATAATGTGTCCCATCAATTATCCTATCATTGCAGAAAACAACGAAAATACCACTTCCTCTTATGCCATCTGCATTCGCCACTGGGCCCCGTCATTCACCCGTTAGGTACTTAACTAACGATAGAGCGGGGGATGGGCTAGCGCGGGTGTAAAACATAAGTGACGTCTAATAGCTATCATATATAGATATTGTACATTCGTCAGACGCAATAATAGGCATTCCAGATCACTGATGAACATTATTGGATATACAAGCAATCCGCGTTTCCTTCGAGCCTGCAACGAAAGACGGATTACACAGTTGTGATGAATAGCCATAACCCCACCCTAGACCCCTACGGGTACGGCAAACTACCCGCCAAGTACCCGAAGTGAAGCGGTCTCCCTCAACAACGTGAGTAGGCCACTAAACACTTTAAAGTACCCAGTAGTTTGTGCACCCCACCTTGGGTCTATCCTAGGAGCAAAAAACAGTAAATGAAATAATACAACGGTGGCTTCAACCTCAGGCCGGATGTGCCCCGCAAAATAATATTACATCATATTACAATTTATATCGAATGAATGAATATAAAAAACATCTCAAACCCCGGCTAATCATCACAACGATCCAATCAAGTTCATATACAAAAACAGTAAAAACATTACAGAAATGTGCAACCCCCTGCCAACCGACATACTAGCAGTTAGGGGAGGTTTACGAACACATTAAACATTACAGATAAAAACCCGATTAGCAAATAACTTAGAATATCGATAGACAACCTTTTTCAGTGTCTACCCCAAATGCAAGCCAGCACAGAAGTAACCTGGGCAGAAACAGAATATACTGGAAAACAAAACACCACAAAATGAGAATTACTGTGCAAATCCGAGCCAACTCGGAGTTGACTCGGCGGCGGATCCGCGGCCTAATCACCGAGTTACCTCCTCGTGTTTTCCCAGAATTCTTATAATCCCATGCTGTTAATTTTCAGGCCTGTTAAATAATTTTTTCGACACGTTTAAAATTGACAGAAACTTGAGGGGTCCGGGGTTATGTTTTCGCGTTTTTCCGACGATCGAAGTTCTAATTAGTTGCTAACAAGCTAGTAAAGGTTTAGTAGGCTCTGATACCACTGTAAGTCCATGTCACGCACCCCACGAGCTTGCGGGGAGGCGGAATATATGAAAAACAATTATCAAAGCTTCGTAAGACGGACTTGAGCACACGGATCGTGTCTAAACCATTACTAGCAAACTACAAAAGGTTTAACTACAGGATTCGAAGTTATACCTCACGTTACTCATCCTTCGGGTCTTCATCGCTGTCCTCCACACCTCGTAGGCTCTATGGAACGTCGGCAGCTCAACGGCCTCCTCGAGTCAAAGACGATCCACCCGAGAGCTACTACTCAAAGCTTGACCTTTAACTTGAGGTAACTAGGTTACTCAAAATGCTAATCTAAGCAACCTAGGGAATATAGAGTAGGATTATAGATTAATAAGTCTTGCTAACTATTGATCTCAACACATGAGAGGTTAGGGTTAGGGTTTGAAGAGAGAGAGCTTGAGGAGAGAGAAGGTGAGAAATAAGAATCCTTTTGGAATAATGATATCATTTGAATATATGAAGTATATGATTTTATTAAAATGAATAACAAATAAATAATGTGTCATCATGCTTCATTAACTCTCACAGTGATTCATCTCATGAGTCATTTAAATCATAAATGCAACATTAACTCCATGGATGAATCACTTCATGACTCATTAAACCAATTAATGCAAATGCCACCTTAGCCTCCAACTCATCATACTTCTAGAAGCTTCTCGACAATTTACGAGAAAGCCCCTCCTATCCGTGAAAACACGGAAAAACATTAGACTGTATAAATCTAATAATTCGATACTAGAATCTGGCTTAAACCAAAGCCCGCTAGTAAAAACTGTCCGAACATCGTACGTGCGTAAAAACACGTATGCGTCCGAACCCTGTCGTAAAACCATACGACCTATATATCGTTTCGCCCGAAGCAGGGAAACTCTCTGTGTGGGACTCTAAAGACTCGACACTACGCTGGCAGTGGGTTTAACCACAGACCACAAGCGGCACTAGCTGTACGTAACGGTCCCCAGGTAGATGTCGATAAGAAGGCCGATGAGGAAACCCATCCGAACTCCTACCGAGCCTGATGTGACAATCTCCGTACAGTCCGGTCTGTTCGTCTAAGACTATCGCATATCGGGCCTAGGGGGCGGTAAACGTCAGACCCCTAATAGCGGTATAAGTTGTGTCGGAGTGCAGCCCATTACACCTTGAGAAACTACTAGAAGCCACCAGTAAATCTCGCTTGCCCTGGCCAGGGACTTTGCGTAATGGCTCTCCATACACAGCGCGATATCAACCCCCAATTGTTAGTGTATATGCCCTAGAGGCCATTACTGTATCATACTAGTTTGTATATTACTTAATGGAAGCTTGGGATGTTCACCTTTTATATACAATCTTGCTCAAAATAGTAGTATGCTACTTGGTTTGTTTCTACTTCAATGTGTACATGTGTTTATTTTTGTATATCGCCTATACACATTAGTGGAGCCCTTAGGATCTTTGCTTGATTACCAGCGATGTGATGGCCGTCACACTAGTGGGGCTGGGTAATCTATAAGCACATCCTTATGCAGGTCCATGGTCGCAGGACTATCGAGACAGGGCATCGATACTCCGGAGTAGACCAGCGCATGCGCTTCTCATCCCAGTGTGGGAGACGGTCTGTCCCACAGCCGTCAGTACGTCGTACTTGAGATAGTATGCGGGTGCTCGTTAGGTTACGGGTACACTGGACATGACTCGTCGGGAACTGACTAGTTGGTATTATGCCTATCGTCAGTTATCAGTTCCCAGGTGACATGAGTACAGCTTAGTCCGCTGACTTGACACTGTCACTTCGCCTCGAGTGTGTTCCCACTGCACTTTGATTACTGCCCTACCACGGCTCAAAGGAGTCGTGCAAACAGGTAGTAGTTGGGTGCAGTCCCGAAGCACTTGGAGGCAGTGACGGTTAGACGGGACTCGTCTCTCCCTGTATTGGGGGTTGACATCGCGCTGTGTCTAGGAGAGCCATTACACGAGTAGTCCCTGGCCAGGGCAAACGAGATATACTGGTAGGCTTCCAGTGTTATCTCAGGGTGTTTTGGGCTTCGCTCCGGCACGATTTGTACCGCTATTGGGGGACTGACGTTTACCGCCCCCTAGGCCCGCCATGCGATGTATCAGACGAACAGACCGGACTGTACGGAGAATGTCACACTCAGGCTCAGTAGGAGTTCAGATGGGTTTCGCCTCGTCGGTCTTCTTGTCGGCATTACCTGGGGACCGTTACGCACAGCTAGTGCCGCTTGCGGTCTGTGGTTAAACCCACTGCCAGCGTAATGTCGAGTCTTTAGAGTCCCACACAGAAAGCTTTTCGCCTTTAGGCAAAAGAGTAGAGGTCGCATGGTATTGCGACAGGTCGCATGGTTTTGCGACAGGGTTCGGTCGCATCCGTGCACTTGTGCACGTACAGTGTCCGGACAGTTTACACTAGCGGGCTTTGGTTTAAACCAGATCCTAGTGTACCTTTTGGGATTGGATTTATCCAGTGTGCATTCGTGTTCCTCGGAACGCGGATGCGGGTGCGTATGCACAGTTGACAGGGAGACAGAGGCAGCGGATTCTCATTAGGGTTGTTGACAGTTGACCGTTGACTATTTGACTTTTTGTTCAACCCTAATGAGAATATGATATGTGATTAACTATTATATTAATTAAGTATTATGGTGACATGGTTGTTGACTTGTTGACTTTGTTGACTTGTTGATTTTTGTTGACTTGTTGACTTTGTTGACCGGTTGACTAGGCTTGACTAATTGACCATCATGATAACCATAGCCATCATTTCATGGCAAAGACTTTTGCTTGCTTGCTCATTTGTGTAAAATGAGTGCATGAAATGATATGGTTATGGTTGCTTCAACCATCACATAAGACTTTTTTTAGTATGATGAGTTATCATGACTTTGGATTATGAGAGGGTGAGAGACAAAAGACTTGCTCATTCTTTCTTGCTCATTCTCTCTCTTGTTCTTGAGCTCTCTTGTTTTGCTCTCACCCTCTTGCTCTTTTTCCCTCTCTTTAATCTATGGTTCTCTTGTCTCATGAGTTGAGAATCAAGAACCATAGATAAAATCCCACACAAACTATTCTCTACTCATTCTAGTTCACAAGGTTTAGCAAACCGAGTGAACTAGTTTCTTCAAAGAACGAAGAAGGAGCCAAAGGTTGGAGCTTTCAGGTGGATCTATCTTCGGCGTACGGAGACGACGGGAAGAAGCCAATCCGAACCACCATCGGAGTTTGAAGACGAAGGAGTTCAAGACAAGCAAGGTATAACCCCCTAACCGAGTAGCTAGAAACTCGTAGTTAGGTTGTTAGATAGATGTTTAACCAAGATCCGGGTTTTAGGTCCATGTTACCACCTCCATAAAAATCGTTTTTCACCAAATTCCGCATTCCCGAAAGTACCGGGAGAGGTAGCATGGACTTACAGTGGTATCAGAGCCTAGTTAAACTCTATCTAACATGTTAGCAAGTAACTAGAAGATCGATCAAAGAAAAAGTCCCGAAAACGAACCCCAAAAATTCGAGTTTCTGTCGATTTTTATACTGTTCAAAAGTTGATTATTTTCACACCTAAAATCGGCTCAGGGTTTTTAAAAGCCACTGTAGAAAAATCACCAAGAGATCCCCCTAAACGACCGTGGAAACGCGGCAATAGCAAGCTATTGCCGCGGTTCCGCGGCCTCCTTGGCCCCTCTCTGGTGTTTCTTTGCTACTGTGTACTTGCAGGGGTATTTTGGGTATTTTGGAATATATATTTTCTGCCCAGATTTTCCAGAACGAAAATTTTATTTTGGGGTCCCGAAAATCCGTATTTTTGATCGAACTTCTAAAAGACTTAAGCTAACGGGTTTTTCTGTAATGTGATATTTGTATTGAACGTCTACTAATCGCTATATGTCGATTAGTGGGGGTTATACAAATCTGTGATCTGTAATGTTGCTGGAATGTGTATATGAATATGTTGGATTGTCGCGGGTGAATAGCCGGGGGTTGTGAGACGAGAGTTTTCTTTTCTTTCAATTCATGTAAATTTTTAAATTGATGTAATAATTATTTGTATGGCCGCACAACCGGGTCGGGGTTGTAGCCGTCATTGTATAATTTCTTTTTACTGTTTTTGCTCCTAGGATAGACCCATGGAGGGGGTGCACAAACTACCGGGTATGCCGAAGTGTCGAGTGGCCTACTCATGGAGATGAGGGAGGTTGCTACGCTTCGGGTACTTGGCGGGTAGTTTGCTGCACCCGTAGGGGTCTTGGGTGGGGTATTGGCTATTCACCGCGACCGTGTAATCTGTCTTTCGTTACAGGCTCGTACGAATTACAGATTCCTAGTATATCCAATGTATTCATCTGTGATCTGAAATGTTTATCATTGCAGTATATCTATATATGATATTATTTAGGCGTTGCTTATGTTTTACAGACGCGCTAGCCCAGCCCCCGCTCTGTCGTTAGTTAAGTAACCTAACGGGTAATGATGAGGCCCAGTGGCGAATGCGAATGGCATAAGCGTACGTCATATTTTGGTTGTTTTCTGCAATGGTAGGATTAAATGATGGGACGCATTAAAAGAACTAATGCAAGAATATCACGCATTAAAAGATATAATGCAAGATAATAAACCAAGTTAAAGTCGTTGGAACACTTTCGAAAAACCACTCGGTTCTTTTCAAAACCAACTTTTAAATGCGGAGCTTGAGCCACTCCTTTTAAAAGCTATCTCGTTCCATCGACCAAATCAAGTTCACTACGTTCACGGGTTTGCCAAAACCATTCGTAGCCCTCCGTCGTTTCGTATGAATATTCAATAGTATTCAAGCTGTGTTTGTTGACCTTCGTCAAGGCATAGTGATTGGTAGCTGTTGGGTATTCATATGCAAATTAACCTGGATAATGACGGGCAGAACTTGACATGTGACTTATGATTTGTTGACCTTCGTCAAGGTCATAAGAGCATGGGGCAAAAATCCACATCGGGAGTTTCATAAGTACTGAAACTTGCTAGATTTGCATACCATTTGGAGTGTGATGATTCTGGTAGGATTCCTTCAGTTTCGTCACGCGATGATATTTGGATCCCGATCCTACTGTGAGTATATGCTACTCCTCGGGAAATTTCTCACTAAACGATCAATGCTATAAACCTAGTAGGTGCCTAGAAAGGTGTTAGCGGGGCTACGCCCCCAGGGAAAAGAGGTTCTTTAATTAAGGAACTTCGCGAAAGCGTTGGAAAACCTCCCTCGAAGTACCGACACCGGCCTGGCTGAGCGGTTAAGCAAGTATTGTGCGGTGGGATTGATCCCGGCTAATTCTTCCTTTATGGTTTGAGGAGGGATTCGAGAAACAGTGGGAGCCATCCTGTTTAGACAAACTAAAAACCACTCTAAACTTGCAAGAGCATCATGCTGAGTGTTTCTTCTTCTCTCTCCTAATTGCAGCGACCAATCGACATGACTGGACTTAAGTTACTTCTAGATAAAAACATACTGACAGGGCCAAACTACAAAGATTGGCTCAGGAATGTCAAAATGGCAATCACTTACGACAAGCTGGGGTATCTTCTTACCACCAAAGCTCCCCCTGTCCCTGGTCCCACTTCCAGCGTCGCGGATAAGGAAATCCGCAAGACTTGGGAGATTGATAGCGCGAAGGCCAAGTGCCTCGTACTTGCCTCGATGGACAACGAACATCAGAGGAGGCACGAGAATATGGACCTTGAATCCATATTTCTCCATACAAAAGAACTGTATGGAGAGCAATCACGTATCGCGAGATACGAAGCGTCGAAAAAGTTATTCTCGACAAAGATGGCCGTCGGATCATCAGTAGCCGAGCACGTGCTAAAGATGATCAGCTACATTGAGGAGCTCGCGGACCTAGGGACCACATTGGAGAGTGAACTCTATACGGATATAGTTCTCCAGTCCCTTCCTTCCACTTACGCCCAGTTCATACTGAACTTCAACTTACAAGAAAAAGAGGTTGAACTTTCAGAGCTCCTCAACATGCTGAGGAGCGCAGAGGGCACCCTACAGAAAGGTAGGGAAACATCCACTTTGTTTGTAGGAGGATCATCTTCTTCTAGGTCCAAGGCGAAAGCCAAGGGAAAGAAGAAGAAAGCCCCCGCCACACCAAGGGGCGGTGTTAGTAAAGTGGATACGTAGGGAAAAGCTAAAGCAACAAAGAAAGCAGGGAAGCTTGTGGATAAGGAAGAATGCTTCTTTTGTCATAAGAAAGGTCATTGGAAGAATGATTGCAGGGCTTGGAAAGCCAGGACACAGGAATTGAAGCAAGTTGCAGCTTCAGCTTCAGGTGTGTATGTTATTGAAAACTGTCTTTCAATAAACTCTACTTCCTGGGTATTGGATACCGGATCAGGATCTCATATCTGTAATTCTTTGCAGGCGTTGAGAAACCGTAGGGTTTTGAAGGCAGGTGACATGACCCTCAGAGTTGCGAACGGAGCTAGCATGGATGCTAAAGCCGTGGGGGACTATCACCTGGGAATGTCAGATGGACATGTTTTGGTTTTGCGTAATTGCTTTTTTGTACCCAACGCAACTTGTAATATCATTTCTGTATCTTTAGTTTCTAAAGAAGGTTATGAATTTGCGTTTGTAAGTAATGTTGTAAACATTCACCTTAATCAAGTTCTGATTGGGTCAGGTATATTGAGTAATGGTATATACGTATTGAACCAACCACAGATTTTCAATGTCCAGAATACACACAAAAGAAAGTCTCCGGAAATGAATCAGACTTTCTTATGGCATTGTAGACTGGGTCACATCAATGAGAGAAGGTTGACGAAGTTACATACAGAAGGGTATTTGAATGCGTTCGAATATCAATCGTATGCCACTTGTCAATCCTGTCTCAAAGGAAAGATGACAAAGACTCCGTTTACTGGACATGGAGTAAGAGCGAGCGAGCTCTTGGGACTCGTACACAGTGACGTGTGCGGTCCAATGTCTACACATGCGCGAAGCGGATATTCTTACTTCATTACTTTTACGGATGACTTCTCAAGGTACGGTTATGTCTTCTTAATGGAACATAAGTCCGAAGCCTTTGGAAAATTCCAGGAGTATAAGAATGAAGTAGAGAAACAGACCGGCAAAAGTATTAAGATTCTAAGATCGGATCGAGGTGGAGAATACTTAAGTGCCAGTTCCTAGACTATTTAAAAGAGAACGGAATTCTCTCTTAGCTTACTCCTCCATACACCCCGCAACATAACGGTGTATCGGAGAGACGGAACAGAACCCTATTGGATATGGTTCGGTCCATGATGAGTAACGCTGAGTTACCACGATCATTCTGGGGATATGCACTAGAAGCAGCTGCGTATCTCTTGAACAAGGCTCCCACCAAGACTGTGCCTACCACCCCATATGAGATGTGGACTGGGAAGAAACCCTGTCTTAAGTATCTTAAGGTATGGGGATGTCCATCTTTTGTAAAAAAGCAGCATGCGGACAAGCTTGAGGCACGTTCAGTACAGTGTAAGTTTGTGGGATACCCAAGGAACTCCAGGGGGTATCTTTTCTATTCCGCTGAGGAACAAAAGGTTTTTGTTTCTCAGCATGCCCGCTTCTTGGAAACTGAGTTTTTGGAAACCCAGATAAGTGGGAGCACAATAGAACTGGAAGAAGTTCCAGAACCACAGACTGTTACTGAAAGCTCAGTGGAACCAGAAGGTTCAACAGAACAGGACATTCCTACGCCGCTCCGCAGGAGTAGTAGGTAGACTCATCCGCCCGAGAGATACTACGGTTTTCTCATAGACGGGGATAGAGAGGATTGCATCATAGATTATGATGAGCCTACTAGCTTCCAGCAGGCCGTTCAGAGCGTTGACTCAGTGAAATGGCTGGATGCAATGCGGACCGAAATGGAGTCCATGTACACCAACAAAGTATGGACGTTGGACATTGCTCCAGACGGGGTAAAACCCGTAGGATGCAAGTGGATCTTCAAAGGGAAGATTGGTGTAGATGGACAGGTTGAGACCTATAAAGCTAGGCTGGTAGCAAAGGGTTTTCGTCAAAGACCTGGCTTGGACTATGACGAAACCTTCTCTCCAGTAGCCATGCTGAAATCCATTCGGATCCTTCTTGCCATTGCTGCCTTCCACGATTATGAGATCTGGCAAATGGATGTAAAGACCGCTTTTCTAAATGGAAATTTAGAGGAGTGTGTCTATATGGACCAACCAGAGGGTTTCATTCAGAGTGGGAGCAGCGGAAAGGTGTGCAAGTTGCTTAAGTCCATCTATGGACTAAAGCAGGCATCGCGGAGTTGGAACATCTGCTTTGATGAGACGGTCAAAGAATTTGGCTTTATCAAAAATCCAGATGAACCATGCATCTATAGTAGATTTGTAGCGAGAACTGTAGTATTCCTCGTTTTATACGTGGATGACATTCTCTTAATAGGAAATGACTTTCCTATGCTACAATCTGTCAAGGGGTTCTTGTCACACAGGTTCTCCATGAAAGACCTGGGTGATGCCTCATACATCCTGGGGATCCGGATCCATCATGATAGATCCAAGAGGATATTAGGACTTTCACAGTCCAGGCACATCGACACCATACTGAAAAGATTCGGTATGGAAGATTCCAAGCGCGGTAACCTACCGGCTTGTCACGGGATCACCCTCTCTAAAGAGATGTCTCCCAAGACTGATTTGGAGAGGGATCGCATGTCTATTATACCCTACGCTTCTGCGGTAGGCTCTATAATGTATGCGATGTTGTGTACCAGACCGGATGTAGCTTATGCACTGAGTGTGGTAAGCCGGTATCAGTCAAACCCTGGGGAGAAACACTGGATAGCGATAAAGAACATTCTCAAGTACCTGAGAAGGACTAAGGAGATGTTCTTGGTGTATGGCGGAAAAGACCTCCAGATCGAGGCCTTTGCTGACTCCAGCTTCCAGAGTGACAAGGATGATTCCAAGTCCATGTCGGGTTTTGTCTTTACCCTCAATGGAGGGGTGATGTGTTGGAAGAGTTCCAAACAAGAAACCGTTGCAGACTCGATGATGGAAGCAGAATACATCGCTACATCTGATGCCGCAAAAGAAGCTGTCTGGATGAGGAATTTCTTGAAAGAACTTCAGGTGGTTCCGTCCATTGTTGATCCAATACCTCTGTATTGCGACAACAACGGGGCTATAGCTTTAGCGAAGGAACCCAGGTCCCATCAGAGATCCAGGCACATCTTGAGGCGGTATCACCTGATCAGGGAGATCGTGGATCGCCAGGAGATCGAGGTTCGGAGAGTCGCTTCAGAAGATAACACTGCAGATCCATTCACCAAGGCCCTGCCCCAGACTCAGTTCGAGCGGCTGATCGAGATGATAGGTCTTCGATACGCCAGTACATGGCCTTAGTGCAAGTGGGAGATTGTTAGTGTATATGCCCTAGAGGCCATTACTGCATCATACTAGTTTGTATATTACTTAATGGAAGCTTGGGATATTCACCTTGTATATACAATCTTGCTCAAAATAGTAGTATGCTACTTGGTTTGTTTCTACTTCAATGTGTACATGTGTTTATTTTTGTATATCGCCTATACACATTAGTGGAGCCCTTAGGATCTTTGCTTGATTACCAGCGATGTGATGGCCGTCACACTAGTGGGGCTGGGTAATCTATAAGCACATCCTTATGCAGGTCCCTGGTCGCAGGACTATCGAGACAGGGCATCGATACTCCGGAGTAGACCAGCGCATGCGCTTCTCATCCCAGTGTGGGAGACGGTCTGTCCCACAGCCGTCTGTACGTCGTCCTTGAGATAGTATGCGGGTGCTCGTTAGGTTACGGGTACACTGGACAGGACTCGTCGGGAACTGACTAGTTGGTATTATGCCTATCGTCAGTTATCAGTTCCCAGGTGACATGAGTACAGCTTAGTCCACCGACTTAACACTGTCACTTCGCCTCGAGTGTGTTCCCCCTGCACTTTGATTACTGCCTTACCACGGCTCAAAGGAGTCGTGCAAACAGGTAGTAGTTGGGTGCAGTCCCGAAGCACTTGGAGGCAGTGACGGTTAGACAGGATTCGTCTCTCCCGGTATTGGGGGTTGACATCGCGCTATGTCTAGGAGAGCCATTACACGAGTAGTCCCTGGCCAGGGCAAACGAGATATACTGGTAGGCTTCCAGTGTTATCTCAGGGTGTTTTGGGCTTCGCTCCGGCACGACTTGTACCGCTATTGGGGGACTGACGTTTACCGCCCCCTAGGCCCGCCATGCGATGTATCAGACGAACAGACCGGACTGTACGGAGAATGTCACACTCAGGCTCAGTAGGAGTTCAGATGGGTTTCGCCTCGTCGGTCTTCTTGTCGACATTACCTGGGGACCGTTACGCACAGCTAGTGCCGCTTGCGGTCTGTGGTTAAACCCACTGCCAGCGTAGTGTCGAGTCTTTAGAGTCCCACACAGAAAGCTTTTCGCCTTTAGGCAAAAGAGTAGAGGTCGCATGGTATTGCGACAGGTCACATGGTTTTGCGACAGGGTTCGATCACATCCGTGCACTTGTGCACGTACAGTGTCCGGACAGTTTACACTAGCGGGCTTTGGTTTAAGCCAGATCCTAGTGTACCTTTTGGGATTGGATTTATCCAGTATGCATTCGTGTTCCTCGGAACGCGGATGCGGGTGCGTATGCACAGTTGACAGGGAGACAGAGGCAGCGGATTCTCATTAGGGTTGTTGACAGTTGACCGTTGACTATTTGACTTTTTGTTCAACCCTAATGAGAATATGATATGTGATTAACTATTATATTAATTAAGTATTATGGTGACATGGTTGTTGACTTGTTGACTTTGTTGACTTGTTGATTTTTGTTGACTTGTTGACTTTGTTGACCGGTTGACTAGGCTTGACTAGTTGACCATCATGATAACCATAGCCATCATTTCATGGCAAAGACTTTTGCTTGCTTGCTCATTTGTGTAAAATGAGTGCATGAAATGATATGGTTATGGTTGCTTCAACCATCACATAAGACTTTTTTTAGTATGATGAGTTATCATGACTTTGGATTATGAGAGGGTGGGAGACAAAAGACTTGCTCATTCTCTCTCTTGTTCTTGAGCTCTCTTGTTTTGCTCTCACCCTCTTGCTCTTTTTCCCTCTCTTTAATCTATGGTTCTCTCGTCTCATGAGTTGAGAATCAAGAACCATAGATAAAATCCCACACAAACTATTCTCTACTCATTCTAGTTCACAAGGTTTAGCAAACCGAGTGAACTAGTTTCTTCAAAGAACGAAGAAGGAGCCAAAGGTTGGAGCTTTCAGGTGGATCTATCTTCGGCGTACGGAGACGACGGGAAGAAGCCAATCCGAACCACCATCGGAGTTTGAAGACGAAGGAGTTCAAGACAAGCAAGGTATAACCCCTAACCGAGTAGCTAGAAACTCGTAGTTAGGTTGTTAGATAGATGTTTAACCAAGATCCGGGTTTTAGGTCCATGTTACCACCTCCATAAAAATCGTTTTTCACCAAATTCCGCATTCCCGAAAGTACCGGGAGAGGTAGCATGGACTTACACCAATACCGGGAGAGACGAATCCTGTCTAACCGCCACTGCCTCCAAGTGCTTCGGGACTGCACCAAACTACTACCTGTTTGCATGAATCCTTTGAGCCGTGGTAGGGTAGTAATCTAAGTACAGTGGGAACACACCCGAGGCAAAGTAGCAGTATCAAGTCGACGGACTAAGCTGTACTCATGTCACCTGGGAACTGCTATCTGACGATGGGTATAAATCCAACCTGCAGTTCCCGGCGAGTCCTGTCCGGTGTACTCTTAACCTAACGAGCACCTGTATACTATCTCCAGTACGACGTACTGATGGCTGTGGGACAGACCATCTCCCCAACTGGGATGAGAAGCGTACACACTAGTTTACACCGGAGTATCGATGCCCTGTCTCGATAATCCTACGACCAGGGACCTGTATAGGATGTTGCTTATAGACTACCCAGCCCCCACTAGTGTGACTGCCATCACAACGCTGGTAATCAAGCAAAGATCCTAAGGGCTCTACTAATATATATAAGCGATACGTTATAAGAAACATATGCACATATTAATGTAGACACAAACCAAGTAGCATACTATCATTTTTAGCAAGACTGTCAATACAACTGTGAATATCCCAAGCTTCCATTAAGTAATATACAAGCTAGTATGATACAATAATGGCCTCTAGGGCATAAACACTAACATTATCAGTAGTTTCTCGAACCTTTATGGACTTTGCATCGGCATGAATTATCAGGCTATTGGGGTCTGACGTTATACCACCCCAGGCTATGATATACGACGTAACAAACGAAGAGACCGGACTGTACGGTAGTGTTACTGATTGGATTCACAGGAGTATGAGCAGGCTTGCTTATTGATCTTCTGATCGCTCAATACCCGGGTGTCCGTTACATTTAGCGGACCGCTTGCGGCTTGTGGGTGTTTGATATGATCATCACCTACTGCCAACATATTGATGAGTCTTTAGAGTCCTATACAGAAGTTTCCTGGTTCATGCGAAACAAAGTAGGGGCACATATGTGATATGTGGGGGACCGAGATTAATGCGTGTATGTGATATCGCATTCTATTCTAATGATATGTGATATCGGTCGGTTATATGTGATATAGCCGGATTATCGGATCAAGTGTTGATTCGATAGTTTGTTACATTTTATATTAGTCGGTTGTATGCGATATAGCCGGATTATTAAATCAAGTGTTGATTTGATAATTTAATTTATAATTATATATTTGATATATTAACTTACATTAACTAATATTTGCTCACTAAACATTTCTTTTTCTCACTTGTGTCCATATAATATATATGTGATATATATTAATGTATATTTTATATGTGTCATGCTTAATGTCACATGCTACATGGGTGTATTAGACTCACACCATGCTAGATATCATGATGGGTTTATATTTATCTAAGTAATTCAAAATTGGATGGATTTTTGTCATGGCTACAAGTTTGTAGAAGCATGTGGAAACATTGACCAAGTCTACCAATTCTGTTTCACTTGTAAATATTTATTAACCTAACCATTAACCCTAGCCATAGTTAAATCTTTACATGAGTTAAAGTATGACATTAACTCACCCATGGTTACTATTCTCACCTCATGAGTTTCATTTCTCTTCATCAGTTTCATTTCTCTTCATCACTTCATCTTCTTCTTCATTGAGAAAAAGCTTACTAGCTTTTTTCTAAGTGAGAAAATATTGTGAGAAAATTAAATCTAAAGTGAGCCCATCTCCTACTTCATCATCCTCTACTATATTAGCTATTTAGTTTAAGCTGTTTGCTTCACTAATATACTATTAGGGAAGAGGTAGCATGAGCTTGAGTCTCCTCGACGTAGATCGTCTTCGGCCTCCAAGACTTCGAGCAAGCTTGTTCATTTTTTCATGTGAAGCCATAGTAGAGTTCGGGTGTTCACTCCTTGGAGCGAAGGGACTATTACACGGAACTTTAGAAGTGAAGGACCGGTCTACAAAGGTTGTATTCCTCATTCACTTTGTATGCAAAGTTGTTTGCATGTTGTTTTGTTTAAATCTCTAGTTAAGATTCTAGGGTTAAGGTTGTTTAGAACGGCAAAATTTTGAAAACGGCTTGGACGATACCTCCCGTAACCCTGTTGCCGCGCTACGTAACCCAACAGTGGTATCAGAGCTAAGCTAGAAATTTAAACGATGCTTGTTAGATTACAAAACCGAAACATAAAACATTGATAGCTAGTTTCTGTCGAATTTATAAAGTCCTCTAAAAATTATTTTAGCAACTGCAGAATGTTATATGTGATATAACATGAACACGAAGAAAATTTGAAACAATTTGGCCCTGATATGGCCGGCCACAACCTAGATTTTTCCGAGCTCACCGGTTCGATTATAGAATTTTGGCTTCAAATTTTTGTAGTGTTCCAGTCTTTGGGTTTTGGTATTTTAGGTGTTGCTAGTTTTTGCTAAATTTGCATGTGATGTTAACTTTCTGCAAAGGCAATTCAAAGTGTTTCGTAATCTTAATTCTAACATCTATTCGGGTTATTTATACGACGTTAAAAAGTTTGAACGGATATCAATAACCCATATTTTCCCTCGCTGGAAATTTTCCAAGAGTTGGATTTTTCCAAGTTTAAAATCTTCAGAAAATCATGCAAGCGATTCTGTAGACCCTCTAGAAGAACGATACCCAAACTCGACTTTTTGGATCGCGGAACCACAGTCATACCCTAGGGTTTGCGGTAGTTCCGTGGCGACATAAGTGAGGCATGGTTCATAGGAGCTATGGTATGTTCTGGGTACTTTTTGAACTCCGTTCAAGTGTTGAGCTCTTTGGGAAATTTTGGGTGTTTGTTTATTCGATCGAAAAATTTAACATCATCTAGCTATCTGTGATTGTGATACAATATTTGGAATCCATATAATTAGTTATGTGATAACTAGTTTGAATTTTATAAATCTAGCAGTTTAGTCTTATTTGATCGGTTTCCACGAAATTTTGATGAGGATCAAATGTCCGTCGCAATTACGTAGTGTACGCGGATACTCTCCGGGTAAACTTACTAGATAGCCATGCCCTATAGTCCCAACCAAGTGACTGTAGGAGAACCCTGTCGCCAAAAGCATCCATTCGGGTGCTTGCGGCCTCAGTGTTCCGTCTTAGTGCACTTTGTCGACGGCATCGGGGGTGCGGCCATCTACTAAAGTTTCCGACGAGCATTCGATTAGGTTATCGAAAATCTTGTTGAATTACCCGACTGGTTATTGAAAAGTGTTTTCAATATCGAGATTAAAATGCGGGGTTTATAATTGTTAGGCATGTGATGTCTAAGGAATTCATTTGGTTAGGCATGAAATCCAAAGTATGAGATACATTGGGTTTATGATGTCTAAGATGGTTGCGGATCCAATTGTTGTAGTTTTTCACTTTCTTTTTTGCGACTGTAAGTATAATATGTGGTGTATCACTGGTTTCGTTGCTATATGTCAACGACAATTTGGATACGCATATTTACTTATGTTTATGACATGTAATGTTATGTGTTGCTGTGATATGTTATATTGGATCGTCGTGTTTTGAATAGCCAGGGGTTATTATGTAAGATAAGAGTTTTCCATTTTCATTCATGTAAAAGCTTGTATGTAATATTCTTTTGTTAGGGAACTTTCGGGTTGAGGATGATATCACTATTGATGTATATTATTTACTTTTCCGCATTAGGATAGACCCAAGGAGGGGAGCACAGGTAACCGGGTTCTAGGGTCCAGTGGGAGACTATCTCGAGGAGTCGAGACCGGGTCTCCTAACTCTAGAATTGGTAGGGTTGCTTGCCGCTCTCGTAGGGGTCTAGTGATGTGGGTTTGGCTATTCATCACGACCGTAGAATCCGCGTTTTTACTGGCTTAATTAAAACACGGAATTTCTAGTATATCCAATATTTCATATGTATTCTTTTGCTGCTGATATTCTGTGATGTGATCACTTGATATGTTGAGACGAATGCTTATATTATATATATGATATATAATAACTATTGATTCTTTCGTTTCTTCTGTGATGCTTGTGAAGCATAATTTATGGAACTTCATTAATGAGATTAATGAAATAAAAGAAACCTAAAGATGTTGTAGAAACTTGTTTTAAAAACTGGTAGCTCTAGTTCTTACATTGCATAGTGGTATTCCTTGTAGAATATCCAGCACCTTATTCGATAAGGAAAGAGCCGAGATCCCTTCACCGTGAGTGACCTCTTTAGTGAAACCAACAAATGCTATAACCCACTCGGTTTGTTTTTTTATTGCTTCTATAGTTTTTGCTTTGCATAGTGGTATTTGTGAAATATCCTACACCTTATTCGATAAGGAAAGAGCCGAGATCTCTTCTCCGGGAGTGACCTCTTTAGCGAAACTAGTAAAAGCCTCAAAAACACTCCTTTTCAAAATCACTCGATTCTATAACGATATCAAGTTCATTACGCAAAGAGTTTTCTTAAAAACCTGTCATAGCCCTCCGTCATTTCAGATAAGTAGTATTTAGTATTCGTGCTGCGTTTGTTGGCCTTTGTCAAGGCGTAGTGTGCGGTAGCTGACTAGTGCTTATCTGCTTAAGCATATGATGCGATTGGATTAGGGTAGTCATGCGACCTTGTTGGCCTTTGTCAAGGGTCGTGCGGGTGGGTTTAATTCAATCAGGAAATGACGGGTTGAACTTGACTAGCACCCTATGGTTTGTTGGCCTTTGCCAAGGTCATAGGAGGTTAGGGGTAAAATATTATCGAAAATTTCAAGTGTTGAAATTTGCAATGAGATTCCATACCTTCAATGAGATAGTTGGATCCCGATTCCCACTGCGAGTAAGAGTTACTCCCGGGAGAGTTTTACACATTACAATTAGCCGATCAAGTAAGTTTCTAGAAAGATGTTAACGGAGTTACGCCCATGGGAAAACAGGGTTTATTTTAATTATGTCTGTGCGAAAGCACGAGGAACCGCCCTCAAAGTACCGACACTAGCCTGGCCGAAAGATTGGCGAACTTGTAGGGTGTAATTAATCCCGGTTAGTCTTACCTTTTAGGGTTTGAAGGAAGATTTGATAAAAATAGTGGGTGCCATCCTGATTAGATAAAATAAATAACCAATCTGATCTTGCAAGAGCGCACGTGGATTGTTTTCTTCTCTCTCTCTCCTGGTAGCGACCATGTCACGTTTTAATCAAGATAAAAATATGGATGCATTGACCAAACCTGCTTATTATACCGTGCTAGGGAACATTGGTTCCACTCTATCTTATAACTGTTATAAGTCCGAGCTGGAAATAGGGGAATATCCGGACTCCCATGCCACCTAATCGAAGAAAGTGCATGTTGATGCATCTTCTTCGGGTGTGTTCATTACCGAGAACTGTTTCTCAGTATCTTCTACGTCCTGGGTATGTGATGCCGGATCAGGATCCCGCATATGTAATATATTATATGGGCTACAGAAAGGTAGAGAACTGGGAATGGGTGATATGTCTCTAAGTGTCAGAGAATGATGCAATTGTTGCAGCCAAGTCAGTTGGCAGATATCACCTTGTATTAATACATTGATTCTGAACGAATGTTATTACATACCGAACCTGATATACAACATTACATCAGTTTCTTTAATAAGTTAAAGAAGGATATAATTCTGTATTGTAGGATAATTTTGTGAACATTTTCCTGAATCAAGAGTTGATTGGATCAGACATGTTATGAAATGGAATATACGTTCTAAATCAAACCACAGTTCAAAGCATCTAGAACACACACAAGAGGAGTAGTTCATAAATGAACGAATCCTACTTGTGCCATTATAGACTAGGTCATATCAATATGACACGACTAGCTAAGTTATATAAGGATGAATATGAGAATCTGTTCGAATTTTCATCTTATGATACTTGTCAGTCTTGTCTCAAAGGTAAAATTACCAATACTCCATTTACTCGAAACAGAGAATGAGTTACTGAACTCTTAGGACAGATACATGATGTATACGGTCCTATGTCTACAAATCCCAAGGTTGGTTCTTCATACTTCATTATATTCACCGATCTTCTCTCAGGATTCAGACATATGTTCCTGTTGAAATAAAAGTCTGAAACTTTTGAGAAATTCAAGGAATATAAGCTTGAAGTTGAGAACCAGACGAGTAGAAGTATTACGTCTTACGATGTGATCAAGGAGTACTTGGGCGTGTAGTTCCTGGATTTTCTAAAATAGAGAATGGGATTCTCTCTCAGATTACTTCTTCGAATACACCACAGCACAACGGTGTATTGGGACGGAGGTATCGCACCCTATGAGATATGGTGCGCTCTATGATGAGTACTGCCGAGTTACCTATTTCCTTTTAGAGTTATGCACTTGAGAAGCTGCATACCTATTGAATGGGGTTCCATCCAAATCAATGCCTACCATTTCATATGAGATATGGTATGGGAAGAGACCATGTCTTAAACGAGTTAAGATATGGGGTTGTCCGGCCTATGTTGAAAAGCAAAATCCGGACAAACTCTAGGCAAGATCAGTTCTATAAGTTTGTTGGATATCCTAAACATCTGCGAAGGTATATCTTCTACCTAACTGAGGAGCAAAAGGTGTTTTGTTTCTCAGCATGCCACCTTTTTAGAAAAGGAATTTCTTGTGAAGAAATTAGTAGTCATGAGGTAGTACAGGAAGGAGTTCCAGCTAGACAAACAAACAGCTGATGATTTGGTGAAACCAAAGGATTCAATAGTCACCAATGAGCCTCAGCCTCTCCACGAATCTGGTAGGGTTCCTCATCCACTTAAGAGATACTACGGTCTTCTAGGTGACAGTGGGAGCGAGGATTGCATCATGGTAGATGATAGCCCAACTAGGTTCAGGCAGGCCATCACGAGTGGCGACTCTGTGAAAAGGCAGGATGCTATGCAATCAGAGATGGAATCCATGTACACCAACAAAGTATGACTTTGAATGTTGCACCTAAAGGGGTAAAACCCATCAGGAACAAATGGATCTTAAGAAGATTCTTGGTGTAGATGGAAAAGTTGAGACTTTCAAAGCTATGCGTAAGTCCATCAGGATTAAAGCAAGCATCGCGGAGTTGGAACATCTGTTTGATATGGCATTCAAAGAGTTTGACTTCATCAAAATGGTAGATGAACCTTGTATATACAAGAAGGTTGTAGAGAGTGAAGTTGTCTTACATGTATTGTACGTAGATGGCATACTCTTGATAGGAAATAGTTTCCTATGCTACACTCGGTCAAGCTCCCCTTATCACGAGGATTCTCCATGGAAGATTTGGATGATACCTACTACAACTTATGTATTATGATCTATGGTGATAGATCTATGTGGATGTTGGGAGTGTCCCAAATCCAGGTACATTAACACCATACTAAAGGGGTTTAGTATGGAAGATTCTAAACGTGGTGGTTCGCCCACTTACTCATGGATCACTCTCTCTAAAAAGAAGTCTCCCAAGACTGATTTGGAGAGAGCTCGCGTGCAAGGGATACCATATGCTTCGGCAGTAGGCTCTATCATGCATGCGATGTTATGTACCAGACCAGATGTAGCTGATTCACTAGGAGTAGTGATCAGGAATCAATCGGATGTTGGGAGAATCACTGGAAAGCTGTGGATGACATTCTGAAGTACTTGAGAAGGACTAAAAGAAAGTTCTTGGTTCGAGCTTCAAGAGTGATAAGGACGACTGAAAGTCAGCCACAGGCATTGTCTTTACCTTCAGTGGAGGGACAGTATGTTGGAAGAGTTCCAAGCTAGATACCGTAACATACTAGACGATAAAGGCTGAATACATCACTACCAACGATGCTATCAAAGAGGTTGTCTGGATATTTCTTGTTCATGAGATGAACAAGGTTCCTACCATTGAGCGTCCAATAACTGTTATTGTGACAACAATGGAGTTGTGGTTTTGGCCTAAGAACGCAGATCCCATCAGCGTTCTAGACAAATTCTGAGGCAAGTATCACCTGATCAGGGAGATGGTTGATCTCCCAGGGATCGAGGTCAGGAGAGTTAACGTGAAGGATAACACGGCAGATCCACTTACAAAGGCCTTACTCTAAAGAGACTTCTATAGGACGTTGAGTATGGGACACTGCAACAAATGTCCTTAGTGCAAGTGGGAGATTGTTAGTAATATGGATTCCCTAGAGGCCATTACTGTACATGTGATGTATATTGTAGTGGATGCTTGCACATATATAGGGAGGACATTTTTGCTCGACATGATTGTATGCTATTTAGTTGTACTTTATCTTAACATGTACACTTATTGTCTCTCTATTATATGTTGATAAAGCCCTTAGGATGAGTACTAGACTACCAGGATTATGAAGCGGATCATACTAGTAGGGCAATGGTAGTCGGCGAGTACATCCTTCATATGTTTCTAGTCGTTGGAGTATTGAGACATGGCATCGATACTCCAGAGTAGACTAGCGTATACGCTTCACGACCCATATGGTGGGCGATGGATGATCCAATATCCATTGGTGTTTGACATCAGAGAAGGTATACGGGTGCTCAGTGGAGACTGGGTACACTGGACGAACTCGCCGAGAACTCCTAGATGGTATTATACCTATCGTCAGATAGCAGTTCTCTGGTGACACTGGTACAGGTTAGTCTGTCGACCTGAGATCGTCATAGAGTCTTGTATGATTCCCACCGTGCTTTGATTTCCACCATACTATGTTCAAGAGATTGTGCATAAAGGTGGTTTTTGGGTACAGTCCTAAGTTACATGGAGGCAATGAGCGACAGGAGGGGATTCGTCTCTCCCGGTATTGGGGGTTGATATTGCGCTATGCTCGATTGGCCATAACAGAAAATCCCTGGCCAGGGTTGCTGAGATTTACCGGTAAGTGTTATCAGTAGTTTTTCGAACCGTTATGGACCTTGCATCGGCATGACTTATCAGGCTATTGGGGTCTGACATTATACCACCCCCAGGCTGTAATATACGACATATCAGACGAAGAGACCGGACTGTACGGTAGTGTATGAGCAGGCTTGCTTGTTGATCTTCTGATCGCTCAATACCCGGGTGGCCATTACGTTTAGCAGACCGCTTGCGGCTTGTGGGTGTTTGATAAGACCATCACCTACTGCCGGCGTATTGACGAGTCTTTAGAGTCCTACACAGAGGTTTCCTGGTTCATGCGAAACGAAGTAGGAGCGCATATGTGATATGTGCGGGACCGAGATTAATGCGCGTATGTGATACCGCATTCTATTCTCGCGATATGTGATATCGGTCGGTTATATGTGATATAGCCGGGTTATCGGATCAAGTGTTGATTCGATAGTTTGTTACATTTTATATTAGTCGGTTGTATGTGATATAGCCGGATTATTAAGTCAAGTGTTGATTTGATAATTTAATGTATAATTATATATTTGATATATTAACTTACATTAACTAATATTTGCTCACTAAACATTTCTTTTTCTCACTTGTGTGCATATAGTATATATGTGATATATATTAATGTACATTTTATATATGTCATGCTTGATGCCACATGCTACATGGGTGTATGAGACTGACACCATGCTAGATATAATGAGGGGTTTATATTTATCTAAGTAATTCAAAATTGGATGGATTTTTGTCATGGCTACAAGCTTGTAGAAGCTTGTGGAAACATTGACCAAGTCCACCAATTTTGTTTCACTTCTAGATATTTATTAACCTAACCATTAACCCTAGCCATAGTTAAGTCTCTACATGAGTTAAGGTATGACATTAACTCACTCATGGTTGCTATTCTCACCTCATGAGTGTCATTTCACTTCATCACTTCATCTTCTTCTTCATTGAGAAAAAGCTTGCTAGCTTTTTTCTAAGTGAGAAAATATTGTGAGAAAATTAAATCTAAAGTGAGCCCATTTCCTACTTCATCATCCTCTACTAAATTAGCCATTTAGTTTAGGGTGTTTGCTTAACTAATCTACTATTAGTGAAGAGGTAGCATGAGCTTGAGTCTCCTCGGCGTAGATCATCTTCGGCCTCGAAGACTTCGAGAAACCTTGTTCATTTCTTCATGTGAAGCCTTACTAGAGTTTGGGTATTCACTACTTGGAGCGAAGGGACTACTACACGGAGCTTTAGAAGTGAAGGACCGGTCTACAAAAGTTGTATTCCTCATTCACTTTGTATGCAAAGTTGTTTTCATGTTTTTTTGTTTAAATCTCTAGATAAGATTCTAGGGTTAGGGGTTTTTAGAATGATAAAATTTTGAAAACGGCATGGACGATGCCTCCCGAAACCTTGCTGCCGTGCTACGTAACCCAACACCCGCCTCAAAACCGAAGCAACTCGATTATCAAGTTTTCTAGACTAGATAGCCAAGATGATGTAGAGAGAATTTGTGATTACTTTGTCTCAATAGACCTAAGGATTCTCAACTCATGAGAGGGTATGGTTGGAGGTTGAAGAAGATGCCATGGGAGTGAAGAAATGTGATCTCAAGAAAAGAAAAAAAGCAAGTCAAGAAAGTCGTGAAGTCTTGTAAGCTATTTTGTGAGAGTAAGCAACTAAATAAATCCCCACCAAAAAAGATCTGCCCCCCTCCACAAAAATATCACACAATCCTCACAAAAATATCAAGCATGGCACAATGAATCATACCATGAGTCACCAAGTGCACATGCTATCATCAATGCTCAATGCCAAGACTTGCACTCACATTTTCCACCAATTAAACATTTAAACCAAAATGTTTAATTCCAAAAAGAAATGGCATCAACTAAAGAAATCTTGTAACGAATTACAATAATATCCCTCATCCGTATATACATACCCGCATCCGAATTTCGACCGAATACGAATACAACGAGACGAAAATAATCCAACAAAATAATACTAGGATCCGTCTTAAACCAAAACCCACTAGTATTATCTGTCCGATCATGATCTTTGCACAAGTGCTTGTATATGATCGAACCGTTCCATAAAACCATACGACCTCTACAACGTTTCGCCCGAATCAGTGAAACCTTCTGTGTGGGACTCTAAAGACTCGTCAATACACTGGCAGTAGGTTTAACCACAAGCACGTCAGTGGCACTAGCTGTACGTAACGGCTACCGAAGTATTGAGCGAAAGAGGGGCCGACGAGCAAACTCATCCTGAAACCCTACTGAGCATGACAGTGACAATATCCGCACAGTCTGGTTCGTTCGTCTATGAGTATCACATATCGAGTCTAGGGGGTGGATAAAGTCAGACCCCCTAATAACGCAACATTTAGTGTCGGTATGAAGCCTATTACCACCTGAGAAACTACCGATCCTAGATCAATAATTCTCGACTACCTTGGCTAAGGATTTCTGGTGATGGCCACCTGTGCACACCGCGACATCAACCCCTAATACCAGGAGAGACGAATCCCCTGACGATCCGCTCGCTGCCTCCATGTGGCTCGGGATTGTACCCAACTAAAACCTGTTTGCACGACTCCTTTGAGCCATGGTAAGGTAGTAATCAAAGAACGGTGGGAAATCACACGAGATAAATGACGATCACAAGTCGATAGACTAACATGTACACATGTCACCAGGGAACTGCTATCAGACAATAGGTATAATACCAACTAGTATTTTCCCGGCGAGTCCGTACGGTGTACTCATAACCCAATGAGCATATGTATACATCTTAGGTGAACCAACTGACACCAATGGCTTGTGAGACCGGCCATCGCCCCTCGTCGGGGTCTCGATCCTTATACACTAGTCTACTCTTGGAGTATCGATGCCCAGTATCGAAACTCCTACGACTAGGGACACTTTAAGGATGTGCTTATAGACTACCCAACTCTCACGTATATGATCGCTATCATACTGCTGGCAGTCAAGCAAGAATCTTATGGGCTCTATCAACATGTAATAGTGATCTGTAATGTCACCTAAAACATGTACACGGTGATAAAGATAAACCAGATAGTATACTATCATCTCGAGTAAGACTGTTCTATCGGTATAGGTCCTCCCTCAATCATTGCAATCACGTGCCTGCGATCCAATAATTGACTTGAGGGCACTATAGCCAACAATCTCCCACTCGTAAAGGCTAATTATTGTGGTGTCGCATACTCATAGCCCGTATGATACCGAACACCCAACTCCTCTACTAATCAGTTTCACAAAGCTCGTTTGTGAAACTATCGCGTTCGAGAAATAGCCTCAGTGAATGAATCCGCTCCAATGTTTCTTTCTATATCTCTCTTTATCTCATGTTCGTAGAGAAAACCATCTTCCGAAATGAGCAATACATGTCTTAGAATATGTCTGGATATCTGATGGGACCCAGTTCACAAATGAACTCCAAATCCAGCAAAACTTCTTAGACTGTATCGTCCACTGAATTTAATTAGTATCATGCGCCATGTCTCCCTCAGTATCTGCCTGGACCATCTATTCAAACTACTGCTCCTCAAAAGAGGGAAAACTATAACTCTGACAGTCACTCTGTCATCCGGTCACCTTGGAAGCCTGGAATGATAACCGTCTCCCGAAGGAGGCTGTCGTTATCATATCCCTAGAAAATCAACTTATGTTCATAAACTGCTTCTGAACGTTTCTCCAGGATTGGATAAATATATAAACTTATCGCATTTAGTGCAAAAATAATATCTGGTGTCGTACTTGACATCTCATGATTGACTCAATTGTCTAAGCAAGTGATATTCCAATCATGCATATCCCTCTCCTCTTTAGTCTGTAAGACACCTTCAGAGAGGGTAATTCCATCATCTGCAGGTACACCACCATGCCAGTAGTCGTCCATTCTAAATACCTTTAGAATACTGTCTAAGTACCCAGATTGAATGCTAAAAGATATGATGTGATTTGAAGCAACATGTTTCCCTCCAAATCTCTGAAGGCAAACAAGGTTATAACAGATAAAGCAAACAACACCAGAGTGATTGTGGAAAGCACACAAGACCACACTACAAAGACGAGCCCATGTGCTCAGAATTGACCCGGCGAGACCCCCCACGAAATCCGGCGAGCTCAGCCCCCTAGCTCCAAACTTCCCCATTTTTCTTATAGTTATTTATTTAGGTCACATCATCTTACTTATATTGTTTATTTATTCTGATGTTAGGCCTATAAATACAAGAACAGAGTTGAGCAAAGGGATCATATGCAAATACCTCTCTATTTATAGTTCTTTGGTTTAGGCTTGAGTGATGAGTGGGCTTCAACTTGTTTTCTTCTTCTTCTTCCCTCTTGAAGCTTTCTTTGGAGAGCTTCATTAAGGAGGTTGAACAAGTAACCAAAATCTTGTATCTCTTTCTCAAGTGTTAATAATATTGTTGTTTCTTTTATTACTTGCTCTTTTTTTATTTGCTTTTCTTTTATTATGCTTAACTAATTTCTTTGGTTGTGGTATTGGTGAGGAAGTGAGATGAAAAGCTTTGCCTCCTCTACCTCTTGTGATTTTTTTAGGTACTTTAATGTGATTATAAACTTAGTATTGTAACTTAGATGGGTTGATATGGTATGTTGATTCCATGGTTACTTTGTAACCTCATCACATACCATATTCTCCCCAAAACCCCCATCTTGCAAGCCTAAGGTTAGAATCAATTCGGTGTTAAGTTTGCTAAGCTTGAATGTGGTATTTTGTGATTAAATGACTTGACAAATATTTCAGTTTCATATACCATATACCATCACAAACTCTTAGCATACTTAACAATGAAATCATTTGCTCTCACTCACTAACTTGTGTTTTTGTTGTTGTGGTATGCTTGCTAACCCTTGTGTTTAGTATTGATACCCCAAGCTAGGACATATAAACGATAAGTGATCAAAACGGACTCATTTCGTGCTTTGCGGAGAATATCAGAATTTGATGACTTGTGCCTCGCAACCGTTTTGACAAAACATGCTTCATGTCGGGATCGACGTAAGGGCGGACAACTCATGATCAAGGGAGCATCGAGGGAATCGTCACGATTCGACCTTCTGAGCCAAAGCCTCAACCATTTCTTACTTGCTTATTTTCCTGCTTTTCTTTGTTTTCATATTCTATCCATTTTTTGTGACAACCAACTCTATTCGTTAATTTGTTGAACCTTAAACAACAAGACCTAATACACAATTCCCTGCGGATCGACATGTGCTTTCCGGCTCGCTACAACACGCCATGCATTTGTGGTTATAAATTTTAAAATGAGAATGATCTCGCATGCGCAATCCGTTTCCATAAAAGTCATATCCGTTTCCAAACCATACGCGTTTGCGTGCGCGGGTGAGTTCCCAATAAGTTTTTGGCACCGTTACTGGGGAGTTGGTAGTTATTAGGACTTGTTATTTCTGGTTCTTACTAACACATTAACTACTAACTCAATTTTTTCAAAACTAACACAAACTAACAAATTATTTCACTTTTGTTCTCTGTCCTTGCAACCTGCTAGCACTCTGTGATTCCACTGAAAAATCAAGTTATACCATTGGAATACTAATATTACCTGAAAGATCCACACAAAATTCCAGCACGAATTATCATCATTTGGCCGGCGACTTCATCATATAATCCGAGCTCACCGGCCCAAGGAGGGTTTTTGTGATTTTTTGTTTTTGTGTCATCTCTAGTGTTGTGTTGTCATTCTAGTGGTATTGTTTGATTTTTCTAATTTTATATGTATAGGAATTGGGGCACATATATCGCTTTTTGACACTAAATATCGTATTTTCCGACATTTCAGGTTTTCTACGGAATTGCGACCAGCGATCATGCTGAGCGTGGAGCAAACTCAATTTCAAGACATTAGTGAAGTATAGTGCCAAAGATCCAGGTAGTTTGACCCGCGCAAGCGAACAATCAAAGACTCGGATCACTTTCAAAGGGGTTTTCTTAAACAAATCACATCGGTACGTATTCCTAACACATTCCTCTTTAATCCGATGCATTCCACTATTCCTATCTTCCGCAGGATTCTTCGCACAAGTTTGCCGCCAATTGCACAAAGAACTAACCGTATTTTTTGCAGCGCTTAAATTAAAATGAAAAAGAATTTCTTGATTTTTTGAATTCTTTATTGATTGCGCATTTTCATCTTAATACGGAATTAAGGGCAAAAAGACTAAACAAGATACGGTAAAGGATTTTATCACCTTTTTCCGTAGCCCACAAATCACAAAACTGCATTCTTGCATACCCACAGTAATTTAAAATCAACTAGAACTTTGACTTTAAGGACTTCACGCTCATTAGAAGAAGTTGACTGTGTTTAGAACACCGCTTAACGGTATATCATTCATGGGGTGTCTAGGCAAGTGTTCAAGAGAAAGGGTTATCTAATTAAGGAACTTCGCAAAAGCATTAGAAAACCTCCCCTTCTCTCTTGCACTTACCTGGATTCGTGATCCGTATATCTTGAGCCCGTTTCTCGACACAGTTTTATTTCGACAATCAGGTTCTTGAGCAGGTCTACTTGACTAGCATACCATAGGCTGCTAAGGTGTGATATTCTTTGTTTTTGTGATATTTGTGAATTCTTATTAATATGGGTGATACACGTTTTAATTCAATTTTTCATGATTCTTATTCTTTTGTTTATACTCAATTCCAATTCACTTGTTCAAATCGCCAAAATTCTTCCCACATTCATGATAACTGTCCTTTCTTAGGGGGTGACCAACCGTCCTAAATTTTTGATAATGGTCACCCACCTAACACTCTTTAACCCAGTCCCACTTCAATTTGAGACCTAATGATTGAAAATTTAGAGAAAGAGGTCGACAAATTGACTGCTTTAGCATCACCACCGTCACAACCCTCTTTACCTGAAACAACCGACCCATCCTTAGGGAATGATAGTGAGATAGATGCTAGGTTGACCTCTTTAGAGAAAGGTATTGAAATGCTGATTGCGGTCGAGAATCAAACAGCTGCAACGCTAGCCCTGTGTATATAGCAGTCTGAGCAATTGTTTCACGCTCAAGCTCAATCTTTGGCTAGAATTGAAGAGCATATATCTGCTGTGATTCTAAAGAGTGAACACGGTCAATTAGAACCACACAGTGTTGATATCTGTCATCTAGGAAATCATCCGCGTGAGATAAACGATCAATTGAATTTTGATGATTTCATAAATGACAATGCAATTGAATTGACTAAGTGTTATCACGACACACAAGAAAAACCTCTGACTGATTTACGCATTCCAATTTTAAATGAGGGACCTTGTGAATTTGTCGGGTATGGTTTGGATAGAGTGTTTGAAGAGATCAATGATCGGGATCCCACGATTTTTGTATCATCTAGTGATATTGTTTCGGAAGTAACGTTATTATGGGAACCTACTTTTTTAGACGTTATGAACCTACCCATTTGTAAATGTGATGAGGGAGAAATTGTATTGGGAGAGTCTAAGAGCTATAATGATACGAATAGGATTGTGAAAAATTATAGGGATGAAGATAACATTGAAAAATATTCTTTCATGTCAAGTTTTGAGGAAATTTTTGCGGATGAACTTGATATTTTAGGTGAGTTTGTGTCAGGATCAATTTAGGAACATCCTAGGAACCTTTCTTTTACCGAACTTTTTGCGGATGAACTCCAGTTTTTACACGAACTTGACTTTGGAACTCAACACGTGTTTTTTGAACATTCAATTCATCCGGGCAACAATTCTTTGACCTCTTCAAAACTTCATTTTCATCTTCAGTATCTTGTGATCCCTAATTTTACACACCCATGCCCTTCACCGTCATCTAACTTATACCTTTTCTTTTTCTTTTGTATATACATATTCTTTTACCTGTCATTGCACTATATAGACAAAATTTTCAAATGGATGGTATTAATTTCTGGACTAACCCAATCTTTTAACATGTAAATGTTGTAATTAGTCTTAGGTTTTTTCTTTTTCTTTAAATAAAATTCTCACCCTGGTGTCTAAGTCTAGCTACCGGAGACGGGGGCAACGATGAGGACATCATAAAACTAGAACTGTTTTTATTAGAAGTAACTTTGTCGTCAGATAAAACAAGCTAAGCAAGTGTTCTCTCCGAGTTAATTTTTTTTTACAAAAACATAAAAACTTTGTCGTCAAGTTAACTAGTAGGGTAAAAAAATTCAAATGGCTGGTGTCTAAGTCTAGTTTCCAATCACCAGATAAAACAAGCTAAGCAAGTGTTCTCTCCGAGTTAAAAGTCCTAACGGTTCTTTGTGGGAGAATAATCTTGGCGTAGATAAGTTTTTATTAAAACAGTTTTTTCACGGAGATATGAAGGTTTATATTTATAAAGACATTTGCACGATAAACGAAAGGTGTGTATGAACAACAACAGGTAAAAGGTAGGAGTGAAGAATAAGATTTTGGTTCTCTGTTAAAAATAACATATATTCCGACTTGAAACCTTACTGGGGAATGAAACTTGAGAAAAACATAACTCTTTTCAAAACTCGTGTGATCCTTTAGAAGCCTATCATGGTCCGTATTTTTTTGAAATGATGACCCTAATAAAAGTTCTTAAAAACTTATGGACACTATCCGCACAATCACGTAAATACGTATATAAGCTTATGTTGAACAAATTGTGAGGAGTGAAAAATAGGATTTGACATTTCTAAATTAGGGTGATAGAACTTCTAGCTTTGATATCTAACCTTATGATTAGAATCAACAGTTTTCGCGCGACACTAACTTGACTGGATTTTGTGGGTATAATCCGCTGAAAACGCTCAGGAGACAACACTCCTTCTACTAGGGACACCTAGAGGTTTAACGACTTGCTGCACATGCTCAGTGCAATCGCGTTCCCTGCGAAAGTGACGCTGGGATTTTTTATTTTGCTCGGGACGAGCAAAAGATAAGTTTGGGGGTATTTGTTCATCTCAGAAAACTGCATTTTAATACCGCTCATTCATTATCTATTTTGTTATATATCGGTACTATTAACCAGTGTCTGCTCAGTAATTACAGATTACAGGTGTTCGTGATAAAATACTGAAAACACATTCAAAATCACGGATATAACATTTGGGAGCCGACACTGCAAACAGAACAGGAAACCGACCGATATCTAAAGAGCTTTTGAAAATAAAGGTGTGCACACAATTTTGGTCCAACACATACATGTGTGAAACTAGCTCTTTGGCACTAGATCATGATGGGGGGCTGCCCTTGGCACAAAATGAGCATGTATGGGTGTGATGTGCATTGATTGTGCATTGAATGCTATAAAGTTTTGATGTGATATTGGCATCAAATTTCCCTCCAAATCTCTGCATGCAAATCAGGATTAAAATGATAAAACAAGCAGCACCAGAGTGATGTTGGAGTGCACACAAGACCACACAATGAATACGAGCCTCATAGCTTGGTTTTGGACCGGCCAGTGTTAGTTATATGTATGCCCTAGAGGCCATTACTATACATAGGATGTATATTGTAGTGGATGCTGGGACATATATAGGGAGGACTTTCTTGCTCGACATGATAGTATGCTATCTGGTTACACTTTACCTTAACGTGTATGTTGATTGTCTCTCTGTTACATGTTGGTAAAGCCCTTAGGATCTGTACTTGACTACCTGTACTATGATGCGGATCATACTAGTGGGGACATGGTAGTCCATAAGTACATCCTTCAAAGTCCCTAGTCCTGGGTGTATCGAGACGGGGCATCGATATACCAGAGTAGACTAGCGTATACCTTCTCGACCCATTCAGATGGGCGATGGATGATCCCATATCCATTGGTGTTTGACATCAGAGATGATATACGGGTGCTCAGTAGAGACTGGGTACACTGGACGGACTCGCCGAGAACTCCCAGATGGTATTATACCTCACGTCAGATGGCAGTTCTCTGGTGACACTGGTACAGAGTAGTCTGTTGACCCGAGATCGTCATAGAGTCTTATGTGGTTCCCACTGTGCTTTGATTTCCATCTTACCACGTCCAAGAGGGCGTGCAAAACGGTGGTTTTTGGGTACAGTCCCGAGTCACATGGAGGCAATGAGCGATAGGAGGGGATTCGTCTCTCCCGGTATAGGGGGTTGATGTTGCGCTGTGTTCGATTGGCTATAACAGGAAATCCCTGGCCAGGGTTGCTGAGATTTACTGGTAAGTGTTACCAGTAGTTTGTCAAACAGTTATAGACCTCATATCGACACGACTTATCGAGCTATTGGGGTCTGACGTTTACCACCCCTAGGCGAGATATGCGACAGATCAGACGATCAGACCGGACTGTACGGTAGTGTTACTGGTCGGATTCACTGGAGTGTGAGCGGGCTTGCTCGTCGATCTTCAGATCGCTCAATACCCGGGTGGCCGTTACGTTTAGCAGACCGCTTGCGGCTTGTGGATGTTTGATATGATCATCATCCGCTGCCGGCGTATTGACGAGTCTTTAGAGTCCTACACAGAGGTTTCCTGGCTCAAGCGAAACGAAATAGGAGCGCATATGAGATATGTGCGGGACCGAGAATAATGCGTGTATGTGATACCGTATCCTATTCTCGCGATAAATGTATCGAATGGTTGTATGCGATATAACCTAGTTATCGATTCAAGCGTTGATTCGATAAGCCGATATATTGTATACTAGTCGGTTGTGTGCGACATAACCGGATCATTGAATCAAGTGTTGATTTAATGATTTAATGGATATTTATATATTTGATATATTACTTTGCATCAACTAGTATCGGTTTACTTAAGATGGATTTTCTCACTCGGATGTGCGCATTACATATGCGATATGATTTTGTGCATTTGATTGTATCATATTTGATGATACATGTTTACTTGGTTAAGTGCAAAGATTTAAACCATGGTTAAAAGAATGGTTAGGGTTTCATTTCCTTTATTTATCTATTTATTTATTTATTTATTTATTTTCTTTTTGGAAAAGGAAATGAGGAAAATGGTGGCTTGTTTTGGATTGTAGTTGAAGATTCATGAACCTTTGACTTTGTCCACCATTCTTATCTCATGCTTAACCTAACCATTTGTTTTAACCCTAGTTCAATCTCTACACTTTACCATGGTTTAGTCATGATAAGTTTTGATTATTCTTTTCTTTTTCTTTTAACTTATCATAACATTTCTTCTTCTTCTTCCTTGCTTCAAGTGAAGAAAAGCTTACCTCATCAATGGTGATTGATGTTTTTGAGTGAGAAATCCGATTCTAAAGTTAACCCACTTCCTATTTCTACATTCTCTACCTCTTGCCAAGTAGTAGAGTGTGTTTACTTCACAAGTTTCTTGACTTGGTGGAAGTCGGAGCTTGATTTAGCGATGCCTCGACGTAGATCATCTTCGGCATGGACATCGACGACCTAGCTTGCCCATTCTCCGACGAAGCCGATCCTAGAGCCCGGATTTGACTTGGACAGCGAAGAGGACTTCGTTGCGGAGCTATGGAGGTGGAGCACCGGATCTACAAAGGTTGTATTTCCGTTTTCTCATTAGTTAAGTGTTAACTAGTTCAATGTTCGCCTAGACATCTAGTTATCGATCCGTAGTTTAGGGTTTGTAGGCACCATAATTTTTGAAATTGCCATGGTTGATGGCTTGGGAGACCTCACTAGAGTGCCTAGGAACCCTACAGTGGTATCAGAGCCTAGCTAGAGCCTTAGGCGAAGTCTAGACGCGATTTGAAGTCCGATCGAACCGAAACCCTACCCGGAAAATTGCTCTCTGTCCTTTTTCTAAAAACAGTGATTTTTCATGATTAAAAATATGCAGAGAAATAAGCAGGAAAATATAAGAATTACGGTGCAAAATTGGGGCCATGAACAGTGAACTTTGGCGCGGATCCGCGGCATAATGTTGATTTATGCGGCGCTTCAGCGGCAGTTTGCTGATGTCAGCCCTAACTTTTTACACAGTAATTCATTGTTTCAGCTTCTGAGTTCTCTGGATATTTTTAAAAATTATTCAAGAGTTGAATTTTCTGCAGTTATTTTGGGGATTCGGTGTTTCGATCGGAGTATCAAATTTTGTCTGTGTGGCTTTCCGGATAAATTTTAGAATATGTTAAAAAGTTCGACCGGATATAAATACCCAATTTTTCCCCTGTCGGGAAATTTCCAATTGTTGGATATTTCTGTAGTTTAATCACGTTCTAAGTAGTGCAAGTAACACGATGGTCCCTCTAGAAGACAACAAACCTTAACTCGATTATGTGACCGTCTTGAACTACCCTTTGAACCTTCGGGTTTGGGGCAGTACGGCGTGCCACATGTGAGGCGTTGGCTTGACCCTTCTACGGCTGGACCGTTGGTACTGAGGCACGAACTGAATGTTTTTAGACTTGTTTCATGTGTTGATCTGTATCGGGAAAACTTGGGTGTTCGATTGTTCGATCGGAAAGTTTAACATTTTCTATTTATCTGGAATGTGATACAATAATTGGAATTCACAAAGAGTTATGAGATAACTAAATGAATGTTATAAACACAGCAGTTAGTCTCCCTTGATCGGTTGCCACGGAGTTTTGATGTGATCAAAAGTCCGTCGCAATCACGTAGTGTACGCGGATACTCGCCGGGTAAACTTAATAGACAGCCTCACTCCATAGCCCCGACCAAGTGATTGCAGGAGAACCCCGTCGCCGAAAGCATCCGTTCGGGTGCTCGCGGCAGCGGTGTTCCGCCTTGGTGCACTTCGTCGACGGCATCGGGGGTGCAGCCGCCTACTAAAGTTTGCGAAGAGTATTCGATCAGGATGTCGGGAATCTTGTTGAATTGCCCGACTTGATATTGAAAAGAGTTTTGATTTTGAGACTAAAATGCGGGGTTTATAATTGTTAGGCATGTGATGTCTAAGGAATTCATTTGGTCAGGCATGCGATGTCTGAGGTGGTTGCGGATTCCAACTGTTGTAGTTTTACACTTTCTTTTCTGTGACCGTAAGTGTAATATGTGATATCGCCGGTTTCGTTGCTATACGTCAACGACAATTGGGATGCGCATATTTACTTACGTTGATGACATGTGATGTTATGTGTTGCTGGATATGTTATATTGGATCGTCGTATTTGAATAGCCGGGGGTTTTTATGTGAGATGAGTGTTTTTCTTTTTCATTCATGTAAAAACTTGTATGTAATATTCTTTTATTGGGGCGCTTCCAGGTGGCGGAAGTTGTCACCTTTTGTATATTATTTACTTTTCCGCACTAGGATAGACCCAAGGAGGAGGGCACAAGTAACCGGGTTCTGGAGTCCAGTGGGAGACCAACTCGAGGAGTCGAGTCCGGGTCTCCTAACTCTAGAATTGGCAGGGTTACTTGCCGCTCTCGTAGGGGTCTAAGGGTGTGGGTTTGGCTATTCATCACGACCGTGGAATCCGTGTTTTATACTGGCTCGTATTGAAAACACGGACGTCCTAGTATATCCAATATTTCATATGTTTATTCTGCTGCGATATCTGTGATGTGATCATGTGATGTTCTCTGATAGATACAGTATATAGTATATATGATATATTATATAGACGTTACTTATGTTTTACACCCGCGCTAGCCCTGCCCTGCTCTGTCGTTAGTTACCTAACCTAACGGTGCACGAGGAGACATCGAGGCGAATGCGGATGGCATAAGTGTACGTCGTATTTATCTGTGATGTTTAGGTACTTAAATGATGGGACTTCATTAATGTGATTAATGAAATAAAAGAAACCTAAGATGTTGTAGAATCGAATTTCAAAATAAAACAGGTAGCTACAGTTCTTGCTTTGCACAGTGGTATATGTGATATATCCTGCACCTTATTCGATGAGGAAAAGACCGAGATCCCATCACCGGGAGTGACTCCTTTAGCAATAACTGGCAGATGCTACACACTCGGTTTGTCTTTTGATTGCTTTTAAGAGTTTTTGCTTTGCACAGTGATATATATGATATATCCCGCACCTCATTCGACGAGGAAAGGACCGACGATCCCTTCACTGGGAGTGACTCCTTTAGCAAAACTAGAAAAGCCTCAAAAGCACTCCATTTCAAAAATCATTTGATTCTACAACGATATCAAGTTCATTACGCAATAGGTTTTCAGAAAAACCTGTCGTAGCCCTCCGTCATTTCAGATAAGTAGTAGTTAGTATTCGTGCTGCGTTTGTTGGCCTTTGTCAAGGCGCAATGTGCTGTAGCTAACTGGTGCTTATCTGCTTATGCATATGATGCAGATTGGATTAGGGTAGTCGTGCGACCTTGTTGGCCTTTGTCAAGGGTCGTGCGGGTGGGTTTAATTCAATCGAGAAATGACGGGTTGAACTTTACTTGCGGTCTATGGTTTGTTGACTCAGTCAAGGTCATAGATCGCATGGGGCAAAATATTATCGGGAATTTCAAGTGTTGAAATTTGCAATGAGATTGCATACCTTCTATGAGATAGTTGGATCCCGATACCCGCTGCGAGTAAGAGTTACTCCTGGGAGAGTTTTATACATTACAATTAGCCGATCAAGTAGGTGTCTAGAAAGGTGTCAACGGGGTTACGCCTCTGGGAAAACGAGGTTTACATTAATTAGGTTCGTGCGAAAGCACGGGGGACCTCCCTCAAAGTACCGACACTGGCCTGGCTGAAAGATTGGCGAACTTGTAGTGTGTAATTAATCCCGGCTAGTCTTTCCTTTTAGGGTTTGAAGGAAGATTTGATAAAAAGCAGTGGGAGCCATCCTGATTAGATAAAATAAAAACCAATCTATTCTTGACAGAGTGCACACTGAGTGTTTTCTTCTCTCTCTCTCCAGGTAGCGACCATATCACGCCTTAATCAAGATAATAATACGGATTATTGACCGAACCCGCTTGTTATACTGAGCTGGGGAACGTTGGTCCCGCTCCAACTTATAATTGTTATAAGACAGAGCAGGAAATTGGGGAATACCAGATTTCCCGTGCCGCCCAAACGAAGAGAGTGCATGCTGATGCATCATCTTCGGGTGTGTTCATTATACAGAACTGTTTCTCAGTATCCTCTACGTCCTGGGTATGTGATACCAGATCAGGATCCCAGATATGTAATATGTTACATAGGGCTACAGAAAGGTAGAAGAACTGAGAACGGGTGATAAGTTTCATGAGGCAGAAAACAGGGGCAAGTGTTGCAGCCAAGTCTGTTGGTCACTGTCACCCTGTATTACAATACATTGATTCTGAACAAATGTTATTAGATACCGAACCTGATATACAAAATCATATCAGTCTCTTTATTAGTAAAGAAAGGATATAATTTTGTATTGTTGGATAATGTTTTGAACATTTCCTATATCAAAAGTTGATCGGTTCAGGCACGTTATCTAAAAGCATTAATGTTCTAAATCAAACTACAGTTCTTAATATACGGAACACACACAAGAGGAAGAGTTCAGAAATGAACGAATCCTTCTTGAGGTATTATAGACTAGGTCAGATCGATGCGACCCGACTGGCTAGAGTTACATAAAGATGCATATTTAAATCAGTTTGAATTTACATCTTATGAAACTCGCCAGTCATGTCACAAAGATAAGATGACCACAGCTCTGTTTAATGGAAACAGAGAAAGAGTTGGTAAACTCTTGGGATAATACATGTTGATGTATGTAGGTCCCCTGTCTACATATGCCAGGACTGGTTCTTTATACTTCATTACATTCTTTGATAATCTCTTTAGATTCAGACATATGTTCCTGTTGAAACACAAGTCCGAACCTTTTGAGATATTCACAGAATATAAGTTAGAAGTAGAGAACCAATACGGGTATAAGTATTATGTCCTATGATGAGATCAAGGAGGAGAATACTTGTGCACGGAAATCCTGGACTATTCTAAAGGAGAATGAGATTCTCTTTCAGCATTACTCCTCCGAATACACCATAGCACGATGGTATATCGGGGCGGAGCAATCACACCCTATGTGATAAGGTGTGCTTTATGATGAGTACTACTGAGTTACCTAATTCCTTCAGGGAGTTATGCACTTGAGAAGTTGCATACCTATTGAATAGGGTTCCAATCAAATCAGTTGCCTACCACTTCATATGTGATATGGAAAGGGAAGAGCCCATATCTTAAGTTGGTAAAGATTTGGGGTTGTCCGGCCTATGTCTGAAAGCAAAATCCGAACAAGCTCGAGGCAAGGTCTGTAATGTAGAACTGGAAATGTTCCAGCTATACAAACTGCAGCTGATAATTTGAAAGAACCAAAGAGTTCGGTAGATACCAACGAACCTCAGCCTCTCCTCCGATCTAGTAGGGTTCCTCACCCACTTGAGAGATACTTCGGTTTCTCTATGACAGTGGGAGCGAGGATTGCATCATGAGATGATGACCCAACTAGTTTCGAGCTGGCCATCGAGAGTAAGCATCTGTAAGAATGGCTGGATGTTTATCGATCTGAGATGGAATCCTTATACACTAACAAAGTATGGACTTTGGTTGCAATATCTGAAGGGTTAAATCCCCATCAGGAGCAAGTATATCTTGAGAAGATTACTTGGTGTAGATGGAAAAGTTAAGATTTTCAAAGCTAGACTTGTTAAAGCTTTTCGTCATCGACCAGGCGTGGATAATGATGAAACCTTTTCAAGTAGCTATGCTTAAGTCCATCCAGATCCTACTTGCCACGGCTACATACCATGACTGCGATATCTGGTGGTTGGGTGTCTTGACTGCTTTTCTAAATGATGATTTAGAAGAGAGTGTTTATAAGTACACAGCCAGAGGGCTTCGTAGACAGTGGGAGCAGCGGAAACGTGTGCAAGATGCTTTATAGGATAAAGCAGGCATCGCGGAGTTGGAACATCTGTTTTGATGGATTAGTCAAAGAAGTTGACATCATCAAAATGGTAGATGAACCTTGTATAAACAAGAAGGTAGTAGGGAGTATGGTGACGATCCTCGTAGAGTATGTTGGAGATAGTGCCCTCAGAGTCAATTATTAGGTCACAGGTACATGATTGTAATGATTGAGGGAGGACCTATCCCGGTAGGACAGTCTTACTCGAGATGATAGTATGCTATCTGGTTTACCTTTATCATCGTGTACTGCTTTAGGTGACCTGACACGTCGCTATTACACGTTGATAGAGCCCCTAGGATTCTTGCTTGACCACCAGCAGTATGAGGGCGATCATATAAGTGGGAGCTGGGGGTCTACAAGCATATCCTTAAAAGGTCCCTAGTCGTGGGAGTTTCGAGACTGGGCATCGATACTCCATTAGTAGAGTAGTGTATACAGTCGAGACCCCGACGAGGGGCGGTGGCCGGTCTCACAAGCCACTGGTGTCAGTTGGATCACCTAAGATGTATACAGGTGCTCATTGGGTTATGAGTACACCGGACAGGACTCGCCGGGAACATGCTAGTTGGTCATATACCAGACGTCAGATGGCAGTTCCCTGGTGACATGTGTGCAGGTTAGTTCATCGACCTGGGGATCGTCATTTGTCTCGTGTGAGTTCCCACTGTACTTTGATTACTACCCTACCACGGCTCAAAGGAGTCGTGCAAACAGGTTTTAGTTGGGTACAGTCCCGAGCCACATGGAGGCAGTGAGCGTATCTTCAGGGGTTCGTCTCTCCCGGTATTGGGGGTGAGGTCGTGCTGTGTCTAGGAGAGCCATTACACAAAGTCCTTGGCCAAGGCAAGGAGATTTACTGGTAGGTATTCCAGTAGTATCTCAGGGTGTTTTGGGCTACACTCCGACACGACTTGTACCGCTTTTGGGGGTCTGACTTTTACCAACCCCCTAGGCCCGCCATGCGATACTCATAGACGAACGGACCGGACTGCACGGATATTGTCACTGACAGGCTCAGTAGGGTGTCAGGCTGAGTTCGCTCACAGACGTCCCTTTTAGTCAGTACCTGGTAGCCCATTACGTATTGGCTTATACCTCTGACGTGCTAGTGGTTAAATCCACAACCAAGGTGTTGACGAGTCTTTAGAGTCCCCCACATTCAGTTACTCAGCTTTCGGGCGAAAGGTTGTAGAGGCCGTATGGAGATATGGCAAGGTCCGATCAGATACGTGCGGTATTGCACGGATCAGGATCGGACAGTTTGTACTATAGGCCGTATCGTTATATGGCAGGGTTCGATCAGATACGTGCGGTATTGCACGGATCAGGATCGAACAGATATTACTAGCCGGCTTTGGTATAAGCCGGATCCTAGTATAGTACAGTGTAGACTTTGTCTCATTGCATTTGTATTTCGGTCGAAATACAGATGCGGGTGTGTATGCACAGTATCGGGGTTTTCCTGTAATTTATTACGGGACCAGTTTTCTGGAGTTGCCAGTTTGCTTTTCGTTTCGGCCAATTTCCATTGTTCCGTTCATTGGCCGAAGATTGGTGGAGGAGGGCTTATTTGCATTGTTGCAAATAAGTGTTTGTGGAGGGGTTCTTTGCTTATTGTTTTATCATGATAGCCTCTCATTGACCTTGACTTCTAGCTATCATGATGGCTTGACTTTTAGTGGGCATGATGGTTGATGATGATGAGGGGTGAGGTTGGTTGAGTGTGGGTTATGGTTGTGATCATTGGATTCTTTCATCATCTCTTTTCATTATTGTTCCACCCACTCCCTTGACCTTGCTCTCTTTTCTCTCTCCAATCACACATGATAGGGGGGTGTGGCCGGCCATTCCTCAAAAGGGGATGGGATTCATTTCTTTTGATGGGGGAAAAAAATTGTTATGCTCATTCTCTTGTATGCCACATTTTTCCCACCTCTCACCAAGTTCTTCTTCCTCCACAAAAGGGCAACTCCATAATCCCAAAAGAGACACAAGTTCTACCACACATTCTACAGCGATTCTTGGGCACGTCGAGTAGCCGGCTTCGTGCCCGAGTTGCCTCGGCATTGAGGTGGGAGCCCGTAAACGAAGAAGGCGATGTGGTGCACTTCCGGCGACGAGGAGGAGACGGGACTTTTCCGCAGGAGATCGGGACCATGACGAGAAGACCGGAGGACTTGGATCGTCGGTATATCTCTATTCCCTTTCTTGTAGATAGCTTAGACTAGTTAATGGTTCGATCCGGAGTTTAGTGCGCGGTGGTGCCGGTTTGCAAAGTCCGCAAAATTTTAGTTATTCACCGCTTCCGCATTCCGGCGTCGGATTGACGGCCGGGGCGCCGCCGTGCACTTACAGTGGTATCAGAGCCTCCCCATTAACTTAGTCTAGCTTTGTGTAATGTGTTTTTCTGTTCCGATCGATCGAAATGTCCGAAAACCCCAATACACCCACGACAGTTTCTGTTGAAATTTTTCTGTCTCCAAAAATTTTTCAGGTTGCATAAAAGTACTGTGCTAGAAATTCTAAGAACACTGTTCAAATTCGACGCACTAATCTTCTTACTTGACCGCGGAAGGGCGGCCAAAACCCACGTTTGGCCGTGCTTCCGCCGCAGTCTACAGGGATCAGTGGGTTGGGTTTTTACAGTGGGCTTCTGGGCTTAAATTAGGGGTTTTGGGATATTAAAATTGGGTCCAGGTTTTCTTTAACTGCTACAGTATTCTTTGTGGGCCCACTTGTTAAAGTTTGATCAATCGGAATTTTTTAAACACATTTTTCACAGTATTTACATTATATCTGCGACCGTGAATGTCACTCGATCGGTAAATCCAGTCTAACTGCTATAGCCCGGTTAGACGGATTTACGAACGTGACTTTCACGTTGATGTTCTATGTATTTGCTGTGATGTTGCGGATCGGTCGTGGGGGATAGCCTGGATGCAATGCTAGTACTGTGCTGTTGTATTATGTACATTTGATATTGCGGGGCGAGCGTCCGACATGTGGACTGCCGTCACTGCCTGATTGTATTATTATTTTGGGGCACGACCTGGTTGCGGTCGATGTACCCGTTGTATGTATATTTTACTTTCTGTACTAGGATTACCCCGCGGAGGGGTGCACGGATAGCCGGGTTCTAGAGGGCAGCAAGCCCGCATCTCATGGCATTGGGACGGAGGGGGCTTCACTCTAGGATTGGCGGGCTATTCGCCGCACTCGTAGGGGGTACAGGTTTGACCCAGGAGGGGTGCCCAAGTTACCGGATTCCGTGAAGTGCTGGGTGGTCCATTCACGGCGCTGAAGGGGGCTGCCTCGCTTCAGGTTTTGGCGGGTGACTTGCCGCGCCCGTAGGGGTCTAGGATTTCATTGCACAGGCTATCCACACGACCAGGGGAACGTCGGGTTTCAGCGGCTCTGTGAAACCCGGGGATCCCAGATATCTGTATTGTTTCTGTGATGCTGTACATTTCTGTGATGTTGCATTTTATTCACGCCTTGAGCGAATATAATATATTGGTATATATATTAGTAGATGTTGTATATGTTTTGCATCCGCGCTAGTCCAGTCCCCGCTCTGTCGTTAGTTAGCTAACCTAACGGGTAATGACGGGACCCAGTGGCGAATGCGGATGGCATATACGTACATCAGTATATTTTCGTTCTTTTTGGTGTGATCAATTGATGGGACTGCATTGATTCGGATCAATGCAAGTTTAAAAACAAACCTAATCTAATGTTGTTGGAACACTTTTCAAAAAGCTGTTATTGCAAGGACGTTCTCTTTTGTTTTGCATCGTGGTATTCATTTAGAATATCCTGCTCCTCAGTCGACGAGGCAAGGGCCGAGATCCCTTCACCGGGAGTGACCCCTTGGACAGAAGTTTGCGTCAGGGCATTAACTTCACTATAGCCGATTACTTTTGCTTTGCACCGTGGTATTCATTTGGAATATCCTGCACCCCATTCTACGGGGAAAGAGCCGAGATCCCTTCACCGGGAGTGACCTCTTTAGCAACGGTTTTCGTCACTATATTTTAAAAAGCTATCTGTTCCTTCGACGATATCAAGTTCATTACGTTAAAGGTTTTCGCCAGAAACCATTCGTAGCCCTCCGTCATTTCAGTTAAATATTCGGTAGTATTCAAGCTATGTATTTTGACCTCACGCCAAGGCATAGTGATTGGTAGCTGCCGGGTATTTATCTGTTGCATAGATAGATGCGTTGGTTTGGGACAGTCGTACTACTATTTTGGCCTACGTCAAGGGTATGTACGGGTGGGTTCAGATTAACCTGGATAATGACGGGCAGAACTTGACATGTGACTTATGATATTTTGACCTCACGCCAAGGTCATAAGAGCATGGGGCAAAAATCACATCGGGAGTTTCAAAAGAACTGAAACTTGCCAGATATGCGCATACCTTCTGGAGTGTGATACCGTGAGCGGATTCCGTCACGTTATCATGCGATGATAGTTGGATCCCGATTCCCACTGATGAGTTGGTATACTCCTCGGCTAACCCCGACTAATTCTTCTTTCAGGTTTGGAGGAGAATTTGAGGTACAGTGGGAGGTTTCCAGATTAGATAAATTGGTGACCATTCTGATCTAGGTTAGAGTGCACGCTGAGTGTTTCTTTTCTCTCTCTCTTTGGCAGCGACCATTGACCCGACCCTAAGACTTTGACTCAGTGACCAAATTGACTGAACCTTCTTAATCACTGGCTTTTGGATTGTCAGAGTTGCAAACCTCATTGCCACTCCTACTTTTACCCTTTTCTCCAGGACACCCCGTTTTACTACGAACGTCCACCTCCATTGGACAAAACCATCGTATGGTTAGATACGAACTCGAAAGAATTTATTCGAGGATGGTTTCCGGTTCTGGAGAAAACGGATAGGATTATTCAGTTGTCTTTTCCTTTTACCCTCTCTCAGGTTACGAGTACTCCTTGGTTTAGGGGTAGTACACCTATTACGCAAATTGGATTGTCTTCTTCCAAACCTTAGGCTGGTGCCGACCGGTAGGGAATGAAGAAAACCAATTAGCATAACGATGGTGTGCAGAAGGTATTAAGTTCAGACAAAGCAAGGGATTAGTAAGAGGGCAAAGTAAATTGCAACAGATATTCACGACCAAACCAAATATTTCGTTACCACTCCCACATCACCTTTGTATTTCTCCAGGACACTCCGTATCACTACGAAGATCCCATTTTATTAGATAATCCATCGTATGGTTATATACGAACTCGAAAGGAACTTGTTCCAGTTCGGGGATGGATTCTGGTTCAGGAGAAATAGGAATAAGGTTTATTCGGTTGTCTTTTATCTTCACCCTCTCTCATTGCGAGTGTTCCTAGGATTGGGACAGTACACCCATTATGCTTATTGGATAGTCTTCTTCCAAACCATAGGCTGGTGCCGAACGGTAGGGAATGAAGAAAACCATTTGGCCTAAAGGGGTGTACAGAAGGTAAAGACTAAAGACATATGAAGGGATTTGGAGAGGTGGCAGGGAACTCTACGGTTACAGTCGTGAATCTGGAAGAGGCATTACTAGGAATACCAGAATACCCCATCGGAACATTTCAATGTTTCAGTTTCACTGTGTAATGTTAAAGGAAAACTGATTTCCCGATTAGATACTTACTCCAGGGTATGTATTTACCAGGTACGATTCTCACATCTGTATGGTTTTACAGATGATGAGTGGGAGTAAGTTATTGGGAATTGGGTGATTATCCTCATTATATCGGGATTCGTTGTAATCAGTGATATTTGAGGAAATCACCTGGGCTGTTTGCCGGTCGGCAAATATTTGGTTCTGAATATCCGCTGTTATGCACCAATTTCAAATTGATATATCTGTACGTCTATTTTCATAGAGTGAGATATACCTTTCTGAAATTATGTCTACGACATTTACCTATATCAGTGGATGGTTAGGTAAGGAGCATTAAATAGCGGTGTAATTCTTCTTAACCATAAGTACAGTTTTCAACCTACGACACACAGTGAATGAGTTATCAGACTCAAGGGACTTATACAAAGGATTGTATGTTGTCCAGGGTCCATCAGGACAGAGGGGTTGGTCCTCGTACTACATTCAGTTTACTTATGACTTCTCTAGTTTTTAGACAGGTGTTTCGTGGAAACACAGGATCTGAATTTTGAGAAGTTATAGGTATTTGAATAGAGTAGAGAACCAGGTATAGCAAGTATCGGGATTCTTCAAAGAGATCGAAGATGTAGATACTTGTGTATGGTATTCAGTTGATAGTAATGATAAAGAGATCTTGCTTCTCTTTCAGGTTACTCATAATTGGAAGCATTCCTGAGTTGAGTAACGCTGATCGGCCTCCTTCCATTTAGTTGACATGTGCTGGGGACAGCTGCATGATTTGAATCTGGTTCAATTAAATCAGTGCCTTTGTTTCTATATTGGATATAGAACAGTTCATATCTTAACGATGTTAAGGTACGGGGAGTTGTCCGGTTTATGATTAAAACCAGACACTGGACAACTCAAGGCACGTTTCTGTAATGGCTGTTTGTGGGTTGACCCAGGCTATGACGCGGGTTGATTTTCTACCATCTGGATGAACAATAGCAATATTGTTCTAGACTCGCCACAGTTTTAATAAAAATGGATTTTTTCAGAAAAACAGTAGTGGGAGTATGGTAGAACTGGAAGTGATTCCAGAACCACAAACGATTACTGAAGATTTGATAAGGAACCTAAAGATTCAATCTGGATTGACATTCCATTGGCCACTCCGCAGATACGGTGGGTAACTTCAGGCACCCGAGAGGTACTACGGTAGCCTCAAGGACGGTGACAGGGAAGTTCTTGTTTACCTACAATTGCCATTGCTGTTGTTCCAGGGTGCGAGACCCGGCGGGAGGATGAGTATAGCGTCGTTCTAAACTAGTTTTAGAAGTGTACGTGTATATGACTCTGCCAGAGGGTTGTCGTAGTCAGTGGGAGCAGCGGAAGCATTGGTGGACAGGTAGCTTATGTCTATTTATAGACTAAAACAGATATAGCGGAGATAGATCATCTATTTCTGACGTGACAGTCATGGGTTTGACTTCATCAGAATAGGGGATGGATCTGTTGAGAAGGTAGTAGGGTGTGATGTCCTGGTATCTGGATGACATACACAGAATAGGAAAAGGAACTCCTATACTACAATCGGTTATACTTTGGTCGTCACACAGTGGTTTCTCCACAAAGCAAATGGATTTTGTATCAGACATACTGGTAACTAGATCTATGGTTTTGGATCTAGATTTGGGTGGTTTCCCAATCAGGGTACTTGACAGCATTCTAAGAGTATTTAGGATGGACGACTCCTGGCACGGTAGTGTACCTGCAGGTAATGGAGTCACCCTCTCCAAAGGTGTCTTACAGACTAAAGGGGAGAGGGACGGGCATGATTGGCAGATCACTTGCTCAGGCAATTGAGTCAATCGTGAGATGTCAAGTACCACACCAGATGTTGTTCTTGCACTAGATGCAATAAGTTGACATTAATCCAATCCTGGAGAAACAGTCGGAAGCAGTTTTAGAACATAAGTGGATGTTCTAGGGAGATGATAACGACAGCCTCATTCAGGAGACAGTTATCATTCCAGGCTTCCAAGGTGACATGGACGACAAGGAGGTTGTCAGAGTTATAGTTTTCCTTCTGATGAGGGGCAGTATTTTGGACAGGTGGTCCAAGGCAATACTGAGGGAGGCATAGTGCGCAGGATACTGATTAAGTTCAGTTGACGATACAGTCTAAGAAGTTTGGATTTGGAGTTCATTTATGAGCTATGTCCCATCAGACATCCAGACATATTCTGAGACAGGTATTGCGCTTTTCGGGAGATGGCTTTCTCCGCGAACTTGAGATATAGAGAGACAAAGGATGAAACAACTATGCGGATCCACTCACTGAGGTTATTCCTCGAACGCAATAGTTTCGCAAACGAGCTTTGTGAGACTGACTAGTAGAGGAGTTGGATGTTCGGTATCACACGGGCTATGAGTATGCGACATCGCAATAATTAGCCTTGAGTGCAAGTGGGAGATTGTTGGAGATAGTGCCCTCAGAGTCAATTATTAGGTCACAGGTACGTGATTGTAATGATTGAGGGAGGACCTATCCCGGTAGGACAGTCTTACTCGAGATGATAGTATGCTATCTGGTTTACCTTTATCATCGTGTACTGCTTTAGGTGACATGACACGTCGCTATTACACGTTGATAGAGCCCCTAGGATTCTTGCTTGACCACCAGCAGTATGAGGGCGATCATATAAGTGGGAGCTGGGGGTCTACAAGCATATCCTTAAAAGGTCCCTAGTCGTGGGAGTTTCGAGACTGGGCATCGATACTCCATTAGTAGACTAGTGTATACAGTCGAGACCCCGACGAGGGGCGGTGGCCGGTCTCACAAGCCACTGGTGTCAGTTGGATCACCTAAGATGTATACAGGTGCTCATTGGGTTATGAGTACACCGGACAGGACTCGCCGGGAACATGCTAGTTGGTCATATACCAGACGTCAGATGGCAGTTCCCTGGTGACATGTGTGCAGGTTAGTTCATCGACCTGGGGATCGTCATTTGTCTCGTGTGAGTTCCCACTGTACTTTGATTACTACCCTACCACGGCTCAAAGGAGTCGTGCAAACAGGTTTTAGTTGGGTACAGTCCCGAGCCACATGGAGGCAGTGAGCGTATCTTCAGGGGTTCGTCTCTCCCGGTATTGGGGGTGAGGTCGTGCTGTGTCTAGGAGAACCATTACACAAAGTCCTTGGCCAAGGCAAGGAGATTTACTGGTAGGTATTCCAGTAGTATCTCAGGGTGTTCTGGGCTACACTCCGACACGACTTGTACCGCTTTTGGGGGTCTGACTTTTACCAACCCCCTAGGCCCGCCATGCGATACTCATAGACGAACGGACCGGACTGCACGGATATTGTCACTGACAGGCTCAGTAGGGTGTCAGGCTGAGTTCGCTCACAGACGTCCCTTTTAGTCAGTACCTGGTAGCCCGTTACGTATTGGCTTATACCTCTGACGTGCTAGTGGTTAAATCCACAACCAAGGTGTTGACGAGTCTTTAAAGTCCCCCACATTCAGTTACTCAGCTTTCGGGCGAAAGGTTGTAGAGGCCGTATGGAGATATGGCAAGGTCCGATCAGATACGTGCGGTATTGCACGGATCAGGATCGGACAGTTTGTACTATAGGCCGTATCGTTATATGGCAGGGTTCGATCAGATACGTGCGGTATTGCACGGATCAGGATCGAACAGATATTACTAGCCGGCTTTGGTATAAGCCGGATCCTAGTATAGTACAGTGTAGACTTTGTCTCATTACATTTGTATTTCGGTCGAAATACAGATGCGGGTGTGTATGCACAGTATCGGGGTTTTCCTGTAATTTATTACGGGACCAGTTTTCTGGAGTTGCCAGTTTGCTTTTCGTTTCGGCCAATTTCCATTGTTCCGTTCATTGGCCGAAGATTGGTGGAGGATGGCTTATTTGCATTGTTGCAAATAAGTGTTTGTGGAGGGGTTCTTTGCTTATTGTTTTATCATGAAAGCCTCTCATTGACCTTGACTTCTAGCTATCATGATGGCTTGACTTTTAGTGGGCATGATGGTTGATGATGATGAGGGGTGAGGTTGGTTGAGTGTGGGTTATGGTTGTGATCATTGGATTCTTTCATCATCTCTTTTCATTATTGTTCCACCCACTCCCTTGACCTTGCTCTCTTTTCTCTCTCCAATCACACATGATGGGGGGGTGTGGCCGGCCATTCCTCAAAAGGGGATGGGATTCATTTCTTTTGATAGGGGAAAAAAATTGTTATGCTCATTCTCTTGTATGCCACATTTTTCCCACCTCTCACCAAGTTCTTCTTCCTCCACAAAAGGGCAACTCCATAATCCCAAAAGAGACACAAGTTCTACCACACATTCTACAGCGATTCTTGGGCACGTCGAGTAGCCGGCTTCGTGCCCGAGTTGCCTCGGCATTGAGGTGGGAGCCCGTAAACGAAGAAGGCGATGTGGTGCACTTCCGGCGACGAGGAGGAGACGGGACTTTTCCGTAGGAGATCGGGACCATGACGAGAAGACCGGAGGACTTGGATCGTCGGTATATCTCTATTCCCTTTCTTGTAGATAGCTTAGACTAGTTAATGGTTCGATCCGGAGTTTAGTGCGCGGTGGTGCCGGTTTGCAAAGTCCGCAAAATTTTAGTTATTCACCGCTTCCGCATTCCGGCGTCGGATTGACGGCCGGGGCGCCGCCGTGCACTTACAGAGTACGTGGATGACATACTCTTGATAGGGAAGGAGTTTCCTATGCTACGCTCGATCAATCTCTGCTTATCACAATGATTCTCCATATAGGATAAAAGTGATACCTCCTAAATCCTGGGTTTTGGATCTATGAGATAGATCTAATTGGATGTTAGGACTCTCACTAGTTGTAGTGAGATGGTATCAACCGATCCTGGGGAGAATCACTGGAAGGGTTCCAGGGTGATAAAGACGACTGAGTGTCAGTCACAGGCATTGTCTTTACCCTCAGTAAAGGGACGGTATGGTGGAAGAGTTCCAAGCTAGATACCGTGACATACTAGACGATAAAGGCACGATACATCGCTACTTAAGATGCTACCAAAGAGGCAGTCTGGGTGTATATTGGTTCATGAGATGAACTACGTTCCTACCATTGTGAGACAATGGAGTTGTGGCTCATGCCGAGGAACGCCGGTCCCATCAGTGATCCAGACATATTCTAAGGCAGTATCACCTGATCATGGAGATGGTTGATCTCCAGGGTGATCGAGGTTTGGAGAGTAGACTCAGAGGACAACACAGCGGATCCACTCACAAAGGCCTGTTCCCAGAGAGAGACTTTTATGGGATGGTTGAGTATGAGATACTGCAACCACTGCTACAGATGGCCCTAGTGCAAGTGGGAGATTGTTAGTTATATGTATGCCCTAGAGGCCATTACTATACATAGGATGTATATTGTAGTGGATGCTGGGACATATATAGGGAGGACTTTCTTGCTCGACATGATAGTATGCTATCTGGTTACACTTTACCTTAACGTGTATGTTGATTGTCTCTCTGTTACATGTTGGTAAAGCCCTTAGGATCTGTACTTGACTACCTGTACTATGATGCGGATCATACTAGTGGGGACATGGTAGTCCATAAGTAGATCCTTCAAAGTCCCTAATCGTGGGTGTATCGAGACGGGGCATCGATATACCAGAGTAGACTAGCGTATACCTTCTCGACCCATTCAGATGGGCGATGGATGATCCCATATCCATTGGTGTTTGACATCAGAGATGATATACGGGTGCTCAGTAGAGACTGGGTACACTGGACGGACTCGCCGAGAACTCTCAGATGGTATTATACCTCACGTCAGATGGCAGTTCTCTGGTGACACTGGTACAGAGTAGTCTGTTGACCCGAGATCGTCATAGAGTCTTATATGGTTCCCACTGTGCTTTGATTTCCATCTTACCACGTCCAAGAGGGCGTGCAAAACGGTGGTTTTTGGGTACAGTCCCGAGTCACATGGAGGCAATGAGCGATAGGAGGGGATTCGTCTCTCCCGGTATAGGGGGTTGATGTTGCGCTGTGTTCGATTGGCTATAACAGGAAATCCCTGGCCAGGGTTGCTGAGATTTACTGGTAAGTGTTACCAGTAGTTTGTCAAACAGTTATAGACCTCATATCGACACGACTTATCGAGCTATTGGGGTCTGACGTTTACCACCCCTAGGCGAGATATGCGACAGATCAGACGATCAGACCGGACTGTACGGTAGTGTTACTGGTCGGATTCACTGGAGTGTGAGCGGGCTTGCTCGTCGATCTTCAGATCGCTCAATACCCGGGTGGCCGTTACGTTTAGCAGACCGCTTGCGGCTTGTGGATGTTTGATATGATCATCATCCGCTGCCGGCGTATTGACGAGTCTTTAGAGTCCTACACAGAGGTTTCCTGGCTCAAGCGAAACGAAATAGGAGCGCATATGAGATATGTGCGGGACCGAGAATAATGCGTGTATGTGATACCGTATCCTATTCTCGCGATAAATGTATCGAATGGTTGTATGCGATATAACCTAGTTATCGATTCAAGCGTTGATTCGATAAGCCGATATATTGTATACTAGTCGGTTGTGTGCGACATAACCGGATCATTGAATCAAGTGTTGATTTAATGATTTAATGGATATTTATATATTTGATATATTACTTTGCATCAACTAGTATCGGTTTACTTAAGATGGATTTTCTCACTCGGATGTGCGCATTACATATGCGATATGATTTTGTGCATTTGATTGTATCATGTTTGATGATACATGTTTACTTGGTTAAGTGCAAAGATTTAAACCATGGTTAAAAGAATGGTTAGGGTTTCATTTCCTTTATTTATCTATTTATTTATTTATTTTCTTTTTGGAAAAGGAAATGAGGAAAATGGTGGCTTGTTTTGGATTGTAGTTGAAGATTCATGAACCTTTGACTTTGTCCACCATTCTTATCTCATGCTTAACCTAACCATTTGTTTTAACCCTAGTTCAATCTCTACACTTTACCATGGTTTAGTCATGATAAGTTTTGATTATTCTTTTCTTTTTCTTTTAACTTATCATAACATTTCTTCTTCTTCTTCCTTGCTTCAAGTGAAGAAAAGCTTACCTCATCAATGGTGATTGATGTTTTTGAGTGAGAAATCCAATTCTAAAGTTAACCCACTTCCTATTTCTACATCCTCTACCTCTTGCCAAGTAGTAGAGTGTGTTTACTTCACAAGTTTCTTGACTTGGTGAAGTCGAAGCTTGATTTAGCGATGCCTCGACGTAGATCATCTTCGGCATGGACATCGACGACCTAGCTTGCCCATTCTCCGACGAAGCCGATCCTAGAGCCCGGATTTGACTTGGACAGCGGAGAGGACTTCGTTGCGGAGCTATGGAGGTGGAGCACCGGATCTACAAAGGTTGTATTTCCGTTTTCTCATTAGTTAAGTGTTAACTAGTTCAATGTTCGCCTAGACATCTAGTTATCGATCCGTAGTTTAGGGTTTGTAGGCACCATAATTTTTGAAATTGCCATGGTTGATGGCTTGGGAGACCTCACTAGAGTGCTTAGGAACCCTACAGCCAGACCACCTTAGAATCCGAGCTCGCTGGCCCCCCTAGCTCAAAACGTCCTCATCTTTTCCCTGTCCCTTCCTTGCTACCACGTCACCTTATTTTTACTGCTTGTTTATTTTTCTTTTGAGCCTATAAAAGCATACCAGTGAGCAAAGGAATGGGTCTCTCTCATTCTATCATGTATTCCATAGTTTTAGTTTAGTTTGTTTTTGGTTTAGGCTTGAGTGATGAGTGGGCTTCAACTTGGTTTCTTCTTCTTCTTCCCTCTCGAAGCTCTCTTTGGAGAGCTTCATTAAGGAGGTTGAACAAGTAACCAAAATCTTGTATCTCTTTTCTCAAGTGTTAATAATATTATTGTTTCTTTTATTACTTGATCTTTTTTCTTATTTGCTTTTCTTTTATTATGCTTAACTAATATTTCTTTGGTTGTGGATTGGTGAGGAAGTGAGATGAAAGGCTTTGCCTCCTCCACCTTTTGTGATTGTTTAACATGCTTTAATTTGATTACAAACTTAGTATTGTAACTTGAAAGGGTTGATATGGTATGTTGATTCATGGTTACTTTGTAACCTCATCACATACCATATTCTCTCTGCAAACCCCATCTTGCAAGCCTAAGGTTAGAATCAATTCGGTGTTAAGTTTGCTAAGTTTGGATATTATATTTTGTGATTAAGTGACTTGACAAATCTCTTAGTTTCATATATCATATACCATCATAAACACTTAGCACACTTAACATTAAAATCATTTGCTCCTACTCACTACTTTGTGTTTTTATTGTTGTGGTATACTTGCTAACCCTTGTATTAAGTGTTGATACCCGAAGCTCGGACATACAAATGGTAAGTGATTAAAAAGGACAACTCATGATCAAGGGAGCGTCGAAGGAATCATCGCGATTCGACCTTCCGAGCCAAAGCCACGGCCAATTTCTTTCTTAACCTATTTTCTTGCTTTTCTTTGTTTTCGTATTCTATTCATTTTTTGTGACAACCAACTCAATTCGTTAATTTGGTGAAACTTAAACAACAAGACCTAATACACAATTCCCTGCGGATCGACCCGTACTAGCTGGCTTGCTACAAAGCGCCGTGCACTTGCGGTTTATAAATATTTAAAACGATAACAATCTCACGTGCGCAATATTTCTTAAAACCAATCTCTATTTCAAACCATACGCGTTTACGCGCGCGGGTGAGTTACCAACAATAATAATCGCTCCAGGCGTGATAAATGCAACATCACAGAATAGCGATAAGCATCACAGAACAATACAGATAATCTGGGAGCCCCGGGTTTCCTTTGAGCCGCAAGTAAAACTCAACGTTCCCCTGGTCGTGTGGATAGCCTGTGCAATGAAAACCTAAACCCCTACGAGTGCGGCAAGTTACCCGCCAAAACCAGAAGCGAGGCAGCCCCTTCATCAAAGTGAATGGGCCTTCCGGCACTTCACGGAATCCGGTAACTTGAGCAGTCCTCCTTGGGTCAACCTGTACCCCTACGAGTGCAGGGAATAGCCCACCAATTCTAGAGTGAAGCCCCCTCCATCTCAACGCCATGAGATACGGACCCATTGCCCTCCAGAATCCGGCTATCCGTGCACTCTATCGTGGGGTAATCGTAGTACAGAAAAGAAAAATATGTACATCGGTGACATCGACCTCAACCCGGTCGTGCCCCAAACAAATAATATACAAACAGGCAGTGATGGCAGTCCACATGTCGGACGCTCGCCCCGTGATATCAAATGTATAAATGAAACTAAACTGTACTAACATTGCACCCAAGCTATCCACCATGACCATTCCGCAACAAATACAGCACAACACAGTGTTAGTTATATGTATGCCCTAGAGGCCATTACTGTGCATTGGATGTATATTGTAATGGATGCTGGGACATATATAGGTATGACTTTCTTGCTCGACATGATAGTACGCTATCTGGTTACTCTTTATCTTAACATGTATACTTTCTGTCTCTCTGATTACATGTTGATAAAGCCCTTAGGATGTGTACTTGAGTTCCAAGACTATGATGCAGATCATACTAGTGGGGCCAGGGTAGTCCATGAGTACATCCTTCAATGTTCCTAGTCATGGGAATATCGAGACGGGACATCGATATTCCAGAGTAGACTAGCGTATATCTTCTCGACCTATGTGATGGGCGATGGATGATCCCATATCCATTGGTGTTTGACATCAGAAATGGTATGCGGGTGCTCAGTGGAGACTGGGTACACTGAACGGACTCGCCGAGAACTCCCAGATGGTATTATACCTCACGTCAGATGGCAGTTCTCTGGTGACACTGGTACAGCTTAGTCTGTTGACCCGAGATCGTCATAGAGTCTTGTGTGTCTCCCACTGTGCTTTGATTTCCACCCTACCATGGCTCTACTGAGTCGTGCAAACAGGTGGTTTTTGGGTACAGTCACGATTCACATGGAGGCAATGAGCGATAGGAGGGGATTCGTATCTCCCGGTATTGGGGGTTGATGTTGTGCTATGCTCGACTGGCCATGACAGGAAATCCCTGGTCAGGGTTGCAGTGATATACTGGTATGAGTTATCAGTAGTTTCACGATTGTTATGGACCTCACGTCGGCATGACTTATCAAGCTACTGGGGTCTGACGTTTACCACCCCTAGGCGAGATATGCGACATATCAGACGAACAGACCGGACTGTACGGTAAGTGTTACTGGTTGGATTCACAGGAGTGTGAGCGGGCTTGCTCGTCGATCTTCTGATCGCTCAATACCCGGGTGGCCGTTACGTTTAGCAGACCGCTTGCGGCTTGTGGGTGTTTGATATGATCATCACCTGCTGCCGGCGTATTGACGAGTCTTTAGAGTCCTACACAGAGGTTTCTTGGCTCAAACGAAACGAAATAGGAGCGCATATGAGATATGTGCAGGACCGAGAATAATGCGTGTATGTGATACCGTATTCCATTCTCGCGATGAATGTATCGATTGGTTGTATGCGATATAACCTAGTTATCGAATCGAGGATTGATTCGATAAGCCGATACATTGGATATTAGTCGGTTATATGAGATATGACCGGATCGTTAAATCAAGTATTGATTTAATGATTTAATGCATAATTATATATTTGATATAATAATTTGCATTAACTAGTACTTGTTCACTTTAAATGGATTTTCTCACTTGAAGTACACAAGTTGTATATGTGATATATTTTTGTGCACTTGTTTGTATCATGTTTGATGATACATGCTAACTTGAGTTTGTGTGTATGATTAAACCATGGTTATATGAATGGTTAGGGTTTTGTTTACTTATCTATTCATTTATTTATTTGTTCATTTTTGCAAAATTAGTCATGGTGGCTTTCTTTGTTTGCTTGTTGAAGCTTCATGAAGCTTTGAACAAGTCCACCTTTTTTGTCTCATGCTTAACCCTAACCATTCAACCTAACCATTGTTTATTCTCTACACCTAACCATGGTTGCCATATGATAAGTATTCATTTTATTTTCTATTTTGAATAATACTTATCATATTCTTTCTTCATCTTCTTCATCTTCAACAATGAAGAAACCTTGCAACCATCAATGGCAACTTGAGAAAAAGAGTGAGAAATCCAATTCTAAAGTGAACCCACTTCCTATTTCTTCATCCTCTACCACTTGCCAAGTAGTATAGGGTGTTTTCTTCACAAGTTTCATGACTTGGTAAAGTTGGAGCTTGATCTTAAGTTGCCTCGACGTAGATCATCTTCGGCATCGAAGTCGACGACCTAGCCCGCCCATTTCTCCGATGAAGCCGATGCTAGAGTCCGGGATCCGATATGGACAGCGGAAGGACGTCATCGCGGAGCCTAGGAAGTGGAGGACCGGATCTACAAAGGTTGTAGTCACTTTCCTTTAGCTATAAATTCGTTTACTAGCTTGCATCGCCTAATTATCTAGTTAACGATCCGTATTAGGGTTTGTAGGCACAAGGAAGAATTTGAATTGGGCATGTTTGATCTGTTGTGAGACTTCATTAGTGTGCCTAGGAACCCTACAGTGGTATCAGAGCCTAGCTAGAGCCTTAGGCGATGCGTAGACGGAGTTAGAAGTCCGATCGAACCGAAACCCTAACACAAATTTGCTCTCTGTACATTTTTTAAAAACTGGGTTTTTTGAGAATTAGAAATATGCAGAAAACTCAGCAGGAGTTTCTAAGAATTACTGTACAAAATGGAACCTCCAATTCGATCAAATTGCCGTGGAACCGCGGCAATAGCGTGCCTAATGCGGCGGTTCCGCGACCGTACGGTCGTTTCTTACATTAGTTTTTTCACAGTAACTCCTATCTATTAGTGCTGTATTTTCTGCGAATTTTTAAATTATACTCAAGAGTTGAGTTTTCTGGGTTGTATTGGGGACTCGGTGTTTCGATCGGATTGTCTAATTTTGTCTGTATGTTTTTTCCGGGTAATTTTAGAATATGTTAAAAAGTTCTACCGGATATAAATACCCATTTTTTCCCCTGCCGGGAAATTTCCAATTGTTGGATTTTTCCGTAGTTTAATGACGTTCTAAGTAGTGCAAGTAACGCGATGGTCCCTCTAGAAGAAAATAAAGCTTAACTCGATTATGTGACCGTCTTGAACTGCCCTTTGAACCTTAGGGTTTGGGGCAGTACGGCGTGCCACATGTGAGGCGTTGGCTTGACCCTTCTACGGCTGGACCGTTGGTACTGAGGCATGAAGTGAATGTCTTTGAACTTATTTCATGTGTTGAGCTGTTTCGGGAAAACTTGGGTGTTCGATTGTTCGATCGAAAGGTTTAACATTTTCTATTTATCCGGAATGTGATACAACATTTGGAATTCACAAGTAGTTATGAGATAACTGAATGAATGTTATAAACATAGCAGTTTAGTCTCACTTGATCGGTTGCCACGGAATTTTGATGTGATCAAAAGTCCGTCGCAATCACGTAGCGTACGCGGATACTCGCCGGGTAAACTTAATAGACACCCTCGCTCCATAGCCTCGACCAAGTGACTGTAGGAGAACCCCGTTGCCGAAAGCATCCGTTCGGGTGCTCGCGGCAGCGGTGTTCCGCCTTGGTGCACTTCGTCGGAGGCATCGGGGGTGCATCCGTCTACTGAAGTTTGCGACGAGCATTCGATCTGAAAGCCGGGAATCCTGTTGAATTGCCCGACTTGATATTGAAAAGAGTTTTCGATAATGAGACTAAAATGCGGGGTTTATAATTGTTAGGCATGCAATGTCTAAGTATTTCATTTGATTAGGCATGCGATGTCTAAAGAGGTTGCGGATTCCAACTGTTGTAGTTTTACACTTTCTTTTCTGTGACCGTAAGTGTAGTATGTAGTGGTATTGCCGATTGTCGTTGCTATACGTCGACGACAATCGGTGTATGCATACTTACTTACGTTGATGACATGTGATGTTATGTGTTGCTGGATATGTTATATTAGATCGTCGTGTTTGAATAGCCGGGGTTTTTTTTATGTGAGATGAGTGTTTTTCATTTTCATTCATGTAAAAAACTTGTATGTAATATTCTTTTATTGGGGCACTTCCAGGTTGCGGAAGATGTCACCATTTGTATATTATTTACTTTTCTGCATTAGGATAGACCCAAGGAAAGGAGCACAAGTAACCGGGTTCTGGGGTCCAGTAGGAGACCATCTCGAGGAGTCGAGTCCGGGTCTCCTAACCCTAGAATTGGTAGGGTTGCTTGCCGCTCTCGTAGGGGTCTAGGGGTGTGGGATTGGCTATTCATCACGACCGTGGAATCCGTGTTTTATACTGGCTCGTATTGAAAACACGAACGTCCTAGTATATCAAATATTTCATATGATATTTTCTGCTGTGTTATCTGTGATGTGATCCTGTGATGTGTTCAGATAGATATTACATATAGTATATATGATATATTATATAGACGTTGCTTATGTTTTACACCCGCGCTAGCCCTGCCTCGCTCTGGCGTTAGTTACCTAACCTAACGGTGCAGACGGGACATCGAGGCGAATTCGGATGGCATAAGCGTACGTTATATTTATCTGTGATGTTTAGGTGGACTTAAATGATGGGATATTCATTAATGAGATTAATGAAAGAAAATAAACCTAATTGATGTTGTGGAATCGAATTTCAAAAATAAAACAGGTAGCTACAGTTCTTGCTTTGCATCGCGGTGTTCCTTGTAGAACATCCTGCACCTTATTCGATAAGGAAAGGACCGAGATCCCTTCACCGGGAGTGACTCCTTTAGCAATAACTGGCAGATGCTACACACTCGGTTTGTCTTTTGATTGCTTCTATAGTTTATGCTTTGCACAGTGATATATATGATATATCCCGCACCTCATTCGACGAGGAAAGGGCCGATGATCCCTTCACCAGGAGTGACCCCTTTAGCAAAACTAGAAAAGCCTCAAAAATATTCCATTTAAAACCATTTGATTCCGCAACGAGATCAAGTTCAAAGCGTTAAAGGTTTTCTTAAAAACCATTCACAACCCTCCGTCATTTTAGAAAGTAGAGTACTTAGTATTCGTGCTACGTTTGTCGACCATAGCCGAGGCGTAGTGTGCGGTAGCTAAGTGATGTCTTCCTACACAGCATATGATTCGATTAGTTAGGACAGTCATATGGCTTTGTTGACCTTAGCCAAGGGTCATGTGGGTGGGTCTAATTAATCACGAAATGACGGGTAGAACTTGACTAGTACCTATGATTTGTTGACTTTAGCCAAGGTCATAGGTGCTAGGGGTAAAAACCATTATCGGGAGTTTCAAGCGTTGAAATTTACAATGAGATTGCATACCTTCTATGTGATAGTTGGATCCCGATACCCACTGCGAGTAATTGTTACTCCTGGGAGAGTTTTGCACTTTACAATTAGCCGATCAAGTAGGTGCCTAGAAAGGTGTCAACGGGGTTACGCCTCTGGGAAAACGAGGTTTACTGTAATTAGGTCCATGCGAAAGCACGGGGAACCTCCCTCAAAATACCGACACTGGCCTGGCTGAAAGATTGGCGAACTTGTAGAGTGTAATTAATCCCGTCTAGTCTTTCCTTTTAAGGTTTGAAGGAAGATTTGATAAAAACGGTGGGAGCCATCCTGATTAGATAAAATATATAACCAATCTGATCTTGCAAGAGCGCATGCTGAGTGTTTTCTTCGCTCTCTCTCCAGGTAGCGACCATATCACGCCTTAATCAAGATAATAATATAGATGTATTGACCGAACCCGCTTGTTATACTGAGCTGGGGAACGTTGGTCCCGCTCCAACTTATAATTGTTATAAGACAGAGCAGGAAATAGGGGAATACCAGAATTCCTATGCCGCCCAAACGAAGAAAGTGCATATGATGCATCTCCTTCGGGCGTGTTCATTACAAAGAACTGTTTCTCAGTATCCTCTGCATCCTGGGTATATGATACCGGATCAAGATCCCAGATATGTAATCTGTTACATAGGGCTACAAAAAGGTAGAAAAACTGAGAACGGGTGATAAGTTTCATGAGACAGAAAACGGGGCAAGTGTTGCAGCCAAGTCTGTTGGTTACTGTCACCTTGTATTACCAGCACATTGATTCTGAACAAATGCTATTAGATACCGAACCTGATATACAAAATCATATCATCCTCTTTATTAGTAAAGAAGGATATAATTTTGTATTGATGGATAATGTTTTGAACATTTCCTATATCAAAAGTTGATCGGTTAAGGCACGTTATCTAAAAGTATTAACGTTCTAAATCAAACTACAGTTCCTAGTATACAGAACATACACAAGAGGAAGAGTTCAGAAATGAACGAATTCTTCTTGAGGCATTGTAGACTAGGTCATATCAATGCGACCCGACTGGTTGAAGTTACATTTTAGATGCATATTTAAATTAGTTTGAATTTACATCTTGTGAAACTTGCCAGTCATGTCACAAAGATTAGATGACCATAACTCTGTTTATTGGAAACAGAGAAAGAGTTAGTAAACTCTTGGGACTGATATATGATGATGTATGTAAACTCCCCTGTCTACACATGCCAGGACCGGTTCTTTGTACTTCATTATATTCTCTGATAATCTCTCAAGATTCAGTCATATGTTCCTGTTGAAACATAAGTCCAAAGCTTTTAAGGTATTCACAGAATACAAGTTGGAAGTAGAGAACCAAAATACGGGTATAAGTATTATGTCCTATGATGAGATCAGGGAGGAGAATACTTGTGCATGGAATCCTTGGACTATTCTAAAGGAAAATGAGATTCTCTCTCAGTATTACTCCTCTGAATACACCACTGCACAACGGTGTATCGGGGTGGAGCAATCGCACAATATTAGATATGGTGTGCTTTATGATGAGTATTACTAAGTTACCTATTTCCTTTTGGGAGTTATGCGCTTGAGAAGCTGCATACCTATTGAATAGGGTTCAAATCAAATCAGTTGCCTACCACTTCATATATGATATGGAAAGGGAAGAGCCTATCTCTTAAGTAAGTTAAGATTTAGGATTGTCCGGCCTATGTCTAAAGCAAAATCCGGACAAGATCGAGGCAAGGTCAGTTCTGTGGAATTGGAAAGGTTCCAGCTATACAAAACTGCAGCTGATGATTTGACAGAACCAAAGGATTCAATAGTTCCCGACGAACCTCAGCCTCTCCGCCGATCTAGTAGGGTTCCTCATTCGCCTGAGAGATACCTCGGTTTCTTGATGACAGTGGGAGCGAGGAATGCATCATGAGATGATGACCCAACTAGTTTCGAGCAGGCCATCGAGAGTAGGGACTCTGTAAGAATGGCTGGATGCTTAGCGATCTGAGATGGAATCCATATACACCAACAAAGTATGGACTTTGGTTGCGTTATCTGAAGGGTTAAATCCCCATCAGGAGCAAGTATATCTTGAGAAGATTACTTGGTGTAGATGGAAAAGTTGAGACTTTCAAAGCTAGACTTATTAAAGGTTTTAGTCATCAACCAGGTGTGGATAATGATGAAACCTTTTCTAGGGACTATGCTTAAGTCCATCCAGATCCTACTTTCCATTGCTACATACCATGATTACGATATCTGGTGGTTGGGTGTCATGACTACTTTTCTAAATACTGATTTAGAAGAGAACGTCAATAAGTACACAGCCAGAGGGCTTCGTAAATAGTGGGAGCAGCGGAAACATGTGCCAGTTGCTTTACAGGATAAAGCAGGCATCGCGGAGTTGGAACATCTGTTTTGATGTGGTAGTCAAAGAGTTTAACTTCATCAAAATGGTAGATGAACCTTGTATATACAAAAAGGTAGTAGAAAGTAAGGTGGTCATCCTCGTATTGTACGTGGACAACATACTCTTGATAGGAAAAGAGTTTCCTATACTACGCTCAGTCAATCTCCGCTTATCACAAGGATTCTCCAATAGGATCAAAGTGATACCTCCTAAATCCTGAGTTTTCATCTATGAGATAGATGTAATTGGATGCTAGGATTCTCACTAGATGTAGTGAAATGGTATCAATCGATCCTGGGGAGAATCACCGGAAACGTTCCAGGGTGATAAAGATAACTGAATGTCAATCACAGGCATTGTCTTTACCCTCAGTAAAGGGACGGTATGTTGGAAGAGTTCCAAGCTAGATACCGTGGCAAACTAGACGATAAAGGCTGGTAACATCGCTATTAAAGATACTATCAAAGAGGCAGTTTGGGTGTATATTGGTTCATAAGATGAACTAGGTTCCTACCATTGTATGACAATGGAAGTGTGGCTTTAGCCCAGGAACCCTGGTCCCATCAGTGACCCAGATATATTCTGAGGCAGCATCACCTGATCATGGAGATAGATGATCTCTAGGGTGATCAAGGTTAGGAGAGTAGACTCAGAGGACAACACGGCGGATCCACTCACAAAGGTCTTTTCCCACAGAGAGACTTATGGGGGATGGTTGAGTATTAGATACTGCAACCACTGCTATAGATGGCCCTAGTGCAAGTGGGAGATTGTTAGTTATATGTATGCCCTAGAGGCCATTACAATGCATTGGATGTATATTGTAATGGATGCTGGGACATATATAGGTATGAATTTCTTGCTCGACATGATAGTACGCTATCTGGTTGCTCTTTATCTTAACATGTATACTTTCTGTCTCTCTGATTACATGTTGATAAAGCCCTTAGGATGTGTACTCGACTTCCAGGACTATGATGCAAATCATACTAGTGGGGCCTGGGTAATCCATGAGTACATCCTTCAATGTTCCTAGTCGTGGGAATATCGAGACGGGGCATCGATATTCCAGAGTAGACTAGCGTATATCTTCTCGACCCATGTGATGGGCGATAGATGATCCCATATCCATTGGTGTTTGACATCAGAGATGGTATGCGGGTGCTCAGTGGAGACTGGGTACACTGAACGGACTCGCCGAGAACTCCCAGATGGTATTATACCTCACGTCAGATGGCAGTTCTCTGGTGACACTGGTACAGCTTAGTCTGTTGACCCGAGATCGTCATAGAGTCTTGTGTGTCTCCTACTGTGCTTTGATTTCCACCCTACCACGGCTCTACTGAGTCGTGCAAACAGGTGGTTTTTGGGTACAGTCCCGATTCACATGGAGGCAATGAGCGATAGGAGGGGATTCGTCTCTCCCGGTATTGGGGGTTGATGTTGTGCTATGCTCGACTGGCCATAACAGGAAATCCCTGGCTAGGGTTGCAGTGATATACTGGTATGAGTTATTAGTAGTTTCACGATTGTTATGGACCTCATATCGGCATGACTTATCAAGCTACTGGGGTCTGACGTTTACCACCCCTAGGCGAGATATGCGACATATCAGACGAACAGACCGGACTGTACGGTAAGTGTTACTGGTTGGATTCACAGGAGTGTGAGCGGGCTTGCTCGTCGATCTTCTGATCGCTCAATACCCGGGTGGCCGTTACGTTTAGCAGACCGCTTGCGGCTTGTGGGTGTTTTATATGATCATCACCTTCTGCCGGCGTAATGACGAGTCTTTAGAGTCCTACACAGAGGTTTCCTGGCTCAAGCGAAACGAAATAGGAGCGCATATGAAATATGTGCGGGATCGAGAATAATGCGTGTATGTGATACCGTATTCCATTCTCGCGATGAATGTATCGATTGGTTGTATGCGATATAACCTAGTTATCGAATCGAGGATTGATTCGATAAGCCGATACATTGGATATTAGTCGGTTATATGCGATATGACCGGATCGTTAAATCAAGTATTGATTTAATGATTTAATGCATAATTATATATTTGATATAATAATTTGCATTAACTAGTATTTGTTCACTTTAAATGGATTTTCTCACTTGAAGTACACAAGTTGTATATGTGATATACTTTTGTGCACTTGTTTGTATCATGTTTGATGATACATGCTAACTTGAGTTTGTGTGTATGATTAAACCATGGTTATATGAATGGTTAGGGTTTTGTTTACTTATCTATTCATTTATTTATTTGTTCATTTTTGCAAAATTAGTCATGGTGGCTTTCTTTGTTTGCTTGTTGAAGCTTCATGAAGCTTTGAACAAGTCCACCTTTTTCGTCTCTTGCTTAACCCTAACCATTCAACCTAACCATAATTTATTCTCTACACCTAACCATGGTTGCCATATGATAAGTATTCATTTTATTTTCTATTTTGAATAATACTTATCATATTCTTTCTTCATCTTCTTCATCTTCAACAATGAAGAAACCTTGCAACCATCAATGGCAACTTGAGAAAAAGAGTGAGAAATCCAATTCTAAAGTGAACCCACATCCTATTTCTTCATCCTCTACCACTTGCCAAGTAGTATAGGGTGTTTTCTTCACAAGTTTCATGACTTGGTGAAGTTGGAGCTTGATCTTGAGTTGCCTCGATGTAGATCATCTTCGGCATCGAAGTCGACGACCTAGCCCGCCCATTTCTCCGATGAAGTCGATGCTAGAGTCCGGGATCCGATATGGACAACGAAGGGACGTCATCACGGAGCCTACGAAGTGGAGGACCGGATCTACAAAGGTTGTAGTCACTTTCCTTTAGCTATAAATTCGTTTATTTGCTTGCATCGCCTAATTATCTAGTTAACAATCCGTATTAGGGTTTGTAGGCACAAGGAAAAATTTGAATTGGGCATGTTTGATCTGTTGTGAGACTTCATTAGTGTGCCTAGGAACCCTACACACAGAACATCAACGTGAATGTCACGTTCGAAAACCCGTCTAAAAGAACTATAGCAATTAGACAATTTGTACCGCTCTAATGACATTCGCGGTCATAGATAGTAATGCATGTACTGTAAACTTTAAACGGTGTTAGAAATATCGACTTCGAAATAACCCTGAATAGCCCAACTACTAGATAAAACCATATCCAAACTGGGCTAAATAAATAATACCACAAAACATATATTCCAGTGGCTAGACAACACCTCAAAATTCAAGTCCCAATTCCTTTGGAAGTCCGGCCAGTTCGGTTTTTAGGCTAATGTCGCCGGATGAGTAGTGGAGTTTAGGACTCGTGTTTGGTGTGTAGTCTAGTTGTCACACAGGTAGTCTTCTGCAATTGCTTAAATAATTTTAGTAGACTATATAAAATTCGACAGAGAATGGAATACTAGATGGTGTTGTTTCGGAGTTGTTTCGGTTTCGATACTTTAACGTCATCTAAAATACTAGTATGCGGTTAATGGGTTGTGTCTGATCCCATGTTTGGTAACGACAGCGCCCCGGCCATCAATCCGTGGCCAAAATACGGAACAAAAACTTTTAGAAACCGGCGCTAACGGAACCCTAATCTACGGATCGTACCATTAACCTTATACTAGTTCAATGAAAAGAGTTTAGAGAGGTTATACCGATCGATCCGTGTCCTTCGGTCTTCAACCTCTGTCCTAAGATCCTCGCGACTTTCCCAATCAAGTTTGATCTCCGGTCTCCCCACATCGAAGAAGATCCACGTCGTGGGTTAGTAATACAGGCTCCCGCCTCAAAACCGAAGCAACTCAAGTATTTAGTTTGCCAGCCTAGATAGCCAAGATGAAGTAGAGAGAGTTTGTGATTACTTTGTCTCAATACACCTAAGAATTCTCAACTCATGAGATGATATGGGTGGATGTTGAAGAAGATGCCATGGGAGTGAAGAAGTGTGAGCTCAAGAAAAGAAACAAAGCAAGTCAAGAAAGTCGTGAAGTCTTGTGAGCTATTTTGTGAGAGTGAGCAACTAAATAAATCCCCAACAAAAAAGATCTGCACCCCTCTACAAAAATATCTCACAATCCTCACAAAAATATCAAGCATGGCACAATGAATCACACCATGAGTCACCAAGTGCACATGCTATCATCAATGCTCAATGCCAAGACTTGCATTCACATTTTCCACCAATTAAACATTTAAACCAAAATGTTTAATCCCAAAAAGAAATGGCATCAACTAAAGAAATCTTGTAACGAATTACAAGAATACCCCTCATCCGTATATACATACCCGCATTCGTATTCCGACTGAATACGAATACAACGTGAAGAAAATAATCCAACAATATAATACTAGGATCCGGCTTAAACCAAAGCCCACTAGTATTATCCGTCTGATCATGATCCATGCACAAGTGCACGTATATGATCGAACTCTGCCATAAAACCATACGGCCTCTACAACGTTTCGCCCGAAGCAGTGAAAGCCTCTATGTGGGGCTCTAAAGACTCATCAATATGGTGGCAGTAGGTTTAACCACAAGCACGTCAGTGGCACTAGCTGTACGTAACGGCTATCCAGGTATTGAGCGAAAAGGAAGCCGATGAGCAAACTCATCCTGAAACTCTACTGAGCCTGACAGTGATAATATCTGCACAGTCCGGTCCGTCCGTCTATGAGTATCGCATATCGAGTCTAGGGGGTGGATAAAGTCAGACCCCTAATAACACGACATTTAGTGTCGGTATGAAGCCTATCACCACCTGAGAAACTACTGATCCTAGATCAGTAATTCTCGACTATCTTGGCCAAGTATTTCTGGTGATGGCCACCCGTGCACACCGCGACATCAACCCCCAATACTGGGAGAGAAGAATCCCCTGACGATCCGCTCACTGACTCCATGTGGCTCGGGACTGTACCCAACTAAAACCTGTTTGCACGACTCCTTTGAGCCAGGGTAGGGTAGTAATCAAAGCACAATGGGAACTCATACGAAACAAATGACGATCTCAGGTCGATAGACTAACCTGTACACGTGTCACCAGGGAACTGTTATCAGACAATAGGTATAATACCAACTAGCATGTTCCCGGCGAGTCCGTCCGGTGTACTCATAACCCAATGAGCACCTATATACATCTTAGGTGAACCAACTGACACCAATGGCTTGTGAGACCGACCACCGCCCCTCGTCGGGATATCAATCCATATACACTAGTCTACTCTTAGAGTATCGATGCCCAGTCTTGAAACTCCCATGACTAGGGACACTTTAAGGATGTGCTTATAGACTACCCAGCTCTCACGTATATGATCTCCATCATACTGCTGGCAGTCAAGCAAGAATCCTATGGGCTCTATCAACATTTAATAGTGATCTGTAATGTCACCTAAAGCATGTATACGATAATAAAGACAAACCAGATAGCATACTATTATCTCGAGTAAGACTGTTCTACCGGTATAAGTCAGCCCTCAATCATTGCAATCACATACCTGCGATCCAATAATTGACTTAAGGGCGCTATAGCCAACATATAAGATAAGATAAGGATGATGAAAATATCTAAGAGCAAAACAAAAATTGGAGATGAGTCATGACTTCTCAATACTTCTCCAAGCATCCAAAGCCATGACTCATTCTCCTTATTATCTTTTACTCTTGTGTGATCTAATACATCCTAGTTCTATGTATTATCAACCATGATACAAAAATAAATACATATATATGAATATATATATATAACACATATATATATAAATATATTTAAAGAGAAGAAAATCTTAAGTGGGCTTAATATTAGTTAATATATATGTATGTATATATATATCAAATATATATATCAAATTATTAAATTAACACTTGATTCAGTAATCTGGTTATATCATATATAACCAGCTAATATCAAATATATATGTATATCAAATTATTAAATCAACACTTGATTCAATAACCCGGTTATATCACATATAACTAGCTAATATTCAATATTGGTCATTAAATCAATACTTGATTCAATAATCCAGTTATATCATATATAACCGCCCAATATCAAATATATAAACATATATATATATATATATATATATATATATATATAATAAATCATTGAATCAACACTTGATTTAATAATCCTGTTATATCACATATAACCGGCTGATATCAAATATCGCTAGATTAGAATACGGTATCAATATTCGTATTCAATCAAGCTCCCGCACATATCTCCATATGTACCCTACTTCGTTTTGCTTGAGCTAGGAAACCTCTATGCGGGACTCTAAAGACTCGTCAATACGGCAGCAGTAGATAATGATCACATCAGATACCCACAAGCCGTCAACGATACTAGCTGGACGTAACGGCTACCTAGGTATTGAATGAATAGAAGATCAACAAGCAAACTTGTCCAAACTCCCATAGATCCTATAAGCAACACTTATCACGCAGTCTGGTATCTTCGTCTGATATGCCGCATATCGAGTCTGGGGGTAGAATCGCCAGACCCCACTAACTTGATAAGTTATGTCGATGTGTGGCCTATAACCTTTCGAGAAACTACTGATAACACTTACCAGTAAATCTCATCAACCCTAACCAAGAACTTGCTGTTATAGCCAATAGAGCACAGCGCAACATCAAATCCTAATACCGGGAGAAACGAAACCCCTCATATCGCTCACTGCCTCCATGTGACTCGGGACTGTACCAAAAATCCACCTATTTTCACAACTCCTTTGAGCCGTGGTAGGGAGGAAATAAAAGCACAGTGGGAACCACACAAGACACTATGATGATCTCGGGTCTACAGACTAACATGTACAAGTGTCACCAAAGAACTGTTATCTGACGATGGGTATGGTTCCATTTAGGAGTTCTCGGTGAATCCTGTTCGGTGTACCCATTCTCCAATGAGCACCTGTGTACAATCTTTTATGTCAAACACCAATGGTTATGGGATCAACCATCGCCCTATACAGGGTCAAGAAAAGTAGACACTAGTCTACTCTGGAACATCGATGCCCTGTCTCGATACTCCCTCGACTAGGAACTGTTAAAGGATGTGCTTGCAAACTACACAAGCTCCACTGGTATGATCTGCATCATAGTCCCGGTAGTCAAGCTAAAATCCTAAGGTCTTTATCAACATGCATCTATAAGATAGTAAACTAAAACAAGTGCACATATTAAGATAAAGAGCAACCAGATAGCATACTATCATGTCGAGCAAGAAAGTGCTCTCTCCATATGTGTGTGTGTGTGTGTGTGTGTGTGTGTGTGTGTGTCCAAGTATCCACTATAATATACAATAAAGGCCTCTAGGGCATGCATATTCCTAACACAATTCACCTCTAAACTCCATCTCATTTTAAGTATGGTTTTATCTTCCATGAGAACACATCTTTACATCCATTTCATCTTCCGTTTCCCTAACTAAAATTCACCATGAACTAGCTTAACAAATGCCTCTCATTCTCTTTCTTTTTCCATCTTTTGTCTTCTTCTTTCTTTTCTTCCAATCATTTGAGCTCCAAACAACCCCTCTCTTTTGATTGCGTACTTGCCTCCATTCTGTAAGTCCACGTTGCCCACCCCGGTGCTTGCAGGGAGGCGGAAACGTTATGAAAAATCGGATTTTTACAACACTAGGCAACATGGACTATGTAAATGAGAGATCTTTGCTAAACAAAAACTAACTACCAAAGCTAAAAGAGTTAGCTACTCGGAAAAGGGGTTATACCTAGGTCTTCAAGTCCTTTTCTTCTTGCTCCTTGTAGTGCAAGAACGGGTTCTTCTTGTCGCCTTCTTTTGCCGAAGAAAGATCCACCCGAAGACCTCTACCTTTAGCTCCAACCTCAAACTAGAAGTAACTAAGGTGCTTGGTGTGCTAAACCTAGGACCTTAGAAAGAGTAGAGAGTATTTTTGAAGGGATTTATCTCAAGCTCAATGGTTCTCAACTCATGAGAGGGGAGAGCTAGAGAGAGAGGAAGAGGAGGAGAGAGAATGAAAATGATAAAGTGAGAAGAATAATGCCAACCTTCTCACATATATGTGAATTATGATAAATAAATAATTAGCTAAAGATAATTGTGATGGTTAATCAAGAAATGACCATTATCATTTCACATTAAATGTTTTTGCAAGGATCAAAGAGCATCTTTCATATGAAATGATGATGGTCAACTTATCAACCTAGGTCAACAAGTCAAGCATACTCAAATGGTCAACAACCCTAACCATACACAATTATAATTAACTAATATTAATAAATCATATTTCACAAATAAACATTAGGGTTAAGAAAAAGACAATGGTCATTAACCCTAATGAAAATCCTCTGCCTCTGCCTCAGTCAACTGTGCATACACACCCGTATCCGCATTCCGAGGAACACGAATACAATGAGATAAAACCAATCCAAAACATATACTAGGATCCGACTTAAACCAAAGCCAGCTAGTATAAGCTGTCCGGACACCAAACGTGCATAAGTACGCGGATATGAACGAACCCTGTCGCAAAACCATGCGACCTCTACTCATTTTGCCTAAAGGCGAATAACCCTCTGTGTGGGACTCTAAAGACTCGATACTACACTGGCAGTGGGTTTAACCACAGACCGCAAGCGGCACTAGCTGTACGTAACGGTCCCCAGGTAGATGCTGATAAGAAGACTGACGAGGTAAACCCATCTGAACTCCTACTGAGCCTGAATATGACTGTCTCCGAACAGTCCGGTCTGTTCGTCTAAGAGTATCGCATGGCGGGCCTAGGGGGCGGTAAACGTCAGTCCCCTAATAGCGGTACAAGTCGTGTCGGAGTGTAGCCCAGAACACCTGAGATAACACTGGAAACCTACCAGTCTATCTCGCTTGCCCTAGCCAGGGACTTTGTGTAATGGCTCTCCTAGACACAGCGCGATATCAACCCCTAATACCTGTAGGGTTCCTAGGCACACTACAGAGGTCTCATAAGGCATCAACCATGCCAATTTCAAAAATTACGGTGCCGAGAAACCCCAAACTACGGATCGTCGGCTAGAAGTTTAGGTGAAAAATGAACTAGTTAACAATTAACTAAGGGAATACGGAAATACAACCTTTGTAGATCCGGTGCTCCACCTCCATAGCTCCGCAACGAAGTCCTCTCCACTGTCCAAATCAAATCCGGGCTCTAGCGTCGGCTTCATCGGAGAATAGGCGAGCAAGGTCGTCGATGTCCATGCCGAAGATGATCTACGTCGAGGCATCGCTAGATCAAACTCCACCTTCACCAAGTCTTGAAAACTTGTGAAGGAAACACACTCTACTACTTGGCAAGAGGTAGAGGATGAAGAAATAGGAAGTGGGTAGACTTTAGTTTTGGATTTCTCACTCAAATTCATCACTTGCCATTGATGGAGGCAAGCTTTCTTCACTTGAAGAAAATCAAGAAGAAGAAGAATATTATGATAAGATTAATTAGAAAAAAAAAGAAAAACAATCCTTATCATAATTGTAACTATGGTTATTTGTAGAGAATTGACCAAGGTTAAAGGAATGGTTAGGGTTAAGGTTTCATGAAGCTTCCACTAAACAACAAAAAAAGCCACCATTCTTTTCTCCTTTTTCCATCTATTTTCCAAAATGAATAAATAGATAAATAAATGAGAAAAGGATATAAAACCCTAATCATAAGTTTAACCATGGTTTAATTCTTTACACTTAACCAAGTAAACATGTATCATCAAACATGATACAATAAAATGCATAAAAAGTATATCACATATACAACTTGTACATCCAAGTGAGAAAATCCTTCTAAAGTGAACCGATATTAGTTAATGCAAAGTAATATATCAAATATATAATTATACATTAAATCATTAAATCAAACACTTGATTTAATGATCCGGTCATATCACATATAACCGACTAATATCAACAGTAACATCTGATCGAATTAACACTTGATCCGATAACCCGGCTATATCGCATATAACCGATCAATGTCACATATCGCGAGAATCAAACACAGTATCACATACTGGTATCATTCTCGGTCCCGCACATATCTCATATGCGCTCCTATTTCGTTTCGCTTGATCCAGGAAACCTCTGTGTAGGACTCTAAAGACTCGTCAATACGCCGGCAGCAGGTGATGATCATATCAAACACCCACAAGCCGCAAGCGGTCTGCTAAACGTAACGGCCACCCGGGTATTGAGCAATCTGAAGATCGACGAGCAAGCCCACTCACACTCCAGTGAATCCGACCAGTAACACTACCGTACAGTCCGGTCTGATCGTCTGATATGTCGCATATCTCGCCTAGGGGTGGTAAACGTCAGACCCCAATAGCTCGATAAGTCGTGTCGATATGAGGTCTATAACTGTTCGAGAAACTACTGGTAACACTTACCAGTAAATCTCAGCAACCCTGGCCAGGGATTTCCTATTATTGCCAATCGAACACTGCGCAACATCAACCCCCTATACCGGGAGAGACGAATCCCCTCCTATCGCTCATTGCCTCCATGTGATTCGGGACTGTACCCAAAAACCACCGTTTTGCACGCCCTCTTGGATGTGGTAAGATGGAAATCAAAGCACAGTGGGAACCACACAAGACTCTATGACGATTTCGGGTCAACAGACTACTCTGTACCAGTGTCACCAGAGAACTGCCATCTGACGTGAGGTATAATACCATCTGGGAGTTCTCGGCGAGTCCGTCCAGTGTACCCAGTCTCTACTGAGCACCCGCATACCATCTCTGATGTCAAACACCGATGGATATGGGATCATCCATCGCCCATCTGTATGGGTCGAGAAGGTACACGCTAGTCTACTCTGGTATATCGATGCCCCGTCTCGATACACCCTCGACTAGGGACTTTGAAGGATTTACTTATGGACTACCATGTCCCCACTAGTATGATCCGCATCATAGTCCAGGTAGTCAAGTACAGATCCTAAGGGCTTTACCAACATGTAACAGAGAGACAATCAGCATACACGTTAAGGTAAAGATCAACCAGATAGCATACTTTCATGTCGAGCAAGAAAGTCCTCCCTATATATGTCCCAGCATCCACTACAATATACATCCTATGTACAGTAATGGCCTCTAGGGCATACATATAACTAACAATACCGGGAGAGAAGAATCCTGTCTAACCGTCACCGCCTTCAAGTGCTTCGGGACTGCACCCAAAAACTACCTATTTGCATGACTCCTTTGAGCCGTGGTAGGGTAGTAATCAAAGTACAGTGGGAACACACTCGAGGCGAACTGACAGTGTCAAGTCAACGGACTAAGCTGTACTCATGTCACCTGGGAACTGATAACTGACGAAGATATAATACCAACCAACAGTTCTCAACGAGTCTTGTCCAGTGTACTCGTAACCTAACGAGCACCCGCATACTATCTCAAGTACGACATACTGACAGCTGTGGGACAGGCTGTCTTCCAAGATGGGATAAGAAGCGCATACGCTAGTCTACTCCGGAGTATCGATGCCCTGTCTCGATAGTCCTACGACTAGGGACCTGCATAAAGATGTGCTTGTGGATTACCCAGCCCCTACGAGTGTTACTACCATCACAACGCTGGTAATCAAGCAAAGATCCTAAGGGCTCCACTAATGTGTAAAGGCGATATGCAAAAAGAAACACATGCACACATTAAAGCAGAAACAAACCAAGTAGCATGCTACTATATCGACCAAGATTGTCAATACAAGGTGAATATCCCAAGCTTCCATCAAGTAATATACAAACTAGTATGATACAGTAATGGCCTCTAGGGCATATACACTAACAATCTCCCACTTGTACTAAGGTCATGTACTGGCGTATTGAAGACCTATCATCTCGATCAGCAGCTCGAACTGAGTCTGGGGTAAGGCCTTCGTGAATGGATCAGCAGTGTTATCTTCCGTAGCAACGCTCCGAACCTAGATCTCCTGGCGACCCACGATCTCCCTGATCAGGTGATACCGCCTCAAGATGTGCCTGGACTTCTGATGGGACCTGGGTTCCTTTGCTAAAGCTATAGCCCCGTTGTTGTCACAATACAGAGGTATTGGATCAACAATGCACGGAACCACCTGAAGTTCTTTTAGGAACTTTCTTATCCAGACGGCTTCTTTTGTGGCATCTGCAGCAGCGATATATTCCGCTTCCATCGTCGAGTCAGCAACGGTTTCCTGTTTGGAACTCTTCCAACACACCGCCCCTCCATAGAGGGTAAAGACATAACCCGACATGGACTTGGAATCATCCATGTCACTCTGGAAGCTGGAGTCAGCAAAGGCCTCGATCTGGAGGTCTTTTCCACCATACACCAAGAACATCTCCTTAGTCCTTCTCAGGTACTTGAGAATGTTCTTTACCGCTATCCAGTGTTTCTACCCAGGGTTTGACTGATACCGGCTTACCACACTCAGTGCATAAGCTACATCCGGTCTGGTACACAACATCGCATACATTATAGTGCCTACCGCAGAAGCGTAGGGTATAATAGACATGCGATCCCTTTCCAAATCAGTCTTGGGAGACATCTCTTTGGAGTGCGTGATCCCGTGACAAGCCGGTAGATTACCGCGCTTGGAATCTTCCATACTGAATCTTTTCAGTATGGTGTCGATGTACCTGGACTGTGAAAGTCCTAATATCCTCTTGGATCTGTCACGATAGATCCGGATCCCCAGAATGTAAGAGGCATCACCCAGGTCTTTCATGGAGAACCTGGGTGACAAGAACCCTTTGACAGATTGTAGCATAGGAATGCCATTTCCTATCAAGAGAATGTCATCCACGTATAAAATGAGGAATATTACAGTTCTTTCTATAAATCTACTATAGATGCATGGTTTATATGGATTTTTGATAAAGCCAAATTCTTTGACCGTCTCATCAAAACAGATGTTCCAACTCCACGATGCCTGCTTTAGTCCATAGATGGACTTAAGCAACTTGCACACCTTTCCGCTGCTCCCACTCTGAATGAAACCCTCTGGCTGGTCCATATAGACACTCCTCTAAATTTCCATTTAGAAAAGCGGTCTTTATGTCCATCTGCGAAATCTCATAATCGTGAAAGGCAGCAATGGCAAGAAGGATCCGAATGCATTTCAGCATAGCCACTGGAGAAAAGGTTGGGTCATAGTCCAAACCAGGCCTTTGACGAAAACCTTTTGCAACAAGTCTAGCCTTATAGGTCTCAACCTGTCCATCTACACCAATCTTCCTTTTGAAGATCCACTTGCATCCTACGGTTTTTACCCCATCTGGAGCAACGTCCAACGTCCATACTTTGTTGGTGTACATGGACTCCATTTCGGACCGCATTGCATCCAGCCATTTTACCGAGTCAACACTCTGAATAGCATGCTGGAAGCTGGTCGGCTCATCACTATCAATGATGCAATCCTCTCTATCCCCGTCTATGAGAAAACCGTAGTATCTCTCGGGCGGATGAGACTGCCTACTACTTCTGCGGAGCGGCACAGGAATGTCCTGATCTTTCGAACCCTCTGGTTCTACTAAGCTTTCAGTAATAGCTCGTGGTTCTGGAATTTCTTCCAGTTCTATTGCGCTCCCACTTATCTGATTCTCCAAAAACTGAGTTTCCAAGAAGTGGGCATGCCGAGAAACAAAAACCTTTTGTTCCTTTTCACAATAAAAGATATATCCCTTGGAGTTCTTTGGATATCCCACAAACTTGCACTGTACTGAACGTGTCTCGAGTTTGTCCGCATGCTGCTTTTTGACTAGGGCCATCTGATAGCAGTGGTTGTAGTATCTCATACTCAACCATCCCATAAAAATCTCTCTCTGGGAACAGGCCTTCGTGAGTGGATCCGCCGTGTTATCCTCTGAGTCTTCTCTCCTATCCTTGATCACCCTGGAGATCAACCATCTCCATGATCAGGTGATACTGCCTTAGAATATGTCTGGATCATTGATGGGACGGACATTCCTTGGCATAAGCCATAACTCCATTGTCACACAATGGGAGGAAATAAGTTCTTCTCATGAACATATATACACCCAAACATCCTCTTTGGTAGCATCTTAAGTAGCGATGTATCCAGCCTTTATCTTCTAGTATGCCACGGTATCTATCTTGGAACTCTTCCAACATACCGTCCCTCTACTGAGGGTAAAGACAATGCCTTCGACTGACATTCAGTCGTCATTATCACCCTGGAACCCTTCCAGTAATTCTCCCCAGGATCGATTGATACCATCTCACTACAACTAGTGAGAATCCTAACATCCATTTAGATCTATCTCATAGATCTAAAACCCAGGATTTAGGAGGTATAACTTTGATCCTATATGGAGAATCATTGTGATAAGCGGAGATTGACCGAGCGTAGCATAGGAAACTTCTTCCCTATCAAGAGTATGTCATCCACGTACTCTACGAGGATCACCACCATACTCCCTACTACCTTTTTGTTCATACAAGGTTCATCTACCATTTTGATGATGTCAAACTCTTTGACTAACTCATCAAAATAGATGTTCCAACTCCGCGATACCTGCTTTATCCTATAAAGCATCTTGTACACGTTTCCGCTGCTCCCACTGTCTACGAAGCCCTCTGGCTGTGTACTTATAGACGTTCTCTTCTAAAACATCATTTAGAAAAGCTGTCATGACACCCTACCACCAGATATCGTAGTAATGGTATGTAGCCATGGCAAGTAGGATCTGGATGGACTTAAGCATAGTCACTTGGAAAGGTTTCATTATTATCCACACCTGGTCGATGACGAAATACTTTAACAAGTCTAGCTTTGAAAGTCTCAACTTTTCCATCTACACCAAGTAATCTTCTCAAGATTTACTTGCTCCTGATGGGGATTTAACCCTTCAGATATAGCAACCAAAGTCCATACTTTGTTGGTGTATAATGATTCCATCTCAGATCACTAAGCATCCAGCCATTCTTACAGAGTCTTACTCCTGATGGCCAGCTCGAAACTAGTTGGGTCATCATCTCATGATGCAATCCTCGCTCCTACTGTCATAGAGAAACCGAAATATCTCTCAGGTGGGTGAGGAACCCTACTAGATCGGCGGAGAGGCTGAGGTTCGTTGGAATCTACTGAATCCTTTGGTTCTTTCAAATCATCAGCTGCAGTTTGCATAGCTGGAACCTTTCCAGTTCTACATAACAGACCTTGCCTCGAGCTTGTCCGGATTTTGCTTTTAGACATAGGCCAGACAACCCCAAATCTTAACCAACTTAAGATATGGGCTCTTCCCTTTCCATATCACATATGAAGTGGTAGGCATTGATTTGATTCGAACCTAATTCAATAGGTATGCATCTTCATAAGTGCATAACTCCCAAAAGGAAAAAGGTAACTCAGCAGTACTCATCATAGAGCACACCATATCAAATAGGGTGTATCTGCTCCGCCCCGATATACCATCGTGCTATGGTGTATACGGAGGAGTAATGCTGAGAGAGAATCTCATTCTCCTTTAGAATAGTCCAGGAATTCCGTGCTCAAGTATTGTCCTCCCTGATCACATCAAAGGACATAATACTTATACCCTTATTGGTTCTCTACTTCTAACTTATATTCTGTGAATATCTCAAAAGGTTCAGACTTGTGTTTCAACAGGAACATATGTCTGAATCTTGAGAGATTATCAGAGAACGTAATGAAGTATAAAGAACCGGTCCTGGCATGTGTAGACAGGGGACCTTACATACATCAACATGTATCAATCCCAAGAGTTCACTAACTCTTTCTCTGTTTCCATTAAACAGAGCTCTGGTCATCTTATCTTTGTGACATGACTGGCAAGTTTCACAAGATGTAAATTCAAACTGATTTAAATATGCATCTACATGTAACTTCAGCTAGTCGGGTCGCAGTGATATGACCTAGTCTACAATGCCTCAAGAAGGATTCGTTCATTTCTGAACTCTTCCTCTTGTGTGTGTTCCGTATACTAAGAACTGTAGTTTGATTTAGAACATTAATGCTTTTAGATAACGTGCCTGATCCGATCAACTTTTGATATAGGAAATGTTCAAAACATTATCCAACAATACAAAACTTTATCATTTCTTTACTAATAAAGAGACTGATATGATTTTGTATATCAGGTTCGGTATCTAATAACATTCGTTCAGAACCAATGTATTGGTAATACAGGGTGACAGTGACCAACAGACTTGGCTGCAACTCTTGCCCCGTTTTCTGCCTCATGAAACTTATCACCCGTTCTCAGTTCTCTACCTTTCTGTAGCCCTATGTAACAGATTACATATCTGGGATCCTGATCTGGTATCACATACTCAGGACGCAAAGGATATTGAGAAACAGTTCTCTGTAACGAACACACCCGAAGATGATGCATCAGCATGCACTCTCTTCGTTTGGGCGGCACGGGAATTCTGGTAATCCCCAATTTCCTACTCTGTCTTATAACAATTATAAGTTGGAGCGGGACCAATGTTCCCCAGCTCAGTATAACAAGCGGGTTCGGTCAATAATCCGTATTATTATCTTGATTAAGGCGTGACATGGTCGCTACCTGGAGAGAGAGAGAAGAAAACACTCAGCGTATGCTCTTGCAAGAATAGATTGGTTATTATTTTATCTAATCAGGATGGCTCCTACCGTTTTTTATCAAATCTTCCTTCAAACCCTAAAAGGAAAGACTAGCCGGGATTAATTACACACTACAAGTTCGCCAATCTTTCAGCCAGGCCAGTGTCGGTACTTTGAGGGAGGTCCCCCATGCTTTCGCACGAACCTAATTACAGTAAATCTCGTTTTCCCAGAGGCGTAACCCCATTGACACCGTTCTAGACACCTACTTGATCGGCTAATTGTAATGTGTAAAACTCTCCCAGGAGTAACAATTACTCGCAGCGGGTATCAGGATCCAACTATCTCATAGAAGGTATGCAATCTCATTGCAAATTTCAACACTTGAAATTCCCGATAATATTTTTTGCCCCTAGCGTCCTATGACCTTGACGGAGGTCAACAAACCATAGGCTACTAGTCAAGTTCAACCCGTCATTTCTTGATCGAATTAAACCCACCCGCACGACCCTTGACGGAGGTCAACAAGGCCGCACGACTACCCTAATCCAATCTGCATCATATGCATAAGCAGATAAATACTAGTTAGCTACCGCACACTACGCCTTGACGGAGGTCAACAAACGTAGCACGAATACTAAGTAGGACTTATCTGAAATGACGGAGGGCTACGACAGGTTTTTCTGAAAACCTATTGTGTAATGAACTTGATATCGTTGTAGAATCAAATGATTTTGAAATGGAGTGTTTTTGAGGCTTTTCTAGTTTTGCTAAAGGAGTCACTCCCGGTGAAGGGATCGTCGGTCCTTTCCTCGTCGAATGAGGTGCGGGATATATCATATATATCACTGTGCAAAGCAAAAACACTTAAAAGAAATCAAAAGACAAACCGAGTGTGTAGCATCTGCCAGTTATTGCTAAAGGAGTCACTCCCGGTGAAGGGATCTCGGTCCCTTCCTCATCGAATAAGGTGCAGGATATATCATATATACCGCTGTGCAAAGCAAAAACTGTAGCTACCTATTTTTATTTTGAAATTCGATTCCACAACATTTTTAGGTTTCTTTTATTTCATTAATCACATTAATGAAGTCCCATCATTTAAATACCTAAACATCACAGATAAATACGACGTACACTTATGCCATCCGCATTTGCCTCGATGTCCCCTCGTGCACCGTTAGGTTAGGTAACTAACGGCAGAGCGGGGCAGGGGTAGCGCGGGTGTAAAACATAAGTAACGTCTATATAATATATCATATATACTATATACAATATCCATCACAGAACATCACATGATCACATCACAGATATTGCAGCAGAAGAAACAGATGAAATATTGGATATACTAGGACGTCCGTGTTTTCAATACGAGCCAGTATAAAACACGGATTCCACGGTCGTGATGAATAGCCAAACCCACACCCCTAGACCCCTACGAGAGCGGCAAGCAACCCTACCAATTCTGGAGTTAGGAGACCCGGACTCGACTCCTCGAGTTAGTCTCCCACTGGACTCCAGAACCCGGTTACTTGTGCCCTCCTCCTTGGGTCTATCCTAGTGCGGAAAAGTAAATAATATACAAACGGTGACATCTTCCGCAACCTGGAAGTGCCCCAATAAAAGAATATTACATACAAGTTTTTACATGAATGAAAATGAAAAACACGCATCTCACATAAAAACCCCCGGCTATTCAAACACGACGATCCAATACAACATATCCAGCAACACATAACATCACATGTCATCAACGTAAGTAAATATGCGCTTCCCAATTGTCGTTGACATATAACAACGAAACCGGCGATATCACATATTACACTTACGGTCACAGAAAAGAAAGTGTAAAACTACAACAGTTGGAATCCGCAACCTCTTTAGACATCGCATGCCTAATCAAATGAATTACTTAGACATCGCATGCCTAACAATTATAAACCCCGCATTTTAGTCTCATAATCGAAAACGCTTTTCAATATCAAGTCGGGCAATTCAACAAGATTCCCGACATCCTGATCGAATGCTCGTCGCAAACTTTAGTAGGCGGCTGCACCCCCGATACCGTCGACGAAGTGCACCAAGGCGGAACACCGCTACCGCGAGCACCCGAACGGATGCTTTCGGCGACGGGGTTCTCCTACAGTCACTTGGTCAGGGCTATGGAGTGAGGCTGTCTATTAAGTTTACTCGGCGAGTATCCGCGTACGCTACGTGATTGCGACGGACTTTTGATCACATCAAAATTCCGTGGCAACCGATCAAGTGAGACTAAAGTGCTATGTTTATAACATTCATTCAGTTATCTCATAACTTATTGTGAATTCCAATTATTGTATCCCATTCCGGATAATTAGAAAATGTTAAACTTTCCGATCGAACAATCGAACACCCAAGTTTTCCCGATAGAGCTCAACCTATGAAATAAGTTCAAAGACATTCACTTCGTGCCTCAGTACCAACGGTCCAGCCGTAGAAGGGTCAAGCCAACGCCTCACATGTGGCACGCCGTACTGACCCAAACCCGAAGGTTCAAAGGGCAGTTCAAGACGGTCATATAATCGAGTTAAGGTTTGTTGTCTTCTAGAGGGACCATCGCGTTACTTGCACTACTTAGAACGTCTTTAAACCTCGAAAAAATCCAACACTTGGAAATTTTCCGGCAGGGGAAAGATTGGGTATTTATATCCGGTCGAACTTTTTAACATATTCAAAAATTATCCGGAAAGCCACATAGACAAAATCTGATACTCCGATCGAAACACCGAATCCCCAAAACAACCCCAGAAAATTCAACTCTTGAATAAATATTAAAAATTCCCAGAAAATCCAGCTCAATAAAATAGGAGTTACTGTGCAAACAGGGGATGATGATATCATCCTTTGGCCGCGGAACCGCCGCAGAAGCCAGGCTTCTGCCGCGGTTCCGCCGCACTATGGTGGATTCATGGGTACGGGCTTCACAGTAATTCTTACAATTTCCTGCTGATTTTTCTGCATATTTTTAATATCGAAAAACTCCAGATTTTAGAAAAAGTCCAGAGAGCAAGTTTGGTTTAGGGTTTCGGGTTCGTTCGGGTTTCAAACTTCGTCTACGCATCGCATAAGGCTCTAGCTAGGCTCTGATACCACTGTAGGGTTCCTAGGCACTCCCAAGAGGTCTCACAAGGCATTAACCATGCCAATTTCAAAAATTACGGTGCCGAGAAACCCTAATACGGATCGTTGGCTAGATAAATAGGCGAAACAAAGCAACCAGTTTACAACTAAACTAAAAGAACGGAAATACAACCTTTGTAGATCCGGTCCTCCACCTCCATGGCTCCGCGATGAAGTCCTCTCCGCTGTCCAAATCAAAATCCGGGCTCTAGCATCGGCTTCATCGGAGAAATGGACGGGCAAGGTCGTCGGCTTCGTGCCGAAGATGATCTACGTCGAGGCATCACAAGATCATGCTCCCACTTCACCAAGTCATGAAACTTGTGAAGAAAACACACTCTACTACTTGGCAAGAGGTAGAGGATGAAGAAATAGGAAGTGGGTTCACTTTAGAATTGGATTTCTCACTCTTTTCATCAAGTTGCCATTGATGAGGCAAGCTTTTTCTTCAAGTAGAAGATGATAGAATTATGATAAGTTGTTTAAAAAAGGAAAAGAAAATCAATTCTTATCATAATTGTAACCATGGTAAAGTGTAGAGAGCTAACTATAGTTAAATGAATGGTTAGGGTTAATGAGATGAAGACAAAAGGGTTTCTTTGGTCAAAGCTTCATGAAGCTTCAACAAGCTTCATGAAAGAAACCCTTTTGTTTTTCTTTTCTCTTTTCATTTCTTTTAATCCAAATTAAAAGATAAATGAAAGAATAAATGAAAACCCTAACCATTAACTAACCATGGTTTAATCTTTACACTTGACCAAGTTAAACATGTATCATCAAACATGATACAATCAAGTGCACAAAATATATCACATATACAATATGCACATCTGAGTGAGAAAATCCATCTTAAGTGAACCGATACTAGTTAATGCAAAGTAATATATCAAATATATAATTATGCATTAAATCATTAAATCAACACTTGATTTAACGATCCGGTCATATCGCATATAACCGACTAGTATCCAATGTATCGGCTTATCGAATCAACCCTCGATTCGATAACTAGGTTATATCGCATATAACTATATCGATACATTCATCGCGAGAATAGAATACGGTATCACATACACGCATTATTCTCGGTCTCGCACATATCTCATATGTGCTCCTATTTCGTTTCGCTTGAGCCAGGAAACCTCTGTGTAGGACTCTAAAGACTCGTCAATACGCCGGCAGCAGATGATGATCATATCAAGCACCCACAAGCCGCAAGCGGTCTGCTAAACGTAACGGCCACCCGGGTATTGAGCGATCAGAAGATCGACGAGCAAGCCCGCTCAAACTCCAGTGAATCCAACCAGTAACACTACCGTACAGTCCGGTCTCGTCGTCTGATATGTCGCATATCTCCTAGGGGTGGTAAACGTCAGACCCCAATAGCTCGATAAGTCGTGTCGATATGTGGTCTATAACAATTCGAGAAACTACTAGTAACACTTACCAGTAAATCTCAGCAACCCTGGCCAGGGATTTCCTATTATAGCCAATCGAACACAGCGCAACATCAACCCCTTATACCGGGAGAGACGAATCCCCTCCTATCGCTCATTGCCTCCATGTGACGCGGGACTGTACCCAGAAACCACCGTTTTGCACGCCCTCTTAGACGTGGTAAGATGGAAATCAAAGCACAGTGGGAACCACACATGACTCTATGACGATCTCGGGTCAACAGACTACTCTGTACCAGTGTCACCAGAGAACTGCCATCTGACGTAAGGTATAATACCATCTGGGAGTTCTCGGCGAGTCCATCCAGTGTATCCAGTCTCTACTGAGCACCCGTATATCATCTCTGATGTCAAACACCAATGGATATGGGATCATCCATCGCCCATCTGTATGGGTCGAGAAGGTACACGCTAGTCTACTCTGGTATATCGATGCCCCATCTCGATACACCTACGACTAGGGACTTTGAAGGATGTACTTATGGACTACCTTGTCCCCACTAGTATGATCCGCATCATAGTCCAGGTAGTCAAGTTCACATCCTAAGGGCTTTACCAACATGTAACAGAGAGACAATCAATATACACGTTAAGGTAAAGAGCAACCAGATAGCATACTATCATGTCGAACAAGAAAGTCCTCCCTATATATGTCCCAGCATCCACTACAATATACATCCTATGTATAGTAATGGCCTCTAGGGCATATATATAAAGTGATCTCTGGTTGGGGATGAGAAAAGATTTGAATTATGATTGACGATCTAATTCCTCTCTCTCACTCCCCCCTCTCTCTCTTGATTGTTTAATTTGATGAAACTCTAACTTGATTACTTCAATTGACCCCAATTAGACACTGTTTCCTCTCTAATCCAAGCCGAGAGTGGCGAGGCTAGATGATTTCATGATCCATGCGGATATCAATCGTTGTAGATGAAGTTAAAGGTTGGATCTAATTCTTGAAAATGGAAGGGCAAGGAAAACTAATCGACGGTTGTTGTGCATGGTAGGTTATACCTCCTTGCAAGCTATTCTACCCAAGTCCCTAATCCACATCTTCAAAACTTGATCCTAACATCATCATACTCAAGTTAGTTGAGATCTAAGGTGTCTAATTTGACAAGGTATGCTCCATTACCCTTTCGTAGTATGTGATTGATGCTTTGTACTTATAACACTTAGATCGAAGTAAGATAAAGTCATTCCTTTTACTAAAATCGAATTAGTTAGGATCAAGTAATTGATGGATGGATCATGCTCTACTACCCTAGTGGTATGTATTTGATGACTCATATACTTAGCGACAATTCGGATTTGGTGAAGAAATCAAGAGGAGGAGAGTAGAATAGGTTGTTCTATCAACACTCATTTGATCTGATTTCCTAGCAAGGTAGCTCTCTTTTGAACTCTCACACCCTTCTTCTCATTATATTCACAAAACCAACCTTCAAAACCACTTCATATAACTCGAGAAATGAAACTCTGAAGTCTCTAGATCCCTGTGGATGACCCGTACCTCACCACTTTGCTTCCCGCAAAGTTGTTAATTGCGAAAAACATATCTACAACTTTCTTTCACTTATTACTCCCCTTCCATCACTTTTAATACCTCTAAATGTATGTGAACACCACTTGCCATGTAGAGGATATATCCTTTATGCTATCTAATGAAAGCTTAAAGCAACACAACACCAATCTTGCAACCTCGTCTCCGTCTCTCGATGAACAACCATTGCCCGTAGGCGAGTTACCCTCTAATTTCATACCCACGCATATTCTACCTATCATATCGAATAATAAACCATCTTAAAATGTTCCACTCATCTCACAACCACCACCTCTTTAAAAAAATTGGAAAGAAACACTTACATCTTCTACCGCCAATGGGAAATGATCACTTAATTTATTCCGCCAAGTGAATATGGACCCATTGAACTTAACGATGAGGATGAAGCATTAGCAAAAGAGAAGTGGAGTCCATCTCCTGTCGGCTATTGTCTTAGAAAAAGACCTTATTATCATCACCTTGTTGAGTCTCTTAGAAAATAATGGTGATGTCGGAGTAGCGAGAAAATATCCGTTTTGTAAGGAGGTTTCTTCTTCTTTAAATTTTCTAATATAGAAGATATGATTATTTTTAGAGATGGCGCTTGCTGGCTTGTTGGTGGGCGTCCACTAATTCTTAAAGAATGGGAGCCGGGAATGAAAATCACAAAAGAAAGTTTGTCACAATTCCAATTTGGGTGGAACTACTCAATCTTCCACTGGAATGGTATACCAATCGTGCTCTAGCAAAACTTGGAAGTTTCATTGGAACTCCACTTTTCATGGATGAACTTACCTCCAATGGAACACGTATGGATTTTGCTCGCTTTTGTGTTGAAATAAAACCGGAAAAAAATTTACCAAAAGAAATCCCCCTCCGACATAAAGGATATATCAATATGCAACCAATCATTTATGATTGGAAACCACCTCAGTGTCTCCATTGCAAAACTTTCGCTCACACCGATACCAAATTCCCACTTTCTCATTCTCCTTCAATCCATACTACTTCACCTTCAATCCCTACAATTGTTAAACCCACCAACTCCAACTTTCACCCCCTCAACCGCAATACCCATCGTGGGAAGACAAACATTAAAAATCATACCCAAATTGCTACTAAACATCATTCCACCTTACTCAAACACTATCACTTCTTCTTCTCTTCCGCATCATGATGGAAAATGGAAGATTGTTAATAGAAAACAATCTAAAGAACGAAGCCGTAGTAAAAGTCATGCGCCTTCATCTAACCGTTTTCAAGTTTTTGGAGAATCTTCTAATAATGTGGCAAGTGAACAAATAAAATTTGAAGATCTCTAACAAACTATAAATGATACCGTCACAAAAACCTCGGCAATAGTCAATGCAATAAATGATTATTTGTTATCAAATGATAGCTCCTCCAAGTGTGATGCGTTGGTACGGGCGGGGCTTTAATAAGCCCAAAAAGGTTACAGGATGTCGAAATATTGTCCATAAAATTTCGTTCTACATTCTTTGCCTTTGTTGAAACCAAAGTCCAAACGGCTTTGGTTAATCTACCAAAATACAATTTCTTTCAAGATGAAGGATTTTTCAACAACTTTGAGCTTGTAAGCGAAGGAAGAATTTGGATTAAGTATATTAAAGAGAGTTATTTTATTAACCTTCTTTCTTCTACGGACCAACTACTCCATCTTAATGTTAGAGGTGGTTTTCATGACTTTTCTTATCAATTTTTTATAGAGAAAATGAGGAATTGATTGTTAATTTATAAAGAAAATGAGGAATCAGAACAAGCTCGGTTTTGGAATGACTTAGTAATTACTTTCTTTTCCATTTATATGACTTGGATACTTGTGGAGACTTCAATATTGTTCGTTTTTCTCATGAAAAATTTGGTGGTTACACAGCATGCTCTACCAATATGGAAAAACTTCAATGATTGTCTTTTCACGTGTCAAGTTGATTGCATGGCTTCTATGGGCATCACTTTTACTTGGAATTATCGTAACCCCGATGACCATATCATGGAGAAACCTGATCGGGATCTTTGCTATGTACTATGTGTTGGATATTGTTCCCTCAAGGCAATTATTGTAATTACAGAAAGGCAATTATGGTATTTGAAGGAGGACCTATACAGGTAGAACAGTCTTGCTCGAGATGATAGTATACTATCCGGTTTGTCTTTATCATTCATGTGTTTATGTTTTACTTGCTATTACGTGTCGCTAATACATAATGATAAAGCCCGTAGGATCCTTGCTTGACTATCAGGATTATGATGGAAATCATATTTATAGGACATAGGTAGCCCATAAGCACATCCTTAAATGTTTCTAGTCGTAGGAGTATCGAGGCTAGGCATCGATATTCTAGAGTAGACTAGTTTATACGTTTCTTGACCCAGATAAGGGGTGGTGGCCGGTCCCATAGTCATTGGTGTTTGACACCAAAAATTGTATACATGTGCTCATTAGAGAATAAGTACACCGAAAGGTGCTCATTGGAGAATGAGTACACCGAACAGAATCTCCGAGAACTCCAAAATGGTATTATACCTATCGTCTGATAGCAGTTCTCTGGTGATATGAGTACATGGTAGTCTGTAGACCTAAGATCATCATTTGTCTCATGTGAGATCCTATTGTACTTTGATTGCTACCCGACCACAGCTCTACTGAGTCATGCAAATATGTTTTAGTTGGGTACAGTCCCGAGCCACATGGAGGCAATGAGCGATCGGAAGGGATTTGTCTTTCCCGGTAAAGGGATTTGATGTCGTGCAGTGTTCGGTTTGCTATCACCATAAGTCCCTGGCCAGGGCGGATGATATTTACTGATATGAGATTAGTAGTTTCTCGGTTGGTCATGAGACTGACATCGGCATGACTTATCAAGTTATTAGGGGTCTGACAACTTCCACCCCTAGACCCCGTATGTGACACCCTCAGATGAAGAGACTGGAATGTTTGGAGATTGTCACTTATAGGCTAAGTAGGCTACGGACGGACTTGATTATCGACCTCCCTTTCTACACAGATCTAGATAGCCGTTGTGTACAGCTAGTGCCACTGATGTTCTTGTGGTTATAGATTTTATCCAGTAACTCACTGCCGGCATATTATTGAGTCTTCAGAGTCTCACACAGAGAGTTTTCCCGGTTCAAACGAAACGATGTATAGGCCGTATGTTGATACATGCAGGAGTCCGATTAAATACGTGTACTGCATACATGGACTTTAATCGGACGTTTGGTAATACTAGCCGGCTTATGTTTTAGTCGGGTTATTAAATCAAGTAATTATTTAATAATATACATACATATATATATACTGATATATATATTCTAGTATTATGTTAACTTTCTATTTTCTCTCTCTTGGCTATTCGTATTTTTATACGGATACGTGTAGATGTATACGATACATATACCAGGAGTTGTATTTTGTATTTATACTAAATACTTTTAGAAGGAGGACACATCATATATGTCATTCTCTTTTTAGAAAATGAATAATGAGGTGGATGGGTGAGGTGTAAAGAGAGTATGGTGAGAGGAATGGGCATGCAATTTTTATTTAGAAATTGGTTTGTATGTTCATAACCTACTAGCTATTTCTCTTGTTTGTTTTGCTAGTTTAGTGTTTGGACGATTTATAGGGTTATAGTTTCTAGTGCTTGCATTAAAATTTTCGTTTATCATTTCTCCTTGGCCACGAGTTTATTGGTGCGAGTACTAGGAACTTTAGTAGGCAGGGATGCCAACCTATAGGGGTTCTCACTCTGTAACAGTAATGGTGAAGCACAGCCTCTTACCCCCAGGGTGCCCCATACGGATTGGTCCAACGGGTTGTAGTCCGTCGCGAGGGAACAACGTAAAAAGTAGTTGTTGAGGGATCTTTGGGCGCTACAGTGACCTTCCGCTGCGCTGACTGACCCTTACACTAGTATCAGAGCCAGCCAAACACTTGAACTAGTTTTAAACAATGCAACAATTTCGAATCCAAAATTTTGGTAATATTTGTTTCAAATTTCAAGCCTCAGTTAATTTTTAAAATCGTCGTCTGAAAATTTTTTAAAAAATATTTTTGAACAAGGCTCTAAACAAAATGATTCTGGAGAAAAATGAGGCCAAAGATTTCTGTTCTGGCCACCTGGGTCGGCCAGTCTGTAAGATTTGGAATCGTTCTTCCAGTGTCTTGATCTTTAGGAAACTTGATTTTTTGCATATGCTAATATTGCCTAGATTTTAGTTTCTGCACTTTGTGTTTCCGGGCAACACGGAAATGTTTTGGTCTAAACTGTAGCATTGTTTATTATCCTTATTTAGGTATATGTGTTGGTAAATGTCGTTGTTTCCCCCAATCAGAGCAAAGCCCTGTTCAAAATTTCACATTTTGAAATGAAGCAGCGCCAGCGCTTAGAGAGTCAAAGACTCTGAGGCAGCGCTCACGTGCAAAGCACATGAGCGCTAGCGCTAAGAGCGCTGCACTCTAAACAGTGCACTACATGCAAAGCACGTAAGCGCTAGCACTAAGTGCGCTGCACTCTAAGTAGCGCACCACGTGCAAAGCACGGGAGCACTAGCACTGGAACTAAATGTTCCCAACCATTGGATCAAAAATCCAACGAACATGATTAAAAATTATCAATTGATCAGAATAAAATTCTGTTAAGGAAAGATTCCTCAAAATCTTTCCAAACAAAATGATTGTGCTCTGTAAATCAGAGTATCATCGGATCAATTATCTAATGGTGATTAAAAATCACTAAAATACAGAATAAATTCTGTGTGGGGAAAAATTTCCCATTCTTATTAAAAACAAGAAGATTGCCTTCTGTAAATCAGAAGCCCTTAGATCAAAGATCCAACGGTGGGGAAATCCCCAAATCAATTGGAGAAAAGATCTCCTTAATTGATTGAACAAATCAGCATTCACTATATAAAGGCCCCAAGACTTTAAGTCTCATATAGAGGAATCCCCAATAAACTTGGAAAAAAGTTCAGAAGAGAAGAGTAAAGCTCTCGGCAGAAGAAGAACTTTTCTCCAAGGTAAAAATAGAGAGATAAAAAATCTCATCGGGAAAAGAACTTAGTTCTTATGAGAGATCATAGATCTATAAGACAAATTGTCTTTTACAAAAGAGATCATAACATCTCGTTATAAAAAAAGGGTAGAATGATTCAATTCTCTTAAGATCATAGATCCATAGAGGCAAAGCCTTTCATAAAAAACATAAGAGATTGAAAAATCTTCTATAAAATAAGAACTTTGTTGTTAGATCCATGAGACAAAGTCTCTTATAAGAGAGAATTTAATTCTCAGAGCGCAGAACTGATCAAATTTGCATAAAAGAAGAGCCTTAGCCCTCCAATTTAAAAGGAGCACTTCAGTGCTCAACATCTAGCGCAAAGTGCTGCAGAGCCTTAGCGCTCCTAATTTAAAAGAGCTTTAGCGCTCTTAATCTAAAAGAGCCTTAGCGCTCTAAATTTAAAGAAGCACTCTGCGCTCAAGACTGGTGCACAACGCCAAGCGCATCACGTGCTCCTCACGTGTGTGCTACTTAACAGAAGCGCCTCAGCGCTCCAAATATAGAGCACAACGCTGCAGTGCCTCAGCGCTCCAAATATAGCATACTGCGCTCATTGTTTGGCGCTCAGCGCCAAGCACGCCACGTGCTCCTCACGTGTGCGCTACTTAACAGAAGTGCATCAGCGCTCCAAATCTAGCGCTGCAGTGCCTCAGTGCTCCAAATATAGCACACTACGCTTATTGACTGGCGCTCAGCGCCAACCGCGCCACGTGCTCCTCACGTTGCGCTACATCACCAGAAGTGCAATGCGCTCATTTTCTGGCGCACAGCGCCAAGAGCGCCACGTGCTTCACACGTGTGTGCTAAAAGAACATAATTGTTCTATAAATAAAGCTCAGAGCTATGATGAATGCTCAGCATCCAATAAAAGACAAAAAGATTGTCAGAACTCAAATCAATGCTCATCATTATTAAATGTTTAACATTCTAACTGAATGGGCCAAGCCCAAAGTGGCCATAGAACCCTCATTCAGATTAATTGAGCCCATATGCTCATAAATCTCAGATCTTAGTTCCAATTGGACTACAGATCTCCCAACAAATATCGGTTCGAGGGTACATCTCTTCACTCCTCTGATATTTGTCATTGTAATCCTTCAACGTCTTCAGAAAGGTGACGGGTCCCGACAACCAGATATTCTATGGACTATGGGGTCCTTAAACCCATGGACTATGATGTCCTTAACCTTGGACTGTGGGGTCCTTAAACCCATGGACTATGATGTCCTTAACCTTGGACCGTAATGTCCTTAAACTAATTATGGACCGCAATGTCCCTAAAATAAAACAATAGAGTTCAAATGCTGTTTTGTTCGATCTAAATGATCCTGTTAAGTTGATTTTAGTCTAAAAATTAGACTAACGTATTATTAACAAATCGTTAAATTGATCTTAGTCTAAAATTAGACTAACGTATCCTTAACAAACGTTTAAGTTGATCTTAGTCTCAAATAATACTAACGCATCCTTAAACCCAACCTCAAACCCAAATCTAAGAAAATACAGATTTGGACTCATCCACGCCCTACGGGCGACAACATAAATTAGTCTCCGTACACAATCCACGGGCAACCAAAAACAAAACAAACACACACGACACGAAGTGACAATCTAGAGAAAGAGACAGTGGTTACCGCGATGCGGTAGCGTAATTAACTACAGGGGCTTGCGCCTGCAGGGAAGAGCGTCCCCACAATCAAAAACCCCTCAACGAGGGGGAATCTGATGAAGTCTGCTACATCGGCCGCATCCGTTTAAACCTTCGATACACGGTGCCATAAATCAACTTGGCATCTTCGGAGATGTGGACGGATAGCACCAAATAGCATCTGCCCTCGAAATTCAGGACGGACGTCCCAACGTCCCGTTCGCGTCTTTTCGGCGGTGAACAGATTCTGGTACGCCCGGCGGGACCTCTTCTTCTTTCCACTCCACACTTCGTGTGTCGTGTTTTGCGAACAAGTCGCGGTTCGACATGGTTGCCTTTGGATTTGAAGTACTAAGATTTGGTATCTTGCTCCGTGCAGAAAAATAGAAGATCAAATAGCTTTCAACTGCACAAGCTGCAACAACGGCAATAACTCTCACTCCGTCCCCGCAGGAGGAGTGACCTACGGGCCTCAGGCAGCCTCCGTTTTTACAATGCCGGTGGACCAGGTGACACAAGCCACCACAAGGCTATTCTTTGGGACCATGCTCCCACCCATAAGCTTCAACACACCATTGCCATCATAAGAAGCTAAGAAGAAGTCGGTCTTTGATCGGCTCATAACTACCGCGGCCCCTCTCAACGAGTCGTCCAAGTCCACTGCCTCAGTTTTCAACAGACTGGGCCGAAATTCAGATGTGCCCATGAAGAAGCCCACAATTCCTGAAGAGGTTATCCCGAAGCGGATAGCCATTCCTGTCCCTGAAGTCGTCAGAGCAGCTTCCCCTGCTAAGGAGTCAGTCTTTTCAAGACTGACCGTTCCAACCCCCTCTCCAGATGAAGTAATGAAGCTTGTTTCCCCTATTCGAAAGTCGTCCTTTGCAAGACTGACTATCCCTTCTCAACGGACGTCAGTCTTCGACAGGCTAGCGCCAATAGCAGCCTCTCCTCAAAGTAAGGGGCAAGAAGAAGCTCATCCAACAGCGGAGGTGATCCCAGTCGTACGACATGCTCGACGTCGCCACTGGCACCGAGTGAGGAAAGCTGGGTGCAATTCCCCTTCTGGATTGACTCCGCAAGCTCCAATGGTAGAATTCGATGCTGCTGTTCCAACTGGGAACAGCTTTGAACCACTAAAAAGGGTCCGCAAGAACTCTCTGATGGCTGTGCTGAAAATATCTCCTCCACTTATGGAGAACGCTACAAAGGTGAAGCCGGAGCAGCCCCCTCAGCGGCTGTTCTCCAAAATTTACAAGGTCTGGCGACAGGTCCAAGACTCCGTGATTGATCAAGACTACCCCCGCAGACAGAAAAAGATGAGAGTTCGGCGTACCACAGAAGGCATCGTCTACCTGGGTGCCCGCTGCAACAGCTCCCTTAACTTCGACCGCCTACAAGAGGAGAAGGCTGGAGAAAATCCCGGTGTCTGTGACAAATCGCAAGAACACTGAATCTAAACACCCGAAGTATGGGGGCATGGTGGTGCATACTGTCTATATGGAATCAAGGAAAGAGGATAGCCGTATCTCTGCGGGCCATCGACCACTCACCAGATCTATAACAAAGGCCCAGGAGCAACAACAGAAGCTCCAGGAAATGTTGACGTAAATGGCTGTACTCACAGGGCCAAAAGAAAGCCCGGAAGCGTCATCGGAGCAACTTCAAGAACAAGAAACTGATGCTGAGTTCCTCCGCAGAATCGTCGAAAAGAAGGACAAAGTGGCAGCGGAACAAGCTGCCAACATAAAACGAATGGCGTTCTTATTCCAAGACATGGTCGGGATGATGTTACAGCCGGATCCTCCAGCTGAAGATCCTCCGATTATCCTCGATGGCGACCGAGCGGAGACGTAAAACCCTCTTCCAGCTTGTTCAGTAGCCAAAGAGGAGACCATCTCAAAAGATGCCCTGGATGATTACATCGCTTAGCAGATACAAGTTCATCCGGCGAATGATGCGGCTGGGCAAATTGTTAAGACTGGACGACCCTATCTGGGTTAGTACGACCAAATAAAGTACCCGCCGGGATACACGATCCCCAAATTCCACGTATATAAGGGGACGAGGAATCCACACCAGCACATTGCTCAATTCAGGGCTCTGTGTGACAACACTGAAGGTGACGATAAGCTACTGCTTCACCAATTCGTTGGCAGCTTGTCAGAGAAAACATTTGAGTCGTATTCTGAGCTCCCAAATGACTCCGTTAAGACGTTTGCAGAAATGGAGTTACTCTTTACACAGAGGTTCGCAAGCGCTAGCGAACGCACCCCAATCACCGCATTAATTAACTCCCGAGTAATGCCAGGCGAAACATGGGTGCAATGTGCGATACGGTGGCGGAATCTATGGTCAAAGTGCGAGCAGCGCATTGAAGAAGCACCTACGATAGGCATGTTTGTGGGTACTCTTGATCCGCAGGCGACCATTTCGCAATTCATGATGTTCTTCAAGCCAACTATTTTCCAGGCCTTGATTGACAAGCTGGCCCAAATGGATCAGATGGGTCACAGACCATCTCCTTCGAAGCTGGAGTCTCGAAATGAAAAGGGGAAAGGAAAAGCAACCTTCGTCGCTAATGCTCAACAGCAGCCCAGTAGTCCAAAGCCAACTGATCGCCAAGATGAAAGACCGCGATCCTTCAATGAGAAACTGAAGTGCCCTTTTTCGTTTCCCCGAGATAAAACGAGGAGACTGTTCGAGCTGGCGGTGCGAAACAGGCTCATCAACTTGCCGGATCCAAAATGCCCATTGCAACTCGGTGAGGGTAATAATCCCAATTATTGCCCCTATCACCAAGCGATAGGCCGATAGGCCATCCAATCGAAGATTGCTTCATCTTCAAAGGGTGGATTGAGAACCAATACCAACAGGGCAAATTCGCACTATCCGATAATTGGAAAGTAAACCCGCCCAGCCGTACGCTCTCAAAAAGGCAGATACACCGGGGGCATCATGCTCTTTTGTAGAAGAAGCTCCATGGGAGGTCGTCCTTTCAGCCAAAACGGAAAGAATACTGAAGGATCTCCAAACAAGCCCGGCGATCAAATGGAAAAGTCCGCTGGAACCCGAAGTCATCAAGGAAATCGTCCAATGCCAAAATTGGTGGGGATGGTCCAAACGCCCATACCCAGCCGTCAAAGTCTTCGAAGAAGAAAAAGAAGACCAAAAAGCCCATGAAGCCTGATGACAAGCGCACGAACCTGCAAAAACATATTGACGCGCTGGAAGAATATAACCAGAAGAAGCGAACTCCGGTCACACTCCAAGAATTCCTTAACCATATCCTTGAAAATGGAGATGGCGATGAAGATGAGGGAGAAGACTCATCAGATGAATCTGAGGATTATGTGGCAAGCTGCCACATGATCTCTCACTGTTGATAAACGACGAAGAAGCTCCGGACATAGAGAAACTGGGGGCAGATCCCAAGCCTGAATTCCTAGGACCGTCAGATAAGATGATTGACGCATTCCTGAACGAAGCCCGTCAGAAAAGTAAAGCTGACCGAGAGCGTGAAATGGATAAATTCGAAAAGGCCAAATGCCGGCGATTGGACGAAAGTGTAAGTCCACGTTACCTCTCCCGGTACTTACGAGCTTGTGGAAATGATGAAAAACGATTTTTCAAGAGGTGGTAACATGGACTCAAAATACGGATCTTTGTTAAACAACTAACTAACAACCTAACTAGAGTTTTACCTACTCGGTTAGGGGGCTATACCTTTCTTGAACTCCTTCATCTTCAACTCTTTCCGGTGTACGGATCGGCCTCACCTCGTCGTCTCCTTGCGCCGAAGAGGGATCCACCTGAAAGCTTCTACCTTTGGCTTCTTCTTCGAACTTGAAGAAACTAGAACACTTGGTTTGCTAAACCTTGTGAACTAGGATGAGTAGAGAAGTGATTTGGGTTTTCTTTTATCTCTAAGGCAATGTTTTTCAACTCATGAGAGGGTGTTGCCTTGAGCTAGAGAGAGAGCAAGAGCAAGAGCAAGAGGGAGAGCTCAAGCAAGAGAGAGAAATGAAATGAGAGAATGAGTAAGTCTTTTGCCATCCAAGCTCTCATAATCCAAAACCATGATTACTCATAATAGTAATTGAGTATTATGTGATGGTTCAAGTCAAAATGGCCATATCAATTCATGCACTCATTTTGCAAAAACAAATAAGCAAGCAAAAGTCTTTGCCATGAAATGATAGCCATTGTAATGATGATGGTCAACTAGTCCAACCTAGTCAACTGGTCAACAAAGTCAACAAGTCAACCCCTTATCTCAACCATGACACAATAATACTTAATTAATATTATCATTAATCATATTTCTTATTCTCATAAGTGTTTAGCAAAAGTCAATGGTCAACAGTGAACAGTCAACAGTCAACAACCCCAATGAGAATCCTCTGCCTCTGTCTCTCTGTCAACTGTGCATACACACTCGCATCCGCATTCCGAGGAACACGAATACAAACGAGATAAAACCAATCCCAAAATGTACACTAGGATCTGGCTTAAACCAAACCCTGCTAGTGTTAACTGTCCGGACACCAAACGTGCACAAGTGCACGGATGTGACCGAACCCTGTCGCAAAACCATGCGACCTGTCGCAAAACCATGCGACCTCTACTCTTTTGCCTAAAGGCGAATAGCTTTCTGTGTGGGACTCTAAAGACTCGACACTACGCTAGCAGTGGGTTTAACCACAGACCACAAGCGGCACTAGCTGTGCGTAACGGTCCCCAGGTAGATGCCGACAAGAAGACGGACGAGGTGAAACATATCTGAACTCCTACTGAGCCTGAATGTGACAATCTCTATACAGTCCGGTCTGTTCGTCTGATACATCGCATGGTGGGCCTAGGGGGTGGTAAACGTCAGTCCCCTAATAGCGGTACAAGTCGTGTCAGAGTGAAGCCCAGAACACCCTGAGATAGCACTGGAAACCTACCAGTATATCTCGCTTGCCTTGGCCAGGGACTACTCGTGTAATGGCTCTCCTAGACACAGCGCGATGTCAACCCCCAAAACCGGGAGAGACGAATCCTGTCTAACCGTCACTGCCTCCAAGTGCTTCGGGACTGCACCCAAAAACTACCTGTTTGCACGACTCCTTTGAGCCGTGGTAGGGTAGTAATCAAAGTACAGAGGGAACACACTCGAGGCGAAGTGACAGTGTCAAGTCAGCGGACTAAGCTGTACTCATGTCACCTGGGAACTGATAACTGACGATAGGTATAGTACCAACCAACAGTTCCCGACGAGTCCTGTCCAGTGTACTCATAACCTAACGAGCACCCGCATACTATCTCAAGTACGACGTACTGAAGGCTGTGGGACAGATCGTCTCGCACACTGGGATGAGAAGCGCATACGCTAGTCTACTCCGGAGTATCGATGCCCTGTCTCGATAGTCCTGCGACTAGGGACCTGCATAAGGATGTGCTTATAGATTACCCAGCCCCCACTAGTGTGACTGCCATCACAACGCTGGTAATCAAGCAAAGATCCTAAGGGCTCCACTAATGTGTATAGGTGATATACTAAAATAAACACATGTACACATTAAAGTAGAAACAAATCAAGTAGCATACTACTATATTGAGCAAGATTGTCTATACAAGGTGAATATCCCAAGCTTCCATTAAGTAATATACAAACTAGTATGATACAGTAATGGCCTCTAGGGCATATACACTAACAATCTCCCACTTGCACTAAGGCCATGTACTAGCGTATCGAAGACCTATCATCTCGATCAGCCGCTCGAACTGAGTCTGGGGTAAGGCCTTTGTGAGTGGATCAGCAGTGTTTTCTTCTGTAGAAACTCTCCGAACCTCGATCTCCTAGCGACCCACTATCTCCCTGATCAGGTGATACCGCCATAAGATGTGTCTGGACTTCTGATGGGACCTGGGTTCCTTTGCTAAAGCTATAGCCCCGTTGTTGTCGCAATACAGAGGTATTGGATCAACAATGGATAGAACCACCTGAAGTTCAGTTAAGAACTTCCTTATGTTAGTGTATATGCCCTAGAGGCCATTACTGTATCATACTAGTTTGTATATTACTTGATGGAAGCTTGGGATATTCACAGTTGTATATACAATCTTGCTCGAAATGGTAGTATGCTACTTAGTTTTTCTCTGCTTTAATATGTGCATGTGTTTCTTTTAGCATATTGCTTACATACATATTAGTAGAGCCCTTAGGATCTTTGCTTGATTACCAGCGTTGTGATGGCGCTCACACTCGTTAGGGCTGGGTAATCCATAAGCACATCCTTATACAGGTCCCTAGTCGTTGGACTATCGAGATAGGGCATCGATACTCCGGAGTAGACTAGCGTATGCGCTTCTCATCCCAGTGTGGGAGACGGTCTGTCCCACAGTCGTCAGTACGTCGTACTTGAGATAGTATGCGGGTGCTCGTTAGGTTACGAGTACACTGGACAGGACTCGTCGGGAACTGTTGGTTTGTATTATACCTATCGTCAGTTATCAGTTCCCGGGTGACATGAGTACAGCTTAGTCCGCTGACTTGACACTGTCACTTCGCCTCGAGTGTGTTCCCACTGCACTTTGATTACTACCCTACCACGGCTCAAAGGAGTCGTGCAAACAGGTAGTTTTTGGGTGCAGTCCCGAAGCACTTGGAAGCAGTGACGGTTAGACAGGATTCGTCTCTCCCGGTATTGGGGGTTGACATCGCACTGTGTCTAGGAGAGCCATTACACGAGTAGTCCCTGGCCAGGGCAAGCAAGATATACTGGTAGGTTTCCAGTGTTATCTCAGGGTGTTCTGGGCTACACTCCGACACGACTTGTACCGCTATTAGGAGACTGACGTTCACCGCCCCCCTAGGCCCGCCATGCGATGTATCAGACGAACAGACCAGACTGTATGGAGACTGTCACATACAGGCTCAGTAGGAGTTCAGATGGGGTCACCTCGTCAGTCTTCTTATCGGCATCTACCTGGGGACCGTTACGTACAGCTAGTGCCGCTTGCGGTCTGTGGTTAAACCCACTGCCAGCGTAGTGTCGAGTCTTTAGAGTCCCACACAGAGAGCTATTCGCCTTTAGGCAAAATGAGTAGAGGTCGCATGGTTTTGCGACAGGGTTCGTTCACATCCGCGCATTTGTGCATGTTTGCTGTCCGTACAGCTTATACTAGCAGGCTTTGGTTTAAGCCAGATCCTAGTATATGATTTGGGATTGGTTTTATCTCTTTGTATTCGTGTTCCTCGGATCATGAATATGGGTGCGTATGCACAGTTGCTTGAGACAGATGGAGAGGACTTTGATTAGGGTTAATGACCATTGTCATTTTATTAACCCTAATGCTTGTGTGTGTATTATGGTTAATTGATATTAGTTTAGTATAATTGTGCATGGTTAGGGTTGTTGACCATTTGACATTCTTGACTTGTTGACCTAGGTTGACACTTCGACCATCATCATTTCATTTGGAAGATGCTCTTTGATCCTTGCAATTTGCATTAAAAATGAAATGATAATGGTCATGTCTTGATTAAGCCATGACAATTATCTTACTAATTATAAATTAACAATAATTCACACATATATGTGAGAATGCTTCATATTTCTCTCATTCTATCACATAGTTTCTCTCTCTTGCTCTTCCTCTTCCTCAAGCTCTCCCCTCTCATGTGTTGAGAAACACTTGAGCTTGAGAAAAACCATTCCATAGTAATCTCTACTCTCATCTAGGGTTCTAGGATTAGCACTTCTAGCACCCTAGTTACTTCTAGCTTGAAGTTGAAGCCAATGGTTGAGGCTTTCCGGTGGATCCTTCTTCGACGTGAGAAGACGACAAAGGTGATCCCTTTCTACTACTCCAAGGAGCAAGGAGAGAAGGACTTAAAGCCCTAGGTATAACCATTCTACCCTTTAGCTAGTTTCTAGTTAGTTTTTAGTTAGTTTTGTTTAGCAAAGATCCCCACTTTGTCTAGTCCATGTTGCCTAGAGTAGTAAAAATCCATTTTTTTTCCGTTTTCCGCCTCCCCGCAAGCACCGGGGTGGGCAACGTGGACTTACAGTGGTATCAGAGCCTAACTAAACATAAACTAGCTAGGTAGTAAAGTGTATAGAAGTTCAATCGGAAAAAATCACAAAACTAAAAACGCAAAACCCTAACTTTCTGTTGAATTTTTTTCTGCTGAAAATAAAATAAATCTTACATCAAAAATCATCTCAGGGTTTTGTGAAGAAAGCCACCAAAAACGATCCAGTGAATCGTTCAACGCGCCGCGGTTCCACGGCAATAGCAAGCTATTGCCGTGCAACCGCGGCCGAGTTGACTCGGTTCAGGGTCGAGTTTGGTGCAGTGTTCTTCTGACATGGTTTTGGGATTTTTAAGATGGTTTATTTGTGCCCAGGTTTTCCAGAAAAGAAATTTGTTTTTGGGGGCCTATAAATCCGTATTTTTGATCGAACTTCACTACACTTTGACTAATGGGTTATATCTGTGATGTTTAAATGTATTGAACGTCGGCTAATCGCTATACGTCGATTAGTGGGGGTTATACATATCCGTGACCTGTGTTTGATGATGGTATGTGTATATGAATGCGTTGGATTGTCGCGGGTGAATAGCCGGAGTGGATGTGAGATGAGTGTTTATTTTTCTTTCATTCATTGTAATATGTAAATTGATGTAATATTATTTGTATGGCCACACAACCGGGTCAGGGTTGTAGCCGTTATTGTATAATTCTGTTTACTGTTTTTGCTCCTAGGATAGACCCATGGAGGGGGTGCACAAACTACCGGGTATCTCGAAGTGCCGAGTGGCCTACTCACGGTGTTGAGGGAGGTTGCTTCACTTCGGGTACTTGGCGGGTAGTTTGCCGCACCCGTAGGGGTCTTGGGTGGGGTATTTGGCTATTCACCGCGACCGTGTAATCCGCTTTTCGTTGCAGGCTCGAACGGATTGCGGATTCCTAGTATATCCAATGTATTCATCTGTGATCTGTAATGTCTATCATTGCTATATATCTATATACTATAACTATTTAGGCGTTGCTTATGTTTTACAGCCGCGCTAGCCCAGCCCCCGCTCTGTCGTTAGTTAAGTAACCTAACGGGTGATGACAGGGCCACGTGGCGAATGCAAATGGCATAAGCGTACGTCATATTTTGGTTGTTTTCTGCAATGGTAGGATTAAATGATGGGACGCATTAAAAGAACTAATGCAAGAAAATAAACCAAGTAAAAGTCGATTGGAACACTTTGAAAACCTCTCGGTTCTTTTCAAAACTAAACTTTTAAACGCGGAGCTTGAACCACTCCTTTTAAAAGCTATCTCGTTCCATCGATTATATCAAGTTCACTACGTTTATGGTTTCGCCAAAACCATTCGTAGCCCTCCGTCATTTCACATGAATGGTCAAAAAGTATTCAAGCTATGTATTTTGGCCAAAGTCAAGGCATAGTGATTGGTAGCTATTGGGTATTCATGTGCAGCATAGATAGATGCGTTGGTTTGGGACAGTCGCGCTGCCATTTTGGCCAAAGTCAAAGGTAGGTACGGGTGGGTCCAAATTAACCAGGAGAATGACGGGTAGAACTTGACATGTGACTTATGATATTTTGGCCAAAGTCAAGGTCATAAGAGCATGGGGCAAAAATCCACATCGGGAGTTTCATAAGCACTGAAACTTGCTAGCGCTGCATACCATTTGGAGTGTGATAATTCTGGTAGGATTTCTTCGGTTTTATCACACAATGATATTTGGATCCCGATCCTACTGTGAGTATATGCTACTCCTCGGAAAAACTCTCACTTAACGATCAATGCTATAAACCTAGTAGGTGTCTAGAAAGTTGTTAGCGGGGCTACGCCCACAGGGAAAAGAGGTTACTTAATTAAGGAACTTCGCGAAAGCGTTGGAAAACTTCCCTCGAAGTACCGACACTGGCCTGGCTGAACGGTTAAGCAAGTATTGTACGGTGAGATTGATCCCGACTAATCCTTTCTTTACGGTTTGAGAAGGGATTCGAGAGACAGTGGGAGCCATCCCGTTTAGACAAACTAAAAACCACTCTAAACTTGCAAGAGCATCATGCTAAAGTGTTTCTTTTCTCTCTCCTAATTGCAGCGACCATTCAAGATGACCGGAGTTAAGTTATTACTAGATAAAAATATACTGACAGGGCCAAACTACAAAGATTGGCTCAGGAATGTCAAGATGGCAATCACTTACGACAAGTTGGGGTATCTCCTTACCACCAAAGCTCCCCCTGTCCCAGGTCCCAAAACCAGTGTCGCGGATAGGGAAATCCGTAAGATCTGGGAAATAGATTGCGCGAAGGCCAAATGCCTCGTACTTTCCTCGATGGACAACGAACATCAGAGGAGGCACGAGAATATGGACCTAGAGTCCATATTTCTTCATACAAAAGAACTGTATGGAGAGCAGTCTCGTATCGCCAGATACGAAGTGTCGAAGAAGTTGTTTTCGGTAAGGTTGGCTGTCGGATCATCGGTAGCGGAACACGTGCTTAAGATGATTGGCTACATAGAGGAGCTCGCGGAACTTGGGACCACGTTGGAGAATGAGCTCTATACGGACTTGATTCTCCAGTCCCTTCCTTCCACTTACGCCCAGTTCATCCTGAACTTCAACTTACAGGAAAAGGAAGTTGAACTTTCAGAGCTCCTTAACATGCTGAGGAGTGCAGAGGGCACCCTACAGAAAAGTAGGGAGACATCCACTTTGTTTGTAGGAGGATCTTCCTCTTCTAGGTCCAGGGCGAAAGCCAAGGGCAAGAAGAAGAAAGCCCCCGCCAAACCAAGAGGCGGTGTCAGTAAAGTGGATACGAAGGGAAAAGGAAAGGCAAAAGCAACAAAGGTAGCGAGGAAGCTTGTGGGGAAAGAAGAGTGCTTTTACTGTCACAAAAGTGGACACTGGAAACAGGATTGCAAGGCTTGGAAGGCCAGAACCCAGGATCTGAAGCAAGTTGCGGCTTCAGCTTAAGGTATGTATGTTATTGAAAACTGTCTATCAATAAACTCTACATCCTGGGTATTGGATACCGGATCAGGATCTCATATCTGTAATTCTTTGCAGGCATTGAGAAAGCGTAGGTTTTTGAAAGCAGGTGACATGACCCTCAGAGTTGCAAACGGAGCTAGCATGGATGATGAGGCCATGGGGGACTATCACCTGGGATTGTCAGATGGACACTTTTTGGTTTTGCGTAGTTGTTATTTTGTACCAAATGCAACCTGTAATATCATTTCTGTATCTTTATTATCTAAAGAAGGTTATGAATTTGCATTTGTAAGTAATGTAGTGAACATTCACCTTAATCAAGTTTTGATTGGGTCAGGTACATTAAACAACGGTATATACGTATTGAACCAACCACAAATTTTCAATGTCCAGAATACACACAAAAGAAAGTCTCCAGAAATCAATAAAACTTTCTTATGGCATTGTAGACTGGGTCACATCAATGAGAGAATGTTGACTAAGTTACATGCAGAAGGATATTTGGATCCGTTCGAATATCAATCGTATGCAACTTGTCAATCCTGTCTCAAAGGAAAGATGACAAAGACTCCGTTCACTGGACATGGAGTAAGAGCGAGCGAGCTCTTGGGACTCGTACACAGCGACGTGTGCGGTCTAATGTCTACACATGCACGAAGCGGTTATTCTTACTTCATTACTTTTACGGATGACTTTTCAAGGTACGGTTATGTCTTCTTAATGAAACATAAATCCGAGGCTTTTGAAAAATCCAAGAATATAAGAATGAAGTAGAAAAACGAACAGGCAAAAGTATCAAGGCACTGAGATCTGATCGAGATGGTGAATACTTGAGTGCCGAGTTCCTGGGTTACTTAAAAGAGAATGGAATTCTCTTTCAGCTTACTCCTCCATACACTCCGCAACATAACGGTGTATCGGAGAGACGGAACTGAACCCTATTGGATATGGTACAGTCCATGATGAATAACGCTGAGTTACCGTGATCGTTCTGGGGATATGCGCTAGAATCAGCTGCATACCTTTTGAACCGAGTTCCCACTAAAACTGTGCCTACCACACCATATGAGTTATGGAGTGGGAAGAAACCCTATCTTCAATACCTGAAGATTTGGGGATGTCCAGCTTATGTCAAAAAGCAGCATACGGACAAACTAGAGGCACGCTCAGTATAGTGCAAGTTTGTGGGATATCCAAAGAACTCCAAGGGATATTTCTTCTATTGCGAAGAGGAACAAAAGGTTTTTGTTTCTCGCCATGCCCACTTTCTAGAACACCAGTTCATAGAAAAAGAAATAAGTAGGAGCGCAATAGAACTGGAAGAAATTCCAGAAGCACGAGCTATTACTGAAAGCTTAGTAGAACCAGAGGGTTCGAAAGATCAGGACATTCCCACGCCACTCCGCAGAAGTAATAGGCAGTCTCATCCGCCCGAGAGATACTACGGTTTTCTCATTGACGGGGATAGAGAGGATTGCATCATAGATTGTGATGAGCCTACTAGCTTCCAGCAAGCCATTCAGAGCGTCGACTCGGTAAAATGGCTGGATGCAATGCTGGCCGAAATGGAGTCCATGTACACCAACAAAGTATGGACGTTGGACATTGCTCCAGATGGGGTAAAACCCGTAGGATGCAAGTGGATCTTCAAAAGGAAGATTGGTGTAGATGGACAGGTTGAGACCTATAAAGCTAGACTAGTTGCAAAGGGTTTTCGTCCGCGACCTGGTTTGGACTATGACAAAACCTTTTCTCCAGTAGCTATGCTGAAATCCATTCGGATCCTTCTTGCCATTGCTGCCTTTCACGATTATGAAATTTGGCAGATGGACGTAAAGACCGCTTTTCTAAATGGACATTTAGAGGAGAGTGTGTCTATATGGACCAGCCAGAGGGTTTCATTCATAGCGGAAGCAGCGGAAAGGTATGCAAGTTGCTTAAGTCCATTTATGGACTAAAGCAGGTATCGCGGAGTTGGAACATCTGCTTTGATGAGACGGTCAAGGAATTTGGCTTTATCAAAAATCCAGATGAACCATGCATCTATTGTAGATTTGTAGCGAGAACTGTAGTATTCCTCGTTTTATACGTGGATGACATTCTCTTAATAGGAAATGACATTCCTATACTACAATCTGACAAGGGGTTCTTGTCACACAGGTTCTCCATGAAAGACCTGGGTGATGCCTCATACATTATGGGGATCCGGATCTACCGTGACAGATCCAAGAGGATTTTAGGACTATCACAGTCCAGGTACATCGACCCCATACTGAAAAGATTCAGTATGGAAGATTCCAAGCACGGTAATCTACCGGCTTGTCACGGGATCACCCTCTCCAAAGAGATGTCTCCCAAGACGGATTTGGAGAGGGATCGCATGTCTATTATACCCTACGCTTCTGCGGTAAGCTCTATAATGTATACGATGTTGTGTACTAGACCAGATGTGTCTTATGCAGTGAGTGTGGTAAGCAGGTATCAGTTAAACCCTGGGGAGAAACATTGGATAGCGGTAAAGAACATTCTCAAGTACCTAAGAAGGACTAAGGAGATGTTCTTAGTGTATGGCGGAAAAGACTTCCAGATTAAGGCCTTTGCTGACTCCAGCTTCCAGAGTGACAAGGATGATTCCAAGTCCATGTCGGGTTTTGTCTTTACCCTCAATGGAGGGGCGGTGTGTTAGAAGAGCTCCAAATAGGAAACCGTTGCTGACTCGACTATGGAAGCGGAATACATCGCTGCATCTGATGCCGCAAAAGAAGCTGTCTGGATGAGAAAGTTCTTGAAAGAACTTTAGGTGGTTCCGTCCATTGTTGACCCAATACCTCTGTATTGCAACAACAACGGGGTTATAGCTTTAGCGAAGGAACCCTGGTCCCATCAGAAATCCAGACACATCTTAAGGCGATATCACCTGATCAGGGAGATCGTGAATCGCCGGGAGATCGAGGTTCGGAGGGTTGCTTCAGAAGATAACACTGCAGATCCATTCACCAAGGCCTTGCCCCAGACTCAGTTCGAGCGGCTGATCGAGATGATAGGTCTTCGATACGCCAGTACATGGGCTTAGTGCAAGTGGGAGATTGTTAGTGTATATGCCCTAGAGGCCATTACTGTATCATACTAGTTTGTATATTACTTGATGGAAGCTTGGGATATTCACAGTTGTATATACAATCTTGCTTGAAATGGTAGTATGCTACTTGGTTTGTCTCTGCTTTAATATGTGCATGTGTTTCTTTTAGCATATTGCTTACATACATATTAGTAGAGCCCTTAGGATCTTTGCTTGATTACCAGCGTTGTGATGGCGCTCACACTCGTGGGGGCTGGGTAATCCATAAGCACATCCTTATACAGGTCCCTAGTCGTTGGACTATCGAGACAGGGCATCGATACTCCGGAGTAGACTAGCGTATGCGCTTCTCATCCCAGCGGGGGAGACGGTCTGTCCCACAGCCGTCAGTACGTCGTACTTGCGATATTATGCGGGTGCTCATTAGGTTACGAGTACACTGGACAGGACTCGTCGGGAACTGTTGGTTGGTATTATACCTATCGTCAGTTATCAGTTTCCAGGTGACATGAGTACAGCTTAGTCCGCTGACTTGACACTATAACTTCGCCTCGAGTGTGTTCCCACTGCACTTTGATTACTACCCTACCACGGCTTAAAGGAGTCGTGCAAACAGGTAGTTTTTGGGTGCAGTCCCGAAGCACTTGGAGGCAGTGACGGTTAGACAGGATTCGTCTCTTCCGGTATTGGGGGTTGACATCGTGCTGTGTCTAGAAGAGCTATTACACGAGTAGTCCCTGGCCAGGGCAAGCGAGATATACTTGTAGGTTTCCAGTATTATCTCAGGGTGTTCTGGGCTACACTCCGACACGACTTGTACCGCTATTAAGGGACTGACGTTCACCGCCCCCTAGGCCCGCCATGCGATGTATCAGACGAACAGACCGGACTGTACGGAGACTGTCACATACAGGCTCAGTAGGAGTTCAGATGGGGTCACCTCGTCAGTCTTCTTATCGGCATCTACCTGGGGACCGTTACGTACAGCTAGTGCCGTTTGCGGTCTGTGGTTAAACCCACTGCCAGCGTAGTGTCGACTCTTTAGAGTCCCACACAGAGAGCTATTCGCCTTTAGGCAAAATGAGTAGAGGTCGCATGGTTTTGTGACAGGATTCGTTCACATCCGTGCACTTGTGCACGTTTGCTGTCCGGACAGCTTATACTAGCGGGCTTTGGTTTAAGCCAGATCCTAGTATATGATTTGAGATTGGTTTTATCTCTTTGTATTCGTGTTCCTCGGATCACGAATACGGGTGTGTATGCACAATTGCTTGAGACAGAGGGAGAGGACTTTGATTAGGGTTAATGACCGTTGTCATTTTATTAACCCTAATGCTTTTGTGTGTATTATGGTTAATTGATATTAGTTTAATATAATTGTGCATGATTAGGGTTGTTGACCATTTGACATTCTTGACTTGTTGACCTAGGTTGACACTTTGACCATAATCATTTCATTTGAAAGATGCACTTTGATACTTGCAATTTGCATTAAAAATGAAATGATAATGGTCATGTCTTGATTAAGCCATGACAATTATCTCACTAATTATCAATTTACAATAATTCACACATATATGTGAGAATGCATCATATTTCTCTCATTCTATCATATAGTTTCTCTCTCTTGCTCTTCCTCTTCCTCAAGCTCTCCCCTCTCATGTGTTGAGAAACACTTGAGCTTGAGAAAAACCATTCCATAGTAATCTCTACTCTCATCTAGGGTTCTAGGATTAGCACTTCTAGCACCCTAGTTACTTCTAGCTTGAAGTTGAAGCCAAAGGTTGAGGATTTCGGGTGGATCCTTCTTCGACGTGAGAAGACGACAAAGGTGATCCCTTTCTACTACTCCAAGGAGCAAGGAGAGAAGGACTTAAAGCCCTAGGTATAAACATTCTACCCTTTAGCTAGTTTCTAGTTAGCTTTTAGTTAGTTTTGTTTAGCAAAGATCCCGACTTTGTCTAGTCCATGTTGCCTAGAGTAGTAAAAATCCATTTTTTATTCCGTTTTCCGCCTCCCCGCAAGCACCGGGGTGGGCAACGTGGACTTACACCTTATCCAGACGGCTTCTTTTGCGGCATCTACAGCAGCGATATATTCCGCTTCCATCGTCGAGTCAGGAACGGTTTCCTGTTTGGAACTCTTCAAACACACCACCCCTCCATTGAGGGTAAAGACATAACCCGACATGGACTTGGAATCATCCTTGTCACTCTGGAAGCTGGAGTCAGCAAAGGCCTCGATCTGGAGGTCTTTTCCGCCATACACTAAGAACATCTCCTTAGTCCTTCTCAGGTACTTGAGAATGTTCTTTACCGCTATCCAGTGTTTCTCCCCATGGTTTGACTGATACCGGCTTACCACACTCAGTGCATAAGCTACATCTGGTCTGGTACACAACATCGCATACATTATAGAGCCTACCACAGAAGCGTAGGGTATAATAGACATGCGATCCCTTTCCAAATCAGTCTTGGGAGACATCTCTTTGGAGAGGGTGATCCCGTGACAAGCCGGTAAATTACCGTGCTTGGAATCTTCCATGCTGAATCTTTTAAGTATGGTGTCGATGTACCTGGACTGTGAGAGTCCCAGTATCCTCTTGGATCTGTCACGATAGATCCGGATCCCTAGAACGTATGAGGCATCACCCAAGTCTTTCATGGAGAACCTGTGTGACAAGAACCCCTTGACAGATTGTAGCATAGGAATGTCATTACCTATTAAGAGAATGTCATCCACGTATAAAACGAGGAATACTACAGTTCTCGCTATAAATCTACTATAGATGCATGGTTCATCTGGATTTTTGATGAAGCCAAATTCTTTGACCGTCTCATCAAAACAGATGTTCCAACTCCGCGATGTCTGCTTTAGTCCGTAGATGGACTTAAGCAACTTGCACACCTTTCCGCTGCTCCCACTTTGAATGAAACCTTCTGGCTGGTCCATATAAACACATTCCTCTAAATTTCCATTTATAAAAGCGGTCTTTACGTCCATCAGCTAAATCTCATAATCGTGGAAGGCAGCAATGGTAAGAAGGATCCGAATGGATTTCAGCATAGCTACTGGAGAAAAGGTCTCGTCATAGTCCAAACCAGGTCTTTGACGAAAACCCTTTGCAACCAGTCTAGCTTTATAGGTCTCAACCTGTCCATCTACATCAATCTTCCTTTTGAAGATCCACTTGCATCCTACGGGTTTTACCCCATCTGGAGCAACGTCCAACATCCATACTTTGTTTGTGTACATGGACTCCATTTCGGTCCGCATTGCATCCAGCCATTTTACCGAGTCAACGCTCTGAATGGCCTGCTGGAAGCTAGTTGGCTCATCATAATCAATGATGCAATCTTCTCTATCCCTGTCTATGAGAAAACCGTAGTATCTCTCGGACGGATGAGACTGCCTACTACTCCTGCGGAGCAGCGTAGGAATGTCATGATCTTTCGAACCTCTGGTTCCACTAAGCTTTCAGTAATAGCTCGTGGTTCCAGAATTTCTTCCAGTTCTATTGCGCTCCCACTTATCTGATTTTCCAAAAACTCAGTTTATAAGAAGTGGGCATGACGAGAAACATAAATCTTTTGTTCCTCTTCGCAATAGAAGAAATATCCCTTGGAGTTCTTTGGATATCCCACAAACTTGCACTGTACTGAGCGTGCCTCGAGCTTGTCCGCATGCTGCTTTTTGATAAAAGCTGGACATCCCCATGTCTTAATGTAATTAAGATAGGGTCTCTTCCCACACCACATCTGATATGTTGTAGTAGGCATAGTCTTAGTTGGAACTCGGTTCAAAAGGTATGCAGCTGATTCTAGTGCATATCCCCAGAATGATCGCGGTAACTCAGCGTTACTCATCATGGACCGTACCATATCCAATAGGATTCGGTTCCGTCTCTCCGATACACCGTTATGTTGTGGATTGTATGGAGGAGTAAGCTGAGAGAGAATTCCATTCTCTTTTAAGTAATCCAGGAACTCGGAACTCAAGTATTCACCACCTCGATCCAATCTCAGTGTCTTGATACTTTTGCCGGTTTGCTTTTCTACTTCATTCTTATATTCCTGGAATTTTCCAAAGGCTTCGGATTTATGTTTCATTAAGAAGACATAACCGTACCTTGAAAAGTCATCCGTAAAAGTAATGAAGTAAGAATAACCGCTTCATGCATGCGTAGACATTGGACCGCACACGTCGCTGTGTACGAGTCCCAAGAGCTCGCTCGCTCTTACTCCGTGTCCAGTGAACGGAGTTTTTGTCATCTTTCCTTTGAGACAGGATTGGCAAGTTGCATACGATTGATATTCGAACGGATTCAAATAACCTTCTGTATGTAACTTCGTCAACCATCTCTCATTGATGTGACCCAGTCTACAATGCCATAAGAAAGTCTGATTTATTTCCGGAGACTTTCTTTTGTGTGTATTCTGGACATTGAAAATCTGTGGTTAGTTTAGTACGTATATACCATTGCTTAATATACCTGACCCAATCAGAACTTGATTAAGGTGAATGTTTACAACATTACTTACAAACGCAAATTCATAACCTTCTTTAGAAATCAAAGATACAAAAATGATATTACAAATTGCGTTGGGTACAAAAAAAGCAATTACGTAAAACCAAAACATGTCCATCTGACATTCCCAGGTGATAGTCACCCACGGCCTTAGCATCCATGCTAGCTCTATTTGCAACTTTGAGGGTCATGTCACCTGCCTTCAAAACCCTACGGTTTCTCAACGCCTGCAAAGAATTACAGATATAAGATCCTGATCCGGTATCCAATACCCAAGAAGTAGAGTTTATTGATAGGCAGTTTTCAATAACAAACACACCTGAAGCTGAAGCCGCAACTTGCTTCAGATCCTGTGTTCTGGCTTTCTAAGCCCTGCAATCTTTCTTCCAATACCCACTCTTATGACAGTAAAAGCACTCTTCCTTCCCCACAAGTTTCCTCGCTATTTTTGTTGCTTTTGCCTTTCCCTTCGTATCCACTTTACTAACACCGCCTCTTGGTTTGGCAGGGGTTTTCTTCTTCTTTCCCTTAGCTTTCGCTTTGGACCTAGAAGAGGAAGATCCTCCTACAAACAAAGTGGATGTTTTCCTACCTTTTTGTAGGGTGCCCTCTGCACTCCTCAACATGTTGAGGAGTTTTGAAAGTTTAACTTCCTTTTGTTGCATGTTGAAATTCAGGATGAACTGGGCGTAAGTGGAAGGAAGGGACTGAAGAATCAAGTCTGTATAGAGCTCATTCTCCAACGTGGTCCCAAGGTCCGCGAGCTCCTCAATGAAGCCAATCATCTTAAGCACGTGTTCCGCTACCGATGATCCGATGGCCAACCTTGCCGAAAATAGCTTCTTCGACACTTCGTATCTTGCGATACGAGATTACTCTCCATATAGTTCTTTTGTATGGAGAAATATGGATTCGAGGTCCATATTCTCGTGCCTCCTCTGATGTTCGTTGTCCATAGAGGCAAGCACGAGGCACTTGGCCTTCGCGCAATCGATCTCCCAAGTCTTACGGATTTCCTTATCCGAGACGCTGGAGGTGGGACCTGGGACAGAGGGAGCTTTGGTGGTAAGGAGATACCCCAACTTGTCATAAGTGATTGCCATTTTGACATTCCTGAGCCAATCTTTGTAGTTTGGCCCTGTCAGTATGTTTTTATCTAGTAATAACTTAAGTCCGGTCATGATGTTTGGTCACTGTAATTAGGAGAGAGAGAAGAAACACTTTAGTATGATGCTCTTGCAAGTTTAGAGTGGTTTTTAATTTGTCTAAACAGGTTGGCTCCCACTGTCTCTTGAATCCCTCCTCAAACCAAAAAGGAAGAATTAGTCAGGATCAATCTTACCGTACAATACTTGCTTAACTGTTCGGCCAGGCTGGTGTCGGTATTTCGAGGGAGGTTTTCCAACGCTTTCACGAAGTTCCTTAATTAAATAACCTCTTTTCCCTGGGGGCGTAGCCCCGCTAACACCTTTCTAGACACCTACTTGGTTTATAGCATTGATCGTTAAGTGAGAAATTTCCCGAGGAGTAGCATATACTCACAGTAGGATCGGGATTCAAATATCATTGCGTGACAAAACTGAAGGAATCCTACCAGAATCATCGCACTATAAATGGTATATAGCGCTAGCAAGTTTCAGTTCTTTTGAAACTCCCGATGTGGATTTTTGCCCCATGCTCTTATGACCTTGACTTTGGCCAACAAATCATCAGTCACATGTCAAGTTCTACCCGTCATTCTCCAGGTTAATTTGATCCCACTCGCACATACCCTTGACTTTGGCCAACAAGGTAGAACGACTGCCGTAAACCAACACATCTATCTATGCTGCACATGAATACCCAATAGCTACCAATCACTATGCCTTGACTTTGGCCAACAAACATAGTTTGAATACTATTGACCATCCATGTGAAACGACGGAGGGCTACGAATGGTTTTGGCGAAACCGTGAACATAGTGAACTTGATATAATCGATGGAACGAGATAGCTTTTAAAAGGAGTGGCTTAAGCTCCGCGTTTAAAAGTTATTTTGAAAAGAAACCGAGTGGTTTTGAAAGTGTTTCAACGACTTTTACTCGGTTTATTTTTCTTGCATTAATTCCAATGCGTCCCATCATTTAATCCTACCATTGCAGAAAACAACCAAAATATGACGTACGCTTATGCCATCCACATTCGTCACGGGGCCCCGTCATTACCCGTTAGGTTTCTTAACTAACGACAGAGCTGGGGCTGGACTAGCGCGGATGCAAAACATAAGCAACGACTAAATAATATCATACATAGATATATTGCAATGATAGACATTTCATATCACAGATGAACACATTGGATATGCTAGGAATCCGCAATTCGTACGAGCCTGTAACGAAAAGCGGATTACACGGTCATGATGAATAGCCAATACCCCACCCTAGACCCCTACGGGTGCGGCAAACCACCCGCCAAATATCCGAAGCGGAGCAACCTCCCTCAATGACGTGAGTAGGCCACTCGGCACTTCAAGCTACCCGGTAGTTTGTGCACCCCACCTTGGGTCTATCCTAGGAGCAAAAACAGTAAAAAGAAATTATACAATGACGGCTACAACCCCGACCCGGTTGTGCGGCCAAAAATAATATTACATCAATTTACATATTATATGAATTGAGAGATAAAAGGAAAATCTCTCATCTCACAACCCCCGTCTATTCATCCGCGACAATCTAATGAATTCATATACACATACCATCAACATTACAGATCACAGATATGTATAACCCCCACTAATCGACGTATAGCGATTAGCGGACGTTCAATACATATATCACATCACAGATATAAACCCGTCAGCTTAAGTCTTTAGAAGTTCGATCAAATACGGTTTTTCAAGCCCCAAAAACAAATTTTGCTTTCTAGAAAATCTGGGCTGAAAAGACATATTGTAAAAATCCCAAAACAACCCCAGAAATACACTGCAATAAAATTGTGCTACGGCCGAGTCAACTCGGCCGCGGATCCGCGGCGCTTTGACCGTACTAGTGGACCAATTTTCTTGGGTATTTTGTAAAAAGCCTGAGTCGATTTTTGATGTATGATTTTTCAATTTTTGAACAGAATACAGAATCGACAGAAACTTGATTTTTCGGGTTCGTTTCGTGACTTTTTCTCCGACCGAATTTCTAGTTACTTTGCTAACATCTTAGATAGTGTTTAACTAGGCTCTGATACCACTGTAAGTCCACGTTATCTCTCCCGGTACTTACGGGCTTGCGGAAATGATGAAAAACGATTTTTCAAGAGGTGGTAACATGGACTCAAAATACGGATCTTTGTTAAACAACTAACTAACAACCTAACTAGAATTTTACCTACTCGGTTAGGGGGCTATACCTTTCTTGAACTCCTTCGTCTTCAACTCTTTCCGGTGTACGGATCGGCCTCACCTCGTCGTCTCCATGCCCCGAAGATGGATCCACCTGAAAGCTTCTATCTTTGGCTTCTTCTTCGAACTTGAAAAAACTAGAACACTTAGTTTGCTAAACCTTGTGAACTAGGATGAGTAGAGAAGTGATTTGGGTTTTCTTTTATCTCTAAGGCAATGTTTCTCAACTCATGAGAGGGTGTTTCCTTGAGCTAGAGAGAGAGCAAGAGGAAGAGCAAGAGGGAGAGCTCAAGCAAGAGAGAGAAATGAAATGAGAGAATGAGTAAGTCTTTTGCCATCCAAGCTCTCATAATCCAAAACCATGATTACTCATAATAGTAATTGAGTATTATGTGATGGTTCAAGTCAAAATGGCCATATCATTTCATGCACTCATTTTGCAAAAACAAACTAGCAAGCAAAAGTCTTTGCCATGAAATGATAGCCATTGTAAAGATGATGGTCAACTAGTCCAACCTAGTCAACCGGTCAACAAAGTCAACACGTCAACAAAGTCAACCCCTCATCTAAACCATGACACAATAATACTTAATTAATATTATCATTAATCATATTTCTTATTCTCATTAGGGTTTAGCAAAAGTCAATGGTCAACAATGAACAGTCAACAGTCAACAACCCCAATGAGAATCCTCTGCCTCTGTCTCTCTGTCAACTGTGCATACACACCCGCATCCGCGTTCCGAGGAACACGAATACAAACGAGATAAAACCAATCCCAAAATGTACACTAGGATCTGGCTTACACCAAAGCCTGCTAGTGTTAACTGTCCGGACACCAAACGTGCATAAGTGCACGGATGTGACCGAACCCTGTCGCAAAACCATGCGACCTGTCGCAAAACCATGAGAGCTCTACTCTTTTGCCTAAAGGAGAATAGCTTTCTGTGTGGGACTCTAAACACTCGACACTACGCTGGCTGTGGGTTTAACCACAGACCGCAAGCGGCATTAGCTGTGCGTAACGGTCCCCAGGTAGATGCCGACAAGAAGACGGACGAGGTGAAACCCATCTGATCTCCTACTGAGCCTGAATGTGACAATCTCTATACAGTCCGGTCTGTTCGTCTGATACATCGCATGGCAGGCCTAGGGGGTGGTAAACGTCAGTCCCCTAATAGCGGTACAAGTCGTGTCGGAGTGAAGCCCAGAACACCCAGAGATAGCACTGGAAACCTACCAGTATATCTCGCTTGCCCTGGCCAGGGACTACTCGTGTAACGGCTCTCCTAGACACAGCGTGATGTCAATCCCCAATACCAGGAGAGATGAATCCTGTCTAACCGTCACTGCCTCCAAGTGCTTCGGGACTGCACCCAAAAACTACCTGTTTGCACGACTCCTTTGAGCCGTGGTAGGGTAGTAATCAAAGTACAGTGGGAATACACTCGAGGCGAAGTGACAGTGTCAAGTCAGCGGACTAAGCTGTACTTATGTCACCTGGGAACTGATAACTGACGATAGGTATAGTACCAACCAACAGTTCCCGACGAGTCCTGTCCAGTGTACTCGTAACCTAATGAGCACCCGTATACTATCTCAAGTACGACGTACTGACGGCTGTGGGACAGACCGTCTCCCACACTGGGATGAGAAGCGCATACGCTAGTCTACTCCAGAGTATTGATGCCCTGTCTCGATAGTCCTGTGACTAGGGACCTGCATAAGGATGTGCTTATAGATTACCCAGCCCCCACTAGTGTGACTGTCATCACAACGCTGGCAATCAAGCAAAGATCCTAAGGGCTCCACTAATGTGTATAGGTGATATACTAAAATAAACACATGTACACATTAAAGTAGAAACAAACCAAGTAGCATACTACTATATTGAGCAAGATTGTCTATACAAGGTGAATATGCCAAGCTTCCATTAAGTAATATACAAACTAGTATGATACAATATTGGCCTCTATGGCATATACACTAACAGAAAGGGTAAAAACACTCCCACTAGATCAAAGCACATCCGCCGCAAATAAAAGCAGGTTCAAGACAAGGAAAAGGCTCGCCAAAGCCATATCGATGGGAATGAAGTTGCCACCGTCCGAAGGAAACACTTCTGATGAGATTCACCTTAATGAAGAAGATGTGCATCCTAATTATTGTTTATATCATCGAAGGATTGTGCACCCCACCGAAGAGTGCAACGCCTTTAAAAATTATTGGAAAGGGTATGTCGCTCTCAGGCAACACTTTAAGAGGATGAAGCGTGAAGCTCGTCGACAGCGGAAAAATGCGACAGGCGAACGAGGAAGAGCAGCCGGCAACTGTCATATGGTTGACAGCAGAGGATTGCAAGTTCTCACCTTCGGGAGCGATTCAGACGAAGAAATGGCTCTCGGCCCTCTCTTCAAAGAATCCACCTCAGGAAAAGAGGAAGAAAGAAAGAGCTGCGAGAATATTCAGCTGCGCAATCGCACGCTACCTGAAAAGAATCTCGGAGCCGCAAATAAGGGATCGAACAAAAAGGATAAGGGGAAGGAAAAATTCTCCGAAGATATCGCCCTCAATGACCGAGTCGTCGAAGAGCTAGCAGCCAAGGACCCGCCCAAGAAAAACAAGGTAGATTACAACGTTCTGGCACACATGAGAAAGATCCCCTCACAGATAAGCATTCTCGATGCCCTTCTACTATCTAAGGAGGTGAGAGATTCTTTGATCAAGGCATTACAAGAACCTGACCAATTTCAAGCTTTCCTAGCCGAAGAAAAGATGAAGGATGAGCTGGAAGAAGTGCACACGGCCGATATCACCTTCGGCGATGAAGACCTTGTAAGTCCATGCTACCTCTCCCGGTACTTTCGGGAATGCGGAATTTGGTAAAAAACGATTTTATGGAGGTGATAACATGGACCTAAAACCCGGATCTTGGTTAAACATCTATCTAACAACCTAACTACGAGTTTCTAGCTACTCGGTTAGGGGGTTATACCTTGCTTGTCTTGAACTCCTTCGTCTTCAAACTCCGATGGTGGTCCGGATTGGCTTCTTCCCGTCGTCTCCGTATGCCGAAGATAGATCCACCTGAAAGCTCCAACCTTTGGCTCCTTCTTCGTTCTTGGAAGAAACTAGTTCACTCGGTTTGCTAAACCTTGTGAACTAGGGTGAGTAGAGAAGAGTTTGTATGGGATTTTATCTATGGTTCTTGATTCTCAACTCATGAGACAAGAGAACCATAGATTAAAGAGAGGGAAAAGGAGAAAGAGGGTGAGAGCAAAACAAGAGAGCTCAAGAACAAGAGAGAGAGTGAGCAAGAAAGAATGAGGCTCTCTTTTGTCTTTCACCCTCTCATAATCCAAAGCAATGATCACACATCATACCAATCAAGTGTTATGTGATGGTTGAAGCAACCATAACCATATCATTTCATGCACTTATTTTGCACAAAAGAGCAAGCAAGCAAAAGTCTTTGCCATGAAATGATAGCTATGGTTATCATGATGGTCAACTAGTCAAGCCTAGTCAACCGGTCAACAAAGTCAACAAGTCAACAAAAGTCAACAAAGTCAAAAAGTTAACAACCATATCACCATAATACTTAATCAATATAATTGTTAATCTCATATCATATTCTCATTAGGGTTGATCAAAAAGTCAATAGTCAACGGTCAACTGTCAACAACCCTAATGAGAATCCGCTGCCTCTGTCTCCCTGTCAACTGTGCATACACACCCGCATCCGCGTTCCCAGGAACACGAATGCAAACTGGATAAATCCAATCCCATAAGGTACACTAGGATCTGGCTTAAACCAAAGCCCGCTAGTGTAAACTGTCCGGACACTGTACGTGCACAAGTGCACGGATGTGATCGAACCCTGTCGCAAAACCATGCGACCTGTCGCAAAACCATGCGACCTCTACTCTTTTGCCTAAAGGCGAAAAGCTTCCTGTGTGGGACTCTAAAGACTCGACACTACGCTGGCAGTGGGTTTAACCACAGACCGCAAGCGGCACTAGCTGTGCGTAACGGTCCCCAGGTAATGCCGACAAGAAGACCGACGAGGCGAAACCCATCTGAACTCCTACTGAGCCTGAGTGTGACATTCTCCGTACAGTCCGGTCTGTTCGTCTGATACATCGCATGGCGGGGCTAGGGGGCAGTAAACGTCAGTCCCCCAATAGCGGTACAAGTCGTGCCGGAGCGAAGCCCAAAACACCCTGAGATAACACTGGAAGCCTACCAGTATATCTCGTTTGCCCTGGCCAGGGACTACTCGTGTAATGGCTCTCCTAGACACAGCGCGATGTCAACCCCCAATACCGGGAGAGACGAATCCTGTCTAACCGTCACTGCCTCCAAGTGCTTCGGGACTGCACCCAACCACTACCTGTTTGCACGACTCCTTTGAGCCGTGGTAGGGTAGTGATCAAAGTACAGTGGGAACACACTCGAGGCGAAGTGACAGTGTCAAGTCAGCGGACTAAGCTGTACTCATGTCACCTGGGAACTGATAACTGACGATAGGCATAATACCAACTAGTCAGTTCCCGACGAGTCCTGTCCAGTGTACCCGTAACCTAACGAGCACCCGCATACTATCTCAAGTACGACGTACTGACGGCTGTGGGACAGACCGTCTCCCACACTGGGATGAGAAGCGCATGCGCTGGTCTATTCTGGAGTATCGATGCCCTGTCTCGATAGTCCTGCGACCAGGGACCTGCATAAGGATGTGCTTATGGATTACCCAGCCCTACTAGTGTGACGGCCATCACATCGTTGGTAATCAAGCAAAGATCCTAAGGGATCCATTAATGTATATAGGCGATATACAAAAATAAACACATGTACACATTGAAGTGGAAACAAACCAAGTAGCATACTACTATTTTGAGAAAGATTGTATATACAAGGTGAATATCCAAAGCTTCCATTAAGTAATATACAAACTAGTATGATACAGTAATGGCCTCTAGGGCATATACACTGACAATCTCCCACTTGCACTAAGGCCATGTACTGGCGTATCGAAGACCTATCATCTCGATCAGCCGCTCGAACTGAGTCTGGGGCAAGGCCTTGGTGAATGGATCTGCAGTGTTATCTTCTAAATTTACTCTCTTTACCTCGATCTCCCGACGATCAATGATCTCCCTGATCAGGTGGAACCGCCTCAAAATGTGCCTGGACTTCTGATGGGACCTTGGTTCCTTCGGTAAAGCTATAGCGCCGTTGTTGTCACAATACAGCGGTATTGGATCAACACTGGTAGGAACCACCTGAAGTTCCGTGAGGAACTTCTTTATCCAGACAGCTTCCTTTGCGGCATCGCAAGCAGCTATGTACTCCGCTTCCATGGTTGAGTCAGCAACGGTTTCCTGCTTGGAACTCTTCCAGCAAACCGCCCCTCGATTGAGGGTAAAGACATAACCCGACATGGACTTGGAGTCATCCTTGTCACTCTGGAAGCTGGAGTCAGCAAAGGCCTCAATCTGGAGGTCTTTTCCGCCATACACCAAGAACATCTCCTTAGTCCTTCTCAGGTACTTGAGAATGTTCTTTACTGCTATCCAGTGTTTCTCCCCTGGGTTCGACTGATACCGGCTTACAACGCTCAATGCGTATGCTACATCTGGTCTGGTACATAACATCGCATACATAATAGAGCCTACCGCAGATGCGTAGGGTATTGATGACATGCGAGCCCTTTCCAAATCAGTCTTGGGAGACATCTCTTTGGAGAGGGTGATTCCGTGACAAGCCGGTAGATTACCGCGCTTGGAATCTTCCATACTGAATCGTTTCAGTATGGTGTCGATGTACCTTGACTGTGAAAGTCCCAACATCCTCTTAGATCTATCACGATAGATCTGGATCCCCAGAATGTAGTTGGCATCACCCAGGTCCTTCATGGAGAACCTCTGTGACAAGAATCCTTTGACTGACTGTAGCATAGGAATATCATTTCCTATTAGGAGAATGTCATCGACGTACAAGACGAGGAATACTACATTTCTCCATACAATCTTACTGTAAATGCATGGTTCATCTGGGTTTTTGACAAAGTCAAATTCTTTGACAGTATCATCAAAGCAGATGTTCTAACTCCGCGATGCCTGCTTAAGTCCATAGATGGACTTGAGCAACTTGCACACTTTACCGCTGCTCCCACTCTGAATGAATCCCTCTGGCTGATCCATATAGACGCACTCTTCCAAATTTCCATTTAGGAAAGCCGTCTTTACGTCCATCTGCCAGATCTCATAATCGTGGAAGGAAGCAATGGCAAGAAGGATCCGAATGGATTTAAGCATGGCTACCGGAGAAAAAGTCTCGTCATAGTCCAAACCAGGTCTTTGACGAAAACCCTTTGCAACGAGCCTAGCTTTATAGGTTTCAACCTGCCCATCTACACCAATCTTCTTTCTGAAGATCCATTTGCAGCCTACGGGTTTTACCCCTTCTGGAGCAAAGTCCAAAGTCCAAACTTTGTTGGTGTACATGGACTCCATCTCGGTCCGCATTGCATCCAGCCATTTTACCGAGTCACCGCTCTGAATGGCTTGCTGGAAGCTAGTAGGCTCATCATAATCTATGATGCAATCCTCTCTATCCCCGTCTATGAGAAAACCGTAGTATCTCTCGGACGGATGAGACTGCCTACTACTCCTGCGGAGCGGCGTAGGAATGTCCGGTTCCCCTGAACCTTCTGGTTCTACTAAGGTTTCAGTAATAGCTTGTGGTTCTGGAATTTCTTCCAGTTCTATTGCGCTCCCACTTATCTGATTTTCTAAAAACTCAGTTTCCAAGAAGCGGGCATGACGAGAAACAAGGACTTTTTGCTCCTCTGCATAATAGAAAAGATACCCCTTGGAGTTCTTTGGGTATCCCACAAACTTGCACTGTACTGAGCGTGCCTCGAGCTTGTCCGCATGCTGCTTTTTTACAAAAGCCGGACATCCCCATGTCTTAAAGGATTTAAGACAGGGTTTCTTCCCACTCCACATCTGATATGGTGTGGTCGGCACTGTCTTAGTAGGAACTTGGTTCAAGAGATGTGCAGCTGTTTCCAGTGCATAACCCCAGAAAGATCGCGGTAACTCAGCCTTACTCATCATGGAACGAACCATATCTAATAGGGTTCGATTCCTTCTTTCCGATACACCGTTGTGTTGTGGTGTGTATGGAGGAGTACGCTGAGAGAGAATTCCATTCTCTTTTAAGTAGTCCAGAAACTCGGCACTCAAGTATTCACCACCTCGATCCGATCTTAGGATCTTGATACTTTTGCCTGTTTGTTTTTCTACTTCATTCTTATATTCTCGAAATTTCTCAAAGGCCTCGGATTTATGCTTCATTAAGAAGACATGTCCAAACCTAGAGAAATCATCTGTGAAAGTAATGAAGTATGAATAACCGCTTCGCGCATGTGTAGACATTGGACCACACACGTCACTGTGTATAAGTCCCAAGAGCTCGCTCGCTCTTACTCCGTGTCCAGTGAACGGAGTCTTTGTCATCTTTCCCATGAGACAAGATTCACAAGTGGCATAAGACTGGTACTCGAACGGATCCAAGTATCCTTCTTTATGTAACTTAGTCAACCGTGTCTCATTGATGTGACCCAGTCTACAATGCCATAAGAAAGCCTGATTTAATTCTGGAGACTTTCTTTTAAGTGTGTTCTGGACACTGAATATCTGAGCTTGATTCAATACGTATATACCGTTATTTAATGTACCTGACCCAATCAGTGCTTGATTTAGGTGGATGTTTACTACATCGCTTACAAAAGCAAAATCATATCCTTCCTTAGAAAGTAAGGATACAGATATGATATTACAAGTCGCACCTGGTACATACAAACAGTCACGCAGAATCAATATCTGCCCAGTTGTCAGTCCTAGGTGATATTCCCTACGGATACAGCATCCATGCTCATTCCGTTAGCAACCCTGAGAGTCATATCACCTTTCCTGATAACCCTACGGTTTCTCAGACCCAGTAACGAATTACAGATATGAGATCCTGATCCGGTATCCAATACCCAGGAAGTAGGGTTAACTGACAAACAGTTCTCAATTACAAACACACTAGAAGCCGAAGCCACAACATGCTTCGAATTCTGGCTACTGGCTTTACAAGCCCTGCAATCTTTCTGCCATAGTTCATTCCCGTTACAATAGGAACGTACCTCTTTTACTATATCCAGTCCTGAAACTTTTGCCCTTGTTTTTCCTTTTTCTTCCCTGGTTTCTTTCAGGGTATAAGCAGAGGGCAGGGACTGTAGAATTAGGTCAGTACTTGACCCATTCTCCAACGTGGTCTCCAGGTCCGTGAGCTCAATATAGCTGGTCTCTGTAAGGACGTTGCCCCTTACAGATGACCCGACAGCCAACCTCGCTTGAAGCAATTCGTTCGAGGTCTCATATCTTGCAATACGAGATTGCTCTCCATATAAAACTTTGTTATGGAGGAAGATAGAAACTGAGTCCATCTTCTCGTGCTGCCTCTGGTTTGCACCATCAACTGAGGCTAACACGAGGCACTTGGCTTTCGCACAATCCTTTTCCGATGTCCTGCGGATGTGAACATCCGTGACAGGGGAAACTGGACCTGAGACAGCAGGGTTTTGATTAGTTAAGAGGTGTTCCAGCTTGTCATGGGCAATGGACATCTGGACAGACCTTTGCCAGTCATAACAGTCAGGTTCAGTCATATTTTTATCTAGATGTAACCTAGGCGTGGTCACAGGGTCGCTGCAATTAAGAGAGAGAAGAAGAAACACTCAGCATGATGCTCTTGCAAGTTTAGAGTGGTTTTTAGTTTGTCTAAACAGGATGGCTCCCACTGTTTCTCGAATCCCTCCTCAAACCATAAAAGAAGAATTAGTCGGGATCAATCCCACCGCACAATACTTGCTTAACCGTTCAGCCAGGCCGGTGTCGGTACTTCGAGGGAGGTTTTCCAACGCTTTCGCGAAGTTCCTTAATTAAAGAACCTCTTTTCCCTGGAGGCGTAGCCCCGCTAACACCTTTCTAGGCACCTACTAGGTTTATAGCATTGATCGTTTAGTGAGAAATTTCCCGAGGAGTAGCATATACTCACAGTAGGATCGGGATCCAAATATCATTGCGTGACAAAACTGAAGGAATCCTACCAGAATCATCACACTCCAAATGGTATGCAGTGCTAGCAAGTTTCAGTTCTTTTGAAACTCCCGATGTGGATTTTTGCCCCATGCTCTTATGACCTTGACTAAGGCCAACAAATCATAAGTCACATGTCAAGTTTTACCCGTCGTTGTCCAGGTTAATTTGAACCCATCCGTATATACCCTTGACTAAGGCCAACAAAGTAATACGACTGTCCCAAACCAACGCATCTATCTATGCAACATATGAATGTCCACCAGCTACCAATCACTGTGCCTTGACTAAGGCCAACAAACACAGCTTGAATACTGTTGAATATTCATATGAAACGACGGAGGGCTACGAATGGTTTTGGCGATACCGTGAACGTAGTGAACTTGATTTAGTCGATGGAACGAGATAGCTTTTAAATGGAGTGGCTCAAACTCCGCATTTTAAAAGTTTGTTTTTCAAAAGAACCGAGTGGTTTTTCGAAAGTGTTCTAACGACTTATACTTGGTTTATTTTCTTGCATTAGTTCTTTTAATGCATGTTTTACTTGCATTAGTTCTTTTAATGCGTGATATTCTTGCATTAGTTCTTTTAATGCGTCCCATCATTTAATCCTACCATTACAGAAAACAACCAAAATATGACGTACGCTTATGCCATTCGCATTCGCCACGGGCCCCGTCATTACCCGTTAGGTTACTTAACTAACGACAGAGCGGGGGCTGGGCTAGCGCGTCTGTAAAACATAAGTAACGCCTAAATAATATCATACATAGATATACTGCAATGATAAACATTTCAGATCACAGATGAATACATTGAATATACTAGGAACCTGTAATTCGTACGAGCCTGTAACGAAAAACAGATTACACGGTCGCGGTGAATAGCCAATACCCCACCCAAGACCCCTACGGGTGCGGCAAACTACCCGCCAAGTACACGAAGCGTAGCAACCTCCCTCATCTCCATGAGTAGGCCACTCGACACTTCGGCATACCCGGTAGTTTGTCCACCCCCTCCATGGGTCTATCCTAGGAGCAAAAACAGTAAAAAGAAATTATACAATGACGGTTACAACCCCGACCCGGTTGTGCGGCCATACAAATAATTATTACATCAATTTACAAATTTACATGAATTGAAAGAAAAGAAAACTCTCGTCTCACAACCCCCGGCTATTCACCCGCGACAATCCAACATATTCATATACACATTCCAGCAACATTACAGATCACAGATTTGTATAACCCGCACTAATCGACATATAGCGATTAGTAGACGTTCAATACAAATATCACATTACAGAAAAACCCGTTAGCTTAAGTCTTTTAGAAGTTCGATCAAGAATACGGATTTTCGGGACCCCAAAATAAAATTTTCGTTCTGGAAAATCTGGGCAGAAAATACATATACTAAAAATCCCAAAATACCCCCAGAATAACACTGCACCAAAGATTGTCCTCGGCCGAGTCAACTTGGCCGCGGATCCGCGGCGGGAGCGTGCTCCCGCCGCGTTTCCGCGGCGCTTTGACTCGATCGTGGGACCATCTTTGGTGGTTATTCACAAAAAAGCCTGAGCCGATTTTAGGTGTTAAAATAATCAACTTTTGAACAGTAAAAAAATCGACAGAAACTCGAATTTTTGGGGTTCGTTTTCGGGACTTTTTCTTTGATCGATCTTCTAGTTACTTGCTAACATGTTAGATAGAGTTTAACTAGGCTCTGATACCACTGTAAGTCCATGCTACCTCTCCTGGTACTTTCGGGAATGCGGAATTTGGTAAAAAACGATTTTATGGAGGTGGTAACATGGACCTAAAACCCGGATCTTGGTTAAACATCTATCTAACAACCTAACTACGAGTTTCTAGCTACTCGGTTAGGGGGTTATACCTTGCTTGTCTTGAACTCCTTCGTCTTCAAACTCCGATGGTGGTCCGGATTGGCTTCTTCCCGTCGTCTCCGTACGCCGAAGATAGATCCACCTGAAAGCTCCAACCTTTGGCTCCTTCTTCGTTCTTTGAAGAAACTAGTTCACTCGGTTTGCTAGACCTTGTGAACTAGGGTGAGTAGAGAAGAGTTTGTATGGGATTTTATCTATGGTTCTTGATTCTCAACTCATGAGACAAGAGAACCATAGATTAAAAAGAGGGAAAAGGAGCAAGTGGGTGAGAGCAAAACAAGAGAGCTCAAGAGCAAGAGAGAGAGTGAGCAAGAAAGAATGAGGCTCTCTTTTGTCTTTCACCCTCTCATAATCCAAAGCAATAATCACACATCATACCAATCAAGTGTTATGTGATGGTTGAAGCAACCATAACCATATCATTTCATGCACTTATTTTGCACAAAAGAGCAAGCAAGCAAAAGTCTTTGCCATGAAATGATAGCTATGGTTATCATGATGGTCAACTAGTCAAGCCTAGTCAACCGGTCAACAAAGTCAACAAGTCAACAAAAGTCAACAAGTCAACAAAGTCAAAAAGTCAACAACCATATCACCATAATACTTAATCAATATAATTGTTAATCTCATATCATATTCTCATTAGGGTTGATCAAAAAGTCAATAGTCAACGGTCAACTGTCAACAACCCTAATGAGAATCCGCTGCCTCTGTCTCCCTGTCAACTGTGCATACACACCCGCATCCGCGTTCCGAGGAACACGAATGCAAACTGGATAAATCCAATCCCATAAGGTACACTAGGATCTGGTTTAAACCAAAGCCCGCTGGTGTAAACTGTCCGGACACTGTACGTGCACAAGTGCACGGATGTGACCGAACCCTGTCGCAAAACTATGCGACCTGTCGCAAAACCATGCGACCTCTACTCTTTTTCCTAAAGGCGAAAAGCTTCCTGTGTGGGACTCTAAAGACTCGACACTACGCTGGCAGTGGGTTTAACCACAGACCGCAAGCGGCACTAGCTGTGCGTAACGGTCCCCAGGTAATGCCGACAAGAAGACCGACGAGGCGAAACCCATCTGAACTCCTTCTGAGCCTGAGTGTGACATTCTCCGTACAGTCCGGTCTGTTCGTCTGATACATCGCATGGCGGGCCTAGGGGGCGGTAAACGTCGGTCCCCCAATAGCGGTACAAGTCGTGCCGGAGCGAAGCCCAAAACACCCTGAGATAACACTGGAAGCCTACCAGTATATCTCGTTTGCCCTGGCCAGGGACTACTCGTGTAATGGCTCTCCTAGACACAGCGCGATGTCAATCCCCAATACCGGGAGAGACGAATCCTGTCTAACCGTCACTGCCTCCAAGTGCTTCGGGACTGCACCCAACCACTACCTGTTTGCACGACTCCTTTGAGCCGTGGTAGGGTAGTGATCAAAGTACAGTGGGAACACACTCGAGGCGAAGTGACAGTGTCAAGTCAGCGGACTAAGCTGTACTCATGTCACCTGGGAACTGATAACTGACGATAGGCATAATACCAACTAGTCAGTTCCCGACGAGTCCTGTCCAGTGTACTCGTAACCTAACGAGCACCCGCATACTATCTCAAGTACGACGTACTGACGGCTGTGGGACAGACCGTCTCCCACACTGGGATGAGAAGCGCATGCGCTGGTCTACTCCGGAGTATCGATGCCCTGTCTCGATAGTCCTGCGACCAGGGACCTGCATAAGGATGTGCTTATGGATTACCCAGCCCCACTAGTGTGACGGCCATCACATCGCTGGTAATCAAGGAAAGATCCTAAGGGCTCCACTAATGTGTATAGGCGATATACAAAAATAAACACATGTACACATTGAAGTGGAAACAAACCAAGTAGCATACTACTATTTTGAGCAAGATTGTATATACAAGGTGAATATCCCAAGTTTCCATTAAGTAATATACAAACTAGTATGATACAGTAATGGCCTCTTGGACATATACACTAACAGACCTCCTCCTAGGGACGTGGGAGCATAACCACCCCCTTTATGTCTCCGGATACTGTCATGATATCAAGATAAGCAAAATCCTTGTTGACAATGGGTCCTCTGTCAACCTCCTCAATGTAAGAGTGTTGAAGGAAATCTGCATGAGCATTCAACATCTCTCTCGTGATAAAATCACCATCTCCGGGTTTGACTCTTAGTCATCACGGACGCTCGGGTCTGTGATATTGACCTTACACTTTAGGCTGTTCGTCATTGACACGAAGACTTGCTACAACGTTTTGCTCGGCAGACCTTGGTTACACAAGTACAACATCATCCCTTCTACACAGCATCAGTGTATGAAGTATTTCAAGGATGGTCTCAAATACACCGTGACAGGGGAACTGAACCGATTTTCCATGAATGAAGTTTGCCAATATGAGGATGCAAAGTATTTCCTGCCATACTTTGAAGACACGGAAAGATGCCATAAGCTAGAGAATGAGCAAATATATATCACTACCATTCCAGTCTTCGGGATCGATATCAAGGAGGACGAAGAGATAGTCTATTCCGGGCCGCCCCAATGCAACAAACCGGGACCGTCCACCCCTATGCCGGTCTTCGTCAGTGACTCGGAAGATGAGGTCAATGCAGTATTTTATGTTCGGCCATCAATGCAAGCCTTCGCTGGCGATGATCAGAGTTTGCAAATCACCATGGTTCCGCAAAAACATTATAAAGAGCTTGACACACTTAATACCTACAGTGTGCAAGAACTGCAGACGTTCTACGTCCCTCCCAGGCGAAAAGATGAAAAGGCGATCTTCTTTTATCGATCCGCAAAAACCAAAGTGGAGAAAAAAATCTGGCATGGCACCGATTCTCCGCTTGATAGGCTCCAGCCCATCCGTCTGCCCAGATACTACACAGAAAGATTAAAAAGGCTATTGAGGTGCCAAGGCGTACCCTTCAAACAGACTGCTCGAAGAGCTAAGTTCTATGACAGGATCTGGAATGTCCCCGGAACTCAACGAAAATTGCCCAACGGGAGAATGGAAACGATCGGGCTTGGATATGTTCAATCCAAGAAACGGGAGCGATTCCATGGCTGCTACGTCATACATGATTTTGATTAAGAAGGAGATGCTCTAGTAGAAGACGCTAACCCTGAACCAAGACGAGGTCCCGCCGTGAAAATGCCAAGTCCTTCGTTCGAAGAACAGATGGACAAGCTAATAAGGGAAGCGGGTCAAAAGGTCCGGGATGACCATAGTCGCGAAATGGCCATCTATGAGAAAGCCAAGACACAGCGACTGCTTCAGCAAGCTATGGAGAATGATGATGCCCTTCGTTGCCAGCCCGTCATACGGAAGACTCGACGCGGAGGCAAAAATAAACTGAAGAACGAAAAAAATGTTCGACAGCAGCAAAGCGGGTCCAAGAAGCCTCGCAATCGAAAATTGCGCAGGCGGGATTCGTCTCTTATGAAGAAGATGGGTCGAGCATATTCTTTTCTCCATGACAAGACAAGAAAGATTTTCAGTCTTCTTATTAAGCATCAGATGATTACCCTCCCGGAGTCTAAGCACCCCGAACAAACAGACGAGGTCTCTCATCCGGATTACTGCTCCTATCACCAAGCGATCGGACATCCTCTGGAAGACCGCTTCATTTTCAAGAACTGGGTTGAAGACCGATATCAGCAAGGTAGGTTTGCTCTATCTAGCAGTTGGAGGGTAACCCCACCACAGAAGCATGTTCCAAAAGCAACGTCAATAGCGAGAGTTGAACTAGATCAACATCGGTCTTGGAAACGATCTCGTACCTGTCACGTAATAACGCTGTTAGGAGAAGGAGTACATGGGGATATGGCTGATCTCCCCTGGTGCTTCGAAAACGATGATGACGAGGTGATCTCAGAGTTTCCACCGACGCCAAAAGAACTAGAAGATGAGATACATAATACGGCATATAACCTCAGAAAAATAAACTTGGGGACGGTAAACGACCCAAGGCCTACGTTCGTCAGCGAGCTGTTGTCCGAAGAACAGGCGGCTACACTCAAAGAAGTGCTCATGCAGTATAAAGACTGCTTCGCATGGAACTATTCCGAAATGCCGGGACTAGATCCAGAAATAGCTGTGCACAAATTGGCGATATCTCCGGACATCAAGCCAGTCAAACAAGCACCAAGAAGAATGCGGCTCGAACTTGAAATGAGCATCAACGTTGAAGTCAATAAGCTAATCGATTCTGACTTTATTCAAGAAGTTCAGTATCCTGAATGGTTCGCCAACATCGTCCCAGTGATGAAGAAAAATGGGACGGTGTGCATCTATCTGGACTTTCGGGACCTCAACAAAGCCTGTCCGAAAGACGATTTTCCCGTACCAGTCACCGAGCTGATGATAGATAATACGTCCACTCACGAAGTCTTCTCCATCAAGGACGGCTCATCAGGGTATAATCAAATAAAGATGCATCCTGAGGACCAAAAGCATACCGCTTTCCGGACTCCTCTGGGCATATTCTGCTACAAAGTGATGCCTTTCGGTCTGAAGAACGCCGGCGCTACCTATTAGAGGGCTATGACAAAGATTTTCGATGACCTCATACATGAAATCGTCAAATGCTATATTGACGACCTTGTGGTGAAAAGCAAATCGCACGAAGAGCATTGGGAACATCTAAAAATTGTGTTCCATCGTCTTCGGAAATACAACTTGAAAATGAACCCTCTGAAATGTGCGTTCGGAGTCTCTTCGGGAAAATTCCTAGGATTCATTGTATGACATCGAGGCATCGAAATAGACCCGTCGTAGATCAAGGCGATCATGGAAATACCCCTGCCAAGAACTTTCAGGCAACCGCGGTCCCTCCGAGGGAAGCTCGCATATATTCGGTGGTTCATAGCCAATCTTTCCAGCAAATGTCGTCCCTACAGTCACCTAATGAAGAAAGGAACCCCGTTCATCTGGGATTGCAAATGCAAAAGCACACTGGATGAAATCAAGCAATATCTATAGAATCCTCCGGTGCTAACCGCTCTGGTCAAGAGAAAGCCTCTCATTCTGTATACAACCGCCCTTAAGGGTTCTCTAGGCGCATTATGGGCACAAGAAAAACGACCAAGGGAAGGAGAGAGCCCTCTACTACTTGAGTCGAGTTCTTCTGGGGGCAGAAAACAATTACTCCCCCATTGAAAAACACTGCCTGGTATTAATCTTCACGATTACGAAGCTCAGGCACTATGCATTGGCACATGAGGTCCATCTCGTATCGAAAGTGGATCCTCTCAAGTATTTGATATCAAGAGCTATATTAACAGGACGGCTCGCTAAATGGTCCCTACTCTTAATGGAATTCTCGATAACTTATCGACCTCTCAAGGCAGTGAAAGGCCAGGCCATCGCCGACTTCCTCGCCGAACATCCTATACCTACCGACTCTCCTTTGAACTGGAAATTGACAGACGAGCACGCGTTTGACACGATCGATGGGGAGAAAGGAGAGAGTGATAGCCAATGGGAACTTTACTTCGACGGGGCATCTTCCATGAAAAAGTGAAAGCACAGCTCCCCCATTATCAAGTCTGGGGTAGGCCTCATCTTCGTGACTCCATAAGGAGGGATAATGCGCTTTGCCTTCTCCTTAACAGAGCCGAGGACAAACAATGAAGCCGAATATAAAGCTTTGATAGCAAGTCTTGAGATCGCTGTCGACATGGGAATTGAATACCTCCTCATATACGGAGATTCCCAGCTGGTCGTTAGTCAAGTAAATGGCGACTATCAAACGTGCAAACCGGAGTTGGTAAAGTACGGTGAGAGAGTGCAGCAACTGCTGACCCAAATCCCTTCCTATGCCCAGGAAAGCAGACCACGAGCGGAGAATGTCAAGGCGGATGAGTTAGCCAAACTCGCTAAAGAACTGGCTGACGAAAACCTCGATGATGTGAGGATCGTTGTGCAAAGCCGTCGGGTTCTTGCGCTGGCAGAAATATCTCCTGAGTCGTCTGAAGAGAAAGAAGCGACCAAAGAGACATCCCATCAAATAAAAGACAAGGAAAAGGATGAGGATTGGAGAGAAGTCTTTATAGACTACTTCAAATTCTGTCGAACACCTGAAGATGCATCCTCAAGACATCAACTCATGAAACGATCTCTATCTTTCGCCTTCATTAATGACACTTTATATAAGAGATCGTTTGATTCTCTATGGTTAAGATGCTTGGGACCTGAAGAAACAAAGAGAGTCGTCCAAGAAACTCATGACGGACTCTGCGGTTCTCATCAAGCCGGGCCGAAGATGAAACTGAAGATCAAAAGGATGGGTTACTATTAGCCCACGATGATCCAAGACTGTCTCGAATACGCGAAGCAGTGCCACTCATGCCAGATTCACGGGGACTTTATCCACCAGCATCCAACGGTGGCTAGCTGGCCATTCGAAATGTGGGGAACTGACATAATCGGGCCCATCGAACCGGCATCATCCAGAGGACATCGGATCATATTGGCGACAACTGATTATTTCTCCAAGTGGGCAGATGCGGTACCACTATGAGAAGTCAAGACGGAGAATATCCTCCATTTCTTCAAGACACACGTTATTTATCGGTTCGGTACTCCGCAACGGATTATCTCCGATAATGGGCCAGCTTACAGAAGCCACAAGATCAGCCGCTTCGTACAACAGCATAATATAGACTGGAGATACTCTTCGGTCTATAATCCCAGAGCTAACGGTCTAGTTGAGGCTTTCAACAAGATTTTGACGAAGATCGTGAAAACGACGGTGTCCAAAAATAAGAAGGACTGGCACGAGAGACTGCATGAAGCTCTCTGGGCGTATCGAACTACGTTCAAAAAGGCCACAAACACAACGCCGTATGCATTGGTATTCGGCACAGAAGCGGTACTCCCCCTCGAGATAGAGTTACCCTCTTTACGAGTGGCGGTTCACTACGAGCTAACCGACGAAGAAAATGCTCACCTTTAGCTTGAGGAGCTCGACGCCCTTGATAAAACCCGGCTCATGGCGCAACAAAACCTGGAGGCTTACAAAGAAAAAATGACGCTCATACGAGAGATTGACAAGGCCGAGAACATTCCGCCAAGGTGAAATCGTGCTAGTGGTCAAGAGACCTATGATCCCCAATCATGCCAAACGGGGGAAATTCGAGCCGAACTACGAGGGCCCGTACATCATAGACGAAGTCTACGAAGGTGGGTCTTACCTGCTTATGGATAAGCATGGCGAAAGACCCTTCAGGCCAATAAACGGCCGGTACCTAAAAAATACTACGCCTGACGAGTCACGGCATAGGTCAACGATAGATGACGACGCCTATGTCCGCTCGCTATCTTCCCAAGCCCAAACTCTATAAGTAGTATCTAGTGAAACCGTTGTCTCCAAAATGGCAACAATGGACCGAAACGTCCCTAAACTAACAACGGACCGTAATGTCCTGAAACTAACTACTGACCGAAACGTCTATAAACTACTCCAAACTGCAGCATCCCAAGGAAGACACAAAAAAAAATATAAAAAATAAAAAATAAAAAATAAAAAAAATAAAACGGTATGTCCATAAGCGAGATGGGCACAGATGAAAACTCGAAAGGTCTCTGTGAGTAAAAACAGCAGGGCTACCAGCGAGTTTTGTGAAAACCCGAAAGGGCGCAATCTCGTTAAAAGACACTTGCAAGGTCCTCTCGACCTGGTGAGGAGAAAACACCTGCGTGAGATCCTTACGACTCACAAGGGAGCAACACACTTAGGGATCCCCACGATTCCTAAGAAGAAATTACACTTACGAGATCCTCACGACTCGTAAAGAGAATTCCCCTTTGAGACCATCATGGCTCATAGGATTCAAAAGCCTTAAGCTACAGGGATCTGAACCTGTTCTTAATTCATCACAATCTCCAATGTTGCCCTGCAAGTGGTTCAATATTGACCCTTGTATACAATCCATGGGCACAAATATACATTTCCCTAACAGAGTCCCACCAACGACTAGGGATATGCTCACACGGTGAACGACCCTTGTAAGTCCTCTCAACTTATAAGGAGAAAACACTCTTGTAAGATCCTTACGACTTATAAGAGAACATACACTTAAGAATCCTCACAATTTTTAAGGAGAAAACGCACCTACGAGATCCTCACGACTCGTAGGGAGAAATACCTTTATGAGACCCTTACGGCTCGTAAAGTCAAAAAGCCTTAGTCAACAGGATCCTAATCCTGTTTGCTAAGACACCTTTGTTCGACATCGACAGAGGCAAGTGATGATTCTCTCCTGACAATGTCCCAGTTGTAGCGATGCTGATGCCTAAATCGGTATCAGATTCTAAGTTCTACACTCGCAATAAAAAATCAGCGAGCCAAAAATGCATATGAAATAGTCGAAATGATGGGGCAACTTGCAACAAAATCAGCAAGTAAAATATATGCATACAAAATAATCGAAATGATTGGGCACCATGAAAAATAGCCGAAATGATTGGGCAATCGCGAGTTTCGCGATACAAAAAGCTAAAATGATAGAGCATCGCGGAAAGAAATGAAAAATGAAATGAAATGAAACTTTTTGCCCTACAGATGAGATCACATTGATCCCTGTATACAATCCAGGGGCATAAACAAAGAAAGGATCATATCATCCCACCAGGATCATATCATCCTACCAAGCTCCGTCATAAAGACAGCCAAGTCTCGATGGCAACATCAGCATCTCAAGAGAACAACAACAGTGTTCCTCCTCATTCCAGCAGGATCCCGACGCGACAATCAACCTTAGAGCCATGGCAAAGTCCCTGTTCTAAATCTCGACAGTTCACAGACAGCCTAGAGATCACCAACAACGTTCCTCCTCATTCCAGCAGGATCCAGACACGACAATCAACCTTGGAGCCATGGCAAAGTCCATGTTCCAAATCTGGTCGGTTCATAGACAGCCTAGATATCACCAACATCGTTTCTCCTCATTCCAGCAGGATTCAGATGCGACAATCAACCTTGGAGCCATGGCAAAGTCCTTGTTCCAAACCTCGACGGTTCACAGACAACCGAGAGAGCAAATCCTGGTCCCGTAGAACACGGCTAAAGTCAATCCTGACCCCGTGGGAAACGCCAGAGCGAATCCTGGTCATGAAGAACACGGCTAAGGTCAATCCTGACCCCGTGGGAAACAACCATAGCGAATCCTGGTCCCGTAGAACACGGGTAAAATTAATCTTGACCCCATGGGAAATGGCCAGAGCAAATCCCGGTCCCGTAGAACATGGCTAAAGTCAATCCTGGCCCTGTGGAAAACAACCAAAGCACCTCCTGGTCTCGTAAAACACGGCTAAAGTCAATCCTGACCCCGAGGAAAACAGCCAGAGCACCTCCTGGTCCCGTAGAACATGGCTAAAGTCAATCCTGACCCCGTGGGAAATGGCCAGAGCAAATCCTAGTCCTGTAGAACACGGCTATAGTCAATCCTGACCCCGTTGGAAACGGCCAGAACAAATCCTGGTCTCGTAGAACACGGCCAAAGTCAATCTTGACCCTGTGGGAAACAACCAGAGCACCTCCTGGTCCCGTAGAACATGGCTAAAGTCAATCCTGACCCCGTGGGAAACGGCCTGAGAAAATCCCGATCCCGTAGAACACGGCTAAAGTCAATCCTGACCCCATGGGAAATGGCCTGAGAAAATCCTGGTCTCGTAGAACACGGCTAAAGTCAATTTTAACCCCGTGGGAAACAGCCAAAGCACCTCCTGGTCTCGTAAAACACGGCTAAAGTCAATCCTGACCCCGTAGGAAATAGCCAGATCACCTCCTGGTCTCATAGAATACGGCTAAAGTCAATCCTGACCCCGTGGGAAACAGCCAGAGCACTTCCTGGTCTCGTAGAACACGGCTAAAGTCAATCTTGACCCTGTGGGAAACAGCCAGAGCAAATCCTGGTCTCGTAGAACACGGCTAAAGTCAATCTTGACCCCGTGGGAAACAGAGCACCTCCTGGTCTCGTAGAACACGGCTAAAGTCAATCTTGACCCCGTAGAAAACATCCAAAGCAAATCCTGGTCTCGTAGAACACGGCTAAAGTCAATCTTGACCCCGTAGGAAACAGCCAGAGCATCTCCTGGTCTCTTAGAACACGGCTAAAGTCAATCCCGACCCCGTGGGAAACAACCAGAGCAAATCCTGGTCCTGTAGAACATGGCTAAAGTCAATTCTGACCCCGTGGGAAACAACCAGAGCAAACCCTCGACCTCCCCGCCAAAAGCAATGCTTTGACTCGGGAGCAGGTCAACTCATCAATCACTTACGAGTCCTTTCGACTTATAAGGAGAAAATTCTCTTGTGAGATCCTTACGACTCTTATGAGAAAACACACTTAGGAATCCTCACGATTCCTAAGGAGAAAATACACCTACGAGATCCTCTCGACTCGCGAGGAGAAAAGTCTTTATGAGACCCTCACGGCTCATAAAGTTGAAAAGTCTTAAGTAGCAGATCCTAACCCTGTCTCCCAAGCCATCATTGTCTCGCAGAAAGGTCAAGGTAGATTTTCTACAGCCCCTACTCTCCTAAGTCAAACATCGACAAGAATGGAAACAACCACTTACAAGTCCTCTCGACTTGTAAGCAAGAAAATTCTCTCGGGAGATCCTTACGACTCTGAAGAGAAAACACACTTAGGAACCCTCACGATTCCTTAGGAATCCTCAGAGAAAATACACCTACGCGATCCTCTCGACTCGCAGGGAGAAAAGTTATTATGAGACCCTCACGGCTCATAAAGTTGAAAAGTCTTAGGCAGCAGACCTAAACCTGCTTCCTAAGCCATCGCTATCTTACAAGGAGGCTAAGATGAAATGATTCTCTACTATCTACAGGCTACACTTACTAAAATCACAAGGCAATGGCACAGCGAAGAGAGGAAAGCAACAATAGAATAAAAAAATGTGTATCTTTTATTCATGAATTCAATGGAGTACAAGTTGAATCATATGAAATAATAAAAAAAATGGATTTCAAAAGTTACAAGTGTTCAATCTATGCAAAAACAACTATTGAAAAGGAGGCGTCTTCAATAAATTAGCTAGTTGTTCGTGCACTCCTCTTAACTCCTTCTCATGATCAGCCGCCGCGGCCAGCTCCGCTTCAATTCAAGCCCGTTGCTGCAAGCATGATGAAACCTTCTCATCGATTTCCCGTTGGGCAGCTTCGCGACTCTGCGTAACCCACTCAATATAGTCGAGCTTCTACCTCAATGCCAGCCCGTCCGAAATACATCGCTGCAAATTGTCGAAGACGGCTCTCAGTTGCACGACATTCGCTTCAACTTGGGCGGGCAACTGGGCGGATTCACCTGAAGCTTCCCCGCGTTCCTTCCACCTCAAGGTCGCTTCTTGTTCAAAATGGCGGAGGAAGGACACGCTCTGCTCGACCCACGCAGCCCGCTGGGAGTTCAAAGCCAGAATGTCAGGAGCTGGACGCCTAAGCTCAAGCTCATGCAGGCAGGCCTCAATCTTCCTGCAATGGGTAACCCAAGACTCAACGACGCCTTCGTGATAGAAGTTCACAAGTGTCGCCAGCATTGGATTAATCTCGGCAGCAAAATCTACAGCGAATGTAGGGGCCTCCGCGTCAAGATCCTCGATGTATTCTTTCAACATACACAGACTGGTCACAACGCCTTTTGAAGATGGAAGTTTAGAAAAGAGCCTTGCCGGCATAATGATGCGAGACTCGAACGGAGCTAGAATCAGTGCGACCACTGTAGAAGAAATCATAGTCAGATATTGGCTTAAGAGACAAAGAAGACGCAAGAGCAATGAAGGCTATTATACCGGTTACGGCAGGTGGCAAAGCTGGGAGTACTGGTGGCGTGACGATTCCCTCGTCCCCTCCTCCAATTTGTAATGCTGCAATCAACTCAAAATTAACAACGGTCGGGTCGCCCGTATAAGAAAAGAAGGGACGTCGGTTTAGAAAGCTATACTCACCAGCACCAGCAGGCAGAGTAACTTCCGACTGGAATGAGAAGTGCGGGTTCAACACTTGATACAGATGATCGAAAAGAACTCCTGCAAGGTTATGATGATACATAGTCAGTACATGAAAGATGTTTTCCTGGATTTAAATTGATTGCAAACCCATACTTTCCAGCATTTGAGAGGATATAAGAGGAGACGAAGGGGCAACGACCGTCAAAACAGCAGCTGGTGGTGCTTCTTCATGTATCGCAACCTCAGCGCTCACCACACCAACATTTGAAAGGAACAAAATGTCATCAGAAGGGATTGTAAAACAAAAAGAATGCAGCGACCCAAGACCTACCAGACAGGTCATCAGCCAAAACGGTGATGGAAGCATCGCCAAGCATCATGACTTCTTCAATCTCATTCGGGGGGTGGTTTCACCGCCCGTGGCTTCGTCCCCTGATTCCATGAGGGCCATCATGACACTCGCAATGCCAGGAGATGACAAGGAACCACAGGTGGAAAGAGCTGCAATTGGAGCAGTTCCGGACTCCTGAGAAAGAGTAACTGCTTCGGGCTCAGTAGTATTCGTCATCTCGCCTACCACCTCCTCACCCGTACTTAGCCCTGCAGGATAGGGTATATGATAATCTGAAGATTAAAACTTTGACAAAAGGAGTCAGTGTTACGTTACCTTGGGAAGGCATTTCAATTGCTTCCCAAACCACGCATACCGTCTGTCTATGAGCAGTAGACAGGGCAGCCGGAGCACCCTCTGAAGAAGAAGGGACAGGGAGAGCAGCGCTCGAGCTTGCACCTACAGCCAAGGCAGCGTTATGTTCTCTTGCCGCATGCCTCCTGCGCTTCCTTTCTGCCTGGGCCGTGAGAGCCGATCTTCTTAAGACCTCCGACAATGAGATGTCATCGTCCGAGCCAGGAGCTACCTCTGGAGCCGTTATGGCATCCGTCATCGGTTGCTTAAGTGAAGCTTCTTTCAGCAAAACTGGCAGAGCTGGGACTTCGGTAGCCGGCCTAAGAAGCGTCTCCGCGCCACCCTGCGAAGTCGGTACTGCACTCGGGATAACCTGAGTAGAAGTAGTCCCTACAATGAGATGAGAAAAGAAGAGTTAGTTTACCCATAAAAACGGGAATGGAGGCGCGGTGAGCCGAAATGTACCGACGCTTAAGGAAGCACGAAGCCTTTCCTCCTCCTCAAAAGTCTTGAGAGAAGCTGTGAGAGCCTCTTCAGTGGAGATGCCTGTTGAAGAAGGAGTGTCAGTCAAAACATGATAATAAAAAACATAACAGCGAAAAGATACGGCAGAAGTATACCCGACTGTGCGAGGATGATCAGTCCTGCTTTGTTGCTAGCTAGTCGCTCGGAAGCTGCGATGGCGGCCTCCAGATCAGTATCATCGGGCGCCATGAATAGACCTTTGTTGGTCCCATATTCGCATAAGCCTTCGCTATAAGGAGCATGGGGCTCCTGGCCGAATACAACATCTGCAAAAAGAATCGACTTCTTCTTCTTCTGCGAGCGAGTACCGATCACCGGTAACACGAGCTTGTGCTTAGCGGGGAACTTCGGGCGGCGAGTCCCAATCTCCACACTCAAGCCGGACTCAGGAGACGCCATAGCTGCCACTTCAACGGGAGAACGGGGTAGCGGTAGCTCAGGCATATCATGCGGTACCACAACCGCAGCAACCTCTCTCTAAGGAGGATGAACGACAGTCCGTTGCTTCAAAGGAATAGCTAGATTACCAGCAGGGGCTGCACCCTTACGATCAAGCAACAACTTCTTTTCCTCCCTGATGACAGCACCCATCGCATGCTGGTACCATGCCACGTACACGTTCAACGCCTTTGGGATGCAGCTTGGCTCACTGATAAAAAAGTTAGAACCGGTGTTGAGCCTCATGAAATGGTGTAGCGCGTTGCGGATGCCTTCTTCTGAGGCAGGCGGCTTAGCTAGAAAGGCCTCAAGCGGAACACCCTGATTGTAGCTGGATTGTTGGGCAAAACGATATAGGTTGTATCTCATAAACAACCCCGCATCATCCTGCCTAAACACCAGAAAGCCTAGCCTGATCGAATACAGGTGGAGAATCTCCCGAGCTTTTAAGGTAGAGGCACCATCTTTAAAGGTGTCCCGCAGGGGCTGCACCGCCTTCGCGGATTCTTTGCCGATACTTAAGACCTTGTCAATAAAGGTCATGCCATCCCCGATGGTACGCGGGCGAAGGAGTAAGCCCCGAGCCTCTCGTGGAGTCGGATCTAAAATAGAAGCGTCAACCAGCCGCAGCAGCCGAGAAAAGTTATATCCTTCATAAAAAAGGGGCCTTTTGTGAATTCCAAAGGCGCCAAGCACATGCAACTCGAGCTACGAGGCGCAGTAATGCATTGAGAATTTCACTGGCTATACCCCCGGTTGAGTAGTATCTGGCGCTAGGCTAAGGCCGTGATACAAATAGGCTAACCCAGCGACCCCGACGGCCACTTTCACCCCAATAACCATTCGATGCACTGGGTAAAAGACGGACGGCCTCATACGGCGAGGGTGCATCAGAAGCGTAAACCAACTCAGCCATAGCCCGAGAAACCCCTAAAAGAATGTTTCTTCGTCGATCCCAGGAGCTGCAAGCTCTGCAAAAGGGATGACCGAGGTGTCGGGGAGAAAGAAACTCTTCTGATCCGCCTTCGCCATCGGCAGGTTGCCCAAACCTAAGCCAAAAGGATCGTCAAGTTTGGCGAACTTCGTGGCTTCCTTCGATAGTACTTCCGAGCGAAGAAAACGAGCAATAAAATCTGTAAAATTAACCCCATGGCTCCCAGACTCGAGAAATAGGCCTTTGTAGATATTCAACACCTTAATCAAACTTGGTGATTGATGTTGAATGGTGTTGTCCGGGGTAAGGCCCATCATCACCAACTTGGCGGCAAAGACGTACTCATCATGAGGAAGTAGTTCCTCATAATGCTCCCCTCTAACAGGCAAGCCAAAAATCTCCGCGAACTCCTCTAAAAAGATGGAGACTTCCCAATCCAACAAAAGGAAGGTGTGAGTTGGAACGTTCCATTGTTCCAAAAAGGATTTTACCCACCATGTAGGAGGCGTGGAGTACTGAAAGAGAGAAACATAAACTGCGGGATATAACCCGAGCCTCAACAACTGCAACCACTTGGCAGACAGAATGTACCGGGTCCACTGCAAATATCCGGCTGGGTGTGGGGAGTCAAGCCTATGTTATATGACTATCCCCAAGGACGCGACTCACCCTGGCATATACGCCGCCCTAGGATATCCAACACCATTGGAGGCTGTACAGGAATCGCAGCCAAAGAAGGCTGAAGGAGACCATTGAAGTCCAATTAACCTCCTCCATGGCATAGTTCACCGGGGGTGGGTCGGCATAAGAGATCGCCAAAATGGGCTCCGAGGGTATCGCGCAAGAAAAGCTCCGCCGACCTCAGATGATTTGGTTGTACCATGATCCCCATAGATGAAGATTCTTATGCTCCGGATCATGGTCTTGATCAGTGCAAAAACTTCTCGGTCTACGGGCGCTTCGGGAAATCCACTTTCCGAACGGACGAACGGGAAGGAAGTGTCGAAGGACATAGTACCTGCGCAGAAAAGAACAAAGTTAGCCGTTAATGCTACAATTCATGTTCGGTACTTGGTACTTTAAATCCGTACCACACTGCAATGCAGTGAAAAGGGACCACAGGGGACCCACTTAATCTAGATGACAGTTCATCATTAATAAAAAACGGTCTCATCATTTGATGAGACTGTCATTAAACGAGGAAATCTTCAAAAGATTCTCATTTAACGAGAACTTCTCGGGCCAAGGAGTAAATCTCCCATTGAGAACAGCGCTCTATAACAGAGTGACATCTGTCAACTCTGATGATGAAAGGAATAAAAATTCCTCAAGAGCCTTGCTCTGTAAAAATGATGGAATAACCCATCAGAAAACTTAAAATAAGATTTTTAATGAATTAAAATTCTGAGATCTTCAAGATCTATGAACAAACTCAAAAAGTTCTTCATAAAAGATTAACAAATCTATATGATTTGAAAAGAGCAAGGCTCTGTTATGGGTTAGCAAACCCTAAGAAAGATCTAAGATCTAACAAGAGCAAAGCTCTGTTGAGAAACCCTAAAAAAGTTTTCTTGAAGATCTATGATCTAAGAAGAGAAAAAACTCTGTTAATGGGTGAAACCCTATATTATTAAATAATCCTTTAAAAGATTTAATCTTTACCTAAATTTTGACAGAGTTCTGTCCTTAAGAAAGTTCTTAAAACAAAGAGCTATGTTCTGAAGGAGAATAAAAATTCTCAGAAAGAAAGAAGATGAACAGAAATCATCTCAAGGGCCAAGGGTCCTATTTATAGACGCTAAGAGCCGTTTCAACTTCTGAGTTGATCTAATGGCAGAGATGCTGCCACCGCTGCACTCACGTGTGGGCCATGTGAGCGCAACGGTGGGGGGGCATTTGTTTCCCCCAATCAGAGCAAAACTCTGTTCAAAATTTCAAATTTTGAAATGAAGTAGCTCTTCATAGCAGCGCCAGCGCTGAGAGAGTCAAAGACTCTGAGACAGCGCTCACGTGCAAAGCATATGAGCGCTAGCGCTAAGAGCGCTGCACTTTAAGCAGCGCAGTATGTACAAAGCACGTAAGCGCTAGCGCTAAGTGCGCTGCACTCTAAGCAGCGCACCACGTGCAAAGCACAAGAGCGCTAGTGCTGGAACTAAATGTTCCCAACGTTGGATCAAAGATCCAACGAACATGATTAAAAATTATCAATTGACCAGAATAAAATTCTGTTAAGGAAAGATTCCTCAAAATCTTTCCAAACAAAAAGGTTGTGCTCTATAAATCAGAGTACCATCGGATCAATGATCCAATGGTGATTAAAAATCACTAAAATACAGAATAAATTCTGTGTGGGGAAAGATTTCCCAATCTTGTTAAAAACAAGAAGATTGCCTTCTGTAAATCAGAAACCCTTGGATCAAAAATCCAACGGTGGGGAAATCCCAAAATCAATTGGAGAAAAGATCTCCTTAACCGATTGAACAAATCAGCCTTCACTATATAAAGGCCCTAAGACTTCAAGTCTTATATGGAGGAACCCACCCCCCACCCTATAAACTTTGAAAAAAGTTCAGAAGAGAATAGCAAAGCTCTCGGCAGAAGAAGAACTTTTCTCCAAGGTAAAAACAGAGAGATAAAAAATCTCATCAGGAAAAGAACTTAGTTCTTATGACAGATCATAGATCTATACGACAAATTGTATTTTACAAAAGAGATCATAACATCTCGTTATAAAAAAAAGGGGAGGAGAATGATTCAATTCTCTTAGGATCACAAATCCATAAAGGCAAAGCCTTTCATCAAAAACATAAGAGATTGAAATATCTCCTATAAAATAAGAATTTTGTTCTTAGATCCATGAGATAAAGTCTCTCATAAGAGAGAATTTAATTCTAAGAGCGCAGAACTGATCAAAGTTGCATAAAAGAAGAGCCTTAGCGCTCCAATTTAAAAGGAGCGCTTCAGCGCTCCACATCCAGTGCAAAGAGCTGCAGAGCCTTAGCGCTCCTAATTTAAAAGAGCTTTAGCGCTCCTAATCTGAAAGATCCTAAGAGCTCCAAATTTAAAGAAGCGCTCTGCGCTCAAGACTGGCGCACAGTGCCAAGTGCGCCACGTGTTCCTCACATGTGCGCTACTTAACAGAAGTGCCTCAGTGCTCCAAATATAGCATACGGTGCTGCAGTGCCTCAGCGCTCCAAATATAGCGCACTGCGCTCATTGTTTGGCGCACAGCGCCAAGCGCGCCACGTGCTCCTCCCGTGTGCGCTACTTAACAGAAGCGCCTCAGCGCTCTACATCTAGTGCAAAGCGCTGCAGCGCCTCAGTGCTCCAAATATAGCGCACTTTGCTCATTGACTGGCGCTCAGCGCCAAGCGTGGCACGTGCTCCTCACGTGTGCGCTACTTCACCAGAAGCTCAATGTGCTCATTGTCTGGTCCACAGTGCCAAGCGCGCCACGTGCTTCTCACGTATGCGCTAAAAGAACATAAATTGTTCTATAAATAAAGCCCAGAGCTATGATGAATGCTCTGCATCCAATAAAAGACAAGAAGATTGTCAGAACTCAAATCGATGCTCAGCATTATTAAATGTTTAACATTCTAACTGAATGGGCCAATCCCAAAGTGGCCACAGAACCCTCATTCAGATTAATTGAGCCCATATGCTCATAAATCTCAGATTGTAGTCCTAATTGGACTATAGATCTCCCAACCAATATCGGTTCGAGGGTACATCTCTTCACTCCTCTTATATTTGTCGTTGTAATCCTTCAACGTCTTTAGAGAAGTGACGGGTCCCGACAACCAGACATTCCATGGACTGTGGGGTCCTTAAACTCATAGAATATGATGTCATAAACCTTGGACTGCGGGGTCCTTAAACCCATGGACTATGATGTCCTTAACCTTAGACCGTAATGTCTTTAAACTAATTATAGACCGCAATGTCCCTAAACTAAAACAATAGAGTCCAAATGCTCTTTTGTTGGATCTAAATGATCCTGTTAAGTTGATCTTAGTCTAAAAATTAGACTAACGTATCCTTAACAAATCGTTAAATTGATCTTAGTCTAAAATTAGACTAACGTATTCTTAACAAACGTTTAAGTAGATCTTAATCTCAAATGAGACTAACGCATCCTCAAACCCAACCCCAAACCCAAATCTAAGAAAATATGGATTTGGACTAATCCACGCCCTATGGACGACAACATAAATTAGTCTCCGTACACAATCCACGGGCAACCAAAAACAAAACAAACACACACGACACGAAGTGACCATTTGGAGAAAGAGAAAGTGGTTACCGCGATGCGGTAGCGTAATTAACGGCAAGTGCTTGCGCCTGCAAGGAAGAGCATCCCCACAATCAAAAACCCATCAACTAGGGGGAATCTGACGAAATTTGCTATATCGGCCGCATCCGTTTAAACCTTCGATACACAGTTTCATAAATCAACTTGGCATCTTCAGAGAGGTGGACGGATAGCACCAAATAGCATCTGCCCTCGAAATTCAGGCCGGACGTCCCAACGTCTCGGTCGCGTCTTTTTAGCGGTGAACAATCGTCTAATTGCTATATGATCAATTAGACGGGGTTGCACATATGATACTTGTGATGTTGATTTGTATATCATTATGATAGTTTAGCCGGATTATAATGATAGATAGCCCCTCATGTGATGATGTATGTAAAGTTTGAGTTATATGTATATTCATTTATTCGAGATGAGCAGGGGGTTTGTGTCCATCGTTGCCGGTGTATGTATATTCTTTTATTAGGACACATCTGGGTTAAGGTCGTTGTTGCTACTGTATATATTTCATTATATATACTAGGAAAAAATAGTAGAAAGTGCTCAAATCGCCGGGTTCTACAGTGCAATAGGTGGCCATCTCATGGAGTTGAGAGCGGATCGCCTCGCTCTAGAATTGACGAGTTGCTCACCGCACTTGTAGGGGTTTAGGATAGACCCGTGGAGGGGAGCTCAAGTTACCAGATTCTAGAAAGCACCGGGTGGCCTAATCATGACATCGAGGACGAGTTGACCCATTTCTAAGATTGGCGGGTAGCTTTCCACGCTTGTAAGGTTCTTGGTTCAATAATGTATGGGCTATCCACACAACTGGGGAACGTCACATTTCATTTGCGGCTCATATGAAACACGGGCCTCCTAGTTTATCTGCTATTCTATATTGTTTACCGCATGCTTGTGATGTTTATTACATGCCTATGATGATGATATATATAATAAATGCTTCTATATGTTTTGCATCCACGCTAGCCCTGTGTAACACCCTAGTTCGTTTATACCAGTTCTATTTTTGGGTATTTCTTTATTTATGGCTATTTCTTGATTTATTGTGTTTTTGGTGCGAATAGTGTAATTGGTATCTGTATTTGCATCCGACCCGACCAGCATGCTGGAAACCCGTCTTGATTCCTGTTTGTGATTTATCCCAGCTTGTGCGGAAGATCCGTGCACTTTCTTTTTTTTATATCCTGCATACTTGCATTATATCTGGCATCTGCATTAATTTACAATACAATTATAATCTAATAATATATTTTAAAAATATCTAGCATGGCCTGCATCATACTCCTGACCCTGTGGTAGCATCCGTGTATCTTGTTCTTGTTCCGTTCAGTAAAACAGACTCTTTTGGATAGCTACGTGCACATTACATGTATCCGTTCTTGGGGGTATGCATTTTTCGTTACCCGGATATCCTATTTTGGTTTTGGTTGATACGTATATTAACCGTATTTTCAAACCATAATTTTAGACTCGACATGGGCGTGTTTTGGACTATTTTTTTGTTTTAACCAAAATCTCAGAATATATAATATAAAATCCTTTTATATATTAAAACTATAAAATATACGTTTATAAATTTTCTTAACCAAATAAAATATATTTTTAATATTTTTCGCTCACCAAAATCTCACCTGCCTAGCACTCTCTCTGTGCACACACATGCATTTATATTCTAATATTTTTAAACCCTAAAATAATTTTACAGTTCTCTCTCACTCTCTACTAAAATCTATATTTTTCCTTAACCTATTAAATCGCATTGTTACTTTCTCTCTCTCTTTTATAATAAACCCCACCACGAGAATCCCATCACCGCTTTTTCCACTATTCTCACCCCCTCTTCTTCCTCACGAAACCCTTCGCCTCGCGAGAACCGACGCCCGCACCATTACCTCACTGTCGACCTCATCACCCTGTTTCCTGCACCCCATCCTCGTCACCACTTCCTCTTCCCCTCATTTCCTCGCCCTCATAACCACCTCACCTCTCTCCTTTCCCCTACAACCCTCCTTCCCGAGCAACTATCCCAGCACAGAACCCATGCCGGAACCCTCGACCACGTCGCCATTCCCTCACCTCCGGCGACCCTAACTTCATCCCATCATCATCCTCACCTCCACCTTCTCCTCTTCCACTCACCTCTCCCCTTCTTAACCGACACCAAGAAACCCTGCACCTCCTCGTAGCCACTGCCCTTGCCGTGGACGTCGTCGTTGACGACCCATCGTCGCCGTCGTCTCCCTTTGCCTCATCTCCGACTAAAGAGCACCAATCCCAGATCACTCCCTTCTCTTTTTCTTCTTCTTCTTCTTCTTCTCCTTCTTGGTTTCTTGGGTTCCGATTATCGCCAGAGCCGTGACCGTCACAGAAGATCCGGGAGACCCAATGGACAAACCCAGGTAGTGTGGTCGTGTTCTTGCTTTGCCTAGTCCTGTCCCGTGCGCGCGTGTGGATATTGCGACGTTTACCCGACGTCGGACGTGCTGTACGCACCCATCGTGAGATCCGATCAGGCAACTTTATCTTGCTACATGCTATGTTATTATATTTGAATCCATATTAATAATAATATTAAATGTTCATTGCATTTTACATTCTATGTTACCGTTTTACAGTTTTCGGATAGCCGTTCGTATCCGTATCATTTATTACATATATAGTCGCATGCAATTTTATCTCGTTACAGGTTATGCAACGTATTTTACATCCATAGGTATAGAATTATTACATGTTCATTGCATTTCACATCCTATGTTAGAGTTTTACAATTTTACAATGTTCGTTCACAACCGTACAATTTATCATACATCTAGTTGCATGCCAGATCATATCATTTCATGTTACTGTTATATTAGCACCCCATGCTTGATAATGTGCATCATGCGTAGTCATGAAGTTGTAGATGTAATCCCTGATAGATATTTGTGCATCCGTGTTTTACTGTGCATCCATACAATTTATTATATATCTAGTTGCATGCCATGTAATACTATTTCATATTACTGTTACCTTGGCACCCCATGCTTGATAATGTGCATCATGCGTATTCATGAAGTTGTAGATGTAATCCCTGATAGATATCTGTGCATCTGTACATTTATCGTGCATCTGTACTTACTACAGTTGTATTATAAGCATCCGTTTGATACCATTGCACTACCAGGCCTGACATGATACACCACTACTTGACCTGTTACCTGATCTTGTTAATAATTCCGACAATCCTGACATGTTGTCCTGACGGACGTATCCTGTTGTCTGCATAGACAAACCTGTACCTGCTTGATCCTGTGTTGGCATTAACTCCAGATTTATTAATACCTGACTTGAACACATAACCTTGGGGGTAAGGGGAAATCAATGATGAAACCTGACTTGTAACTCAACAGTTCGACGCTTATACTGATCAATTTTGGGGGCTAGGCCAGTCCCGGGATGATGCTGTTAACATCATTCATCTGTACATGTTTCCTGTTTTGTGCTTAGCGGCACGTCTCGGCTTCAGCCCGAGAATCTGGACTGTGGTCCCGGGCATGCATGGGATACTATTGAGTTACATCGAAGATTCATTAAATTGATTTCAAAGACTTGAGAGTAATTAACCCAGTAGTATAGTTTAGATTAATCACTGCACGACACATACACTCATACACATCACTGTTCTATATCTATGTTTACCTGATTATATTCATGTTACTGTTTATATTCATGCCTGCATATCTTGTGTATTCTGGTTATTTACTATGGTTTTATATTATGACGCACTGACGTCTGGGATTTGCATGGCCCAGATCCTCAATCTCTTTTGCAGGCTGACCAGGAGTATTTCAGCCGACAGGCCGAACTGTGAGGAGCATGTTAGTGTTTAGTTTAGTTTAGTTTTTCTTTCCGTACTTTCATTTCCTGATGTGAGCCCGTATTTGGGATGTACTTTCCAGATGTTATTGCTTATTGGATTTATTGCTTCCGCATATTATTTCTTGACTCGTTTATTCTGGCATATGGACATGTACTAGATAGTTTATTTTCATTTTATTGTTCTTGATATTTTATAGACAGCCGTAATGTGACTGTGGAGGGATGTTTCCTACCCACAGGTAGCATGGTTGGCTCTGTCATGTGCCGATCTTAGCGCACTCTGGGAAACGGGGCGTGACAGGGTTTGTTTAGTATCAGAGCCATAGGATTTAGGTTAATCGGGTTTGATTCTTTTGTAGTTGGGTATTAGACCCAATACACGAATCAGAAAACCTATAATTAGGAACATGTCCTGCCATATTGTTGTCATGATTCTTGGATCTTATCTTTCTCTTGACCCTTTATCTTGACGAGATGGATGAATTTGCATCTCATCTTGAAATCATTTTGGTTCTATTGTTTCTCCCTTCCTATTCCTTCGATTCTGACACTTGGATTTGGACGACTTGAACGGAGTTATGTGATTGTAACTATGAACTGCAGCATGGTTACAATGCGGTACTCTATTTAAGTAATTTAGAGTCCTAGTCTTGATTCACTTCCTTGTTTCATGGTCGTTATATTTCCTTGCTTCTCTTGCTTTCCAATTCATGTTTTATCGTCAGCTTGAATCCTGTTTACCGTGCTTATCTTCCTCAGTGTCTTGGCTTCAGATGAAGTCGTTTCAGGTATCCTACTTGTTCATGATTTTCTCGCTTTAGCATTATTCGATTCTGGTGCGTCCCATTGTTTTATGTCGTCCAAGTTTATTGCTGCACACTTGATTGCTTGCACAACCCTGTCTAGTTATTGGAACATACACATGGGGAACGGGAAGATCATATCTAGTAGTGAGTGCAAGGATTGTTCTGTTGTTATCTGCGGACGAGAGTTATTCGCGGACTTCTTGCTGATCAATACTGGTAGTTATGAGGTTGTCTTGGGAATGGATTTTCTCGGCACTTTCCATGCTCACATTGATTGTAGGGCAAAGAAAGTGATTTTCCAGATTCCCGGACATCTAGAGTTTGTGTTCGCTGGAGGTAGTAGTTCTGTCGGGCCAGTCAAGTTTAGGGCTAGGCCGATAAACACCGTTCTTTCGTCGATGGAGGTTGATAAAGAGGAAGCGCCAACTGTAGTTCGAGAGTTCATGGACGTGTTCGAGGACATCTCGGGTTTACCGCCAAAATGAGATGTAGAGTTCGCGATCGATCTTGTTCCTGGTGCAGCGCCAATTTCAAGGGCGTACTATCCGATGGCACCAGTGGAGTTGGAAGAAGTAAAGAAGCAGGTTACCGAATTGCTAGAGAAAGGTTGGATTCACAGTAGCAATTCACCTTGGGGGTCTCCAGTTCTTCTAGTCAAGAAGAAAGATGCAACAAGGAGGATGTGCATAGATTATCAAGAATTGAACCGGGTGACTATTAAGAACAAGTACCCGATCCCTCGCATTGGCGAATTATTCGAGCAACTTAGTGGCGCCACGGTATGCCTGAAGCTAGATTTGTGGTCCAGATATTATCAAGTTCGAGTTAAATCAGAGGATATTTGCAAGACTGCATTCCGAACTCGATATGGACATTACGAGTATTTCGTGATGCCATTCGGAGTCACGAACGCACCGGCGATATTCATGGACTTGATGAACCGAATCTTTTCACCGTTCTTGGACCAGTTTATAGTGGTGTTCATCGATGATATTCTGGTCTACTCAAGGAGCCTAGAAGAGCATGCAGAACACTTGAGGATCGCGCTGCAGACATTGAGGCATGAAAGATTGTATGCAAAGATGAGAAAGTACGAGTTTTGGCTTGAAGAAGTGACGTTTTTGGGGCATGTCGTATCCGGAGAAGGAATCGCCATTGATCCTGAAAAGATTGCAGCAGTTCAAGACTGGCCGATTCCGAAGAATGCAGTGGAGATCAGAAGTTTTCTTGGACTTGCTTGATATTATATAAGGTTCGTAGAGAATTTTGCTCGATTGGCTGAGTTTTTAACCAAGCTTACACGGAAGGAAGTACCATTCGTTCGGACGGATAGTTGCACTTCAGCTTTTGAGGCGTTGAAGCAAATGTTGATAACCGCTCCTATTTTGACCGTACCAGACGGTTCCGGAGGATTGGTGATTCACAACGACGCATCTGAGAAAGGTTTGGGATGTGTTTTGATGCAGCATGAGAAAGTTATAGCCTATGCATCGAGACGGTTGAAGACCCATGAGAAGAATTACCCAACTCATGATTTGGAGCTAGCAGCTGTGATTTTCGCTTTGAAGATTTAGAGACACTACTTATTGGATGAAAGGGTCGATGTATTCACCGATCACAAAAGCCTAAAGTATGTGTTCACGAAGAAAGAGCTCAACATGAGGCAGCGTAGATGGTTGGTGTAGGGTGTTTTTCGTCACCCCATTGAGATGGGAATACGCGCACGCTTGTCAGGCGTACTACAGATTCCCCCTGCCTAGGGTAGGCGGGGGTTTAATGATTGTGGGGATCCGAATCTCCGGCAGCCGCGGACTAAGCTGCCGTTAATTACCCCTCGCCTTTGGGGTGAGGGAACCTCCGATTAACGGGTTAAAAAGGGCATGCGAACTCAATGTGCAGTGTACGTGTGTTCTGTTTTGAAAGGGGATTTTTGGATATATCGGGAGCCACGCAGAGTTTTTACGGGGGTCCCGCTACCCGGATAGCGGGCTTGGGGTCAAGGGGGCTAGCAACCCCTTTACGGGGTTCGGGGCAGCGCCCCGGCCCGAAAATTTTTTGGAGGGGGAGAATGTTGCGGAGTATGTATATGTGTGAATTTGTATACATATGTATATGTATATGTATGTACATAAAAAGAGGGGGAAAAGGCATCCAAGGGATGCGTGGGGACAGTGCCTTGAGCGCTGTGCGCTTAGGTGCTGTGCGCTCAGGCGCAAGCGCGCCACGTGTCGACACGTAGGCGCTTTGCGTATGAGCGCTGCGCGCAGGAGCGCAAGCGCGCGCGCCACGTGTCGGCACGTGGGCGCTTTGCGCATAAGCGCTATGCGCTAGAGCGCAAGCGCGCGCGCGCCACGTGTCGGTACGTGGGCGTTTTGCGCAAGAGAGCTGCGCGTTGGAGCACAAGCACGCAGGAGCGCAAGCGCGCGCGCCACGTGTCGGCACGTGGGCGCTTTGCGCAAGAGCGCTGCGCGTTGGAGCGCAAACGAGCGCGCGCCACGTGTCGGCACGTGGGCGCTTTGCGCAAGAGCGCTGCGCGTTGGAGCGCAAGCGCGCAGGAGCGCAAGCGCGAGCGCCACGTGTCGGCACGTGGGCGCTTTGCGCATGAGCACTGCGCGCTGGAGCGCAAGCGCGCGCGCCACGTGTCGGCACGTTAGCGCTTTGCGCTCGCGCGCAGTGCGCTGGAGCGCAAATGCGCCACGTGTCGGCACGTAGGTGGTTTGCGCTTGAGCGCTAGCGCGCCGGCGAGGATAAAAGGCTTTTAGCCTAAAAAAAAGATTTCTCAAAAGAGAAATCAGAGAGGAGTTGGACTCCTGAATGTGTTTTGGGGTTAATGGAAGGGGTTCTTCTTCTTCCTCCTGTTGCTTGCTGGATCTTGAAGATCAAGAGATGTGAAATCTCAAAATCTCTCCTTTTTGAGATCTGATGACAGATCCAAATTCCCCTTTATGGGTTTTGTGGTGAAAAACTAATTTGTTTTATAAAAAGAAGATTAAAACTCTTGATTTAATTCAAGAGAAAGAAGAAGGTTTTGGAACCTTGAAGAAGAAGAAAAGATCTCAGATCTGGAAACTTTTTTAGAGAGAGAAAAAGTTGTTGAGATATTTCATTATCTTTGCCTTTATAGGCCATACATTTTACACATAGCCCCTTGGGCTTCACAAAATGGCATTTTGCCTATCCCATGGCTCATGTGCCATTTCTTTCTGCACATAAGCGATGGGCTTTACAAAAATTTGGCTTTATGCCCATTTTTCTTACATTTATCCAAAAATAAAATAAAAGAAATACAACAAAATTATTTATTACAAAATTTTTATCTTGGCATGGGGGAAGGCCGGCCGCTTCATATTCTGGCTCGACCCGGGCATGGGCCCACTGGATCTGGGCTTGGGCCCACTTGTCTTGGGGTTGACTTTGATTTTGACTTGGTCAACTGGGGTGTAAATTTTTACCCCAACAAATTGCCCCCCATCAATAAATGCACACCACATATGTGGGTCGTGTGCATAAAATTGATGGATCTTCTTTTACTTGGAGGCGACCTGATTTGGTTCCCGCTTTTTGGGAAGCAGGCACTGCCCTTTTTACGACATGGACGGTCGTTGCTTGACATGACTCTGAGATGGAATGTTCGTGATAGACGTTTCCCTGGCCCGGAGTGATTCGGTTCCCGCTTTGTAGGAATCCTGTGCTGCCCCCTTTTTACGACATGGACGGTCAATGCTGCCCTTTTTGCGACTTGGACGGTCGATGCTGCCATTTTAGCGACGTGGACGGTCGGTTCTGCCCTTTTTGCGACTTGGACGGTCGGTGCTGCCCTTTTAGCGACATGGACGGTCGGTTCTGCCCTTTTTGCGACATGGACGGTCGGTGCTGCCCTTTTTGCGACTTGGACGGTCGGTGCTGCCCTTTTAGCGACGTGGACGGTCGGTGCTGCCCTTTTAGCGACGTGGACGGTCGGTGCTGCCCTTTTAGCGACTTGGACGGTCGGTGCTGCCCTTTTAGCGACGTGGACGGTCGGTGCTGCCCTTTTAGTGACTTGGACGGTCGGTGCTGCCTTTTTAGCGACGTGGACGGTCGGTGCTGCCCTTTTAGCAACTTGGACGGTTGGTGCTGCCCTTTTAGCGACGTGGACGGTCGATGCTGCCCTTTTTGCGACTTGGACGGTCGGTGCTGCCCTTTTAGCGACGTGGACGGTCGATGCTGCCCTTTTTGCGACTTGGACGGTCGGTGCTGCCCTTTTAGCGACGTGGACGGTCGGTGCTGCCCTTTTAGCGACGTGGACGGTCGGTGCTGCCCTTTTAGCGACGTGGACGGTCGGTGCTGCCCTTTTAGCGACGTGGACGGTCGATTCTGCCCTTTTTGCGACATGGACGGTCGGTTCTGCCCTTTTTGCCACTTGGACGGTCGATGCTGCCCTTTTAGCGACATGGACGGTCGGTTCTGCCCTTTTTGCGACTTGGACCGTCGATACTGCCCTTTTAGCGACGTGGACGGTCGGTGCTGCCCTTTTAGCGACGTGGACGGTCGATGCTGCCCTTTTTGCGACTTGGACGGTCGGTGCTGCCCTTTTAGCGACGTGGACTGTCGGTGCTGCCCTTTTTGCGACTTGGACGGTCGGTGCTGCCCTTTTAGCGACGTGGACGGTCGATGCTGCCCTTTTTGCGACTTGGACGGTCGGTGCTGCCCTTTTAGCGACGTGGACGGTCGATGCTTGATTTGACTTGCTCTGCTTCTTGCAGTGTCAGGGGTAGACTTGACTTGCTCCGCTTCTTGCGGTGTCGAGATTGGATTCTGACTCGCTCCGCCTTCTGCGGTGTCGGAGTGGAAGTTGACTTGTTGATTTTGATTTGGGTTGACATCAGCATCGCTATACTGGAATATGGTACCAGGAGCGAATCATCATCTGTCATTGAGAGGATTCTGGGATTTTGGTTTTTTTTTGGCATCTGCATTGCTGCACTGGAATAATGCCAGGAGCAACTCATCATTTGCCCCGAGAGAATTTGAGAATTGATGTCTTAGGAGGCAGGTTTAGATCCCTATCACCTAAGACTTTTCAATTTTATGGGCCGTGAGGGTCCCATAAAAGCATTTTCTCCCTACGAGTCGAAAGGATCTCGTAGGTGTATTTTCTCCATAGGAGTCGTGGGGACTCCTAAGTGTGTTGCTCCTTTGTGAGTCGTAAGGATCTCACGCGGGAATTTTCTCCTCTCAAAGTCGAGAGGACTTTGAGAGTGCATTTCATCTCCTTTTCACGAGTTTGCGCCCTTTCAGGTTTTCACAAACTCGTCGGCAGTCCTGCTGTTTTTACTCACGGAGCCCTTTCGGGTTTTCCTCCGTGCCCATTTTGCTTGTGGACATACCCTTTTTTTTCTTTTTTTTAGTGGGACTTTGAATGTGGTCTCATCGGTAGGACTTAGGAGGGATTGGGATTTTTTTACGCCCGTGGATTGTATACGGTTTTGCAGGATGTATGATCCAGACCGTAGGGCCAGAAAGATTTTAGGGATTTGTTGGCGTCTGCATCGCTGCACTGGAATGTGGTACCAGGAGCGACTCATCATTCGCCGTTGGGGTATGGGATTTGGAATTTGGTTAGCGTCTGCAGCGCTACACTGGAATATGATACCAGGAGCGACTCATCATTCGCCGTTTGGGGATTTGGAATTTGGATCTTGTTTGGCATCAGCATTGCTGCACTGGAATAATGCCAGGAGCAGCTCATCATTTGCCTTGGGAGGACTTGGGATTTGGGTTTTTGGTCGGCATCAGCACCGCTAACACTGAAGCGAAATGCCAGGAGCGACTCATCATTTGCCGTTGCCCGTTGGGGAACGATGGCTTAGGAGATAGGTTTGGGTCCCTACCACCTAAGGCTTTTCAATTTTATGGGCCGTGAGGGTCCCATAAAAGCATTTTCTCCCTACGAGTCGTAAGGATCCCGCAGGTGTATTTTCTCCTTAGGAATCGTGAGGATTCCTAAGTGTGTTGCTCCTTTGTGAGTCGTAAGGATCTCACGCAGGGGTTTTCTCCTCATAAGGTCGAGAGGACTTTGTGAGTGTATCTCATCTCTTTTCACGAGTTTGCGCCCTTTCGGGTTTTCACAGACTCGCCGGTAGTCCTGCTGTTTTTACTCACGGAGCCCTTTCGGGTTTTCATCCGTGCCCGTTTCGCTTGTGGACATACCGGTTTTTTTTTTGGCCGCTGGTGGGACTTTAAAGTAGTCTCACCGGCAGGATTTGGGAGAAATAGGGGTCATTTACGCCCGTGGATTGTATACGGTTTTGCAGGATGTCTGATCCAGACCGTAGGGCTGATGTTCTCAATTCGCCTGCGACTTGGAGCATTCATGTGTAGTATTTCTTGAGATATCGGCCATTGATGGGTGGCATGGGCCTTTCTCCCTCGGCACTTATTAGTTGGTAGGATCCTCCGTCGAACACTTTCTCGATGACGTATGGTCCTTCCCAGTTCGGCTCGAATTTTCCCTTGGCATGTCGATTGGGGATGATTGGTCTTTTGAGGACCAACACCAATTCACCTTTCTTGAAAGCGCGGAGACGAGTTATCTTGTCATAGGCCCGTGACATTTGGGCTCGGTATAGCTCTAGATTTTGCTGCACCGCGAGCCTCTTTTCTTCGAGGGCATCGAGTTCTTCAAGTCGAAGGAGCACGTTTTCCTCTTCTGTCAACTCATGCTGAACGGCCATTCTTAAGCTTGGAACTTCGACTTCGAGGGGGAGGACCGCTTCCACTCCGAAGAGCAATGAGTATGGAGTAGACTGAGTTGGAGTACGGTGCGTGGTACGATATGCCCACAATGCCTCGTGAAGTTTGAGATTCCAGTCTCTCTTGTTGGCTGAAGCATTTTTCCTCAGGAGCTTGCATAGAGTCTTATCGAAGGCATCGGCTAGTCCATTGGCTCTTGGATTATAGATGGAGGAATATCTCCAGTCTATCTTGTGCTGGGTAGCGAACCTTGAGACATTGAAGCTCTTGAAAGAAGGCCCGTTGTCAGAAATGATTCTTCTTGGTGTACCGAAGCGGTATAGAATGTTATGCTGGAAGAATGTCAGAATATCTTTTGTCTTGACTTCTTTTAGCGGGACAGCTTCAGCCCATCTGGAGAAGTAGTCTGTCGCGGCCAGTATGAACCGGTGGCCTTTGGATGACGGAGGATCAATTGGACCAACAATGTCGGTGCCCCAGACTTCGAAGGGCCACGACGCCACTGTAGGATGCAATGGATTGGGATGCTTGTGAATAAAATCACCGTGAATTTGGCAGATATAACATTTCTTTGCATGCTCTCCGCAATCCCGTATCATGGTGGGCCAGTAATACCCAAGCCGTTTAATTTGCAGTCGCATCTTGGGGCCAGATTGGTGAGCACCGCAAACGCCTGAGTGAACTTCTTTCATGACTTTTTAGGCTTCGGCCAATGACAGACACCTGAGCCAGAGTTGGTCATATGACCTGCGGTATAACGTGTCATTTACAAACACGTATCGGAGAGCTCTTTTCTTCAGCTGAATCCTCACAGATTTTTCTTCGGGCAGCTTGTCGTATTGGAGGTACTCTATGAAGGGTTCTCTCCAATCGGGCTCGTCTTGGATGATCGAAGCTTCTTCCGCAGGACTGCTCTTCTGTTCCGCGCTTTCCTCTTCTCGTAGAGAGACTGGGGGTAGAATTTGCCGGCTCCTGACTGTGATCAGAATTTCGTCCATGTCAGGATCAGCCAGCTCCGTGGCCAAGCGAGCGAGTACATCAGCCTTTCCGTTCAATGCTCTAGGGACTCTCGTTAGTTCGATATGAGTGAACCGTTTCATGAGTTCCACCACTCGGCCTCTGTACCAAGCTAATTCGGGTTTGTATATCTTATAATTGCCGCTGACCTGGTTGACGACAAGCTGGGAGTCACCGTAAACCCGTAGCCGACGGATTTCCATTTCTATGGCGAGCTCCAAACCAGCTATCAGAGCTTCATACTCAGCTTCGTTGTTCATTCGAGGCTCGGTGAGAGCGAAAGAACGCCGTAGGGTTCCCATTGATGGCGTGATGAATACCAATCCTATCCCCGCTTTTACCTCAGGGACGCTTGATCTGCCGGAGCTCCTTATTGATGAGGCTCCATCGAAGTAGAGCTCCCAACATGGCCCATCTTCCTCGAGGTGCAGCACTTGTTCGTCGGGTAACTCAGAATTTAGCGGCGACCCTTCTGGCATAGGATGAGCAGCGAGAAAGTCTGCAAGAGCTTGCCCTTTTACTGCTTTCTGAGGAGTATAAACTATGTCAAACTCAAGTAGCATGACAGCCCATCTTGCCATTCTGCCGGCTAGGCTTGCTTTGGTCATAAAGTGTTTGAGCGGGTCGACCTTGGAGATCAGCATAACCCGATGAGCGAGCAAATAGTGCCTCAGCTTCTTCACAGCAAATATTAGAGCCAGGCATTGCTTTTCGATTGGGGAGTAGTTGTGTTCCGCCCCGACTAGAGTTCGACTGAGGTAGTAGAGGGCATGTTCCTTTCCCTCCTCGTTATTCTGGGCAAGGAGTGCACCGAGTGACTCATCTAGCGCGGCAGTGTAGAGAATCAGCGGTTTATTTAGAATGGGAGCGGCCAGCACTGGAGGGTGCAACAAGTATTGTTTGATGCTTTCGAACGCTACTTGACATTCGGCATCCCAGATAAAAGGAGCTCCTTTCTTCATGAGCTTTGAGAAGGGCCTACATCTCCCCGATAAATTTGAGATAAACCTCCGTATATAAGCAAGCTTGCCTTGGAAAGATCTCAGCTGCATCAGACTCTTTGGAAGGGGCATCTCCATGATGGCCTTTATCTTTGATGGGTCAACTTCGATCCCTCGATGTCGGACTATGAAGCCCAGGAATTTTCCCGATGACACACCAAAAGCGCACTTCAGAGGATTCATCTTCAGATCGTATGCCCTCAGTCTGGTGAGAACGGTCCTGAAATCTTGGATATGATCGGCCTTGGCTTTAGTCTTGACGACCAGATCATCAACATAGCATTCGACGACTTTATGGATTAGGTCATCAAAGATATTAGTCATTGCCCTCTGATATGTAGCACCTGCGTTCTTCAGTCCGAATGGCATTACCTTGTAGCAATATATTCCGATCGGGGTTCGAAATGCTGTGTGCTTCTCATCCTCAGGCGACATCTTGATCTGATTGTATCCAGACGAGCCGTCCATAAAGGTGAACAACTCGTAATTTGAGGTGTCATCGACCATCATTTCCATGACCGGTAGCGGGAAGTCGTCTTTAGGACATGCCTTGTTGAGGTCCCTGAAATCGACACAAACTCGGATCTGCCCGTTTTTCTTCTTCACTGGGACTATGCATGCGATCCAGTCCACATATTTTTCTTCCCTGATGAAGCCGGCATCGATAAGCTTCTTGTTTTCCTCGATGACCTTTTCTTCTAGTTCCCTTCTCATTCTTCGAGGAGCTTGTTTGACTGGCTTAGCATCAGGAGATATAGCCAACTTATGTACGGCCACTTCAGGGGAAAGGCCAGGCATTTCTTTGTATGTCCACGCGAAGCAGTCGACGAACTCACGCAGCAGGGCAATTATCTGCTCTTTCATTTTCTCTGACAAGAGCGAGCTGATGTAGGTCGGCCTTGGATTATCGGGCGTTCCTAAGTCAATCTCGGTTAGCTCGTTAAAGGTTGCTTGTCCTCCATCTTCGAGGTCTTGAAGAGCTTCTTCTGGCTCGGCTATCTCGTCGTCATCATTTGATCTTTCGCCAGCTTCACCAACATGGATCATGTAGCACGCTCTGGAATCAGGTTGAATGTAACCTATTCCCCGTCTGTCTGGAATTCGTCCATCGATGAGTGCTCGGACCTGGGGAGGATGCCATAGCCCTTTGTAAAACTTTGCTTCGGACTCCGTTTGATATAACCGGCATCCGCACTTCTTAAAGTATTCCCGCATCTCGGGCGCATAGTATCTGGGATTGAGGACGGCTCTTATGCCTCTCTCATATGGAAGGCACGCGACAGACAAATCGTCCGGGTGTGCAACGGGGTTTGACCCATAAAACAAGATGCCCTTCTGTCCACTTTTCCTCCCGGGAACGTAGAAAGTTTTCAGCTGGTCCACGGTGGAGATTGATAATGCATCGAGCTCTTTGCACATCCGTTCCGGCACCCTTGTGATGGCCAAGGACCCTTCTGCGACTTCGCAGGTCTCTCGTAGTTTCGTTTGCTGCATGGGGAGCCAATCTGCACAGCTGTTGCATGGCAGGTCCTCTTCTTCTGACTCTTCAGTGTCACTGCCAAGATGAGGGCGGACTTTGCTGCTAGATGGGCCTTCAGTAACAGATTCGTCCGTATCGCTGCCGAAATGAGGGCGAGTTTTGCGGAAGGACGGGCTTCCAGCGTCGGACTCATCAGTGTCGCTGCCGAAATGCGGGCACGCTTGGGTATTTTTGCTTTTGAAAGTGATAGCCGGCGCAGATTTGCTATTGAGTCTTGGGGCCGGTCTATCCTCAGTCAGTTGTGGCTTAGCATTTTGGTGGTTCATAAAGTACCGAGAATCTTCATATCGGACTTCATGCACACCGAACGGCTGGATGTCTCCGTCAATGCGTCTTTCTTCGCCATTTTTAGTATACTTCATGCATTGATGGAGAGTTGACGGAATGATGCCGTAATCGTGGAGCCACGGCCGCCCCAAGAGAATCTTATAAGATGTGTCGGCATCGATCACGTATATCTTAGCTTCAGTTTGCAGATCTCCAAATTTGATTGGCAAAGCTATAGACCCCAGAACTTGCTGGCAATTTTGGTTGCAGCCTTGAATGACAATCCTTTCCCTTGACAGGTGTCGGACGTCCATTGACAAACTCTTCAGAGTTCGCAAGTTCATGATGTTCACTGAGGACCCCGGATCAATCAATATGCGATTAATTCGATCACCGTCGCTGTACCCGGTCACGTAAAGCGGCCGATTATGCTCAGCCGTTCCCAGTAGCAAGTCTTCATCCTTAAATGTGACTGCGGCGGCATGCAAAGCGTGCTGGGCTTCTTTCATATTAATTTCCGCAAAGTGAGCCTGATACCGCTCAGGGTTTTGTAGAGCATGGATGAGAACATCTCTAAGCTCCTTAGATAGGACCAAGGCGCCGTAGATGCTCAGGAGAGACGGAAGCTTCCGGAGATGTGCCAAGACATTATAGTCCACCGAGGAAGGACTTATGTTTTCATCAGCCGGTTCTCAGCCCTCTTCTTCATTAGCGACTTGTTTTTCCTTCCCTTTTGGGGCGTTGCCCTGATTTGGCGGTAGAGCCCTGCCGCTTCTAAGCTGGATTTGATTGGCCATTGTGGCGAGCTCCTCATCCTCTTCGGGAAAACAGAGCTCACCCTCGGAGTCGCTGCCAAGATGGATGGCGTAGCAGGTCACTACTTGGATCTCTTCATTGGAGTCTTCTTCTAACTCCTCCAGAATTTCAGCCGCTTGTATAGGGAAGAACTCCTTCAATTGAATCAATGTTCTTTCCTTTTGTTCATATTCTTCGAGGGAATCGATATATTTTTGAATGGTCGATCTCCCTGCAGACACTTTATCGTGTCGAGCTGCACTTTTCTTCTTCTTGAGCTTCTTGGATTTTGAGCCTGATGGAGCCGCACTGGCAGCTGGACTGGTAGGCTTCTTCTGCCCTTCCCATTCCGTCCTGGGCTCTTTCTGAAGTAGCTTTAGCATCTTCTTCATCTTATTAGATATGTGTGTACTCCACGGAGGCCGCGATGAGTCAGTTTCTTTTTTTAGGGCAGCAGGTTCAGCTGTCTGCTCCCAGAAGGCTTCAACTTCCGTCTGTATAAAGTTGGCGGTTGCAACTTGATTGTTCACCAACACACTTTTGGACAGCTCGATCTCCCCAGCCTTGTACTGCTTCTCGACCCAGTCTTTGAAGATATAGCAATCCTCGATCGCATGGCTCACTACTCGGTGGTACGGGCAATACAGAGGATTGTCGGTCATTTTTGCTTCTTGGGGTCTTTTCGACTCCGGCAATTGTAGGCCGTTGTTCAAGGCATCTTTAAATATCTTGCGGACCTTGTCCCTTCTGAAAGAGTAAACCTTGTTCTTTTTCTCCTCTAGGGAAGGCCCATCTCCTCCCAGCAATGGCTTTCGAGACCGGTTGGTTTTGGATTCGCCCGCCCTTCGCTTTTCTTCATTGTCGGACGCATTGAAGACATTGGTACTGCTGGAACTCCCGCTTCTACGGTTGTCGTCCCGCTTGCTTTTCCAAGTTTTGTCTCGCTGAGAATCCGGCGGGGACTCTTGCTTTGAGCGTTCCAGCATTTGGACTTTCTTGGTTAGCCCCTGAAATGTCTTGAGGCCCGCTGTACACAAGAATGGGACCATCCAGTTGCTGAGGTTCCCAATGAGAAGGCTGACGGACTGGTCCTGCTCCAGCGGCGGTTCGCACTTGACCGTGAGATTACGCCATCGGGCGATAAAGTCAGTGTTGCTTTCATTCTTCCCCGGCTTGTTCCTCACAAGGTTGGCAATGGAGATTTTATCACTGACGCTCATGAACCTTTGCCGAAACAGGGACTCCATTTGGGCAAAGGTAATGACGGATCCGTCCGGTATACTCGCATACCAGTCGAAGGCGACGCCGGTCAGGCTGTTGACAAACTGATGAAGAAGGAGTGCGTCATTACCCTCTGCATTTCCGCACGATGCTTTGAAGTGGGCAACGTGCTGATTGGCATTCCCCGTTCCATCAAATCTTCAGAACTTAGGAATGACGTAGCCGCTTGGGAACTCAATCAGATCGTATTGCGCGGGATATGGCCGCCCACTACTGCCGATTTCTTTCTGAGCTTCAGCTTCGGCCACCAATGTTTTAACCTTGCTGGTGACCAAATCCATTATCCGATCCTGTGTTAGCGGGATAGTACTATCTGGGGCCAAGGCGTCCCCAGAAGCGGAGTGTGGCCGGCTTTCATGTGGCTCGACCAGTCTTGGACCCGAAGGAACAGGCATTGGCTGCCTCGGATTGTCATCACCCGGCTGATTAGTAGCGGCTTGTGCTTGATTAGGAGGCGCTCGAGCAATTTGAGCCGTAAGCTGCATCACCACATTCGTTAAGTCGTCAATCTTCGAATAGAGCTTGGCCATCTCTTTATCTTTGCTCCTGAGCTGTTTTCGAAGCTCTTGAAGCAGCTCTTGCTCCGCAGTCCTGGGGCGGAAAGTAGGCTCTTCCTCGCTGTCCGAGCTTGACTCTGCATGGACCGAGGGGTCTTTCTGCCTATCATCCTCATCGAGAGGGTTTTCTTCATCCAGCGGGGGTGGCTGTTCTTGGGCAGCGGCAACCACATTCGGGCTAGATTGGGCTTGGGATGTGGTGGCCCCATCCTTGCTTTTGCTGCGAAGGTTGTCGCTGGGCCGCCCGCCCGCCATATAGACCGTATGGATGATATATCCGGCCGTCTTTCTATCATTGGCAGCTGATTTCACGGATCGCTGTCTTGACCCCCTTGTTTCGGTAGCTGGTAGTCGATTGAAGGCGGCTGGCCTAACCAGGTTCTTGAATGGTGCTGGCGCTTCTTTTCTGGGTTTGCCCCGCTGCTTTCGTGCGGCACAGAGCGCCTGATAGACCCTTGAAGAGACAGTGTCACACTTTTTCTGTTGGGGCCGGGACACGTCTCTTTGTAGCACTGTTCGGACCACTGTCTTCTTGATTTTGGCGGTCATGGCATTTTTCTGAACCCACTTCAGGGGCTCAAAGGAATTGCTGATTCTTACGTCCGACTCAGCCGTCGTCGCGGGGCAACCCTGCACTTGGAACTTCACACGATTCCATTTGGCCGAAGCCTTGGCCCTTTTATTGGCTCGATACCTGAGCCACTTCTGCCTTAACTTTTCTGTTCTAAGCTCCTGGCAGACTTCGGCTTTTCGGGAAGACACCGCAGACTGGGCGATGGAGGGCTTTGGAGATACGCTCGATTGCGCGTTTGTTGGAGTCATCGTCTGAGCTCGTCCGCGACATTTGATGTTGCCCTTCGCACCGGAAGTCTTGCCCCCAGCTAGAGCGCCAAGGAGTCGTTCAGACACCATCTTAAGTTTCGGTTGTGGTGCCTTAACAATCACAACCTTCGGCCTCTTGCCCCTTGGGACCGGCTTGGCCACCTTTTCCGCCGGGATTTCCGCCAGATGAGCGCTTCCATCAGGGTAGATGATGACGGAGCCAAACTGGCAGTGCGGTTCCTCCCACTGTCGACTGAGGCTTGCAGGGAGAACCACACGAGCGTTGATCTTGACCACGTACGGAATCGGGGTCACGTTGGAAGCTGAATTCGTCTGGGGAGACATTGTCGTTGAAAGTTGATTGCTGCACGAAAGAAAGAAATTATTTCAGTATAAACATCGGCGTATATGTTAAATGAGTTCACATGAACGCTTAACCCGAGATATGGGAGGAGAGATGGTCCCACCGGGCGTGCCAGATTCTGTAGGGTGTTTTTCGTCACCCCATTGAGATGGGAATACGCGCACGCTTGTCAGGCGTACTATAGATTCCCCCTGCCTAGGGTAGGCGGGGGTTTAATGATTGTGGGGATCCGAATCTCCGGCAGCCGCGGACTAAGCTGCCGTTAATTACCCCTCGCCTTTGGGGTGAGGGAACCTCCGATTAATGGGTTAAACAGGGCATGCGAACTCAATGTGCAGTGTACGTGTTTTCTGTTTTGAAGGGGGGTTTGTATATATCGGGAGCCACGCAGAGTTTTTACGGGGGTCCCGCTACCCGGATAGCGGGTTGAGGGTCAAGGGGGCTAGCAACCCCCTTGCGGGGTTCGGGACAACGCCCCGGCCCGAAAATTCTTTGGAGGGAGAGAATGTTGCGGAGTATGTATATGTGTGAATTTGTATACATATGTATATGTATATGTATGTACATAAAAAGAGGGGGGAAAGGCATCCAAGGGATGCGTGGGGCCAGCGCTGTGCGCTTAGGTGCTGTGCGCTCAGGCGCAAGCGCGCCACGTGTCGACACATAGGCGCTTTGCGCATGAGCGCTGCGCGCAGGAGCGCAAGTGCGCGCGCCACGTGTCGGCACGTGGGCGCTTTGCGCAAGAGCGCTGTGCGTTGGAGCGCAAGCGCGCGCGCGCCACGTGTCGGCATATGAACGCTTTGCGCATGAGCGCTATGCGCTGGAGCGCAAGCGCGCGCGTGCCACGTGTCGGCACGTGGGCGCTTTGCGCAAGAGCGCTGCGCGTTGGAGCGCAAGTGCGCGCGCGCCACGTGTCGGCACGTGGGCACTTTGCGCAAGAGCGCTGCGCGTTGGAGCGCAAGTGCGCAGGAGCGCAAGCGCGCTCTCTACGTGTCGGCACGTGGGCGCTTTGCTCAAGAGCGCTGCGCGTTGGAGTGCAAGCGCGCAGGAGCGCAAGCGCACGCGCCACGTGTCGGCACGTGGGCGCTTTGCGCATGAGCACAGCGCGCTGGAGCACAAGCGCGCGCACCACGTGTCGGCACGTTAGCGCTTTGCGCTCACGCGCAGTGCGCTGGAGCGCAAATGCGCCACGTGTCGGCACGTAGGTGGTTTGCGCTCGAGCGCTAGCGCGCCGGCGAGGATAAGAGGCTTTGAGCCTAAAAAAAGGATTTCTCAAAAGAGAAATCAGAGAGGAGTTGGACTCCTGAATGTGTTTTGGGGTTAATGGAAGGGGTTCTTCTTCTTCCTCCTGTTGCTTGCTGGATCTTGAAGATCAAGAGATGTGAAATCTTAAAATCTCTCCTTTTTGAGATCTGATGACAGATCCAAATTCCCCTTTATGGGTTTTGTGGTGAAAAACTAATTTGTTTTATAAAAAGAAGATTAAAACTCTTGATTTAATTCAAGAGAAAGAAGAAGGTTTTGGAACCTTGAAGAAAAAGAAAAGATCTCAGATCTGGAAACTTTTTTAAAGAGAGAAAAAGTTGTTGAGATATTTCATTATCTTTCCCTTTATAGGCCATACATTTTACACATAGCCCCTTGGCTTCATAAAATGGCATTTTGCCTATCCCATGGCTCATGTGCCATTTCTTTTTGCACATAAGCCATGGGCTTTACAAAAATTTGGCTTTATGCCCATTTTTCTTACATTTATCCAAAAATAAAATAAAAGAAATACAATAAAATTATTTATTACAAAATTTTTATCTTGGCATGGGGGAAGGCCGGCCGCTTCATATTCTGGCTCGACCCGGGCATGGGCCCACTGGATCTGGGCTTGGGCCCACTTGTCTTGGGGTTGACTTTGATTTTGACTTGGTCAACCGGGGTGTAAATTTTTACCCCAACAGTTGGAGCTGATGGCTGACTATGATGTTGATCTCAAGTACCATCCGGGGAAAGTTAATATAGTGCCGGATGCGCTTAGTCGGTTGCCAGCAATTCGGATGTTGACTGCACAGAAGGAACTTATAGATGATTTTCGGAGATTCGAGTTGGAGATTGTGTTACCGCATTCTTCAGGACAGTTGATGCAGCTACAAGTACAGTCATCATTGATCGATAATATAAAATAAGCGCAGTCACAGGACCCAAGATTACAGAAGTTTCAAGAACAGGTTGAAGCGGGACTTCGAACGGACTTGTTGATTCATGAAGATGGTTCGTTGCGATATGGTAGCCATTTTTGTGTGCCGAAAGGAGACATTCGTGAAGAAGTTATGAAGGAGGCGCATAGTTCCGCATATTCTGTACATCCAGGAGACACAAAGATGTACCGTGATCTACGACAGCATTTCTTGTGGGAAGGCATGAAAAGGGAGATCGCCCGCTTTGTAGCAAAGTGCTTGGTGTGTCAGCAAGTTAAGGCTGAACACCAAAGAGTAGCTGGTTTATTGCAACCACTTCTGATTCCTCAGTGGAAGTGGGAACATATAACCATAGATTTCGTGACAGCTTTACAACGGAGTCCAAAGGGCAATAATGCAGTTTGGATGATTGTTGATCGATTGACCAAGGCAACTCATTTCATACCGTTTTGAGTTGGTCAGTCGATGGAAGCGTTAGCAAAACGGTACATGCAGAAGATTGTGAGATTGCATAGAATACCTGTAAGCATCGTTTTCGATCGTGATACCCGATTCTTATCACACTTCTAGAGGAGTTTACAGGAAAGTTTAGGGACGCGATTGAAGTTTAGCACCGCTTATCATCCTCAGACAGATGGCCAGTTGGAGAGAACGATCCAAACTCTTGAAGACATGTTGAGAGCTTGCATGTTAGACTTCAAGGGCTCATAGGAAGATCTTCTACACTTGGTGGAGATTTCGTACAATAACAGCTTTCAGGCGACTATTCAGATGGCTCCATTCGAAGCGTTATATGGTCGCATGTGACGCTCACCCGTTTGTTGGGACGATATTGGAGAACGAAGATTGTTGGGATCAGATTTGATCGTGCAAATAGTACAGAAGGTTAATACTATCCGAAATCATATGAAGGCTGCACAAGATCGGCAGAAGAGTTGGGCAGATACATCGAGAATACCTATAGAGTTCGCTGTTGGTGATCTTGTATTCTTGAAGATATCACCGACTAGAGGGGTGATTCGTTTTGGGATTCGAGGCAAGCTTAGTCCTCGATTCGTGGGCCTTTCGATAGCATCGAGCGTGTTGGAGAAGTGACTTATCGATTGGCATTACCACCATCTTTGGCGAGTGTTCATGACGTGTTTCATGTATCTCAACTGCATAAGTATGTTCGAGATGAAACGCACGTGCTAGATCATTCGGAGCTGACTATAAGGGAGGACTTGACCTATGAGGAACGACCGATGTCGATTGTTGATCGAAGAGAAAAGGTCCTCAAGAACAAGGTTATCCCTCTCGTACTTGTTTCATGGGGAAATCGTTCGCATGGAGAATCGACTTGGGAACGAGAAGATGAGATTCGACAGAAGTTTCTATACCTCTTTTCCTAGATTCATGCTTGTTTTTCTTTTCCTTGTTCCGGGAATTTCGAGGACGAAATTCTTTTTATAGTTGGGTATAACGTAACACCCTGGTTCATTTATACCAGTTCTATTTTTAGGTATTTCTTTATTTATGGCAATTTCTTGATTTATTTTGTTTTGGGTGCGAATAGTGTAATTGGTATCTGTATTTGCATCCGACCCGACCCGCATACTGGAAACCCGTCTTGATTCATGTTTGTGTTTTATCCCTACTTGTGCGGATGATCCGTTCACTTTCCTGTTTTATATCTTGCATACTTGCATTATATCTGGAATCTGCATTTCTTTACAATACAATTATAATCTAATAATATATTTTAAAAATATCTAGCATGGCCTGCATCATACCCCTGACCCTGTGGTAGCATCCGTATATCTCGTTCTGTTCAGTGAAACGGACTCTTTTGAATAGCTACATGGACGCTATGTGTATCCGTTCTTGGGGGTATGCATTTTTCGTTACGTGGATATCCTATTTTGGTTTTTGTTGACACGTATATTAACCGTATTTTCAAACCGTAATTTTAGACCCGACCCGGGCGTGTTTTGGACTATTTTTTGTTTTAGCCAAAATCTCAGAATATATAATATAAAATCCTTTTATATATTAAAATTGTAAAATATACGTTTATAAATTTTCTTAACCAAAAAATATATATTTTTAATATTTTTCCCTCACCAAAATCTCACCTGCCTAGCACTCTCTCTCTCTCTGTGCACACACATACATTTATATTCTATTATTTTTAAACCCTAAAATAATCTTACAGTTCTCTCTCTCTCTCTCTACTAAAATCTATATTTTTCCTTAACCTATTAAATCTCATCGTTACTCTCTCTCTCCCCCTTTATAACAAACCCTACCAGGAGAATCCCATCACTGCTTTTTCCACTATTCTCACCGCCTCTTCTTCCTCGCAAAATACTTCGCCTCGCGAGAACCGACGCCCGCACTATTACCTCGCCGTCGACCTCTTCGCCCCGTTGCCTGCACCCCATCCTCGTCACCTCTTCCTCTTCCCCTCGTTTCCTCGCCCTCATAACCACCTCACCTCTCTCCTTTCCGCTACAACCCTCCTTCCCGAGCATCTATCCCTCCACAGAACCCACGCCGGAACCCCCGACCTCATCGCCGTTACCTCACCTCCGGCGACCCTAACATCATCCCATCATCATCCTCACCTCTACCTTCTCCTCTTCCACTCACCTCTCCCCTTCTTACCCGACACCAAGAAACCCTGCACCTCCCCATAGCCATTGCCCATGCCGTGGACGTCGTCGTCGACGGCCCATCGTCGCCATCGTCTCCCTTTGCCTCATCTCCGACTATAGAGCACCAATCTCAGACCACTCCCTTTTCTTTTTCTTTTTCTTCTTCTTCTTCTTCTTCTTCTTCTTCTTCTTTTCCTTCTTAGTTTCTTGGGTTCCAATCGTCGCCAGAGCCGTGACCGTCACCGACGATCCGGGAGACCCAGTGGACATCCCCAACCAGCGTGGTCATGTTCTTGCTTTGCCTAGTCCTGTCCCGTGAACGCGTGTGGATATTGAGACGTTTACCCGTCGTCGGACGTGCCGTACGCACCCGTCGTAAGATCCGATCAGGCAACTTTATCTTGCTACATGCTATGTTATTATATTTACATCCATATTAATAATAATGTTAAATGTTCATTGCATTTTGCATTCTATGTTACCGTTTTACTGTTTTCGGATAGCCCTTCGTATTCGTATCATTTATTACATATAGAGTCGCATGCAATTTTATCTCGTTACAGGTTATGCAACGTATTTTACATCCATAAGTATAGAATTATTACATGTTCATTGCATTTCACATCCTATGTTAGAGTCTGACAATTTTACAATGTCCGTTTGCATCCGTACAATTTATCATACATCTAGTTGCATGCCAGATCACATCATTTCATGTTACTGTTATATTAGCACCCCATGCTTGATAATGTGCATCAAGCGTAGTTATGAATTGTAGATGAAATCCCTGATAGATATTTGTGCATCCGTGTTTTACTGTGCATCCGTACAATTTATTATATATCTAGTTGCATGTCATGTCATACTATTTCATATTACTGTTACCTTGGCACCCTATGCTTGATAATGTGCATCATTCGTAGTCATGAAGTTGTAGATATAATCCCTGATAGATATCTGTGCATCCATACTTTTATCGTGCATCCGTACTTGCTACAGTTTTATTATGAGCATCCGTTTGATACATGTGCACTACCTGGCATGACATGATACACCACTACTTGACCTGTTGCATGATCTTGTTACTAATGCCGACAATCCTGACATGTTGTCTTGACGGACGTATCCTATTTTCTGCATAGAGAAACCTGTACCTGCTTGATCCTTTATTAGCATTAGCTCCAGATTTATCAATACCTGACTTGAACACGTAACCTTGGGGATAAGGGGAAATCAATGATGAAACCTGACTTGTAACTCAATAGTTCGACGCTTATACAGATCGGTTTTGGGGGCTAGGCCAATCCCGGGATGATGCTGCTGACAACATTCATCTGTACATGTTTCCTGTTTTGTGCTTAGCGGCACGTCTCGGTTTCAACCCGAGAATCTGGACCGTGGTCCCGGGCATGCATGGGATACTATTGAGTTACATCGACGATTCATTAAATTGATTTCAAAGACTTGAGAGTAATTAACCCAGTAGTATAGTTTAGATTACTCACTGCACGACACAAACACTCATACACTTCACTGTTCTATATCCATGTTTACCTGATTATATTCATGTTACTGTTTATATTCATGGTTGCATACCTCGTGTATTCTGGTTATTTACTATGGTTTGATATTTTGACGCACTGACGTCTGGGTTTTGCATGGCCCAGATCCTCAATCTCTTTTGCAGGCTGACCAGGAGTATTTCAGCCGACAGGCCGAACCGTGAGGAGCATGTTAGCGTTTAGTTTAGTTTAGTTTTTCTTTCCGTACTTTCATTTCCTGATGTGAGCCCGTATTTGGGACTTCTTTCCAGATTTTATTGCTTATTGGATTTATTGCTTCCGCATATTATTTCTCGACTCGTTAATTCTGGCATATGGACATGTACTAGATAGTTTATTTTCATTTTATTGTTCTTGATATCTTATAGACAGCCGTAATGTGACTGTGGAGGGATATTTCCTATCCACAGGCAGCATGGTTGGCTCTGTCATGTGCCGATCTTAGCGCACTCTGGGAAGCGGGGCGTGACACCCTACGTCTGCCCAGCCGTAAGTTAAGTAACCTTACGATCAAGACCCGATGCCCGTGGAGAATACAGATATCATATAAAAACATTATATTTTGGTTTTTTATAATGTGACTACGAACTTTAATGATGGGACCACATTAATTTGGATTAATGCAAGAATATAAACCTAAACTGATGTTGTAGGAACCAATTTTTTTCAAAAGAAACTATAGCCGTATTCTTTTGCTTTGTATAGTGGTATTCGGTTAGGAATATCCTGCACCTTATTTGATGAGGAAAGTGCCCTGATCTCTTCACGGGAAATTTACTCTTAAGAAAAAGTTTATTTTACTATAAACCACTTGGTTTTCTTCAAAACCCCTCATTTTAAAAACGAAGCCTAAATCACTCCTTTTCAAAACCATTCGGTTCCTTCAATAATATCAAGTTCATTACGTTCAAGGTTTTCTAAAACCAGCCATAGCCCTCCATCATTTCAGATTGGTAACGCTTAGTATTCGTGTTGTGTTTGTTGGCATCTGTCAAGCCATAGTGTATGATAGCTGAGTGATGCTTAACTGCTGCAAAGAGATGCGATTGGTAGAAATAGTTGCACAGCTTTGTTGGCATCTGTTAAACTCTTATGCAGGTAGATTCAAATCAATCACGAAATGACAGGTAGAACTTGACTAGCGGCCTAAGGTTTGTTGGCAACCGTCAAGGTCATAGATCAATAGGGGAAAAACCATATCAGGAGTTTCAAATATAATAGAAACTTGCAAGATGAGTGCATATCTTTTGGAGTGTGGTGACTTGTTGGCTTCCATCAAGATTATCACACAATGATGGTTGGTTCTCGATTCCCATTGTGAGTAGGTGTTACTCCCGGGAGATTTTCAATTCACAACTAGCTAACCCATTAGATGTCTAGAAAGATGTTAACGGGGTTATGCCTCTGCTGAAACGGGATTATTTAATTAGATCAATGCGAAAGCATGAGGAGCCTCTCTCGGAGTACCAACACTGTCTTGGCTGAACGTTTAGCGAATTTATGGGGTATAAATAATCCCGGCTAGTTCTCCTTTTAAGGTTTGAGTGAGAATTCAACGTAACAGTAGGAGCCATCCTGGTTAAATAAATTAATAAACCAATTTAATCTTACAAGAGCGTACGCTGAGTGTTTCTTTTCTCTCTCTGGCACCGTCCATGACTGACCTTAAAACTAAAACTCGTAAACCAAATTAACCGAACCTTTTTATAAACTTTGGATTTGGAATGTCATGATTCATGATCTAACACGTTTATTGCATATTTTTACTATAATTTCCCTATCTTTTATTAATTAATAAATATCATTATTTATAATTTAAGAACATGTGTGGAGTTATCTGTAAAAATACATTTGTATGTTTCTTAAATAATAAATGAAATATTTATTAGTTAATTGGTTTGAATATTTTTCCTAAATAAAATATGGTGCTACTAATGATTTGTTTTGAGATATTTTTTAGGTTTAAATGCAGCCAAATCAATTCGAGACATCCAATCAAATCAAATTCAGAAATTCATATCAGCCTAATTTGGTAACAATCTGAGGATCCTCGCAAAAGAAAAGAGACGTCAAGATATTCAAGATATTATGCGCTCAAACACCCAAAAATAGCGACAAGAATTCACAAAAAATCCAGAGCTCTATTTCTTCCAAACAGCGGTGGAACCGCTACAAGAAAAGAAGGATCCACGGTGGATTCGCCGCAGAATTTGGTCCGTACGATCTAGGTTTTTTGGGCAAAATCGTCTTTTCTTATGCGTCGATATCGAAGCAAGGGTTTCATATTTCAGAGCTTATAAATACAACGAGGAGAAACCAAGAGAGGGCATCTAGGATTTTCTTTCTAGGGTTTTAGAATTCTTGTATTTCTTCTTTTAGCCATTAAATATTTTGTATGATGAAGTTTATTAATAAAAGGTAGAGTTTAATTTTCTTTCATGTCTCCTTTATTTTTCTGATCTTTAATTTCTTCATATAAAAGTTTTGCAATTTTATTCATCGCATTTTACTAGTTAAATTAACTTGATTTTGTTTTATGGATTTTTTTCTCTCCTCTTATTATTATTTTTAAAAGCAATGATAGTCTAAAGTGCTCTTTGCAATCGTGAACACCCAAGTAGTTAACTTTTCGATTATTCTTCGATCTTTCTTCTCTTCCTCTTCCTTAATTCTTTTTGAAATGTTTTCAATGGATGAGTAATTTCTCACTACTTAAGGTTGTAGGAAATGGTAGTATGAGGGATAGAAAAATCCCTTATACTCTTCTTATTTATCTTTTTAATTTTCTTATAAAACTTTGGCAAAGTGAGTATTAATCCTCTTATTTGGGCGCTCTATCACTTCATGATAGTTGCGACCCAGATTTGAGTCAAGTTATGCTTGTTTTGTTGAAGGAATAAGATAATAGGAATCAATGGAAGGACTAAGGTTAATAGAAGGAATCCCTAGTACCCCTCTAAGTACCATAATCCACATTCATCGCTATTCCTCTAACATCAATTAGTTAAAGGTTAAAACGGATATTTTTATAATACCATCTTTTAACTACCCAAACCAAAAACCCTAATGGGTTCTTTAATTATTGAATTTTTATATCTCTTTTAGAATAAAAACAACAAATCCAAACCTTTTTATTTAACTCGTATAAAACATGAAACAAAACATTATTATCTCCCTGTAGATGACACGTTCTCACCGCGGCTAGCTATTGCGTCACCGTGTAGATTGTGGTAATTAGGAAACGCTAAAACACAAATTTTCACATCAATCAAATGGTGTCTTTGCTGGAGAGACGGTAACATTATTTTCTTGTCATTCAGGTTAATTTTTATTTTTAAAAATATATATTTAAAAAACAAATAAAATAATTAAAAAAACCACATTTTTTTATTTTTTTAACGGCTCTTGTGCAAGTTTGCAGGGAATTCTAGAGTTACTAGAGTGACCTAACAGAGAACCACGAGCTGGTAAATAGAATCACGGGAGAAATGGAGTTTAGTGTCAAAGTTGTTGGTAGTTTGATCTATCTCTGGCGGGGGATCCGCGACGTGTTGTACTAGGAGCGCGACATTTCTGCGTCGGTTCTAGGGCATCGTGCCCCCATTTTCTTTGGTGAGCTTCATTTCTTCTTTAGTCTCCCTTTGAAGTTCCAATGATCTGGTTTTTTTTGCAAGATTCTTTGAAAAACTGCGCTGCCAAGAAATTTTTTTTTGCGTATTTTAGATTTTTAGTATGTTTAATTGCTTTGCGTAAATTAATATAGACATTAAGAGGTAAGAAACCCAAATTCAAATTAGATGGGGAGTTCATTACTCTTCCTAAACCCTATAAATCACTAAAGGTATAAGCATTACCTTGAATTAATTTGATAAGATCTAGACCAAGCCCCTACGGGCTCACATAGCTCACTAGGAAAAGTTGACTTTTAGGTTAACTAATATTTCGGGGGGTCTAATCAGTTGGTGTTTAGGCAAGTGTGACTAAGGCAAGTGGTTTACTTAATTAAGCCATCTATTTCGGTGATTCGTATAGCGGATACCTCCCACTTACCTGGCACTTACCCGGCTGACTAGTTAGTCTACTTTGGGTTTAGCCAGCCTAACGGTTAACTTAGGAGCGATCTAGTGTTGGACTTTGAAGATCCTAGTTTTAGGTATTGTTTGTCCACTTTTGTGATTTGGTTGAGTCGAGTCCCTATTTCCATCTTTTTGTCTAAGCAAAAAAAAAATCCAAAAATCTTATAGTTCTATTTATTAAAAAAAAAACTTTAATTTTTTTATCCCCTCTTTTCATTTCATCTCAAAATTTTTCATCATGGGTAACCCAAAACAATCAACTCTTTCTGATCTTTACTACCTTGAACCAAATATTTCAATACATGTTCTTGCTTTGGTAGACTTCCAACAATATATCCAAACCCATCATTTCGTTGAGGGATATGATAGAAGCCTCTATAAATAACAGTTGGACACCACACTTAAATTCCTATCAACCGTGTTAAAAATTAACACCTTCTTATGTTGATACTCCTTTTGAGGCTAATAAGGTAACTTTTAAACCCATGTCCATTGCTGAACATCTTGCGAAAGTCCATAGCCAAAGTTTCATATCTTTCACTACTACAAAAACATTAGGACAACAATTACGATCATTTCCATATAAAAATGTTGATACTCCTTTTGAGGCAGTTGTGGTAACTTTTAAACCCATGACCATTGCTGAGAAAATTGACACAACCAGTCGCCAACAATTCAACCAATTCCAATCATCTTCATATCAATGTGTTGATCCTAATCCTATCTATGAAAAGTAGACACCATCACCCAATTCTTGTCAACAATACCAATCTTTCACACCCTCTCATGTTGATACTGTTGGGTTACCCTAACGCCCTAGCCATCATCCGTGGCGATTTGCGGAACAAAAATTTTCTACGAGTATAAAACCGGCACTAGAATAACCCATTAAACCGGATCTAACCATAAACCTAACTAGCTAAACTAGGAGTGCTATCTACTATGATAAGAAAGCCTTACCAAACGATCCGTGTCCTTTGGTCTTCTTTCTTCATCATGTTCTCCTAGTGGCCACCTTGAACATGCTTGATCTTCTTTTCCCGCTCCATCGGTTCTCCGGAATCGAGCTTGTTCTCCGGTCCTCCTTGGTCGTAGGTGATCCACACGAGGGATGTGATCCATGGCTCTTGCTCCTAACTAAGTATCAATAGGAGCAACTAGAGAACTTGGGTTTCTAATCCAAATTGTCTAGGATGTAGTGTGGAGTTCTATGTGTTCTAATATCTCTATCTAGCCTGTTCTCTTGTTTCTCAACACATGAGAGTGTAGAGAAGGGGAAGATGATGAAGGTGAAGGGTTCCACAGCACCGCCATAAGGTTTCGGGAAGCATAAACTATACCGTTTTCAAAAATTTGGTGCGCTAAAGAACCCTAACCTAGAATCTTAACTAGAGAATTCAAACGAAACGAGCATGTAAACATCTTTACATCTATGTGAACAAGGAATACAACCTTTGTAGACCGGCCCTTCACTTCAAAAGCTCTGTGTAGTAGTCTCTTCGCTCCAAGTAGTAATCTCCCGGATTCTAATAAGGCTCCATAAGGTGAAATGAACATGCTTGCTTGAAGTCTTCGAGGCCGAAGATGATCTACGTCGAGGAGACACTTACTCAAGCTACCTCTTCACTAATTAGGAATTAGTGAAGCAAACAACCTAAACTAAATAGCTAGTCTAGTGTAGATTGATGAAGTAGGAATTTTGCTCACTTTAGAAATATTTTTCTCACTAATTTTTGTAAGTCCACGGTAGCATCCCGGCCGTCTAACAGACGCCAAATGCGGAACAAAAACTTTTTACAACTGGCGCTATCGCGTACTATAACCCGGATCTGCCATTAAAGCTAAACTAAAAAACTACAAAGTGGGTAGAAGCGTTATACCGAACGATCCGAGTCCTTTGGTCTTCAACCATCATCCCACGCTTTGTTGCGGCTGCTCCGATCTCTTGAATCTCCAGTCTCGTCGTCCAGGTGGCACCACGTCAACGGATCTTTAAAACGGGCTCCCGCCTCTGAACCGAGGCAACTCGATCGTCAAGTTTGCTAAAAGAGAAGACCAAGATGAAGTAGAGAATGAGTAGAACACTTTGTCTCGTTACGTCCAAGGCTATGGACGAACGGTTAATGAAGTTGCCTTTTGGAATCGGGTGAAATGAGAAATGAGGCTTATCTAATTTTCATGAGTCCAAAATAATATCAATCTTTTTCTAGCAACCATAATCCTTACCAAAGGAAGTGGCCGGCAATCTTATAAAGGGGAGGGAGGTGAGTGTAGGAGCTAGGAGGGGTGACCACAACAATGAAGCTTATCATAACACCTTGTATGAACACATTAAAAGAAAACCAATGAACATAAACCTAGTCATTAACCTAGTCACCCTTGCATTAAATGAATCATTAAATGCACTAATGAGTCACTTAACACCTCACCATCCTAGTCATCATCTAGAAGCTTCCACACCCATCTCAAGAAAAGATAAATCCGTATTTGACCGAATGTTAAACAAGGCTGATAGAAAACTGGAAACTGGCAACTTCCAAAAGTGATCCTGAAACGAATTTCAGGATAACCCCGTATCAGTATAAACATACCCGTATTTTGTATTACGACCGAATACAAATGCAACTGAGACAAAAATATTATATCTACACAGTATAATACTCGGATCCGGCTTAAACCAAAGCCGACCAGTATTATCTGCCCGAAAATGGACACGTGCGAAAACGCACGTGCATTTTCCGAACCTTGCCATAAACCCATATGGCCTCTACAACGTTTCGCCCGAACTTGGGAAAGTTTCTGTGGGGGACTCTAATGACTCATCAACACACTGGCACTGGGTATAACCTTTACCACGTCAGAGGTACAAGCTGTACGTAACAGTTTGCCTATGTATTGATTGGAAGGGAAGCTGACGAGCGAACTCATCTATAAACCCTACTGAGCCTGACAGTGACAATATACATACAGTCCGGTTCGTTCGTCTATGAGTATCGCATATCTGCCTAGGGGGCTAGTAACGTCAGACCCCCAATAGCGGTATAAGTCGTGTCAGAGAGTGGCCTAGAACACCCTGAGATACTACTGGAGAACCTACCAGTAAATCTCTTGCCTCGGTCGAGGGCTTTGTGTAATGGCTCTCCTAGACACAGCGCGATCTCACCCCCAATACCGGGAGAGACGAATCCCCTGCCGATCTGCTCACTTGCCTCCAATTTGGCTCGGGACTGTACCCAACTAAAACCTGTTTGCACAACTCCTTTGAGCGTGATAGGGTAGTAATCTAAGCACAGTGGGAACTCACACGAGACAAATGACGATCTCAAGTCGATGAACTAACCTGTACACATGTCACCAGGGAACTGCTATCTGACGATATGTATAATACTAACTAGCATGTTCCCAGTGAGTCCTGTCCGGTGTACTCATAACCTAATGAGCACCTGTATACATCTTAGGTGAACAACCTAACACCAATGGCTTGTGAGACCGGCCACCGCCCCTCGTCGGGGTCTCGACCGTATACACTAGTCTACTCCGGAGTATCGATGCCCTGTCTTGAAACTCCAACGACTAGGGACACATTTAAGGATGTGCTTATAGACTCCAGCTCCCACGTATATGATCGCCATCATACTGCTGGTAGTCAAGCAAGAATCCTATGGGCTCTATCATCATGCAATAGTGAACTAAAGCATATATCCGATGATAAAGACAAACCAGATAGCAAACTATCATCTCGAGCAAGACTGTCATATCGGTATAGGTCCTGCCTCAATTATTGCAATCACGTACCTGCGATCCAATAATTGACTTTGAGGGCACTATCTCCAACAATCTCCCACTTGCACTTAAGGCTAATTATTGCGATGTCGCATACTCACAGCCCGTGTGATACCGAATATCCAACTCCTCTACTAATCAGTTTCACAAAGCTAGTTTGTAAAACTCTTGTGTTCGAGAAATAGCCTCAGTGAGTGGATCCGCCATGATGTTTCTTTCTATGTATCTCTTAATCTCAAGTTCGCGGAGAAATCCATCTCCCGAATCGAGTAATACCTGTCTTAGAATATGTCTGAATATTTGATGGGACCTAGTTCATAAATGAACTCCTAATTCAAAATTCTTAGACTGTATCGATAACTGAACCTAATCAGTATCCAGCACCATGCCTCCCACAGTATCCTCTTGGACCACCTGTCCATAATAATGTCCCTCGTCAGAGGGAAAACTATAACTCTGACAATCACTCTGTCATCCATGTCACCTTTGAAGCCTGGAATGATAACCGTCTCCCGAAGGAGGCTGCCGTTATCAAATCCGTAGAACATGCACTTATGTTCTAAAACTGCTTCCTTATGTTTCTCCAGGATTGGATTAATATAAACTTATCATATCTAGTGCAAAAACAACATCTGGTGTGGTACTTGACATCTCATGATTGACTCAATTGCCTAAGCAAGTGATCTGCCAATCATGCGCATCCCTCTCTCCTTTAGTCTCAAGACACTTTTAGAGAGGGTGACTCCATCACCTGCAGGTACACCACCATGCCAAGAGTCATCTATTCTAAAATACTATTAGAATACTATCAAAGTACCCACATTGGGAAACTATCCAAATCTTGATCTAAAACCATAGATCTAGAAACCAGAATGTCTGATATTATATCCATATCTTTTGTGGAGAAACAACTGTGTGATGACCAAAGTACAACCGATCGTAGTATAGAAATTTTTTACTTCTTACTCTGTGTATGTCATCCAAATACCAGGACATCACACCCACTACCTTCTCAACAGATCCATCCCCTATTCTGATGAAGTCAAAGCCATGACTGTCTCATTAAAATTAGATGATCTATCTCCGCTATAACTGCTGAAGTCTATAAATAGACATAAGCTACTTGCCCACTATGCTTCCGCTGCTCCCACTGACTACGATAACCCTCTGGCAGAATAATATATACGTACACCTCTAAAGCTAGTTTAGAACGATGCTATACTTATTCTTCTGCCGGGTGTCATAGCCTAGAACAACTATAGTGTCAAGTCTGGATAAACAAGAACCTCCCTGTCACCGTCCTTGAGAGTACCGGAGTACCTCTCGGGTGTCTGAGGTTACCCACCATATCTGCGGAGTGGCTATTGGAATGTCAAACCTGATTGAATATATAGGTCCTATTAAATTTTTCGTAATCGTTTGTGGTTCTGGAATCATTTCCAGTTCTACCATACTGCCACTACTGTTTTCTGAAAAAATCCATTTTACTAAAACTGTGGCGAGTCTAGAACAATATCACTATTGATCTTCCAGATGGTAGAAATGTTAACCCTCGTCAAAGCTAGGGTCAACCCACAAACAGCCATTACAGAAACGTGCCTTGAGTTATCCAGTGTCTGGTTTTAAGCATAAGCTGGACAACTCCCCGTATCTTAACATCGTTAAGATATGAACCATTCTATATACAATATAGAAATAGAGGCACTAATTTAATTGGAACCAGATTCAAATCATGCAACTGTCTCCGGTGCATATCAACTTAATGAAGAGAGGCTAATTAGCATTACTTAACTTAGGAATTCATCCAATTATGAGTAACCTGAAAGAGAAACGAGTTTCTCAAAACCATTACTATCAACTGAATACTTATCACAAGAATCTACATCTTCGATTTCTTTGAAGAATCCTGATACTTGCGACACCTGGTTCACTACTCTATTCTTATACCCACAACTTCTCAAAACTTAGACATGGTATTTCTACGAAACACTTGTCTAAAACTAGAGAAGTCACAAGTAAACAAAACATAGTACGAGGACCTGCCCCTTTGTCCTGACGGACACTGGACAACATACAATACTCTGTATAAGTCCGCTGAGTTGAATAACTCAAAACCTGTGCATCGTAGGTTGAAAACTGTACCCAGGAGATTTCCTCAAATATCACCAATTACAACGAATTCCGATATATTGAGGATAATCACCTAATTTCCAATAACTTACTCCCACTCATCATCTGTAAAACCATACAAATATGAGAATGAAACCTGGTAAATACATACCCTGGAGTAAGTATCTAATTGGAAAATCAGTTTACAATTAACAATGCACAGTGAAACTGAAACATGAAAATGTTTCGTAGGGGTATTCTGGTATTCTTAGTAATGCCTCTTCCATAATTCAATTCATGACTATAACCGTATATTTCTTTGCCATCTTTCCAAATCCCTTTATTTGTCTTTATTCGTCTTTATTCATTACCTTCTGTACACCTCGTTAGGCTAAATGGCTTTCTTCCTTCCCTACCGTTCGGCACCAGCCTATGGTTTGGAAGAGGACTATCCAGTAAGCATAATAGGTGTACTCTCCTAATCCTAGGAGTACTCGTAACTTGAGAGAAGGTGGTGATAAAAGACAACTGAATAATACTTTATTCTTTTAAAGGTGAAAATGGAGTGGCGATGAAGTACGCGATTTGGTCGTGAATGATAACAGTCGCAATTTACTTTGCCCTCTTTCTAATCCCTTTATTTTGTCTTTACATATTACCTTCTGCACACCCTACTTAGGCTAATTTGTTTTCTTCATTCCCTACCTTTCGGCACCTGCCTATGGTTTGGAATAAAACTATCCAATAAGCATAATAAGTGTACTCTCCTAAACTAAGGAGCCCTCGCAACCTGAGAGAAGGTGATAATAAAAGACAACAGAATAAACCAATTCTATTTCTCCTGAACCTGGATCCATCCTCGAAGAAGTCCCTTCGAGTTCGTCTATAACCATACGATGGATCTATCTAATGGAAGTGGATGTCCGTAGTAATACGGGGTGTTCTGAGAAATACAAAGGGTAAAAGAAGGAGCGGCAATGACTTATGCAACTTTAGACAATCCAAAAGTCAGTATTTTAAGAAGGTTCGGTCAACTTGGTCACTGAGTCATAGTCTAGGGTCGGTCAAATGTCGCTGCCAAAGAGAGAGAGAAAAGAAACACTCTGCGTGCACTCTAATCTAGATCAGAATGGTTATCAATTTATCTAATCAAGAAACCTCCCACTGTAATCTCAAATTCTCCTCCAAACCTGAAAGAAGAATTAGTCGGGATCACCCGAAGAGTAAACCAACTCATCAGTGAGAATCGGGATCCAACTATCATCGCATGATAACTTGATGGAAGCCACTCAAGTTATCACACTCCAGAAGGTATGCGCATGCCTGGCAAGTTTCCTGTATGTTTGAAACTCCCGATATATATTTTTGCCCCATGCTCTTATGACCTTGACTAACGGCCAAATATCTCATAAGTCACATGTCAAGTTCTATCCATCATTATCCAGGTCAATTTGAACCCACCCGTACATACTCTTGATAAAGGGCCAAGTATAGTAATACGACTGTCCCAAACCAACGCATCTATCTATGCAACATGTGAACACCCCAGCAGCTACCAATCACTATGTCTTGACTAAGGGCCAAGTATACATAGCTTGAATACTACTGACCATCCATAAGAAATGACGGAGGGCTACGGCTGGTTTTTGGCGAAAAACCTTTAACGTAATGAACTTGATCTCGTTGAAGGAAACTGATAGCTTTTTATAAAATATAGTGACGAAAACGTTTTGCTAAAGAGGTCACTCCTGGTGAAGGGATCTCGGCTCTTCCCTCGTGGAATGAGGTGCTGTTAGTTGTATGTATGCCCTAGAGGCCAGTATTGTACAGATGATGTATATTATATTGGATGCTTGTGAAAGGTTCCTAGGCACCCTATAGAGGTCTCACAAGGCATCGAACATGCCATTTTACAAAAATTATAGTGCCGAGAAACCCTAACATGGATCTTAGACTAGAATTCTAGGCGAAAAACTAAACTAGTTAACATATTAACTAAAGGTTAGATGCTACAACCTTTGTAGATCCGGTTACCCTCTTCCTTGGCTCCACGAAGGGATCCTCTCGCTGTCCATCTCGATTCCCAAACTCGAACGTTGGCTTCATCGGAGAAACGGGCAAGCTAGGTCGTCGGCTTTGTGTCAAAGACGATCTACCTCGAGGCATCGCAAGTTCAAGCTCCGACTTCACAAACTTATGAAACTTGTGAAGAAAACACCCAAAACAACTTGGCAAGAGATAGAGGGTGAAGAAATAGGAGGTGGGTTCACTTTAGAATTGGATTTCTCTCACTAGAATTCAAGTTGCCATTAATGGCATCAAGGTTTCTATCTTGAAGATGAAGAAGAAGAAGAAGCTAGTTTATGATAAGTTATTTTAGAATGAAAAGAAAAATGCATACTTATCATAATCCAACTAGGGTTAAGTGTAGAGAATAAACCATGGTAAGTTGATGGGTTAGGGTTAAGCATGAAGACAAGAATGGTTAAGAAGTCAAAGCTTCATGAAGCTTCAACTAAAGACAAACTTCTCCACCATTCTTATCTCATTCTTTTCCAAATAAATAAACGAACAAATAAATAAATAAATGAATATGCAAAACCCTAATTATCAAATTAACCATGGTTTAATTCTATATACTTAACCAAATGATCAAGTATCATCAAACATGATACAACAATGCGCACAAAAGCATATCACATATACAATGTGCATCAAGTGAGAAAAATCCGTTTAAAGTGAACCAATACTAGTTAATGTAAAGTAATATATCAAATATATAATTATACATTAAATCATTAAATCAACACTTGATTCAATGATCCGGTCATGTCGCACATGACCGACTAGTATTCAATGTATCGGCTTATCGAATCAATGATTCGATAACTAGGTCATATCGAATATAACCAATCGAAACATTTATCGCGAGAATGAAATGCGGTATCACATACGCGCATTATTCTCGGTCCTGCACATATCTCATATGCGCTCCTATTTCGTTTCGCTTGAGCCAGGAAACCTCTGTGTAGGACTCTAAAGACTCGTCAATACGCCGGTAGCAGATGATGATCATATCAAGCACCCACAAGCCGCAAGCGGTCTGCTAAAAGTAACGGCCATCCGGGTATTGAGCGATCAGAAGATCGACGAGCTAGCCCGCTCATACTCCTGTGAATCCAACCAGTAACACTTACCGTACAGTCCGGTCTGTTCGTCTGATACGTCGCATATCAAGTCTAGGGGTGGTAAACGTCAGACCCCAATAACCGATAAGTCGTGCCGATATGAGGCTCATAACGGGTCGAGAAACTACTGGTAACACTTACCAGCAAATCTCTGATCCGCCCTGGCCAGGGACTTCCCTGTTACGGCCAATCGAGCACAGCGCAACATCAACCCCCAATACCGGGAGAGACGAAACCCCTCCTATCGCTCATTGCCTCCATGTGACTCGGGACTGTACCCAAAGACCACCGTTTTGCACGCCCTCGTGGACGTGGTAAGGTGGAGATCAAAGCACAGTGGGAATCACACAAGACTTTATGACGATCTCGGGTCTACAGACTAACCTGCACAAGTGTCACCTGAGAACTGCCATCTGACGTGAGGTATAATACCATCTGGGAGTTCTCGGCGAGTCCGTCCAGTGTACCCAGTCTACACTGAGCACCCGTACACCATCTCTGATGTCAAACACCAATGGATATGGGATCATCCATCGCCCATCTTATGGGTCGAGAAGCGTATACGCTAGTCTACTCTGGTATATCGATGCCCCGTCTCGATACACCCACGACTAGGGACCTTGAAGGATGTACTTATGGACTACCATGTCCCCACTAGTATGATCTGCATCATAGTCCAGGTAGTCAAGTACACATCCTAAGGGCTTTACCAACATGTAACCATAAGACAGTTTAAAGAGACTAGTGTACATGTTAAGATAAAGAGTAACCAGATAGCATACTATCATATCGAGCAAGAAAGTCATCTCTATATATGTCCAAGCATCCAATATAATATACATCATCTGTACAATACTGGCCTCTAGGGCATACATACAACTAACAATCTCCCACTTGCACTAGGGCCAGCTGCTATAGTATCGCATACCGAGCATCCCGAAGAGTCTCTCAAACTGTGTCTGGGGAATGGCCTTCGTGAGTGGATCCGCCGTGTTGTTCTTCGTGTCAACCCTCCTGACCTCGATCTCCCGGCGATCAACTATCTCCCGGATCAGGTGATACCGCTTCAGAATATGCCTGGATCGCTGATGGGACCTGGGTTCCTTGGCCAAAGCCACCGCTCCATTGTTATCGCAATACAAAGGTATTGGATGCTCAATGGATGGAACCACTCCAAGTTCAGTAATGAACTTCTTGATCCAGACAGCCTCTTTGGCAGCATCGTTGGCAGCGATGTATTCAGCCTCCATCGTCGAGTCTGCCACGGTTTCCTGCTTGGAACTCTTCCAGCTAACCGCCCCTCCGTAAAGGGTAAAGACAAAGCCCGACTGCGACTTAGAGTCGTCCTTATCACTCTGGAAGCTCGAATCGGTAAAGGACTCCACTTGGAGCTCTCCGTTACCATACACCAAGAACATATCTCTAGTCCTTCGCAAGTACTTGAGAATGCTCTTCACAGCTGTCCAGTGATTCTCTCCAGGATCAGCTTGATACCTGCTCACTATACTTAGTGAGTATGCTACATCGGGTCTGGTACATAGCATCGCATACATGATAGAGCCTACTGCCGAAGCATAGGGTATCCCTTGCATGCGAGCTCTCTCCAAATCAGTCTTGGGAGACATCTCTTTGGAGAGAGTGACTCCAGAGATCGTGGGCAAGTTCCCACGTTTGGACTCTTCCATACTAAACCTCTTTAGTATGGTGTCAATGTACCTGGATTGGGACAATCCCAAAATCCGTTTGGATCTATCACTATAGATCCTAATTCCCAATATGCAGGAGGCATCACCAAGATCTTTCATTGAGAATCTTTATGATAAGAAGAGCTTGACCGATTGCAGCATAGGAATATCATTTCCTATCAAGAGTATGTCGTCCACGTACAATACGAGGAAGACAACCTTACTCTCTGCCACCTTCTTGTAGATACAAGGTTCATCTGGATTTTTGACGAAATCAAACTCTTTGATAACGACGTCAAAGTAGATGTTCCAACTCCGCGATGCTTGCTTTAATCCATAAATGGATTTAAGCAGCTTGCACACCTTTCCGCTGCTCCCACTGTCTACGAAGCCCTCTGGCTGAGTCATGTACACGCACTCTTCTAAATCACCGTTTAGAAAGGCGGTCTTAACATCCATTTGCCAGATTTCGTAATCATGATATGCAGCGATGGCAAGCATGATCCGGATGGATTTAAGCATAGCCACTGGAGAAAAGGTTTCGTCATAGTCCACACCTGGTCTTTGACGAAAACCCTTTGCTACAAGTCTAGCTTTGAAAGTCTCCACTTTCCCATCTACACCAAGTTTCTTCTTGAAGATCCACTTGCTCCCAATGGGTTTTACCCCTTCAGGAGCAACGTCCAAAGTCCATACTTTGTTGGTGTACATGGATTCCATCTCAGACCGTATAGCATCCAGCCATTTCACTGAGTCCCCACTCGTGATGGCCTGCTCGAAGCTAGTTGGGTCATCATCCTCCATGATGCAATCCTCACTGCCACCATCAATGAGAAAACCATAGTATCTCTCAGGTTGGCGAGGAACCCTACTAGATCGGCGGAGAGGCTGGGGTTCGTCGGGTACTACTGAATCCTCTGGTTCTACCAAATCGTTAGTTGTAGTTTGTGGTGCGGGAACCTCTTCCAGCTCTACCTCTTTGCCATTAATTTCTTTTGCAAGAAATTCCCTTTCCAAAAAGGCGGCATGTTGAGCAACAAACACTCTTTGTTCCTCAGGTTGGTAGAAAAAATATCCTTGAGAATTCTTAGGATATCCCACAAACTTGCAAAAGACTGATCGTGCCTCGAGTTTGTCCGGATTTTGTTTTTTGACATAGGCCGGACAAACCCATATCTTAATTCGTTTAAAATATGGTCTCTTCCCACTCCATATCTCATATGGTGTGGTAGGTACAGATTTAGACAGAACTAGATTCAATAGGTATATGGCTGTCTCAAGCGCATACCCCCAAAAGGAAATAGGTAACTCAGCATTACTCATCATTGAACGCACCATATCTAATAGGGTGCGATTCCTTCGTTCCGATACACCGTTGTGCTGTGGTGTATAAGGAGGAGTAAGCTGAGAGAGAATCCCATTCTCTTTTAGATAATCCAGGAATTCACTGCTTAAGTATTCACCTCCTCGATCAGATCGAAGAACCTTAATACTTTTGCCCGTTTGGTTCTCTACCTCGTGCTTATATTCTTTGAATTTTTCAAAAGCTTCAGACTTGTGTTTCAACAGGAACACATGCCCGTATCTAGAGAGATCGTCAGTGAATGTAATGAAGTAGGAAGAACCATTTCTGGCGTGTGTAGACATTGGACCGCATACATCACTATGCACCATTCCCAAGAGTTCAGTAACTCTTTCTCCGTGTCCCGTAAACGGAGTTTTGGTCATTTTTCCTTTGAGACATGAATGGCAAGTGTCATAAGATGATAATTCGAATGAATTCAAATATCCATTCTTATGCAACTTAGCTAGTCGTGTCTCATTGATATGGCCAAGTCTACAGTGCAACAAAAAGGATTCGTTCATTTCTGAGCTTTTCCTTTTGTGTGTGTTTTGTATATTGAAGACTGTATTTTGATTGAGAATGAATATGCCATTATGTAGCGAGCCTGATGCAATCAACTTTTGATCCAGGAATATGTTCATAACATTATCCTTTAGTACAAAATTATATCCTTCTTTACTTAATAAAGAAACTGATATAATGTTGCACATCATGTTCGGTATATAATAGCACTCATTCAGGACTAGTGTATCACCATTTGGTAATACCAGGTGATATATGCCAACTGCTTTGGCTGCAACATTTGCCCCATTCCCTACATGAACGGAATGATCACCTTTTCTCTGTTCTCTACCTTTTCGCAGCCCATGTAACATCTTACATATGTGGGATCCTGACCCGGTATCTAATACCCAGGACGTAGGGTGAACTGAGAAACAGTTCTCAATGACAAACACACCCGAAGATGATGCATCAACATGCATGTTCTCCGTTTGGGCGGTGTGAGAATCTAGATATTCTCCTGTTTCCTGTTCAGTCTTATAACATTTATAAGATAGAACGGGTCCAACGTTCCCCTGCACAGTATAACATGTGGGTTCGGTCAATACATCCATATTATTATCTTCATTAGGACATGAAATGGTCGCTACCTGGAGAGAGAGAGAAGAAAACACTTTAGCGTAAGCTCGTGCAAGATCAGATTGGTTATTATCTTATCTAATCAGGATGGCTCCCACTGCTTTTTATCAAATCTTCCTTCAAACCCTAAAAGGAAAGACTAGCCGGGATTAATTACACACTACAGGTTCGTCAATCTTTCAGCTAGGCCAGTGTCGGTACTTTGAGGGAGGTCCCCCGTGCTTTCGCACGAACCTAATTAATGTAAACCTCGTTTTCCCAGAGGCGTAACCTCGTTAACACCTTTCTAGACACCTACTTGATCGGCTAATTGTAATGTGTAAAACTCTCCCAGGAGTAACTCTTACTCCCAGTGGGTATCGGGATCCAACTATCTCATAGAAGGTATGCAATCTCATTGCAAATTTCAACACTTGAAATTCCCGATAATGCTTTTGCCCCTAGCGATCTATGACCTTGACTAAGTCAACAAACCATAGATCGTAAGTCAAGTTCAACCCGTACATTTCCCGATTGAATTAAACCCACCCGTACGACCCTTGACTGAGTCAACAAGGCCGTGCGAATGCTCTAATCCAATCACATCTCATGTTGTTACAGATAAACATAATTTAGCTACCATACACTATGCCTTGACTAAGTCAACAAACATAGCACGAATACTAAATAATATCTATCTGAAATGATGGAGGGCTACGCGGGTTCTTTCATAAAAAACCATGAGCGTAATGAACTTGATATCGTTGTAGAATCGAATGAAGTTTTGAAATGGAGTGATTTTGAGGCTTTTCTAGTTTTGCTAAAGGGGTCACTCCCGGTGAAGGGATCGTCGGCCCTTTCCTCGTCGAATGAGGTGCGGGATATATCATATATATCGCTGTGCAAAGCAAAAACCCAAAAGAAGTCAAAAGCAAACCGAGTGTGTAGCATCTGCCAGTTATTGCTAAAGGAGTCACTCCCGGTGAAGGGATCTCGGTCCTTTCCTCATCGAATAAGGTGCGGGATATATCATATATATCACTGTGCAAAGCAAGAACTGTAGCTACCTGTTTTGTTTTAAAATTTGATTCTACAACATCTTAGGTTTCTTATCTTTCATTAATCACATTAATGAAGTCCCATCATTTAAATACCTAAACATCACAGATAGATATGACGTACACTTATGCCATCCGCATTCGCCTCGATGTCCCCTCGTGCACCGTTAGGTTAGGTAACTAACGACAGAGCAGGGCAGGGCTAGCGCGGGTGTAAAATATAAGTAACGTCTATATAATATATCATATATACTATATACTATATCCATCACAGAATCACATCACAGATATCGCAGCAGAATAAATATATGAAATATTGGATACATTAGGACATCCGTGTTTTCAATACGAGCCAGTATAAAACACGGATTCCACGGTCGTGATGAATAGCCAATCCCACACCCCTAGACCCCTACGAGAGCGGCAAGCAACCCTGCCAATTTTAGGGTTAGGAGACCCGGACTCGACTTCTCGAGTTGGTCTCCCACTGGACCCCAGAACCCGGTTACTTGTGCTCCCCTCCTTGGGTCTATCCTAATGCGGAAAAGTAAATAATATACAAAGGGTGACAACTTCCGCTACTTGGAAGTGCCCCAAATAAAAGAATATTACATACAAGTTTTTACATGAATGAAAATGTAAAACACTCATCTCACATAAAAAAAAACCTCGGCTATTCGAACACGACGATCCAATATAACATATCTAGCAACACATAACATCACATGTCATCAACGTAAGTAAGTATGCATACCCCAATTGTCGTTGACGTATAGCAACGAAACCGGCGATATGAACATACTACACTTACTGTCATAGAAAAGAAAGTGTAAAACTACAACAATTGGAATCCGCAACTACTTTAGACATCGCATGCCTAATCAAATGAAATACTTGGACATCACATGCCTAACAGATTTAAATCCCGCATTTTAGTCTCATTATCGAAAACTCTTTTCAATATCATATGGGACTAAACTGCTAAATTTATAACATTCATTCAGTTATCTCATAACTGTTTGTGAATTCCAATTATTGTATCACATTCCAGATAAACAGAAAATGTTAAACTTTCCGATCGAACAGTCGAATACCCAAGTTTTCCCGATACAGCTCAACACATGAAATAAGTCTAACAACATTCAGTTCGTGCCTCAGTACCAACGGTCCAGCCGTAGAAGGGTCAAGCCAACGCCTCACATGTGGCACGCCGTACTGCCCCAAACCCGAAGGTTCAAAGGGCAGTTCAAGACGGTCACATAATCGAGTTAAGGTTTGTTGTCTTCTAGAGGGTCCATCGTGTTACTTGCACTACTTAGAACGTTGTTAAACTACGGAAAAATCCAACACTTGGAAATTTCCTGACAGGGGAAAAATTGGGTATTTATATCCGGTCGAACTTTTTAACATATTCTAAAAAATTATCCGGAAAAACACAAAGACGAAATTTGATAATCCGATCGAAACATCGAAGCTCTAAAACACCCCAGAAAATTCAACTCTTGAATAATTATTAAAAATACCCATAAAACTCAGCTACAGAAATGATGAATTACTGTGCAACACAAATTGTGCATTGTGAACAGTAGGCGGCGGAACCGCGGCAGAAGCCATGCTTCTGCCGCGTTTCCGCGGCTGTTTAAACGATTCATGATCTCGTGTTTCACCATAATTCTTAGATATTCCTGCTGAATTTTTTAGGCATTTTTAATCTTGAAAAATCCCACTTTTTAGGAAAAGTCCAGAGAGCAAGTTTGGTATTAGGGTTTCGATCCGTTCGGATTTCAAACGTCGTCGGGACTTCGTCTAAGGCTCTAGCTAGGCTCTGATACCACTGAAAGGTTCCTAGGCACCCTATAGAGGTCTCACAAGGCATTGAATATGCCATTTTACAAAAATTATGGTACCGAGAAACCCTAACACGGATCTTAGACTAGAATTCTAGGCGAAAAACTAAACTAGTTAACATATTAACTAAAGGTTAGATGCTACAACCTTTGTAGATCCGGTTACCCTCTTCCTTGGCTCCACGAAGGCATCCTCTCGCTGTCCATCTCGATTCCCAAACTCGAACGTTGGCTTCATCGGAGAAACGGGCAAGCTAGGTCGTCGGCTTTGTGTCAAAGACGATCTACCTCGAGGCATCGCAAGTTCAAGCTCCGACTTTACAAACTTGTGAAACTTGTGAAGAAAACACCCAAAACAACTTGGCAAGAGGTAGAGGGTGAAGAAATAGGAGGTGGGTTCACTTTAGAATTGGATTTCTCTCACTAGAATTCAAGTTGCCATTAATGGCATCAAGGTTTCTATCTTGAAGATGAAGAAGAAGAAGAAGCTAGTTTATGATAAGTTATTTTAGAATGAAAAGAAAAATGCATACTTATCATAATCCAACTAGGGTTAAGTGTAGAGAATAAACCATGGTAAGTTGATGGGTTAGGGTTAAGCATGAAGACAAGAATGGTTAAGAAGTCAAAGCTTCATGAAGCTTCAACTAAAGACAAACTTCTCCACCATTCTTATCTCATTCTTTTCCAAATAAATAAATAAATGAATATGCAAAACCCTAATTATCAAATTAACCATGGTTTAATTCTATATACTTAACCAAATGATCAAGTATCATCAAACATGATACAACAATGCGCACAAAAGCATATCACATATACAATGTGCATCAAGTGAGAAAAATCCGTTTAAAGTGAACCAATACTAGTTAATGTAAAGTAATATATCAAATATATAATTATACATTAAATCATTAAATCAACACTTGATTCAATGATCCGGTCATGTCGCACATGACCGACTAGTATTCAATGTATCGGCTTATCGAATCAATGATTCGATAACTAGGTCATATCGAATATAACCAATCGAAACATTTATCGCAAGAATGAAATGCGGTATCACATACGCGCATTATTCTCGGTCCCGCACATATCTCATATGCGCTCCTATTTCGTTTCGCTTGAGCCAGGAAACCTCTGTGTAGGACTCTAAAGACTCGTCAATACGCCGGTAGCAGATGATGATCATATCAAGCACCCACAAGCCGCAAGCGGTCTGCTAAACGGAACGGCCATCCGGGTATTGAGCGATCAGAAGATCGACGAGCTAGCCCGCTCATACTCCTGTGAATCCAACCAGTAACACTTACCGTACAGTCCGGTCTGTTCGTCTGATACGTCGCATATCAAGTCTAGGGGTGGTAAACGTCAGACCCCAATAACCGATAAGTCGTGCCGATATGAGGCTCATAACGGGTCGAGAAACTACTGGTAACACTTACCAGCAAATCTCTGATCAGCCCTGGGCAGGGACTTCCCTGTTACGGCCAATCGAGCACAGCGCAACATCAACACCCAATACCGGGAGAGACGAAACCCCTCCTATCGCTCATTGCCTCCATGTGACTCGGGACTGTACCCAAAGACCGCCGTTTTGCACGCCCTCGTGGACGTGGTAAGGTGGAGATCAAAGCACAGTGGGAATCACACAAGAATTTATGACGATCTCGGGTCTACAGACTAACCTGCACAAGTGTCACCTGAGAACTGCCATCTGACGTGAGGTATAATACCATCTGGGAGTTCTCGGCGAGTCCGTCCAGTGTACCCAGTCTACACTGAGCACCCGTACACCATCTCTGATGTCAAACACCAATGGATATGGGATCATCCATCGCCCATCTCATGGGTCGAGAAGCGTATACGCTAGTCTACTCTGGTATATCGATGCCCCGTCTCGATACACCCACGACTAGGGACCTTGAAGGATGTACTTATGGACTACCATGTCCCCACTAGTATGATCTGCATCATAGTCCAGGTAGTCAAGTACACATCCTAAGGGCTTTACCAACATGTAACCATAAGACAGTTTAAAGAGACTAGTGTACATGTTAAGATAAAGAGTAACCAGATAGCATACTATCATATCGAGCAAGAAAGTCATCTCTATATATGTCCAAGCATCCAATATAATATACATCATCTGTACAATACTGGCCTCTAGGGCATACATACAACTAACAGCTTGGACATATATAGTGATGACTTTCTTGCTCGATATGATAGTATGCTATCCGGTTCCTCTTTATCTTAACATGTATACTTGTCTCTTTATACTGTCATATAGTTACATGTTGGTAAAGCCCTTAGGATGTGTACTTGACTACCTGGACTATGATGCGGATCATACTAGTGGGGACATGGTAGTCTATAAGTACATCCTTCAAGGTCCCTAGTCGTGGGTGTATCGAGACGGGGCATCGATATACCAGTGTAGACTAGCGTATACGCTTCTCGACCTATGAGATGGGCGATGGATGATCCCATATCCATTGGTGTTTGACATCAGAGATGATATACGGGTGCTCAATGGAGACTGGGTACACTGGACGGACTCGCCGAGAACTCCCAGATGGTATTATACCTCACATCAGATGGCAGTTCTCAGGTGACACTTGTGCAGGTTAGTCTGTAGACCCGAGATCGTCATAGAGTCTTGTGTGATTCCCACTGTGCTTTGATTTCCACCTTACCACGTCCATGAGGGCGTGCAAAACGGTGGTTTTTGGGTACAGTCCCGAGTCACATGGAGGCAATGAGCGATAGGAGGGGTTTCGTCTCTCCCGGTATTGGGGGTTGATATTGCGCTGTGCTCGATTGGCCGTAACAGGGAAGTCCCTGACCAGGGCTGATTAGAGATTTACTGGTAAGTGTTACCAGTAGTTTCTCGACCCATTATGAGCCTCACATCGGTACGACTTATCGCTTATTGGGGTCTGACGTTTACCACCCCTAGACTTGATATGCGATATATAAGACGAGGAGACCGGACTGCGCGGGTAGTGTTGCCGGTTGGCTCGACAGGAGTTGTAGCAGGTTCGCTTGTTTTTCTTCTGATCGCTCAATACCCGGGTGGCCGTTACGTTTACCTGACCGCTTGCGGTTTGGGGGTGCTTGATATGATCATCACCCACTATCGGCGTATTGACGAGTCTTAGAGTCCTACAAAGGAGTTACCTAGTCCAGGCAAAACGTTGTGGTGCACGTATGCGATATGCGCATGGACCCGGTTAAAATGCGTGTATGAGATACCGTATATTAATTTGGTGGCTTGCTTTTGGTCGGGTCGTATGTGATATGACCGGATTGATAAATCAAGTGTTGATTTATCATTTAACCATTAGCTTCTCACTAAGAATCCTATCTTGTTTCTTTTGGATGTATGCATGCATGTATGCATTCATTCTTGTTCATGCACATATGGATGTGCATGCACACATGCATACATACATCATTCTATCATGGTTTCTTATACAAAGAAAATGGTGGCAATATAAGACTCACACCATGGTTTTATTTATATGAATTATTATTGCATTTGATTTAAAACAAAAGGAAAAAGGAAAGGATAATTCATGGTTTCTTTCTACACTCTTCTTTGACCTAACCATGCTCACCCACCTTTTAACCATGGATTAACTTTCCTTTTGGGTTTTAACTCAAGTTCAATAATATATTTATTGTTTAACCATGGTTTGAGATGAGAGAAGAAAAATATATATAGATATATTTTTATATTCTCAATAGGGGTTTATCTTTTGTATTCTTCTTAAAAAGCCATCATCTTCTTCAACCTTGAGCTCTTGCTCTCTACACTTTTCAAGTGAGCAAAATACTCAACAAGATAGGATTTTGAAGTGAGAAAGAGAACCACAACACCATTCTACATAAGTCTAGCCCACTTGTTTAGAGTGTTAGCTTCGTTTCATCTTCTTGACAAAGTGAAGTTGCAAGCTTGGACAAAGCGGACTCCGGATGGATTATTGTGGACCTAGAGGAGATCAAGCGGACTTTTTCCAAACCCCAAGTGGCCGAGGAGTCTACCGTAGGGAGCTACAAAGGTTGTACTCTCAAAACCCTAGCTTTTCTTACTTGTGATGAAGTGTAGTTTATGAAACCCTACTTTTTCTAGGAATGATTCTTTGTATGCTTGCTTAGCACCCTAAAATTTTAATTTTTGGTACATGTGATACTTCCAAACCCTTCATGTGGTGCTAGGTATGCCCTTCATTGGTATCAGAGCCCACCTAGAACATTAGGCGACACTTCTACGAAGTAAAAACTCCGATCGAACCAAAATATGACGTTACGGGACCCTCTCTGGACATTTTTTAAAACCTGGTTATTTTTCAGAATTAAAAATATGTAAAAAATTCTGCAGGTAAATATAAGAATTACTGTTAAAAACGATGCAATGAACAGTCATTCTTGCCGCGGAAATGCGGCCTAAGCTTTCTTGGGCCGCGATTCAGCGGCCGTACACATCAATTACTGCATGATTTCTATACAGTAATGCTTGCTTCTGCTTGTATATTTTTTAGGGTATTTTTAATCTGAATTTTATGCTGTTTGTTCTGGAGATGGTTTAGGACTCGCCGATTCGATCGGAATTTTGATTTCGTGTTCTTTCCGGGTAATTTAGAAAGTGTTAAATTGTTCGAACGAGTATCATTTACTCACTTTTTCACGGGGTTTAAATCTTTCGGAAATACGTGCAAGTTTGTTTGTGGTGGACCCTCTAGAAGACAACAAACCTTAACTCGATTATGTGACCGTCTTGAACTGCCTTTTGAACCTAAGGGTTTGGGGCAGTACGGCGTGCCGCATGTGAGGCGTTGGCTTGACCCTTCTACGGCTGGACCGCTACTACTGTATCACACTCAGGGTTTTTGAACGCCGCTCAAGTGTTGAGCTTTAGGGAATTTTGAGTATTTGATTATTCGTTCGAAAACATTAATACCGTCTATTTATCTGGAATGTGATGCAATATGTGGAATTCATATAGCTAGATATGAAATACGAAATATGTGATATTTCGCATTTACGATGTCTAAAGAGAATGTGGATTCCAGATATTGCAGTTTTACACTTTCTTTTCTGTGACCGTAAGTGTAGTATGTCGATATCGCCGGTTTCGTTGCTATACATCAACGACAATTGGGGTACGCATACTTACTTACGTTGATGATATATGATATTATGTGTTGCTGAGATATGATGTGCAGGATTGTCGCAATTGAATAGCCGAGGGGTTTTATTGTTGGAGATAGTGCCCTCAGAGTCAATTATTGGATCTCAGGCACGTGATTGCAATGATTGAGGAAGGACCTATCCCGGTAGGACAGTCTTACTCGAGATGATAGTATACTATCTGGTTTATCTTTATCATCGTATACTGCTTTTGGTGACCAGACAGGTCGCTATTACACGTTGATAGAGCCCCTAGGATTCTTACTTGACTGCCAGCAGTATGAGGGCGATCATATACGTGGGAGCTGGTAGTCTATAAGCACATCCTTAAAAGGTCCCTAGTCGTGGGAGTTTCGAGACAGGACATCGATACTCCAGAGTATACTAGTGTATACAGTCGAGACCCCGACGAGGGGCGGTGGCCGGTCTCACAAGCCACTGGTGTCAGTTGGTTCACCTAAGATGTATACAGATGCTCATTGGGTTATGAGTACACCGGACAGGACTCGCCGGGAACATGCTAGTTGGTCTTATACCTGACGTCAGATAGCAGTTCCCTGGTGACATGTGTACAGGTTAGTTCATCGACCTGGGGATCGTCATTTGTCTCGTGTGAGTTCCCACTGTACTTTGATTACTACCCTACCACGCTCAAAGGAGACGTGCAAACAGGTTTTAGTTGGGTACAGTCCCGAGCCACATGGAGGCAGTGAGCGGATCTTCGGGGGTTCGTCTCTCCCGATATTGGGGGTGAGGTCACGCTGTGTCTAAGAGAGCCAGAACATGAAAAGTCCTTAGCCAACGCAGGAGATTTACTGGTAGGTATTCCAGTAGTATCTCAGGGTGTTCTGGGCTGATCTCTGACACGACTTGTACCGCTTTTGGGGGTCTAACTTTTACCAACCCCCTAGGCCTGCCATGCGATGCTCATAGACGAACGGACTGGACTGTACGGATATTGTCACTGACAGGCTCAGTAGGGTGTCAGGATGAGTTCGCTCATCGACGTCCCTTTTGGTCAATAGCTGATGGCCCGTCACGTATTGGCTTATACCTCTGACGTGCTAGTGGTTAAATCCACAACCATGGTATTGACGAGTCTTTAGAGTCCCCCACATTCAGTTGCTCAAGTTTTCGAGCGAAACACTGTAGAGGCCGTATGGAGATATGGCAGGGTTCGATCAGATACGTGTGATATTGCACGGATCAGGATCGGACGGATAATACTAGCAGGCTTTGGTTTAAGCCGGATACTAGTATAGTACAGTGTAGATTTTGTCTCATTGCATTTGTATTTCGGTCGGAGTACAAATGCGGGTGTGTATGCACAGCAGAGGGGTTTTTCCTGTAATTTATTACGGGACCAGTTTTCTGGAGTTGCCAGTTTGCTTTCCGTTTCGGCCATATTTCTTTGTATCTTTCATTGGCCGAAGATTGGTGGAGGAGGGCTCATTTGCATTTGTGTAAATAAGCATTTGTGGAGGGTGTTCTTTGCATTATTATTGTATCATGATGGTGCACCATCCATTGACCTTGCTTGACTTCTTGACTTCATGATGGTTCATGATGGTTGGACTTTGTTTTGTGATGAGTGTTAGTTGAGTGAGGATCTTTGTTGATGATCATTGCTTTTTTATCATGACATTTTATCTCTTGCATTATGAGTGTGGCTCCATGATACATTCACCTCACTCTCATTCTCACTCTCCCCATTCACCATGGCCGGCCACATTTGGAGGAGGGGCTGCCCATTTTCATGTGTAGGATTTTTAGTCTTTTGGCTTTACAAAATCCCCACAAGTTCCATCTCCAAAAGTTTATATCATTCCTCCACCAAATGGCAATCTCCACAACCCCAAAATGAGACATGGTTCTACACTATATTCTACAGCAAATCTTGGGCACGTCGACTCGCCAGCTTCGTGCCCGAGTTGCCTCGGTATAGAGGTGGGTGCCCGTAAAAGAAGCCGGCGACGTGGTGCCCTTTCCGGCGAGGAGGTGGAGACCGGACATTCCGCGGGAGATCGGGACGACGACGAGAAGACCGGAGGACACGGATCGCTCGGTATATCTCTCTTCCCCATCTTGTAGTTAGTCAGAACTAGTTAATGGCCCGATCCGGGTTTTTAGTGCGCGGTGGTGCCGGTTTGAAAAATTAAAGTTAACCATCGCTTCCACATTTGGCCTCGGGATGGAGGCCGGGGCGCCGCCGTGCACTTACAGTGGTATCAGAGCCTCGCAATTAACATAGTCTAGCTTTGTCTAATGTGTTTTGCATTTCCGATCGAACAAATGTTCCAAAACCGTGTTTTTCAAAACAACAGTTTTCTGTCGAAATTTTTTTGTCTCGAAAATTTTTTCAGGTAGTCTCAGAATACTGTGCAGGGAAGCATAAGCCTCCTGAAAAAATTTAATCGCGAGATCTCATTATTCCACCGCGGAACCGCGGCCAAACCCATGCTTGGGCCGCGGTTCCGCCGCTGTTTAGACTGATCAGTGCACAAATTTTTTATAGAGGCCTCCTGACTTGAAAATAGGGCTTTTGGAACATTCTTTTTGGGCCCAGAATTTCTTTATGTGCTACAGTAGTGCTTTGGGGCCCACTTGGTAAATTTTGATCGATCAGATATTTTAAACACATTAGTTCACAGTATTTACATTATATCTGTGACCGTGAATGTCACTTGATCGGTAAATCCTGTCTAACTGCTATAGCCCGGTTAGACGGATTTGCGAACGTGACTTTCACGTTGATGTTCTGTGATTTTGCTGTGATGTTGCGGATCGGTCGTGGGGATAGCCTGGTTGCAATGATAGTACAGTTTTTGTTGTATTATGTACATTTGATATTGCGGGGCGAGCGTCCGACATGTGGACTGCCTTCACTGCCTGATTGTATTATTATTTTGGGGCACGACCAGGTTGCGGTCGATGTACCCGTTGTATGTATATTTTACTTTCTGTACTAGGATTGCCCCGCGGAGGGGTGCACGGATAGCCGGGTTCTAGAGGGCAACAAGCCCGCATCTCATGGTATTGAGACGGAGGGGGCTTTACTCTAGAATTGGCGGGCTATTCGCCGCACTCGTAGGGGGTACAGGTTGACCCAGGAGGGGTGCCCAAGTTACCAGATTCCGTGAAGTGCTGGGTGGTCCATTCACGGTGCTGAAGGGGGCTGCCTCGCTTCAGGTTTTGGCGGGTAACTTGCCACGCCCGTAGGGGTCTAGGATTTCATTGCACAGGCTATCCGCACGACCAGGGGAACGTCGGGTTTCAGTAGTGGCTCTGTGAAACCCGGGGATCCCAGATATCTGTATTGTTCTGTGATGCTGTACATTTCTGTGATGTTGCATTTTATCACGCCTTGAGCGAAAATTATATATTGAGATATATATTAGTAGATGTTGTATATGTTTTGCATCCGCGCTAGTCCAGTCCCCGCTCTGTCGTTAGTTAGCTAACCTAACGGGTAATGACGGGACCCAGTGGCGAATGCGGATGGCATATACGTACATCAGTATATTTTCGTTCTTTGTGGTGTGATCAATTGATGGGACTGCATTGATTCGGATCAATGCAAGTTAAAAACAAACCTAATCTGATGTTGTTGGAACATTTTTCAAAAAGCTGTTATTGCAAGGACGTTCTTTTTTGTTTTGCATCGTGGTATTCAGTTGGAATATCCTGCTCCTCAGTCGACGAGGCAAGGGCCGAGATCCCTTCACCGGGAGTGACCCCTTGGACAAAAAGTTTGCGTCAGGGCAATAACTTCACTATAGCCGTTTACTTTTGCTTTGCATCGTGGTATTCAGTTGGAATATCCTGCACCTCATTCTACGGGGAAAGAGCCGAGATCCCTTCACCGGGAGTGACCTCTTTAGCAAAGGTTTTTGTCACTATATTTTCATAAAAGGTATCCGGTTCCTTCAACTATATCAAATTCATTACGTTAAAGGTTTTCGCCAGAAACCATTCGTAGCCCTCCGTCGTTTCAAACGGGTAGCACGTAGTATTCATGCTATATCTGTTGGCCTTCGTCAAGGCAGTGTATGGTAGCTGCTTGTTACCTTTCTGCTGCATAGATAGATGCGTTGGTTTGGGACAGTCATATAGCCTTGTTGGCCTTCGTCAAGGGCTTGTACGGGTGGGTTCAAATTAACCTGGACAATGACGGGTAGAACTTGACATGTGACATATGATTTGTTGGCCTTCGTCAAGGTCATAAGAGCATGAGGCAAAAATCCATATCGGGAGTTTCAAAAGAACTGAAACTTGCCAGATATGCGCATACCTTCTGGAGTGTGATAGCGTGAGCGGATACCATCACGTTGTCATGCGAGGATAGTTGGATCCCGATTCCCGCTGATGAGTTGGTTTACTCCTCGGGTGATCCCGACTAATTCTTCTTTTGGGTTTGGAGAAGAATTTGAGGTTACAGTGGGAGATTTTCAGATTAGATAAATTGGTAACCATTCTGATCTAGGATAGAGCGCACGCTGAGTGTTTCTTTTCTCTCTCTTTTTGGCAGCGACCATTGACCCGACCCTAAGACTATGACTCAGTGACCAAAATTAACCGAACCATCTTAACGCTGGCTTTTGGATTGTCAGAGTTGCAAACCTCATTGCTACTCCTACTTTTACCCTTTTCTCCAGGACACCCCGTATTACTACGAACGTGCACTTCCATTAGACAAAACCATCGTATGGTTATATACAAACTCGAAGGAATTTATTCGAGGATGGTTTCAGGTTCTGGAGGAAACGGATAGGACTATTCAGTTGTCTTTTCCTTTTACCTTCTCGCAGGTTGCGAGTACTCCTTGGTTTAGGAGATAGTACACCTATTACGCAAATTGGATAGTCTTCTTCCAAACCATAGGCAGGTGCCGACCGGTAGGGAATGAAGAAAACCAATTAGCCTAACGATGGTGTACAGAAGGTATTAAGTAAAGACAAAGAAAGGGATTAGAAGGAGGGCAAAGTAAATTGCGACTGATATTCACGACAAAACCAGGTATTTCATTACCACTCCCACTTCACCTTTGTATTCCTCCAGGACACTCCGTATCACTACGAAGATCCACAGTTTATTGGATATTCCATCGTATGGTTATATACGAACTCGAAAGGAACTTGTTCCAGTTCGGGGATGGATTCTGGTTCAGGAGAAATAGGAATAAGGTTTATTCAGGTGTCTTTTATCTTCACCTTCTCTCGCATTGCGAGTGCTCCTAGGATTAGGGCAGTACACCCATTATGCTTCTTGGATAGTCTTTTTCCAAACCGTAGGCTGGTGCCGAACGGTATGGAAGGAAGAAAACCATTTGGCCTAAAGGGGTGTGCAGAAGGTAATGACTAAAGACATAGAAAGGGATTAGGAAAGGTGGCAAAGAATTACACGGTTAAAGTTGTGAATCTGGATAATGGAAGAGGCATTACTAGGAATACCGGGATACCCCATCGAAACATTTCACCGTGTACTGTTAAAAGAAAACTGATTTCCCAATTAGACACTTGCTCCAGGGTATGTATTTACCAGGTATGATTCTCACATCTGTATGGTTTTACAGATGATGAGTGGGAGTAGGTTAGTGGGAATTAGGTGATCATCCTCATTATATCGGGATTCGTTGTAATCGGTGATGTTTGAGGAAATCACCTGGGCTGTTTGCCGGTCGGCAAATATTTGGTTTTGAATATCTGATGTTATGCACCAATTTCAAATTGATATATCTGTACGTCTATTTTCATAGAGTGAGATATACCTTTTTGAAATTATGTCTATGACATTTACCTATATCAGTGGATGGTTAGGTAAGGAGCATTAAGCAACGGTGTAATTCTTCATAACCACAGTACAGTTTTCAACCTACGACACACAGTGAATGAGTTATCAGACTCAAGGGACTTATACAGAGTATTGTATGTTGTCCAGGGTCCATCAGGACAGAGGGGTTGGTCCTCATATTATATTCGGTTTACTTATGACTTCTCTAGTTTTTAGACAAGTGTTTCGTGGAAACACAGGGTCCGAATTTTGAGAAGTTATAGGTATTTGAATAAAGTAGAGAACCAGGTGTTGCAAGTATCGGGATTCTTCAAGGTGATCGAAGATATAGATACTTTTGTAAGGTGTTCAGTTGATGGTAATGATTAAGAGAAGTTGCTTCTCTTTCAGGTTACTCATAATTGGAAGCACTCCTAAGTTGAGTAACGCTGATCGGCCTCCTTCCATTTAGTTAACATGCACTGGAGATAGCTGCATGATTTGAATCTGGTTCAATTAAATCAGTGCCTCTGGTTCTATATTGGATATAGAACAGTTCATATCTTAACGATGTTAAGGTATGGGGAGTTGTCCGGCCTATGCTTAAAACCAGACTCTGGATAACTCAAGGCACGTTTCTGTAATGGCTGTTTGTGGGTTGACCCAGGCTATGACGAAGGTTGACTTTCTACCATCTGGAAGATCAATAGTGATATTGTTCTAAACTCGCCACAGTTTTAATAGAAACGGATTTTTTCAGAAAACAGTAGTGGGAGTATGGTAGAACTGGAAGTGATTCCAGAACCACAAACGATTACTGAAGATTTGACAGGAACCTAAAGATTCAATCTGGTTTGACATTCCATTGGCCACTCCGCAGATAAGGTGGGTAACCTCAGGCACCCGAGAGGTACTCCGGTAGCCTCAAGGACGGTGGCAGGGAGGTTCTTGTTTACCCACACTTGCCATTGCTGTTGTTCCAGACTGTGAGACCCGGCAGGAGGATGAGTATAGCGTCGTTCTAAACTTGCTTTAGAAGTGTACGTTTGTATGACTCTGCCAGAGGGTTGTCGTAGTCAGTGGAAGCAGCGGAAGCATTGGTGGACAGGTGGCTTATGTCTATTTATAGACTAAAGCAGATGTAGCGGAGAAAGATCATATATTTCCGACGTGACAGTCATAGGTTTGACTTCATCAGAATAGGGGATGGATCTGTTAAGAAGGTAGTAGAGTGTGATGTCCTGGTATTTGGATGACATACAGAGAGTAGGAAGTGATATTCCTATACTACGATCAGTTATACTTTGGTCGTCACACAGTGGTTTCTCCACATGGGACTTGGATATTATATCAGACATACTGGTTACTAGATCTATGGTTTTAGATCTAGATTTGGGTGGTTTCCTAATTAAGGGTACTTAGACAGCATTCTAAGAGCATTTAGAATGGACGACTCCTGGCACGGTAGTGTACCTGCAGGTGAAGGAGTCACCCTCTCTAAAGGTGTCTTACAGACTAAAGGGGAGAGGGATGTGCATGATTGGCAGATCACTTGCTCAGGCAATTAAGTCAATCATGAGATGTCAAGTACCACACCAGATGTTGTTCTTGCACTAGATGCAATAAGTTGACATTGATCCAATCCTGGAGAAGCAGTCGGAAGCAGTTTTAGAACATAAGTGGATGTTCTAGGGATATGATAACGACAGCCTCATTCGGGAGACAGTTATCATTCCAGGCTTCCAAGGTGACCTGGACGACAAGGAGGTCGTCAGAGTTATAGTTTTCCTTCTGACGAGGGGCAGTATTTTGGACAGGTGGTCCAAGGAAATACTGAGGGAGGCATGGCGCAGGATACTGATTAAGTTCAGTTGACGATACAGTCTAAGAAGTTTGGATTTGGAGTTCATTTATGAGCTAGGTCCCATCAGACATCCAGACACATTCTAAGATAGGTATTGCTCATTTCGGGAGATGGCTTTCTCCGCGAACTTGAGATATAGAAAGGCATAGAAGGAAACATCAAAGCGGATCCACTCACTGAGGCTATTCCTCGAACGCAATAGTTTCGCAAACGAGTTCTGTAAGACTGACAAGTAGAGGAGTTGGGTGTTCGGTATCACACGGGCTGTGAGTATGCGACATCGCAATAATTACCCTTGAGTGCAAGTGGGAGATTGTTAGAGATAGTGCCCTCAGAGTCAATTATTGGATCACAGGCACGTGATTGCAATGATTGAGGAAGGACCTATCCCGGTAGGACAGTCTTACTCGAGATGATAGTATGCTATCTGGTTTATCTTTATCATCGTGTACTGCTTTAGGTGACCAGACAGGTCGCTATTACACGTTGATAGAGCCCCTAGGATTCTTGCTTGACTGCCAGCAGTATGAGGGCGATCATATACGTGGGAGCTGGTAGTCTATAAGCACATCCTTAAAAGGTCCCTAGTCATGGGAGTTTCGAGACAGGGCATCGATACTCCAGAGTAGACTAGTGTATACAGTCGAGATCCTGTCGAGGGGCGGTGGCCGGTCTCACAAGCCGCTGGTGTCAGTTGGTTCACCTAAGATGTATACAGGTGCTCATTAGGTTATGAGTACACCGGACAGGACTCGCCGGGAACATGCCAGTTGGTCTTATACCTGACGTCAGATAGCAGTTCCCTGGTGACATGTGTACAGGTTAGTTCATCGACCTGGGGATCGTCATTTGTCTCGTGTGAGTTCCCACTGTACTTTGATTACTACCCTACCACGCTCAAAGGAGACGTGCAAACAGGTTTTAGTTGGGTACAGTCCCGAGCCGCATGGAGGCAGTGAGCGGATCTTCGGGGGTTCGTCTCTCCCGGTATTGGGGGTGAGGTCGCGCTGTGTCTAGGAGAGCCAGAACATGAAAAGTCCTTGGCCAAGGCAGGAGATTTACTGGTAGGTATTCCAGTAGTATCTCAGGGTGTTCTGGGCTGATCTCTGACACGACTTGTACCGCTTTTGGGGGTCTGACTTTTACCAACCCCCTAGGCCCGCCATGCGATGCTCATAGACAAACGGACCGGACTGTACGGATATTGTCACTGACAGGCTCAGTAGGGTGTCAGGATGAGTTCGCTCATCGACGTCCCTTTTGGTCAATAGCTGGTGGCCTGTCACGTATTGGCTTATACCTCTGACGTGCTAGTGGTTAAATCCACAACCATGGTATTGACGAGTCTTTAGAGTCCCCCACATTCAGTTGCTCAAGTTTTCGGGCGAAACGCTGTAGAAGCCGTATGGAGTTATGGCAGGGTTCGATCAGATACGTGCGGTATTGCACGGATCAGGATCGGACGGATAATACTAGCAGGCTTTGGTTTAAGCCGGATACTAGTATAGTACAGTGTAGATTTTGTCTCATTGCATTTGTATTTCGATCGGAGTACAAATGCGGGTGTGTATGCACAGCAGCGGGGTTTTTCCTGTAATTTATTACGGGACCAGTTTTCTGGAGCTGCCAGTTTGCTTTCCGTTGCGGCCATATTTCTTTGTATCTTTCATTGGCCGAAGATTGGTGGAGGAGGGCTTATTTGGATTTGTGCAAATAAGCATTTGTGGAGAGTGTTCTTTGCATTATTATTGTATCATGATGGTGCACCATCCATTGACCTTGCTTGACTTCTTGACTTCATGATGGTTCATGATGGTTGGACTTTGTTTTGTAATGAGTGTTAGTTGAGTGAGGATCTTTGTTGATGATCATTGCTTTTTTATCATGACCTTTTATCTCTTGCATTATGAGTGTGGCTCCATGATACATTCACCTCACTCTCATTCTCACTCTCCCCATTCACCATGGACGGCCACATTTGGAGGAGGGGCTGCCCATTTTCATGTGTGGGATTTTTAGTCTTTTGGCTTCACAAAATCCCCACAAGTTCCATCTCCAAAAGTTTATATCATTCCTCCACCAAATGGCAACCTCCACAACCCTAAAATGATACATGGTTCTACACTATATTCTACAGCAAATCTTGGGCATGTCGACTCACCAGCTTCGTGCCCGAGTTGCCTCGGTACAGAGGTGGGAGCCCGTAAAAGAAGCCGGCGACGTGGTGCCCTTTCCGGCGAGGAGGTGGAGACCGGACATTCCGCGGGAGATCAGGACGACGACGAGAAGCCCGGAGGACACGGATCGCTCGGTATATCTCTCTTCCCCATCTTGTAGTTAGTTAGAACTAGTTAATGGCCCAATCCGGGTTTTTAGTGCGCGGTGGTGCCGGTTTGAAAAATTAAAGTTAACCATCGCTTCCGCATTTGGCCTCGGGATGGAGGCCGGGGCGCCGCCGTGCACTTACATTTATGTGAGATGAGAGTTTTATATTTTCATTCATGTAAATTTAAATGTAATCTAATATTCTTTTATTTAGGGCGCTTCCGGGTTGAGGTCGATGCCACCAGTGTTGTATATGTTAGTGTATATGCCCTAGAGGCCATTACTGTATCATACTAGTATGTATATTACTTAATGGAAGCTTGGGATATTCACCTTGTATTGACAATCTTGATCAAAATAGTAGTATGCTACTTGGTTTGTTTCTACTTCAATGTGTACATGTGTTTATTTTTATATCGCCTATACACATTAGTAGAGCCCTTAGGATCTTTGCTTGATTACCAGCGATGTGATGGCCGTCACACTAGTGGGGCTGGGTAATCTATAAGCACATCCTTATGCAGGTCCCTGGTCGCAGGACTATCGAGACAGGGCATCGATACTCCGGAGTAGACCAGCGCATGCGCTTCTCATCCCAGTGTGGGAGACGGTCTGTCCCACAGCCGTCAGTACGTCGTACTTGAGATAGTATGCGGGTGCTCGTTAGGTTACGGGTACACTGGACAGGACTCGTCGGGAACTGACTAGTTGGTATTATACCTATCGTCAGTTATCAGTTCCCAGGTGACATGAGTACAGCTTAGTCCGCTGACTTGACACTGTCACTTCGCCTCGAGTGTGTTCCCACTGTACTTTGATCACTACCCTACCACGGCTCAAAGGAGTCATGCAAACAGGTAGTGGTTGGGTGCAGTCCCGAAGCACTTGGAGGCAGTGACGGTTAGACAGGATTCGTCTCTCCCGGTATTGGGGGTTGACATCGCGCTGTGTCTAGGAGAGCCATTACACGAGTAGTCCCTGGCCAGGGCAAACGAGATATACTGGTAGGTTTCCAGTGTTATCTCAGGGTGTTTTGGGCTTCGCTCCGGCACGACTTGTACCGCTATTGGGGGACTGACGTTTACCGCCCCCTAGGCCCGCCATGCGATGTATCAGACGAACAGACCGGACTGTACGGAGAATGTCACACTCAGGCTCAGTAGGAGTTCAGATGGGTTTCGCCTCGTCCGTCTTCTTTTCGGCATTACCTGGGGACCGTTACGCACAGCTAGTGTCGCTTGCGGTCTGTGGTTAAACCCACTGCCAGCGTAGTGTCGAGTCTTTAGAGTCCCACACAGAAAGCTTTTCGCCTTTAGGCAAAAGAGTAGAGGTCGCATGGTATTGCGACAGGTCGCATGGTTTTGCGACAGGGTTCGGTCACATCCGTGCACTTGTGCACGTACAGTGTCCAGACAGTTTACACTAGCGGGCTTTGGTTTAAGCCAGATCCTAGTGTACCTTTTGGGATTGTATTTATCCAGTTTGCATTCGTGTTCCTCGGAACGCAGATGCGGGTGTGTATGCACAGTTGACAGGGAGGCAGAGGCAGCGGATTCTCATTAGGGTTGTTGACCGTTGACTATTTGACTTTATGCTCAACCCTAATGAGAATATGATATGTGATTAACTATTATATTAATTAAGTATTATGGTGATATGGTTGTTGACTTGTTGACTTTTGTTGACTTGTTGACTTTTGTTGACTTGTTGACCGGTTGACTAGGCTTGACTAGTTGACCATCATGATAACCATAGCCATCATTTCATGGCAAAGACTTTTGTTTACTTGCTCATTTGTGTAAAATGAGTGCATGAAATGATATGGTTATGGTTGCTTCAATCCATCACATAAGACTTTTTTTGATATGATGAGTTATGATCACTTTGAATTATGAGAGGGTGAAAGAAAAAAGAGAGCCTCATTCTTTCTTGCTCATTCTCTCTCTTGTTCTTGAGCTCTCCTCTTGCTCTCACCCTCAACCTCTTGCTCCCTCTCTTGATCTATGGTTCTCTTGTCTCATGAGTTGAGAATCAAGAACCATAGATAAAATCCCATTCTATTTCTTCTCTACTCATTCTAGTTCACTAGGTTTAGCAAACCAAGTGAACTAGTTTCTTCAAAGAACGAAGAAGGAGCTAAAGGTTGGAGCTTTCAGGTGGATCTATCTTCGGCGTACGGAGACGACGAGAAGAAGCCATCGGACCACCATCGGAGCTTTGAAGACGAAGGAGTTCAAGACAAGCAAGGTATAACCCCCTAACCGAGTAGCTAAAACTCTTAGTTAGGATGTTAGATAGATGTTTAACCAAGATCCGGGTTTTAGGTCCATGTTACCATCTTTAAGAAAATCGTTTTTTTTTTACCAAATTCCGCATTCCCGAAAGTACCGGGAGAGGTAGCATGGACTTACAGTGGTATCAGAGCCTAGTTAAACTCTATCTAACATGTTAGCAAGTAACTAGAAGATCGATCAAAGAAAAAGTCCCGAAAACAAAACCCCAAATTTTCAACTTTCTGTCGATTTCTAAAGTACTGGAAAAACTTTTTGGAACACACCTAAAATCGACTCAGGCTTTTTTAAAGAATCTGCAAAATTTTGAGCCCCTGACTCGATCAAAGCGCCGCGTTTCCGTGGCGGGAGCACGCTCCCGCCGCGGAAACGCGGCCGAGTTGACTCGGTCAGGAGTTTTATTTTTTGCAGTTTACTCTTGGGGGTATTTTGGGATTTTTTGTATATATATTTTCTGCCCAGATTTTCCAGAACGAAAATTTTATTTTGGGGTCCCGAAAATCCGTATTTTTGATCGAACTTCTAAAAGACTTGAGCTAACGGGTTTTTCTGTAATGTGATATTTGTATTGAACGTCTACTAATCGCTATATGTCGATTAGTGGGGGTTATACAAATCTGTGATCTGTAATGTTGCTCGAATGTGGATATGAAAATGTTGGATTGTCGCGGGTGAATAGCCGGGGGTTGTGAGACGAGAGTTTTCTTTTCTTTCAATTCATGTAAATTTGTAAATTGATGTAATAATTATTTGTATGGCCGCACAACCGGGTCGGGGTTGTAGCCGTCATTGTATAATTTCTTTTTACTGTTTTTGCTCCTAGGATAGACCCATGGAGGGGGTGCACAAACTACCGGGTATGCCGAAGTGTCGAGTGGCCTACTCATGGAGATGAGGGAGGTTACTACGCTTCGGGTACTTGGCGGGTAGTTTGCCGCACCCGTAGGGGTCTTGGGTGGGGTTTTGGCTATTCACCGCGACCGTGTAATTTGTCTTTCGTTACAGGCTCGTACGAATTACAGATTCCTAGTATATCCAATGTATTCATCTGTGATCTAAAATTTTTATCATTGCAGTATATCTATATATGATATTATTTAGGCGTTGCTTATGTTTTACAGACGCGCTAGCCCAGCCCCCGCTCTGTCGTTAGTTAAGTAACCTAACGGGTAATGACGGGGCCCCATGGCGAATGCGAATGGCATAAGCGTACGTCATATTTTGGTTGTTTTCTGCAATGGTAGGATTAAATGATGGGACGCATTAAAAGAACTAATGCAAGAATATCACGCATTAAAAGAACTAATGCAAGCAAGACATGCATTAAAAGAACTAATGCAAGAAAATAAACCAAGTATAAGTCGTTGGAACATTTTCGAAAAACCACTCGGTTCTTTTCAAAACAAACTTTTAAAATGCGGAGTTTGAGCCACTCCATTTAAAAGCTATCTCGTTCCATCTACTAAATCAAGTTCACTACGTTCACGGTTTCGCCAAAACCATTCGTAGCCCTCCGTCGTTTCATATGAATATTCAACAGTATTCAAGCTGTGTTTGTTGGCCTTAGTCAAGGCACAGTGTTTGGTAGCTGGTGGGTATTCATATGTTGCATAGATAGAATGCGTTGGTTTGGGACAGTCGTATTACCTTGTTGGCCTTAGTCAAGGGTATATACGGGTGGATTCAAATTAACCTGGACAACGACGGGTAGAACTTGACATGTGACTTATGATTTGTTGGCCTTAGTCAAGGTCATAAGAGCATGGGGCAAAAATATACATCGGGAGTTTCATAAGTACTGAAACTTGCTAGATTTGCATACCATTTGGAGTGTGATGATTCTGGTAGGATTCCTTCAGTTTCGTCACGCGATGATATTTGGATCCCGATCCTACTGTGAGTATATGCTACTCCTCGGGAAATTTCTCACTAAACGATCAATGCTATAAACCTAGTAGGTGCCTAGAAAGGTGTTAGCGGGGCTACGCCCCCAGGGAAAAGAGGTTCTTTAATTAAGGAACTTCGCGAAAGCGTTGGAAAACCTCCCTCGAAGTACCGACACCGGCCTGGCTGAACGGTTAAGCAAGTATTGTGCGGTGGGATTGATCCCGACTAATTCTTCCTTTATGGTTTGAGGAGGGATTCGAGAAACAGTGGGAGCCATCCTGTTTAGACAAACTAAAAACCACTCTAAACTTGCAAGAGCATCATGCTGAGTGTTTCTTCTTCTCTCTCTTAATTGCAGCGACCCTGTGACCACGCCTAGGTTACATCTAGATAAAAATATGACTGAACCTGACTGTTATGACTGGCAAAGGTCTGTCCAGATGTCCATTGCCCATGACAAGTTGGAACACCTCTTAGCTAATCAAAACCCTGCTGTCTCAGGTCCAGTTTCTCCTGTCACGGATGTTCACATCCGCAGGACATCAGAAAAGGATTGTGCGAAAGCCAAGTGCCTCGTGTTAGCCTCAGTTGATGGTGCAAACCAGAGGCAGCACGAGAAGATGGACTCAGTTTCTATCTTCCTCTATAACAAAGTTTTATATGGAGAGCAATCTCGTATCGCAAGATATGAGACCTCGAACAAATTGCTTCAAGCGAGGTTGGCTGTCGGGTCATCTGTAGGGGGCAACGTCCTTACAGAGACTAGCTATATTGAGCTCACGGACCTGGAGACCACGTTGGAGAATGGGTCAAGTACTGACCTAATTCTACAGTCCCTGCCCTCTGCTCATACCCTGAAAGAAACCAGGGAAGAAAAAGGAAAAACAAGGGCAAAAGTTTCAGGACTGGATACAGTAAAAGAGGGACGTTCCTATTGTAACGGGAATGAACTATGGCAGAAAGATTGCAGGGCTTGTAAAGCCAGTAGCCAGAATTCGAAGCATGTTGTGGCTTCGGCTTCGAGTGTGTTTGTAATTGAGAACTGTTTGTCAGTTTACCCTACTTCCTGGGTATTGGATACCGGATCAGGATCTCATATCTGTAATTCGTTACAGGGTCTGAGAAACCGTAGGGTTATCAGGAAAGGTGATATGACTCTCAGGGTTGCTAACGGAATGAGCATGAATGCGGTATCCGTAGGGGAATATCACCTAGGACTGACAACTGGGCAGATATTGATTCTGCGTGACTGTTTGTATGTACCAGGTGCGACTTGCAATATCATATCTGTATCCTTACTTTCTAAGGAAGGATATGATTTTGCTTTTGTAAGCGATGTAGTAAACATCCACCTAAATCAAGCACTGATTGGGTCAGGTACATTAAATAACGGTATATACGTATTGAATCAAGCTCAGATATTCAGTGTCCAGAACACACTTAAAAGAAAGTCTCCAGAATTAAATCAGGCTTTCTTATGGCATTGTAGACTGGGTCACATCAATGAGACACGGTTGACTAAGTTACATAAAGAAGGATACTTGGATCCGTTCGAGTACCAGTCTTATGCCACTTGTGAATCTTGTCTCATGGGAAAGATGACAAAGACTCCGTTCACTGGACACGGAGTAAGAGCGAGCGAGCTCTTGGGACTTATACACAGTGACGTGTGTGGTCCAATGTCTACACATGCGCGAAGCGGTTATTCATACTTCATTACTTTCACAGATGATTTCTCTAGGTATGGACATGTCTTCTTAATGAAGCACAAATCCGAGGCCTTTGAGAAATTTCAGGAATATAAGAATGAAGTTGAAAAACAAACAGGCAAAAGTATCAAGATCCTAAGATCGGATCGAGGTGGTGAATACTTGAGTGCCGAGTTTCTGGACTACTTACAAGAGAATGGAATTCTCTCTCAGCGTACTCCTCCATACACACCACAACACAACGGTGTATCGGAAAGAAGGAATCGAACCCTATTAGATATGGTTCGTTCCATGATGAGTAAGGCTGAGTTACCGCGATCTTTCTGGGGTTATGCACTGGAAACAGCTGCACATCTCTTGAACCAAGTTCCTACTAAGACAGTGCCTACCACACCATATCAGATGTGGAGTGGGAAGAAACCCTGTCTTAAATCCTTTAAGACATGGGGATGTCCGGCTTTTGTAAAAAAGCAGCATGCGGACAAGCTCGAGGCACGCTCAGTACAGTGTAAGTTTGTGGGATACCCAAAGAACTCAAAGGGGTATCTTTTCTATTACGCAGAGGAGCAAAAAGTCCTTGTTTCTCGACATGCCCGCTTCTTGGAAACTGAGTTTTTAGAAAATCAGATAAGTGGGAGCGCAATTGAACTGGAAGAAATTCCAGAACCACAAGCTATTACTGAAACCTTAGTTAGAACCAGAAGGTTCAGGGGAACCGGACATTCCTGCGCCGCTCCGTAGAAGTAGTAGGCAGTCTCATCCGCCCGAGAGATACTACGGTTTTCTCATAGACGGGGATAGAGAGGATTGCATCATAGATTATGATGAGCCTACTAGCTTCCAGCAAGCCATTCAGAGCGGTGACTCGGTAAAATGGCTGGATGCAATGCGGACCGAGATGGAGTCCATGTACACCAACAAAGTGTGGACTTTGGACTTTGCTCCAGAAGGGGTAAAACCCGTAGGCTGCAAATGGATCTTCAGAAAGAAGATTGGTGTAGATGGGCAGGTTGAAACCTATAAAGCTAGGCTCGTTGCAAAGGGTTTTCGTCAAAGACCTGGTTTGGACTATGACGAGACTTTTTCTCCGGTAGCCATGCTTAAATCCATTCGGATCCTTCTTGCCATTGCTGCCTTCCACGATTATGAGATCTGGCAGATGGACGTTAAGACGGCTTTCCTAAATGGAAATTTGGAAGAGTGCGTCTATATGGATCAGCCAGAGGGATTCAATCAGAGTGGGAGCAGCGGTAAAGTGTGCAAGTTGCTCAAGTCCATCTATGGACTTAAGCAGGCATCGCGGAGTTGGAACATCTGCTTTGATGATACTGTCAAAAACCCAGATGAACCATGCATTTACAGTAAGATTGTAGGGAGAAATGTGGTATTCCTCGTCTTGTACGTCGATGACATTCTCCTAATAGGAAATGATATTCCTATGCTACAGTCAGTCAAAGGATTCTTGTCACAGAGGTTCTCCATGAAGGACCTGGGCGATGCCAACTACATTCTGGGGATCCAGATCTATCGTGATAGATCTAAAAGGATGTTGGGACTTTCACAGTCAAGGTACATCGACACCATACTGAAACGATTCGGTATGGAAGATTCCAAGCGCGGTAATCTACCGGCTTGTCACGGAATCACCCTCTCCAAAGAGATGTCTCCCAAGACTGATTTGGAAAGGGCTCGCATGTCATCAATACCCTACGCATCTGCGGTAGGCTCTATTATGTATGCGATGTTATGTACCAGACCAGATGTAGCATACGCATTGAGCGTTGTAAGCCGGTATCAGTCGGACCCAGGGGAGAAACACTGGATAGCAGTAAAGAACATTCTCAAGTACCTGAGAAGGACTAAGGAGATGTTCTTGGTGTATGGCGGAAAAGACCTCCAGATTGAGGCCTTTGCTGACTCCAGCTTCCAGAGTGACAAGGATGACTCCAAGTCCATGTCGGGTTATGTCTTTACCCTCAATGGAGGGGCGGTTTGCTGGAAGAGTTCCAAGCAGGAAACCGTTGCTGACTCAACCATGGAAGCGGAGTACATAGCTGCTTGCGATGCCGCAAAGGAAGCTGTCTGGATGAAGAAGTTCCTCACGGAACTTCAGGTGGTTCCTACCAGTGTTGATCTAATACCGCTGTATTGTGACAACAACGGCGCTATAGCTTTAGCGAAGGAACCAAGGTCCTATCAGAAGTCCAGGCACATTTTGAGGCGGTTCCACCTGATCAGGGAGATCATTGATCGCCAGGAGATCGAGGTAAAGAGAGTAAAATCAGAAGATAACACTGCAGATCCATTCACCAAGGCCTTGCCCCAGACTCAGTTCGAGCGGCTGATCGAGATGATAGGTCTTCGATACGCCAGTACATGGCTTTAGTGCAAGTGGGAGATTGTTAGTGTATATGCCCTAGAGGCCATTACTGTATCATACTAGTATGTATATTACTTAATGGAAGCTTGGGATATTCACCTTGTATTGACAATCTTGCTCAAAATAGTAGTATGCTACTTGGTTTGTTTCTACTTCAATGTGTACATGTGTTTATTTTTATATCGCCTATACACATTAGTAGAGCCCTTAGGATCTTTGCTTGATTACCAGCGATGTGATGGCCGTCACACTAGTGGGGCTGGGTAATCTATAAGCACATCCTTATGCAGGTCCCTGGTCGCAGGACTATCGAGACAGGGCATCGATACTCCGGAGTAGACCAGCGCATGCGCTTCTCATCCCAGTATGGGAGACGGTCTGTCCCACAGCCGTCAGTACGTCGTACTTGAGATAGTATGCGGGTGCTCGTTAGGTTACGGGTACACTGGACAGGACTCGTCGGGAACTGACTAGTTGGTATTATACATATCGTCAGTTATCAGTTCCCAGGTGACATGAGTACAGCTTAGTCCGCTGACTTGACACTGTCACTTCGCCTCGAGTGTGTTCCCACTGTACTTTGATCACTACCCTACCACGGCTCAAAGGAGTCGTGCAAACAGGTAGTGGTTGGGTGCAGTCCCGAAGCACTTGGAGGCAGTGACGGTTAGACAGGATTCGTCTCTCCCGGTATTGGGGGTTGACATCGCGCTGTGTCTAGGAGAGCCATTACACGAGTAGTCCCTGGCTAGGGCAAACGAGATATACTGGTAGGTTTCCAGTGTTATCTCAGGGTGTTTTGGGCTTCGCTCCGGCATGACTTGTACCGCTATTGGGGGACTGACGTTTACCGCCCCCTAGGCCCGCCATGCGATGTATCAGAAGAACAGACCGGACTGTACGGAGAATGTCACACTCAGGCTCAGTAGGAGTTCAGATGGGTTTCGCCTCGTCCGTCTTCTTGTCGGCATTACCTGGGGACCGTTACGCACAGCTAGTGCCGCTTGCGGTCTGTGGTTAAACCCACTGCCAGCGTAGTGTCGAGTCTTTAGAGTCCCACACAGAAAGCTTTTCGCCTTTAGGCAAAAGAGTAGAGGTCGCATGGTATTGCGACAGGTCGCATGGTTTTGCGACAGGGTTCGATCACATCCGTGCACTTGTGCACGTACAGTGTCCGGACAGTTTACACTAGCGGGCTTTGGTTTAAGCCAGATCTTAGTGTACCTTTTGGGATTGGATTTATCCAGTTTGCATTCGTGTTCCTCGGAACGCGGATGCGGGTGTGTATGCACAGTTGACAGGGAGGCAGAGGCAGCGGATTCTCATTAGGGTTGTTGACCGTTGACTATTTGACTTTATGCTCAACCCTAATGAGAATATGATATGTGATTAACTATTATATTAATTAAGTATTATGGTGATATGGTTGTTGACTTGTTGACTTTTGTTGACTTGTTGACTTTGTTGACTTGTTGACTTTTGTTGACTTGTTGACCGGTTGACTAGGCTTGACTAGTTGACCATCATGATAACCATAGCCATCATTTCATGGCAAAGACTTTTGTTTACTTGCTCATTTGTGTAAAATGAGTGCATGAAATGATATGGTTATGGTTGCTTCAAACCATCACATAAGACTTTTTTTGATATGATGAGTTATGATCACTTTGGATTATGAGAGGGTGAAAGAAAAAAGAGAGCCTCATTCTTTCTTGCTCATTCTCTCTCTTGTTCTTGAGCTCTCCTCTTGCTCTCACCCTCAACCTCTTGCTCCCTCTCTTGATCTATGGTTCTCTTGTCTCATGAGTTGAGAATCAAGAACCATAGATAAAATCCCATTCTATTTCTTCTCTACTCATTCTAGTTCACTAGGTTTAACAAACCAAGTGAACTAGTTTCTTCAAAGAACGAAGAAGGAGCTAAAGATTGGAGCTTTCAGGTGGATCTATCTTCGGCGTACGGAGACGACGAGAAGAAGCCATCGGACCACCATCGGAGCTTTGAAGACGAAGGAGTTCAAGACAAGCAAGGTATAACCCCCTAACCGAGTAGCTAAAACTCTTAGTTAGGATGTTAGATAGATGTTTAACCAAGATCCGGGTTTTAGGTCCATGTTACCATCTTTAAGAAAATCGTTTTTTTTTTACCAAATTCCGCATTCCCGAAAGTACCGGGAGAGGTAGCATGGACTTACAGTATATTATTTACTTTTCTGCATTAGGATGGACCCAAGGAGGGGAGCACAGGTGATCGGGTTCTGGGGTTCAGTGGGAGGCCATCTCGAGGAGTCGAGACCGGGTCTCCTAAACTCCAGAATTGGTAGGGTTGCTTGCCGCTCTCGTAGGGGTCCAGGGTGTGGGCTTGGCTATTCATCGCGACTGTAGAATCCGTATTTTCTATTGTTGGCTAAATACTAAAAACGGACGTCCTAGTATATCCCACATTATATCTATGTTTCTGCTGCGATATCTGTGATGTGATCATTAGATATGCTCTGTGATGGATACAGTATATAGTATATATGATATATTATATAGACGTTACTTATGTTTTACACCCGCGCTAGCCCTGTCGTGCTCTGCCGTTAGTTACCTAACCTAACGGTGTACGAGGGGACATCGAGGCGAATGCGGATGGCATAAGTGTACGTCGTATTTATCTGTGATGTTTAGGTGAGATAAATGATGGGACTTCATTAATGTGATTAATGAAAGAAAAGAAACCTAAAAGATGTTGTAGAATCAAATTTTAATAAAAAAGTTAGCTACAATTTTGCTTTGCATAGCGGTATATATGATATACCCTGCACCTTATTCGATGAGGAAAGAGCTGAGATCCCTTCACCGGGAGTGACCTCTTTAGCAAAACTGGCAGATGCTACAAAACTCGGTTTGGTTTTTGATTGCTTTTGGAGTTTTGCTTTACACAGTGATATATATGATATATCCCGCACCTTATTCGATGAGGAAAGAGCCGAGATCCCTTCACCGGGAGTGACCTCTTTAACAAAACTAATGAAAACCTCAAAATCACTCCATTTCAAAATTCATTTGATTCTACAACGATATCAAGTTCATTACGCAATAGGTTTTCAGAAAAACCTGTCGTAGCCCTCCGTCATTTCAGATAAGTCCTACTTAGTATTCGCGCTACGTTTGTTAGCCTGCGTCAAGGCGTAGTGAGCGGTATCTAACTAGTATTTATCTGTTTGTGCATATGATGCAGATTGGATTAGGGTAGTCGTGCGACTTTGTTGGCCTGCGTTAAGGGTCGTACGAGTGGGTTTAATTCAATCAAGAAATGACGGGTTGAACTTGACTAGCGCACTATGGTTTGTTGGCCTGCGTCAAGGTCATGGGACGTTAGGGGCAAAATATTATCGGGAATTTCAAGTGTTGAAATTTGCAATGAGATTGCATACCTTTTATGAGATAGTTGGATCCCGATACCCACTGCGAGTAATTGTTACTCCCGGGAGAGTTTTACACAGGACAATTAGTCGATCAAGTAGGTGTCTAGAAAGGTGTCAACGGGGTTACGCCTCTGGGAAAACGAGGTTTACTTTAATTAGGTCCGTGTGAAAGCAAGGGGAACCTCCCTCAAAGTACCGACACTGGCCTGGCTGAAAGATCGGCGAAGTTGTAGGGTGTAATTAATCCCGGCTAGTCTTTCCTTTTAGGGTTTGAAGGAAGATTTGATAAAAACAGTGGGAGCCATCCTGATTAGATAAGAAAATAACCAATCTGATCTTGCAAGAGCATACGCTAAAGTGTTTTCTTCTCTCTCTCTCTCCAGGTAGCGACCATGTCATGCCTTAATCAAGATAATAATATGGATGTATTGGCCGAACCCGCATGTTATACTGTGCTGGGGAACGTTGGTTCCGTTCTATCTTATAAGAGTTATGGGACTGAACAGGACATAGGGGAATACCAGGATTCCCATGCCACCCGAATGAAGAAAGTACATGATGATGCATTTTCTTCGGGTGTGTTCGTTACAGAGAACTGTTTCTCCATTTGCCCTACGTCCTGGGTATTAGATACCGGGTCAGGATCCCATATATGTAATCAGTTACATGGGCTTAAGAAAGGTAGAGAACTTGGAGAAGGTGATAAAGACATAAGGGTTGGAAATGGTGCAATTGTTGCAGCTAAGAACGTCGGGGAGTATCACCTTGTATTACCAACTGGTAATATATTGATTCTGAACGAATGCTATTACATACCGAACCTGATATGCAACATTATATCAGTTTCTTTATTGAGTAAAGAAGGATATAATTTTGTATTACAGGATAATGTTATGAACATTTTCCTTAACCAAAAGTTGGTTGGATCAGGCACGTTGTGCAATGGCATTTATGTTCTAAATCAATCAACAGTTCTGAGTATAACAAACACACACAAGAGGAAGAGTTCAGAACTGAACGAATCCTTCTTGTGGCATTGTAGACTGGGTCACATCAATGCGACAGGAATAGCTAAGTTGCATAAGGATGGATATTTGGATCCGTTTGAATTTTCATCTTATGACACTTGCCAGTCATGTCTCAAAGGCAAGATGACCAAAACTCCGTTTACGGGACATGGAGAAAGAGTTACCGAACTCTTGGGACTGATACATAGTGATGTATGCGGTCCAATGTCTACACATGCCAGGAATGGTTCTGCGTACTTTATTACATTCACTAACGATCTCTCTAAATTCAGATATGTGTTCCTGATGAAACACAAATCAGAAGCTTTTGTGAAATTTAGAGAATATAAACAAGAAGTCGAGAACCAAACCGGAAAAAGTATTAAAATCCTTCGATCTGATCGAGGAGGTGAATACTTGAGCAATGAATTCCTGGACTTCCTAAAAGAGAATGGGATTCTCTCTCAGCTGACTCCTCCATATACATCACAGCACAACGGTGTATCAGAACGGAGGAACCGCACCCTATTAGATATGGTGCGCTCTATGATGAGCACAGCTGAGTTACCTATTTCCTTCTGGGGGTATGCACTGGAAACAGCTGCAGACCTATTGAATATGGTTCCCACCAAATCCGTGCCAACCACTCCATATGAGATATGGAAAGGTAAGAGACCATGTCTTAATTATGTTAAGATATGGGGTTTTCCGACATATGTAAAAACACAGAATCTGGACAAACTCGCGGCAAGGTCCATTCTGTGTAAGTTTATTGGATATCCCAAACATTCGCGCGGGTATATCTTCTACCACACCGAGGAACAAAAGATGTTTGTTTCTCGACATGCCACCTTTTTAGAAAAGGAATTTCTTGAAAAAGAGATTAGTGGCAAGGAGGTAGAACTGGAAGAGGTTCTAGCAATACAGACTACAACAGAAGATTTGGTTGAACCGGAGGATTCGGTAGTTCCCAACGAACCTCAGCCTCTCCACCGATCTAGTAGGGTTTCTTACCCACCTGAGAGATACTACGGTTTTCTCATGGATGGTGGGAGTGAGGACTGCATCATGGAGGAGGATGACCCAACTAGCTTCGAGCAGGCCATCACGAGTGGGGACTCAGTGAAATGGCTGGATGCAATGCGGTCCGAGATGGAATCCATGTACACCAACAAAGTATGGACTTTGGAAAATGCTCCTGAAGGAGTAAAACCCATTGGGAGCAAGTGGATCTTCAAGAAAAAACTTGGTGTAGATGGGAAAGTGGAGACTTTCAAAGCTAGACTTGTAGCAAAGGGTTTTCGTCAAAGACCAGGTGTGGACTATGACGAGACCTTTTCTCCAGTGGCTATGCTTAAATCCATCCGGATCATGTTTGCCATCGCTGCATATAATGATTACGAAATCTGGCAAATGGATGTTAAAACCGCCTTTCTAAACGGTGATTTAGAAGAGTGCGTATACATGACTCAGCCAGAGGGCTTCGTAGATAGTGGGAGCAGCGGGAAGGTGTGCAAGCTGCTTAAATCCATTTATGGATTAAAGCAAGCGTCGCGGAGTTGGAACATCTACTTTGACATCGTTATCAAAGAGTTTGATTTTGTCAAAAACGTAGATGAACCCTGTATCTACAAGAAGGTAGCAGAGAGTAAGGTTGTCTTCCTCGTATTGTACGTGGACGACATACTCTTGATAGGAAATGATATTCCTATGCTGCAATCGGTCAAGCTCTTCTTATCACAAAGATTCTCAATGAAAGATCTTGGTGATGCCTCCTGCATATTGGGAATTAGGATCTATAGAGATAGATCCAAACGGATATTGGGATTGTCCCAATCCAGGTACATTGACACCATACTAAAGAGGTTTAGTATGGAAGAATCCAAGCGTGGGAACTTACCCACGATCTCTGGAGTCACTCTCTCCAAAGAGATGTCTCCCAAGACTGATTTGGAGAGAGCTCGCATGCCAGGGATACCATATGCTTCGACTGTAGGCTCTATCATGTACGCGATGCTATGTACCAGACCCGATGCAGCATACTCACTAAGTGTAGTGAGCAGGTATCAAGCTGATCCTGGAAAGAGTCACTGGACAGCTGTGAAGAGCATTCTCAAGTACTTGCGAAGGACTAAAGAGATGCTCTTGGTGTATGGTAACGGAGAACTCCAAATAGAGTCCTTTACCAATTCGAGCTTCCAGAGTGATAAGGATGACTCTAAGTCGCAGTCGGGATTTGTCTTTACCCTTTATGGAGGGGCGGTTAGCTGAAAGAGTTCAAAGCAGGAAACCGTGGCACACTCGACGATGGAGGCTGAATACATCGCTGCCAACGATGCTGCCAAAGAGGCTTTCTGGATCAAGAAGTTCATTACTAAACTTAGAGTGGTTCCATCCATTGAGAATCCAATACCTTTGTATTGCGATAACAATGGAGCGGTGGCTTTGGCCAAGGAACCCAGGTCCCATCAGCGATCCAGGCATATTCTGAGGCGATATCACCTGATCCGGGAGATAGTTGATCGCCGGGAGAACGAGGTCAGGAGAGTTGATACGAAGAATAACACAGCGGATCCACTCACGAAGGCCATTCCCCAGATACAGTTTGAGAGACTCTTCGGGAAGCTCGGTATGCGATACTACAGCAGCTGGCCCTAGTGCAAGTGGGAGATTGTTAGCTGTTTGTATGCCCAAGAGGCCAGTATTGTACAGATGATGTATATTATATTGGATGCTTGGACATATATAGAGATGACTTTCTTGCTCGATATGATAGTATGCTATCCAGTTCCTCTTTATCTTAACATGTATACTTGTCTCTTTATACTGTCTTATAGTTAAATGTTGGTAAAGCCCTTAGGATGTGTACTTGACTACCTGGACTATGATGCGGATCATACTAGTGGGGACATGGTAGTCCATAAGTACATCCTTCAGGGTCCCTAGTCGTGGGTGTATCGAGACGGGGCATCGATATACCAGTGTAGACTAGCGTATACGCTTCTCGACCCATGAGATGGGCGATGGATGATCCCATATCCATTGGTGTTTGACATCAGAGATGATATACGGGTGCTCAGTGGAGACTGGGTACACTGGACGGACTCGCCGAGAACTCCCAGATGGTATTATACCTCACATCAGATGGCAGTTCTCAGGTGACACTTGTGCAGGTTAGTCTGTAGACCCGAGATCGTCATAGAGTCTTGTGTGATTCTCACTGTGCTTTGATTTCCACCTTACCACGTCCATGAGGGCATGCAAAACGGTGGTTTTTGGGTACAGTCCCGAGTCACATGGAGGCAATGAGCGATAGGAGGGGTTTCGTCTCTCCCGGTATTGTGGGGTTGATGTTGCGCTGTGCGCGATTGGCCGTAACAGGGAAGTCCCTGGCTAGGGCTGATTAGAGATTTACTGGTAAGTGTTACCAGTAGTTTCTTGACCCGTTATGAGCCTCACATCGTCACGACTTATCGGTTATTGGGGTCTGACATTTACCACCCCTCGACTTGATATGCAACATATAAGACGAGGAGACCGGACTGCGCGGGTAGTGTTTTCGGGTGGCTCGACGGGAGTTGTAGCAGGTTCGCTTGTTTTTCTTCTGATCGCTCAATACCCGGGTGGCCGTTACGTTTAGCTGACCGCTTGCGGCTTGGGGGTGCTTGATATGATCATCACCCACTACCGGCGTATTGACGAGTATTAGAGTCCCACAAAGGAGTTACCTAGTCCAGGCGAAACGTTGTGGTGCGCGTATGCGATATGCGCATGGACCCGGTTAAAATGCGCGTATGAGATACCGTATATTAATTGGGTGGCTTGCTTTTGGTCAGGTCGTATGTGATATGACCGGATTGATAAATCAAGTGTTGATTTATCATTTAACCATTAGCTTCTCACTAAGAATCCTATCTTGTTTCTTTTGGATGTATGCATGCATGTATGCATTCATTCTTGTTCATGCACATATGGATATGCATACATACATCATTCTATCATGGTTGCTTATACAAAGAAAATGGTGGCAATATAAGACTCACACCATGGTTTTATTTATATGAATTATTATTGCATTTGATTTAAAACAAAAGGAAAAAGGAAAAGATAATTTATGGTTTCTTCCTACACTCTTTTTTGACCTAACCATGCTCACCCACCTTTTAACCATGGATTAACTTTCCTTTTGGGTTTTAACTCAAGTTCAATAATATATTTATTGTTTAACCATGGTTTGAGATGAGAGAAGAAAAATATATATAGATATATTTTTATTTTCTCAATAGGGGTTTATCTTTTGTATTCTTCTTAAAAAGCCATCAACTTCTTCAACCTTGAGCTCTTGCTCTCTACACTTTTCAAGTGAGCAAAATACTCAACAAGATAGGATTTTGAAGTGAGAAAGAGAACCACAACACCATTCTATACAAGTCTAGCCCACTTGTTTAGACTGTTAGCTTCGTTTCATCTTCTTGATAAAGTGAAGTTGCAAGCTTGGACAAAGCGGACTCCGGGTGGATCATCGTGGACCTAGAGGAGATCAAGCGGACTTTTTCCAAACCCCAAGTGGTCGAGGAGTCTAGCGTAGGGAGCTACAAAGGTTGTACTCTCAAAACCCTAGCTTTTCTTACTTGTGATGAAGTGTAGTTTATGAAACCCTAATTTTTCTAGGAATGATTCTTTGTATGCTTACTTAGCACCCTAAAATTTTAATTTTTTGTACATGTGATGCTTCCAAACCCTTCATGTGGTGCTAGGTATGCCCTTCAGGTGCAGGATATTCCAACTGAATACCGCGATGCAAAGCAACTTGTAATCGACTATATTAAAGTTATTACCCTGACGTAAACTTCTGCCTAAGGGGTCACTCCCGGTGAAGGGATATCTGCCCTTACCTCGTCAAATGAGGTGCAGGATATTCTAACTGAATATCGCTATGCATAACAAAAGGAAACATCTATGTAATAACACCATTTTAAAATTTGTTCCAACAATATCAAATATAGGTTTGTTTTATCTTGCATTGATAAGAATCAACGCAGTCCCATCAATCAATCACACCAGAAAAGAACGAAAATATAATGTACGTATATGCCATCCGCATTCGCCACTGGGTCCCGTCATCACCCATTAGGTTACTTAACTAACGACAGAGCGGGGCTGGACTAGCGCGGGTGTAAAACATATACAACATCTAATAGTATATATACCAATATACAATAATCGCTCCAGGCGTGATAATATGCAACATTACAGAAAAGTAATAAGCATCATAGAACAAAACAGATAATCTGGGATCCCCGGGTTTCACAGAGCCGCTGCTAAAACCTGACGTTCCCCTGGTCGTGTGGATAGCCTGTGCAATGAAACCTAGACCCCTACGGGTGCGGCAAGTTACCCGCCAAAACCTGAAGCGAGGTAGTCCCCACAGCATAGTGAATGGAACACCCGGCACTTCACGGAATTCGGTAAATTGAGCACCCCTCCTTGGGTCAACCTGTACCCCCTACGAGTGCGGCGAATAGTCTGCCAATTCTAGAGTGAGGCCCCTTTGCCTCTCAATGCCATGAGATACGGACCCGTTGCCCTTTAGAACCCGGCTATCCGTGCACTCCTTCGCGGAATAAACCTAGTAAAGAAATAAAAAAAATGTACAACGGGTACATCGACCTCAACCTGGTCGTGTCCCAAAAGAATATTATACAAACAGACAGTAACGGTAGTCCACATGTTGGACGCTCGCCCCGCAATATCAAATATACAAATAAATCCAAACCGCACTATCATTGCACCCTGCTATCCACCACAACATATCCGCAACAATACAGCACAACACAGAACATCAACGCGAATGTTACGTTCGCAAACCCGTCTAAAAGAACTATAGCAATCAAACGCGGTTTACCGATCAAATGACATTCCCGGTCGGAGATATAATGTAAATACTGTAAACTAACAAATTTAAAATTTCGATCGACTAAATTTCCCGAAGTGGGCCCCACGTACACCTGCTATACAGTAACAAAATCTGGGCCCAAAAGAACAGTACCAAACACCACAATTTCCAATTTAGAATCAACAGGAGAAAAATTGCCAACTGAGTCACCAAATGAGCCGCGGTTCCGCGGTTAAAGCCAAGCTTTGACCGCGGTTCCGCGGCCATACGGTCGACTCAGTTGGTCGTTTTTCTCCAGTATTCTATAAAAGCCCTGCTTGATTTTCTGGCATATGTAAAATTATTTTTAGACGTCATTTAAAATTAACAGAAAATCAGAACTTGGAATTTGCGGTTTTCGAAAATCCGTTCGATCGATATTTTAAACGCGTTAGCACAAGTTAGTATAGCTTAATGGTGAGGCTCTGATACCACTTTAAGTCCACGGTAGCACCCCGGCCGTCTAACAGACGCCAAATGCGGAACAAAAACTTTTTACAACTGGCGCTATCACGTACTATAACCCGGATCTGCCATTAAAGTTAAACTAACAAACTACAAAGTAGGTAGAAACGTTATACCGAACAATCCGAGTCCTTCGGTCTTCAACCATCATCCCACACTTTGTAACGGCTGCTCCGATCTCCTGAATCTCCAGTCTCGTCGTCCAGGTGGCACCACGTCGACGGATCTTTAAACGGGCTCCCGCCTCTGAACCGAGGCAACTCGATCGTCAAGTTTGCTAAAAGAGACAACCAAGATGAAGTAGAGAATGAGTAGAACACTTTGTCTCGTTACGTCAAAGGCTATGGACGAACGGTTAATGAAGTTGCCTTTTGAAATCGGGTGAAATGAGAAATGAGGCTTATCTAATTTCCATGAGTCCAAAACAATATCAATATTTTTCTAGCAACCATAATCCTTACCAAAGGAAGTGGCCGGCCATCTTATAGAGGGGAGGGAGGTGAGTGTAGGAGCTAGGAGGGGTGACCACAACGATGAAGCTTATCATAACACCTTGTATGAACACATTAAAAGCAAACCAATGAACATAAACCTAGTAATTAACCTAGTCACCTTTGCATTAAATGAATCATTAAATGCACTAATGAGTCACTTAACGTCTCACCATCCTAGTCATCATCTAGAAGCTTCCACACCCATCTCAAGAAAAGATAAATCCGTATTTGACCGAATGTTAAATACGGCTGATAAAAAACTGAAAACTGGCAACTTCCAAAAGTGATCCTGAAACGAATTTCAGGATAACCCCGTATCAGTATAAACATACCCGCATTTATATTACGACCGAATATAAATGCAACTGAGACAAAGATATTATATCTACACAGCATAATACTCGGATCTGGCTTAAACCAAAGCCGACCAGTATTATCTGCCCGAAAATGGACACGTGCGAAAACGCACGTGCATTTTCCGAACCTTGCCATAAACCCATATGGCCTCTACAACATTTCGCCCGAACTTGGGAAAGTGTCTGTGGGGGACTCTAATGACTCATCAACACACTGGCACTGGGTATAACCTCTAGCACGTCAGAGGTACAAGCTGTACATAACGGTTTGCCTATGTATTGATTGGAAAGGAAGCTGACGAGCGAACTCATCCATAAACCCTACTGAGCCTGACAGTGACAATATACATACAGTCCAGTCCGTTCGTCTATGAGTATCGCATATCTGCCTAGGGGGCTAGTAACGTCAGACCCCCAATAGCGGTATAAGTCGTGTCAGAGAGTGGCCCAAAACACCCTGAGATACTACTGGAGTACCTACCAGTAAATCTCTTGCCTCGGCCGAGGGCTTTGTGTAATGGCTCTCCTAGACACAGCGCGATCTCACCCCCAATACCGGGAGAGACGAATCCCCTGCCGATCCGCTCACTTGCCTCCAATGTGGCTCGGGACTGTACCCAACTAAAACCTGTTTGCATAACTCCTTTGAGCATGGTAGGGTAGTAATATAAGCACAGTGGGAACTCACACAAGACAAATGATGATCTCAGGTCGATGAACTAACCTGTACGCATGTCACCAGGGAACTGCTATCTGACGATATGTATAATACCAACTAGCATGTTCCCGGCGAGTCCTGTCCGTTGTACTCATAACCTAATGAGCACCTGTATACATCTTAGGTGAACCAACTAACACCAATGGCTTGTGAGACCGGCCACCGCCCCTCGTCGGGGTCTCGACTGTATACACTAGTCTACTCCGGAGTATCGATGCCCTGTCTCGAAACTCCAACGACTAGGGACAAATTTAAGGATGTGCTTATAGACTCCAGCTCCCACGTATATGATCGACATCATACTGCTGGTAGTCAAGCAAGAATCCTATGGGCTCTATCATCATGCAATAGTGAATTAAAGCATATATCCGATGATAAAGACAAACCAGATAGGAAACTATCATCTCGAGCAAGACTGTCATATCGGTATAGGTCCTGCCTCAATCATTGCAATCACGTACCTGCGATCCAATAATTGACTTTGAGGGTACTATCTCCAACAATTTTCTTCACCTCTCAAAAAGCTAGAGAGCTTGAGGAAGGAGATGAAGAAAAGCAACCATAGAAAAAAGCAAGTGTAGAATGGCAACCATGGGTGAGTTAATATCGTATACTAACTCTTGTAGAGACTAAACCATGGCTAATCATAATGGTTGGGTTAATAAATATCTTAAGTAAAACAAAATTAGTGGACTTAGTCAATGGTTCCACAAGCTTCCACAAGCTTCAACCATGTGACTAATTTCCAAATAATTATGATTTACTTCAAATAATAAAACCCTTGATTATGATAAGTATGGTGTGAGTCTCATACACCCATGTTGCATGTAGCAACAAGCATGACACAATAATATATATCACATATATATTAAGTGTACACAAGTGAGAAAAAGAAATGCTTAAGTGAGCTAATATTAGTTAATGTAAAATTAATATATCAAATATATAATTATACATTAAATTATTAAATCAACACTTGATTTAATAATCCGGCTATATCTCATATAACCGACTAAAATCATATGTATCAACATATCGAATCAACACTTGATTCGATAACCCGGCTATATCATATATAACCGACCGATATCACATATCGCGATAATAGAATACAATATCACATACACGTATTAATCTCGATCCCGCACATATCACATATGTGCTCCTACTTCGTTTCGCCTGAGCCAGGAAACCTCTTTGTAGGACTCTAAAGACTCGTCAATACGCCGGTAGTGGATGATGATCATATCAGTCACCCACATGCCGTCAGCGGCACTGCTAGACGTAACGGCCACCCGGGTATTGAGCGATCAGAAGATCAACAAGCAAGCCTGCTCATACTCTTACGAATCCAATAAGTAACACTACCGTACAGTCCGGTCTCTTTGTCAGATATGTCGCATATCTTAGCCTGGGGGTGGTAAACGTCAGACCCCAATAGCCTGATAAGTCATGCCGATGTAAGGCCCATAATGGTTCGAGAAACTACTGATAACACTTACCAGTAAATCTCAGCAACCCTGGCCAGTGATTTCCTGTTATGGCCAATCGAGCATAGCGCAACATCAACCCCTAATATCGGAAGAGACGAAATCCCCTCCTATCGCTCATTGCCACCATGTGACTCGGGACTGTACCCAAAAACCACCGTTTTGTACGTTCTCTTGAACGTGGTAAGGTGGAAATCAAAGCATGATGGGAATCACACAAGACTCTATGATGATCTCGGGTCTACAGGCTAACCTGTACAAGTGTCACCAGAGAACTGCTATCTGACATGAGGTATAATACCATCTAGAAGTTCTCGACGAGTCCGTATAGTGTACACAGTCTCAACTGAGGAACTGTATAGCATCTCTGATGTCAAACACCAATGGATATGAGATCATCCATCACCCATCACAAGGGTCGAGAAGCGTATACGCCGGTCTACTCTGGAATATCGATGCCCTGTCTCGATACTCCCAGACTAGGAAGTATTGAAGGATGTACTTACCGACTACTTTGGCCCCACTAGTATGATCTACATCATAATCCCGGTAGTCTAGTACTCATCCTAAGTGATTTGTCAACATGTAACAGAGAGACAATTAGTGTACATGTTAAGATAAAGAGCAACAAGATAGCATATTATCATGTCGAGCAAGAAAGTCCTCCCTATATATGTCCAAGCATCCACTATAATATACATCGTATGTACAATAATGGCCTCTAGGGCATACATAAAACTAACAATCTCCCACTTGCACTAAGGCCAGTTATTGTAGTATCTCATACCCAACGTCCCATAAAAATCTCTCTAGGGAAAGGCCTCTGTGAGTGGATCTGCCGTGTTTTCCTTTGTGTCAACTCTCCTTACCTCGATCCCTTAGAGATCAACCATCTCCCTGATCAGGTGATACTGTCTCAGAATATATTTGGATCACTGATGGGACCGGGGTTCCTAGGCCAAAGCCACAAATCCATTGTTGTCACAATAACAGTTATTGGACGCTCAATGGTAGGAACCATGTTCATCTCATGAACAAAAAATATCCAGACAGCCAATTTGGCAGCATCGTTGGTTGCGATGTATTCGGCCTTTATCGTTTAGTTTGCCACGGTATCTTGCTTGGAACTCTTCCAACATACCGATCCTCCACTGAGGGTAAAGAAAAAGCCTGAGACTGACTTTTAGAAGACCTTATCACTCTGGAAGCTCAAGTCAGTAAAGGACTCCCACTGTAGTTCACCGTTACCAAACACCAACAACATTTCTTCAGTGCTTCTCAAGTACTTAAGAATGTCCTTTACAGCTGTCTAGTGATTCTCCCAAGATCCGATTGATTCCTGATCACTACACCTAGTGATTTAGCTACATCTGGTCTGGTACATAACATCGCATAAATGATAGAGCCTAGTGCCGAAGCATAAGGTATCCCTTGCATGCGAGCTCTATCCAAATCAGTCTCGGGAGACATCTTTTTAGAGAGAGTGATTCATGAGTAAGTAGGAAAACCACCATGCTTAGAATCCTCCATACTAAACCCCTTTAGTATGGTGTTAATATACCTGGATTTTGGACACACCCAACATCCACTTATGTCATGCCCTGTTTCTCGGTGTACGGTGAAGGGGACGCGGCGAGGCCGCTACATATTTACTCTGAAATAAACACGCTAAGCGTATCTAAGAAATATAAGAGTAAATGTACACAAGAGACAACATGTAAATAAATAGCAACTTTATTTATAAACATTCTTTTTACAATACATCTGAAAAGTAAATACATGGAATGGAAAGCAATGCCTAAACAGTGGCATAACAGAAATGGAAAATACAGAATGTAAATGTGTACAAGGAATCTAAATCTCTGGGTCAAAATCTAGCTGATCCAAGTCTTCGCTGCTGGGCTCGATCTATAGTGAGTCCGAAACACCTGACGACATTCCAAAGAAGAAAGAAACGGAATGTCGTCAGTGAATAATCGTTCGGTAAGTCCCAAAGAATGAGAGAAGTAGAATAGACAGAAAAGAGAGTATAACTATTATAATGTTGATTGTTATGTTAACGTAGTTGTTTGTAGCTTGGTACAGAAGATGCCAGTGTATACGAGAGGAGTCCAACTTACACCGTGGACTTTAGTAACCCGTAGTACAAGGCTCTGTCGATAATACTATGGAACAACGACATGGATGTAATTACATCTTAAGTGACCACCTCGTGCCACCTTTAACATATTCCGTACCAGTCTACCCCTTTATAACCCCGTAATGTTTATATATTGATTGTACTGATTGTATTGTCTTGTCTTGTATTATAAATTGTATAGATAGATGACTTGCCGAAACCATGATATCAGTAATGGAATGGATATAATAGATGAACATGTAGATGGAATATATACATGCATGGTTCGGTTTAGTCAATATAGATTGAATAGATTGAATGGATGAATTCATAGATCCATGTTGTATTGTAATTTGATACTTGAATCATATTCAAGTCAGATTGATTATATTGAGACTCGGTCTGAGTCAGATAATTAAAAAAGAAATTGAAGTCTTGAATTAGGTTTTGGTGCTATCGGTACCCCTCTTGGGAGGCACTTTCTAACCAGTCCGCAGTTTCGTCCCCGAATAACAACTCCTATGCAAGAATGGACCTTAGCCACGAGTTGTCCTGGAATATTCCAAAGCATTCGCTTCTGGAAGAATTTGAACTAATTGTTCCACAGTCGATCGTTTCCATTTTTCCAACCATCGGGCTTTGAGCCAACCCCTGTTTAGCAATAATAGATAACAGCTAATCTAGTTGAGCGAAGGAAGGAACTGACGGAGCGGAAGCCAGGAAAGAAAAGCTCTAACTTGAGTAAAAAGTCGGAGGAAGAAAGAAACGTGAAAGAGGCTTCCAGCCCATCCTTTCTTCTTCTTCGTCATACAACGGAAAACGCTTCGTCCTTCCTTTTGCCACATTTCGCTCAAAGCAAGATGAAAAATAGGATTATCTTCTGATTCAGAAAAAGGAAAAAATGGGGGCACCCTCTTTTGGATGAGCAGGACCTTGAATTGAAGTATAATCAAACCAAAACGTCAGTCTGAACTTTAAAACCAAGCTCTGAAGCGGAGCTCTGAGACCTACGGGAAGAAAACCTCTATCAATTCCTTCTTTGCCCCATCTCTCTTCTCTTATTCAATTTCCACTCCTTCAATGGAAGCTCCTATCGTTCGTGGTCGTAGAAAAACAACATCATTTTCCTGCTTTCATGAAAGCTATTGGGCTGGTCTACAAAAGGGAACCGTAGAGTGAGGGCAAAACAAGGGTAAGTTTCAAAAGCTCCGACCATGTCAACTATGATGCTCTCGCTGCTGCCAGTTCACTCCGTTCACTTGCCTCGAGTTAACTTGCCTTCATGATTTGGTAGTTGGCATCCGGTTATGGGATGTCCGTTTTATGAAATATCTGAGAGATTAAAAGAGGCACTGCTGCACATGGACGGCAGGATTTGTGTGTTTTTCAAAGAAAATTACCGTGTTGATATCACCGTTTGTTAAGTTGTCTACCCTAAATAGGCAAGCACCCATATCTCCGGCTCCCTGAGACTCAAGAGACTGGTCCCACTTAAACCTATGTTTATTAGGGCCCTTATTGTAATTTTGTATAACTTGAGGGGGGTTTTATGTAAAATTAGTTTTAGTATAATTTCAAAATACACCTCAAGTATTTAATTATCGTCTTTTGAGTTTTCATAAATGTTTCTTTTATTAAATGTGAAATTTCGAGTGAATATGACCTAGTTTTAAAGTATAAGGTATTTATTTGAAATATTGGAATTGTATGGTATTTTCTTGTAAATGAAATGTTTTTCTTGAATTTTGGAAATGTGGAATATTATAAATATTAAAAATAGATATTTTGATATTAATTACGTATATATTTATTTATTAAAAATATAAGTTTTATTTATAATAGAAATCAAATTTTCTAAAGGAAAAATTGTATTAAAAATCTTTCGAGATCGTATACTCCTTGCGGAGGTCTGCATCTCACTCTACTAGGCCTGAGGATGTGCGATAATCCGCACCATACTGAACGGGTTCCCAAAAATGGGTTGTAAAGGCGCAATTGCAAAGATTTGTTAAATACACTTCTTATAGAAAAAGGTTTTATAAGTTGAAGATAGTTATATGTAAAGTTGTATTTTCCCAAATCTATGTTCCCAAATTCTATCGTGTTATGTTAGATATGTGTATTGTGAGGAGGTAGGCCATTACCTCGTGAGTTTTATATGGTAATACGGTTTTAAAAGTTCAAGCATGTCGAAATGAAACATGAAGGTATTTTAATATAAAAGTAGAATAAAACTTGCTACGATTATTATTTTGATGTCAAATTTGTTCTATTGCCTTTGTTAATGTTTAATGGCCATGACATAAGAGTTTAGTATTATTGTGTTTAAGAAAAATAGAACTTTTTAAGGAAAAACCGAATCGGAAGTCGGATTAACTCCGCTTCCGTCAGGTTTTAGTTTTGAATGTTTTTAGAATAGAGAAGGGAAGAAGAAGTAGGTACTTACTGGATTTGATGAAAGGGGAGAGGTAGGAGGAGGTCTAGGATTCGTCGGTGCTTCGTTTCGTTGCCGTAAACTTCTTGTATCGTCGCCGAAACTTCGTCGGAGCTTCGCCCTTTGTTAACTCCACTTTCACACTATGGGAACTTGGAAATTTCTTGAGAGTTTTGGCAGGGAATTGTGAGTGAGGAGGTGTGAAATAAGGGTGGTATTTATAGGAAAAATTAGGGTTTAGGGTGTTTAAAGAAAGCATTGAAATATGCATTAAAAATTAGGATTAAATAGCATTTTATTGCTCTCTGGAAATATTTAGAGTAAACAAATAATGTGGGGTTAGTGGGGTAGCAGGGGGTGAAGTTTGGAAGCATTTAGGATGGTTTGACCCGACCTCGCCGAATTTTTTGAGCTTGTCGCTGGTATTGTACCGTTGGGTGGGGCTAGGGTTTAGGCCATGTGTCGGGATCATTTCAATTTCCATCGTGCTTATGTTTATTTATTCTATAACTTACCCTATTACGTGTGTTGCACGTGTAGACTCTTGGGCTTCTAAAAGGTTAAAATAATTTAAAATAAAAAGAATATATGGCTGATGGGATTTGAACTCTGTTGCTTTAGTTCAGCAGTGTAAGGGCTTTACCAGTGAGCTATAAGTTGTTTCTTACTGTTCAAAAGCAAATCAAATTTATAACTTGTGCTCAGACTCAAGTACCCTTTTCTGTATCTTTGAAAAAAAAATTGTACAGAAAGTTTTGAGTTGTTACATTCTACCCTCCTTATAAAAATTTCTTCCTCGAAATTTGTAAAAGGAAAGTGTAATGGATTCATGGAAAGTTTGGTGATAGAACTATTGGTAGTGTATGAAAAATATGCGAGAGAATGAAAGAATGCGAGATATTTGAAAAGAGTTGAGGAATTACCAGGTTTACCTTAGTCTATGGCCTCTGCTTTTTCGGACGCTAAAAGGAAAGACGGACGCCGTGGTTCATTCCTCCTAGCCGAGGGCATATTCCTCTGTCCTTATGGCATGTTTCTCTGCCCTCGACGCATGTTCCTCAGAGCCTGATGAAATTGGCGATTAGGCTGTGGAGGAGGTGGAGCTGGGAGTGCAAGACGAGATGCAGGAGCTTGGATAGCTGGCCGCTGCGGGTGGTTGATGGGTGTGTGAGCTGGGTTGCATCTATAAGGACAGTTTCCAATTCCGTGATTGGATGCGCCTGATCAGTCGAAAATATTGCATTTTTAACACATCAATTTCCCTACTATTTGCAATCATCTAAAGGTGTTCGGTATGAATATAGCACATATTAGCAAATTGTCTGTAAAATACCAAATAACATGTGTTATATATTATAACCGGCATTTTGAGGAAAATTGAGTGTTTATTATTGCACGCATGATCTTTGTATATCGCAACACTTGTCTCGAGATTGTGTGCAGGAAATTCCAGGTAAAAGAGCCGAAACTGTTAAAAGTGCTGATAAAAATGCGCCAAGTCCAAGACTTGTGATCTGGCAGTAAGCAGAAAAGTATAAAAAGATTCCAGACATCATAAAAGTTCCACAAAGTCAGCACCAAATCACCATGGAAATTTCATGCAGCAAGCTTCCTAAACGGCAGCGGATCCACGGCCGAATGGGCCGATCCGCCGCGGATCCGCGACACTTTGGACACGTCATCGCAGAAAATTCCTCCACGTGGCTTCTCGTAACGGCCAATGCTTCCAGAAGACTCCCAAAGTCCACGTGGCTTCATCCAGAAGGCTCGGCCTAACAACCTTACCCTAGAATATTCCTTATTCTAGAATCTTCCCTCCAACAAACTTCTTCTAGAAGCATCTCTCTAATAACCTAGCTTTGGAGGGAAGATTCAAATGAGGAGGCTATAAAATGAGATCTAGATCTAGGGTTTTGGGGCTTGTTGATTTTGGAGGGAAAAGTTGTTGAAATTTGAGAAGAAAAATTGTAGATCCAAATCAAAATCAAAATCAAATTGAGTGACACAATTTGATCAAAAATCAAGATCTATCGAGTGCCGATTCAAGCGAGAAACCATCAAGCCTTTTTGAAGCGACGCTGATCTTCATCCGACCAAGTGATCCAAGACGATCTGCGACTCACAGAGACGATGCGAAGCTAATTCGATGATCGAGTTCTTTCCTCAATTCTTGTAGTTCTTGAGCGAATTGTAACGAAATTGTTGGATAATAAAAGGTGAAATTTCTTTGTCTTGCTTATCTTTATATTTGAGAATTATGATGAGTTTTTAATTCTTGATTGATTTCTTTGATATGATGTTTGAATAAAACTCCGCTCGTGGAGGAATCGAGAAAATAGATAGATGATGATGATTATATTTTTGAACGATTCTTAAGTCCTATGAGTTTTGTAAACTCTAGTAAATTGAATCATCGATAACCTAGTTTCGAGCGAGATGCTTTATTGAATGTTTTCGCTCCTAATTAGAGATCAACAATCGATAATTCAATTCACTAGAGGCTAGCATTTGAATGATAATCAACGAAAGGACAAGGGATAGATGATGAAACCTTAGTTTCCGCAAGAGATCCCTAATTCTCGTTGATCGTCATCGATCTAGCAACAAATCATCAATGGATAAGAATACGTAATCACAAGTCTTCATTATCGCTATCGATTCGATCGATTCCTACGAGCTTCATTACAAATCTTGATAGTTCATTAGATTTGGACATCTTCTAGAATTTTATTGATTCTTGATCTTTAGATCTAGTCCTTTACTATTCTTGAAACTAAATTTCAAAATTCTTGAATCAATTTTCTTGCAATTTTTCTTTTATCTTTTCATTTCGACTCATATAAAACGAAAGCGAGCAAAACACACATCTTAGTGGACGATCCGTATTCATTAACGCTCTACATCGACACCTTTAATTGATTGCGGTATAAATTTCTTTGGTTGTCAAACATCTTATATACGACATCGAAGAAAATGATCAATCAAATGGCACCGTCGCCGGGGATGTGTGCTATTTTGTTCGTTTTTGTTATGTGAGTTGAAAAATTATTATTCCATCAAATTTTCATCCAAGATTCGCTTCAAGTGCTTAATGATTAGTGTTTGAATTTTTTGCGAGGGAATCTGGAATCATTTCAGCAGAGAGATCAAGATTCAGAGAAGATCTGAAGAATCCAGAGAAGTACAGGGACCTGCAGAGAAAATTTCAAATCCTAGTTCCCCCATAGCGGCGCGGATCCGCGGCCATTGTGGCGTTTTTGCGGCTGAACCGCCGCCGTTTAGGGTTTGCTTTATGCCAAAATTCTCAGGTCTGCTCTCTGTGTTCCCCTCTTCTCTCTGATCTTGTCTAATAATCAATTTCTTGCAGGATTCTTTGCAAAATTCAGCGCCGCTAAAAATAAATTTGTTGCTATTCTTGAAATTGGTTGTTTGCATATTTTAATATGGAAATTAAGGGGCAAAGACCAAATTCAGATTAAGTGGGGAGTTCATTACCCTTCCTAAGCCCCGGAAATCACAAACTTGCATCCGCATCACCCTCATTAATTAAAAATATCTAGACATGACTCTAAGGACCGTCGCGCTCACTTAGGACAGAAGGAGGTCGTGGGTAATCTATTGCTTATCCGCGTTTCTTTTGTGGTGTCTAAGGCAGGTGTTTCTAAGGCAAGTGGTTACTTAATTAGGCATACTACTTACGTAGTGGAGAACCTCCCACTTACCTGGCACTTACCTGGCCACAGGAAGGATAAAGAGGCAGCAGAGGATTTATCCTGCGACTTGTCTTCTGGAAGTCTAGGAGTGGTCTAGAGACTTGACCTAGATGACCATTAGATATAAGGTTGCTTGTGCATGTTTGTGTGAATTTTCATAAATCCGTCTTTTTTTCAAAACAAACCAATTATTTTTTCCCCCCTTTTTACCCTTTTTCCTCCTCTTCTCTTCTTATAATGGGTGACCCGAACAGAAAAACTCTTGCCGAGCTTTGTTGTCCACAACCAGATATTGCTTGTTTTCGTAATCCCTTCGGTATAACGTCTAGCTCTTCCATGTCCTTAAGAGATTGGATAAAACAAGCGGGTAGAAACAGTTGGCTACCTCAGTCTAAGTCCTATCAATCGTATCCTAATTCTACATCCGTTCCAGTTGATACTCCGAGTGAGGAAGCCCCTAGACGTATGTCCATTGCTGAGCATATAGCTAGGGCTAGAAGCCAAAGTTTCAATCCGAACCAATATCAACCGTATCCTATTCCTACATCCATTCCAGTTGATACTCCGAGTGAGGATGCCCCTAGACGCATTTCCATTGCTGAGCATATAGCTAGGTCTAGAAGCCAAAGTTTCAATCCGAACCAATATCAACCGCATCCTAATTCTACATCCGTTTCAGTTGATACTCCGAGTGAGGATGCCCCTATACGGGGCTAGAGGCCAAAGTTTCAACTCGGTCCAATATCAACCATCACCTCCACTTTCCAAAGAAGAATTTCATAATCTGTTTATGGCAGGTATGATGTCCAATAACCAACCGACTAACCAATATCAAAATTCTTCTTATCACAATGTTGACCCTACTCCTGCCCAATTTTCACAACCATTTTGTTCCTATCAATCAATTCCGACATTTCCACCTTCTCTAAACGATCCTTCTAATCAGCCATTTGGGAGTTTTAACTGTCCACCAGAGTTTCAATCTTATACTGGAACTTCTTATCGACCCAAGTCTAGTCTTGAGCGGACATTAGAAGAAGGTTTAGTGATGTTGAACCGCATCAGAGAAGAATGGAAGGGAACCATGGCTAAATATGAAGAACCAGCCCAAAATTTTTCAGTATATAATTCGGGCATGGGACAAAATGAGAATTTGGGTAGTGAGAGAGAGCTACACACCTTTCCTAATCAAGCATTCCCTTTCCAAACTGAAATCCACAACTCCAGTTTCACAGATTCATCGAGTGCACCAAAGGATTCACCAATTGACGATAGAATGTATGAGAAGTTGTGTAATAATGCAATGTTTGATTTACCCGACTGCGAAGGGTCCATTTCAATTGAAACCATGCCAAATCCTTGTGATCTCTACACCTCCACTCTTGAACCAAAACTGATTGAAAACCATACTTTTGATGAGGTGTTTGAGAATTTTAATCTTCACTTGAATGAGGTGATTTTCGTTGGGGATATATTGATTGATGAACCCGAAATTTTGGATGAGGTTGTCCCACCAATTCATCAGATCCTTTCACTTCCTTGTGTTCATCAACTTGAGCCTTTAATTCTTCCCGAACCCCAAATACGTCTTGAAGTTGTTGATAATCGTATAACCGAAGATCAGAACGAAATTCAGCCTTCATCTCCCACATCTGGTTTAGCGACACTCGACACATCAATAGGTTTACCCATTTCATCTTCCTCTCTTTCTGGTTCTTCTTCTGTTCCTGAAATGATAGTGAGTGTTGATGAATCACAATCTGATAGTTCAAGTTCGACAATCCCAGAAAGCCAACTTGATTTGGATATTTCTGAAAATGAGGTAGATGAGTTTTCCACCTCCACATATTTTGACAAATCAAGAATGGTAAAATGTGGCACAAAACTTTTTGACAGCAAAATGTTCGATTATACCATTGATAAAAGTTTTGAAAAACTTTTTGCCGATGAACTTGAATTTTTAAACAATACGGATTTTGTGATTGATCAACCTCCACTTATGGAAGTTGAACCGCCACCATTCCTTCTTCCTAATCATTCATATTCATCCTCATTCTTTTTTTCTCTAATTTAAAATTCAAACCCTTTCCAGACCACCTCTTATCCCTTCCCCAATTTTTCCTGACTTGATACAACACATTCTTCCACCGACCTATACGCTACACTGATAAAATCTTTGAATGGTTGGTATTAACTTTTGGTCTTTGTAAAGTCTTACTTTGACCAAATGACTCACCCCCTCTTAAAATGCTTCAAATTGTCTAACTCTTGTTTGAGGGGGGTGTATTTTTGGCTCTTGAAATAACAGTTGTCCTCAATATTGTGAGCCAAAAATAAGTTTGGGGGAGAATTTTCACTTTAATATATTTTGCCCCCGTTAATAAATGTCCTCCCAAGCTTACAGGTTTTTTGAGGTTTAGCAGATAGCAACAGCGAGGACACTGTTGAAAACAAGTTTGGGGGAGGTTTGTGCTTATTTTCGCATCACTTCGCATACTTCGCATAAGCACAAAACATATCATTTAAAACATATAAAACATATAAAAATTTCAAAAATTTCAAAAAAATAAAAAAATTTGTACATAAATAAGATAATAAATGATTAGATAGTGAAAGGTTACATCCAAAAGATTAGAAAAATTTAAGAAAACCAAGAAAATTAGAAGTTTTCTTAAACGAAACTAGTAATAAGTAGTTATGAGCCGTTGTCCCAAGGGTTAGTAAGATGAAGGAAGTCACTAATCTGAGGATAAAAATAAGTCTGAAAAATAGTTCCTATTCTGGAAGCCAAACATTTGAACGTTGATACCCTACTATACGCACTTACACACGTCTTGAAACTCGGGATAGTAGAGGATGCCTTGAAATGCTCTTGTCTAAAAGCCAAAGTATGAAGGAAATAATAAATGAAGAAAATATAAAATGGTGTTAAGAAAAAAATGAACACTGGTTTTTTTATCGCCAAGGCAGCAATAAAAAAATATAGCGAGGGTGCTTCATCACCTAGTGCCTTAGACCAACTGGTCTAGGAGTCACTGCTAACCTTAGGTGGTGCAAGACGAGGAAAATACTAATACGCCTAATAAGCAAGCACATGAGTAATCGGTCGATTAGTACCTCAAGAAGTATTAACGGTCGCATGAAAAATGTATGAGCAATCTCATCTAAATATTCATCAAATTAAAAAAGTACTGAGGTAGATGGACAAGAGTATGATAGCTTGAATTGAATTCTCCGAGTGTAGGGATGTCTTTTACACACACGTAGGGGTATATGATCGATGTTTGGAAGAAAGATAGGGATGAAGAATAAAGACGATGTTTATTGAGGGATGATGTGATTTCTGACATCTTTTCATGACTATTAAGTGAGGGCTCATGACAACCGAAAAGCTAGTGTAGTTGGAAACTCTAATTTTCAAAGCTTTTCTTTTACAATTCTTATCTTTATATGTAACTTTCACGGTCTTCCTTTTATTATTGGATTTTGTGGGTGCAATCCGCTGAAAACCCTCAAGAGACAACACTCCTCCTACTAGGGACACCTAGAGGTTTAAAGGCTTATTGCACGTGCTCAGTGCAATCGTGTTGCCTATGAAAGTGTGCTAGTTAGTTTTTCTCTTTCTTATATTTCTCCTTCTCTTTTTAACAAAATAGTTTGCTCGAGACGACCAAAAATAAGTTTGGGGGAATTTGATCAGTCGAAAATATTGCATTTTTAACACATCAATTTCCCTACTATTTGCAATCATCTAAAGGTGTTCGGTATGAATATAGAACATATTAGCAAATTGTCTGTAAAATACCAAATAACATGTGTTATATATTATAACCGGCATTTTGAGGGAAATTGAGTGTTTATTATTGCACGCATGATCTTTGTATATCGCAACACTTGTCTCGAGATTGTGTGCAGGAAATTCCAGGTAAAAGAGCCGAAACTGTTGAAAGTGCTGATAAAAATGCGCCAAGTCCAAGACTTGTGATCTGGCAGTAAGCAGAAAATTATAAAAAGATTCCAGACATCATAAAAGTTCCACAAAGTCAGCACCAAATCACTATGGAAATTTCATGCAGCAAGCTTCCTAAACGGTCGTGGATCCATGGCCGAATGGGCCGATCCGCCGCGGATCCGCTGCACTTTGGACACATCATCGCAGAAAATTCCTCCATGTGGCTTCTCGTAACGGCAAAAAGAAGACTCCCAAAGTCCACGTGGATTCATCCAGAAGGCTCGGCCTAACAACCTTACCCTAGAATATTCCTTATTCTAGAATCTTCCCTCCAACAAACTTTTTCTAGAAGCCTCTCTCTAACAACCTAGCTTTGGAAGGAAGATTCAATGAGGAGGCTATAAAATGAGATCTAGATCTAGGGTTTTAGGGGTTGTTGATTTTGGAGGGAAAAGTTGTTGAAATTTGAGAGGAAAAATTGTAGATCCAAATCAAAATCAAAATCAAATTGAGTGACACAATTTGATCAAAAATTAAGATCTATCGAGTGCCGATTCAAGCAAGAAGCCATCAAGCCTTTTTGAAGCGACGTCGATCTTCATCCGAGCAAGTGATCCAAGATGATCCACGACTCACGGAGACGATGCGAAGCTAATTCGACGATCGAGTTCTTTCCTCAATTCTTGTAGTTCTTGAGCGAATTGTAACGAAATTGTTGGTAATAAAAGGTGAATTTTCTTTATTTTGCTTATATTTATATTTGAGCATTATGATGAATTCTTAATTCTTGATTGATTTCTTTGATATGATGTTTGAATAAAAACTCTGCTCGTGGAGGAATCGAGAAAATAGATAGATGATGATTATATTTTTGAACGATTCTTAAGTCCTATGAGTTTTGTAAACTCTAGTAAATTGAATCATCGACAACCTAGTTTCGAGCGAGATGTTTTATTGAATGTTTTCGCTCCTAATTAGATATCAACAATCGATAATTCAATTCACTAGAAGCTAGCATTTGAATGATAATCAACGAAAGGACAAGGGATAGATGATGAAACCTTAGTTTCCGCAAGAGATCCCTAATTCTCGTTGATCGTCATCGATCTAGCAACAAATCATCAATGGATAAGAATACGTAATCACAAGTCTTCATCATCGCTATCGATTCGATCGATTCCTACGAGCTTCATTACAAATCTTGATAGTTCATTAGATTTAGACATCTTCTAGAATTTTATTGATTCTTGATCTTTAGATCTAGTCCTTTACTATTCTTGAAACTAAATTTCAAAATTCTTGAATCAATTTTCTTGCAATTTTTCTTTTATCTTTTCATTTTGACTCATCTAAAACGAAAGCGAGCAAAACACACATCTCAGTGGACGATTCGTATTCATTAACGCGCTACATCGACACCGTTAATTGATTGCGGTATAAATTTCTTTGGTTATGAAACATCTTATATATGACATCGAAGAAAATGATCAATCAGCGCCACAAACTAAGTACAGGCCTTTGGCACGCTACAGTCCTTCACCAAATGTCCATTCCTCTTGCAATAGAAGCAAAAATCTGGACTCGGCTAGTTAATTGTTTCTTCCGATCTCCTGGATTTAATAGTTGGTCTTGAAGAGGCTCCTCCTGCCATCTGGTTAGCAGGGTGCTTAACTCCGGCAGATTGGGTCTGCCCTTCTTCTTCACTACTACCTCGTATCTTCGGGCAGCCTTCAAAGCCAAATCATGGGTTGGGAAATCCCCTGTAACTAATGCAGCTTGGATTTCCAGGTCCAATCCTTGCTAAAATCTTCTAACTCTGATCTCAGCAGTCGGTATGAGATGGGCCGCAAACCTACTGAGCATGGTAAACTCGGCATCATACTCATCTACTGACTTGGTCCATATTGAACCTTGTTGCAGATAGATGAACTACTGTTCCATATCAAAGCAGGCACTCTCGGGGAAGTACTTTGCATCGAACATGTCACAGAAAGTCTTCAATTCGATGGGTTGATCAAGACGGTTTTCTTCCACCTTCCACCAAACCCGTGCATTGTCCGTGAGCTGCAACTTCACAACACGAACCCAAGCTATCTCTGGCACTTGTGCCGCTGCCAGGTCATCTTCAATGCTTTGAGCCTATTCCTCCGCTTCCAGAGGGCTCTCTTTTCCCGAAAAGTTCTTAGGGTGCAGTGCCCGGAATTACTTCACTCCGGGTGCTTCCGCTTCTGGACAGTTCAAGAGAATAGCAGTCTGCTACTCCTGTCCTTCCAGGAGGCTGTGAATCACCTCAAGAAGAACCATCTGCTCATTGATCGGAGCAGATACCGCAGGTGTAATTGGTAGGGGTGGTGGAGTGTTGTTGAAGTTGGTGCTAGTGTTGTTTGGGGAATCCATAACCTTGAAGGAAATGTTTGGGTTAGAACAGATTCAAAATATATGAAATTAGAAGATTCAAGGAATATGAATTGTAAAGAATATTTTTAGTTGCTGGTTCTTGTGTTATATTGCTTAGGTTGTCCACGCAGAACTGACCTGTATGTCCATACAGAGCTGACCTGTATGTCCACACAGAGCTGACCTGCATGGTTGGGTTCCATACAGAACTGACCTGCATGGGCCACCAACAAAACTTGTCACGCCCCGCTTCCCGGTGTACGGTGAAGGGGACGAAGCGAGGCCGCTACGTATTTACTCTGAAGTAATCACGCTAAGCGTATCTAAGCAATATACAAGTAAATGTATACAGGAGACAATATGTAAATAAACAGCAACTTTATTTATTAACATTCTTTTTACAATACATCTGAAAAGTAAATACATGGAATGGAAAATAATGCCTAAATAGTGGCATAACAGAAATGGAAAATACAGAATGTAAATGTGTATAAGGAATCTAAAGCTCTGCGTTGAAAGCTAGCCGATCCAAGTCTTCGCTGCTGGGCTCAATCTCCAGTGAGTCCGAAACACCTGACGATATTCCAAAGAAGAAAGAAACGGAATTTCGTCAGCGAACAATCGCTCGGTAAGTCCCAAAGAATGCGAGAAGTAGAATAGACAGAAAAGAGAGTATAACTATTATAATGTTGATTGTTATGTTAACGTAGTTGTTTGTAGCTTGGTACAGAAGATGCCAGTGTATATGAGAGGAGTCCAACTTACACCGTGGACTTTGGCAATCCGTAGTATAAGGCTCCGTCGATAATATCATGGAACAACGGCATGAATGTAATTACGTCTTAATTGACCACCTGGTGCCACCTTTAACATATTCCGTACCAGTCTACCCCTTTATAACCCCGTAGTGTTTATGTATTGATTGTATTGATTGTACGGATTATATTGTCTTGTCTTGTATTATAAATTGTATAGATGGATGATTTGTCGAAACCATGATATCGGTAATGGAACGGATATAATGTAAGAACATGCAGATGGAATATATCCATGGTACGGTTTAGTCAATATAGATTGAATGGATGAATTCATAGATCCATGTTGTATTGTAGTTTATACTTGAATCATATTCAAGTCAGATTGATTATATTGAGACTCAGTCTGAGTCAGACAATTAGAAAAGAAATTGAAGTCCTGAATTAGGTTTTGGTTCTATCGGTAACTGCTGCACATGGACAGACGGATTTGTGTCTTTTTCAAAGACAATTATCGTGTTGATATCACCGTTTGTTAAGTTGTCTACCTTAAATAGGCAAGCACCCATATCACCCGCTCCCTGAGGCTCAAGAGACTGGTCCCGCTTAAACCTATGTTTACTAGGGTCCTTATTGTAATTTAGTATAACTTGAAGGGGGTTTTATGTAAAATTAGTTTTAGTATAATTTCAAAATACACCTCAAGTATTTAATTATCATCTTTAGAGGTTTCATAGATATTTCTTTTATTAAATGTGAAATTTCTAATGAATATGACCTAGTTTTAAAGTATAAGGTATTTATTTGAAATATTGGAATTGTATGGTATTTTCTTGTAAATGGAATGTTATTCTTGAATTTTGGAAATGTGTAATATTAAAAATATTAAAAATAGATATTTTGATATTAATTACGTATATATTTATTTATTAAAAATATAAGTTTTATTTATAATAGAAATCACATTTTCTAAAGAAAAATTGTATTAAAAATCTTTCGAGATCGTATGCTCCATGCGGAGATCTGCATCTCACTCTATTAGGCCCGAGGATGTGCGATAATCCGCACCATACTGAACGGGTTCTCCAAAATGGGTTTTAGAGGCGCAATTGCAAAGATTTGTTAAATACACCTCTTATAGAAAAAGGTTTTATAAGTTGAAGGTAGCTATATGTAGAGTCGTATTTTCCTAAATCTATGTTCCCAAATTCCATCGTGCTATGTTAGATATGTGTGTTGTAAGGGGGTAGGTCATTACCTCGTGAGTTTTCTAAGGTAATACGGTTTTAAAAGTTCAAGCATGTTGAAATGAAACATGAAGGTATTTTAATGTAAAAGTAGAATAAAACTTGCTACGATTATTATTTTGATGTCAAACTTGTTCTATTGCCTTTGTTAATGTTTAATGGACATGACATAAGAGTTTTGTATTATTTTGTTTAAGAAAAATAGAACTTTTTAAGGAAAAACCGAATCGAAAATCGGATTAACTCCGCTTCCGTCGGGTTTTAGTTTTGAATGTTTTTAGAATAGAGAAGGGAAGAAGAAATAGGGACTTACTGGCTTTGATGAAAGGGGAGAGGTCGAAGGAGGTCTAGGATTCGTCGGTGCTTCGCTTCGTTGCCGGAAACTCCTTGTATCGTCGCTGGAACTTCGTCGGAGCTTGACCCTTTGTTAACTTCACTTGCACACTATGGGAACATGGAAATTTCTTGAGAGTTTTGGCAGGGAATTGTGAGTGAGGAGGTGTGAAATGAGGGTGGTATTTATAGGGAAAATTAGGGTTTAGGGTGTTTAAAGAATGCATTGAAATATGCATTAAAAATTGGTATTAAATGGCATTTTATTGCTCTCTGGAAATATCCAGAGTAAACAAACAATGTGGGGTTAGTGGGGTAGCTGAATAGGTGCAGGGAGTGAGGTTTGGAAGCATTTGGGACGATTTGACTCGACCTCGCCGGATTTTTTGAGCTTGTCACCGGTTTTATACCGTCGGGTGCGGCTAGGGTTTAGGCCACATGTCGGGGTCGCTTCAATTTCCCTCGTGCTTATGTTTATTTATTCTATAACTTACCATATTACGTGTGTTGCACATGTAGACTCTTGGGCTTTTAAAAGGTAAAAAGTATTTAAAATAAAAAGAATATGTGGCGGATGGGATTTGAACTCTGTTTCTTTGGTTTAGCAGTGCAAGGGCTTTACTAGTGAGCTATAAGTTGTTTCTTGCTGTTCAAAAGCAAATCAAACTTATAACTTGTGCTCAGGCTCAAGTACCTCTTTCTGTATTTTTGAAAAAAAATTGTACAGAAAGTTTAGGGTTGTTACAACTTAGATCTATCACCATAGATCTAAATCCTTAAGATGTACTAGGTATCACTCAGATCTTTCATGGAGAATCCTCATGATAAGATGAGCTTGACTGAGTGTAGATAAGAAACCATTTCCTATCAAGAGTATGTCATCTACATACAATACGTGGAAGACAACCTTACTCTCTACAACCTTCTTGTATATACAAGGTTCATCTACCTTTTTGATGAAGTCAAACACTTTGACTGCCACATCAAAACAGATGTTCCAACTCCGCGATGCCTGCTTTAATCCTGGTGGACTTAAGCATAGCCACTAGAGAAAAGGTTTTATCATAATCCACACCTGGTTATTGACGAAAACCTTTTACTGTAAGTCTAGCTTTGAAAGTCTCAACTTTTCCATTCACACCAAGAATCTTCTCAAGATCCACTTGCTCCCGATGGGTTTTCCCCCTTCAGGTGCAACATTCAAAATCATATTTTGTTGGTGTACATGGATTCCATCTCTGATTGCAAAGCATCCAGCCAATTTATAGAGTCCCCACTCGTGATGTCCTGCCTGAACCTGGTTGAGTCATCATCTACCATGATACAATTCTCGCTCCCACCGTCACCGAGGAAACCGTAGTATCTCTCAGGTGGATGAGGAACCCTACCAGATTCACGAAGAGGCTGAGGTGCATTGGAGACTATTGAATCCTTTGGTTCACCAAATCATCAGCTGTTAGTTTGTGTAGCTGGAACTCATTCCAGTTCTACCTCATGACCACTAATTTCTTCCATAAGAAATTCCTTTTCTAAAATGGTGGCATGCTGAGAAACAAAACACATTTTTTCCTCGGTTTGGTAGAAGATATTCCATCGCAAATGTTTGGGATATCCAAAGAACTTACAAAACTGGCATTTTCTCGAGTTTGTCCGGATTTTGCCTTTCAACATAGGCCGGACAATCCCATATATTAACTCGTTTAAGACATGGTCTCTTCCCATACCATATCACATATGAAGTGGTAGGCACTTGATTTGGTTGGAACCCTATTCAATAGGTATGCAACTTCTCAAGTGCATAACTCCAAAAGGAAATAGGTAACTCGGCAGTACTCATCATAGAGCACACCATGTGTCATAGGGCGCGATACCTCCACCCCGATACACTAATGTGCTGTGGTGTATACGAAGAAGTAAGCTGAGAGAGAATCCTTTTTCTCCTTTTAAATAATCCAGGAACTCTATGCATAATTATTATGCTCCCCGATCACATTGAAGGACTTAATACTTCTACCCATCTAGTTTCTCAACTTCAAGCTTATATTGCTTGAATTTCTCAAAAATTACAGACTTGTGTTTCAACAGGAACATTTGTCCGAACCTCGAGAGATGGTCAGTGAATATAATGAAGTACGAGGAATCAACCCTGACATTTATAGACATAGGACCGTATACATCACCATGTATCAGTCCCAAGAGTTCAGTAACTCTATCTCTGTTTCCAGTAAACGGGGTATTGGTCATTTTACCTTTGAGACAAGAATGGCAAGTATCATAAGATGAAAATTCGAACGGATTTAAATATTCATCCTTATGTAACTTATCTAGTCGTGTCGTATTGATATGACCTAGTCTATAATGCTACAAGAAGAATTCGTTCATTTCTGAACTACTCATCTTGTGTGTGTTCTATATACTTTGAACTGTGGTATGATTTAGAACGTATATGCCATTACATAACGTGCCTGATACAATCAACTCTTGATTCAGGAAAATGTTCACAGTATTATCCTGTAATACAAAATTACATCCTTCTTTAACGTAATAAAGAAACTGGTGTAATATTGTATATCAGGTTCGGTATGTAATAACATTTGTTCAGAATCAATGTATTTACCATTTGGTAATACAAGGTGATATTTGCCAACTGATTTGGTTGCAATAATTGCACCATTTTCTACACTAGAGAATGATCACCTTTTCTCAGTTGTCTACCTTTCTTTAGCCCACGTAACATCTTACATATGTAGGATCCTGTTCCGGTATCTCATACTCAAGACGTAGAGGATACTATGAAACAGTTCTCGGTAATGAACACACCCGAAGATTATGCATCAACATGCTTATTCCTCGAATGGGTCGCGTAGGAATCCGGATATTTCCCTGTTTCCTGCTCGGACTTATAACAATTATAAGATAGAGCAGAACCAACGTTCCCCAGCTCAGTATAACAAGCAGGTTCGGTCAATACGTCCATATTATTATCTTGATTAAGGCATGACACGGTCGCTACCAGGAGAGAGAGAAGAAAACACTCAGCGTATGCTCTTGCAAGATAAGATTGGTTATTATTTTATCTAATCAAGATGGCTCCCACTGTTTTTATCAAATCTTCCTTCAAACCCTAAAAGGTAAGACTAGCCGAGATTAATTACACCCTACAAGTTCGCCAATCTTTCAGCCAGGCCAGTGTCGGTACTGTGAGGGAGGTTCCCCGTGCTTTCGCACGAAGCTAATTAAAATAAACCTCATTTTCCCAGGGGCATAACCCCGTTAACACCTTTCTAGACACCTATTTTGATCGGCTAATTGTAATGTGCAAAACTCTCCCAGGAGTAACTCTTACTCGCAGTAGGTATCGGGATCCAACTATCTTATAGAAGGTATGCAATCTCATTGCAAATTTCAACACTTGAAATTCCCGATGTGGTTTTTATCCCTAGTGACTTATGACCTTAACTATGGTCAACAAATCATAAGCACTAGTCAAGTTCTACCAGTCATTTCGTGATTAATTAGAACCACCCAAATGACCCTTAACTATGGTCAACAAAGTCACATGACTGTCCTAATTAATCGTATCATATGCTGTGTAGGAAGACATCACTTAGCTACCGCACAGTACGCCTCAACTATGGTCAACAAACGTTGCACGAATACTAAGTACTCTACTTCTTAAAATGACTGAGGGTATGCGGATGGTTTTTATGATAACCTTTAACGCTTTGAATTTGATCTCGTTGTAGAATCGAGTGATTTTGAAAAGGAGTGTTTTTTAGGCTTTTACTAGTTTTGCTAAAGAGGTCACTCCCGGTGAAGAGATTTCGGCTCTTTCCTCATCGAATGAGGTGCTTGATATTCATGAATACCTATATTCAAACCATGAACTAAAAAAGCAATCAAAAACAAAACCGAGTGGGTTGTAGCATCTTCCAGTTTCGCTAAAGAGGTCACTCCTGGTGAAGGGATTTCGGCTCTTTCCTTATCGAATAAGGTGCTGGATATTCTACAAAAAATACCGCTATGCAAAGAAAGAACTAGAGCTACCATTTTTAAAAAAAACATTCTACAACATCATTAGGTTTCTTTTCTTTTTCATTAATCTCATTAATGAAGTCCTATCAATTATGCTTCCTAAGCATCACAGAAGAAACGAAAATACAATGTATGCTTATGCCATCCGCATTCGCCACAGTGTCCCGTTATGTACTGTTAGGTTACTTAACTAATGTAATAGCAGGGCAGGACTAGCGCAGGTGTAAAACATAAGCAACGTTTATTATATATCATATATATAATAACAACATTCATCTCATCATATAAAGTGATCACATCACAGAATATCAGCAGCAGAAGTTCACATATGAAATATTGGATATATTAGGAATTCCGTGTTTTAAATTAAGCCAGTAAAAAACATGGATTCCACGGTCGTGATGAATAGCCAAACCCACATCCCTAGACCCCTACGAGAGCAGAAAGCAACCCTACCAATTCTAGAGTTAGGAGACCCGGTCTCGACTTCTCAAGATGGTCTCCCACTGGACTCTAGAACCCAGTTACTTTTGCTCCCCACATTGGGTCTATCCTAATGCGAAAAGGTAAATAATATACATCAATGGTGACATCATCCTCAACCTGGAAGTGCCCCAATAAAAGAATATTACAACCAAGTTTTTACCTGAATGAAAATGAAAAACTCTCATCTCACATAAAAAAAACCGGCTATTCAAACACAACGATCCAATATAACATATCCCAGCAATATATAACATCATATGTAATCAACGTAAGTAAATATGCATATCCCAATTGTCGTTGACATATAGCAATGAAACCGGCGATACACCACATATTACACTTACGGTCGCAGAAAAGAAAGTGAAAACTATAACAATTGGAATCCGCAACCACTTTAGACATTATAAACTCAATGTATCACATACTTTGGATTTCATGCCTAACCAAATGAATTCCTTAGACATCGCATGCCTAACAATTATAAACCCCGCATTTTAGTCTCGATATTGAAAACACTTTTCAATAACAAGTCGGGTAACTCAACAAGATTCCCGACATCCTGATCGAATGCTCGTCGGAAACTTTAGTAGACGGCCGCACCCCCGATGCCGTCAACAAAGTGCACTTAGGCGGAACGCCGCGTCCGCGAGCACCCGGACGGATGCTTTTGGCTACAGGGTTCTCCTATAGTTACTTGGTCGGGGCTATGGGGCGTGGATATCTAGTAATGTTAGCCGGCGAGTATCCGCGTACACTACGTAATTGCGACAGAGTTTTGATCCGAATCAAAATCCCATGGCAACCGATCAACAGAGACTAAATTGCTAGGTTACAAAATTCAAATCATTTTTCACAAAACTAATTATTGTGGATTCCAAATATTGTATCACAATTCATAGATAGCTAGACGATGTTAAACTTTTCGATCTAATCAACGAATTCCAAAAATTTCCCAAAGAGCTCAGCACTTGAGCGCAGTTTAAAAATTACCCAGAATATACCACAGCACCTATAGACCAACCGTAGAAGGGCCGACCCACGCCTCACTCATGGCGCCGCGGAACTGCCGCAAACCCTAAGGTTTGGCCGCGGTTCCGCGGTCAAAGAGTCGAGCTTAGGTATCGTTCTTTTAGAGTGTCCATAGAATCACATGCATGATTTTCTGAAGATTTTAAACTTGGAAAAATCCAACTTTTGGAAAATTTCCAGCATGGGAGAAAATGGGTTATTGATATTCGTTCGAACTTTTTAACGTCGTCAAGATTACCCGAAACGTTGCTAGAATTACGACTATGAAGCACTCTGAATTGCCTTTACATAAAGATAACATCACATGCAATCTCAGTAAAAACAAGCAACACCTGAAACACCAAAACCCAGAGACTGGAAAACAGACCAAAAACGAAACCCAAAATCAAATGCAAGACCAGCCAGGCCGGACTTTTAGCTTGTTTCGCTGGGTCAAATCCGGCGAAAAGGGTTCGTTTTTGTTTCGTGTTCATGTTACATCTCATGTAACATTCTGCAGTTGCTTAAAAAAATTTAGACACTCTAAAAAATTCGACAGAAACTAGGGTTTTGTTTCGAGTGATTCGGAGTTGTTTCGGTTTCGTAATTCTACAAATATCGTCTAATTCTCTAGCATGGCTTTGATACCACTGAAGGGTTCCACAGCACTGCCACAAAGTTTCAGGAGGTATCGACCATGCCGTTTTCAAAAATTTGGCGCGCTAAAGAACCCTAACTTAGAATCTTAACTAACGAATTTAGACGAAACGAGCATGTAAACATCTTTACATCTAAGTGAACGAGGAATACAACATTTGTAGACCGGTCCTTCACTTCAAAAGCTCCGTGTAGTAGTCCCTTCGCTCCAAGTAGAGATCTTCCGGACTCTAGTAAAGCTATACAAGGTGATATGAACATGCTTGCTTGAAGTCTTCGAGGCCGAAGATGATCTACGTCGAGGAGACACTAACTCAAGCTAACTCTTCACTAATTAGGAATTAGTGAAGCAAACAACCTAAACTAAATGGCTAGTCTAGTGTAGGTTGATGAAGTAAGAATTTCGCTCGCTTTAGAAATATTTTTCTATCTAATTTTCTTCACCTCCCAAAAAGCTAGAGAGCTTGAGGAAGGAGATGAAGAAAAGCAACCATGGAAAAAAGCAAGTGTAGATTGGCAACCATGGATGAGTTAATATCATATACTAACTCTTGTAGAGACTAAACCATAGCTAATCATAACGGTTGGGTTAATAAATATCTTAAGTAAAACAAAATTAGTAGACTTAGTCAATGGTTCCACAAGCTTCAACCATATGACTAATTTCCAACTAATTATGATTTACTTCAAATAATAAAACCTTTGATTATGATAAGCATGGTGTGAGTCTCATACACTCATATTGCATGTAGCAACAAGCATGACACAATAATATATATCAAATATATATTAAGTGTACACAAGAGAGAAAAAGAAATGCTTAAGTGAGCTAATATTAGTTAATGTAAAATTAATATATCAAATATATAATTATATATTAAATTATTAAATCAACACTTGATTTAATAATACGGCTATATCTCATATAACCGACTAATATCATATGTATCAACTTATCGAATCAACACTTGATTCGATAACTCGGCTATATCACATATAACCAACCGATATCACATATCGTGAGTAGAATACGGTATCATATACACGTATTAATTTCGGTCCCGCTCATATCACATATATGCTCCTACTTGATTTCTCCTGAGCCAGGAAACCTCTGTGTAGGGCTCTAAAGACTCGTTAATACGTCGGCAGTAGGTGATGATCATATCAGTCACCCACAAGCCGTCAGCGGTACTGCTAGATAGAAAGGCCACCCGGGTATTGAGCAATCAGAAGATCAACAAGCAATCATGCTTATACTCCTATGTAAATAATACTACCGTACAGTCCGGTCTCTTCGTCAGATATGTCGTATATCTCAGATTGGGGGTGGTAAACGTCAGACCCCAATAGCCTGATAAGTCATGCCGATGTGAGGCCCATGACGGTTCGAGAAACTACCGATAACACTTACAAGTAAATCTCAGCAACCCTGGCCAGGGATTTCCTGTTATGGCCAATCAAGCATAGCGCAATATCAACCCCCAATACCGGGAGAGAAGAAATCCCCTCCTATCGCTCATTGCCTCCATGTGACTCGGGACTGTACCCAAAAACCACCGTTTTGCACGTTCTCCTGAACATGGTAAGGTGGAAATCAAAGCACGGTAGGAATTACACAAGACTCTGTGACGATCTCGGGTCTACTGACTAACCTGTACAAGTGTCACCAGAGAACTGCTATCTGGCGTGAGGTATAATACCATCTAGGAGTCCTCGGCGAGTCCGTCCAGTGTACCCAGTCTCCATTGAGCACCCGTACACCATCTCTGATGTCAAACACCAATAGATATGGGATCATCCATCGCCCATCACATGGGTCGAGAAGCGTATACGCTAGTCTACTCTGGAATATCGATGCCCCGTCTCGATACTCCCACGACTAGGAACTATTGAAGGATGTACTTACCAACTAACCTGGCCCCACTAGTATGATCTACATCATAATCCCGGTAGTCTAGTACTCATCCTAAGGGCTTTATCAATATGTAACAGAGAGACATTTAGTATACATGTTAAGATAAAGAGTAACCAGATAGCATACTATCATGTCGAGCAAGAAAGTACTCCCTATATATGTCCAAGTATCCACTATAATATACATCGTATGTACAATAATGGCCTTTAGGGCATAAATATAACTAACAGAAGGTGGAGGAGCTCAAAAGAAGGAGATGAGGGTGAAGCAAATGGTGAGAGCGAGAATGAAAAAGAGCAAGCATGTGAGATAAATTCAATCACAATGGTTTTGTGTATGAATTTCAATCAATAAATAAGTATAGCCATGCTTTAATAGTTTCCACAAATGAATAAAGAATTCATTTGTCAACTATTGAAGCTATGGCTCTCACCATACCCCCTTCTCCTTCAATTTCCACATCATTTCCATTTATCGATAAATGGAAAAATCCATGATGAGGTTTCCACCTTCTAGAAGGTTATCCATAATAAATACGGATTACGGCCTACTGTATATACATACCTGCATTCGGATAAAAACATGAATGCCCAAAGAGATAGAATAACACGAAACACGAAGAACGTAATACTAGAATATACATATCGAAATATATATATATATATATATATATATATATATATATAAATTATCAAATCAATACCTGATTTAATAATCCGGCTCAAACCCGAGCCGGCTAGTATTACCAAATGTCCGATCAAAAGTCCGGGTACAAAGTACGTCAATCGATCGGAACCCTGCACGTATCCAATACGGCTACTACATCATTTTGCCTGAACCAGGGAAACCCTCTGTGTGGGACTCTAAAGACTCGACAGTACGCCGGCAGTGGGTTACCGGATAAATCCATAATCACAAGCACGTCAGCGGCACTAGCTGTACGTAACAGCTACCCGGGTATCTGTCAAAAAGGAAGGCCGACAAGCAAACTCACCCAGATCCCTACTGAGCATATCTGTGACAATCTCAGTACAGTCTGATCTCTTCGTCTGAGAGTATCGCATATCAGTTCTAGGGGGTGGTAAACGTCGGACCCTAATAACCCGATAATTCGGGCTGATGCGGTTCAGGACCAATCCGGGAAACTACTGATCAGCCTTTCAGTAAATCCCAACTGCCTTGGCCAAGGTCTTATGGTCCTGACCAATCGAACACAGTACGATATAGACTCCCTATACCGGGAGAGACGAATCCCCAAAAATCGCTCGCTGCCTCCATATGGCTCGGGACTATACCCAACCAAAACCTGTTTGCACGATTCAGTAGATCCGTAGTAGGGTAGTGATCAAAGCACAGTGGGAACTCACACGAGACAAATAACGATCTCAGTTCTAAAGACTAGCATATACTCATGTCAACTGAGAACTTCCACCTGACGATAGGTATAGTACTATCTGGAAGTTCTCGGTGAGTCCGTCCAATGTACTCAACCGCAGTGAGTACCTGTATACGATTTTATGTGCAAAAGACCAATGGTTGCGGGACCGTACCATCACCCCTCGTTGGGGTCTAAAATGTGTAGGGTTACTAGGCACTCTCACAAGGGTCTACGAGGCATCAACCATGCCCGATTTAAAATTTACATGTGTCGAACAACCCTAAACCAAGATCTTAAACTAGAGATTAGGCGAAAACAAGCATGTTAAACACTTTACAACTAAGTGAGAGGGATTACAACCTTTGTAGATCCGGTCCTTCACTTCTTAAGCTCCGTGTTGAGGTCCCTTTGCTGCGATCATCAAGTTCCGGACTCTCGAGAGGCTCCACAAAGATAAAGATGCAATCTTGCTTCCGATCTTCGATAACAAATATGATCTACCTTGAAGTTTCATTAACACAAGCTCTCACTCACTAAAATGAAGTGAACACCATCATCTAAATGGAAAGGATAGATGAGGATGATGAAGTAGGATTTTAGCTCTCATTTGTTTTCTTATTCTGACTCATTTTCATCACCTTCGAAAAAGCTAGAAAGCTTTTCCATGAAGAACTCAAGGAAGAAGAAGAAGAAGAATTATGAATCCTTTTGTGATGAATAATGAAATAATATATGATGAATAATGTAACCATGGTCAACTAAACCCTTGTAGATATTTAACTAGGGCTTGGGTTTGGGTTGGGATAAGAATGAGTCATTACAAAATATCAAGCATAATATCTTAACTCAAAACAAAAAGAAACCTTCTAGAATGTTCATGAAAGAACTAACCCAATTCAAACCCTAACCTTATTTAATCTCCACTAAACATGTTGCATTAGTAATCATATCATGTTACAATATTGGATATCACATATATAATATTTATTGCAACAAAATAAAATAATATAATTAACATATATCGCATATATATCAATGTATTACCCGAGTGAGAAAAAGAATCTTTTAGTGAGCTAATATTAGTTAATGTAATTTAATATATCATATATATTATTATACATTAAATTATTGAATCAACACTTGATCCGACAATCCGGCTATATCGCATATAACCGACTAATATCTCATTTACCGATTCATCAAATCAACACTTGATCCGATGACCCGGCCGATATCAAATATCGCGAGAATAGAATATGGTATCTTATATCGCATTATCCTTGGTCCCGCACATATCACATATGTGCTCCTACTCCGTTTTTCCTGAGTCAAGAAACTTTTGTGTCGGACTCTAAAGAATCGTCAATACGCCGGCAGTAGGTGATGATCATATCAAACACCCACAAGCTGCAAGCGGTCAGCTAAACGTAACAGCCACCCAGGTATTGAGCAATCAGAAGATCAACAAGCAAGCCTATACATTCTCCTGCGAATCCAATCAGTAACACTCCCGTATAGTCCGGTCTCGTCGTCTGATATGTCGTATATCTTGCCTAGGGGTGGTAAACGTCAGACCCCAGTAGCTCGATAAGTCGTGTCGATATGAGGTCTATAACAGTTCGAGAAACTACTGTTAACACTTACCAGTAAATCTCAGCAACCCTGGCCAGGGATTTCCAGTTATAGCCAATCGAACAAAGCGCAACATCAACTCCCTATACCGGGAGAGACGAATCCCCTCCTATCGCTCATTTCCTCCATGTGATTCGGGACTGTACCCAAAAGCCACCTTTTTGCATACCCACTTGGACGTGGTATGATGGAAATCAAAGCACAGTGGGAATCACACAGGACTCTATGACGATCTCGGGTCAACAGACTACTCTGTACCAGTGTCACCGGAGAACTACCATCTGACGTGAGGTATAATACCATCTGGGAGTTCTCGGCGAGTCCGTCTAGTGTACCCAGTCTCTACTGAGCACCCGTACACCATCCATGATGTCAAACACCGATGGATATGGGATCATCCATCGCCCATCATATGGGTCAAGATGCGTATACGCTAGTCTACTCCAGTATATCGATGCCCTGTCTCGATACACCCTCGACTAGGAACAAGTATAGGATGTACCCGCCGACTACCGTGGCCCCACTAGTATGATCTCATCATAGTCCTAGTAGTCGAGTACATATCCTAAGGGCTTTATCAATATGTAACATAGAGACAATCAGAGTACATGTTAAGATAAAGTACAACCAGATAGCATACTATCATGTCGAGTAAGAAAGTCATCCCTATATATTTCCAAGCATCCATTACAATATACATCATATGTACAGTAATGGCCTCTAGGGCATACATATAACTAACAATCTCCCACTTGCACTAGGGCCATCTGTTGTGGTATCACATACCCAACAATTAGCTGTGGTTGAAGTATCTCATACTTAACCATCCCATAAAAGTCTCTAGGAAAAAGGCCTTTGTGAGTGGATCCGCGCTGTTGTCCTCTGTGTCTACTCTCCTAACCTCGATCTCCCTGGAGATCAATCATCTCCATGATTAGGTGATACTGCCTAAGAATTATATCTGGATTTTTGATGGGACGGTAGTTCCTTGGCTAAAGCCACAACTCCATTGTCACACAATGGTAGAACGAAGTTCATCTCATGAACTTATATATCCAGACTGCCTCTTTGGTAGCATCTTTGGTAATGATGTATCTTGCCTTTAATCGTCTGGTAAGTCACGGTATCCAACTTGGAACTCTTCCAACATACCGTCTCTCCACTGAGGGTAAAGACAATGCCTGCGACTGACATTCAGTCGTCCTTATCACCCTGGAACCTTTCCAGTGATTCTCCCCAGGATCGATTGATACCATCACACTACAACTAGTGAGAATCCTAACATCCAATTAGATCTATCTCATAGATCCAAAAACCAGGATTCAGGAGGTATCACTTTGATCCTATATGGAGAATCTTTGTGATAAGCGGAGATTGACCGAGCGTAGCATAGGAAACTCCTTCCCTATCAAGAGTATGTCATCCACGTACTCTACGAGGATCACCACCATACTCCCTACTACCTTTATGTATATACAAGGTTCATCTACCATTTTGATGAAGTCAAACTCTTTGACTACCATATCAAAACAGATGTTCCAACTCCGCGATGCCTGCTTTATCCTATAAAGCACCTTGCACACGTTTCCGTTGCTCCCACTGTCAACGAAGCCCTCTGGCTGTGTACTTATAGACGCTCTCTTCTAAAACATTATTTAGAAAAGCAGTCATGACACCCAACCACCAGATATCGTAGTCATAGTATGTAGCCGTGGCAAGTAGGATCTGGATGGACTTAAGCATAGCTTTGAAAGTCTCAACTTTTCCATGTACACCAAGTAATCTTCTCAAGATATACTTGCTCCTGATGGGGATTTAAGCCTTCAGATAAAGCAACCAAAGTCCATACTTTGTTGGTGTATAAGGATTCCATCTCAGATCACTAAGCATCCAGCCATTCTTACAAAGTCTCACTCTTGATGGCCAGCTTGAAACTAGTTGGGTCATCATCTTATGATGCAATCCTCGCTCCCACTGTCATAGAGAAACCGAAGTATCTCTCAGGTGGGTGAGGAACCCTACTAGATCGGCGGAGAGGCTGAGGTTCTTTAGAATCTATTGAATCCTTTGGTTCTACCAAATCATCTGTTGTAGTTTGTATAGCTGGAACTCCTTCCAGTTCTATCTCATGACCACTAATTTTTCCATAAGAAATTCCCTTTCACAAAGGTGGTATGCTGAGAAACAAAAAATCTTTTGTTCCTCGGTTAGGTAGAAGATATTCCCTTGCGAATGCTTGGGATATCCAACAAACTACTACAGAACTGACTTTGCTTTGAGCTTGTCTGGATTATACTTTTAGACATAGGACAAACAACCCCAAATCTTAACTTACTTAAGATATGGTCTCTTCACATTCCATATCACATATGAAGTGGTAGGCAACTGATTTGATTTGAACCCTATGCAGCTTCTCAAGTGCATAACTCCCAAAAGGAAATAGGAAACTCAGTAGTACTCATCATAGAGCACACCATATCACATAGGGTGCTATTGCTCCGCCCCGATATACCATCGTGCTATGGTGTATACGAAGGAGTAATGCTGAGAGAGAATCTCATTCTCCTTTAGAATAGTCCAGGAATTCCGTGCTCAAGTATTCTCCTCCCTGATCTCATCAAAGGACATAATACTTATACCCGTTTTTGGTTCTCTACTTCTAACTTATATTCTGTGAATATCTCAAAAGCTTCGGACTTGTGTTTCAACAGAAACATATATCTGAATCTTGAAAGATCATCAGAGAATGTAATGAAGTACAAAGAACCGGTCTTAGCATGTGTAGACAGGGGACCATCATACATCAGCATGTATCAATCCCAAGAGTTCACTAACTCTTTCTCTGTTTCCAATAAACAGAGCTATGGTCATCTTATCTTTGTGACATGATCGGAAAGTTTCACAAGATGTAAATTCAAACTAATTTAAATATGCATCTAAATGTAACTTAGCTAGTCAGGTCGCATTGATATGACCTAATCTACAATGCCTCAAGAAGGATTCGTTCATTTCTGAACTCTTACTCTTGTGTGTGTTCTGTATACTAAGAACAGTAGTTTGATTTAGAACGTCAATGCTTTTAGATAACGTGCCTGAACCGATCAACTCTTGATATAAGAAATGTTCAAAACATTATCCAACAATACAAGATTATATCCTTTTGTACTAATAAAGAGACTGATATGATGTTGTATATCAAGTTCGGTATCTAATAACATTCGTTCAGAATCAATGTATTTGTTAATACAGGGTGATAACTACCAATAGACTTGGTTGCAATACTTGCACCATTTCTATCTCATGAAGTTTATCATCCGTTCTCAGTTCTCTACGTATCTGTAGCCCATGTAACATATTACATCTGTGGGATCCCGATCCGGTGTCAAATACCCAGGACGTAAAGGACATTGAGAAACAGTTCTGTGTAATGAACACAACCGAAGAAGATGCATCAACATTTACTTTCTTCGTTTGGGCGGCACGGGAAATCTGGTATTCCCCATTTCCTGCTCTGTCTTATAACAATTATAAATTGGAGCGGGACCAACGTTCCCCAGCTCAGTATAACAAGCGGGTTCGGTCAATACATCCATATTATTATCTTGATTAAGGCATGATATGGTCTCTACCTGAAGAGAGAGAGAAGAAAACACTCAGCGTATGCTCTTGCAAGATTAGATTGGTTATCTAATATATCTAATCAGGATGTCTCCAACTGTTTTAGTCAAATCTTCCTTCAAACCCTAAAAGGAAAGACTAGCCGGGATTAATTACACGCTACAAGTTCGCCAATCTTTCATTCAGGCCAGTGTTGGTACTTTGAGGGAGGTTCCCCATGCTTTCGCACGAACCTAATTAAAGTAAACCTCGTTTTCCCAGGGGCGTAACCCCGTTGACACCTTTCTAGACACCAACTTGATCGGCTAATTGTAATGTGTAAAACTCTCTCAGGAGTAACTCTTACTCGCAACAGATATCGGGATACAACTATCTCATAGAAGGTATGCAATCTCATTGCAAATTTCAACACTTGAAATTCCCGATAATATTTTGCCCCAAGCGATCTATGACCTTGACTAAGTCAACAAACCATAGACCGCAAGTAAAGTTCAACCTGTCATTTCCCGATTGAATTAAACCCACCCGCACGACCCTTGACTAAGTCAACAAGGCCGCACGACTACCCTAATCCAATCGCATCATATGCTTTGCAGATAAGCACTAATCAGCTACCGCACACTACGCCTTGACTAAGTCAACAAACGCAGCACGAATACTAAATACTACTTATCTGAAATGACGGAGGGCTACGACAGGTTTTTAAGAAAACCCTTTGCGTAATGAACTTTATATCGTTGTAGAATCGAGTGATTTTAAATGGAGTGTTTTTGAGGCCCTTTCTAGTTTTGCTAAAGAGGTCACTCCCGATGAAGGGATCGCGGCTCTTTCCTCATCGAATAAGGTGCAGGATATTTCACAAATATCACTATGCAAAGTAAGAACTATAGAAGCAATCAAAAGACAAACCGAGTATGTAGCATCTGCTAGTTTCGCTAAAGAGGTCACTCCCGGTGAAGGGATCTCGGCTCTTTCCTTATCGAATAAGGTGCTGGATGTCTACAAGGAACACCGCTATGCAAAGCAAGAACTAGAGCTACCAGTTTTTAAACAAGTTTCTACAACATCTTTAGGTTTCTTTATTTCATTAATCTCATTAATGAAGTCCCATTTTTATTATGCTTCACAAGCATCAGATATGAAACGAAATCAATAATATATAATATATATCTCATATATATAATATAAACATTCGTCTCAGGTAGTAATATGATCTCATCACAGAACATTGCAGCAGAAGAACATATATGAAATATTGAATATACTAGGAGGTCCGTGTTTTTAATACGAGCCTGTATAAAACACGGATTCCACGGTCGTGATGAATAGCCAAACCCACATCCCTAGACCCCTACGTGAGCGGCAAGCAACTCTGCCAATTCCAGGGTTAGGAGACCCGGTCTCGACTCCTCGAGATGGTCTCCCACTGGACCCTAGAACCCGGTTACTTATGCTCCCCGCCTTGGATCTACCTAATGCGGAAAAGTAAATAATATACAATGGTGACATCATCCTCAGCCCGGAAGTGCCCCAATAAAAGAATATTACATTCAAATTAAATTTAAATGAATGAAAATGAAAACTCTCATCTCACTTAAAACCCCCGGCTATTCAGACACGACGATCCAATATAACATATCATAGCAACACATAACATCACATGTCATCAACGTAAGTAAGTATGCATAAACCGATTATCGTCGATGTATAGCAACGAAAACCGGCGATACAACTACATACTACACTTACGGTCGCAGAAAAGAAAGTGTAAAACTACAACAGTTGAAATCCGCAACCTCCTTAGACATCGCATGCCTAACCAAATGAATACCTTAGACATCTCATGCCTAACAATTATAAACCCCGCATTTTAGTCTCATTATCGAAAACACTTTTCAATATCAAGTCGGGCAATTCAACAAGATTCCCGACAACCTGATCGAATGCTCGTCGCAAACTTTAGTAGACGGCCGCACCCCGGATGCCGTCGACGAAGTGCACTAAGGCGGAACACCGCTGCCGTGAGCACCCGAACGGATGCTTTTAGTGACGGGGTTCTCCTACAATCACTTGGTTGGGGCTATGGGGCATGGCTGTCTATTAAGTTTACTCGGCGAGTATCCGCGTACACTACGTGATTGCGACGGACTTTTGATCACATCAAAATTCCGTGGCAACCGATCATCTGAGACTGAACTGCTAGATTTATAACATTCAAATTAGTTATCTCATAACTACTTGTGGATTCCAAATATTGTATCACATTCCAGATAAATAGACAATGTTAAACTTTCCGATCGAATAATCAAACACCCAAGTTTTCCCAAATAGTTCTCAACACTTGAAATTAGTTTAAAAACATCCATCACATGCCACAGTACCAATGGTCCAGCCGTAAAGGGTCAAGCCAACGCCTCACATGTGGCACGCCGTACTGCCACAAACCCTAAGGTTTAGAGGCAGTTCAAGACGGTCACATAATCAAGTTAAGGTTTGTGTTCTTCTAGAGGGTCCACCGCGTTACTTGCACGACTTAGAACGTTCTTAAACTACGGAAAAATCGAACGCTTAGAAATTTTTCGGCAGGGGAAAAAGTGAGTTATAGATATCCGTTCGAACTTTTTAACACGTTCTAAAAATTATCCGGAAAAACTTAAACGAAGTTAAATTATCCGATCGAATCAACGAGTTCCCAATACACCCCAGAAAACTCAACACTTAAGTATAATTAAAAATTCCCAAAAGCAAGAATAATTACCTACGGACATTACTGTAGGAAAAACTAACAATAATTCGTCCGTACGGCCGCGGAACCACCGCTCGACCCATGGTACGGCTGCGGTTCCGCGGCACTTTATACGAATTACTGTGTCGTTTTTTACAGTTGTCCATATAATTCCCTGCAGATTTTTTTGAGTATTTTTAATGCAGAAAAATCACATTTTTAGAAAATGTCCAGAGAGGGGTAAAAACTAGGGTTTCGGGGTTCGATCGAACTTTAAATTTCGTCTAGACTTCTCCTAAAGCTCTAGCTTGGCTCTGATATTACTGTAGGGTTACTAGGCACTCTCACAAGGGTCTACGAGGTATCAACCATTCCCGATTTAAAATTTAGACGTGCCGAACAACCCTAAACCAAGATCTTAAACTAGAGATTAGGCGAAAACAAGCATGTTAAACACTTTAACACTAAGTGAGAGGGATTACAACCTTTGTAGATCCGGTCCTTCACTTCTTAAGCTCCGTGTTGAGGTCCCTTCGCTGCGATCATCAAGTTCTGGACTCTCGAGAGGCTCCACGAAGAGAAAGATGCAAGCTTGCTTCCGATCTTCGATAACAAAGATGATCTACCTTGAAGTTTTATTAACACAAGCTCTCACTCACTAAAATGAAGTGAACACCCTCATCTAAATGGCAAGGATAGATGAGGATGATGAAGTTGGATTTTAGCTCTCATTTGTTTTCTTATTCTCACTCATTTTCATCACTTTTGAAAAAGCTAGAAATCTTTTCTATGAAGAACTCAAGGAAGTAGAAGAAGAAGAATTATGAATCCTTTTGTAATGAATAATGAAATAACATATGATTAATAATGTAACCACGGTCAACTAAATCTTTGTAAAGATTTAACTAGGGCTAGGGTTTGGGTTGGGTTAAGAATGAGTCATTACAAAATATCAAGCATAATATCTTAACTCAAAACAAAAAGAAACCTTCTAGAATGTTCATGAAAGAACTAACCCAATTCAAACCCTAACCTTGTTTAATCTCCACTAAACATGTTGCATTAGTAATCATATCATGTTACAATATTATATATCACATATATAATATTTATTGCAACAAAATAAAATAATACAATTAACATATATCGCATATATATCAATGTATTACCCGAGTGAGAAAAAGAATCTTTTAGTGAGCTAATATTAGTTAATGTAATTTAATATATCATATATATTATTATACATTAAATTATCGAATCAACACTTGATCCGACAATCCGGCTATATCGCATATAACCGACTAATATCTCATTTACCGATTCATCGAATCAACACTTGATCTGATGACCCGGCTGATATCAAATATCGCGAGAATAGAATACGGTATCTCATATCGCATTATCCTCGGTCCCGCACATATCACATATGTGCTCTTACTCCATTTTTCCTGAGTCAAGAAACCTCTGTGTAGGACTCTAAAGAATCGTCAATACGCCGGCAGTAGGTGATGATCATATCAAACACCCACAAGCTGCAAGCGGTCAGCTAAACGTAACAGCCACCCAGGTATTGAGCGATCAGAAGATCAACAAGAAAGCCTGTACATTCTCCTGCGAGTCCAATCAGTAACACTCCCGTACAGTCCGGTCTCGTCGTCTGATATGTCGCATATCTCGCCTAGGGGTGGTAAACGTCAGACCCCAGTAGCTTGATAAGTCGTGTCGATATGAGGTCTATAACAGTTCGAGAAACTACTGATAACACTTACCAGTAAATCTCAGCAACCCTGGCCAGGGATTTCCAGTTATAGCCAATCGAACACAGCGCAACATCAACTCCCTATACCAGGAGAGACGAATCCCCTTCTATCGCTCATTGCCTCCATGTGATTCAGGACTGTACCCAAAAGCCACCTTTTTGCATGCCCTCTTGGACGTGGTATGATGGAAATCAAAGCACAGTAGAATCACACAAGACTCTATGACGATCTCGGGTCAACAGACTACTCTGTACCAGTGTCACCGGAGAACTGCCATCTGACGTGAGGTATAATACCATCTGGGCGTTCTCGGCGAGTCCGTCGAGTGTATCCAGTCTCTACTGAGCACCCGTACACCATCCTTGATGTCAAACACCGATGGATATAGGATCATCCATCGCCCATCATATGGGTCAAGATGCGTATACGCTAGTCTACTCTGGTATATCGATGCCCTGTCTCGATACACCCTCGACTAGGAACAATTATAGGATGTACTCGCCGACTACCGTGGCCCCACTAGTATGATCTCATCATAGTCCCAGTAGTCGAGTACATATCCTAAGGGCTTTATCAACATGTAACATAGAGACAATCAGAGTACATGTTAAGATAAAGTACAACCAGATAGCATACTATCATGTCGAGCAAGAAAGTCCTCCCTATATATTTCCAAGCATCCATTACAATATACATCATATGTACAGTAATGGCCTCTAGGGCATACATATAACTAACAAAATGTATACACTAGTATACTCCATAATATCGATACCCAGTCTCGATACTCCCACGACTAGGGACAATTTAAGGATGTGTGTACCGACTACCCAGCTCCCATAAGTATGATCGCCATCACAACGCCGATAGTCTAGCATTGATCCTACGGGCTTTACCAACATGTATAAATGATATGTAATAGCAAGTAAAACATACGCACATGTTAAGATAAAGACAAACCAGATAGCATACTATCATATCGAGCAAGTCTGTCTTGTATATATATATGTACAAGCATCCACATGTATACATATACAATAATGGACTCTAGGGCATACATATCCAACAATCTTCCACTTGCACTAAGGCCATATATATTGGCATACCGAATACCCAACATCTGCTCTGAGGCCATCTATTGGCGTACCGCATACCCAACATCTCAAAAAGTCTCTCAAACTATGCTTGGGGAAGGGCCTTGGTGAATGGATCCGCCGTGTTGTCTATTGTGTCCACTCTTCGCACCTTGATCTCCCCGCGATCAATGATCTTCCTGATCAGGTGATACCGCCTCAAGATGTGCCTGGATTTCTGATGGGACCGTGGTTCCTTTGCTACAGACATAGCTCCATTGTTGTCGCAATACACAGGTATTGGGTTAACAATGGATGGAACCACCTGAAGTTCAGTAATGAACTTCTTAAACCAGACAGTTTCTTTTGCGGCATCGTCAGCAGCAATGTATTCATCCTCCATCGTCGAGTCTGCGACGGTGTCCTATTTGGAACTCTTCCAACAGACCGCCCCTCCGTTGAGGGTAAACACAAAACCCGAGATAGACTTGCTGTCATCCTTATCACTCTGGAAGCTCAAATCGGTAAAAGACTCCACCTAGAGTTCCCCATTACCAAATACCAGGAACAGTTCTTTAGTCCTTCTCAGGTACTTCATGTTAGTGATATATACCCTAGAGACCATTATTGTATCATACTGGATTGTATATTACTTAAGGGGAGCTTGGGATATATACGGATATAGCAACAATCTTGCTCAAAATGGTAGTATGCTACCTGGTTTGTTTCTACCTCAATATGTGCATGTGTTTCTTTTAGCATATCGCTTATACATATTGGTAGATCCCTTAGGATCTTTGCTTGATTACCAGCATTATGATGGCAGTCACACTAGTGGGGGCTGGGTGGTCTATAAGCACATCCTATTCAGGTCCCTAGTCATAGGATTATCGAGACAGGGCATCGATATTCCACAGTAGACTAGTGTATACGCTTCTCATCCAAGCAGGGGAGATGGTCTGTCCCACAGCCATCAATACGTCGTACTGGAGATAGTATGCAGGTTCTCATTAGGTTATGGGTACACTAGACAGGACTCGTCAGGAACTGTTGGTGGGTATTATACCTGTCGTCAGGTAGCAGTTCCCAGGTGACATGAGTACAGCTTAGTTCGTCGACTTTACTTTGATTACTACCCTACCAAGGCTCAATGGAGTTATGCAAATAGGTAGTAATTGGGTGCAGTCCCGAAGCACTTGGAGGCAGTAGCGGTTAGATAGGATTCGTCTCTCCCGGTATTGGGGGTTGAGATCGCTCTGTGTTCGGAAAGCCATTACACAAAGTCCTTGGCCAAGGCAAGTGAGATTAACTAGTAGGTGTTCCAGTAGTTTCTCAGGGTGTATTGGGCTACTCTCCGACATGACTTATACCTCTATTAGGGGTCTGACGTTTACCTGCCCACCTAGGCCCGATATACGATACTCTTAGATGAACAGACCGGACTGTACAGAGATTGTCATATTCAGGCTCAGTAGGAGTTCGGATGGGTTTTCTTCATCGTCCTTCTTATCGACATCTACCTGGGGACCGTTACGTGCAGCTAGTACTGCTTGGGCTTTATGGTTAAACCCACTGCCAGTGTAGTGTCAAGTCTTTAGAGTCCTACATAGAGAGTTTCCCTGCACTGGGTAAAAGGTGTAGAGGCCGTATGGTTTTACGGCAGGGCTTCGATCACTTACATACACTTGTGTGCGTATGATGTTCGGGCGGATAATACTAGTAGGGTTTGGTTTAATCCAGATCCTAGTATTATATTGATGGATCAGTTTTGTCTCTTTGTATTCGTGTTTCTCGTAACACGAATACGAGTATGTATATATGGGTGAGAGGAGCACAGAAGGAGACACCTCATTAGGATTTTGACCATTTACTTGATTAAAACAATTATGAGGTGGAGGAAAGTATTTGTTATTTTTGTAAATGATAATTGAGGCATGGCTACTAGTTTTGACTACTTGATTTTGTTTGACCATTTGACTTGGATTGACTATTTGACTTGGATTGACATTTTGACTCTAGATATTTCTTGTGAGATATTTTTGTAGACTAGATATTTTTGGATGAGATATTTTTCTTTCCATGATAGTAGTCAAATCAAGTGAGCCACCCAATTGATCATCATGATTATCATTTATCAAAATATTTTCTATTTCCTCAAGTGAGCTCTCATGCTAGCTCTCTTCTTCTTCCTCACTTCAAACCCTAAAAGCTCTCATGTGTTGAGAATCTGAGGGTTTCAAGAGACAAATAAATCCATCTTCATACTCTACATCATCTAGGCCATCAAGTTTAGCAAGCTTGTTGCCCTAGTTGCCTCGGTTTTGAGGTGGAGCTCGGACTATAGACTCTCGGGTGGATCGTCTTTGACTCGAGGAGGCCGTGGAGGTTGCTATGATCCGGATCGATCCTTAGAGCCTACGTAGACGAGGAGGACAGCGATGAAGACCCAAAGGACTTGTATCATGAGGTATAACATTCTTTCCGAGTAGTTAAATCTCATGTAGTTTGCTAGCTAAGGTTTATGGACGATCCTTGGTTCTAGTCGGTGTTGCGAAGCCCGTAAAAATAAATTTTTGCAAATTCCGCCTCCCACGAATACATGAGGTGCATGAAATCGACTTACAGTGGTATCAGAGCCTCTCATAAACCTTAGATAGCCTGTAGCGATGTTAGAATTCCGCCTTTTTCGCACAAAAACTGTCGACAAAAACAGTTTTCAAAAGTGAGGTTTTGAGTTGTTTGCACACCCCCCGGGCTCATGGTTTGAACCGAGAAGCGACGGGGTGAAGCGTGCGCACGCCGGGGACACTCCGAGGGGGCCAACGGCCGGGACCACCCCCCAAGCCCACCACTTGGTAGCCTTGGGGGCTGGTGACCCGAGAGCACCAGAAACAGGTGCTCTCGAGTCTGCCTCCTTATGGGGGACACCTCGTGGTGGCCCCCAGAGGTGGGTACCCTCCTTTTCGAGGCCCCCATTTGATGGTATTTCATGTGTCTTCGCCTCCGCGAAGATTCGGACAGGTTTCGAGTTCGTTTCAACTCCCGGATTGGCTCAAAACTTTCAGTTTTTGAACTTTAGCTCACTGGATTTTCAAGTCTTGGAAAATTGGTTAAGTTTGCTAATTGCGTGCAGAATTCTAATGTTGTAGTTACTTTACAAGCTCTGTGATGTGTATATGTATTTGGAAACGTCGACTAATTGCTATGGGTCGATTATTCGGGGTTGCACATATCTGTGATGATGTTGTGATAGTTTGTGTATATGAACATGTTGGATCGTCGTGGATGAATAGCCGGGGATGTGAGATGAGGTTTTTCATTCTTTCATTCGATATAAAATTTGTAAAGTGATGTAATATTATTTTTGCGGAGCATATTAGAGTTGAGGTTGTAGCCACCGTTGTATAATTTCTTTCACTTTTTTGCATCCGTGCTAGTCCAGCCCTCGCTCTGTCGTTAGTTAAGTAACCTAACGGGTGATGATGGGGCCCCGTGGCGAATGCGGATGGCATAAGTATACGTTGTATTTTTGTTGTTTTCTGCAATGGTAGGTTAATTGATGGGACTGCATTACATTAATGCAAAGAAAACAAACCAAAGCTGAATCGTTGGAACAAATTTTAAAACCACTCGGTTATTTTAAAACAGCAGACTTTTAAATGAGGAGCTTAAAACACTCCTTTTAAAAGCTATCAGGTTCCTTCGATTATATCAAGTTCACTACGTTCATGGTTTTTCCAAAACCATTCGTAGCCCTCCGTTATTTCATATGAATAGTCAGTAGTATTCAAGCTATGTATGTTGGCCTTCGTCAAGGCATAGTGATTAGTAGCTGCTGGATATTCATCTGTAGCATAAATAGATGTGTTGGTTTAGGACAGTCGTACTATTATTTTGGCTTTCGTCAAGGGTATGTGCGGGTGGGTTCAAATTAACCTGGACAATGACGGGTAGAACTTGACATGTGACTTATGATATGTTGGCCTTCGTCAAGGTCATAAGAGCATGGAGCAAAAATCCACATCGGGGTTTCTAAAGAAACTAAAGATTGCTAGTGTTGCATACCATTTGGAGTATGATAATGTTGGTAGGATTCCTTCAGGATTATCACACAATGATATTTGGATCCCGATCCTACTGTGAGTATCCGCTACTCCTCGGAAGATTCTTCACTTAACGATCAATGCTATAAACCAAGTAGGTGTCTAGAACAGTGTTAGCGGGGCTACGCGTCCAGGGAAGAAAGGATTTGAAATTAAGGAACTTCGCGAAAGCGTTGGAAAACCTCCCTCGAAGTACCGACACTAGCCTGGCCGAACGGTTAAGCAAGTATTGTACGGTAAGATTGATCCTGACTAATTCTTCTTTTATGGTTTGAGGAAGGATTTGAGAAACAGTGGGAGCCATCTTGTTTAGATAAATTAAAAACCAATATAAACTTGCAAGAGTATCATACTGAGTGTATTCTTCTCTCTCTCCTAAATGCAGCTAAAAGATAACCAGATAGGTTACAGATAGATAATAAAATGACTGAGTTATACTATAATGACTGGCAAAGGTTTGTCCAGATGTCCATTACCTATGACAAGTTGGACCACCTCATTACTACTCTATCCCCCGCCGTCCCAGGTCCAGTTTCCACCGTCGCGGATAAGGATATCCGTAAGACAAGGGAAAAAGACTGTGTGAATGCCAAGTGCCTCGTGTTGGCCTCAGTTGATGGTGTATACCAGAGGCAGCAAGAGAAGATGGACTTAGTTTCTATCTTCCTCCATAACAAAGTTTTATATGGAGAGCAATCTCATATCGCAAGATATGAGACCTCGAAGTAATTGCTTCAAGCGAGGTTGGCTGTCAGATCATCTGTAGGAGACAACGTCCTTAAGATGACTAGCTAAATTGATGGGCTCACGGACCTGGAGACTACGTTGGGAAACGGGTCATATGCTGACTTAATTCTACAATCCCTACCTCCTACTTACTCCCAGGGGAAGAAAGTTATACTTCCAGTTGAGGGCACCCTGAAAGAAACCAGGGAGACACCCGCTCTGCTAATTGGGGAATCTTCCTCTTCTGGATCTAAAGCGGATGCCAAGGGAGAGAAGAAGAAGATCTCCACAAAGCCGATATGCAGTGTCAGTAAGGTAGAAGGACAGGGAAGGGCAAAAGTTTCCGGGCTAACAGTAGGGATGGAGGGATGTTCCTATTATTACGGGAAAGGACATTGGCAGAAGGGATGCAGGGCTTGGAAAGCCAGAATCCAGGATCCGAAGCATGTTGTGGTTTCGACTTCGGGTGTGTTAGTGATTGAAAATAGTCTGTCAACTAACTCTACTTCCTGGGTACAAGATACCGGATCAGGATCTTATTTCTGTAATTCATTACAGGTTTTGATAAACCGTAGAGTTATCAGGGCAGGTGATATGACTCTCAGGTTTACTAACGGAATGAGAGTGGACGCTGTATCCGTAGGGTATATCACCTAAAATTGACAAGTGGGAAGATATTGATTCTACGTAACTGTTTGTGTGTACCAAGTCTAGTTTGTAAGTGATATGGTTCACATCCATCTAAATCAAAGTTTGATTGGGTCAGGTACAGTAGAGGACAATATATATTGAATCAAGCTCAGGTTTTCAAACGTCCGGAACACACTTAAAAGAAAGTCTCCAGAATTAAATAAAACTTTCTTATGGCATTGTAGACACGGTCACATCAATAAAACACGGTTGTCGAAGTTGCATAGAGAGGGATATTTGGTTCCGTTCGAATATCAGTCTTATGCAACTTATCAATCTTGTCTTATAGGAAAAATGACAAAGACTCCGTTCACTAGACACGGAGTAAGAGCGAGCAAGCTCTTAGGACTCATACACAGCGACGTGTGTACTCCAATATCTACAGATGCACGAAGTGGTTATTCTTATTTCATTACTTTCACGGATAATTTCTCTAGGTTAGGACATGTCTTCTTGTGAAGCATAAATCCGAGACCTTTTGAAAAATTCCGAGAATATAAAAATGATGTGGAAAAACAAACAGGCAAAAGTATCAAGACACTAAAATCTGATCGATGTGATGAATACTTAATTGTCAAGTTCCTGGATTATCTAAAAGAGAATGGAATTCTCTCTCAGCTTACTCCTCCATACACACCATAACACAACGGTGTATAGGAAAGGCAGAACAGAACCCTATTAAATATTGTTCGTTCCATGATGAGTAACGCTGAGTTGCCACGATCCTTCTGAAGTTATGCACTAGAATCGGATGCATATCTTTTGAATAAGGTTCCTACCAAGACTGTGCCTACCACACCATATCAGATGTGGAGTAGGAAGAAACCCTATCTTCAGTATCTAAAGGTATGGGGATGTCCAGCTTTTGTTGAAAAGCAGTATGCAGACAAGCTCGAGGCACTCTCAGTACTGTGTAAGTTTGTGGGATACCCAAAGGACTCCAAGGGGTATATATCCTATTATGTAGAGGAACAAAAGGTTTTTTGTTCCACGTCATGCCCATTTTTAGAAAATTCAATTTTTTGTAAATGGAAATAGTGGGAGCGCAATAGAACTGAAAGAAATTCCAGAACCACAAACTATTACTGAAAGTATGGTAAAACCAGAGGTTTCAAAAGAACCAAACATCCCTACGCCAATCCGCAGGACTAGTAGGCAATCTCATCCGCCCGAGAGATACTACGGTTTTCTCATAGACGGGGATCGAGAGAATTGCATCATTGGCAATGATGAGCCAACTAGCATCCAGTAAGCCATTCAGAGCAACGACTCAGTAAAATTGGCTGGATGCAATACGGACCGAAATGGAGTCTATGTACACCAATAAAGTATGCACTTTGAACATTGCTCCAGAAGAGGTAAAACCCGTAGGCTGCAAATGGATCTTCAGAAAGAAGATTGGTGTAGATGGATAGGTTGAAACCTATAAGGCTAGACTTGTTGCAAGAATTTTTCGTCAAAGACCTGGTTTGGACCATGATGAAACCTTTTCTTCAGTGTCTATGCTCAAATCCATTCAGATCCTTCTTGCCATTGCTGCCTTCCAAGATTGTGAGAACTGGCAGATGGACATAAAGACAACTTTTTTAAATGGTAATTTAGAAGAGTGCGTCTATATGGATCAGCCAGAGGGTTTCAATCAGAGTGGGAGCAGCAAGACAATGTGCAAGTTGCTTAAGTTCATTTATGGACTAAAGCAGGCATCGTGGAGTTGGAACATCTGTTTTTATTGAGATAGTCAAAGAATTTGACTTTATTAAAAATCCAGATGAACCATGCATTTATAGTAAAATTGTAGCAAGAACTGTGGAATTCCTTATTGAGTACGTGGATGACATTCTCTCGATAGGAAATGACATTCCTATGCTACAATCAGTCAAAGGATTCTTGTCACAGAGGTTCTCTATGAAAGACCTAGGTGATACCAACTACATTCTGGGGATCCAGATCTATCGTGATAGATCAGAGAGGATGGTGGGACTTTTACAGTCAAGGTACAACAACACCATACTGAAAATATTTAGTATGGACAATTATAAGTACGGTGGTCTACCGGCTTGTCACGGAATCACCCTCTCTAAAGAGAAGTCTTCCAAGACTGATTTGGAAAGGGCTCGCATGTCGATTATACCCGACGCTTCTGCGGTCGGCTCTATAATGTATGCGATGTTGTGTACCAGACCAAATGTAGCTTATGCACTGAGCGTGGTAAGCCGGTATCAGTCAAACCCAAGGAAGAAGCACTAGGAAGAAGTAAAGAACATTCTCAAGTACCTGAGAAGGACTAAGGAGATGTTCTTGGTGTATGGTGGAAAAAGACCTCCAGATCGAGGCCTTTGCTAACTCCAGCTTCCAGAGTGATAAGAATGACTCCAAGTCCATATCGGGTTATGGCTTTACCCTCAGTGGAGGGGCGGTCTGTTGGAAGAGCTCCAAGCAGGACACCGTTGCAAACTCGACGATGGAAACGGAGTAGTTCGTTGCATGAGACGCCGCAAAAGAGGCAGTCTGGATATTGAAGTTCTTAACTGAACTTCAGGAGGTTCCTTCCATTTTTTGGTCCAATACTTTAGTGTGGTGACAACATACAGCGCTATAGCTTTAAGGAAGGAACCCATGTCCCATCAGATTTCCAGACATATCTTGAGGCAGTACCACCTGATCAGGAAGATCGTTGATCCCCAGAGGATCAAGGTGAGGAGAGTAGATACAGAGAATAACACTACAGATCTACTCACAGAGGCCATCCTTCAGACAGTGTTCAAAAGGCCATTCGAGATCTTCGGTCTACGATATGCCAGTATATGGCCTTAGTGTAAGTGGGAGATTGTAGTGATATATGCCCTAGAGGACATTATTGTATCATACTGGATGGTATAATACTTAATGGGAGCTTGGGGTATACACGGATATAGTAACATTCTTGCTCGAAATGGTAGTATGCTACCTGGTTTGTTTCTACCTCAATATATGCATGTGTTTCTTGTAGCATATCGCTTATACATATTGGTAGAGCCCTTAGGATCTTTGCTTGATTACCAGCATTGTGATGACAGTCACACTAGTGGGAGTTGGGTGGTCTATAAGCACATCCTATACAGGTCCCTAGTCATAGGATTATCGAGACAAGGCATCGATACTCCACAGTAGACTAGTGTATACGCTTCTTATCCCAGCAGAGGAAATGGTCTGTCCCATATCCATCAGTACGTCGTGCTGGAGATAGTATCCAGGTGCTCATTAGGTTATGGGTACACTGGACAGGACTCATCGGGAACTGTTGGTGGGTATTATACCTATCGTCGGGTAGCAGTTCCCAGGTGACATGAGTACAGCTTAGTCTATCAACTTGACACTGCTGCTTCGCCTCAAGTGTGTTCCCACTGTACTTTGATTAGTACCCTACCACGGCTCAAAGGAGTCGTGTAAACAGGTAGTAGTTGGGTACAGTCCCGAAGCACTTGGAGGCAGTAGCGATTAGATAGGATTCGTCTCTCCCGGTATTGAGGGTTGATATCGCGCTGTGTTCGGAAGGCCATTACACAAAGTCCTTGGCCAAGGAAAGCGAGATTTACTGGTAGGTGTTCCAGTAGTTTCTCAGCGTGTATTGGGCTACTCTCCGACATGACTTATACCGCTATTAGGGGTCTGACGTTAACCTGCCCCCCTAGGCCCGATATGCGATACTCTTAGACGAACAGAACGGACTGTACAGTGATTGTCACATTCAGGCTCAGTAGGAGTTCGGATGGGTTTTCTTCATCGTCCTTCTTATTGACATCTACTTGGGGATCGTTACGTGCAGCTAGTACTGCTTGCGGGGTGTGGTTAAACCTACTGCCAGCGTAGTGTCGAGTCTTTAGAGTCCCACATAGAGAGTTTCTCTGCACTGGGCAAAAGGTGTAGAGGCCGTATGGTTTTACGGCAGGGCTTCGATCACTTACGTACACTTGTGCGCGTATGATGTTCGGGCGGATAATACTAGTGGGCTTTGGTTTAAGCCAGATCCTAGTATTATATTGATTGATCAGTTTCGTCTCTTTGTATTCGTGTTTCTCGGAACACGAATGCGGGTATGTATATACGGGTGAGAGAAGCACAGAAGGAGACACCTCATTAGGGTTTTGACCATTTACTTGATTAAAACAATTATGAGGTGGAGGAAAGTATTTGTTATTTTTGTAAATGATAATTGAGGCATGGGTACTAGTTTTGACTAGTTGATTTTATTTGATCATTTGACTTGGATTGACCATTTGACTTGGATTGACTTTTTGACTCTAGATCTTTCTTGTAAGATATTTTTGTAGACTAGATAGTTTTGGGTGAGATATTTTTCTTTCCATGAGTAGTCAAATCAAGTGAGCCATCCAATTGATCATCATGATTATCTTTTATCAAAATATTTTCTCTTTCCTCAAGTGAGCTCTCATGCTAGCTCTCTTCTTCTTCCTCACTTCAAATCCTAAAAACTCTCATGTGTTGAGAATCCTAGAATTTCAAGAGACAAATAAATCCATCTTCATACTCTACATCACCTAGGCCATCAAGTTTAGCAAGCTTGTTGCCCTAGTTGCCTTGGTTTTGAGGTGGAGCTCAGACTATAGACTCTCGGGTGGATCGTCTTTGACTCGATGAGGCCGTGGAGGTTGCTACGATCCGGATCGATCCTTGGAGCCTACGTAGATGAGGAGGACAGCGATGAAGACCTGAAGGACTTGTATCATTAGGTATAACATTCTTTCCGAGTAGTTAAATCTCATGTAGTTTGCTAGCTAAGGTTTATAGATGATCCTTGGTTCTAGTCGGTGTTGCGAAGCCCGTAAAAATTATTTTTTGCAAATTCTGCCTCACCGCGAACACGTAGGGTGCGCGACATCAACTTACACTTCAGAATGTTTTTAACAGCTGTCCAGTGGTTCTCACCTAGGTTAGACTGATACCAACTCACCACGCTAAGCGCGTAAGCTACATCTGGTCAGATATATAGAATCGCATACATTATAGATCCTACCATCGAAGCATAAGGTATAGTGCTCATGTGAACCCTCTCCTCATCAGTCTTGGGAGACATCTCTTTGGAGAGGGTGATTCTGTGCAATGCGAGTATGTTACCGCATTTAGAATCTTCTATACTAAATTTCCTTAGTATGGTCTCTATATATCTAGACTGTGAAAGTGTTGGCTATAGTGCCCTCAAGGCAATTATCGTAGTCGCAAGTAGGTGACTATGATGATTGAGAGAGGACCTATACTGGTAGAACAGTCTTACTCGAGATGATAGTATATTATCTAGTTTGTCTTTATCATCATGTACATATTTCAGGTGGGATTAACATGTTGATAGAGCCCATATGATTCTTTCTTGACTACCAGTATTATGATGGCGATCATATATTTGGGAGATGGGGTCCTATAAGAAAATCCTTAAATGTCCCTAGTCGTGGGAGTTTCGAGACTGGGCATCGATACTCCAGTGTAGACTAGTGTATACTGATCAAGACCCCGACGAGGGGAGGTGGCCAGGTCTCACAAGCCATTGGTGTAAGTTTGTTCACCTAAAATAGTATACAAGTGCTCATTGGGTTATGAGTACACTGGACGGACTCGCCGGGAACCTGCTAGTTGGTATTATACTCATTGTCAGATAGCAATTCCTAGGTGACATGTGTACAGGTTAGTCTGTCAACCTGAGATTGTCATTTGTCTCGTGTGAGTTTCCACTGTGCTTTCATTACTACCCTACCACGGCTCAAAAGAGACATGCAAACAGGTTTCATTTGGGTACAGTCTCGAGCCACATGGAGGCAGTGAGCGGATCGTCGGGGATTCGCCTCTCCCGGTATTGGGGGTTGATGTTGTAGGGTTAGCTTAGCACCTTAGCAAGGTTTTGGCAAGCATCAATCATGCTACTTTAAAATTTTGGGGTGCTAAACAAACCCTAACCAAGATCTTAACTAGAGAATTAGGGTTAAACATGATATGTAAACTCTTTACATCTAAGTGAACAAGGAATACAACCTTTGTAGACCGGTCCTTCACTTCAATAGCTCCGTGTAGTAGTCCCTTCGCTGCGATCACGAACTTCCGGACTCTATAGAGGCTCCCATGAAGAAACAAACAAACTTGGTTCGAAGTCTTCGAGGCCGAAAATGATCTACGTCGAGGAGACACTAGCTCATGCTATCTCTTCACTAATTGTGTAGATTAGTGAATCAAACACCCTAAACTAAATGTCTAATAGTAGAGGATGATGAAGTAGGAATTTAGCTCACTTTAGTATTTAATTTCTCACTATATTTCTTCTTGATCTCAAAATCAAGAGAGCAAAAAATGAGATGAGGAAAAAAAAGAAGAAGCAAATATCTCAAGTGATGAAAAAAATATTTAAGTGACCATATAATATATATATATATATATAAACATATATATACATTGTATATTATTTCATCGAATCAACACTTGATCCGATAACCCGGCTATATCACATATAACCGGCCGATAACACATATCGCGAGAATAGAATACGGTATCACATACCCGTATTAATCTCAGTCCCGCACATATCACATATATGCTCCTACTCCATTTCGCATGAACCAGGAAACCTCTGTGTAGGACTCTAAAGACTCGTTAATACGCCGGCAGTAGGTGTTGATCATATCAAACACCCACAAGCTGCAAGCTGTCTGCTAAACGTAACAGCCACCCGTGTATTGAGCGATCAGAAGATCAACAAGCAAGCCTGCTATAACTCCTGCGAATCTAATCAGTAACACCACCGTACAGTCCGGTCTCTTCGTCTGATATGTCGCATATCAACAGCTTGGGGGTGGTATAACGTCAGACCCCAATAGCCTAATAAGTTATGCCGATGCAAGGTCCATAATGGTTCGAGAAATACTGATAACACTTACCAGTAAATCTCAGCAACCCTGTCCAGGGATTTCCTGTTATGGCCAATCGAGCATAGCGCAACATCAACTCCTAATACCGGGAGAGACGAAACCCCTCCTATCGCTCATTTCCTCCATGTGACTCGGGATTGTACCCAAAAACCACCTTTTTGCACGATCTCTTGACTGTAGTATGGTGGAAATCAAAGCACGGTGGGAATCACACAAGACTCGATGACGATCTCGGGTCTACAGACTAACCTGTACCAGTGTCACCAGAGAAATGCTATCCGACGATAGGTATAATACCATCTAGGAGTTCTCGGCGAGTTTGCTCAGTGCACCCGGTCTTCACTGAGCACTCGTATGCCTTCTCTGATGTCAAACACCAATGGATATGGGATCATCCATCGCCCATCATATGGGACAAGAAGCGCATACACTAGTCTACTCTGGAGTACCGATGCCATGTCTCGATACTCCCACGACTAGGAATATTTGAAGGATGTACTTATCGACTACCCTGTCCCCACTAATATGATCTGCATCATAATCCTGATAGTCAAGTAATCATCCTAAGGGCTTTATCAACATGTGATCACAAAACAGTATTTGTTAACATGTTAAGATAAAGTGCAACCAGATAGCATACTATCATGTCGAGCAAGAAAGTCCTCCCTATATATGTCCAAGCATCCACTACAATATACATCGCATATGCAGTAATGGCCTCTAGGTCATACATATAACTAACAATCTCCCACTTGCACTAAGGCCATCTATTGTAGTATCCAATACCCAACAATATAGCAGTGGTTGTAGTATCCCATACTCAACCATTGTAGAGAAGTCTCTCTAGGGGTAAGGCCTTTGTGAGTAGATCCTCCGTGTCAACCTTCTGGTCTACTCTCCTAACCTCGATCCCTTGGAGATCAGCTATCTCCCTGATCAGGTGATACTGTCCTCAGTATATGTCTAGAACGCTGATGGGACAGGTGTTCCTAAGCTAAATCCACAACTCCATTGTTGTCACAATAACGGTTATTGGGCACTCAATAGTAGGAACCTTGTTCATCTCATGAACAAGAAATGTCCAGACAGCTACTTTGGTGGTATCGTTGGTAGTAATGTATTCAGCCTTTATCGTCTAGTAGTCACGGTATCTAGCTTGGAACTCTTCCAACATACCGTCCCTCCACTGAGGGTAATGACAATGCATATGACTGACTCTCAGTCGAACTTATCACTCTGGAAGCTGGAACAAAGAACTTTCTTTTAGTGCTTCTCAAGTACTTAAGAATGTCCTCCACAGCTGTCCATTGATTCTCCCAAGATTCAATTGATTCCTGATCACTACATCTAGTGAGTCATCTATATCTAGTATAGTACATAACAACGCATACTCTGATAGAGCCTACTGCCGAAGCATAAGGTATCCCTTGCACGCGATCTCTCTTCAAATCGGTTTCAAGAACATCTTTTTAGAGAGAGTGATCCAAGAGTAAGTAGACGAACCACCATGCTTAGAATCTTCCATACTAAACCCCTTTAGTATGGTGTTAATGTACCTGGATTTGGGACACTCCCAACATCCACTTAGATCTATCACCATAGATCATAATCAATAAGATGTAGTAGGTATCATCCAGATCTTCTATTGAGAATCCCCGTGATAAGAGGAGCTTGACCGAGTGTAGCATAGGAAACCATTTCCTATCAAGAGTATGTCATCTACATACAATACATGGAAAACAGTCTTACTCTCTACAACCTTCTTGTATATACAAGGTTTATCTATTACTTTGATGAAGTCAAACTCTTTGACTATCACATCAAAACAGACGTTCATAACTGCCTGAACTCGGTTGGGCCACCATCTCATGATGCAATCATCGCTCCCACTGTCACCGAGAAGACCGTAGTATCTCTCAGGTGGATGAGGAACCCTACCAGATTCGCGGAGAGGCTGAGGTTCGTTAGAGACTATTGAATCCTTTGGTTTCATCAAATCATCAGCCGTTAGATTGTCTAGCTATAACTGCTTCCAGTTCTACCTCATGTCCACTAATTTCTTCACAAGAAATTCCTTTTCTAAAAAGGGGGTATGCTGAGAAACAAAACACCTTTTGCTCCTCAGAGTGGTAGAAGATATTCCCTTACTAATGTTTGGGATGTCCTGACAAACTTACACAACGGACATTGCCTCGAGCATGTCCGGATTTTGCTTTTCAACATAAGCCAGACAACCCCATATCTTAACTCGTTTAAGACACGGTCTCTTCCCATACCATATCTCATATGGATTCGCAGGCACTGATTTGGATGGAACCCCATTTCAATAGGTATGCAGCTTCTCAAGTGCATAACACCAAAAGGAAACAGGTAACTCAGCAGTACTAATCATAGAGCGTGCCTTATCTCATAGGGTGCGATACCTCCACCCCGATACACCATTGTGTTGTGGTGTAATCGAAGGAGTAAGCTGAGAGAGAATCACATTCTCCTTTAAGAAAATCCAGGAACTCCATACGCAAGTAATCGCCTCCTCGATCACATCGTAGGACTTTAATACTTCTACCCGTTTGGTTCTTAAAAGAACCAACCTTGATATTTGTAGACATGGGACCATATACATCATCATGCATCTGTCCCAAGAGTTCACTAACTCTTTCTCTGTTTCTAGTAAACGGAGTATTGGTCATTTTATCTTTGAGACAAGACTAGCAAGTAGCATAAGATGAAAATTTGAATAGATTCTCATATTCATCCTTATGTAACTTAGTTGGTCGTGTCGCATTGATATGACCTAGTCTACAATGCCACAAAAAGGATTCGTTCATTTCTGAACTACTCCTCTTGTCTGTGTTCTACATACTTTTAACTGTGGTTTGATTTAGAACTTATATGATATTATATAGCGTGCCTGATCGAATCAACTCTTGATTCAGGAAAATGTTCACAGCATTATCCTCCAATACAGAATTATATCCTTCTTTAACTTAGTAAAGAAAATGATGTAATGTTGTATATCAGGTTCGGTATGTAATAACATTTGTTCAGAATCAATGTATTAATACAAGGTGATATCTGCCAACTGATTTGGCTGCAACAATTGCACCATTCTCCAACACTTAGAAATTTATCACCTATTCTCAGTTCTCTACCTTTCTGCAGTCCATGTAACATATTACATATGCGGGATCCTGATCTGGCATTACATACCCAGGACGTAGAGGATACTGAAAAACAGTTCTCGGTAATAAGGACACCCGAAGAATATACATCATCATGCACTTTCTTCGATTGGGTGGCATGGGAATCCGGATATTCCCCAATTTCCTGCTCGGACATATAACAGTTATAAGATAGAGCGGAACCAACGTTCCTTAGCTCAGTATAATAAGCAGGTTCGATCAATGCATCCATATTATTATCTTGATTAAAGCGTGACAATGTTGCTACCAGGAGAGAGAAAGAAGAAAACACCCTGTGTGTGCTCTTGTAAGATTAAATCTTATTATTTTATCTAATCAGGATGGCTCCCACTGTTTTAATCAAATCTTCCTTCAAACCCTAAAAGGTAAGACTAGCCGGGATTAGTTACACCATACAAGTTCGCCAATCTTTCGGCCAAGTCAGTGTCGGTAATTTGAGGGAGGTTCTCCGTGCTTTCGCACGAACCTAATTAAAATAAACCACGTTTTCTCAGGGGCTTAACCCCGTTAACACCTTTCTAGACGCCTACTTGATCGGCTATTTGTAATGTGTAAAACTCTCCTAGGAGTAACTCTTACTCGCAGTGGGTATCGAGATCCAACTATCTCATAGAAGGTATGCAATCTCATTGCAAATTTCAACACTTGAAATTCCTGATAATATTTTACCCCTAGCGTCCTATGACCTTGACAGAGGTCAACAAACCATAGGCTGTTAGTCAAGTTCTACCCGTACATTTCATGATTGAATTAAACCCACCCGCACGACCCTTGACGGAGGTCAACAAGGCCGCAAGACTACCCTAATCCAATCGCATTGTATGAAGTAGATAAGCACTAGTCAGCTACCGCACACTACGCCTTGACGGAGGTCAACAAACGTAGCACGAATACTAAGTAGTACTTATCTGAAATGACGAAGGGCTACGAAGGTTTTCAAGAAAAACATGAGCGTAATGAACTTGATATCGTTGTAGAATCGAGTGAATTTTAAAAGGATTGTTTTTTAGGCTTTTGCTGGTTTTGCTATAGAGGTCACTCTCGGTGAAGGGATCTTGGCTCTTTCCTCATCGAATAAGGTGAAGGATATTTCATAAATACCACTATGCAAAGCAAAAACTATAGAAGCAATCAAAAGACAAACCGAGTTGGTTGTAGCATCTGCTAGTTTCGCTAAAGAGGTCACTCCCAGTGAAGGGATCTCGGCGCTTTCCTTATCGAATAAGGTGCTGGATATTCTACAAGGAATATCACTATGCAAAGCAAGAACTAGAGCTACCAGTTTTTAATACAAGTTTCTACAACATCTTTAGGTTTCCTTTTTATTTCATTAATCTCATTAATGAAGTCCCATTATTTTATTATGCTTCCTAAGCATCACATAAGAAACGAAAGCAACAATATTTATTATATCTCATATATATAATATAGGCATTCGTCTCACGCATATAAAATGATAACATCACAGAATATCAGCAGCAGAAGAATCATATATGAAATATTGATATACTAAGAATTCCGAGTTTTAAGTTAAGCCAGTATAGAACACGGATTCCACGGCCATAATGAATAGCCAAACCCACATCCCTAGACCCCTACAAGAGAGACAAGCAACCCTACCAATTCTAGAGTTAGGTGACCCGGTCTCAACTTCTTGAGATGGTCTCCCATTGGACCCTAGAACCCGGTTACTTGTGCTTTCCGCCTTGGGTCTATCCTAATGCAGAAAAGTAAATAATATACATCAATGGTGACATCATCCTTAACCTGGAAGTGCCCCAATAAAAGATTATTACATACAAGCTTTTACATGAATGAAAATGAAAAAATCTCATCTCACATAAAACCCCCGGCTATTCAAACGCGATGATCCAATATAACATATCACAGCAACACATAACATCACATGTCATCAACGTAAGTAAGTATGTGTATCCCAATTGTTGTTGACATAACACCACGTAGTACACTTACGGTCGCAGAAAAGAAAGTGAAAAACTACAACAGTTGGAATCTGCAACGACCTTAGACATCATAAACCCAATATATCACATACATTAGATTTCATGCCTAACCAAATGAATTCTTTAGACATCGCATGTCTAACAATTATAAACCCGCATTTTAGTCTCAATATTGAAAACACTTTCCAATAACCTGTCGGGTAATTCAACAAGATTCCCGATAATATGATCGAATGCTCGTCGGAAACTTTAGTAGACTGCCGCACCCCCCGATGCCGTCGACGAAGTGCACTAAGGCGGAACACCGCAATCGTGAGCACCCGAATGGATGCTTTTGGCTATGGGGTTCTCCTACAGTCACTTGGTCAGGGTTATAGGGTGTGGCTATCTAGTAAGGTTACCCGGCGAGTATCCGCGTACACTACGTAATTGCGACGGACTTTTAATCCACATCAAAATTCCGTGGCAACCGATCAAATGAGACTAAAGTGCTAGATTTATAAAATTCAAACTATTTATCACATAACCAATTTTGTGGATTCCAAATATTGTATCACAAACACAGATAGCTAGGCGAAGTTAGATAATTCGATCGATGCAACGAATTCCCAAAAATTCCCAGAGAGCTCAAAACTTGAGCACAGTTAAAGTTAACCAGAGAGATGCCACAGTACCTACGGACCAACAGCTGAAGGGCCCGACCCAAGCCTCTCAAGTGGCGTCGCGGATCTGCCGCCAAAACTATGTTTTGGTCGCGGATCCACGGTCACTTGGACAAGTTAGGGTTTTGTTCTTCAGGTGTGTCCATAGAATTCCCTGCATGATTTCTGAGTATTTTTAACATGGAAAAATCCAACTTTTTGAAAAATTTCCAGAAAGGGGGTCGTTTCGGGCTTTCGGAGTTCGATCGGACTTTAAACTTCGCCTACGCAACGCCTAATGCTCTAGCTTGGCTCTGATACCACTGTAGGGTTAGCTTAGTACCTTAGCAAGGTTTTGGCAAGCATCAATCATGCTACTTTGAAATTTCTGGGTGCTAAACAAACCCTAACCAAGATCTTAACTAGAGAATTAGGGTTAAACATGATATGTAAACTCTTTACATCTAAGTGAACAAGGAATACAACCTTTGTAGACCGGTCTTTCACTTCAATAGCTCTGTGTAATAGTCCCTTCACCGCGATCACGAACTTTCGGACTCAAGAGAGGCTCCCATGAAGAAACAAACAAGCTTGCTTCAATGTTTTCGAGGCGGAAGATGATCTACGTCGAGGAGGCACTAGCTCATACTATCGTTTCACTAATTGTGTAGATTATTGAAGCAAACACTCTAAACTAAATAGCTACTAGTAGAGGATGATGAAGTAGGAATTTAGCTCACTTTAGTATTTAATTTCTCACTATATTTCTTCTTGATCTCAAAATCAAGAGAGCAAAAAATGATATGAGGAAGAAAAAGAAGAAGCAAATATCTCAAGTGATGAAAAAAATATTTAAGTGAGCATATAATATATATATAAATATATATATATACACATATATATTATATATTATTTCATCGAATCAACACTTGATCCGATAACCTGGCTATATCACATATAACCGGCCGATATCACATATCGCGAGAATAGAATACGGTATCACATACTCTTATTAATCTCGGTCCCGCACATATCACATATGTGCTCCTACTCCATTTCGCATGAACCAGGAAACCTCTGTGTAGGACTCTAAAGGCTCGTCAATACGCCGGTAGTAAGTGTTGATCATATCAAACACCCACAAGCCACAAGCGGTCTGCTAAACGTAACGGCCACCCGGGTATTGAGCGATCAGAAGATCAACAAGCAAGCCTGCTATAACTCCTGCGAATCTAATCAGTAACACTATGGTACAGTCCGGTCTCTTCGTCTGATATGTCGCATATCAACAGCTTGGGGGTGGTATAACGTCAGACCCCAATAGACTGATAAGTCATGCCGATGCAAGGTCCATAACGGTTCGAGAAACTACCGATAACACTTACCAGTAAATCTCAGTTACCCTGGCCAGGGATTTCTTGTTATGGCCAACCGAGCATAGCGCAACATCAACTCCCAATACCGGGAGAGACGAAACTCCTCCTATCGCTCATTGCCTCCATGTAACTTTGGACTGTACCCAAAAACCACCTTTTTGCACGATCTCTTGACCGTGGTATAGTGGAAATCAAAGCACAGTGGGAATCACACAAGACTCTATGACGATCTCGGGTCTAGAGACTAACCTTTACCAGTGTCACCAGAGAAATGCTATCCGACGATGGGTATAATACCATCTAGGAGTTCTTGGCGAGTCCGCTCAGTGTACCCAGTCTCCACTGAGCACCCGTATGCCTTCTCTGATGTTAAACACCAATGGATATGGGATCATCCATCGCCTATCATATGGGTCAAGAAGCGCATACGCTAGTCTACTCTGGAGTACTGATGCCCTGTCTCGATACTTGTTCACACCATAATATTGTATTATTATATTCCCCATTCTTATTCTTTTTATAAATAAACAGGTGCTTTTGACGCATGTCTGCTACATATTACAGGTTACAGGTTCTTGGAGCGAAAACAGTGAAAAAGACAAAAGACGACACAAAAAATGGACTTTTGACCAATAAATAGAAGGATCTTAATCAAGCCTACACAAAAGATCAGTACAAGGCAACGCAAGGTCCAAGATTACAAAGCAAACGGTTAAAAGTCCACTGCAATTGTTCACTGGAGATCTGGAAGAAATAGAGAAGCCAAATTGAATAAAGATCCAAAGAAATAAAAAGCCCAAGAAGCCCAGAATCAGTTCCAAAATTTCCAGACATAAAATTTTACTAAAGCTTGGAAGTCTACTTTGACTAGGTCTTCCTAAGGATATTTTGGTAAATGTAGACATGCGAATCAATTGTAACCTAGGGTTTCTATCTCCTATAAATAGAAGCCCAAATCATTGTATTCTTTTCATGCCTCCCTTCATTAATAAATTTTAGGATTCTTTATGGAGAGCATCGGTGCCTCTCTTCAATTCATGAATTCAGATCTGACAACCCTGCGTTGATGTTTGGAGAGAGCCATCTGTAAGTAGATTTATTTAATTGCTCTAGTTTAGATTTCAATTCTTTGCCCTAGGTAGATTTAATTCATTGCCGTAGATAATTATTTAGAGTTAGCTTTGGGGAAGGCTTTTGAGAGATGAGATCTCTCGTCCCTTTCTTACCCATTATATATTTACAATAGGACTCCATGCATACACGCACACACCGCGCCCTACGGCACCCTATCCCACGAGGTAGCGGTGATACCGTAGTGTAAAAGCCCGGTTGCGCGCGTTTTCCATTGAGGTTAGGGTAAGGATCTCTAAAGGAAGGACAAGAACCTAGAGGAAGGAACACCTTCCCGAATGGATCTAATCCCCTTTATTGATAATTACCATAACTCCTCATAGATCTTCATTTGGGTATAGAAAGCATTGAGATTTACTTGCATTTTCAAACCATCCCTAAACCTAACCCTAGCAAAACTAGATCTAGATAATCGTAGTATAGAATAATTAGGTTTTTAGATTTAATAATCAATCCGAACACCCTTCGGAATTAACTCGTAAGCGCGACTAGGAGATTCACAACATCCCTGTGGACCGACCCGTACTCACCGGCTAGCTGCAAAGCGACGCCGTTCTTGATTGCGGTAATAGATTGTTCTTGATTGCGGTAAAAGATCACTTGCAATCAACTGGTTTGGGAGTCACTGCTAAAGCCTTGGTGTTGCAAGACTAGGAATTATGCTTTAAAAGTGCAAACGCATTTTGTAATCGGTCGTTGGTACCTCAAGAAGTATTAACGGTCGCATGAAAGATGTGTAAGCAAAATTCAATTAAAAATTCACCAATTAATAAGTACTTTGGACAACGGACAAGGGTATGATTGCTTGATTTGAATTTCCAAGTGTAGGGGTGACTTATACACACACGTAGGGATATGTGATTGGAGTTTAGATGAGAGAAACGAATGAAGAATAGAACTTGTATCTTTAGTAGAGTTGATAAAAATTCCTAAGTGGAGATGGAACCCTAGAAGGAAAACTTAAGAAATGCCGAAAGCTAAGTAGATCTGCAGAACATATATAATCTTAAGTTAAATAATAAGGAAGTGTGAAGAATATGGGTGGATAATTTACAGGTCGACGATAATAGAATTCCTTGTTAGAAAACCTAAGTAGAAAACAAAAGTCAATGGGCCGAGTTGATAGGATTTTGTGGGTAGTATCCGCTGAAAACCATCAGGAGACAACACTCCTCCTACTAAGGACACCTAGAGGTTTAACGGCTTGTTGCACGTGCTCAGTGCAATCGCGTTTCCCCGCGAAAGTGCGGTTAGGTTTTTGTAGTGAATAAAAAAATAAGTTTGCTCGAGGACGAGCAAAAGATAAGTTTGGGGGTATTTATTCACACCATAATATTGTATTATTATATTCCCCATTCTTATTCTTTTTATAAATAAACAGGTGCTTTTGACGCATGTCTGCTACATGTTACTGGTTACAGGTTCTTGGACAGAAAACAGTGAAAACGATGTAAAGACGATGAAAAAGGGACTTTTGACCAACAAATAGAAGGATCTTAGTCAAGCTTAGACGAAGAACAGTTCACAATTAACAAGGCAACGCAAGGTCCAAAATTACAAAGCGAACGGTTAAAAATCCATTGAAAATTGTTCACTGGAGATCTGGAACCAACGTAGAAGCCCAATTGAGAAAAGAACCACAGAATATTTAAGCCCAGAAAGCCCAGATCAAGACCTGAAAGTTTTACCATTCAAGCTAACCAATGGGCCGCGGAACCGCGGCCAAAGCCTGCCAATGCCGCGATTCCGCGGCAAGAAGAAGTCCAGAGGAAAATGAATTTTTACCAAAACGTGGGTGCGGCGCTGACTAGTTAACCTAAGGGCTATTTTTGTAATTTCAGACATGCGAATCAATTGTAAACCTAGGGTTTCTATCTCCTATAAATAGAACCCAAATCATTGTAATTCTTATGCCTCCCTTCATTAATAAATTTCAGCATTCTTTTGGAGAGCATCATTTTTTGTAAGTTCTTTATTTTCTGCCCTAAGTTAATTTTCTATTCTTGCCCTAGTTAAATTTAATTCTTTGCCCTAGATAGATGTTCTTCAATTCCCTAATGAGTGAGTAGTCTCCTCGCTTGTTAGGGTTAGCTTTGGGGAAGGTTTAAGAGATGAAGATCTCTCACCCCTTTCTTGCCCGTCATATATTTTCATAGGACTCTATGCATACATGCACATACCGCTCCCTACGGCACCCTATCCTACGAGATAGCGGTGATACCGTAGTATAAAGGCCCGGCTGTGATGGTTTTCCATGGAGGTTAGGGTAATGATTTCTAAAGGAAGGACAAGAACCTAGAGGAAGAAACATCTTTCCAAATGGTTCTAATCCCTTTTATTAATAATTACCATAACACATAATTAGATCTTCATATGGGTATAGAAAGCGGTGAGATTTATTGACTTTCCAAACTTAACCTAGACCTAACCCTAGCAAGATTTAGATATAGATTAATTTAGTTTTTAGATTTAATAATCAATCTGGCTCCCATCGGAATTAACTCGTTTGCGCGACTAGGAAATTCATAACATCCATGTGGACCGACCCGTACTCACCGGCTAGCTACAAAGCGACGCCGTTCTTGATTGCGGTTACTAGATATTTTTGAGATCAATCGATACTCCCATGACTAGAAACATTTGAAGGATGTACTTATCGACTACCCTGTCCCCATTAGTATGATCTGCATCATAATCCTGATAATCAAGTAATCATCCTAAGGGCTTTATCAACATGTGATCACAAAACAGTATTTGTTAACATGTTAAGATAAAGTGCAACCAGATAGCATACTATCATGTCGAGCAAGAAAGTCCTCCCTATATATGTCCAAGCATCCACTACAATATACATAGCATGTACAGTAATGGTCTCTAGGGCATACATAAAACTAACAGATGTCGCGTTGTGCATGGATGGTCATCACCAGAAATCCTCGGCTGGGGTAGACGAGAATTACGGATCCAGGATCGATAGTTTCTCAGGTGGTGATGGGTTACATACCGACACGAATTATCACGTCAGTAGGGGTCTGACTTTATCCACCCCCTAGACTCAATATGTGATACTCTTAGACGAACAGACCGGACTGTACGGATATTTTTACTGTTAGACTCAGTAGGGGTTTGGATGATTTTGCTCGTCGGCTTTCCTTTCGCTCAATACCTGGGTAGCCGTTACGTACAGCTAGTGCAGCTGACATGCTTGTGGTTAAACCCACTGTTAGCTTATTGATGAGTCTTTAGAGTCCTACATGGCGGGTTTTCACGGTTCAGGCGATATGGTGTAGATGACGTATGTTGGTACATACAGGTGTCCGATTAAATATGTGTACAGGCTGTACAGACTTTAATCGGACGGTTGATAATACTAGCGGCTTAGGATTAAACCGGATTATTAATCAGGTTTTGATTTAATAATTTATATATATGTATTCTAGTATTATTGTTCACTATTCATTTTCTCTCTTGGCTATTCGTATTTTCATACGAATACGCGTATATGTATTTCAATACGTATACAGGGTTGTATTCCGTATTTATACGGAATGGCTTCTAGAAGATTGGCCACCTCATTATTGATTTTCTTTTTAGAAAATCAATTATGAAAATGAGGTGGAGGGTGAGTTGGCATGAGCATGGGTGATGGCATGTAGAGAGGTATGGTTTGCATTTGTTTATTGTAAAAAGAAAAGAGATAATTTTTTATTGCGAGGGAGAAGGGGCAGCCACTTCTCTTGATGCCTTGATCATTTTCTTTTCTTCACTTGTTCATTCTATTCTCACTCACTTGGAAAACACTTAACCATTTTCTTTAGTTGCTCATGCCACATGTTTCCTCACCTCATCTTGATCTTCCATGGTTGCTCATGGAGCATTTGTGATGAAAGAAAAATTATAGTGACACATTCCTACACCTCCACTCTCCATTGCTAGCAACCTTGGAGCGTCGGTTGTCTCGCTTAGCGAGGCTGGAGCTTGCACCGTTTCCCTCAGGTAGATCATCATAGATAGAGGAAGACCAGCAACCAAACTTGATCCGCAACCACTAGGAGCTTAGGATGAAGGTTGAAGACCGAAGGACACAAATCAACTCGGTATAACCATTCATAACTCTTTATATTGCTTGCTAGAATAGGGTTTAGGGTAGATCCGGGCATCGAGTCATGGTAGCGCCAATTTAGAAAAAATTTGTTCCGTATTTGGCCACGGTTTGATGGCCGGGGCGCTGCCGTAACCCAACAAAAAGTCTCAGTAATCTCTTGGATCGATCTCTATAGATCTTAATCCCCAGAATGTATGAGGCATCACCTAGGTCCTTCATGGAAAACCTTTGCGACCAGAACAACTTGACCGATTGTAGCATAGGAATATCATTTCCTATCAAAAGAATGTCGTCCACGTACAAGACTAGGAATACGACAGTTCGGCCTACAATCTTCTTATATATACAAGGCCCATCCTCGTTCTTGATGAAGTCAAATCCCTTGACTGTTTCATCAAAACAGATGTTCTAGCTCTGCGATGCCTGCTTTAATTCATAAATGGATTTAAGCAACTTACACACTTTCCCTTTGCTCTCACTGTCTACGAAACCTTCCGACCGATCCATATAAACGCATTCTTCTAAACTTCTATTCAGAAAAGCCATTTTTACGTCCATCTGCCAGATCTCATAGTCATGGAAGGTAGCAATGTCAAGTAGGATCCGAATGGATCTGAGCGTAGCCACTAGAGAAAAGGTCTCGTCATAGTCCACACCTGGTCTTTGATGAAAACCTTTTGCAACAAGTCTAGCCTTATAGGTTTCCACCTGCCCATCTACACCAAATTTCCTTTTGTAGATCCATTTGCATCCAACGGGTTTTACCCTAGGTGGAGCAATATCCAAGGTCCACACCTTATTGGTGTACATGGACTCCAGTTTGGATCGCATAGCATCCGGCCACTTATCAGAGTCCCTACTGATAATAGCCTGCATGAAACTAGTAGGATCATCTTTTTCTAAGATGCAATCCTCTCGATCCCCGTCTATGAGAAAACCGTAGTATCTTTCGGGCGGATGAGAAATCCTACCAGATCTGCAGAGTGGCTGAGGTTCGTCCGGGGTTATTAAATTCTCTGGTTCTACCAAATCTTCAGTTATAGTTTGTCCCTCTGGAATTTCTTCCAGTTCTACCGTGCTCCCACAAATTTCTTTTGCAAGAAATTCCTGCTCTAAAAAAATAGCGTGGCAAGCAACAAACACCTTCTGCTCCTCGACGTTGTAGAATAGATATCCTTGCGAATGTTTAGGATATCCTACAAACATACACAAAACTGATCGTGCATCGAGTTTGTCCGGGTTCTGCTTCTTTACACAAGCTGGATAACCCCATATCTTAATAAAATTAAGGTATGGTCTCTTTCGCTCCTACAGTGCATGTGGAGTGGTAGGCACAGCTTTGGTAGGAACCCTATTCAATACATATATTGCTGTTTCAAGGGTATATCCCCAGAATGAAAGAGGTAATTCTGCATTACTCATCATGGAGCAAACCATGTCCAATAGGATACGGTTCCTCCATTCCGATACACCGTTGTGATGTGGTGTATACGGAGGAGTAAGCTGAGAGAGAATACTATTCTCTTTCAGAAAGTCCCTAAATTCCATACTTAAGTACTCCTCTCCTTTATCAGATCGAAGGATCTTGATACTTTTTCCATTCTAGTTTTCTACTTCGTTTCTGAATTCTTTGAATTTCTTAAAATCTTCAAATTTGTGTTTCATGAGATACACATATCCGAATCTAGAGAGATCGTCAGTGAATGTGATGAAATACGAGAACTCACCCTTTGCATGTATAGACATCGGACCACATACATCACTGTGTATGAGTCCCAATAGCTCTGCTGCTCTTTCTCCTTGTCCGGTGAACGGAGATTTGGTCACATTTCCCTTGAGACAAGACTGACAAGTTTCATAAGATGAAAATTCGGACGTATTCAAAAGTCAATCTTTATGCAACTTATTTAGTCTTTTCTCTCAGATATGACCAAGTCTACAATGCCACAGGTAGGATTTGTTCACTTCTGAACTCTTCCTCTTGCGTGTGTTTTGTACATTGAAAACTATGTTTTGATTTAGAACATAGATACCATTACACAGTGTATCTTTTGCAACCAATACCTGATTTAGGTAAATGTTCACAATATTTCTATCAAGAACAAACTTATATCCATCTTCATCAAGTAAAGAAACTGATATTATGTTGCAAACTATGGAAGGTACATTGTGGCAATTTTTCAAAGTCATAGTATTGCCATTTGGCATCACTAGGTGATATTCACCGACGGTAGAAGCATCAACTTGTGCTTCGTTCCCTACTCTGAAGGACATATCACTAGGTCCAACTATTCTATTTTTTCTCAGTCCCTGCAATAAATTACAGATATGAGATCCTGATCCGGTATCTAGTACCCGGGTGGTAGGACTGACCGAAAAAACAGTTCTCAATAACAAGAACACCTGAAGAAGACACAATAGTATGCTTCTTCTTCGATGGGGTCATCAAGGAATTCATGCAATCATCTTCCCTTTGCTCATACTCATGACTGTTGTCATAAGTTAGAGCCAAACCGATGTTCCCCAGCCCCGAATAAGAATTCGGATCGGTCAAGCGATACATTTTATTATCTTGTTTAAAGCATGAAGTTGTTGCTACCTGGAGAGAGAGAAAAGAAACACTCAGCGTGCGCTCTTGCAAGATTAGATTGGTTATTAATTTATATAATCAGGATGGCTCTCACTGTTTCCTCGAATTCTCCTTCAAACCTATAAAAAAGGAGAACTAGCTGGGATTAATCGCACGTCACAATACTTGCTTAACCTTTCGTCTGGGCTAGTGTTGGTACTTCGAGAGAGGTTTTCCAATGCTTTCGTGAAGTTTCTTAATTACATAACCTCTTTTCCATGGAGGCGTAGCTTCGCTAACACCATTCTACATACCTACTTGGTTTATAGAATTGATTGTTAAGTGAGAAAATCTCCCAAGAGTAATCCTACTCATCAGTAGGATCGGGATCCAACTATCATTGCGTGATAAACTAGATGGAAGCCACTCTATTCATCACACTCCAGAAAGTATGCAGTACTAGCAAGTTTCCTGTATATTTGAAACTCCCGATGTGGTTTTTACCCCTAATGACCTATAACCTTGACGCATGCCAGCAAGTCATAGGGCACTAGTCAAGATCTACCCGTCATTATCTTGGATTAACTCGAACCCACCCGCATAAACTCTTGACGCTTGCCAACAAAGTTGTATGACTGTCTCGATCAATCGCACATCTATTCAACAGATAAATATCACTCAGCTACCATACACTATGTCTTGATGCTTGCCAATAAAAACAACACGAATACTAGGTAGTACCTATCTGAAATGACGGAGGGCTACGGCTGGGTTTTTGGCAAAAAACCCTTTAACGTAATGAACTTGATATCGTTGGAAGAACCTGAGCACTTTTGAAAAGGGGTGGTTTAGGCTCCGCTTTTGAAAATTTATAGTTTTGAAAAAACCGAGTAATCTACAGTATAGAATTTTGCTCAAGAGGTCACTCCCAGCAAAGGGATCTCGGCTCTTGCCTCCTGGAATGAGGTGCTGGATATTCACGACCGAATACCACTATGCAAAGCGAAAGAATATAACTATAGTTTTTCGAAATTTGTTCCAACAACATCTTTTAAGTTTCTTATCTTGCATTAATCAAAATTAATGTGGTCCCATCAGTTAAAGCCTATCACACCACAAAAGAATGAAAATACAATGTATGTATATGCCATCCGTATTCGCCACTGGGCCTCGTCATCACCCGTTAGGTTACTTAACTAACGACATAGCGGAGGCTGGACTTATTGGGTTACGGCAGTGCCCCAGCCATCAAACCATGGCTAAATGCGAAACAAAAAATTTCAAAACTGGCTCTACCATTACCCGATTCCCGGATCTACCCTAAACCCTATACTAGCAAGTAATATAAAGAGTTAGGGATGGTTATACCGAGTTGATACGTGTCCTTCGGTCTTCAACCTTCATCCCAAGCTTCTAGTGGTTGCGGATCGAGTTTGGTTGCGGTCTTCCTCCATTTACGATGATCTGCCTGAGGGAAACGGTGCAAGCTTCAGCCTCGCCAAGTGAGGCAACTGATGCTCCAAGGTTGCTCGCAATGGAGAGTGGAGGTGTAGAAATGTGTCACTATAATTTTCTTTCATCACAAATACTCCAAGAGCAACTCAAGAAGATGAAGAGGAGGTGAGGAAACATGTGGCATGAGCAACTAAAGAAAAATGGCTAAGTGTTTTCTCCAAGTGAGAGTGAGAATGAATGAAGCAAGTGAAGAAAAGAAAATGAGCCATCCATCTCAAGCATGTGGCTGCCTCTCTCTCTCTCTCTCTCTCTCTCTCTCTCAGTCATGCATACAAAAATATCATTTCATTTTCCAAATAAACAAATGTGAACCAAACCTCTCTACATGCCAAAACTCATGCTCATGCCAACTCACCCTCCACCTCATTTCCATAATTGATTTTCTAAAAAGAAAAACAATAATGAGGTGGCCATCTTCTAGAAGCTATTCCGTATAAATACGGAATACTTCCCGATACACGTATCGAAATATATATGCGCATATTCATACAAAAATACGAATAGCCAAGAGAGAAAATGAATAGTGAACAAGAATACTAGAATACATATATATAAATACATATATAAATTATTAAATCAAAACCTTATTTAATAATCTGGCTATATCCTAAGCCGCTAGTATTATCAACTGTCCGATTAAAGTCTGTGCAACCTGTACACATATTTAATCGGACACCTGTATATACCAACATACGTCATCTACACCATATCGCCTGAACCGTGAAAACCTTCCGTGTAGGACTCTAAAGACTCGTCAATACGCTGGCAGTGGGTTTAACCACAAGCACGTCAGCGGCACTAGCTATACGTAACGGCTACCCAGGTACTGAGCGAAAGGAAAGCCGACGAGCAAACCCATCTAAACCCTTACTGAGTATGACAGTGACAATATCCGTACAGTCCGGTTTGTTCGTCTAAGAGTATCGCATATTGAGTCTAGGGGGTTGATAAAGTCAGACCCTTAACAACGCAGCATTTAGTGTCGGTATGAAACCCATCACCACCTGAGAAACAATCGATCCTGAATCAGTAATTCTCGTCTCCCTTGGCCATGGATTTCTGGTGATGGACACCCATGCACTGTGCGACATCAACCCCCAATACCGGGAGAGACGAATCCCCGACGATCCGCTCACTGCCTCCATGTGGCTCGGGACTGTACCCAACTAAAACCTGTTTGCATGACTCCTTTGAGCCATGGTAGGGTAGTAATCAAAGCACGGTGGGAACTCACACGAGACAAATGACGATCTCAAGTCAACAGACTAACCTGTACACATGTCACCTGGGAACTGCTATCTGACAATAGGTATAATACCAACTAGCAGGTTCCAGGCGAGTCCGTCCAGTGTACTCATAACCCAATGAGCACCTGTATACTATCTTAGGTGAACAAACTAAAATCAATGTCTTGTGAGACCGGGCCACCGCCCCTCGTCAGGGTCTCGATCAGTATACACTAGTCTATACTGGAGTATCGATACCCGGTCTCAAAACTCCCACGACTAGGGGAATTTAAGGATTTGCTTATAGACCCCCGGCTCCCACATATATGATCGCCATCATAATACTGGTAGTCAAGTAAGAATCCTATGGGCTCTATCAATATGCAATAGCGATGATAAAGACAAACCAGATAGCATACTATCATCGAGTAAGACTGTTCTACCGGTATAGGTTCTCACTCAATCATCATAATCACCTGCCTGGGAATATAATAATTGCCTTGAGGGCACTATAGCCAACAATCTCCCATTTGCATTTAAGGCCAATTATTGCAGTGTCGCATACTCACAGCTCGTGTGATACCGAATACCCAACTTCTCTACTAATCAGTTTCGCAAAGCTTATTTGTGAAACTATTGTGTTCGAGAAATAGCCTCAGTGAGTGGATCCGCTCCTGTGTTTCTTTCTTTATCTCTCTATATCTCAACTTCACGGAGAATAACCATCTTCCGAAATGAGAAATACGTGTCTTAGAATTTGTCTGGATATCTGAAGGGACCTAGTTCATTAACGAACTCCAAATCCAGCAAACTTCTTTGACTATATAATCCACTGAATTTAATCAGTATTATATGCCATGCCTTCCTCAGTATCCGCTTGGACTACCTTTCCAACATATTGTCGCTCAGAAGAGGGAAAAACTATAACTCAGACAGCCACTCTGTCATTCAGGTCACCTTGGAAGCCTGAAATTATAACCATCTCCTGAAGGAGGCTATCGTTACCATATCCTTAGAACATCCATTTATGTTCATAAACTGCTTCCCTACATTTCTCCAGGATTGGATTAATATATGTTTATTGCAGCTAGTGCAAAAACAACATCTGGTATGGTACTTGACATTTCATAATTAACTCAATTGCCTAAGCAAGTGATATGCTAATCATGCAGATCCCTCTCCCCTTTAGTCTGTAAGATACCTTTAGAGAGGGTGACTCCATCACCTACAGGTACACCACCATGCCAAGATTCGTCCATTCTAAAACACTTTAGAATAGTGTTAAGTACCCAAATTGGGACACTTCCCAAATCTAGATCTAAAACCATAGATCTAGTAACCAGAAACCCTGATATTATATCCATGTCCTATACGGAGAAACAACTATGTGACAACCACAGTATAACCGATCGTAGTGTAGGAATTTCACTTCCTATAAAGTGTATGTCATCCTAAATACCAGGACATCACACCCTACTATCTTATTACCAGATCCATCTCCTATTCTGATAAAGCTAAAACTTATGACTGCCACATCAAAAATAGATGATCTATCTCCGCTATACCTACTTTAGTCTATAAATAGACATAAGCTACTTGCCCACTATGCTTCCGCTGCTCCCACTGGCTACAACAACCCTTTGGAAAAGTCATATACACGTGCACTTCTAAAGTTAGTTTAGAAAAACGCTATACTCATCCTCCAGCTGGGTCTTATAGTCTAGAACAGCAGCTATGGCAAGTCTGGGTAAACAAGAACCTCCCTGTCACCGTCTCTGAGAAGACCGAAGTACCTCTCGGCTGCCTAAGGTTACCCACCAAATCCACGGAGTGGCTAATGGAATGTCAAATCCAATTGAATCCTCAGGTTCTATTAAATCTTCAATGATCGTTTGTGGTTCTAGAATCACTTCCAGTTCTACCATACTCCCGCTTTTGTTTTCTGAAAAAATCTATTTTACTAAAACTGTGGCGAGTCAAGAACAATATCACTATTGATCTTACAGATGGTAGAAAGTTAACCCTCGTCATAGCCCGGGATAACCCACAAACTGCTATTACAGAAAAGTGCCTTGAGTTATCCAGAGTCTGGTTTTAAGTATAAGCCGGATAACTCCATATACCTTAAAATCGTTAAGATATGAACCATGCTATATACAATATAGAAATAGATGCACTGATTTAATTGGAACCTGATTCAAATTATGCAGCTGTCTCCAGTGCATGTCAACTAAATAGAGAGAGGCTGATCTACATTACTCAACTAGGAGTGCATCCAAATATGTCACGTCCCGAAAGTACGGAACATGACCGGCACTTAAACTACGAAACGTCTCGAGGCGTACGTAATCTAAGTAAGCTGAAAACCCAGAAATCCAAACCAAGAAAAGTAGTAGATTGAAGGAAAACCAATTTAAATTAAGTAGTTTTAATAGTATAAGCCGAATTATGCATTTTTAAAAAAACATCAAATATTTCCCGAAAATTTCGGCAGAGTCTCCTTTGTAAATACTGGCCCCCAAAACGGGATACAACATGAATAGTATACGAAATCAATAAAAAGGCATCCCCAAGCAGGAGCTGGCTCTTCGTCAATCGACGGTCACAACCACACAAGCAATATAATATACAACGCCAAGGGCGAGGATCAAAATTCAAAAGGAAACTCAAAACCACAAGAAATCCACAGAAATATAACGCGCGACTCTAAGGTCGAAAGAATAACATCACTGGTCTCTATCTCAAATTAAATACATGTTTGGTTAATGGAATTTACTAGATACAACTGAATAATATAATACAAAATAATATGATGGGTACGATACCAATAAACCCACCTACTAGCAAGTCACCCGAAAGAAGCAGTGCCAGCAAAGCCGTAATGAAACCTATACGGCAAAACCTGTAAGAACTGTGGCACAACGGGGGTGAGTTGCCAACTCGTGAGTAGAAAAACATCTACGAACAGAAATCGCATGAACAACGCAATCCTAGGTCAACAATCATAATATATCCTCAAATATATAACCAGCAGCCTATAACAATGGCTGGGGTAAAAGTCTAACCCAAGTGAAAATCCATGTGCCCGTGTCAGTGACTCAGGTAGCAATATATCATATGGATGATGTAAGAATGCATGAAACAGAATGCATGTACTGAAGAAAACTGCTTTCATAAATTAGTGAGATTTCTGTATCTTTTTTAAAAACGAGGAATCATAAATGAAATCAGCATAAACAGTGCCTAGCATCGACACAAAACAAATATCCAAATATCTCGATATCTCTGTGTCGCAATCTCTGTACCTCAATATCTCAAATATCTCTGTATGTCTCAATCTCACTATCTAGGGCGCCGTCTGTCCAGACCGGCCCCTATCATCAATCTCAAGACCACGACGGTATCCTCCGGATATCCGACGCGTCGGGTAATATCACCGGTCGGTAGTGCTCCCCTGCCAGGCTCAACGCCATCATCTGCGATCTTCTTGCCCCGAGGTACCGCACCGGGTCCACCATGTACCCGAAACGGTTCATCCGTCTTCTCGAATCGGGTCTCGAAATCCATCAGCAAACTCATGGTGGACGACTCATACATCATGAGAAAACCGCACTTTTTATTTAAAAAGAGAGAAAAGGTTTATTTATGTTTTTGCGGTTTTCCTCTAAATCCATGAAATCCGAATCCAAGTCATCAATAGCATGTAAATAGTGAATATAGGCATGAAAATCCATTAATGCGACACAACAGTGAATAATAACATGCATGAAATAGCAGGCAATAACTACAATGTCTAAACTAGCATATAAGGCAAGTACACTAATATCATGTTGATTGATTTAAATTTCTAGATTGCTTATATCAAATCAAATACTCAAATGATTCCCGATAACGGTTTCATTTGATTGTAATGATTTCTTTTTTGTGTAAATCGAAATAAGTGAATAAGTTTCTATGTGTCGGAAATATTGAATAAAGTTCACAATCAAAGAATTATATTTGACCGCAATCAACTACGGTGTCAGTTGTAGATCGTAAGCGAGTGCGGATCGTCCATAGGGATTGTGCGATTCGTTTCTATGTTTAATTTGTTTGAATCGAAAAGTTAATCGAAAAGGAAAGAAAACATGATTCAAGAATTTATCAATTGATTCAGGTGTCACGAGTTTAATCAAGAATCAAGAAACTGATAAACAATCAAGAATTGGGTTTCGATAATATTTCCATCCAAAATGTCAAGAATCTAAATGAGGCTCATAGGAATCGATCGGATCTATAGACGTGATGCAATTTCAAGATTTCGTGTTCTTGTCCTTCGAAGGATTGATACTAGATTGATGATGATCGACGAGAGTTAGGGCTTTCTTGATGAAACTAGGGTTTCATCTTTTAACCCTTGTTCTTTCGTTGATATCATTTGCATTCTAGCCTCTAACAATTTCAAGAAACGATCGTAACTCCCCAATCTCGAGCGATATCAATCAAGAAAGCATCGCAACGAATTGGGTCGTCGATTCTTGAACTTGCTAGGGTTTACAAAACTCGTAGGACTCAAGAATCGATTTAAGATATATTACATCATCATTCTATTGATCGTCTCGACTCCTCGACGAGCGGAGTATTACTCAAACATCATCACACAGAAAGTATTCAAGAATTGAAAAGATATCATGATGCGAGAATTTAAAGAAAACAAGATAAAAGAATATCACCTTTTATTTATATCAACAATTTGATTACAGTCGCTCAAGAACTACAAGAGGAAGAACTAAATTGTTGAATTGGCGTCACTCGGCTCCTTGAGTCGCGGATCAGCTTGGACCACTTGCTCTGTTGAAGATCGGCTCGGCTCATAAAAGGTTGCAAGGCTTCTTGCTTGATGGGTACTCGGGATCTTGGCTTTTGATTGGAATTTATGGTTACGCTTTCACACAAGTCCTCTCACTAGACTTGTGGAAGAAGAAGATGAAGAAAGAGATAGAATGGCTCTCAAATGAACTAATGGATTGATTTTTCCAAGCTCATGAATTATCAAAATTGGGGGATCCCTTTACAAGTTAGCCTAGGGTCTTATTTATAGATCTCCCAGACCCTAAGCCTTTGAGTTCCCTCCAAAAGTTTGTTGAAAAGACTTCTAGAAGGAGTTTGTTAGGCTTAGCTTAGGGTTTAAGCTAGGGTTTAGGAAGAAGTTTCTAGAATACAAGGCTTAGTTTAGTGTAGGAACAAGGGTTTTGCTGATCTGGCAGAAGCCTCTGGAGTCTTCTGGCAATTGTTGTGTCTTGCTGAAATGTAGGCCCTGAGAGAATCATTTTGCACCAAATTTGGGAGGCTAAATCCTTGGACCCACCGTGGATCCGCGGCGAAAGCAGGCTCCTGCCGCGGATCCGCGGCTATTTGTGGGGCTTGGGCCTTGGGTTTTCTAGTGTGGTCTTGGAATGACATTTGGGCTTTATCTGATATGTTGATTTGTATTTTCCCCTTTGGATTGATACCAGAACTGAAATCATTGAGTTGGCGTAATGTTTGATCGGTACCCTGTATATTTTGGCCTTTCTTCTGGATTTTCCTGCACAGATCTCAAAACAAGTGTTGCGCAAATGTAGGGATGATGCGATGCCATGAAATGTGGTCAATTTCCTTTATAGTGTCGGTTTCAGAGTCTAATACATGCAATCTGATATTTTGCGACAGTTTTGGTAATATGTAAAATATGAATGCTAAACACTTCTATATGGATGCAAATGATGAGGAAATTGCCAGCTAAAATATGCAATATTTTCGACTAATCACATGTCTAAACTATTAGCTAACAACCTATATCAATGAAATAGTATTTTCTAAAGTGTTCGTGACATGGCAATTACCGATGAAGATGTGTGTGAGCCGGCAAGTAAGTGTACGTGGTACATACGCGTCATCGGTAATGGTGCTGGTGTCCTAACAACATGATGTCAATAATAGGATATGAATCATAATATAAGCATGCGATGCGGAGCGAACAACAATAATGAGCGGGAGCTAAATACTAGACACAATGATAACAAATCTATATTTAATATAAATCTAGTCTAACAACTACTCTAAACTAAAAGGCTAAGCTAACTGGCTACTGAAGGTAAGGAAACCGCCTAAGCTCTGAGTCGATACATATACCTACATGTATATGTTAGTCGGTGATCCTGCCTCCATAATATCACATCCGATACCATATCTATAATCAGACATTCCCAAGTCAAGAGTGCGGATCAAACATCAATATATGGCTCGTACGTAAATCTGTCGTACGGCATCCACAAATCTGGGTACAGGTCAGTGTCACATTCATCAAATTAATCATTCGATATCCTCTTTATCAAAGATCATACTCCGGGGTACGGATCTACGCCAGTACAATACTAATATCATCAATCTAATTATGATCTGATTGCTGATCTACAGCCTCATACAAACTGATATCATCATCATATATCGTCGTAAGGAGGTATACATCGCATAATGCGACCTATTATGAATATCTTAACATATCTTATCTCATATCACGATCACATGTCAACCATTCAATGTATAACACTATTCACATGTATCGTCATCCCAAGATCCGCTGTAACATCAGGACGTATCTCAAGTACGAATCCTGCCATATCACCGTTCTCGCGGTTTCAATCAAATCTTATCGACTCACCTCAAATCCCCAAATTCTATTCTCAAATCCAGTATGCGAACACACAGTCCCATACCTATGTGAACACATAACAATATAACCCCATATAAGCACATATGAAAAAAGAATGTATGCAAGTATTGTGTGCGTGTGTAAATGTAGTGCAGTCTCTACTCTAGGGTCTCGCAACACTGAACTAATCCGATCACACCCTAACTCCATCTATGTCATCAATAATATCAAACAATATATATAATCACTATGTGTGTATACGTATTCGTATACATCACCACGAACTGCGGGGGTGCTATACGCCATCCACCCGACTTCTCCCCGTAGATATAAATCTATTCACCTGGTCCTCGCTCGCCGGTACCGACGTCGCCACGCGCTTGATTGTCGTCTTGAAGTCCACATGGGGTACCTACATATCATAACGCACCGTATCGCATTAAAATCCGACTCATGACCAAAACGACACACGAATCCCACATAGGTCAAAACCTACGGTTGCTTTCACAAATTAACCCAAAAACCCTCGACGTCGGCATACAAATGCCAAACCATCGAGAAAAATCCAAACACACTCTTTTGCACGATCACAAGCACTAATTATACTATAAAATAGGTTAAGGTTCACAAAAACCTCAAACTCACTTTAAAAGCCATTTTTTCCGAAAATCTAGCGAGCAAAAATTACCTGTTTTAGTACAAAACTCGACGTTTAAACAAATCTAGCGGTCGCAATATCCACTCAATATCATAACTAAGCCATATAAACCATTTCCACAATTTAATCTCATTAAATTTCATTAACCCCAAAATTCTAGTTTACAATAAACCCAATTTTAACAAATTTTATAACAAAAAAGCACAAACAACAATTTAGCTTGGATTTTCATGAACTAAAGTATTAAACTACATTTTATAATGTTAATGAAGTCAATAAAAACCTAATTACATTTTTAACCCCAATTATTTAACCAATTTTAAAAACCTCGTTAGCAAATTAGCATAATTATCATAATTTTTAAAGTAACAATTAACAACTAGCTACTAACTTTGTCTTAACATGTCATAAGAGCCTAAATACATCACAAAACCATACACCAATTTCACAAAACCCTAACTTGCATTCAATCCCTATCTTGAATTCATCACACAAACAACAACAACCAAATTAACACTTATAAACAAAATTATTTAAGCAACTAATCAACAAACAAACCATGGGGCACGAATTTATACCTCACAAATTGAGATCTACCATGCAAATCCTAGCCTCCAAAAGTAGCTTCCATGCTCCTAGATCCATGCTAGATAGGCAAATGATAAATGGGTAGGAGTTGGATTTTGGTTTTGAGTTTTTATTTTGGATTTTGATGGAAATTTTGGTGAATTTTTCTTGAGGGAAAATGAGGGGAGAAGAGGAAAGAGGGCTGTTGTTTGAGGGGATGGAATTTTCGGCTACAAGGGGGGAAATGGGAGTGTGGGTGTGGTTGTGGAGAGAGGAAATGTCAAAGTCAAAGAAACCCAAGGTCAAAGCCCATACATATATCCTTTTATTCTATCATTTCCTTTTCCTCTCTTGTTTTCTTTTCAAACCAACTAGAAGTGTGAGATGGAAGGGGACAGCATGGGCTTGGCCAAAAAATTTTGGGGATGGGTGTGGGTTTTGTTTGGGTGAGAAACAAAGATAAATATTATACCCCACTTCCACTTACACTAATTTCAACAAAAAAAGCTTTTTTCTTCAATATTTTCTAAACCGTTTTGGCATACCATTTCATTTCAGAAACAATATTTTACATGTCAGATTAGTGTGTCATGAATTATAAAATTTGTATCAACCCACTCCAATATGTAATTTTCCCTAATTAAATATATTAGTGACGGCTTAAAATAATATAAAAATAAATCTTTTTCAGAAAATTTGAAATTTCACCAGTGGCTCAATAAACACCAAATACTAGCAATTACATAGCTAGAATATGTATATTTAATTTTATAATAAAGATATTTGTATTTTGACTTTTTACAGAAAACCCTCTTATTTTACCGATTTTCCGAAATTTCACCGAAACGATTTTCAAAACGTTACAAAATATGAGTAACCTGAAAGAGAAGCAAGTTCTCAAAACCATTACTATCAACTGAATACCAAGCACAAGTATCTACATTTTCAATCACCTTGAAGAATACTGATACTTGCAACACATGGTTCTCTACTTTATCCTTGTACCTATAACTTCTCAAAACTTGGAACTTGTATTTCTACGAAATGCTTGTCTAAAACTGGAGAAGTCACAAGTAAACAGAATATAGTATGAGCACCAACCCCTCTGTCCTAATGGACACTGGACAACATACAATATTTTGTATAAGTCTCCTGAGTTCAATAACTCAAACCCTGTGTGTCGTAGGTTGAAAACTGTACCATGGTTAAGAAGAATTACACCGCTGTTTAATTCTCCTTACCTTATCATCCACTGATATAGTTAAATGTCATGGACATAATTTCAAAAGGTTATATCTCACTTTATAAAATAAACGTACAGATATATCAGTTTGAAATTGGTGCATAACAACGGATATTCAAAACCAAATATTTGTCGTCTGGCAAAACTCCAGGTAATTTCCTTAAATATCACTAATTACAACGAATTCCGATATAATGAGGATATAATCACCTAATTCCCAAAAACTTACTCCCACTCATCATCTGTAAAACCATACAGATATGAGAATCAAACCTGGTAAATACATACCCTGGACCAAGGATCTAATTGGGAAATCAGTTTTCAATTAACAACGCATAGTGAAACTGAAACATAAAAATGTTTCGAAGGGTATCTGGGTATTCCTAGTAATGCCTCTTCCATTATCCAAATTCATGACTATAACCATATATTTCCTTGCCATCTTTCCAAATCGCTTTATTTGTCTTTACTCATTACCTTCTGTACATCACCCTTAGACTAAATGGTTTTCTTCCTTCCCTACAGTTTGGCACCAGCCTATAGTTGTAGGGTTCCTAGACACACTAGTGAGGTCTCACAAGGCATCAACCATGCCAATTACAAATTTTGGGGTGCCGAGAAACCCTAGATACGGATCGTTGGCTAGAAGTTTAGGCAAAAAAGAAACTAGTTAACAACTTAACTAAATGGTAAACGGAAATACAATCTTTGTAGATACGGTTCTCCACCTCCATAGCTCCGCAATGAAGTCTCCTCACTGTCCTAATCGGATCTTAGGCTCTAGCGTCGTCTTCATCGGAGAAAAAGCGGGCTAGGTCATCGACGACGTGCTGAAGATGATCTACGTCGAGGCATCACTAGATCAAGCTCCCACTTCACCAAGTCATGAAACTTGTGAAGAGAACACCCTATACTACTTGGCAAGAGGTAGAGGATGAAGAAATAGGAGGTGGGTTCACTTTAGATTTGGATTTCTCACCCTTTTTCATCAATCACCATTGATGAAGTTTTGCTTTCTTCATTGAAGAAGATGAAGAAGAAGAAGAAAGAATATAATATGATAAGTTAATTCAAAAACCAAAAAGTAAATGAATACTTATCATAATAATAACCATGGTCAAGTGTAGACAATAAATCATGGTTAGTGGGAATGGTTAGGGTTAAGTATGGAGACAAAATGGTCACTTGGTCAAAGCTTCATGAAGCTTCAACATGCATCCAAAGAAAGCCACCATTTTGCATTATGCTAAATATTTTTCCAAAAAGAATAAATAGATAAATAAAAATGAGAAAAGGAAATGAAACCCTAACCACTTAAGTAACCATGGTTTAATTCTTTACACAAACCCAAACTAGCATGTATCATCAAACATGATACAATCTTGTGCACAAAAAATATATCATATATATACAATGTGCACAAACAAGTGAGAAAATCCATTTAAAGTGAACCAATACTAGTTAATGCAAAGTAATATATCAAATATATAATTATGCATTAAATCATTAAATCAACACTTGATTCAATGATCCGGTCATATCGCATACAACCGACTAATATACAATGTATCGGCTTATCGAATCAACCCTTGATTCGATAACCAGGTTATATCGCATACAACCAATCGATACATTCATCGCGAGAATAGAATACGGTATCACATACACGCATTATTCTCGGTCCCGTATATATCTCATATGCGTTCCTATTTCGTTTCGCTTGAACCAGGAAACCTCTGTGTAGGACTTTAAAGACTTGTCAATACGCCGGCAGCAGGTGATGATCATATCAAACACCCACAAGCCGCAAGCGGTCTGCTAAACGTAACGGCTACCCGGGTATTGAGCGATCAGAAGATCGACGAGCAAGCCCGCTCACACTCCAGTGAATCCAACCAGTAACACTACCGTACAGTCCGGTCTGATCGTCTGATATATCGCATATCTCGCCTAGGGGTGGTAAACGTCAGACCCCAATAGCTCGATAAGTCATGTTGATATGAGGTCTATAACAGTTTGAGAAACTACTGGTAACACTTACCAGTAAATCTCAGCAACCCTGGCCAGGGATTTCCGGTCATAGCCAATCTAACACAGCGCAACATCAACTCCCTATACCGGGAGAGACGAATCCCCTCCTATCGCTCATTGCCTCCATGTGACTCGGGACTGTACCCAAAAACCACCGTTTTGCACGCCCTCTTGGACGTGGTAAGGTGGAAATCAAAGCACAGTGGGAACCATACAAGACTCTATGACGATCTTGGGTCAACAGACTACTCTGTACCAGTGTCACCAGAGAACTGCCATCTGACGTAAGGTATAATACCATCTGGGAATTCTCGGCGAGTCCGTCCAGTGTACCCAGTCTCCACTGAGCACCCGTATATCATCTCTGATGTCAAACACCAATGGATATGTGATCATCCATCGCCCATCTGTATGGGTCGAGAAGGTATACGCTAGTCTACTCTGGTATATCGATGCCCCGTCTCGATATACCCTCGACTAGGGACTTTGAAGGATGTACTTACGGACTACCATGTCCCCGCTAGTATGATCCGCATCATAGTCCAGGTAGTCAAGTACACATCCTAAGGGCTTTACCAACATGTAACAGAGAGACAATCAGTATACACGTTAAGGTAAAGAGTAACCAGATAGCATACTATCATGTCGAGCAAGAAAGTCCTCCCTATATATGTCCAAGCATCCACTACAATATACATCCTATGTATAGTAATGGCCTCTAGGGCATACATATAACTAACAATCTCCCACTTGCACTAGGGCCATCTATAGCAGTGGTTGTAGTATCTCATACTCAACCATCCCATAAAAGTCTCTCTCTGGAAATAGGCCGTCGTGAGTGGATCCTCCGTGTTGTCCTCTGAGTCTACTCTCCTAACCTCGATCCCCTGGAGATCAACCATCTCCATGATCAGGTAATACTGCCTTAGAATATGTCTGGATCACTGATGGGACGGACGTTCCTTGGCATAAGCCACAACTCCATTGTCACACAATGGGAGGAACTAAGTTCATCTCATGAACTAATATACACCCAAACATCCTCTTTGGTAGCATCTTAAGTAGCGATGTATCCAGCCTTTATCGTCTAGTATGCCACGGTATCTAGCTTGGAACTCTTCCAACATACCGTCCCTTCACTGAGGGTAAAGACAATGCCTGTGACTGACATTCAGTCGTCTTTATCACCCTGGAACCCTTCCAGTGATTCTCCCCAGGATCAACTGATACCATCTCACTACAACTAGTGAGTAGCCTAACATCCATTTAGATCTATCTCATAGATCCAAAATCCAGGATTTAGTAGGTATCACTTCGATCCTATGTGGAGAATCATTGTGATAAGCGGAGATTGATCGAGCGTAGCATAGGAAACTCTTTCCCTATCAAGAGTATGTCATCCACGTACTCTACGAGGATCGTTACCATACTCCCTACTACCTTTTTGTTTATACAAGGTTCATCTACCATTTTGATGATGTCAACTTCTTTGACTAATTCATCAAAACAGACGTTCCAACTCCGCGATGCCTGCTTTATCCTATAAAACATCTTGCACACGTTTCCGCTGCTCCCACTGTCTACGAGGCCCTCTGGCTATGTACTTATAGACTCTCTCTTCTAAAACATCATTTAGAAAAGCAGTCATGACACCCAACCACCAGATATCGTAGTCATGGTATGTAGCCATGGCAAGTAGAATCTGGTTGGACTTAAGCATAGATGCTCGAAAAGGTTTCATCATTATCCACGCCTGGTCGATGACGAAAAGCTTTAACAAGTCTAGCTTTGAAAGTCTCAACCTTTCCATCTACACCAAGTAATCTTCTCAAGATATACTTGCTCCTGATGGGGATTTAACCCTTCAGATATTGCAACTAAAGTCCATACTTTGTTGGTGTACATGGATTCCATCTCAGATCACTAAACATCCAGCCATTCTTACAGAGTCTCACTCCTGATGGCCAGCTCGAAACTAGTTGGGTCATCATCTCATGACGCAGTCCTTGCTCCCACTGTCATAGATAAACAGAAGTATCTCTCAGGTGGGTGAGGAACCCTACTAGATCGGCGGAGAGGCTGAGGTTCGTTGGAATCTACTGAATCCTTTGGTTCTATCAAATCATCAGCAGCAGTTTGTATAGTTGGAACCTTTCCAGTTCTACATTACAGACTTTGCCTCGAGCTTGTCCGGATTTTGCTTTCAGACATAGGCCGGTCAACCCCAAATCTTAACTAGCTTAAGACATGGGCTCTTCCCTTATCATATCACATATGAAATGGTAGGCAACTGATTTGATTTGAACCCTATTCAATAGGTATGCAGCTACTCAAGTGCATAACTCCCAAAAGGAAATAGGTAACTCAGTAGTACTCATCATAGAGCACACCTTATCATATAGGGTGTTATTGCTCCGCCCCGATACACCATCGTGCTATGGTGTATACGGAGGAGTAATGCTGAGAGAGAATCTCATTCTCCTTTAGAAAAGTCCAAGAATTTCGTGCTCAAGTATTCTCCTCCTTGATCTCATCATAGGACATATTACTTTTACCCGTATTTGGTTCTCTACTTCTAACTTATATTCTGTGAATATCTCAAAAGGTTCGGACTTGTGTTTCAACAGGAACATAGGTCTGAATCTCGAAAGATCATCAGAGAATGTAATGAAGTACAAAGAACCGGTCTTGGCATGTGTAGACAGGGGACCTTACATACATCAACATGTATCATCCCAAGAGTTTACTAACTCTTTCTCTGTTTCCAATAAACAGAGCTGGTGTCATTATATCTTTGTGACATGACTGGCAAGTTTCACAAGATGTAGATTCAAACTGATTTAAATATGCATCTACATGTAACTTCAGCTAGTCGGGTCACATTGATATGACCTAGTCTACAATGCCTCAAGAAGGATTCGTTCATTTCTGAACTCTTCCTCTTGTGTGTGTTCCGTATACTAAAGAACTGTAGTTTGATTTAGAACATCAACGCTTTTAGATAACGTGCCTGAACCGATCAACTTTTGATATAGGAAATGTTCAAAACATTATCCAACAATACAAAATTTTATCATTTCTTTACTAATAAAGAAACTGATATGATTTTGTATATCAGGTTCGGTATCTAATAACATTCGTTCAGAATCAATGTATTGGTAATACAGGGTGACAGTGACCAACAGACTTAGCTGCAACTCTTGCCCCGTTTTCTGCCTCATGAAACTTATCACCCGTTCTCAGTCCTCTACCTTTCTGTAGCCCTATGTAACAAATTACATATCTGGGATCCTGATCTGGTATCACATACCCAGGACGTAAAGGATACTGAGAAACAGTTCTCTGTAATGAACACACCCGAAGATGATGCATCATCATGCACTCTCCTCGTTTGGGCGGCACGGTAATTCTGGTAATCCCCAATTTCCTGCTCTGTCTTATAACAATTATAAGTTGGAGCGGGGCCAACGTTCCCCAGCTCAGTATAACAAGCGGGTTCGGTCAATAATCCGTATTATTATCTTGATTAAGGCGTGACATGGTCGCTGCCTGAAGAGAGAGAGAAGAAAACACTCAGCGTATGCTCTTGCAAGAATAGATTGGTTATTATTTTATCTAATCAGGATGGCTCCCACTACTTTTTATCAAATCTTCCTTCAAACCCTAAAAGGAAAGACTAGCCGGGATTAATTACACACTACAAGTTCGCCAATATTTCAGCCAGGCCAGTGTCGGTACTTTGAGGGAGGTCCCCCGTGCTTTCGCACGAACCTAATTAATGTAAACCTCGTTTTCCCAGAGGCGTAACCCCGTTGACACCTTTCTAGACACCTACTTGATCGGCTAATTGTAATGTATAAAACTCTCCCAGGAGTAACTCTTACTCGCAGCGGGTATCGGGATCCAACTATCTCATAGAAGGTATGCAATCTCAATGCAAATTTCAACATTTGAAATTCCCGATAATATTTTGCCCCTAACCTCCTATGATCTTGACAAAGGCCAACAAACCATAGGATGCTAGTCAAGTTCAACCCGTCATTTCCTGATTAAATTAAACCCACCCGCACGGCCCTTGACAAAGGCCAACAAGGTCGCACGACTACCCTAACCCAATCTGCATCATATGCATAAGCAGATAAGCACCAGTTAGCTACCGCACACTGCTCCTTGATAAAGGCCAACAAACGCAGCACGAATACTAACTACTACTTATCTGAAATGACGGAGGGCTACGACAGGTTTTTCTGAAAACCTATTGCGTAATGAACTTGATATCGTTGTAGGATCGAATGAATTTTTAAAATGGAGTGCTTTTGAGGCTTTTCTAGTTTTGCTAAAGGAGTCACTCCCGGTGAAGGGATCGTCGGTCCTTTCCTCGTCGAATGAGGTGCGGGATATATCATATATATCGCTGTGCAAAGCAAAAATACTTAAAAGCAATCAAAAGACAAACCGAGTGTGTAGCATCTGCCAGTTATTGCTAAAGGAGTCACTCCCGGTGAAGGGATCTCGGTCCGTTCCTCATCGAATAAGGTGCAGGATATATCGTATATACCGCTGTGCAAAGCAAGAACTGTAGCTACCTGTTTTATTTTTGAAATTCAATTCTACAACATCTTAGGTTTCTTTTATTTCATTAATCACATTAATGAAGTCCCATCATCTAAGTACCTAAACATCACAGATAAATACGACGTACACTTATGCCATTCGCATTCGCCTCGATGTCCCCTCGTGCACCGTTAGGTTAGGTAACTAACGGCAGAGCGGGGTAGGGCTAGCGCGGGTGTAAAACATAAGTAACGCCTATATAATATATCATATATACTATATACAATATCTATCACAGAACATATCACATGATCACATCACAGATATCGCAGCAGAAGAATCATATGAAATTTTGGATATACTAGGACGTCCGTGTTTTCAATACGAGCCAGTATAAAACACGGATTCCACGGTCGTGATGAATAGCCAAACCCACAGCCCTAGACCCCTACGAGAGCGGCAAGCAACCCTGCCAATTCTAGAGTTAGGAGACCCGGACTCGACTCCTCGAGTTGGTCTCCCACTGGACTCCAGAACCCGGTTACTTGTGCCCTCCTCCTTGGGTCTATCCTAGTGCAGAAAAGTAAATAATATACAAAAGGTGACATCTTCCACAACCTGGAAGTGCCCCAAATAAAAGAATATTACATACAAGTTTTTACATGAATGAAAATGAAAAACACTCATCTCACATAAAAAAAACCCGGCTATTCAAACACGACGATCCAATACAACATATCCAGCAACACATAACATCACATGTCATCAACGTAAGTAAATATACGCATCCCAATTGTCGTTGACATATAGCAACAAAACCGGCGATATCACATATTACACTTACGGTCATAGAAAAGAAAGTGTAAAACTACAACAGTTGGAATCCGCAACCACCTCAGACATCGCATGCCTGACCAAATGAATTACTTAGACATCACATGCCTAACAATTATAAACCCCGCATTTTAGTCTCAAAATCGAAAACACTTTTCAATACCAAGTCGGGCAATTCAACAGGATTCCCGACAGCCTGATCGAATGCTCGTCGCAAACTTCAGTAGACGGTCGCACCCCCGATGCCGTCGACGAAGTGCACCAAGGCGGAACACCGCTACCGCGAGCACCCGAACGGATGCTTTTGGCGACGGGGTTCTCCTACAGTCACTTGGTCGGGGCTATGGAGTGAGGCTGTCTATTAAGTTTACCCGGCGAGTATCCGCGTATGCTACGTGATTGCGATGGACTTTTGATCACATCAAAATTCCGTGGCAACCGATCAAGTGAGACTAAACTGCTATGTTTATAACATTCATTCAGTTATCTCATAACTACTTGTGGATTCCAAGTATTGTATCACATTCCGGATAAATAGAAAATGTTAAACTTTCCGATCGAACATTCAAACACCCAAGTTTTCCCGATACAGATCAACACATGAAACAAGTCTAAAAACATTCAGTTCGTGCCTCAGTACCAACGGTCCAGCCGTAGAAGGGTCAAGCCAACGCCTCACATGTGGCACGCCGTACTGCCTCAAACCCGAAGGCTCAAAGGGCAGTTCAAGACGGTCACATAATCGAGTTAAGGTTTGTTGTCTTCTAGAGGGACCATCGCGTTACTTGCACTACTTAGAACGTCTTTAAACCACGGAAAAATCCAACATTTGGAAATTTCCCGACAGGAGAAAAGTTGGGTATTTATATCCGGTCGAACTTTTTAACATATCCAAAAATTATCCGGAAAGCCACACAGACAAAATTTGATAATCCGATCGAACATACGAATCCCCAAAACAACCCAGAAAATTCCAACTCTTGAATAAATATTAAAAATTCCCAGAAAATCCAACACCAGAAAAGAGGAATTACTGTGCAAAAATGGGAAGCTGACGTCATCAATTGGCCGCGGAACCGCCGCAGAAGCTAGGCTTATGCCGCGGTTCCACCGCAGTTTGGTGGATTCATGGGTACAGGCTTCACAGTAATTCTTAAAATTCCCTGCTGATTTTTCTGCATATTTTTAATAGCGAAAAACTCCAGATTTTGGAAAAAGTCCAGAGAGCATGTTTGTGTTAGGGTTTCGGGTTCGTTGGGATTTCAAACGTCGTCTAGACTTCGCCTAAGGCTCTAGCTAGGCTCTGATACCACTGTAGGGTTTCTAGGCACACTAGTGAGGTCTCACAAGGCATCAACCATGCCAATTTCAAATTTTGTGGTGCCGAGAAACCCTAGATACGGATCGTTGGCTAGAAGTTTAGGCAAAAAAGAAACTAGTTAACAACTTAACTAAATGGTAAACGGAAATACAACCTTTGTAGATCCGGTTCTCCACCTCCATAGCTCCGCAATGAAGTCTCCTCGCTGTCCTAATCGGATCTTGGGCTCTAGCGTCGGCTTCATCGAAGAAAAAGCGGGCTAGGTCATCGACGACGTGCCGAAGATGATCTACGTCGAGGTATCACTAGATCAAGCTCCCACTTCACCAAGTCATGAAACTTGTGAAGAGAACACCCTATACTACTTGGCAAGAGGTAGAGGATGAAGAAATAGGAGGTGGGTTCACTTTAGATTTGGATTTCTCACCCTTTTTCATCAATCACCATTGATGAAGTTTTGCTTTCTTCATTGAAGAAGATGAAGAAGAAGAAGAAAGAATATAATATGATAAGTTAATTCAAAAACCAAAAAGTAAATGAATACTTATCATAATAATAACCATGGTCAAGTGTAGAGAATAAATTATGGTTAGTGGGAATGGTTAGGGTTAAGCATGGAGACAAAATGGTCACTTGGTCAAAGCTTCATGAAGCTTCAACATGCATCCAAAGAAAGCCACCATTTTGCATTATGCTAAATATTTTTCCAAAAAGAATAGATAGATAAATAAAAATGAGAAAAGGAAATGAAACCCTAACCACTTAAGTAACCATGGTTTAATTCTTTACATAAACCCAAACTAGCATGTATCATCAAACATGATACAATCTTGTGCACAAAAAATATATCATATATATACAATGTGCACAAACAAGTGAGAAAATCCATTTAAAGTGAACCAATACTAGTTAATGCAAAGTAATATATCAAATATATAATTATGCATTAAATCATTAAATCAACACTTGATTCAATGATCCGGTCATATCGCATACAACCGACTAATATACAATGTATCGGCTTATCGAATCAACCCTTGATTCGATAACCAGGTTATATCGCATACAACCAATCGATACATTCATCGCGAGAATAGAATACGGTATCACATACATACATTATTCTCGGTCCCGCACATATCTCATATGCGTTCCTATTTCGTTTCGCTTGAGCCAGGAAACCTCTGTGTAGGACTCTAAAGACTCGTCAATACGCCGGCAGCAGGTGATGATCATATCAAACACCCACAAGCCGCAAGCGGTCTGCTAAACGTAACGGCCACCCGGGTATTGAGCGATCAGAAGATCGACGAGCAAGCCCGCTCACACTCCAGTGAATCCAACCAGTAACACTACCGTACAGTCCGGTCTGATCGTCTGATATATCGCATATCTCGCCTAGGGGTGGTAAACGTGAGACCCCAATAGCTCGATAAGTCGTGTCGATATGAGGTCTATAACAGTTTGAGAAACTACTGGTAACACTTACCAGTAAATCTCAGCAACCCTGGCCAGGGATTTCCGGTCATAGCCAATCTAACACAGTGCAACATCAACTCCCTATACCGGGAGAGACGAATCCCCTCCTATCGCTCATTGTCTCCATGTGACTCGGGACTGTACCCAAAAACCACCGTTTTGCATGCCCTCTTGGACGTGGTAAGGTGGAAATCAAAGCACAGTGGGAACCACACAAGACTCTATGACGATCTTGGGTCAACAGACTACTCTGTACCAGTGTCACCAGAGAACTGCCATCTGACGTAAGGTATAATACCATCTGTGAGTTCTCGGCGAGTCCGTCCAGTGTACCCAGCCTCTACTGAGCACCCGTATATCATCTCTGATGTCAAACACCAATGGATATGGGATCATCCATCGCCCATCTGTATGGGTCGAGAAGGTATACGCTAGTCTACTCTGGTATATCGATGCCCCGTCTCGATATACCCTCGACTAGGGACTTTGAAGGATGTACTTACGGACTACCATGTCCCCGCTAGTATGATCCGCATCATAGTCCAGGTAGTCAAGTACACATCCTAAGGGCTTTACCAACATGTAATAGAGAGACAATCAGTATACACGTTAAGGTAAAGAGTAACCAGATAGCATACTATCATGTCGAGCAAGAAAGTCCTCCCTATATATGTCCAAGCATCCACTACAATATACATCCTATGTATAGTAATGGCCTCTAGGGCATACATATAACTAACAATGGTTTAGAAGAAGACTATCCAATAAGCGTAATAGGTGTACTCTCCTAATCCTAGGAGCCCTCGCAACCTGAGAGAATGTAAAAATAAAAGACAATTGAATAATCTTTATTCTATTTCTCTAAACCAGAATCCATCCTCGAGCTGGAACAAGTTCCTACGAGTACGATGGATTATCCAATAACTGTGGATCTTCGTAGTGATACGGGGTGTTCTGGAGAAATGCAAAGGTGAAGTAGGATTGGAGATGAAATACGTGGATTGGTCGTGAATGATAGCAGTCGCAATTTACTTTGCGCTCTTTCTAATCACTTTATTTTGTCTTTACTCATTACCTTTTGTACACCACACTTAGGCTAATTGGTTTTCTTCCTTCCCCACCTTTCGGCACCTGCCTATGGTTTGGAAGAAGACTATCCAATAAGCGCAATAGGTGTACCCTCTCCAAATCCTAGGAGCCATCGCAACCTGAGAGAAGGTAAAAGGAAAAGACAACTGAATAGTCTTATTCAATTTCTCCAGAACCGGAAACCATTCTCGAAACTGAAACAAGTTTCTTCGAGTTTATATGTAACTATACGATGGTCATATCCAATAACTGTGGATCTTCATAGTGATACGGAATGTTCCGGAGAAAATCAAAAGGTAAAAGTAGGAGTGGCAATGAAGTATGCAACTCTGACAATCCAAAAGACAGTGTGTTTTAAGAAGGTTCGGTTAACTTGGTTTATGAGTTCTAGTCTAGTCTAGAGAGAGAGAGAAAAACACTCGGCGTGCACTCTAACCTAGATCAGAATGGTTAATTACTTTATCTAATCTGGATGTCTCCCACTGTTTCCTCGAATTCTCCTCCAAACCCAAAAGGAGAATTAGTCGGGATCATATAAAATCACCCGAGGAGTAATCCTACTCATCAGTAGGAATCGAGATCCAACGATCATCGTATGATAACTTGATATAAGCCACTCAAGTCACCACTCTCCAGAAGGTATGCGCATGCCTGGCAAGTTTCCTGTATGTTTGAAACTCCCGATGTGATTTTTTTACCCCAAGCGGCTTATGACTTGACAGAGGTCAACATATCATAAGTTGCAAGTCAAGTTCAACCCGTCATTGTCCTGGATTAACTTAGACCCACCCGCACGTTGCCTTGACAGAGGTCAAAATGACCGTGCGACTGTCCTAAATATTCGCATATCTATGCAACAAACAAGTATTACCCAGCTACCGAGCACTGTGCCTTGACAGAGGTCAACATACACAGCGTGAATACTAAGTAATACCTGTAAGAAATGACGGAGGGCTATAGCTGGTTTTTGGCAAAAAACTATTAACGTGATGAACTTGATATCGTTGAAGGAACTGAGTGGTTTTTCAAATATATAGGGGCGCAAACTTGCTAAAGAGGTCGCTCCCTGTGAAGGGATCTCGGCTCTTTCCTCGTCAAATGAGGTGCGGGATATTCCAAACTGAATACCACGATACAAAGCAAATGAATCTACTATAGTGAAGTTATTACGCTGACGCAAACTTCTGTCCAAGGGATCATTCCCGGTGAAGGGATCTCGGCCCTTGCCTCGTCGATTGAGATGTTAGATATTCATAAACGAATACCACTGTGCAAAGCAAAAGAAAACGTCTGTAATGTCAGTTTTTTAAAAAATTGGTTCCAACAACATCATATAGGTTTGTTTTATCCTTGCATTGATAAGAATCAATGTAGTCCCATCAATTAATCACACCAGAAAAGAACGAAAATATGATGTGCGTATATGCCATCCACGTTCGCCACTGGGTCCCGTCATCACTCGTTAGGTTACTTAACTAACGACAGAGCGGGGACTAGACTAGCGCAGGTGCAAAACATATAAAACATCTACTAGTATATATATAAATATATATAACAATCATCCAAGGCATGATATAAAGCAGCATCACAGAAACAACACAGAATGGTGGCTAATCTTGGGGCCCCGGGTTTCATTTGAGCCGCAAATGAGACCCGACGTTCCCCTGCCGTGTGGATAGCCTGTGCAATGAAAACTAGACCCCTACGAGCGCGGCAAGTTACCCGCCAAAACCAGAAGTGAGGCAACCCCCTTCAATAATGTGAATGGGTCACCCAACACTTCACGGAATCCGGTAACTTGAGCACCCCTCCGTGGGTCAACCTGTACCCCCTACGAGTGCAGCGAATAGCCCGCCAATTCTAAAGTAAGATCCCTCCATCTCAACGCCATGAGATGCGGACCCGTTGCCCTCTAGAATTCGGCTATTCGTGCACTCCACCGCGGGGTAATCCTAGTTCAGAAAAGAAAATAATATATACAAGGGTGACATCGTCCTCAACCCGGTCGTGCCCCAAACAAATAATATACAAACGGGCAGTAATGGCAGTCCACATGTCGGACGCTCACCCCGCAATATCAAATGTACAAATAAAACTAAATTGTACTAACATTGCACCTAAGCTATCCACCACGACGATCCAGCCACAACACAGTACAACACAAAACATCAACGTGAATGTCACGTTCGCTAACTCGTCTAAAAGAACATATAGCAATTAAACGAGTTTACCGCTCGAATGACATTCACGGTCGCAGATATTAATACATGTACTGATAAACATTTAAACAGTGTTAAATTATCGACTTCGAAACACCTCGAATTGCCCCTGAACAAAAGATAACATAATATCCAAAATGGGCAAAAAAAGCAATACCACTGCACCAATATTCCAGACACTAACACAAACAAAATACGAAACCCTAAAAAGATGGGTCGGCCAGCTCGGAAATTTTGTACATGTGACCGGTCCAAAACGGGTGGAATAGGTTTGTATTTGGGGAGTGTTCTAGTGGTCATACAAGCAGTCTTCTGCAGTTGCTTAAAACAAATTTTGAAGAATTTAAAAATTGACAGAAACCGGAATATGCAGTGCACTGTTTTGGGGTTGTTTCGGTTTCGATACTTTGACATCGTCTAAACTAGCTAGCTAAGGGTTTAAGGGTTGGATCTGATACCATGTTGGGTTACGGCAGCACCCCGGCCATCAAACCGTGGCCAATGCGGAACAAAATTTTTTAAAACTGGCGCTACCATTACCCGATGCCCGGATCTACCCTAAACCCTATACTAGCAAGTAATATAAAGAGTTAGGAATATTTATACCGAGTTGATCCGTGTCCTTCGGTATTCAAACTTTATCCAAAGTTTCTAGTGGTTACGGATCGAGTTTGGTTACCGGTCTTCCTCCATCTACGATGATCTACCTGAGGGAAATGATGCAAGCTTCAGCCTCACTAAGCGAGGCAACCGACGCTCCAAGGTTGCTAGCAATAGAGAGTGGAGGTGTAGGAATGCGTCGCTATAATTTTCTCTCATCGCAAATGCTCTAAGAGCAACTCAAGAAGATGAAGAGGAGGTGAGGAAACATGTGGCATGAGCAATTAAAGAAAAATGGCTAAGCAACTAAAGAAAAATGGCTAAGTGTTTTCTCTAAGTGAGTGAGAATGAATGAAGCAAGTGAAGAAAAGAAAATGAGCCATCCATCTCAAGCATGTGGCTGCCTCTCTCTCTCTCTCTCTCTCGATCATGCACACAAAAATCTCATTTCATTTTCCAAATAAACAAATGTGAACCATACCTCTCTACATGCCAACTCACCCTCCACCTCATTTCCATAATTGATTTTCTAAAAAGAAAAACAATAATAAGGTGGCCATCTTCTAGAAGCTATTCCGTATAAATACGGAGTACTTCCCAGTACACGCATCGAAATACATATACACGTATTCGTATAAAAATACGAATAGCCAAGAGAGAAAATGAATAGTGAACAATAATACTAAAATACATATGTAAGTCTACGGTAGCGCCCCGGCCGTTAATCCGAGGCCAAACGCGGAAACAAAAACTTTTATGAAACTGGCTCTAACGTAGACTTTCACCCGGATCATACCATTAATGCTAAACTAGCAATCTATAAGAAGTTAGAATGGATATACCGATCAATCCGTGTCCTTCGATCTTTAGCCATCATCCTACGCTCCTCGCGGCATCTCCGGTCTCGCTCGATCTCCGGTCTCCCCGTCGAAGTAGCACCACGTCAATAAATCTTTATACGGGCTCCCGCTTCAAAACGAAGGAACTCGGACATGAAGTTTGCTAGCCTACATGTCCAAGATGGAAGTAGAGAGAGTGTAGAATGCTTTGTCTCAAGGCAGCCAATGAATTGGGTGAAGGTAAATGAATTGGCCAAAAAGAAAATCAAGTGAGAAAATTTTTGCTTTGGAAATTTTGTGTATCATTTACAAAATGAGGCCAGCCCCTTCATTGTGTAAATGGTTCACTGGCTTTTAAAAGAGGGGGTGAGCATAATGAATGAAGTGGTGAGACTAAGGAAAAATCCACCACAAAAAATATCTACTAACAAATATCTTTAAAAGGACAAAGAACATTAATTGTAAGACACCTCATCAATCAAATGAAGCCCACTGCCAACATTCATTCTCTTCGAAATTGGCAGGCCCCCCTTTTAAAATTGCCCACAAAAAATGCATGCAACATTAATTAATGCATACACAATGCAAACCAAAAAACTCATATTCAACTTAATTAAACTTTAAACCAAAAGTTTAATCCGAGAAAAGAAATAAGCAACTTCAAAAAGTAATCTTGTAACAGATCACAAGAAAAACCCTCGTCTGTATATACATACCCGCATCCGTATTCGACTGAATACAGATACAATGAGACAAAAATATTCCAACACAATATAATACTAGGATCTGGTTTAAACCAAAACCCGCTAGTATTATCTGTCTGAAACATGACACGTGCACAAGTGCACATGTATGTTCGAACCCTGCTATAAAACCATACGGCCTCTACAACGTTTCGCTCGAACTTGGGAAACTATCTGTGGGGGACTCTAATGACTCGTCAATACTCTGGCAATAGGTTTAACCACAAGCACGTCAGTAGTACTAGCTGTACGTAACGGCTGCCTATGTATTGAACAAAAGGGAGACCGATAAGAGAACTCATCTTGAAACCCTATTGAGCCTGTCAGTGACAATATCCGTACAGTCCGGTCCGTTCTTCTATAAGTATCGCATATCGGGCCTAGGGGGCTGGTAAACGTCAGACCCCCAAAAGCGGTATAAGTCGTGTCGGAGTGTAGCCCAGAATATCCTGAGATACTACTGGAATACCTACCAGTAAATCTCCTGCCTTGGCCAAGGACTTTGTGTAATGGCTCTCCTAGACACATCGCGATCTCACCCCCAATACCGGGAGAGACGAAACCCATGCCGATCCACTCATTGCCTCCATATGGCTCGGGACTGTACCCAACTAAAACCTGTTTTCAGGACTCCTTTGAGCCGTGGTAGGGTAATAATCAAACCACAGTGGGAACTCACATGAGACAAATAACGATCTTAGGTCGATGAACTAACCTGTACACATGTCACCAGGGAACTGCTATCTGACGCTGGGTTTAATACCAACTAGCAGGTTCCCGGCGAGTCCTGTCCGGTGTACTCATAACCCAATAAGCACTTGTATACATCTTAGGTGAACCAACTGACACCAATGGCTTGTGAGACCGACCACCGCCCCTCGTCGGGGTCTCGACTATATACACTACTCTACTATAGAGTATCGATACCCTGTCTCGAAACTCCTTCGACTAGGGACCACATTTAAGGATGTACTTATAGACTACCCAACTCTCACGTATATGATCGCCATCATACTGCTGGTAGTCAAGCAAGAATCCTAAAGGCTCTATCAACGTGTAATAGTGATCTGTAATGTCATCTAAAGATGTACACGATGATAAAGATAAACCAGATAACATACTATCATCTCGAGTAAGACTGTCCTACCGGTATAGGTCATCTCTCAATCATTGCAATCACATGCCTGGAATCCAAAAATTGACTTTGACGGCACTATATCCAACAACATATATATATATATACATATATAAATTATTAAATCAAAACCTGATTTAATAATCCGTCTTAATCCTAAGCCGCTAGTATTATCAACCGTCCGATTAAAGTCTGTGCAGCCTGTACACATATTTAATCGGACACCTGTATGTTGTTAGTGATATGTATGCCCTAGAGGCCATTGCTGTACATACGATGTATATTGTGGTGGATGCTTGGACATATATAGGGAGGACTTTCTTGCTCGACATGACATTATGCTATCTGGTTGCTCTTTATCTTAACATATACTCTGATTGTCTCTATGTTACATGTTGATAAAGCCCTTAGGATGAGTACTTGACTACCAGGACTATGATGCAGATCATACTAGTGGGGACAGTGTAGTCGCTAAGTACATCCTTCAAATGTTCCTAGTCGTAGGTGTATCGAGACAGGGCATCGATATACCAGAGTAGACTAGCGCATGCTTCTTGACCCATGTAGATGGGCGATGGATGATCCCATATCCATTGGTGATTGACATCAGAGACAGTATACGAGTGCTCAGTGGAGACTGGGTACACTGGACGAACTCGCCGAGAACTCCCAGATGGTATTATACCTCACGTCAGATGGCAGTTCTCTGGTGACACTGGTACAGGTTAGTCTGTAGACCCGAGATCGTCATAGAGTCTTGTGTGATTCCCACTGTGCTTTGATTTCCATCATACCACTTCCAATAGGGCGTGCAAAATGGTGGCTTTTGCATACAGTCCTGAATCACATGGAGGCAATGAGCGATAGGAGGGGTTTCGTCTCTCCCGGTATTGGGAGTTGATGTTGCGCTGTGTTCGATTGGCTATAACTGGAAATCCCTGGCCAGGGTTGCTGAGATTTACTGGCAAGTGTTATCAGTAGTTTCTCGAACTTTTATGGACCTCATATCGACACGACTTATCAAGCTACTGGGGTCTAACGTTTACCACCCCTAGGCGAGATATGCGACATATCAGATGAATAGACCGGACTGTACGGGAGTGTTACTGATTGGATTCGCAGGAGAATGTACAGGCTTGCTTGTTGATCTTCTGATCGCTCAATACCTGGGTAGCTGTTACGTTTAGCTGACCGCTTGCAGCTTATGGGAGTTTGATATGATCATCACCACTGCCGGCGTATTGACGATTCTTTAGAGTCCTACACAGAGGTTTCCTGGCTCAGGCAAAACGGAGTAGGAGCACATATATGATATGTGCGGGACCGAGAATAATACGTGTATGCGATACCGTATTAGATTCTCGCGATATGTGATATCGGCCGGGTATATGTGATATAGCCGGGTCATCGGATCAAGTGTTGATTCGATGAACTGATACAGATTATATTAGTCGGTTATTTGTAAAATAGACGGATTATCGGATCAAGTGTTGATTCGATAATTTAATGTATAATTATATATGTGATATATTACGTTACGTTAACTAATATATGCTCGCTTTATTGATTCATTTTCTCACCGGATAATACATTGATATATATGCGATATATATTAATTGTATTATTTTCTTTTGTTACAAAATATATTGTATATATGATATATAATATTGTAACATGTTAGGGTTACAAATTTAACAAAGGTTTAGGGTTTAAACTTGGTTAGGGTTTGGATTAGGGTTATCTTTTGCATGAAGCTTTGACTTTTGTCTTTAGCTTGATATTTTGTGAAGATATTTTTTAACCCAATCCAAACCATTAACTATAGTTTATTCTCTACAAGGGTTAACTCCTTCATACTTAACCCATGGTTGGATTTGTAACCACTACAATAATTCATTATTCATCACAAAAGGAATTATTCATCTTCTTCTTCCTTGAGCTCTTGAAAAAGCTTCACTAGGTTTTTTCTTTTGTGATGATATTGAGTGAGAATTTGAAAACAAAAGAGAGCTAAATTCCTACTTCATCATCCTCATCTATTCTAGCCACTTAGATTAGGGTGTTCACTTCTCTAATAAGTTATTTATTGAAGTGTAAGCTTGAGTTAGAGATTCTTCAAGGTAGATCATCTTGGATCATAAAGACTACGAGCAAGGTGTCTCACTTATCTCATTGAGCCACTCGAGAGTCGGAGTTCATGTTGATCACAGCGAAGGGACCTCAACACGGAGCTTATGAAGCGAAGCAACAGACTACAAAAGTTGTAATCCTCTTCTCTTTACTTCTTTATATGTGATACAATTTTGTTACCCTAGAAATTCTAACAAGATTCAAGGTTAGTTAGCTTTGCACCTCTCTAAATTTTAAAATGGCATGATTGATGCTACCAAACCCTAGACTAGGTGCAAGGGTAACCCAACAGTGGTATCAGAGCCTAACTAGAATTCTAGATATGGTGTTTTAACAATTACGAACACGAAAATCACTTCGAAATACGGTATTAGGAAACCCCATTCTTGCTCTCTGGAAATTTTTCAAAAAGTCCTTTAAAAATTTTTCAAACAGGTGCAGAATGTTACTGGGACCTTTACATGTACACAGGTGAAATATGGGGAGGGGTTGTCACGACCCGAAAAGTACGGACATGACCGGCACATAAATTACGGACGTCTCGAGGCGTACGTAATCTAAGTAAGCCAAAACCCAAAAATCAAAACCAAAGAAGCAGTAGAGTGAAGGAAAAACCAACTTAAAGCAAGTAGTTTTAATAGCATAAGCCGAATTATGCGTTTTAAAAACATCAAGTATTTTCTAAAAATTTCGGCAGAGTCTCCTTTGTAAATACTGGCCCCCAAACGGGATACAACATGAATAGTAAACGAAATCAATAAAAAGGCATCCCCAAGCGGGAGCTAGCTCTTCGTCAATCAACGGTCACAACCACGCAAGCAATATAATATACAACGCCAAGGGCGAGGATCAAAACTCAAAAGGAACTCAAAACAGCAAGAAATCCATAGAAATACAACGCGCGACTCTAAGGTCGAAAGAATAAACATCACTGGTCTCTATCTCTGAAATAAATACATGTTTGGTTGATAGAACTTCTAGATACAACAGAATAATAATATACAAGGTATAATGATGGGTACGATACAAGTAAACCCACCTACTAGCAAGTCATCCGAAAAAGAAGCAGTGCCAGCGAAGCCGCAAAGAACCTGTACGGCAAAACCTGCAGGGAACTGTGGCACAACGGGGGTGAGTTGCTAACTCGTGAGTAGAAAACATCTACGAACAGAAATCGCATGAACAACGCAATCCTAAGTCATACGATCATAATATATCCTCAAATATATAATCTGCAGCCTATAACAATGGCTAGGGTATATCTCTAAACAACGGTAATACCAAGTGCTCGTGTCAGTGCCTCAGGTAGCAATATATCATATGGATGAGGTATGAATGCATGAAAACAGAATACATGTAAATGAAGAAACTGCTTTCATAATTTAGTGAGATTTCTATATTTTCAAAACGAGGTATCATAAATGAAATCAGCATAAACAGTGTCTAGTATCGACACAAAACATAAATCCCAATATCTTAATATCTCAGGCCCCGACTATCCGGACTGGCCTGGATCATCAATCTCAGTACCTCGATGTCTCAAAATCTCAATGTCTCAATCTCACTATCTAGGGCGCCGTCAGTCCGGACCGGCCCCTACCATCAATCTCAAGACCACGACGGTATCCTCCGGATATCCGAATCGTAAGGTAAAATCACCGGTAGGTAGTCTTCCCCTGCCAGGCTCATCGTCTACTACTCAAACTTCTTGCCCCGGGGTACCTTACCGGGTCCACCATGTACCCAAAACGGTTCATCCAACTCCTCGAATCGGGTCTCGAAATACATCAGCAAACTCATGGTGGACGACTCATACATCATAGGAAAACCGCACTTTTCATTTAAAAAAAGAGAGAGAAAAGAAGTTTATAAATGTTTTTGCGGTTTTCCCCCAATTCCAGGAAATCGCATGAAAATCCGAATCCAAATCATCAATAGCATGTAAAGAGTTAATATAGGCATAAAAATCCATGAATGCGGCTTAACGGTGAATAATAACATGCATGAAGTAGCAAGTAATAACTACAATGGCTAAACTAGCATATAAGGCAAGTACACTAATATCATGTCTAAACTATTAGCTAACAAACTATATCCATGAAATAGTATTTTCTAAAGTGTTCGTGACATGGCAATTACCCGATGATGATGTGTGTGAGCCGGCAAGTGTACGTAGAACATACGCATCATCGGTAATGGTGCTGGTGTCCTAACAGCATGATATCAATAATGGTATATGAAATCACAATATTGTTCGAGATAGTGTCCTCAGAGTCAATTATTGGATCACAGGCACGTGATTGCGATGATTGAGGGAGGACCTATCCCGGTAGAACAGTCTTACTCGAGATGATAGTATGCTATCTGGTTTATCTTTATCATCGTGTACTGCTTTAGGTGACCTGACATGTCGCTATTACACGTTGATAGAGCCCCTAGGATTCTTGCTTGACTGCTAGCAGTATGATGGCGATCATATACGTGGGAGCTGGTAGTCTATAAGCACATCCTTAAAAGGTCCCTAGTCGTAGGAGTTTCGAGACAGGGCATCGATACTCCATTCGTAGACTAGTGTATACAGTCGAGACCCCGACGAGGGGCGGTGGCCGGTCTCACAAGCCACTGGTGTCAGTTGGTTCACCTAAGATGTATACAGGTGCTCATTGGGTTATGAGTACACCGGACAGGACTCGCCGGGAACATGCTAGTTGGTCTTATACCAGACGTCAGATAGCAGTTCCCTGGTGACATGTGTACAGGTTAGTTCATCGACCTGAGGATCGTCATTTGTCTCATGTGAGTTCCCACTGTGCTTTGATTACTACCCTACCACGGCTCAAAGGAGTCGTGCAAACAGGTTTTAGTTGGGTACAGTCCCGAGCCACATGGAGGCAGTGAGCGGATCTGCAGGGGTTCGTCTCTCCCGGTATTGGGGGTGAGGTCGCGCTGTGTCTAGGAGAGCCATTACGCAAAGCCCTCGGCCGAGGCAGGAGATTTACTGGTAGGTATTCCAGTAGTATCTCAGGGCGTTCTGGGCTACGCTCCGACACGACTTGTACCGCTTTTTGGGGTCTGACTTCCACCAACCCCCTAGGCCCGCCATGCGATACTCATAGACGAACGGACCGGACTGTACGGATATTGTCACTGACAGGCTCAGTTGGGTGTCGGGGTGAGCTTCCTCATCGACGTCCCTTTTGTTCAATAGCTGGTGGCCCGTCACGTATTGGCTTATACCTCTGACGTGCCAGTGGTTAAATCCACAGCCATAGTATTGACGAGTCTTTAGAGTCCACCACACTTACAGTTACTCAAGCTTTCGGGCGAAACGCTGTAGAGGCCGTATGGAGATATGGCAGGGTCCGATCAGATACGTGCGGTATTGCACGGATCAGGATCGGACAGTTTTGTACTAGTGGCCGTATGGATATATGGCAGGGTTCGATCAGATACGTGCGGTATTGCACGGATCAGGATCGAACGGTTTTTTAATAGCCGGCTTTGGTTTAAGCCGGTACTAGTTTAGTACAGTGTAGATTTTGTCTCATTGCATTTGTATCCGGACGGAATACAGATGCGGGTGTGTATGCACAGTATTGGGGTTTTCCTGTAATTTATTACGGGACCAGTTTTCTGGAGTTGCCAGTTTGCATTCCGTCCCGGCCGGTTTTCCTTTGTTCTTTCCCGGCCGGACTTTTCCGATGGAGGGGGTTATTTGCAAGTTCGCAAATAACACTTTGTGGAGGGTTTTATTGTATATATATTGATTATGATAGCTTTCATATCTTTCCTCCATGCTTGCTTTAATGTGATATGAAAGGTTATGGGTTGAATAGTGTGAAGCATGGTTGATGTTGATTTGGTCTTTGGATATGGTCACCCTCTTCTTTTCTCCTACCATCACCTCCCTCTTGTTATTGTCTTTGCCTCTTCCACCATTTCATTAGAGTTTGGCCGGCCACTATTTTAGGGAGAGAGAAAATGAGAGGGTTAATTTGGTATGAGGAATTCATTTGCATCTCATTCTTCTTGCTACAAAATTTCTCACATCACTCCAAAGTTCATTCCTTCCATTCCGCCATCTATGGCAACCAACCCCAAAGTGAGACATACACTCTACACCACTTCCTACAGCAAATCTTGAGCATGTCGAGTTGCCGGCTTCATGCTCGAGTTGCCTCGGTATTGAGGCGGGAGCCCGTAAAAGACGAAGGCGATGTGGTGCCCTTTCCGGCGAGGAGGCGACGATGTGGAGGCAAGACTTTCCGCGGGAGATCGGGACGATGAAGAGAAGACCGGAGGACTCGGATCACTCGGTATACTTCTCACCCCATCTCTTGTTTGCTAGCGTTAGGTTAATGGTTACGATCCGGGTTTTCTTTGTCCGCGGTAGCGCCGGTTTCCGAGTAAGGAAAAAATTTTGATTCCGCAATTTGGCCTCGAGTAAGACGGCCGGGGCGCTGCCGTGGCGCAACAAATATAAGTATGCGATGCGGAGCGAACAGCAAAAATGTGCGGGAGCTGAATACTAGACACAATGGTAACTAATCTACATTTAATATAAATATAAATCATACAGTAGTGCCTTTTGAAATAATACGAACCGTAGTGTTTTGAAAATAAGGGCTACGGTGTTTTTAAGAAAAGATATGTTCTTTGAAATATCCGTAGAATCCCTTGACCTGTCTTTTAAAATACCCATGATTCTTTAGTTTTTGAAATAGGTAAGAACCGAATCTAGTCTAACAACTATACTAAACTATAGGGCTGAGCTAACAGGCTAACTAAAGGTAAGGAAACCGCCTAACATCTGAGTCGATACATATATATATATTAGTCGGTGATCCCGCCTCAATAATATCACATCCGATAACATATCTATAATCAGACATTCCCAAGTCAAGAGTGCAGATCTATCCTCAATATATAGCTCGTACGTAAATCCGTCGTACGGCATCCCAAATCTAGGTACGGGTCAATATCACATTCATCACATTATTCATCTGGTATCCTCTTTATCAAAGATCATAATCCGGGGTACTGATCTACGTCTAGCACCATACTGATACCGCCTAAGTATGCATGCACGTGTGTGAAACACTACGTCAAAGGACTCGCTACAATGTCATGTCGTATCTTAAATACGAACCATGCCATATCACCGATCTCACGGCCTCAAATCAAATCTCATCGACTCATCTCAAATCCCAAGTACTATCCTCAAATCCAGTATATGAACACATAGTCCCATACCCATGTGAACACATAAATATATATTCCCATATACGCATTGTTAGTTATATGTATGCCCTAGAGGCCATTACTGTACATAGGATGTATATTGTAGTGGATGCTGGGACATATATAGGGAGGACTTTCTTGCTCGACATGATAGTATGCTATCTGGTTACACTTTACCTTAACGTGTATGCTGATTGTCTCTCTGTTACATGTTGGTAAAGCCCTTAGGATCTGTACTTGACTACCTGGACTATGATGCGGATCATACTAGTGGGGACATGGTAGTCTATAAGTACATCCTTCACAGTCCCTAGTCGTGGGTGTATCGAGACGGGGCATCGATATACCAGAGTAGACTAGCGTGTACCTTCTCGACCCATACAGATGGGCGATGGATGATCCCATATCCATCGGTGTTTGACATCAGAAGAGATATACGGGTGCTCAGTAGAGACTGGGTACACTGGACGGACTCGCCGAGAACTCCCAGATGGTATTATACCTCACGTCAGATGGCAGTTCTCTGGTGACACTGGTACAGAGTAGTCTGTTGACCCGAGATCGTCATAGAGTCTTGTGTGGTTCCCACTGTGCTTTGATTTCCATCTTACCACGTCCAAGAGGGCGTGCAAAACGGTGGTTTTTGGGTACAGTCCCGAGTCACATGGAGGCAATGAGCGATAGGAGGGGATTCGTCTCTCCCGGTATATGGGGGTTGATGTTGCGCTGTGTTCGATTGGCTATAACAGGAAATCCCTGGCCAGGGTTGCTGAGATTTACTGGTAAGTGTTACCAGTAGTTTCTCGAACAGTTATAGACCTCATATCGACACGACTTATTGAGCTATTGGGGTCTGACGTATACCACCCCTAGGCGAGATATGCGACATATCAGACGATCAGACCGGACTGTACGGTAGTGTTACTGGTCGGATTCACTGGAGTGTGAGCAGGCTTGCTCGTCGATCTTCAGATCGCTCAATACCCGGGTGGCCGTTACGTTTAGCAGACCGCTTGCGGCTTGTGGGTGTTTGATATGATCATCGCCTGCTGCCGGCGTATTGACGAGTCTTTAGAGTCCTACACAGAGGTTTCCTGGCTCAAGCGAAACGAAATAGGAGCACATATGAGATATGTGCGGGACCGAGAATAATGCGTGTATGTGATACCGTATTCTATTCTCGCGATAAATGTATCGAATGGTTGTATGCGATATAACCTAGTTATCGATTCAAGCGTTGATTCGATAAGCCGATATATTGGATACCAGTCGGTTATGTGCGCATGACCGGATCATTGAATCAAGTGTTGATTTAATGATTTAATGTATAATTATATATATTTGATATATTACTTTGCATTAACTAGTATCGGTTCACTTTAGACGGATTTTCTCACTTGGTTCGTGCGCATTGCATATGCGATATGTTTTTGTGCACTTGATTGTATCATGTTTGATGATACAAGTCATGCTAGGGTTCAAGTGTAAAGATTAAACCTTGGTTAATGAAATGGTTAGGGTTTATTATTTATTATTCATTTATCTTATTTAATTTTCCTTTTATTTTTGATAAATGAATAAAAGAAAATGAGAAAAAGAATGGTGGCTTATTTTGTTCTTTAGTTGAAGCTTCATGAAGCTTTGTTCAAGTCAACCATCCTTATCTCATCCTTAACCCTAACCATTCCCACTAACCATGATTCATTCTCTACACTTAACTCTAGTTAGAATTATGATAAGAATTCATTTTCTTTTCTTTTTCTATTAACTTATCATAATATCTTTCTTCTTCTTCTTCATTCTTCAAGTGAAGAAAAGCAAGGTCCATCAATGGTGATTGTTGGAAATGAGTGAGAAATCCAATTCTAAAGTCTACCCACTTCCTATTTCTTCATCCTCTACCTCTTGCCAAGTAGTAGAGTGTGTTTTCTTCACAACTTTTCACGGTTTGGTGAAGGTGGAGCTTGATTCATCGATGCCTCGACGTAGATCATCTTCGGCATGGACATCGACGACCTAGCTTGCCCATTCTCCGACGAAGCCGACTCTAGAGCCCGGATTTGATTTGGACAGCGGAGACGACATCGTTGCGGAGCCGTGGAGGTGGAGCACCGGATCTACAAAGGTTGTATTTCCGTATTCTCTTTAGCTAAGTTGTTAGCTAGCTTTCTTTTCGCCTAGACATCTAGTTATCGATCCGTACTTTAGGGTTTGTAGGCACCATATTTTTTGAAATTGCCATGGTTGATGGCTTGGGAGACCTTACTAGAGTGCCTAGGAACCCTGCAGAGGTATCAGAGCCTAGCTAGAGCCTTAGGCGAAGTCCAGACGGAATTTGAAGTCCGAACGACACAAAACCGAAACCCAAAATTGCTCTCTGTCCAGATTTTAAAACTGTTGATTTTTGACAATTAAAAATATCCATAAAAACAAGCAGGCTTTTATGAGAATAACTGTGAAATTTGAGCACACGATTCCACCATAGTGCGGCGGAAGCGCCGCGCAAGTAGGGTTTGTGCGGCCCTTCCGCGGCCAACTGTTCACGACACGTGTCCAAATTTGCGCAGTTACTCCTAAAATGCAGTGCTTATTTTCCTGGAATATTTTGATCTGAACTCAAGAGTTGAATTTTTCTGAGTTGATTTGGGGATTCGGTATTTCGATCGGGATATCAAATTTTGTCAGTGTGGCTTTCCGGATAAATTTTAGAATATGTTAAAAAGTTCGACCGGATATAAATACCCAATTTTTCCCCTGTCGGAAAATTTCCAAGTGTTGGATTTTTCCGTAGTTTAACGATGTTCTAAGTAGTGCAAGTAACGTGATGGTCCCTCTAGAAGACACAAACCTTAACTCGATTATGTGACCGTCTTGAACTGCCCTTTGAACCTTCGGGTTTGGGGCAGTACGGCGTGCCACATGTGAGGCGTTGGCTTGACCCTTCTACGGCTGGATCGTTGGTACTGAGGTACGAACGGAATGTTGTTAGACTTGTTTCATGTGTTGATCAGTTTCGGGAAAACTTGGGTGTTCGATTGTTCAATCGAAAAATTTGACATTTTCTGTTTATCTGGAATGGGATACAATAATTGGAATTCACAATAGTTATGTGATAACTGAATGAATGTTATAAACGTAGCAATTTAGTCTCACTTGATCGGTTGCCACGGAATTTTGATGTGATCAAAAGTCCGTCGCAATCACGTAGCGTACGCGGATACTCGCCGGATAAACTTAATAGACAGCTTCACTCCATGCCCCGACCAAGTGACTGTAGGAGAACCCCGTCGCCGAAAGCATCCGTTCGGGTGCTCCCGGTAACGGTGTTCCGCCTTGGTGCACTTCGTCGCCGGTATCGGGGGTGCGGCCGTCTACTGAAGTTTGCGACGAGCATTCGATCAGTTTTTCGGGAATCTTGTTGAATTACCCGACTTGATATTGAAAAGTGTTTTCGATAATGAGACTAAAATGCGGGGTTTATAATTGTTAGGCATGTGATGTCTAAGGAATTCATTTGGTCAGGCATGCGATGTCTGAGGTGGTTGCGGATTCCAACTGTTGTAGTTTTACACTTTCTTTTCTGTGACCGTAAGTGTAATAAGTGATATCGCCGGTTTCGTTGCTATATGTCAACGACAATTGGGATGGACATATTTACTTACGTTGATGACATGAGATGTTATGTGTTGCTGGATATGTTATATTGGATCGTCGTGTTTGAATAGCCGGGTTTTTTTTATGTGAGATGAGTGTTTTTCATTTTCATTCATGTAAAAACTTGTATGTAATATTCTTTTTATTGGGGCACTTCCAGGTTGCAGAAGTAGTCACCATTTGTATATTATTTACTTTTCTGCACTAGGATAGACCCAAGGAGGGGAGCACAAGTAACCGGGTTCTGGAGTCCAGTGGGAGACCAACTCGAGGAGTCGAGTCCGGGTCTCCTAACTCTAGAATTGGCAGGGTTACTTGCCGCTCTCGTAGGGGTCTAGGGGTGTGGGTTTGGCTATTCATCACGACCGTGGAATCCGTGTTTTATACTGGCTCGTATTGAAAACACGGACGTCCTAGTATATCCAATATTTCATATGATATTTCTTCTGCTGCGATATCTGTGATGTGATCATGTGATGTTCTGTGATAGATACTGTATATAGTATATATGATATATTATATAGACGTTACTTATGTTTTACACCCGTGCTAGCCCTGCCCTGCTCTGCCGTTAGTTACCTAACCTAACGGTGCACGAGGGGACATCGAGGCGAATGCGGATGGCATAAGTGTACGTCATATTTATCTGTGATGTTTAGGTATTTAAATGATGGGACTTCATTAATGTGATTAATGAAAGATAAGAAACCTAAGATGTTGTAGAATCAGATTTCAAAATAAAACAGGTAGCTACAGTTCTTGCTTTGCATAGCGATATATGTGATATATCCTGCACCTTATTCGATGAGGAAAGGACCGAGATCCCTTCACCGGGAGTGACTCCTTTAGCAATAACTGGCAGATGCTACACACTCGGTTTGTCTTTTGATTGCTTTTAAGTGTTTTTGCTTTGCATAGCGATATATATGATATATCCCGCACCTCATTCGACGAGGAAAGGACCGACGATCCCTTCACCGGGAGTGACTCCTTTAGCAAAACTAGAAAAGCCTCAAAAGCCCTCCATTTTTAAAACCATTTGATTCTACAACGATATCAAGTTCATTACGCAATAGGTTTTCAGAAAAACCTGTCGTAGCCCTCCGTCATTTCAGATATGTACTGGTTAGTATTCGTGCTGCGTTTGTTGACCTCTGTCAAGGCGTAGTGTGCGGTAGCTGATTAGTGCTTATCTGCATAAGCATATGATGTGATTGATTTAGGGTAGTCGTGCGACCTTGTTGACCTCTGTCAAGGGTCGTGCGGGTGGGTTTACTTCAATCAGGAAATAACGGGTTGAACTTGACTAGCAGCCTATGGTTTGTTGACCTCTGTCAAGGTCATAGGACGCTAGGGGCAAAATATTATCGGGAATTTCAAGTGTTGAGATTTGCAATGAGATTGCATACCTTCTATGAGATAGTTGGATCCCGATACCCGCTGCGAGTAAGAGTTACTCCTGGGAGAGTTTTATACATTACAATTAGCCGATCAAGTAGGTGTCTAGAAAGGTGTTAACGAGGTTACGCCTCTGGGAAAACGAGGTTTACATTAATTAGGTTCGTGCGAAAGCACGGGGGACCTCCCTCAAAGTACCGACACTGGCCTGGCTGAAAGATTGGCGAACTTGTAGTGTGTAATTAATCCCGGCTAGTCTTTCCTTTTAGGGTTTGAAGGAAGATTTGATAAAAAGCAGTGGGAGTCATCCTGATTAGATAAAATAATAACCAATCTATTCTTGACAGAGCGCACGCTGAGTGTTTTCTTCTCTCTCTCTCCAGGTAGCGACCATATCACGCCTTAATCAAGATAATAATACGGATTATTGACCGAACCCGCTTGTTATACTGAGCTGGGGAACGTTCGTCCCGCTCCAACTTATAAATGTTATAAGACAGAGCAGGAAATAGGGGATTACCAGAATTCTCGTGCCGCCCAAACGAAGAGAGTGCATGCTGATGCATCATCTTCGGGTGTGTTCATTATACAGAATTGTTTCTCAGTATTCTTTACGTCCTGGGTATGTGATACCAGATCAGGATCCCAGATATGTAATCTGTTACATAGGGCTACAGAAAGGTAGAGAACTGAGAACGGGTGATAAGTTTCATGAGACAGAAAACGGGGCAAGTGTTGCAGCCAAGTCTGTTGGTCACTGTCACCCTGTATTACCAATATATTGATTCTGAACGAATGTTATTAGATACCGAACCTGATATACAAAATCATATCAGTCTCTTTATCAGTAGAGAAATGATAAAATTTTGTATTGTTGGATAATGTTTTGAACATTTCCTATATCAAAAGTTGATCGGTTCAGGCACGTTATCTAAAAGCATTGATGTTCTAAATCAAACTACAGTTCTTTGTATATGGAACACACATAAGAGGAAGAGTTCAGAAATGAACGAATTCTTCTTGAGGCATTGTAGACTAGGTCAGATCAATGTGACCCGACTAGCTAGAGTTACATATAGATGCATATTTAAATCAGTTTGAATTTACATCTTATGAAGCTCGCCAGTCATGTCACAAAGATAAGATGACCACAGCTCTGTTTAATGGAAACAAAGAAAGAGTTGGTAAACTCTTGGGATGATACATGTTGATGTATGTAGGTCCCCTGTCTACACATGCTAAGACTGGTTCTTTATACTTCATTATGTTCTCTGATGATCTCTTTAGATTCAGACCTATGTTCCTGTTGAAACACAAGTCCGAACCTTTTGAGATATTCACGGAATATAAGTTAGAAGTAGAGAACTAATACGGGTATAAGTATTATGTCCTTTGATGAGATCAAGGAGGAGAATACTTGAGCACGAAAATCCTGGATTATTCTAAAGGAGAATGAGATTCTCTCTCAGCATTACTCCTCCGTATACACCATAGCACGATGGTAAATCGGAGCGGAGCAGATACACCCTATTTGATATGGTGTGCTCTATGATGAGTAATACTGAGTCACCTATTTCCTCTTTGGGAGTTATGCAATTAAGAAGCTGCATACCTATTGAATAGGGTTCGAATCAAATCAGTTGCCTACCATTTCATATATGATATGGAAAGGGAAGAGCCCATGTCTTAAGCTAGTTAAGATTTGGGGTTGTCCGGCCTATGTCTAAAAGCAAAATCCGGACAAGCTCGAGGCAAGGTCTGTTATGTAGAACTGGAAGTGTTCCAGCTATACAAACTACAGCAGATGATTTGACAGAACCAAAGGATTCAATAGATACCAACGAACCTCAGCCTCTCTGCCGATCTAGTAGGGTTCCTCACCCACCTGAGAGATACTTCTGTCTCTCTATGACAGTGAGAGCGAGGATTGCATCATGAGATGATGACCCAACTAGTTTCGAGCTGGCCATCAGGAATAAGACTCTGTAAGAATGGCTGGATGTTTAGCGATCTGAGATGGAATCCTTATACACCAACAAAGTATGGACTTTAGTTGCTATATCTGAAGGGTTAAATCCCCATCAGAAGCAAGTATATCTTGAGAAGATTACTTGGTGTACATGAAAAAGTTGAGACTTTCAAAGCTAGACTTGGTAAAGTTTTGCATCATTGACCAGATATGGATCATGATGAAACCTTTTCAAGGATCTATGCTTAAGTCCATCCAGATCCTACTTGTCACGGCTACATACCATGACTGCGATATCTGGTGGTTGGGTGTCTTGACTGCTTTTCTAAATGATGATTTAGAAGAGAGCGTCTATAAGTACACAGCCAGAGGGCTTCGTAGGAAGTGGGAGCAGCGGAAACGTGTGCAAGATGTTTTATATGATAAAGCAGGCATCGCGGAGTTGGAACATCTGTTTTTGATGAATTAGTCAAAGAGTTTGACATCATCAAAATGGTAGATGAACCTTGTATAAACAAGAAGGTAGTAGGGAGTATGGTGACGATCCTCGTAGAGTACGTGGATGACATACTCTTGATAGGGAAGGAGTTTCCTATGCTACGCTCGATCAATCTCCTCTTATCACTAGGATTCTCCATATAGAATCAAAATGATACCTACTAAATCCTGGATTTTGGATCTATGAGATGGATCTAAATGGATGTTAGGATTCTCACCAGTTGTAGTGAGATGGTATCAATCGATTTTGGGGAGAATCACTGGAAGGGTTCCAGGGTGATAAAGACGACTGAGTGTCAGTCGCAGGCATTGTCTTTACCCTCAGTAAAGGGACGGTATGTTGGAAGAGTTCCAAGCTAGATACCGTGACACACTAGACGATAAAGGCAGGATACATCGCTACTTAAGATGCTACCAAAGAGGATGTTTGGGTATATATTAGTTCATGAGATGAACTTTGTTCCTACCATTGTGAGACAATGGAGTTGTGGCTTATGCCAAGGAACGCCAGTCCCATCAGTGATCCAGACATATTCTAAGGCAGTGTCACTTGATCATGGAGATGGTTGATCTCCAGGGTGATCGAGGTTTGGAGAGTAGACTAAGAGGACAACACAGCGGATCCACTCACAAAGGCTTGTTCCCAGAGAGAGACTTTTATGGGATGGTTGAGTATGAGATACTTCAAACCACTGCTACAGATGGCCCTAGTGCAAGTGGGAGATTGTTAGTTATATGTATGCCCTAGAGGCCATTACTGTACATAGGATGTATATTGTAGTGGATGCTGGGACATATATAGGGAGGACTTTCTTGCTCGACATGATAGTATGCTATCTGGTTACACTTTACCTTAACGTGTATGCTGATTGTCTCTCTGTTACATGTTGGTAAAGCCCTTAGGATCTGTACTTGACTACCTGGACTATGATGCGGATCATACTAGTGGGGACATGGTAGTCTATAAGTACATCCTTCACAGTCCCTAGTCGTGGGTGTATCGAGACGGGGCATCGATATACCAGAGTAGACTAGCGTGTACCTTCTCGACCCATACAGATGGGCGATGGATGATCCCATATCCATCGGTGTTTGACATCAGAGGAGATATACGGGTGCTCAGTAGAGACTGGGTACACTGGACGGACTCGCCGAGAACTCCCAGATGGTATTATACCTCACGTCAGATGGCAGTTCTCTGGTGACACTGGTACAGAGTAGTCTGTTGACCCGAGATCGTCATAGAGTCTTGTGTGGTTCCCACTGTGCTTTGATTTCCATCTTACCACGTCAAAGAGGGCGTGCAAAACGGTGGTTTTTGGGTACAGTCCCGAGTCACATGAAGGCAATGAGCGATAGGAGGGGATTCGTCTCTCCCGGTATATGGGGGTTGATGTTGCGCTGTGTTCGATTGGCTATAACAGGAAATCCCTGGCCAGGGTTGCTGAGATTTACTGGTAAGTGTTACCAGTAGTTTCTCGAACAGTTATAGACCTCATATCGACACGACTTATTGAGCTATTGGGGTCTGACGTATACCACCCCTAGGCGAGATATGCGACATATCAGACGATCAGACCGGACTGTACGGTAGTGTTACTGGTCGGATTCACTGGAGTGTGAGCAGGCTTGCTCGTCGATCTTCAGATCGCTCAATACCCGGGTGGCCGTTACGTTTAGCAGACCGCTTGCGGCTTGTGGGTGTTTGATATGATCATCGCCTGCTGCCGGCGTATTGACGAGTCTTTAGAGTCCTACACAGAGGTTTCCTGGCTCAAGCGAAACGAAATAGGAGCACATATGAGATATGTGCGGGACCGAGAATAATGCGTGTATGTGATACCGTATTCTATTCTCGCGATAAATGTATCGAATGGTTGTATGCGATATAACCTAGTTATCGATTCAAGCGTTGATTCGATAAGCCGATATATTGGATACCAGTCGGTTATGTGCGCATGACCGGATCATTGAATCAAGTGTTGATTTAATGATTTATGTATAATTATATATATTTGATATATTACTTTGCATTAACTAGTATCGGTTCACTTTAGACGGATTTTCTCACTTGGTTCGTGCGCATTGCATATGCGATATGTTTTTGTGCACTTGATTGTATCATGTTTGATGATACAAGTCATGCTAGGGTTCAAGTGTAAAGATTAAACCTTGGTTAATGAAATGGTTAGGGTTTATTATTTATTATTCATTTATCTTATTTAATTTTCCTTTTATTTTTGATAAATGAATAAAAGAAAATGAGAAAAAGAATGGTGGCTTCTTTTGTTCTTTAGTTGAAGCTTCATGAAGCTTTGTTCAAGTCAACCATCCTTATCTCATCCTTAACCCTAACCATTCCCACTAACCATGATTCATTCTCTACACTTAACTCTAGTTAGAATTATGATAAGAATTCATTTTCTTTTCTTTTTCTATTAACTTATCATAATATCTTTCTTCTTCTTCTTCATTCTTCAAGTGAAGAAAAGCAAGGTCCATCAATGGTGATTGTTGGAAATGAGTGAGAAATCCAATTCTAAAGTCTACCCACTTCCTATTTCTTCATCCTCTACCTCTTGCCAAGTAGTAGAGTGTGTTTCCTTCACAACTTTTCACGGTTTGGTGAAGGTGGAGCTTGATTCATCGATGCCTCGACGTAGATCATCTTCGGCATGGACATCGACGACCTAGCTTGCCCATTCTCCGACGAAGCCGACTCTAGAGCCCGGATTTGATTTGGACAGCGGAGACGACATCGTTGCGGAGCCGTGGAGGTGGAGCACCGGATCTACAAAGGTTGTATTTCCGTATTCTCTTTAGCTAAGTTGTTAGCTAGCTTTCTTTTCGCCTAGACATCTAGTTATCGATCCGTACTTTAGGGTTTGTAGGCACCATATTTTTTGAAATTGCCATGGTTGATGGCTTGGGAGACCTTACTAGAGTGCCTAGGAACCCTGCACGCATATGTAAAAGAAAGAATGTATGCAAGTATGTGCGTGCGTGTGTGTATGGGTGCAACCCCTACTCTAGGGTTTCGCAACTATACTAAACCAATCCAAGAACACCAAAATCCATCTTTATCATCAATCTACTCAAACAACATATAATAAATATATGTGTGTATACGTATTCATATACGTCACTACGAACTGCGGGGGTGCTATACGCCATCCACCTGACTTCTCCCCATAGATATAAATCTACTCACCTGATCTGCGCTCGCCGGTGCCGACGCCGCTACACTCTTGCTTGTCGTCTCGAAGTCCACCTGGGGTACCTACATGTCACCACGTATCGTAACGCATAGAAACCACATCCGAAATCGAAACGGTATATGAAAACCAATTCGGCACGCGTATCATGCATAGGTCAAAACCTATCGTCTACGCATGCAAGAATAGCCAAACCAACCCTCGATGTCGATGTACAAACATCAAACCATCGAGAAAAACCCAAACACACCCATTTGCACATTCACAAACACTAAACATATATATGAAATAGGGTGAAATCATCAAAACCAATAAATTGATTAAATCAGTTTATTTCCAAAAATTCTAGTAAAGGGGGTCGTTAACCGTTTTACTACAAGTCTTGATATTTTAGCAAACTAGAGTTCACAATACTCACTAAATAGCCTAAAGAGGCCACATGAACATTTACTATATTTTTAATCTTGCTTTCCTTAAACCAAAACCTAGTTAGCACAAATACCCTTTTTGTTCAAAACTTGATGTTTTAACCAATAAAAACATTTTAACAAATTTTAGCGGCCATAATACTCACTAATTAACTCAACTAAGTCACACCAACCATTTCTAAATTCTTCTCTCTTCTAATTATATTAATTATAAAAACCTAGTTTGCAATTTAAGCAATTTGGACAATTTAAATGTAGCAATTGAGCAACTAGATTAGGTTTTCAAATTCACAAGAGGTTCAACTGCCCAATTAAATCATGAACAAATTATGAAAACCCTAACTCAAATCAAAATCCTTACTAGAATTTCCAACCTTTCAAATAAACCCACAATTAAACACCTAATAACTTTAATTAAGCAACTAATCAACAATCAAACCATGGGACAAAGAGTTATACCTCAAAGATCATGAGATCCCATATGCAACTTGTCTCCAAAATGCAAACTTTTCACTTAGAATCATACTATAGTAGCTAAGAAATAATAGCTAAGGCTTGGATTTTGAATTAGCTTTGATTTTGTATGGATTTTGAGGCAAAAAGATGAATTTTTTTGATGAGAATGAGAGGAGAAAAATGGGGGCAGCATGCGGGAGGGGTTTCGGCCAGAATTCTAGAGGGAGGAGGAGAGAGAGTGAGGTGGGGGTATTGGTAAGGTCAAAGGAGCCATACCTCAAGTCAACATACTCATTTCTTTATTGGTTTCATATCTTTTCCTTTTCTTTTCATTGATTTTCTTTAATTGGAGGGGAGAGTGGGGAGGGGCTGCTATCAAGGGGTTCAGCCATGAAAGTGGGGATGGGTGTGTGTGTGTTTGTGGAAAATTTCCCAAGAAATGAAAGCCCAATTCAAGTCACAAGCCCATCTCACATCTATTTAACTTAATTTCGCAAAATAAGCCTTTTTCTATCATATTTTCTAAAACCATTTGACAACATTTTTTTTTAAAACCATATGTTACGCTCTAGTTTAAATGTGTCATGATGCACAAAATTTGTTTCAACCCATTCCAATTGGTAATTTTCCCTAATTAAATGTATTAGTGACGGCTTAAAATAATATTCAAATAATTAATTTCGGAAAAATTTTCAGAAAATTAGAAATTTTACCAGTGGCTCAATAAACACCAAATACTAGCAATTATATAGCTAGAATATGTATATTTAATTTTATATTAAAGATATTTATATTTTGACTTTTTACGGAAAACCCCCTTATTTTCCCAATTTTCCGAAATTTCACCGAAACGATTTTCAAAACGTTACAATCGCATTTTGTATTTTGAATTTTTTACGGCTTAAAATAACCCCCTTAGCAGTTCGATCGAACTTCGCACATCGCATTTTGTACCCCGCTGAAATTTCCAAGTGTTGTAATTTTCCGAAGTTGATTGTACTCGTAAAAACGTGCAAGTACCCCTATGGACCCCCTAGAAGACATAATAACCTTAACTCGATTCTATACCCACAGAACCACATTCGAACCTTCGGGTTTGCCGTAGTCCCGTGGTATCATAAGTGAGGCGTTGGTTAACTCCTTCTACGGCTAGTCCATGGACACTGTGGCACGATTTTTGAGTGTTTTGACTTTGCCCAAGTGTTGAGCTCACGGGGGTAATTTGTGGGTTGACCAAAACATTAAATATCGTCATGATATTCTAGAATGTGATACAATATTTGGAATCCACAAGTAGTTATGAGATAACAAGTTTGAATGTTATAAATCTAGCACTTTAGTCTCATTTGATCGGTCGCCACGGGATTTTGATGCGATCAAAAGTCCGTCGCAATCACATAGCGTACACGGATACTCGCCGGGTAAACTTAATAGAATCCATGCCCCATAGCCCCGACCAAGTGACTGTAGGAGAACCCCGTCGCCAAAAGCATCCATTCGGGTGCTCAAGGCAGCGGTGTTCCGCCTTAGTGCACTTCGTCGACGGTATCGGGGGTGCGTCCGTCTACTAAAGTTTTCGACGAGCATTCGATCAGGATGTCGGGAATCTTGTTGAATTGCCCGACTAGATATTGAAAAGTGTTTTCGAGATCGATACTAAAATGCAAGGTTTATAATTATTAGGCATGCGACGTCTAAGAAATTCATTTGGTTAGGCATGCGATGTCTAAGGAGGTTGCGGATTCCAACTGTTGTAGTTTTACACTTTCTTTTCTGCGACCGTAAGTGTAATATGTGGTGTATCGCCGGTTTCAGTGCAATATGTCAACGACAATTAGGATACGCATATTTACTTACGTTGATGACATGTGATGTTATGTGTTGCTTGGATATGTTATATTGGATCGTCGTGTTTTGAATAGCCAGGGGTTTTATGTGAGATGAGAGTTTTTCATTTTCATTCATGTAAAATTCATTGTATGTAATATTCTTTTATTGAGGCACTTCCGGGTTGAGGATGATGTCCCTATTGTTTATTATTTACTTCTCCGCATTAGGATAGACCCAAGGCGGGGAGTACAAGTAACCAGGTTCTAGGGTCCAGTGGGAGACCATCTCGAGGATTCGAGACCGGGTCTCCTAACTCTAGAATTGGCAGGGTTGCTTGCCACTCTCGTAGGGGTCTAGGGGTGTGGGATTGGCTATTCATCGCGACCGTGGAATCCGTGTTTTATACAGGCTCGTATTAAAACACGGACCTCCTAGTATATCCAATATTTCATATATGTTCTTCTGCTGCAATGTTCTGTGATGTGATCATATTACTGCCTGAGATGAATATTTATATTATATATATGAGATATATATTATATATTTTTGATTTCGTTTTATATCCGATGCTTGTGAAGCATAATAAAATGGGACTTCATTAATGAGATTAATGAAATAAAAGAAACCTAAAGATGTTGTGGAATCGAATTTTCAAAAACAGATAGCTCTAATTGTTACTTTGCATAGCGGTATTCCTTGTAGAATATCCAGCACCTTATTCGATAAGGAAAGAGCCGAGATCCCTTCACCGGGAGTGACCTCTTTAGCGAAACTAGAAAATGCTACACACTCGGTTTGTCTTTTGATTGCTTTTATAATTTTGCTTTGCACAGTGGTATTTGTGAAATATCCTGCACCTTATTCAATAAGGAAAGAGCCGACGATCCCTTCACCGGGAGTGACCTCTTTAGGAAAACTAGTAAAGGCCTAAAAAACACTCCATTTAAATCATTTGATTCTGCAACGATATCAAGTTCATTACGCAAAGGGTTTTCTTAAAAACTTATCGTAGCCCTCCGTCATTTCAGATAAGTATTTCATAGTATTCGTGCTACGTTTGTTGGCTTTCATCAAGGCGTAGTGTGCGGTAGCTATTTATGCTTATCTGTATAAGCATATAATGCAATTGAGTTAGGGTAGTCGTGCGACTTTGTTGGCTTTCGTCAAGGGCCCTATGGGTGGGTTTAATTCAATCGGGAAATGATGGGTTGAACTTGACTAGCAGCCTATAGTTTGTTGGCTTTCGTCAAGGTCATAGGATGCTAGGGGTAAAATATTATTGGGAATTTCAAGAGTTGAAATTTGCAATGAGATTGCATACTTTCTATGAGATAGTTGGATCTCGATACCCGCTGCCTGACGATTGTTGTCTTCTATCAATAATGCTTTGTTAGTCACCGGGCACAGCTCTGCGAGAAAAAGTGAGTAAGAGTTACTCCTGGGAGAGTTTTACACATTACAATTAGCCGATCAAGTAGGTGTCTAGAAAGGTGTCAACGGGGTTATGCCTCTGGAAAAACGAGATTTATTTTAATTAGGTCCGTGCGAAAGCACGGGGAACCTCCCTTAAAGTACCGACACTGGCCTGGCTGAAAGATTGGCGAACTTGTAGGGTGTAATTAATCCCGGCTAGTCTTTCCTTTTAGGGTTTGAAGGAAGATTTGACAAAAACAGTGGGAAACATCCTGATTAGATATATTAATAACCAATCTAATCTTGCAAGAGCATACGCTGAGCGTTTTCTTCTCTCTCTCTCCAGGTAGCGACCATGTCATGCCTTTATCAAGATAATAATACGGATGTATTGACCGAACCCGCTTGTTATACTGCGCTAGGGAACGTTGGTCCCGCTCCAACTTATAATTGTTATAAGACAGAGCAGGAAATAGGGGATTACCAGAATTCCCGTGCCGCCCAAACGAAGAAAGTACATGTTGATGCATCTTCTTCGGGTGTGTTCATTACAAAGAACTGTTTCTCAGTATCCTTTACGTCCTGGGTATGAGATACCGGATCAAGATATCATATATGTAATATGTTACGTGGGCTACAGATAGGTAGAAAACTGAGAACGGGTGATAAGTTTCAAGAGTTGGAAATGATGCAAGTGTTGCAGCCAATTATGTTGGCAGTTATCACCCTGTATTACCAAATACATTGATTCTGAACGAATGTTATTAGATACCGAACCTGATATACAACATCATATCAATCTCTTTATTGAGATAAAGAAGGATATAATTTTGTATTGTTGGATAATGTTTTGAATATTTTTTATATCAAGAGTTGATCGGTTCAGGCATGTTATCTAAAAGCATATACGTTGTAAATCAAACCACGGTTCTTAAACGTACAGAACACACACAAGAGGAAGAGTTCAGAAAGGAACGAATCCTTCTTGAGGCATTGTAGACTAGGTCATATCAATGCAACCCGAGTAGCTGAAGTTACATAAAGATGCATATTTAAATCAGTTTGAATTTACATCTTGTGAAACTTGCCAGTCATGTCACAAAGATAAGATGACCACAGCTCCGTTTATTGGAAACAGAGAAAGAATTAGTGAACTCTTGGGATTAATACATGATGACGTATGTAAGGTCCCCTGTCTACACCTGTCAGGACCGGTTCTTTGTACTTCATTACATTCACTGATTATCTCTCAAGATTCGGACATATGTTCTTGTTGAAATAAAAGTCTGAAGCTTTTGAGAAATTCAATGAATATAAGTTAGAAGTAGAGAACCAAAACAGGTATAAGTATTATGTCCTTTGATGCGATCAGGGAGGAGAATACTTGTGCACGGAGATCCTGGACTATTCTAAAGGAAAATGAGATTCTCTCTCAGCATTACTCCTCCGTATATACCACAGTACGTTGGTATATCGAGGCGGAGCAATCGCACCCTATGTGATATGGTGTGCTCTATGATGAGTACTACTGAGTTACTTATTTCCTTTTAGGGGTTATGCACTTGAGAAGCGGCATACCTATTGAATAGGATTCTAATCAAATCAGGTGCCTGCCACTCCATATGTGATATGGTATGGGAAGAGCCTATCTCTTAAGAATGTTAAGATTTAGGGTTGTCCGGCCTATGTAAAAAGCATGATCCGGACAAGCTCGAGGCAACATCAGTTCTGTGGAAGTTTGTTGGATATCCCAAGCATTCACAAGGGAATATCTTCTACCAAACCAAGGAACAAAAGGTGTTTTGTTTCTCAGCATGCCACCCTTGGAAAAGGGAATTTCTTGTGAAAAAATTAGTGGTCATGAGGTAGAACTGGAAGGAGTTCCAGCTATACAAATTGCAACTGATGATTTGGTAAACCCGGAGGATTCAATAGTTTCCAACGAACCTAAGCCTATCCGCCGATCTAGTAGGATTCCTCATCCACCTGAGAGATACTTTGGTTTCTCTATGACAGTTGGAGCGAGGATTGCATCATGAGATGATGACCCAACTAGTTTCGAGCAGGCCATCAAGAGTGGGGACTCTGTAAGAATGGCTGGATGCTTAGCGATTTGAGATGGAATCCATATACACCAACAAAGTATGGACTTTAGTTGCTTTATCTGAAGGGTTAAATCCCCATCAGAAGCAAGTATATCTTGAGAAGATTACTAGGTGTACATGGAAAAGTTGAGACTTTCAAAGCTAAGGCTTATAGCAAAAGGTTTTCATCATCGACCAGGTGTGGATAATGATGAAACTTTTCTAGTGCCTATGCTTAAGTCCATCCAAATCCTACTTGCCACTGCTACATACCATAACTGTCACGACCCAAAGTTTGGCCCGTGACCGGCACTTAACCACGTAACGTCTACAGGCGTAACGCGGCTAAGTAAGCCGAAACCCAGAAATCAAAACCAGCACAAGTATAGAGTGTTTTAAACAATTAATAGAAACGTTTGTTAAAATGTTTAGAAAAACCTTAAGTAGACAATCACCACGGTAGCAATATACGACGCCGTAGCGAAGAAAAGAGCAATAAGTGGAAAACATCACAGACAGCTAAAACTGCAAAAGTAAAGTCGGCTCATAATGAGCTCGACACCAGAATACAAAACAATATACATCGTCCTCACAACTGGTCTCTAAGTCAATACATAAGTGGTAGATGGAGAGTACTAGATACAACAATGTACATAACTGAAAGATAAACAGATACCGCACAAAACCCACCTATCAGCAAAAGAGCTAGTACGCCAACTGTAGGGGTATCTGTGTCAAAAGATGCGAGAAAGCAGCCTGCCGCGACTACTCCGAAGGGCAACCTGCAAACACTGTGGCACAATGGGGGTGAATTGCAAACTCGTTAGTAGTAGACAACATATAAAGGTAATCGCGAGTATGCATGTGCTGCGATAGTCTAACCTATACCAACAGATAACATCTATATGATGAACTATATGAGCAGTAATCATGCATCAAGTACGATCTAACAACATCTCTAAATGATAAGCAGGGTATGCAATAATCGTGCATAACAAATGCAATCAATAGCATCTATATGATGAGCAAAGTATGCAATAATCGTGCATAGCATGTGAAATCAAATGACATCTATATAGGATGAGCAAGGTATGCAATAATCGTGCATAGCATGTGAAATCTAATGACATCTATATAGGATGAGCAGGGTATGCAATAATCGTGCATAGCATATGAAATCTAATGACATCTATATAGGATGAGCAGGGTATGCAATAATCGTGCATAGCATATGAAATATAATGACATCTATATAGGATGAGCAGGGTATGCAATAATCATGCATAGCATATGAAATCTATCAGGTACAACAGATACAAGATGAGATATAAAATACTGAATGCTGAGCATGGGAATAATAATATCTACACGGATTATCAACGTGGAAAATAATCGGTGTCCATCCATATGCCCAAATCCTGTAAGTCTCATAGAATCATGGGTGCCTAGCATCGGCACCCTAAATATCATGAATCATCGTGTCTAGCATCGACACGCAAATCCTCAAGTATCGGGCTCCGTCCGCAGAATTGGCCCTCGGTCCCCGCAGTACGGATCGTCTCGTATCCATCTCTCATCGCTGGTCAGTATCCTCCGGATAACCGCCAGGTCTAACCAATCACCGGTAGGTAGTAGTCCCTCCGCCAGGCTCACCGTCTACTGCACAGCGATCCGTTCTCGCCCCGGGGTACCATACCGGGTCCACCATGTATCCGCAATCGGCCTCATCCAACTCCTCGATTTGGGTTCACATATTACACGTCTCATAACCGAGAAAACGCATGGTGGACGCACTGAAATATCATATCAAGGGAAACCGGGTTTTTAAATAATGCGTATTTTCCTAAAAGAATTACCTCGGTTCCCAAATCCAGAAATCATATGAATCCAAAACTCAATGCGTAAATCCATGAAAGTATGAATATATCAATATATGTGTGCACTGGTATGAATATACAGTGTGCATGTGCGCAGGTATGAAAATAACAATATATGTGTGCATTGGTATGAATATACAGTGTGCATATGTGCAGGTATGAAAATATCAATATAAGTGTGCGTTGGTATGAATATACAGTGTGCATGTGCGCAGGTATGAAAATATCAATATATGTGTGCACTGGTATGAATATACAGTGTGCATGTGCGCAGGTATGAAAATATCAATATATGTGTGCACTGTTATGAATATACAGTGTGCATGTGCGCAGGTATGAAAATATCAATATATGTGTGCACTGGTATGAATATACAGTGTGCATGTGCGCAGGTATGAAAATATCAATATATGTCAATATGCGACAAGTCATGACAATCATTAATGATGCGACAATCAAATGATATGTATAATGCATAGCAATCCTATAGTGTGAGTGTCATGGCAATCACTAACGGTGTGGGTGTAACATACAAATAGTGCTCGTGCAGCTTGAACCGTTAGTGACAGTGCAGTGTTCTATGCTATCATTCCTATATGCAACAATAAGGTATGCTACTATAGTCCGTATGAAAATCTATGACTAAATATCCTAACGCGCCCTGACGCTTAACGCCATACGGGCGATTTCCCCGTAGATATTAAATCTACTTACCTGGTCGTGCGCTGTTCATAGCCGACCACTTGCTTCCCTTTCTTTGTTTCGTCCGACGTACCCGCCTGCGAACCTAGAATTCATACAAGGAAAATCCGCATAAGCAAATATCTCGCAAAACGCGATATTGAAGTCAAACGATACACTCGCGTCGCGAGCTAAACGCATGTGTGTACGATACGCTAAAACATGTGTACGCATCTAAAACTATCCCGACACGCCGCGACACACTGGATCACAGAACCCACTCGCGTATCGCGCGTATCGTGCAAACTAAACGTACTAGAAAAACGATATATGGTCCCAGATTTTCCTACAGAAACAAACATACAAAATTGCACATACCACTGGCCCTAAAAATGCAGCAGACTCCTATCCAAGCAAACCCAACCCAAAGACTCCCTCATCTGGCCGCAAATTGCGGCCAGAAAGAATAAACCGGCGGCCTCAAGGTGGAATGGGTGTCTCGTATTCTAGTGGTGTGGTCAAGGTCTCCCAAGTAGGCTACAGTTAACTCAGATTTTATCTGAAACAAACGGGTCTATAGCAGATCACAGAAAGGTGAAATCTCACTTAAAAACGCTAAATTTTGCACAAATTGAAACTCTATGGTATTTTGGTGAAATCTGGGGTTTATCTGGGTTTACTTGGCCCTAATAAAACCTAATTAGGCTAGGCTAACCAACACTAATATCACTTAACCAAAATTCTGCACAAATCACCATTTCAAGCACAAAATCTCACTTTTTACACAAACCGAAGCTAATCCTACATAAGTTAAGCAAACTAGAGAGTTAGGCTCAGAGATTATACCTTACTAGACCCTACGAAGCAGGAAGAGGAAGGAGGAGAGGATGGGAAGTGCTACTGCAGCTGCTGGGGGCTGCTGCTGTCTGCTGATGCTGTTGCTGCTACTGCCTTCGCTGCTGCTGCTGCTTTCTCCTGATGCTGTTGCTTCTTCTGCTGCTGGTGAGTGTGTTTGTGTGTGTGTGAGAGAGAGTGAGAGTGAGAAGTGAGAGTGAGAATGAGAGCACACAAGTCAAACACCCCCTCTCTCTCCCTCTCTCTTCATTTAATGAGCATGGCTCTAGCCATGTTGCCCATTCCCTCTCTCTCACCAAGTCAACACAAGAACAAATCATTTCCATAAAAAAAACCATAATTAAAACCCAAAACACCTACTACAAATTTTAAAATAGCTTAAGGAAATGGTTTAACCCACCATGGTTGCTAATCATGGTTTAACCCCAAATTAAAACCCTAGTTTACATGCACAAGTGTATGTAAGCCTAGAAAAATTCTAATAAAATACTCATTAAATAGGATAAAATATTTGGAACTCAATTTGGTAAACTTTTATCAAAAACTATATATTAAAATATAATTAACCCATAAACACAGCCTAAGGTGTTACAATCTTCCCCCCTTAAAGAAATTCGTCCCCGAATTTTAAAAATATACTGTTGCGCGTACCTTCAACGAGAAGATTACAAACTCTCAAATCTCACTCGCAGCCTCCCAAGTGATTTCCTCACTATACGGCTACGTCCAAGAAAAACCCTTCACAGATGGCAAGACCCTTGACCGACGTTTCTCCACCTGCCGGTCCAATATTACGACTGGCTGCTTGGTGAACGAAAGATCACGCTCGAACTAAATGGTTTGGTGCTGAATCAAGTGAGAAAGGTCATGAAGGTAATTGCAAGATATCTATACGAAAATACGGGGTGAATACTCAATAGTCTGGGTGAAAGTGCCAACTTAAAGGCAACGAAACTAACTCGCTTTAAGGATCTTAAAAAGACCTACCATTCTGGGATAAGCTTCCCAAACTCAACATGCCATTTATCGAAAAAATCCGTAGGAATACATGATCTGCCACTGCGAAATCAAATCTGTGACCATCTTGGTCGGCATATGACCTCTGTCCGAAATGGACAATTCTCATCCTGACCTAAAACAACTGGATCATCTCCGAAGTCTCTAGACTAGCTGGGGTCCAATAATCCTACAACGCCGAGTCCGAAAAACAGACTGGTGATCGACATGACCTAACCCCTAAACCTAAAGTTTGCCAATTGGAACGCTCCCTGATAACCGCTATCAAAGAAGTATACTAACGATGGCAAGTGACGATTCCCAACTGCCGACAACAATTAATACTTACGCACAACTTAACAAAGAACAACTGAGCAAACCAAGTATAACCGGACAACAAGCATTCGAATGGAGTCACACCTTGACTAAACCTGGGTAGACACCATAACGAAATTCGTGGATACCTGCTTTCGTTCCCTCTTCGGAACGGTTAAAGGTTGCAACTCTTCCGCCGGTCTCAAATGCTCAACCCAAGCACACAACAAAACAGACACCTTGAAACGAAACCCAAAACTTCTCTTTACATCCTTGCCCACCCGTAACTATCTCACAAGTCACGTTAAATGTTGGTGGGACTTGAATGAGTACAGAGAATTGACCGATATGTCTGCTCTAGAATTTCACGTCTCTACCCAATAATATCAGGTACACAAGCGCGTCCCTAAACTTAGCACATCCTTGTCATAATCAAGGACTCTGAATCATTACCCAGCCGAATAAGCTCAAGTATCTCTGACGGACGAGCGTCGGCGGGCAGTGTCTCGCGAAAGCGATTAAAGAAAAGTGGCCGGGCGTGGCCATGAGCAAGTTGTCCCCTCTGTAGAGACGAACTTAAGCTGTACTCAACAATCGCACAAGAACTGTAAATCTGCAGAGGACTATCACAACAATCAAAATCCGCTGCAGAAAGATATACATTAAACTCTGGTGGTCCGTGAAAAAAATCTGACACGACTCTCAAACAAGTAGTATCTCCAATCTCCAACGCAAAACCACCGCGGCCATCTCCAGATCATGAGTGGGATACCTTCTCGTACTTCCTCCAAATATAGGGAAGCAAAAGCGATAACTCCATTGTGTCACCTCAGTACACATTCGAGCCCTACTCACGAAACATCACAGTTAAACCACAAGGTCGCCCGAACCAAAAAGCAAAGAAAGAACTGATGCAGTTGTTAACCGAAACTTCAACTGCCGAAACTCCGTACACAAGCCTCAGTCCAAAGAAAAGAAACCTCCATTCCGGTCAATTTAGTCAACGGTGCAGCACTACACTAGCAATCCTGCCCGAAATGGCGGTAAAGACCTGCTAAGCCAAAATCTGCGGACCTCCATCCTGCTCACAAGTCTGGGCCTAAGCTGTACGGCCACGTTCATCCTTGGAACTATACAAAACTGTCTCCCGTAACTACAAGACCTAGGAGTCAACGCAAACAAGCCTGAAGGAACACTCCGAGAATCTAGCAACCCGCTGGGGCTCTCCCAGTATCTGCAAAACAGATCCTCAAGTTCTACTCTTATCCCTCAAGATACATTAAATAGACCAGGATGTCGTAAATAACACAACAATAACTGGTCGAAGAACGGCCTGAAGAAATCCGGTTCATCGCATCTACGAATGCTGCTAGGGCATTGGTGAATCCAATGACACACCAAAACACACAAAGCCCGTAGCACGCACAAGGCAGTCTTCGGAATGTCACCACTCCAAACCCGCAACAATGATGACCTGATCCCAAACAAACTTAGAAAAATCTCGCACTCTGACGCTGATCGAAGAAATCGTCAATGCGAGGTAAAGGATACCTATCCGCACCGTAAGCCGGTTCAATTAACGATCCATCAATACACAACCTCAATCTGTCGCATTTCTCCTTGATGAAAAGAAATGGGAGCTTCCTAATGTGAAACACTCAGACGCACGAAACTCTCCCAGCAAATAACTATGCAGCAGATCCTTAAGCTCCTTAAGCTTCGCCAGCTCATCTGGAACAACGTCGGAAAACTCTCGCACAAAAGAAAACCGGCCCAACAAACTAACTGTGGCTACGGTATCATGAACGAACGCCAAGAATCCACGACATCTCCTCAAAAGCCAACAAGCGAAAAAGGCTAAATTCAAGCTGTGAGAGGCGGCACAACTATCCACCTGCACAACAAGAACTGACTCGCCGGGGAAAACAAAACCTAACTGTTTCCTCACGGTAGTCCACAACGCCTAGCAAGTAGCTAACCAGTCCATGCCCAGGAGAACGCCAAGTCCAACATCTCTAGAAGGATCAAAATGACAGACGAATCTCTATCTCCTATCCGATTGGCACACAACTGAATTACGTGTCGCGCAACAAAAGAATTGCTGACAGAAGTTAACACAACAAACGGCTGATCTACCTAACACGACTCTCGTCCTAAACTCGGCACGAAGTGTAGAAACATATGAGTGCGTGGATCCGGATCAAATAATACGTGTGTGTCCAAAAAAACATACTGAAAGAGTACCTGAAACCACAGCATTGGACGCCTGCGCATCCTGATGAGTCGAAGCAAAAACTTGTGCCTGCCCTTCACCTGCGACTGAACAAACTCCTCCTCTACTAGACTGACCCCTCTGCGCGAACCTTCCGCATCCATTACGTCTCAGAATACGACCCTGACGTGGTGCTAAGGAACAATGCTTGACGAAGTGTTGAAGGCTTCCGCATCGAAAACATCCACGCGCTGACTGCTGACCCTCCTGGGGATGAAAGCCAAACGACTGTCCCGTCCTAAGCCTCTGCTCTGGGTTGGTACACCAGTACGATTCCTTAATTGTTCCGGAACTCTCACGGTCTCTGGAAGACGTGTCTCGTAAACTGGGGTTGCCTCTACTGGCGCTATGTAGGTGACGGAATACTGCATGATGATCGCAAGGAACAACTAGGTTACAAGGGTGACAACCTCCTGTCGCTGCGCTCGAACGGCCTCCACCAATGAGCTCATCGTCTGGCGCAAGTCTTGTATCTCTTCCACTAGTCTGGCGCAAGTCTTGCATCTCTACCACTAGTCTAGCGATCTGATCTGTCATAAGAGGAACAATCTGCTATGGTACAACAGGGGTACTACCCGGATCAGTCCTCGTCTTGGACGAATCAACTCGAATCTCGGCTCTCGCGGCTACTCTCTGCGCCTCCGTAGTCCTTGGCGGCATAATGGCTGAAAAGAAAGTAGGATTCGATGAGGATACGGAAATCGAATCACAAGGATGTATAAAATCATGAAGGAATTTCAATCAATAAGTCCTAAGGTCACTTAGGCGGAGTACCGTGTCGTGAGTATGCCGCGGAACATGTGCATGCTACGCCACTCTGCTGCAGCTACCTACTCCATCATACCAGGGGCATCCTACACTCCGAAGGTAAAACCTACACTCGGATACCAACTTTGTCACGACCCAAAGTTTGGCCCGTGACCGGCACTTAACCACGTAACGTCTACAGGCGTAACGCAGCTAAGTAAGCCGAAACCCAGAAATCAAAACCAGCACAAGTATATAGTGTTTTAAACAATTAATAGAAACGTTTGTTAAAATGTTTAGAAAAACCTTAAGTAGACAATCACCACAGTAGCAATATACGACGCCGTAACGAAGAAAAGAGCAATAAGTGGAAAACATCTGATTGGTAGATATTCTACGTGTTCAAGTTTAGTTAATTACCGCAATCAAGACGGTTTCGCTTGTAGCTAGCCGGTTGAGTACGGGTCATCCGCAGGGAGATGGGAATCTTTTTCTATGTGCTTTAACGAGTTAAGTCCGATTTTCCAGATTTGTTTGTGATTATCTAAGTGTTAAAATGATATGTAAAGAGAGCTTGTTAGGGTTAGGATTAGGTTAGTTTGAGTTAGGATTCGCTCACTTCTTTCGTTGCCACTCTTAATATCGGTGTTACGGTAATCGGCAACAACGGGGATTAGCACGACTAGGAAGGAACTTGCGAGTATAAGCTAGGCTTTCCAGCGCTTAAGTTCTTCCTTTTGGTGCTTGTCCGTCCGTTCTTGGCTCTTAGCCATAACCTCCGGTTAATTCAACCACAACCGGTCTCACTACGGAATCACCGCTATCATGTAGGATAGGGTGCCGAAGGGAGCGGATTGTGGTTCAATTAACGGGAGTTGATTTAAGATGTTGGGCAAGGAAAGAGTGAGAGAGATTTCCTTCTCTCAAACTTCCCTTATCCTACCCTAACAAGTATGGAAACTACTCACATATCATAATGAAAAGAAAATAAAACAAAGGGGAAGATAGAAAGAAAGAGATTAGAAGATAACAACTAGCTATTTGCGACCTCACCTTGGCAAGGATCAAGCGTAAGCATCATGGTTGTTTTAAGGATAAAGAAAAAGAGAAAGAAAGAAACAACAAGAAATAACAACTAAGTTAACAAATGAAAATTACAAGCATTTAACATAAGAGCAAGACAAGTATGATAATAAAATGAACTTCTTTATTCATCATTCTTCACTCACAAAAGCTCACTACAAGTTTTTCAATGGAGAAGAGATGAGAAGAGGAAGAAGAACAAGTATTCTAAAACCTAGAAAATACAAGATTAAGCACCCCTCACTTTGGCAAGTTCTGGGCTATTTATAGGCAGGGAGATGGAAATCTAGGGCAAAATTCTGCCTGTACATAGAAAGACCAAAATACCCCTGAAGTATCTTCAGCCGACAAGGCCGTACGGCCGTGGTTCCGCGGCCTAAGCATGCTTAGGCCGCGGTTCCGCGGCTTAATAGAGGAGTTGGGCCCTCCGGTTTCTCTTGCTTCCCTGGTCTGCTGTCCCCTTTTGTCTGGTACATGTTTTTTTCTGATAATCTTTCCATATTTCTTCTAGAATTCTAGTGGATCAAAAGGTGATTGGACATGGATCTTTTGTCATGATTTTCTTGAGCTCCGCGTAGATTTCTTGGATCTTGTGTTGCCATTGAGCCTTGTGCATGAAGGTGACAATCGATTTGCCATTTTGTCTCCTAAACTGGTGTGTGGCAACAAACGGATAAAGAGCGGAGACCCGTGTTTTATCTGTGGTTGGCAGGAACCCGTATTTTGTCATGTTTTTCCATGAATTTCACCGTTTAGAGCCGAGAACCTGTATCCTGCAATTGACTAGCAAACATGGCTCAAGAGTACCTACCGATATGCAATGTGATAAAAATTGGGCGGTATAAAAATGCAAAAATCTGATATGAACAAATATACCCAAACTTATCATTTGCTCGTCCCGAGCAAAGCCAATTTATTCACAAAAAATTTCCTAACCTCACTTTCGCAGGGAACGCGATTGCACTGAGCATGTGCAACAAGCCGTTAAACCTCTAGGTGTCCCTAGTAGGAGGAGTGTTGTCTCCTGAGGGTTTTCAGCGGATACTACCCACAAAATCCGGTCAAGTTGGTTTTTGTAAAATAACTAAGATTCAAACCCTAACGTTTTGTTTCAGAAAATAACAATTCTATTATCCAAAGTCTAGACTATCGAACCATTATTTTTCACACCTCGCTTCTTATTTAACTATAGATTTTATATGTCTTTACGTGCAGTGCAAATAGTGTCGTTAAGTTTCCAGAAGGATCGATTTACGTCATCATGTCACACAATAAAGCCCACATAAGTTTTATAAAGAGTTAAGCATTTTTCAAGTTTCGTTTTCCAGTAAGGTTTCAACTTCAGAATTTCTATCTTCCCTAACAGGAAACTAGGTCTTATTTTTCACTCCACCTTTTTCTTGTTTTCATTTCATACACACCTCTGTGAACGTACAATAGTCTTTATCATAGAATCAAAACTTCATATCTCCGCTAAATTTTTTTATAAAAGTCTATCTTTTATCAAGATTATTCTCACACAAAGAACCGTTAGGAATTTTAACTCGGAGAGAACACTTGCTTGACTTTGTTTTAATCTGGACTTTCTAGGTTTCTTAGCGAGCTTTGGGCCAATGCACCCAAACCAGTTGGCTTTAGGGCATTAGGTGTAGAAACACCCCAGCGGACTTAATTACTCAAGTTACCTAGGTCCACAAACAAAAGACAGTTTGGCGTGAAAATCATGATGATTTAATACGAACGGAGATATAGCTGGCAGTTCAATTATTTTTTTGGATAAAAGACGTGTTTAGTGGGTTTTGGTGTGTAATCATTCCAATCAAGTTCCAGATGGGTTATTTTTCAGACTTAGTTCCAATTAAGGAATCAATAACATTCCTTCATATTCACTCACTTCATAAACTATTCTTGATATTACTTATTTCCGAACAAACCTATTTGATCCTCAGAAAATCATTTTATCCATTTAAAGGTTTTTCGACATAAAAGACTTGTCATCTAATTCCCAAAAACTCACGACACGTGTAGTGTGATGTAAAGACGTATATCAGCTATAGTTAACTTCAAAGGAGAGTTATCTTTCAGGTTTTCAAAATCTAAAAATAAGATTTAGTTATTCTTATCTTATCAAACAAAACCGTCGAAATGTTGAATCAGAGTCCTCCCACTAGTTAACTTGACAAAAAAGTTTTTATATTTTTAGAAAATTTTCAGATTTTTATGGATTTTATGGATTTTAATATGCAGATACAAAATATACATATGAATGCGAAGGTAAGAAATGCGTACCGAGCGTACCCCCAAACTTAAACTGGACAGTGTCCTCACTGTCATTGCATGAAGAGATCATTTGAAGGGTCAAAATTGTCGGTTAGCTATACACAAAATTTTTATTTTTATTTTTATTTTATTTTTTTTTGGTTTAAAGAAAAAGAAAAAGAAAAAGAATATCCACAAAAATGTATAAAATGGTATATACATACCCCCAAACTTATTTGGAACAGTGTCCACTGTTCTTGGCTGGATAACCGAAGTTTGGTGGTAGGCAGAGGAAGATTATGTAGGGTAAACCGGCTCCTGTAAGACCAGGAGCTCCTCTGTTGGTTCGGCGCTAAGGTACGGTTTTAGTCGGTGTCCGTTCACTTTGAAAAATGAACCGTCCTTTGGATTCTCCAAATCCACAGCGCCCTGAGGATACACATTCCGTACAAAATACGGCCCTTTTCAGCGAGATCTGAGCTTTCCTGGATGGAAGTGTAGTCGGGTGTCATAAAGCAGTACCTGCTGACCAGGTACGAAGGTTTTGCGCAAAAGGTGTTTATCGTGAAACACCTTCGTTCGGTTCTTAACGACAACCGCGTTATCGTAAGCCTCATCCCTAAGCTCGCTTAATTCGTTCAACTGCAGCTTCCGATGGCTGCCCGCATCTTCGAGAGACAGATTCAGCTCCTTTATCGCCCAAAATACGCGATGCTCTATTTCGACTGGTAGGTGGCAAGCTTTTCCGTACACAAGCCGATAGGGAGACATGCCAAGATCGGTCTTATAAGTGGTTCGAAAGGCCCAAAGGGCATCAGTGAGTTGCAGCGACCAATCCTTACGGTTTTTGGAAACCGTCTTCTCCAGTATCTGCTTGATTTGCCGATTTGAAACTTTGGCCTGCCCGCAGGTTTGGGGGTGGTAGGGCGTAGAGAGCTTATGATTAATGGAATATTTCCGCATCAAGGCCTCGAAAGTCTTGTTGCAGAAATGGCTTCCATTGTCGCTAATGATCGCTCGGGGGTGCCCAAACCGGGAGAAAATGTTTTCTTTAAGAAATCTAACTCCGGCTGGGCACAGCCTCGACCCACTTAGAGACGTAATCAACAACGAGAAGGATGTACAAGTTCCCAAAAGAGCTGGGAAACGGCCCCATGAAATCTATCCCCCAAACATCGAAAATATCCACAACCAAGATCGGTTGGAGCGGCATCTCGTTCCTCCGGGATATCCGGCCCATGTGTTGGCACCGGGAGCAAGTCTTGCAATTGTCATGAGCGTCTTTGAAGAGTTGTGGCCAGTAGAAACCATATTGGAAGATCTTCTCAGCTGTCTTTCTGGGGCCAAAATGCCCGCCACATGCTTGATCGTGGCAAAATGACAGCACACTCTTGAATTCCTCGTCAGGGACACACCGACGAATAATCTGGTCGGGACAGTACTTGAACAGATAGGGTTCGTCCCAGTAAAAGTGTTTTACTTGGGATAAGAAGCGAAGTCTGTCCTGACTTGACCATTCAGTCGGTAGTAATCCCGTGGCCAAATAGTTCACAATATCTGCGAACCAGGGTTCGCAAGATACTGTCAAGAGCTGCTCATCCGGGAAAACGTCGTTGATCGGAATTAGAAGCGAAGGCGAAGAAGGAAGTCGTGAGAGATGGTCGGCAACTACGTTTTCACATCCTCGTTTGTCCTTAATGACAAGGTCAAACTCTTGAAGCAAGAGGATCCAACGTATTAACCGAGATTTTGCATCTTTCTTCGCAAAAAGATGGCGCAGAGCAGAATGATCAGTATAGACAATGACTGGAGAGCCGATGAGGTAGGGCCTGAACTTCTCTAAAGCAAATACAACAGCTAAGAATTCCTTCTCAGTTGTTGTATAATTGAGTTGGGCGTCGTTCAGGGTTCGGCTCGCATAATAGATTACGTGCGGCATCTTGTTTATGTGTTGTCCAAGGACAGCACCAATGGCAAATTCGGATGCATCGCACATAATCTCAAATGGGTGCGTCCAGTCAGGCGAAGAAAGAACGGGAGCAGAAGTGAGTGAGCTTTTCAATGACTCGAATGCAGTCACACAGCTTGAGTTGAATTCGAATGGCGTATCCTTGGCCAGCAAAAGAGTCAAGGGCCTACCAATCTTGCTAAAGTCCTTGATGAACCGTCTATAGAAACCGGCATGACCAAGGAAGGCTCGGATGTCTCGGACGCATCTGGGAGGAGGTAGATTGGAAATGACCTCAATCTTTGCTTTGTCAACCTCTATGCCATTTTGCGAGATGATATGTCCTAAGACAATACCTTCGCGCACCATGAAGTGGCACTTCTCCCAATTCAAAGTGAGATTCTTGTCCTTACATCGGGTAAGGACAGCGTCAAGATGCAGCAAACACTCATTGAAGGAATCGCCGAAGATGGAGAAATCGTCCATGAAGATCTCCAGAAATTTTTCCACCATGTCTGAGAAGATTCCCATCATACACCGCTGGAAGGTAGCGGGCGCATTGCATAACCTAAAGGGCATGCGACGATATGCGAACGTGCCGAAAGGACAAGTGAAAGTGGTCTTGTCCTGGTCTTTTTCGGCGATGGGAATTTGATTATAGCCGGAGTAGCCATCAAGAAAGCAGTAGTACTCGTGTCCGGCCAATCGTTCAAGCATCTGGTCAATGAAAGGTAGCGGAAAGTGGTCTTTCCACGTTGCGGCGTTAAGTTTTCTGTAATCGATGCATACTCGCCACCCAGTTTGGGTGCGAGTAGGGATTAACTCGTTCGCCTCGTTGGTTATGACCGTTATACCTGATTTCTTGGGGACAACGTGAATGGGGCTAACCCACTGGCTATCAGAGATAGGGTAAATGATACCACTATCCAGACATTTTACGATCTCCTTCTTCACAGCCTCTTTCATGACTGGATTGAGACGTCTTTGTGGATCCCGGGCTGGTTTGGCATCATCCATCAGATGAATGTGATGTTCAACGATCAGGGGACTAATCCCCTTGATGTCCGCCATGGACCAGCCAAAAGCTTGCCTGTTGCTGTGCAAGACCGTGAGAAGGGCTTTCTCTTGCTCAGGAGCTAGAGAAGCCGAGATGATGACAAGGAGGGTCTCGTTCTCACCTAAGTAAGCGTACTTAAGGTGAGACGGCAAAGGCTTGAGTTCGAGCGTTGGAGGTGAAACGATTGAAGGCAAGATTGGTGCAGAGGTCTCGAACTCAAAAGATTCCAGCAAAGGTTCGAAACGAGTGTAAGCGACCGAGTCGGATGGTTCAGGTAACTCATCCGGAAATTCGAAGGATTCAAACTCGGGTTGCGAGCGGCTAAGATCGTTCAAGAACGTGAAACACTCGTAGTCGTTGTCGGGCGGAGAAACAGCAGCAGGTTCGAGGAGGAACGCACTAGTGGCATTAAGGTTAGCATGATCGAACAGAAACTCCTCGAATTCACACTCTTCAGGGGTGATCTCCTGGATCGAGCAGACGTCCAGTATATGAGCATTAGGTTCGGAGGGCTGATTCCCCAACCTAAAAATGTTGAGTTCAATTGTCATGTTTCCAAAAGAGAGGTTCATCGAACTATTGCGACAATTGATCACAGCATTTGAGGTTGCAAGGAATGGGCGACCGAGTATCACCGGAATTCGATTCCGGGGGTTAGCTACAGGCTGTGTGTCTAATACAATGAAGTCAACGAGGAATATGAAGTCCCCGACTTTGATTAACACATCCTCTAGCTCACCCCTAGGATGGGTGATCGATCGGTCGGCCATTTGGAGAGTGCAGTGCGTGGGTTTCAGCTCTCCTACGCCTAATTGCTCGTATACTGAGTACGGAAGCAGGTTAACACTGGCACCAAGATCTAATAGTGCACGGTTGATGTTCTTATCCCCAATGGTAATAGAAATCGTAGGACAGCCAAGGTCCTTCCGTTTTTGTGGTAAAGATTAGGTAAGGGCATCACTCACAGCACTAGCCAAGAAAACTTTCTTGGGTACCTGAGACTTCCTCTTTTTCGTGCACAAGTCCTTTAAGATTTTCGCGTAGGACGGGACTTGTTGGACGGCATCTAAAAGAGGAATGTTAATGTTAACCTGCTTAAATAACTCCAGAATCTTCTCCATTTGAGGATTTTGTTTATTAGACCTCAACCGGTTTGGAAATGGGACATTTTTAAAATTGGTTGAGTCTAATACTTGTGGAGGAGATTGTGGAGTTGGAACGGATCCCAGAACAGGTGTTTTCGCGGCGTGATAAGCGGGTCCGTTCAGAGCAGAAGAAGAAGAAGAAGGAGAGCCTTTTGAAGAATGGAGAATAGGCTCAGAAGACGAAGAAGCAGGAGAAGAAGAAGAGGAAGAAGCAGCGGCCGGGGTGTCATCGTTGATCCGTGTGCCAATGTTGTTTTGCAGCATCCTTCCCGATCTCAATGTGGTCACGGCACTCACATTATAGTTCTGTTGTTCAAGAGCAACATGTACATTCTGTGGGTGACCGGGATTTGGGAGTGGCTGGGACGGAAGCTTCCCCTTCTCTCGCTCGCTTAAGGCCGCATTCAGCTGTGCAATCTAGGCCTCGATGGTCTTGATGCTGTGCCCGTGAGCGGCAGTGTGTTGCACTAAGGACTAAATGGAAGATTGGATGTTGGCAGTGGATTGTGTCGATTGTTTCACGAACGCCTCCAGACTTCGTTCGAGCGAGGAAACCTTATCGTTTTTTGACGGAACAAAGTTGTTTGGTGGAAAAGAATTGTTGGGTGCAAAGTTGTTCATCTGATTTTGAAAAGGTTGGGGTTGGAAGGGCTGCTGAAATTGATGTTGAGTTTGTTGTTGCGCTTGTTGTTGCGGTGGAGGGGGCCTTTGGAAATTGTTTCCTTGGAATTGATTCTGATTCTGATTCCAGGCGAAATTGGGGTGGTTCCTCCAACCGGGATTGTAGGTGGAAGAGTATGGATCATTCCTCGGTCTTTGCTGAAATGCAGCATTAACCTGATCCTGTCCTTGAGAGGGTGGATTGTAAGGACACTCTTCGGTTAAGTGAGAAGGATCGGAACAACAAGCGCAAATGGTACGAAGGGGGAGAACAGGGGTAGGAGCAGGAGAAGAAAATCTGCTCTCTATCGCTTCAAGCTTTCTCGTTATTGCAGCCATTTCAGCTTTCATCGCAATAGAGACATCAAGTTGGTGAATTCCTACCCTAGACTGACCGGTAGAAATGGAGGTAGAAGAAGAAGAAGTCGGCCTGGTGCTCTCCCATTGTAGCGTTTGCTCCGCAAGGTCGTCAAAGAATTGCCACGCTTCCTCGTCAGATTTCGATAGGAAGTGGCCCTGACAGATGGTTTCCAACAACTGCTTCGTTGCTGGGTTCAGGCCCTCGTATAAGGTTTGGCAAAGTTGCCATCTCTCGATACCATGGTGAGGACACTGAACAAGAAGGTCTTTGTACCGGTCAAAGCACTTCCAGAAGGGTTCAGAAGGAAGCTGAGAGAATTGGTTGATTTCATTGCGGATCCTTGCGGTTTTATGATTCGGATAAAATTTCTTTAGAAACGCTTTTACAAACTCGTCCCAACTGGTTATGGAGTGGGAAGCGGTGCTATACAGCCATTTTTCAGCAAGATCGCATAAAGTGAACGGAATGACCCATAGACGTATAGCATCGTCCGACAGCTGGGTGGTTTTCATCATGGCACAGACGTTTTGAAATTTATTGATGAAGATATAGGCATCTTCAGATTCAAGCCCATGAAATCGTGGAAGCATGTTGATGAAGTGGGGCTTAATTTCAAAATTATCCCCATTGGCCGCTGGAAGAGAAAGGCAGGTGGGAAGTGCAGAACGGGTGGGATAGAAACGATCCTGGAGCGTGATTCGCTACGGCGCTACAACAGGCGGTGGTGGTGGGTTATTGGTCTCCGTAGGAGGTGGAGCCAATCCAGGGGTAGTCAAAGAGATGTTTGGATTAAATCCTGACATCGCGGAAGAAGAGATTGGTGATGGTGAAGGTGAAGATGTATGAACAGAATTCCGGTCAACGTCGGAGTTGGCCGGCAAAGGTAAAGGTGAAAGAGGAGTGGACGGAGTTTCGACGTCTGAGTCGATCACGTAGCCGGTAGCGACTAACGTAACGCGGACTAGGCGGGCGCTAGTGTCCCGAGTCCAAGCAGACATACACTAAACGAGTTTAGTATAGTCAAAGCGGAGAAGGTGAGGGTAAGAAAACGTCAATGGAGAAAGGCGATGGGTGGTGGGTGAAAAATGTAAAAATGGATTTTGGCGACAAAGGGCAAGTTTTTATAAAAGTTTTTGATTTTTTCCTTTTTTTTATTTTATTTTTAGAAAGAGCTTTACAGAAATATGTACGGACTTACGGCTTTAAGCAATCACAAACAAGATATGCACAATCACACCTAGATCTAGGGTCACCTAGGTCTGCTAGACAGCTCCTAACTGTTCCAGAGGGCTAGAAATAGGACCTCAAACCGCCTCTTCTCCGTCAAATGCGGCCAGATAAGTGCCAGGTAAGTGGGAGGTTGTCCAACGCTTTCACGAAGTTCCTTAATTAAATAACCACTTGCCTTCGTCACACTTGCCTAGGCACCGCAAAAGTCAGATAGGATAAACGGCCGATGCCTGTAACTAGTCCTCTGTCCTATTGAGCGCGAAGTCCTTAGGGCTGAGTCTAGTATTTTTTAATTTAACAATGGTCAATGCATATGCTTTTTGTGATTTTTGGGGTCCTGGGAAAGGTGATGAAATCCCCACCCAATCTGAATTGGTTTCAAGCCCCTTAAGTCCGTATTAATGAATGCAAAGCGATAACAAATCAACTGCAAACAATTTTTATTTTTAGCGCGGCGCAAAGAATCCTGCACAAGAACAGTTTATTGGAAGGGCGAAGAGAGTTTGAGCAAAGAATCCTGCAGAAAACACAGTTTATTGGAGTCCAGAGGAGTGGGGGAAGAGAGTTTGCGCAAAGAATCCTGCAGAAAACACAGTTTATTGGAGTCCATAGGAGTGGGGGAAGAGAGTTTGCGCAAAGAATCCTGCAGAAAACACAGTTTATTGGAGTCCAGAGGAGTGGGGGAGAGAAGAGAGACACTTACAGAGAATTTGGCACCCTGAAGAAGCCAAATGGCCGCGGTTCCGCGGCCTAAGCTTGCTTATGCCGCAGTTCCGCGGCAGAAAGGTGGGCTTGGGCCTTCAAAAATTTTGGGTGTTCTTCTGTGGTTGTCCTCTGCTTGTCTGGAGTTGCTGAATCTTGATTTGCTTACTGTATCTGCTCCAGATTTTTACAGTAGACCGTTTGCTTCGTTTTGATCAGTCGCGGTGTAGCCGCGAAATATGGGTCTATCTTCCCACGTCTTTGGCACTGAACTTGAACTCCGTATTATCCTGCATACTTGCACAAAAACTAATCAAAAATAACAAAATGATTTTTTTTTACAACGTATATTTTTTTTTGTTTTTCGGTTATATTTATATTCACAAGTTAACCCGAAATTACACAAAGAAATAAACTACCATCTCCCCGGCAACGGCGCCATTTGATTGGTAGATATTCTGCGTGTTCAAGTTTAGTTAATTACCGCAATCAAGACGGTTTCGCTTGTAGCTAGCCGGTTGAGTACGGGTCGTCCGCAGGGAGATGGGAATCTTTTTCTATGTGCTTTAACGAGTTAAGTCCGATTTTCCAGATTTGTTTGTGATTATCTAAGTGTTAAAATGATATGTAAAGAGAGCTTGTTAGGGTTAGGATTAGGTTAGTTTGAGTTAGGATTCGCTCATTTCTTTTGTTGCCACTCTTAATATCGGTGTTACGGTAATCGGCAACAACGGGGATTAGCACGACTAGGAAGGAACTTGCGAGTATAAGCTAGGCTTTTCAGCGCTTAAGTTCTTCCTTTTGGTGCTTGTCCGTCCGTTCTTGGCTCTTAGCCATAACCTCCGGTTAATTCAACCACAACCGGTCTCACTACGGAATCACCGCTATCATGTAGGATAGGGTGCCGAAGGGAGCGGATTGTGGATCAATTAACGGGAGTTGATTTAAGATGTTGGGCAAGGAAAGAGTGAGAGAGATTTCCTTCTCTCAAACTTCCCTTATCCTACCCTAACAAGTATGGAAACTACTCACACATCATAATGAAAAGAAAATAAAACAAAGGGGAAGATAGAAAGAAAGAGATTAGAAGATAACAACTAGCTATTTGCGACCTCACCTTGGCAAGGATCAAGCGTAAGCAACATGGTTGTTTTAAGGATAAAGAAAAAGAGAAAGAAAGAAACAACAAGAAATAACAACAACTAAGTTAACAAATGAAAATTACAAGCATTTAACATAAGAGCAAGACAAGTATGATAATAAAATGAACTTCTTTATTCATCATTCTTCACTCACAAAAGCTCACTACAAGTTTTTCAATGGAGAAGAGATGAGAAGAGGAAGAAGAACAAGTATTCTAAAACCTAGAAAATACAAGATTAAGCACCCCTCACTTTGGCAAGTTCTGGGCTATTTATAGGCAGGGAGATGGAAATCTAGGGCAAAATTCTGCCTGTACATAGAAAGACCAAAATACCCCTGAAGTATCTTCAGCCGACAAGGCCGTACGGCCGCGGTTCCGCGGCCTAAGCATGCTTAGGCCGCGGTTCCGCGGCCTAATAGAGGAGTTGGGCCCTCCGGTTTCTCTTGCTTCCCTGGTCTGCTGTCCCCTTTTGTCTGGTACATGTTTTTTTCTAATAATCTTTCCACATTTCTTCCAGAATTCTAGTGGATCAAAAGGTGATTGGACATGGATCTTTTGTCATGATTTTCTTGAGCTCCGCGTAGATTTCTTGGATCTTGTGTTGCCATTGAGCCTTGTGCATGAAGGTGACAATCGATTTGCCATTTTTTCTCCTAAACTGGTGTGTGGCACAGACGTATAAAGAGCGGAGACCCGTGTTTTATCTGTGGTTGGCAGGAACCCGGATTTTGTCGTGTTTTTCCATGAATTTCACCGTTTAGAGCCGAGAACCTGTATCCTGCAATTGACTAGCAAACACGGCTCAAGAGTACCTACCGATATGCAATGTGATAAAAATTGGGCGGTATAAAAATACAAAAATCTGATATGAACAACATCACAGACAGCTAAAACTGCAAAAGTAAAGTCGGCTTATAATGAGCTCGACACCAGAATACAAAATAATATACATCGTCCTCACAACTGGTCTCTAAGTCAATACATAAGTTGTAGATGGAGAGTACTAGATACAACAATGTACATAACTGAAAGATAAACAGATACCGCACAAAACCCACCTATCCGCAAAAGAGCTAGTACGCCAACTGTAGGGGTATCTGTGTCAAAAGATGCGAGAAAGCAGCCTGCCGCGACTATTCCGAAGGGCAACCTGCAAACACTGTGGCACAACGGGGGTGAGTTTCCAACATGTGAGTAGTAGATAACATATAAAGGTAATCGCGAGTATGCACGTGCTGCGATACTCTAACCTATACCAACAGATAACATCTATATGATGAACTATATGAGCAGTAATCATGCATCAAGTACGATCTAACAACATCTCTAAATGATAAGCAGGGTATGCAATAATCGTGCATAACAAATGCAATCAATAACATCTATATGATGAGCAAAGTATGCAATAATCGTGCATAGCATGTGAAATCTAATGACATCTATATAGGATGAGCAGGGTATGCAATAATCGTGCATAGCATGTGAAATCTAATGACATATATATAGGATGAGCAGGGTATGCAATAATCGTGCATAGCATGTGAAATCTATCAGGTACAACAGATACAGGATGAGATATAAAATACTGAATGCTGAGCATGGGAATAATAATATCTACATGGAATATCAACGTGGAAAATAATCGGTGTCCATCCATATGCCTAAATCCTGTAAGTCTCATAGAATCATGGGTGCCTAGCATCGGCACCCTAAATATCATGAATCATCGTGTCTAGCATCGACACACAAATACTCAAGTATCGGGCTCCGTCTACGGAATCGGCCCTCGGCCCCGGCAGTACGGATCGTCCCGTATCCATCTCTCATCACTGGTCAGTATCCTCCGGATAACCGCCAGGTCTAACCAATCACCGGTAGATAGTAGTCCCTCCTCCAGGCTCACCGTCTACTGCACAGCGATCCGTTCTCGCCCCGGGATACCATACCGGGTCCACCATGTACACGTAATCGGCCTCATCCAACTCCTCGATTCGGGTTCACATATCATACGTCTCAGAACCGAGAAAACGCATGGTGGACGCACTGAAATATCATATCAAGGGAAACCGGGTTTTTAAATAATGCGTATTTTCCTAAAAGAATTACCTCGATTCCCAAATCCAGAAATCATATTAATCCAAAACTCAATGCGTAAATCCATGCAAATATGAAAATATCAATATATGTGTGCACTGGTATGAATATACAGTGTGCATGTGCGCAGGTATGAAAATATCAATATAAGTGTGCACTGGTATGAATATACAGTGTGCATGTGCGCAGGTATGAAAATATCAATATATGTGTGCACCGGTATGAATATACAGTGTGCATGTGCGCAGGTATGAAAATATCAATATATGTGTGCAATGGTATAAATATACAGTGTCCATGTGCGTAGGTATGAAAATATCAATATGTGTGTGCACTGGTATGAATATACAGTGTGCATGTGCGCAGGTATGAAAATATCAATATATGTGTGCACTGGTATGAATATACAGCGTGCATGTGCGCAGGTATGAAAATATCAATATATGTCAATATGCGACAAGTCATGAAAATCATAAATGATGCGACAATAAAATGATATGTATAATGCGTAGCAATCCTATAGTGCGAGTGTCATGGCAATCACTAACGGTGTGGGTGTAACATACAAATAGTGCTCGTACAGCTTGAACCATTAGTGACAGTGCAGTGTTTTATGCTATCATTCCTATATGCAACAATAAGGTATGCTACTATAGTCCGTATGAACATCTATGACTAAATATCCTAACGCGCCGTGACACTTAACGCCATACGGGCGATTTCCCCGTAGATGTTAAATCTACTCACCTGGTCGTGCGCTACTCATAGCCGACCACCTGCTTCCCTTTCTTTGCTTCGTCCGATGTACCCGCCTGTGAACCTAGAATTCACACAAGGAAAATCCACATAAGAAAATATCTCGCAAAACGCGATATTGAAGTCAAACGATACACTCGCGTCGCGAACTAAACACGCGTGCGTACGATACACTAAAATGTGTGTACGCGTCTAAAACTATCCCGACACGCCGCGACACACTGGATCACAGAACCCACTCGCGTATCGCGTGTAAACGTATTAGAAATACGATATATGGTCCCAGATTTTCCTATAGAGACAAACATACAAAATTGCACATACCACTGGCCCTAAAAATGCAGCAGACTCCTATCCAAGCAAACCCAACCCAAAGACTCCCTCATCTGGCCGCAAATTGCGGCTAGAAAGAATAAACCGGCGGCCTCAAGGTGGAATGGGTGTCTCGTATTCTGGTGGTGTGGTCAAGGTCTCCCAAGTAGGCTACAGTTAACTCAGATTTTATCTGAAACAAACGGGTCTATAGCAGACACAGAAAGGTGAAATCTCACTTAAAACGCTAAATTTTGCACAAAATGAAACCCTATGGTATTTTGGTGAAATCTAGGGTTTATCTAGGTTTACTTGGCCCTAATAACACCTAATTAGGCTAAGTTAACCAACACTAACATCACTTAACCAAAATTCTACACAAATCACCATTTCAAGCACAAAATCTCACTTTTTACACAAACCGAAGCTAATCCTACATAAGTTAAGCAAACTAGAGAGTTAGGCTCAGAGATTATACCTTACTAGACCCTACGAAGTAGGAAGAGGAAGGAGGAGAGGATGGGAAGTGCTGCTGCAGCTGCTGGGGGCTGTTGCTGTTGCTGTCTGCTGATGTTGTTGCTGCTACTGCCTTTGCTGCTGCCGCAGCTTTCTCCTGCTGTTGTTGCTTCTTCTGCTGCTGCTGAGCTGCTGGTGAGTGTGTGTGTGTGTGTGAGAGAGTGAGAATGAGAGCACAAAAGTCAAACAGTCCCCTCTCTCTCCCTCTCTCTTCATTTAATAAGCATGGCTCTGGCCATGTTGCCCATTCCCTCTCTCTCACCAAGTCAACACAAGAACAAATCATTTCCATAAAAAAAACCATAATTAAAACCCAAAACACCTACTACAAATTTTAAAATAGCTTAAGGAAATGGTTTAACCCACCATGGTTGCTAATTATGGTTTAACCCCAAATTAAAACCCTAGTTTACGTGCACAAGTGTGTATAAGCCTAGAAAAATTCTAATAAAATACTCATTAAATAGGATAAAATATTTGGAACTCAATTTGGTAAGGTGTTACAATAACTATGATATCTGGTGGTTGGGTGTCATGACTGATGTTCTAAATGATGATTTAGAAGAAGACGTCTGTAAGTACACAGCCAGAGGGCTTCGTAGACAGTGGGAGCAGCAGAAACGTGTGCAACGTCTGTTTAAATGTGGTAGTCAAAGAGTTTGACTTCATCAAAATGGTAGATGAACTTTGTACATACAAAAAGATTGTAGGGAGTATGATGGTGATCCTCGTATAGTACGCGGATGACATACTCTTGATAGGGAAGGAGTTTTCTATGCTACGCTCGGTCAATCTCCTCTTATCACAAGAATTCTCCATATAGGATCAAGGTGATACCTCCTAAATCCTGGGTTTTGGATCTATGAGATAGATCTAATTGGATGTTAGAATTATCACTAGTTGTAGTGAGATGGTATCAATCAATCCTGGGGAGAATCACTGGATAGCTTCCAGGGTGGTAAGGTCGACTGAATGTCAGTCACAGGCATTTTCTTTACCCTCAGTGGAGGGACGGTATGTTGGAAGAGTTCCAAGCTAGATACCGTGACAAACTAGACGATTAAAGGCAAGATACATCGTTACCAAGGATGCTACCAAAGAGGCAGTCTAGATATATTTTAGTTCATGAGATGAACTTCGTTCCTGCCATTGTGTGACAATGGAGTTGTGGCTTATGCCTAGGAACCCCCGTCCCATCTGTGATCTAGACATATTCTTAGGCAGTATCACCTGATCAAGGAGATGGTTGATCTCCAGGGAGATCGAGGTTAGGAGAGTAGACATAATGGACGACAGCGCGGATCCACTCAAAAGGGCCTATTTCCCAGTAGAGAATTTTATGGGATGGTTGAGTATGAGATACTTCAATCACAGCTGATTGTTGGGTATGAGATACCACAACAGATGGCCCTAGTGCAAGTGGGAGACCGCTTGCAGCTTGTAGGTGTTTGATATGATCATCGCCTACTCCCGGCGTATTGACGATTCTTTAAAGTCCTACACAGAGGTTTCCTGGCTCAGGCAAAACGGGGTAGGAGCACATATGTGATATGTGCGGGACCGAGAATAATACATGTATGTGATACCGTATTAGATTCTCGCGATATGTGATATCGGCCGGGTATATGTGATATAGCCGGGTCATCGGATCAAGTATTGATTCGATGAACTGATACAGATTATATTAGTCGGTTATTTGTAAAATAGCCGGATTATCGGATCAAGTGTTGATTCGATAATTTAATGTATAATTATATATGTGATATATTACATTACGTTAACTAATATAAGCTCGCTTTATTGATTCATTTTCTCACCGGATAATACATTGATATATATGCGATATATATTAATTGTATTATTTTCTTTTGTTACAAAATATATTGTATATGTGATATTTAATATTGTAACATGTTAGGGTTACAAATTTAACAAAGGTTTAGGGTTTAAACTGTTAGTGTATATGCCCTAGGGGCCATTATTGTATCATACTAGTTTGTATATTACTTAATGGAAGCTTGGGATATTCACATGTATATAACAGCCTTGCTAAATATGGTAGTATGCTACTTGGTTTTTCTATCTTAATATGTGAGTATACGTATTGATAGAGCTCTTAGGATCTTGCTTGACTACCGGCGTTGTGATGGCAGTCATACTAGTGGGGGCTGGGCAGTCTACAAGCACATCCTTATTCAGGTCCCTAGTCGTAGGATTATCGAGACAGGGCATCGATACTCCGGAGTAGACTAGTGTGTACGCTTTGTTAGTTATATGTATGCCCTAGAGGCCATTACTGTACATTGGATGTATATTGTAGTGGATGCTGGGACATATATAGGTAGGACTTTCTTGCTCGACATGATAGTACGCTATCTGGTTGCTCTTTATCTTAACGTGTATACTTTCTGTCTCTCTGATTACATGTTGATAAAGCCCTTAGGATGTGTACCCGACTTCCAGGACTATGATGCAGATCATACTAGTGGGGCCTTGGTAGTCAATGAGTACATCCTTCATTGTTCCTAGTCGTGGGAATATCGAGACGCGGCATCGATATTCCAGAGTAGAATAGCGTATATCTTCTCGACCCATGTGATGGGCGATGGATGATCCCATATCCATTGGTGTTTGACATCAGAGATGGTATGCGGGTGCTCAGTGGAGACTGGGTACACTGAACGGACTCGCCGAGAACTCCCAGATGGTATTATACCTCACGTCAGATGGCAGTTCTCTGGTGACACTGGTACAACTTAGTCTGTTGACCCGAGATCGTCATAGAGTCTTGTGTGTCTCCCACTGTGCTTTGATTTCCACCCTACCACGGCTCTACTGAGTTGTGCAAACAGGTGGTTTTTGGGTACAGTCCCGATTCGCATGGAGGCAATGAGCGATAGGAGGGGATTCGTCTCTCCCGGTATTAGGGGTTGATGTTGCACAATGCACGACTGGCCATAACAGGAAATCCCTGGCCAGGGTTGCAGTGATATACTGGTAAGAGTTATCAGTAGTTTCACGATAGTTATGGACCTTACGTCGGCATGACTTATCAAGCTATTGGGGTCTGACGTTTACCACCCCTAGGCGAGATATGCGACATATCAGACGAACAGACCGGACTGTATGGTAAGTGTTACTGGTTGGATTCACAGGAGTGTGAGCGGGCTTGCTCGCGATCTTCTGATCGCTCAATACCCGGGTGGCCGTTACGTTTAGCAGACCGCTTGCGGCTTGTGGGTGTTTGATATGATCATCATCTGCTGCCGGCGTATTGACGAGTCTTTAGAGTCCTACACAGAGCTTTCCTGGCTCAAACGAAACGAAATAGGAGCACATATGGGATATGTGCGGGACCGAGAATAATGCGTGTATGTGATACCGTGTTTCATTCTCGCGATGAATGTGTCGAATGGTTGTATGCGATATAACCTAGTTATCGAATCAAGGATTGACTCGATAAGCCGATACATTGGATACTAGCCGGTTATATGCGACATGACCTGATCATTGAATCAAGTGTTGATTTAATGATTTAATGTATAATTATATATTTGATATATTACTTTGCATTAACTAGTATTGGTTCACTTTAAATGGATTTACTCACTTGTATTGCACATTGTATATGTGATATATTTTTTGTGCACATGATTGTATCATGTTTGATGATACATTCTAGCTTGGTTTTGTGTAAAGTATTAAACCATGGTTAGTTAGTGGTTAGGGTATCATTTTACTTATTTATCTATTTATTTATCTTATTCATTTTGGAAAAAAGAGAAAGATAAATGGTGGACTTGTTTTGTTTTTAGTTGAAGCTTCTTGAAACCTTGACTAAGTCACCATTCTTGTCTCTTCTTTAACCCTAACCACTCATCTAACCTTAGTTAAATCTCTACACTAAACCATGGTTGAAGGAATGATAAGTATTCATTTATTTTCCTTTTTAAATAGACTTATCATATCTTCTTCTTCTTCTTCTTCATCTTCTTCTTCCATGAAGAAAGCTTGCTACATCAATGGCAAGTGATGAAAAAGTGTGAGAAATCCAATTCTAAAGTGAACCCAATTCCTATTTCTTCATCCTCTACCTCTTGCCAAGTAGTATAGGGTGTTTCCTTCACAAGTTTTCATGGCTTGGTGAAGGTGGAGCTTGATCTAGTGATGCCTTGACGTAGATCGTATTCAGCACGTTGTCGACGACCTAGCCCACCTTTTTCTCCAATGAAACCACCGTGAGAGTCATGGTTCGATTTGGACAGCGGAGAGGACTTCATCACGGAGCGTAGGAGGTGGAGGACCGGATCTACAAAGGTTGTAGCCCCTTCCCTTTAGCTATATTTCCGTTTACTTGCTTGCATCGCCCATATATCTAGTTGACGATCCGTATTAGGGTTTGTAGGCACCCGTAAAATTTGATATGTGCATGTTTGATCACTTGTGAGACTCCATTAGAGTGCCTAGGAACCCTACACACTTCTCATCCCAGTTGGGGAGATGGTCTGTCCCACAGCCGTCAGTACGTCGTACTGGAGATAGTATACAGGTGCTCGTTGGGTTACGGGTACACCGGACAGGACTCGCAGGGAACTGTAGGTTGGTTTTATACCAGTCGTCGATTAACAGTTCCCAGGTGACATGAGTACAGCATAGTCCGCAGACTTGACACTGCTACTTCGCCTCGAGTGTGTCCCATTGTTCTTAGATTGCTACCCTACCACGGCTCAAAGGATTCGTGCAAACAGGTAGCAGTTAGGTGCAGTCCCGAGCACTAGGAGGCAGTGGCAGTTAGACAGGATTCGTCTCTCCCGGTATTGGGAGTTGATATCGCGCTGTGTCAGAGAGCCATTACGCAAAGTCCCTGGCCAGGGCAAGCGAGATTTGCTGGTAGGTTCCAGTAGTTTCTCAGGGTTTAATGGGATTCACTCCGACACGACTTATACCGCTATTAGGGGACTGACGCTTGCCGCCCCCTAGGCCCGATATGCGATAGTCTTAGACGAACAAACCGGACTGTACGGAGATTGTCACATCAGGCTCAGTAGGAGTTCCGATGGGTTTCCTCATCGGCCTTCTTATCGACATCTACCTAGGGACCGTTACGTACAGCTAGTGCCGCTTGCGGTCTGTGGTTAAACCCACTGCCAGCGTAGTAGTCGAGTCATTAGAGTCCCACACAGAGAGTTTCCCTGCTCTAGGCGAAACGATATAGAGGTCGTATGGTTTTACGACAAGGGTTCGGACGCATACGTGTGTTTACGCACGTACGACTTTCGGACAGTTTTTACTAGCCGGCTTTGGTTTAAGCCAGATTCTAGTATCGGGATATTGGATTTATACAGTCTAAAGTTTTTCCGTGTTTTCACGGATAGGAGGGGCGTTCTCGTAATTTCGCGAGAAGCTTCTAGAAGGATGGTGACTTTGGGGTTTAGGTGGCATAAGCATAAAATGAGATTAGTGACTCATTTGTGTGATTCATCCTTGTCATTAATGCATCATAAATGCTTAATAACTCATGTAGATGAATCACTCATTTATATTTATGAAGCATGGTTGTTAAATCCTTTATTTTATTTATTTGATAAATATAATGCTTCATATATATCATGAGAGATCATTATCTCATTCTCATTCTCATGCTCATGCTCACCTTCTCTCTCCTCAAGCTCTCTCTCTTTAAACCCTAATCCTCCCCTCTCATGTGTTGAGATCAAGGATTAGAATAGACTAATCAATCCATAATCCAACTCTATATCACCTAGGTTACTTAGATTAGCACTTTAAGAAACCTAGTTACCTCAAGTTAGAGGTGAAGCTTGAAGTATAGCTCTCGGGTGGATCATCTACTCCATAGAGAAGGCTGGAGAAGAGGTGGAGAACGAAAAGACGAAGGACACGGTTCATTAGGTATAATCACTTCACATAGTAGTTTAGAACTCCTATGCATATGTTAGTTATTGTTTAGCAACGATTCTTGCGGTTAGTCGATGTTATTGCAAAGAACAAGATCGTTTTTCATATTTCCGCCTCCCCGCAAGTCATAGCGTGTAGTACATCGACTTACAGTGGTATCAGAGCCTCGCTAAAAAATAATTAACTCATTACCAAAGTCGTATGAATTTCGAACGCAAAACGAACCGAAAAAGACATCGATATCACCATGTTTCTGTCGAATTTAAAACTGGCTCTAAAAATTTTTCAGGGAGCTGCAGAATAACAAGCAGAGAAATATAAGATCACTGGAGAAAAATGGGTTCCTGAATCGGCCATACAGCCGCGGAACCGCGGCCGATCCCACCGATCCGCCGCGAATCCGCGGCCGAGTTGGGGCCGATTCAACCCAGTTTGCTCCAGTAACTCTTCTGTGATATTTTTGTTTTTTCTGGAATGTTTATTTTCTGCTCAAGTCTCAGGGGCACAGAGAAGTTTTGGGAGTAGAATCTGATATGTTTGCTCGATCGAAATTATACGATGTTTGCTAATTTGATTATATCTGTGATTGTATAATGTGTTCATAAACCTCCCCTAACTGCTAGTATGTCGGTTGGCAGGGGGTTGCACATTTCTGTAATGGATTTTACTGTTTGTGATTATGAACTGTATTGGATCGTTGTGATGATTAGCCGGGGTTTTGTGATGGGTTATTATTTTAATTCATTAAATGTAATTGTAATATGTTGTAATATTATTTTGCGGGGCACATCCAGGTTGCGGTTGTAGCCACCGTTGTATTATTTTATTTTACTGTTTTTGCTCCTAGGACAGACCCAAGGTAGGGTGCACAAACTACCGGGTACTTTGAAGTGTTTAGTGGCCTACTCACTTTGTTGAGGGAGACCGCTTCACTTCGGGTACTTGGCGGGTAGTTTGCCGTACCCGTAGGGGTCTAGGGTGGGGTAATGGCTATTCATCATAACTGTGTAATCCGTCTTTTGTTGCAGGCTCAAAGCAAACACGGATTGCTTGTATATCCAATAATGTTCATCTGAGATCTGGAATGCCTATTATTGCATCTGACGAATGTACAATATCTATATATGATAGCAATTTAGACGTGATTTATGTTTTACACCCGCGCTAGCCCAGCCCCCGCTCTGCCGTTAGTTAAGTAACCTAACAGGTGATGACGGGACCCAGTGGCTAATGCGGATGGCATAAGAGGACGTTGTATTTTCGTTGTTTTCTGCAATGATAGGTTAATGATAGGACGCATTATTATTAATGCAAAGAAAATAAACCAAAGTTTAATCGTTGGAAAAATTTGAAAGAAACCACTCGGTTAATTTTAAAACAGAAGATATTTTTAATTGCGGAGCTTTAACCACTCCTTTTAAAAGCTATCAGGTTCCTTCGGTTATATCAAGTTCACTACGTTCACGGTTTCGCCAAAATCATTCGTAGCCCTCCGTCATTTCATTTGGGTATTCAGTAGTATTCAAGATATGCATTTTGACCAACGCCAAGGCATAGTGTTTGGTAGTTGCTGGGTATTCATTTTTTGCATAGATAGATGAATTAGTTTGGGATAGTCGTATTATCATTTGGCCAACGTCAGAGATATGTACGGATGGGTTCAAATTAACAAGATAATGATGGGTAGAACTTGACATGTGACTTATGACATTTTGACCAACGCTAAGGTCATAAGAGCATGGGGCAAAAATATATATCGGGAATTTCTAAAGAAACTGAAATTTGCAAAGAGGTGCATACCATATGGAGTTTGATGAATGTTGGTAGGATTCCTTCAACATTATCATACGATGATATTTGGATCCCGATCCTACTGTGAGTATATGCTACTTATCAGGAGATTCGTCACTTAACGATCAATGTTATAAATCAAGTAGGTGTCGAGAAAGGTGTCAGCGGGGCTACGCCCCCAGAGAAAAGAGGTTATAATTAAGGAACTTCGCGAAAGCGTTGGAAAACCTCCCTCGAAGTACCGACACCGGCCTGACTGAACGGTTAAGCAAGTATTGTACGGTGAGAATAGTCCTGGCTAGTTCTTTCTTTTTGGTTTGAGGAGGAATTCGAGAAACAGTGGGAGCCATCCAGTTTAAATAAACTAAAAACCACTCTACACTTGCAAGAGCATCATGCTAAAGTGTTTCTTCTCTATCTCCTACTTGCAGCGACCCTGAAAATGACTGGACTTAAGTTACTTTTAGAGAAAAATATACTGACAGGGCCAAACTATAAAGATTGGCTGCGGAATGTCAAAATGGCTTTGACCTATGACAAGTTGGGGTATGTCCTCACCACTAAGGCACCTGAAATCCCAGGTCTCAAATCCAGTAATGCGGATAAGGAAATCCGCAAAACCTGGGAGATAGATTGCGCGAAGGCCAAGTGCATCGTGATTGCCTCGATGAACAATGAACATCAGAGGAGGCACGAAGATATGGATCTTGAATCCATATTTCTCCATACAAAAGATCTGTATGGAGAGCAATCTCGTATAGCAAGATACGAGACCTCAAAGAAGCTGTTTCAGGCGAGGTTGGCCGTCGGATCATCGGTAGGAGAACATGTCCTAAAGATGATAGGCTATATAGAAGAGCTCGCAGACCTTGGGACGACTTTGGATAATGAGCTCTATACATACTATATTCTCCAGTCCCTCCCTTCCACCTACGCCCAGTTTATTCTGAACTTCAACATTCAAAGAAAAGAAGTTGAACTTTCAGAACTCCTTAACATGTTGAGGAGTGCAGAGGGCACCTTGCAGAGGGCACCTTGCAGAAGGCAAGGGAAACACCCGTTATGTTTATTAGCGGTGCTTCATCTTCCAGGTCCAAGGCTAGGGCCAAAGGAAGGAAGAAGAAGGCCGCCACCAAACCTAGAGGAGGTGTTAGTAAGGTTGGAGCGAAGGGAAAGAAAAAGTTTTCGGTACCAGTAGTGGCCCAGGATGAGTGCTTCCATTGTCATAGGAAAGGGCACTGGAAGAAATATTGCAAGGCGTGGAACGCCAAGAACCAGGGACCGAAGCAAGCTGTGGCTTCGACTTCAGGTTTGTTTGTAATTGAGAATTGTCTATCAATCAACTCTATTTCCTGGGTATTAGATACCGGATCAGGATCTCATATATGCAATTCATTGCAGGCACTGAGAAACCGTAGGGTGCTGAAGGAAGGTGATATGACCCTAAAGGTTGCTAACGGAGCTAGCGTGGGAGCTGTGTCCGTCGGGGATTATCACCTAGGATTGACAAGTGGACACATTTTGGTTTTACATAACTATTTTTGTGTATCTAGCTTAACGTGTAATATCATATCAGTTTCCTTGTTATCAAATAAAGGTTATGATTTCACGTTTGTAAGTGATGTTGTTAACATCCACCTTAATCATAGTTTGATTGGGTCCGGTACACTGGATAACGGTATATATGTCTTAAACCAACTACAAATTTTCAATGTCCAGAACACACTAAAAAGAAAGTCTCCAGATTTAAATAAGGCTTTGTTATGGCATTGTAGACTGGGTCACATCAATGAGACAAGGTTAACTAAGTTACATAGAGAAGGATATTTGGAATCGTTCGAATATCAAACTTATGCCACTTGTGAATCATGTCTCAAAGGAAAGATGACAAAGACTCCATTCACTAGACATGGAGTAAGAGCGAGCGAGCTCTTAGGACTCATACACAGCGATATATGTGGTCCAATGTCTACACATGCAAGAGGTGGTTTTTCCTATTTCATTACTTTTACGGATGATTACTCAAGGTACGGATTCATTTATCTGATGAAACATAAATCCGAGGATTTTGAGAAATTCCAAGAGTATAAGAATGAAGTAGAAAACCAAACCGGCAAAAGTATCAAAACACTAAGATCTGATCGAGGTGGTGAATACTTAAGTGCCGAGTTCCTAGGTTACCTAAAAGAGAAAGGAATTCTCTCTCAGCTTACTCCTCCATACACTCCACAGCATAACGGTGTATCGGAGAGACGGAATCGAACCCTATTGGATATGGTACGTTCCATGATGAGAAATGCTGAGTTACCGCGATCTTTCTGGGGTTATGCACTAGAATCAGCAGTATATCTTCTGAACAGGGTTCCTACCAAGACTGTGCCTACTACGCCATATCAGATGTGGAGTGGGAAGAAACCCTATCTTCAGTATCTGAGGATATGGGGATGTCCAGCTTTTGTTAAAAAGCAGCATGTGGACAAACTCGAGGCACGATCAGTACAGTATAAGTTTGTGGGATATCCAAAGAACTCCAAGGGGTATCTATTCTATTACGCAGAGGAACAAAAGGTTTTTGTTTCTCGTAATGCCCATTTTTTAGAACAGCAGGTTTTAGAAAAGGATACAAGTGGGAGAGAAATAGAACTGGAAGAAATTCCAGAACCACAAACTACTACTGAAAGTTTGGTAGAACCAGTAGTTCAAGAAGAACAGGACATTCCCGCACCCCTCCGCAGGAGTAGTAGGCCGTCTCATCCGCCTGAGAGATACTACGGTTTTCTCATAGATGGGGATAGAGAGGATTGCATCATCGTTGATGATGAACCGACTAGATTCCAGCAGGCCATCCAGAGCGGCGACTCGGTACGATGGCTAAATGCAATGCGGACCGAAATGGAGTCCATGTACACCAACAAAGTATGGACTTTGGACATTGCTCCAGATGGGGTAAAACCCATAGGATGCAAATGGATCTTCAAGAAAAAGATTGGTGTAGATGGACAGGTGGAAACCTATAAGGCTAGACTTGTTGCAAAGGGTTTTCGTCAAAGACCTGGTTTGGACTATGACGAAACTTTTTCTCCAGTGGCTATGCTCAAATCCATTCGGGTCCTTCTTGCTATTGCTGCCTTCCATGATTATGAAATCTGGCAGATGGACATAAAGACGGCTTTTCTGAATGGTAATTTAGAAGAGTGCGTCTATATGGATTAGCCAGAGGGCTTCAATCAGAGTGGGAGCAGCGGGAAAGTATGCAAGTTGCTTAAGTCCATTTATGGACTAAAGCAGGCATCGCGGAGTTGGAACATCTGTTTTGATGAAACGGTCAAAGAATATGACTTTACCAAAAATTCAGATGAACCATGTATATATAGTAAATTTGTAGCCAGAAGTGTCGTATTCCTCGTCTTGTACGTGGATGACATTCTATTGATAGGAAATGACATTCCTATGCTACAATCTGTCAAAGGATTCTTGTCACATAGGTTCTCCATGAAAGACCTGGGTGATGCCTCTTACATTCTGGGGATCCGGATCTATCATGATAGATCCAAGAGGATGTTGGGACTTTCGCAGTCCAGGTATATCAACACTATACTGAAAAGATTCAGTATGGAAGATTCTAAGCGCGGTAATCTACCGGCTTGTCACGGAATCACCCTCTCCAAAGAGATGTCTCCCAAGACTGATTTGGAAAGGGAACGCATGTCTATTATACCCTACGCTTCTGCGGTAGGCTCTATAATGTATGCGATATTATGCACCAGACCAGATGTAGCTTACGCACTCAGCGTGGTAAACCGGTATCAATCAGACCCAGGGGAGAATCACTGGATAGCAGTAAAGAACATTCTCAAGTATCTGAGAAGGACTAAGGAGATGTTCTTGGTATACGGCGGAAAAGACCTCAAGTTAGAGGCCTTTGCTGATTCCGGCTTCCAGAGTGATAAGGACGATTCTAAGTCCATGTCGGGTTATGTCTTTACCCTCAATGGAGGGGCGGTGTGCTGGAAAAGTTCCAAGCAGGACACCGTTGCTGACTCGACGATGGAAGCGGAGTATATTGCTGCTTGCAATGCCGCAAAAGAAGCGGTCTGGATGAAGAAGTTCCTAACAGAACTTCAGGTGGTTCCTACCAGTGTTGATCCAATACCTCTGTATTACAACAACAACGGAGCTATAGCTTTAGCGAAGGAACCAAGGTCCCATCAGAAGTCCAGACACATCTTAAGGCGGTATCACCTGATCAGGGAGATCATTGATCGTCGGGAGATCGAGGTTCGGAGAGTTGCTACTGAAGAGAACATTGTTGATCCATTCACGAAGGCCCTACCTCAGATTCAGTTCGAGAGGCTACTCGAGATCATCGGTCTTCGATATGCCAGTACATGGCCCTAGTGCAAGTGGGAGATTGTTAGTGTATATGCCCTAGGGGCCATTATTGTATCATACTAGTTTGTATATTACTTAATGGAAGCTTGGGATATTCACATGTATATAACAGTCTTCCTAAACATGGTAGTATGCTACTTGGTTTTTCTATCTTAATATGTGAGTATACGTATTGATAGAGCTCTTAGGATCTTGCTTGACTACCAGCGTTGTGATGGCAGTCACACTAGTGGGGGCTGGGTAGTCTACAAGCACATCCTTATTCAGGTCCCTAGTCGTCGAATTATCGAGACAGGGCATCGATACTCCGGAGTAGACTAGTGTGTACGCTTCTCATTCCAGTTGGGGAGATGGTCTGTCCCACAGCCGTCAGTACGTCGTACTGGAGATAGTATACAGGTGCTCGTTGGGTTACGGGTACACCGGACAGGACTCACAGGGAACTGTAGGTTGGTTTATACCAGTCGTCGGTTAACAGTTCCCAGGTGACATGAGTACAGCATAGTCCGCAGACTTGACACTGCTACTTCGCCTCGAGTGTGTCCCACTGTTCTTAGATTGCTACCCTACCACGGCACAAAGGAGTCGTGCAAACAGGTAGCAGTTGGGTGCAGTCCCGAGCACTTGGAGGCAGTGGCAGTTAGACAGGATTCGTCTCTCCCGGTATTGGGAGTTGATATCACGCTGTGTCAGAGAGCCATTACGCAAAGTCCCTGGCCAGGGCAAGCGAGATTTGCTGGTAGGTTCCAGTAGTTTCTCAGGGTGTAATGGGCTTCACTCCGACACGACTTATACCGCTATTAAGGGACTGACGCTTGCCGGTCCCCTAGGCCCGATATGCGATAGTCTTAGACGAACAGACCGGACTGTACGGAGATTGTCACATCAGGCTCAGTAGGAGTTCGGATGGGTTTCCTCATCGGCCTTCTTATCGACATCTACCTGGAGACCGTTACGTACAGCTAGTGCCGCTTGCGATCTGTGGTTAAACCCACTGCCAGCATAGTAGTCGAGTCATTAGAGTCCCACACAGAGAGTTTCCCTGCTCCAGGCGAAACGATATAGAGGTCGTATGGTTTTACGACAAGGGTTCGGACGCATACGTGTGTTTACGCACGTACGACTTTCGGATAGTTTTTACTAGCCGGCTTTGGTTTAAACCAGATTCTAGTATCGGGATATTGGATTTATACAGTCTAAAGTTTTTCCGTGTTTTCACGGATAGGAGGGGTGTTCTCGTAATTTTGCGAGAAGCTTCTAGAAGGATGGTGACTTGGGGGTTTAGGTGGCATAAGCATAAAATGAGATTAGTGACTCATTTGTGTGATTCATCCTTGTCATTAATGCATCATAAATGCTTAATGACTCATGTAGATGAATCACTCATTTATATTTATGAAGCATGGTTGTTAAATCCTTTATTTTATTTATTTGATAAATATAATGCTTCATATATATCATGAGAGATCATTATCTCATTCTCATTCTCATGCTCACCTTCTCTCTCCTCAAGCGCTCTCTCTCTCTTCAAACCCTAATCCTCCCCTCTCATGTGTTGAGATCATGGATTAGAATAGACTAATCAATCCATAATCCAACTCTATATCACCTAGGTTACTTAGATTAGCACTTTAAGAAACCTAGTTACCTCAAGTTAGAGGTGAAGCTTGAAGTATAGCTCTCGGGTGGATCATCTACTCCACAGAGAAGGCCGGAGAGGAGGCGGAGAACGAAAAGACGAAGGACACGGTTCATTAGGTATAATCACTTCACATAATAGTTTAGAACTCCTATGCATATGTTAGTTATTGTTTAGCAACGATTCTTGCGGTTAGTCGATGTTATTGCAAAGAACAAGATCGTTTTTCATATTTCCGCCTCCCCGCAAGTCGTGGGGTGTAATACATCGACTTACATAAACTTGGTTAGGGTTTGGATTAGGGTTAGCTTTTGCATGAAGCTTCCATGAAGCTTTGACTTTTGTCTTTAGCTTGATATTTTGTGAAGATATTTTTTAACCCAAGCCAAACCATTAACTATAGTTTATTCTATACAAGGGTTAACTCCTTCATACTTAACCCATGGTTGGATTTGTAACCACTACAATAATTCATCATTCATCACAAAAGGAATTATTCATCTTCTTCTTCCTTGAGCTCTTGAAAAAGCCTCACTAGGTTTTTTCTTTTGTGATGATATTGAGTGAGAATTTGAAAACAAAAGAGAGCTAAATTCCCACTTCATCATCCTCATCTATTCTAGCCACTTAGATTAGGGTGTTCACTTCTCTAATAAGTTGTTTAGTAAAGTGTAAGCTTGAGTTAGAGATTCTTCAAGATAGATCATCTTGGATCATGAAGACTACGAGCAAGGTGTCTCATTTACCTCATGGAGCCACTCGAGAGTCGGAGTTCATGTTGATCGCAGCGAAGGGACCTCAACACGGAGCTTATGAAGCGAAGGAACGGACTACAAAGGTTGTAATCCTCTTCTCTTTACTTCTTTGTATGTGATACAATTTTGTTACCCTAGAAATTCTAGCAAGGTTCATGGTTAATTAGCTTTGCACCTCTCTAAATTTTAAAATGGCATGAGTGATGCTACCAAACCCTAGACTAGGTGCAAGGGTAACCCAACATATGTACCAACATACGTCATCTACACCATATCGCCTGAACCGTGAAAACCCTCTGTGTGGGACTCTAAAGACTCGTCAATACGCTGGCAGTAGGTTTAACCACAAGCACGTCAGCGGCACTAGCTGTACGTAATGGCTACGCAGGTATTGAGCGAAAGGAAGGCCGACGAGCAAACTCATCCGTACCCCTACTGAGCCTGACAGTGATAATATCTGTACAGTCCGATCTGTTCGTCTAAGAGTAACGCATATCGAGTCTAGGGGGGTAGATAAAGTCAGACCCCTAACAACGCGGCATTTAGTGTCGGTATGAAACCCATCATCACCTGAGAAACTATCGATCCTGGATCGGTTATTCTCGTCTACCTTGGCCAAGGATTTCTGGTGATGGCCACCCGTGCACTGTGCGACATCAACCCCTAATACCGGGAGAGACAAATCCCCGACGATCCGCTCACTGCCTCCATGTGGCTCGGGACTGTACCCAACTAAAACCTGTTTGCACGACTCCTTTGAGTCGTGGTAGGGTAGTAATCAAAGCACAGTGGGAACTCACACGAGACAAATGATGATCTCAGGTCGACAGACTAACCTGTACATATGTCACCTGGGAACTACTATCTGACAATAGGTATAATACCAACTAGTAGGTTCCCGGCGAGTCCGTCCAGTGTACTCATAACCCAATGAGCACATGTATACTATCTTAGGTGAACAAACTAACACCAATGGCTTGTGAGACCGGGCCACCGCCCCTCGTCAAGGTCTCGATCAGTATACACTAATCTACACTGGAGTATCGATGCCCAGTCTCGAAACTCCCACAACTAGGGACATTTAAGGATTTGCTTATAGACCCTAGCTCCCACATATTTGATCGCCATCATATGCCTGTAGTCAAGCAAGAATCCTATGGGCTCTATCAATATGCAATAGTTATGATAAAGACAAACTAAATAGCATCCTATCATCTCGAGTAAGACTGTTCTACCGGTATAGGTCCTCACTCAATCATCATAATCACCTGCATGCGACTATGATAATTGCCTTAAGGGCACTATAGCAAACAGGACTAACGCGGATGCAAAATATATACAACATCTACTAGTATATATATAAATATATATAACATTCATCCCAGGCATAATAATAGCAACAACACAGAATCTCAGCAAGCAACACAGAATGGTGGATAATCTTGGAGTCCCGGGTTTCATTTGAGCCGCAAATGAGACCCAACGTTCCCAGTCATGTGGATAGCCCGTGCAATGGAAACCTGGACCCCTACGAGCGTGGCAAGTTACCCGCCAAATCCCAGAAGTGAGGTAACCCCAATCAGCAAAGTGAATGGGCCACCCAGCACTTCACGAGACCCGGTAACTTGAGCATCCCTCCATGGGTCATACATATACCCTCTACGAGTGCGGCGAATAGCCCGTCAATTCTAGAGTGAAGTCCCCTCCGTCTCAACGCCATGAGATGCGGACTTGTTGCCCTCTAGAACCCGGCTATTTGAGCACTCCACTGCGAGGTAATCCTAGTACAGAAAATGAAAATATATGTACAAAGATGACATCTGTTGGAGATAGTGCCCTCAGAGTCAATTATTAGGTCACAGGTACGTGATTCCATTGATTGATGGAGGACCTATCCCGGTAGGACAGTCTTACTTGAGATGATAGTATGCTATCTGGTTTACCTTTATCATCGTGTACTGTTTTAGGTGACCTGACAAGTTGCTATTACACATTGGTAGAGCCCCTAGGATTCTTGCTTGACCACCAGCAGTATGAGGGCGATCATATAAGTGGGAGCTGGTAGTCTATAAGCAAATCCTTAAAAGGTCCCTAGTCGTGTGAGTTTCGAGATAGGGCATCGATTCTCCAGAGTAACTAGTGTATACAGTCGAGACCCCGACGAGGGGCGGTGGCCGGTCTCACAAGCCACTGGTGTCAGTTGGATCACCTAAGATGTATACAGGTGCTCATTGGGTTATGAGTACACCGGACAGGACTCGCCGGGAACATGCTAGTTGGTCATATACCAGACGTCAGATGGCAGTTCCCTGGTGACATGTGTACAGGTTAGTTCATCGACCTGGGGATCGTCATTTGTCTCGTGTGAGTTCCCACTGTACTTTGATTACTACCCTACCACGGCTCAAAGGAGTCGTGCAAACAGGTTTTAGTTGGGTACAGTCCCGAGCCACATGGAGGCAGTGAGCGTATCTTCAGGGGTTCGTCTCTCCCGGTATTGGGGGTGAGGTCGCGCTGTGTCTAGGAGAGCCATTACACGAAGCCCTCGGCCGAGGCAAGGAGATTTACTGGTAGGTATTCCAGTAGTATCTCAGGGTGTTCTGGGCTACACTCCGACATGACTTGTACCGCTTTTAGGGGTCTGACTTTAACCAACCCCCTAGGCCCGCCATGCGATGCTCATAGACGAACGGACCGGACTGTACGGATATTGTCACTGACAGGCTCAGTAGGGTTGTCAGGCTGAGTTCGCTCACAGACATCCCTTTTAGTCAATACCTGGTAGCCCGTTACGTATTGGCTTATACCTCTGACGTGCTAGTGGTTAAATCCACAACCAAGGTGTTGACGAGTCTTTAGAGTCCCCCACATTCAGTTACTCAGCTTTCGGGCGAAAGGTTGTAGAGGCCGTATGGAGATATGGCAAGGTCCGATCAGATACGTGCGGTATTGCACGAATCAGGATAGGACAGTTTGTACTACAGGCCGTATGGTTATATGGCAGGGTTCGATCAGATACGTGCGGTATTGCACGGATCAGGATCGAACAGATATTACTAGCCGGCTTTGGTTTAAGCCGGATCCTAGTATAGTACAGTGTAGACTTTGTCTCATTACATTTGTATTTCGGTCGAAATACAGATGCGGGTGTGTATGCACAGTATCGGGGTTTTCCTGTAATTTATTACGGGACCAGTTTTCTGGAGTTGCCAGTTTGCTTTCCGTTTCGGCCGATTTCCATTGTTCCATTCATTGGCCGAAGATTGGTGGAGGAGGGCTTATTTGCATTGTTGCAAATAGGCATTTGTGGAAGGGGGTCTTTGCTTATATTTGTATCATGATGGTTTCATGATGGAGCCCATCCCTTGACCTTTCTTGCTTGACTTTGTGAGGTGATGATGGTGGTGTTGGAGTGTTGTTTTATTTGCTATCATGGTTGTTGGTTGAGTGTTAGAATTATTGGAATGATGATTCTTTGCATGATAGCCTTCTCTTTCTCTCCCTTGGATTATTGCATATCTTTCTCATGCTTTACCATGACCTCCTCTCTCATTCCTCCCTCTCTTGAAGTCATGGCCGGCCACTCTCTTGAGTGGGCTGTCCAAACATTTTGGTGTGGGATTTTGCTTCATTTCATGTTGCAAAAATCCCACAAGATCAATCCCAAAAGGCTCCAAGTATCATTCCTCCACCAAATGGCAATTCCACTACCCCAAAGTGAGACTTAAGGACTACATATTCTACAGCGAATCTTGGGCACGTCGAGTAGCCGGCTTCGTGCCCGAGTTGCCTCGGCATTGAGGTGGGAGCCCGTAAAAGAAGTAGGCGATGTGGTGCACTTCCGGCGACGAGGAGGAGACGGGACATTCCGCAGGAGATCGGGACGATGACGAGAAGACCGGAGGACTTGGATCGTCGGTATATCTCTCTTCCCCATCTTGTAGCTAGCTAGTACTAATTAATGGTTCGATCCGGGTATTAGTGCGCGGCGGTTTGCCAGTTCAAGTAAAATTTAAAGTTTATCACCGCTTCCGCATTTGGCCGTCGGATTGACGGCCGGGGCGCCGCCGTGCGCTTACAGTGGTATCAGAGCCTCGCCATTAACTTAGTCTAGCTTGGTTTAATGTGTTTTGCATTTCCGATCGACCAAAATTCCAAAATCTACATTTTTGTTAGCATCAGTTTCTGTTGAAATTTTTTGGTCTCCAAAAATTTTTCAGGTTGTAAAAAATTGATGTACTGGAAAATATAAGAGCTCTGTAAAAATTCGATGCAGTGACTCCACTGTGGGAGCGCGAAACCGCCGCAAACACCCCCTTCTCGCCGCGGTTCCGCCGCACACTGTGGGGATCCCTGCACCAAATTTCTACAGTATCTTTCTGAGGTGAAAATTGGGTTTTTGGAATAATAACATTGGGCCCAGAATTTCCTGATCTGCTACAGTAGTGCTTAGGGGCCCACTTGTTAAAATTTGATTGATCGGATATTTTAAACACATTATTTCACAGTATTTACATTATATCTGCGACCGTGAATATCACTCGATCGGTAAATCCGGTCTAACTGCTATAGCCCGGTTAGACGGATTTGCGAACGTGACTTTCACGTTGATGTTCTGTTTTTGCTGTGATGTTGCGGATCGATCGGTGGGGATAGCCTGGGTGCAATGCTAGTACAGTTGTGGTTGTATTATGTACATTTGATATTGCGGGGCGAGCGTCCGACATGTGGACTGCCGTCACTGCCTGATTGTATTATTATTTTGGGACACGGCCAGGTTGCGGTCGATGTACCCGTTGTATGTATATTTTACTTTCTGTACTAGGATTGCCCCGCGGAAGGGTGCACGGATAGCCGGGTTCTAGAGGGCAACAAGCCCGCATCTCATGGCATTGAGAGGGAAGGGGCTTCACTCTAGGATTGGCGGGCTATTCGCCGCACTCGTAGGGGGTGCAGGTTGACCCAGGAGGGGTGCCCAAGTTACCGGATTCCGTGAAGTGCTGGGTGGTCCATTCACGGCGCTGAAGGGGGCTGCCTCGCTTCAGGTTTTGGCGGGTAACTTGCCGCGCCCGTAGGGGTCTAGGATTTCATTGCACAGGCTATCCACACGACCAGGGGAACGTCGGGTTTCAGTAGTGGCTCTGTGAAACCCGGGGATCCCAGATATCTGTATTGTTTCTGTGATGCTGTACATTTCTGTGATGTTGCATTTTATTCATGCCTTGAGCGAAATATAATATATTGGTATATATATTAGTAGATGTTGTATATGTTTTACATCCGCGCTAGTCCAGTCCCCGCTCTGTCGTTAGTTAGCTAACCTAACGGGTAATGACGGGACCCAGTGGCGAATGCGGATGGCATATACGTACATCAGTATATTTTCGTTCTTTTTGGTGTGATCAATTGATGGGACTGCGTTGATTCGGATCAATGCAAGTTAAAAACAAACCTAATCTGATGTTGTTGGAACACTTTTCAAAAAGCTGTTATTGCAAGGACGTTCACTTTTGTTTTGCATCGTGGTATTCAGTTGGAATATCCTGCTCCTCAGTCGACGAGGCAAGGGCCGAGATCCCTTCACCGGGAGTGACCCCTTGGACAAAAAGTTTGCGTCAGGGCATTAACTTCACTAGAGCCGATTACTTTTGCTTTGCATCGTGGTATTCAGTTGGAATATCCTGCACCCCATTCTACGGGGAAAGAGCCGAGATCCCTTCACCGGGAGTGACCTCTTTAGTGAAGGTTTTCGTTACTATATTTTTAAAAAAAAAAGCTATCCGTTCCTTCAACGATATCAAGTTCATTACGTTAAAGGCTTTCACCAGAAACCATTCGTAGCCCTCCGTCGTTTCATATGGGTAGTCAATAGTATTCAAGCTGTGTATGTTGGCCAAAGTCAAGGCACAGTGTTTGGTAGCTGTTGGTTATTCATATGCAGCATAGATAGATGCGTTGGTTTGGAACAGTCGTACTGCCATGTTGGCCAAAGTCAAGGGTATGTACGGGTGGATTCAAATTAACCTGGAGAATGACGGGTAGAACTTGACATGTGACTTATGATATGTTGGCCAAAGTCAAGGTCATAAGAGCATGGGGCAGAAATCACATCGGGAGTTTTAAAAGAACTGAAACTTGCCAGATATGCGCATACCTTCTGGAGTGTGACACCGTGAGCGGATTCCGTCACGTTATCATGCGATGATAGTTGGATCCCGATTCCCACTGATGAGTTAGTTTACTCCTCGGGTGACCCCGACTAATTCTTCTTTCAGGTTTGGAGAAGAATTTGACGGTACAGTGGGAGGATTCCAGATTAGATAAATTGGTAACCATTCTGATCTAGGTTAGAGTGCACGCTGAGTGTTTCTTTTCTCTCTCTCTTTGGCAGCGACCATTGACCCGACCCTAAGACTATGACTCAGTGACCAAGTTGACCGAACCTTCTCAACACTGGCTTTTGGATTGTCAGAGTTGCATACCTCATTGCCACTCCTACTTTTACCCTTTTCTCCAGGACACCCCGTATTACTACGAACGTCCACTTCCATTGGACAAAACCATCATATGGTTAGATACGAACTCGAAAGAATTTATTCGAGGATGGTTTCCGGTTCTGGAGAAAACGGATAGGACTATTCAGTTGTCTTTTCCTTTTACCTTCTCTCAGGTTGCTAGTACTCCTTGGTTTAGGAGATAGTACACATATTACGCAAATTGGATAGTCTTCTTCCAAACCTTAGGCTGGTGCCGACCGGTAGGGAATGAAGAAAACCAATTAGCCTAACGATGGTGTACAGAAGGTATTAAGTTAAGACAAATCAAGGGATTAGTAAGAGGGCAAAGTAAATTGCAACAGATATTCACGACCAAACCAAGTATTTCTTCGCCAATCCTAAATCACCTTTGTATTTCTCCAGGACACTCCGTATCACTACGAAGATCCACTGTTTATTGGATACTCCATCGTATGGTTATATACGAACTCGAAAGGAACTTGTTCCAGTTCGGGGATGAATTCTGGTTCAGGAGAAATAGGAATAAGATTTATTCAGGTGTCTTTTATCTTCACCTTCTCTCGCTTTGCGAGTGTTCCTAGGATTAGGACAGTACACCCATTATGCTTATTGGATAGTCTTCTTCCAAACCATAGGCTGGTGCCGAACGGTAGGGAAGGAAGAAAACCATTTGGCCTAAAGGGGTGTGCAGAAGGTAAAGACTAAAGACATATGAAGGGATTTGGAGAGGTGGCAAAGAATTACACGGTTACAGTTGTGAATCTGGATAATGGAAGAGGCATTACTAGGAATACCAGGATACCCCATCGAAACATTTCAATGTTTCAGTCTCACTGTGTACTGTTAAAGGAAAACTGATTTCCTGATTAGATACTTACTCCAGGGTATGTATTTACCAGGTATGATTCTCACATCTGTATGGTTTTACAGATGATGAGTGGGAGTAGGTTATCGGGAATTGGGTGATCATCCTTATTATATCGGGATTCATTGTAATCGGTGATATTTGAGGAAGTCACCTGGGTTGGTTGCCGGACGGCAAATATTTGGTTTTGAATATCCGCTGTTATGCACCAATTTCAAATTGATGTATCTGTACGTCTATTTTCATAGAGTGAGATATACCTTTTGAAATTATGTCTACGACATTTACCTATATCAGTGGATGGTTAGGTAAGGAGCATTAAACAGCGGTGTAATTCTTCTTAACCATAAGTACAGTTTTCAACCTACGACACACAGTGAATGAGTTATCAGACTCAAGGGACTTATACAGAGTATTGTATGTTGTCCAGGGTCCATCAGGACAGAGGGGTTGGTCCTCGCACTATATTCGGTTTACTTATGACTTCTCTAGTTTTTAGACAGGTGTTTCGCGGAAACACAGGGTCTGAATGTTGAGAAGTTATAGGTATTTGAATAGAGTAGAGAACCAGGTGTAGCAAGTATCGGGATTCTTCAAAGTGATCGAAGATGTAGATACTTGTATATGGTATTCAGTTGATAGTAGTGATTAAGAGAAATTGCTTCTCTTTCAGGTTACTCATAATTGGAAGCATTCCTAAGTTGAGTAACGCTGATCGGCCTCCTTCCATTTAGTTGACATGCACTGGAGACAGCTGCATGATTTGAATCTGGTTCAATTAAATCAGTGCCTCTGGTCCTATATTGGATATAGAACAGTTCGTATCTTAACGATGTTGAGGTACGGGGAGTTGTCCGGCTTATGATTAAAACCAGACACTGGACAACTCAAGGCACGTTTCTGTAATGGCTGTTTGTGGGTTGACCCAGGCTATGACGAGGGTTGACTTTCTACCATCTGGATGAACAATAGCGATATTGTTCTAGACTCGCCACAGTTTTATTAAAAATGGATTTTTTCAGAAAACAGTAGTGGGAGTATGGTAGAACTGGAAGTGATTCCAGAACCACAAACGATTACTGAAGATTTGACAAGGAACCTAAAGATTCAATCTGGATTGACATTCCATTGGCCACTCCGCAGATAAGGTGGGTAACTTCAGGCACCCGAGAGGTACTACGGTAGCCTCAAGGACGGTGACAGGGAAGTTCTTGTTTACCCAGACTTACCATTGCTGTTGCTCCAGACTGTGAGACCCGGAAGGAGGATGAATATAGCGTCGTTCTAAACTTGCTTTAGAAGTGTGCGTGTATATGACTCTGCCAGAGGGTTGTCGTACTCAGTGGGAGCAGCGGAAGCATTGGTGGACAGGCAGCTTATGTCTATTTATAGACTAAAGCAGATGTAGCGGAGAAAGATCATCTATTTCTGACGTGACAGTCATAGGTTTGACTTCATCAGAATAGGGGATGGATCTGTTGAAAAGGTAGTAGGGTGTGATGTCATGATATTTGGATGACATACACAGAGTAGGAAAGGAAACTCCTACACTACGATCGGTTATACTTTGGTCGTCACACAGTGGTTTCTCCACATGGGACTTGGACATTATATCAGACATACTGGTTACTAGATCTATGGTTTTAGATCTAGATTTGGGTGGTTTTCCAATTAAGGGTACTCAGACAGCATTCTAAGAGTATTTAGGATGGACGACTCCTGGCACGGTAGTGTACCTGCAGGTGATGGAGTCACCCTCTCTAAAGTTGTCTTACAGACTAAAGTAGAGAGGGATGTGCATGATTGGCAGATCACTTGCCCAGGCAATTGAGTCAATCATGAGATGTCAAGTACCACACCAGATGTTGTTCTTGCACTAGATGCAATAAGTTAACATTGATCCAATCCTGGAGAAACGGTCGGAAGCAGTTTTAGAACATGAGTGGATGTTCTAGGGACATGATAACGACAGCCTCATGTGGGAGACAGTTATCATTCCAGGCTTCCAAGGTGACATGGACGACAAAGAGGTTGTCAGAGCTATAGTTTTTCCTTCTGACGAGGGGCGGTATTTTAGACAGGTGGTCCAAGGCAATAATGAGGGAGGCATGGCGCAGGATACTGATTAAGTTCAGTTGACGATACAGTCTAAGAAGTTTGGATTTGGTGTTCATTTATGAACTAGGTCCCATCAGACATCCAGACACATTCTAAGACAAGTATTGCTCATTTCGGGAGATGGCTTTCTCCGCGAACATGAGATTTAGAGAGACATAGAAAGAAACAACAAAGCGGATCCACTCACTGAGGCAATTCCTCGAACGCAATAGTTTCGCAAACGAGCTTTGTGAGACTGACTAGTAGAGGAGTTGGGTGTTCGGTATCACACGGGCTGTGAGTATGCGACATCGCAATAATTAGCCTTGAGTGCAAGTGGGAGATTGTTGGAGATAGTGCCCTCAGAGTCAATTATTAGGTCACAGGTACGTGATTCCAATGATTGATGGAGGACCTATCCCGGTAGGACAGTCTTACTCGAGATGATAGTATGCTATCTGGTTTACCTTTATCATCGTGTACTGTTTTAGGTGACCTGACAAGTTGCTATTACACGTTGGTAGAGCCCCTAGGATTCTTGCTTGACCACCAGCAGTATGAGGGCGATCATATAAGTGGGAGCTGGTAGTCTATAAGCAAATCCTTAAAAGGTCCCTAGTCGTGTGAGTTTCGAGATAGGGCATCGATTCTCCAGAGTAGACTAGTGTATACAGTCGAGACACCGATGAGGGGCGGTGGCCGGTCTCACAAGCCACTGGTGTCAGTTGGATCACCTAAGATGTATACAGGTGCTCATTGGGTTATGAGTACACCGGACAGGACTCGCCGGGAACATGCTAGTTAGTCATATACCAGACGTCAGATGGCAGTTCCCTGGTGACATGTGTACAGGTTAGTTCATCGACCTGGGGATCGTCATTTGTCTCGTGTGAGTTCCCACTGTACTTTGATTACTACCCTACCACGACTCAAAGGAGTCGTGCAAACAGGTTTTAGTTGGGTACAGTCCCGAGCCACATGGAGGCAGTGAGCGTATCTTCAGGGGTTCGTCTCTCCCGGTATTGGGGGTGAGGTCGCGCTGTGTCTAGGAGAGCCATTACACGAAGCCCTCGGCCGAGGCAAGGAGATTTACTGGTAGGTATTCCAGTAGTATCTTAGGGTGTTCTGGGCTACACTCCGACACGACTTGTACCGCTTTTGGGGGTCTGACTTTAACCAACCCCCTAGGCCCGCCATGCGATGCTCATAGACGAACGGACCGGACTGTACGGATATTGTCACTGACAGGCTCAGTAGGGTTGTCAGGCTGAGTTCGCTCACAGACATCCCTTTTAGTCAATACCTGGTAGCCCGTTACGTATTGGCTTATACCTCTGACGTGCTAGTGGTTAAATCCATAACCAAGGTGTTGACGAGTCTTTAGAGTCCCCCACATTCAGTTATTCAGCTTTCGGGCGAAAGGTTGTAGAGGCCGTATGGAGATATGGCAAGGTCCGATCAGATACGTGCGGTATTGCACGAATCAGGATAGGACAGTTTGTACTACAGGCCGTATGGTTATATGGCAGGGTTCGATCAGATACGTGCGGTATTGCACGGATCAGGATCGAACAGATATTACTAGCCGGCTTTGGTTTAAGCCGGATCCTAGTATAGTACAGTGTAGACTTTGTCTCATTACATTTGTATTTCGGTCGAAATACAGATGCGGGTGTGTATGCACAGTATCGGGGTTTTCCTGTAATTTATTACGGGACCAGTTTTCTGGAGTTGCCAGTTTGCTTTCCGTTTCGGCCGATTTCCATTGTTCCGTTCATTGGCCGAAGATTGGTGGAGGAGGGCTTATTTGCATTGTTGCAAATAGGCATTTGTGGAAGGGGGTCTTTGCTTATATTTGTATCATGATGGTTTCAGGATGGAGCCCATCCCTTGACCTTTCTTGCTTGACTTTGTGAGGTGATGATGGTGGTGTTGGAGTGTTGTTTTATTTGCTATCATGGTTGTTGGTTGAGTGTTGGAATTATTGGAATGATGATTCTTGCATGATAGCCTTCTCTTTCTCTCCCTTGGATTATTGCATATCTTTCTCATGCTTTACCATGACCTCCTCTCTCATTCCTCCCTCTCTTGAAGTCATGGCCGGCCACTCTCTTGAGTGGGCTGTCCAAACATTTTGGTGTGGGATTTTGCTTCATTTCATGTTGCAAAAATCCCACAAGATCAATCCCAAAAGGCTCCAAGTATCATTTCTCCACCAAATGGCAATTCCACTACCCCAAAGTGAGACTTGAGGACTGCATATTCTACAGCGAATCTTGGGCACGTCGAGTAGCCGGCTTCATGCCCGATTTGCCTAGGCATTGAGGTGGGAGCCCGTAAAAGAAGTAGGCGATGTGGTGCACTTCCGGCGACGAGGAGGAGACGGGACATTCCGCAGGAGATCGGGACGATGACGAGAAGACCGGAGGACTTGGATCGTCGGTATATCTCTCTTCCCCATCTTGTAGCTAGCTAGTACTAATTAATGGTTCGATCCGGGTATTAGTGCGCGGCGGTTTGCCAGTTCAAGTAAAATTTAAAGTTTATCACCGCTTCCGCATTTGGCCGTCGGATTGACGGCCGGGGCGCCGCCGTGCACTTACAACATCGACCTCAACCCGGTCGTGCCCCAATCAAATAATATACAACACGGCAGTAAAAGCAGTCCACATGTCGGATGCTCGCCCCGCAATAACAGATGTACAAATGAATATCAAACTGTACTAAACCATTGCATCACCGGCTATCCACCACGACAATCCAACCACAAATATCATCACAATCACAGAACATCAACATGAATGTCATGTTCGCAAACCCGTCTAAAAGAACATATAGCAGATAGATGGGATATACCGATCAAATGACATTCACGGTCGTAGATGCTAAACTAAGTACTGATAATCATATGTATTTTAAAATTTTGTTTGACTAAACTTTTCCGAATAGGCCCCAAGTTCTAAACAAGTACTCAAACAAATCTGGGCCCAAGAACTAAATATCCCAAAAACCATAATTCCAACATATAGAGCAACTGTAAAAATTTTGAGCACAAAAGCCCAACTTTGGCCGCAGAACCGCCGCAAACAAGCATATTTGGCGGCGCTTCCGCGGCGGAGTTGAGGGCTCATGGTCTCAAATTTCTTTTGTTTCTTTAGAAAACCCTGCACGAATTTTTGATACACTGAAAATGATTTTTAGACCACTTTAAAAATTCGACAGAAACTACATGTTTGGAATTGCAGTTTTGAAAATTTTGGTCGATCGATATTTTAAACATGTTAGAACTAGCTAGTATAGGTTTTATGAGGTGGCTCTGATACCATGTTGGGTTACCCTAACGCCCTAACCATCATCCGTGGCGATTTGCGGAACAAAAATTTTCTACGAGTTTAAAATCGGCGCTAGAATAACCCATTAAACCAAATCTAACCATAAACCTAACTAGCTAAACTAGGAGTGCTATCTACTATGATAAGAAAGCCTCACCAAACGATCTGTGTTCTTCGGTCTTCTTTCTTCATCATGTGCTCTTAGTGGCCACCTTGAACATGCTTGATCTTCTTTTCCCGCTCCATCAGTTCTCCGGGATCGAGCTTGTTCCCCAGTCCTCCTTTGCCGTGGATGATACACCCGAGGGATGTGATCCATGGCTCTAACTCCTAACTAAGTATCAATATGAGCAACTAGAGAACTTAGGTTGCTAATCCAAGTTGTCTAGAATATAGTGTGGAGTTCTATGTGTTCTACTATCTCTATCTAGCCTCTTCTCTTGTTTCTCAACACCTAAGAGTGTAAAGAAGGGGAAGATGATGAAGATGGTGGATCTCAAGTGAAGGAGATGAGGATGAAGCAAATGGTGAGAGCAAGAATGAAAATGAGCAAGCATGTGAGAGAAATTCAATCACAATGGTTTTGTGTATGAATTTCTATAAATAAACAAGTGTAGACATGCTTCAATAGTTGCCACAAATGAATAAAGAATTCATTTGTCAACTATTGAAGCCATAGCTCTCACCATACCCCCTTCTCCTTCAATTTCCACCTCATTTCCATTTATCAATAAATGGAAAAATCCATGATGAGGTGTCCACCTTCTAAAAGGTTATTCTTAATAAAATACGGATTACAGTATACTGTATATACATACCTGGATTCGGATAATAACACGAATGCCCAAAGAGATAGAATAACACGAAGAACGTAATACTAGAATATACATATCGAAATACATATATGTAAATTATCAAATCAATACATGATTTAATAATCTGGCTCAAACCCGAGCCGGCTAGTATTACTAACTGTCTGATCGAAAGTCCGGGTACAAAGTACATCAATCGATCGAAACCCTGCACGTATCCAATACGGCTACTACACCATTTCGCCTGAACCAGGAAAACCCTATGTGTGGGACTCTAAAGACTCGACAGTACGCCGGCAGTGAGTTACTGGATAAATCCATAACCACAAGCACGTCAGCGGCACTAGCTGTACGTAACGGCTACCCGGGTACCTGCCGAAAAAGAAGGCCGACGAGCAAACTCATCTGGATCCCTACTGAGCCTATCTGTGACAATCTCCGTACAGTCCGGTCTCTTCGTCTGAGAGTATCGCATATCGGGTCTAGGGGTGGTAAACATCAGACCCTAATAACCCGATAATTCATGCTGATGCGGCTCAGGACCAATCTGGAAAACTACTGATCAGCCTATCAGTAAATCCCAACTGCCTTGGCCAAGGGCTTATGGTCCTGACCAATCGAACACGGTGCAATATCGACTCCCTATACCGGGAGAGACGAATCCCTGACAATCACTCACTGCCTCCATGTGGCTCGGGACTGTACCGAACCAAAACTATTTGCATGACTCAGTAGAGCCGTGGTAGGGTAGTGATCAAAGCACAGTGGGAACTCATACGAGACAAATAACAATCTCAGGTCTAAAGACTAACCTGTACTCATGTCACCTGAGAACTTCCACCTGACGATAGGTATAGTACCATCTGGAAGTTCTCGGCAAGTCCGTCCAGTGTACTCGCCCCAGTGAGCACCTGTATACGATCTTAGGTGCAAAAGACCAATGGTTGCGAGACTGTACCATCACCCTTCGTCGGGGTCTAGAAACGTATACACTAGTCTACTCTGGAATATCGATGCCCAGTCTCCATACTCCCACGACTAGGAACAATTTAAGGATGTGCATACCGACTACCCAGCTCCCACAAGTATGATCGCCATCACAACATAGGTAGTTTAGAAATGATCCTACGGGTTTTATCAACATGTATAAATGATATGTAATAGCAAGTAATGTTAGTTGTATGTATGCCCTAGAGGCCAGTATTGTACAGATGATGTATATTATATTGGATGCTTGGATATATATAGAGATGACTTTCTTGCTCGATATGATAGTATGCTATTTGGTTGCTCTTTATCTTAACATGTACACTAGTCTCTTTAACCTGTCTTATAGTTACATGTTGGTAAAGCCCTTAGGATGTGTACTTGACTACCTGGACTATGATGCAGATCATACTAGTGGGGACATGGTAGTCCATAAGTACATCCTTCAAGGTCCCTAGTCGTGGGTGTATCAAGACAGGGCATCGATATACCAGTGTAGACTAGCGTATACGCTTCTCGACCCATGAGATGGGCGATGGATGATCCCATATCCATTGATGTTTGACATCAGAGATGGTATACGGGTGCTCAGTGGAGATTGGGTACACTGGACGGACTCGCCGAGAACTCCCAGATGGTATTATACCTCACGTCAGATGGCAGTTCTCAGGTGACACTTGTACAGGTTAGTCTGTATACCCGAGATCATCATAGAGTCTTGTGTGATTCCCACTGTGCTTTGATCTCTACCTTACCACATCCATGAGGGCGTGCAAAACGGTGGTCTTTGGGTACAGTCCCGAGTCACATGGAGGCAATGAGCGATAGGAGGGGTTTCGTCTCTCCCGGTATTGGGGGTTGATGTTGCGCAGTGCTCGATTGGCCGTAACAGGGAAGTCCCTGGCCAGGGCTGATCAGAGATTTGCTGGTAAGTGTTACCAGTAGTTTCTCGACCCGTTATGAGCCTCACATCGGCACGACTTATCGGTTATTGGGGTCTGACGTATACCACCCCTAGACTTGATATGCGACATATCAGACGAACAGACCGGACTGTACGGTAAGTGTTACTGGTTGGATTCACAGGAGTGTGAGCGGGCTAGCTCGTCGATCTTCTGATCGCTCAATACCCGGATGGCCGTTACGTTTAGCAGACCGCTTGCGGCTTGTAGGTGCTTGATATGATCATCATCTGCTACCGGCGTATTGACGAGTCTTTAGAGTCCTACACAGAGGTTTCCTGGATCAAGCGAAACGAAATAGGAGCGCATATGAGATATGTGCAGGACCGAGAATAATACGTGTATGTGATACCGTATTCCATTCTCGGGATGAATGTATCGATTGGTTATATTCGATATAACCTAGATATCGAATCAACGACTACTAGTCGGTTATATGCGATATGACCGGATCGTTAAGTCAAGTGTTGATTTAATGATTTAATATATAATTATATATTTGATATATTACTTTGCATTAGCTAGTATTAGTTCACTTTATATGGATTTTCTCACTTGATGTGCAAGAAGTATATGTGATATACTTTTGTGCACATATTTGTATCATGTTTTATGATACTTGATCATTAGTTAAGTGTATAGAATTAAACCATGATTAATTTGATGATTAGGGTTTTGCATATTCATTTATTTATTTATTTGTTCATTTATTTATTTGGAAAAGATAAAGATGAGAATGGTGGCTTTCTTTGTTTCTTATTGAAGCTTCATGAAGCTTTGACTTAGTCACCATTCTTGTCTCATGCTTAACCCTAACCATTTGAACTAACCCTAGTTCATTCTCTACACTTAACTATGGTTAAGATTATGATAAGTATTCATTTTCTTTTTCATTTTAAAAGACTTATCATAACATTTCCTTCTTCTTGATATTCTTCTTCAAGAAAGAAAGCTTGATGCCATCAATGGCAACTTGAGTTCTAAAGTGAGAAATCCAATTCTAAAGTGAACCCACCTCCTATTTCTTCACCCTCTACCTCTTGCCAAGTTGTTTTGGGTGTTTTCTTCACAAGTTTCACAAATTTGTGAAGTCGGAGCTTGAACTTGTGATGCCTCGACGTAGATCATCTTCGGCACGAAGCCGACGACCTAGTCCGCCCATTTCTCCGATCAAGCCGACACATGAGTCCGGGATTCGAGATGGACAGCGAGAGGACGCCTACGTGGAGCCAAGGAAGTGGATATCCGGATCTACAAAGGTTGTAGCTTCTTATCTTTAGTTAAGTTGTTAACTAGATTCATATTTCGCCTAAACTTCTAGTCAACGATCCGTATTAGGGTTTCTCGGCACCTATAATTTTTGAAATTGGCATGGTTGATGCCTTGTGAGACTTCTATAGTGTGCCTAGGAACCCTACAGTGGTATCAGAGCCTAGCTAGAGCCTTAGGCGAAGTCCAGACGGAGTTTGAAGTCCGATCGAACCGAAACCCTAAAATCAATATTGCTCTCTGGACTTTTTCTAAAAACAGGGATTTTTCAGAATTAAAAATTCGCAGAAAATAGAGCAGGAAATTATAAGGGTTACTGCAGAAAATGAAACCCTAAATCCACTGTAGCGCCGCGGAACCGCGTTCCGCGGCCGTTTGTACTGGTTAGGGATTCATTTTGATGCAGTAATGCCCATATCTGTTTCCTCTGTTCTCTGGGAAGTTTTAATCTGCTTTCAAGAGTTGAATTTTCTGGGGTTGTTTTGGGGATTCGATGAATCGATCGGATTATTTAACTTTGTCTATTTGGGTTTCCAGATAAATTTGGAATATGTTAAAAGTTTCGACCGGATACAAATACCCAATCTTTCCCCTGCCGGGAAATTTCCAATTGTTGGACTTTTCCATAGTTTAATGACGTTCTGAGTAGTGCAAGTAACGCGATGGTCCCTCTAGAAGACAACAAACCTTAACTCGATTATGTGACCGTCTTGAACTGCCCTTTGAACCTTCGGGTTTGGGGCAGTACGGCGTGCCACATGTGAGGCGTTGGCTTGACCCTTTTACGGCTGGACCGTTGGTACTGAGGCATGAAGTGAATGTCTTTGAACCTATTTCATGTGTTGGACGGTTTCGGGAAAACTTGGGTATTCGACTGTTCGATCGGAAAGTTTAACATTTTCTGTTTATCTGGAATGTGATACAATAATTGGAATTCACAAACAGTTATGAGATAACTGAATGACTGTTATAAATCTAGCAGTTTAGTCCCACATGATATTGAAAAGAGTTTTCGATAATGAGACTAAAATGCGGGATTTATATCTGTTGGGCATGTGATGTCTAAGTATTTCATTTGATTAGGCATGTGATGTCTAAAGAGGTTGCGGATTCCAACTGTTGTAGTTTTACACTTTCTTTTCTGTGACCGTAAGTGTAGTATGTTCATATCGCCGGTTTCGTTGCTATACGTCAACGACAATTGGGGTATGCATACTTACTTACGTTGATGACATGTGATGTTATGTGTTGCTGGATATGTTATATTGGATCGTCGTGTTTGAATAGCCGGGGGTTTTTATGTGAGATGAGTGTTTTTCATTTTCATTCATGTAAAAACTTGTATGTAATATTCTTTTATTTGGGGCACTTCAAGGTAGCGGAAGTTGTCACCTTTTGTATATTATTTACTTTTCCGCATTAGGATAGACCCAAGGAGGGGAGCACAAGTAACCGGGTTCTGGGGTCCAGTGGGAGACCAACTCGAGGAGTCGAGTCCGGGTCTCCTAACCCTAGAATTGGCAGGGTTGCTTGCCGCTCTCGTAGGGGTCTAGGGGTGTGGGATTGGCTATTCATCACGACCGTGGAATCCGTGTTTTATACTGGCTCGTATTGAAAACACGGACGTCCTAGTATATCCAATATTTCATATGTTTCTTCTGCTGCGATATCTGTGATGTGATCATGTGATGTTCTGTGATGGATACAGTATATAGTATATATGATATATTATATAGACGTTACTTATGTTTTGCACCCGCACTAGCCCTGCCCTGCTCTGTCGTTAGTTACCTAACCTAACGGTGCACGAGGGGACATCGAGGCGAATGCGGATGGCATAAGTGTACGTCGTATTTATCTGTGATGTTTAGGTATTTAAATGATGGGACTTCATTAATGTGATTAATGAAAGAAAAGAAACCTAAGATGTTGTAGAATCAAATTTTTAACAAAACAGGTAGCTACAGTTCTTGCTTTGCATAGCGGTATATGTGATATATCCTGCACCTTATTCGATGAGGAAAGGACCGAGATCCCTTCACCGGGAGTGACTCCTTTAGCAATAACTGGCAGATGCTACACATTCGGTTTGCTTTTGACTGCTTCTATAGTTTATGCTTTGCATAGTGATATATATGATATATCCTGCACCTCATTCGATGAGGAAAGGGCCGACGATCCCTTCACCGGGAGTGACCCCTTTAGCAAAACTAGAAAAGCCTCAAAATCACTCCATTTCAAAACTTCATTTGATTCTACAACGATATCAAGTTCATTACGCTCATGGTTTTTTCTGAAAGAACCCGCGTAGCCCTCCGTCATTTCAGATAGATATTATTTAGTATTCGTGCTATGTTTGTTGACTTAGTCAAGGCATAGTGTATGGTAGCTAAATTATGTTTATCTGTAACAACATGAGATGTGATTGGATTAGAGCATTCGCACGGCCTTGTTGACTCAGTCAAGGGTCGTACGGGTGGGTTTAATTCAATCGGGAAATGTACGGGTTGAACTTGACTTGCGATTTATGGTTTGTTGACTTAGTCAAGGTCATAGATCGCTAGGGGCAAAAGCATTATCGGGAATTTCAAGTGTTGAAATTTGCAATGAGATTGCATACCTTCTATGAGATAGTTGGATCCCGATACCCACTGCAAGTAAGAGTTACTCCTGGGAGAGTTTTACACATTACAATTAGCCGATCAAGTAGGTGTCTAGAAAGGTGTTAACGAGGTTACGCCTCTGGGAAAACGAGGTTTACATTAATTAGGTTCGTGCGAAAGCACGGGGGACCTCCCTCAAAGTACCGACACTGGCCTGGCTGAAAGATCGACGAAGTTGTAGGGTGTAATTAATCCCGGCTAGTCTTTCCTTTTAGGGTTTGAAGGAAGATTTGATAAAAAGCAGTGGGAGCCATCCTGATTAGATAAGATAATAACCAATCTGATCTTGCAAGAGCATACGCTAAAGTGTTTTCTTCTCTCTCGCTCCAGGTAGCGACCATTTCATGCCTTAATCAAGATAATAATATGGATGTATTGACCGAACCCGCATGTTATACTGTGCAGGGGAACGTTGGACCCGTTCTATCTTATAAATGTTATAAGACTGAACAGGAAACAGGAGAATATCTAGATTCTCACGCCGCCCAAACGGAGAACGTGCATGATGATGCACCTTCTTCGGGTGTGTTTGTTATTGAGAACTGTTTCTCAGTTCACCCTACGTCTTGGGTATTAGATACCGGATCAGGATCCCATATATGTAAGCAGTTACATGGGCTACTAAAAGGTAGAGAACTGGGAAAAGGTGATCATTCCGTTCAAGTAGGGAATGGGGCAAATGTTGCAGCCAAAGCAGTTGGCATATATCACCTGGTATTACCAAATGGTGATACACTAGTCCTGAATGAGTGTTATTATATACCGAACATGATGTGCAACATTATATCAGTTTCTTTATTAAGTAAAGAAGGATATAATTTTGTAGTAAAGGATAATGTTATGAACATATTCCTAGATCAAAAGTTGATTGCATCAGGCTCGCTACATAATGGCATATTCATTCTCAATCAAAATACAGTCTTCAATATACAAAACACACACAAGAGGAAAAGCTCAGAAATGAACGAATCCTTCTTGTGGCACTGTAGACTTGGCCATATCAATGAGACACGACTGGCTAAGTTGCATAAGAATGGATATTTGAATTCATTCGAATTATCATCTTATGACACTTGCCATTCATGTCTCAAAGGAAAAATGACCAAAACTCCGTTTACGGGACATGGAGAAAGAGTTACTGAACTCTTGGGACTGGTGCATAGTGATGTATGCGGTCCTATGTCTACACACGCCAGAAATGGTTCTTCCTACTTCATTACATTCACTGACGATCTCTCTAGATACGGGCATGTGTTCCTGTTGAAACACAAGTCTGAAGCTTTTGAGAAATTCAAAGAATATAAGCACGAGGTAGAGAACCAAACGGGCAAAAGTATTAAGATTCTTCGATCTGATCGAGGAGGTGAATACTTAAGCAGTGAATTCCTGGATTATCTAAAAGAGAATGGGATTCTCTCTCAGCTTACTCCTCCTTATACACCACAGCACAACGGTGTATCGGAGCGAAGGAATCGCACCTTATTAGATATGGTGCGTTCAATGATGAGCAATGCTGAGTTACCTATTTCATTTTGGGGGTATGCGCTTGAGACAGCCATATACCTATTGAATCTGGTTCCGTCTAAATCTGTACCTACCACACCATATGAGATATAGAGTGGGAAGAGACCATATTTTAAACGAATTAAGATATGGGGTTGTCCGGCCTCTGTCAAAAAGCAAAATCCGGACAAACTCGAGGCACGATCAGTCCTTTGCAAGTTTGTGGGATATCCTAAGAATTCTCAAGGATATTTTTTCTACCAAGCTGAGGAACAAAGAGTGTTTGTTGCTCAACATGCCACCTTTTTGGAAAGGGAATTTCTTGCAAAAGAAATTAATGGCAAAGAGGTAGAACTGGAAGAGGTTCCAGCACCACAAACTGCAACTAATGATTTAGTAGAACCAGAGGATTCAGTGGTGCCCGACGTACCCCAGCCTCTCCGCCGATCTAGTAGGGTTTCTCGACCACCTGAGAGATACTATGGTTTTCTCATTGATGGTGGCAGTGAGGATTGCATCATGGAGGATGATGACCCAACTAGCTTCGAGCAGGCCATCACGAGTGGGGACTCAGTGAAATGGCTGGATGCTCTGCGGTCCGAGATGGATTCCATGTACACCAACAAAGTATGGACTTTGGAAGTTGCTCCTGAAGGGGTAAAACCAATTGGGAGCAAATGGATCTTCAAGAAAAAACTTGGTGTAGATGGGAAAGTGGAGACTTTCAAAACTAGACTTGTTGCAAAAGGTTTTCGCCAAAGACCAGATGTGGACTATGACGAAATCTTTTCTCCAGTGGCTATGCTTAAATCCATCCGGATCATGCTTGCCATCGCTGCATACCATGATTACGAAATCTGGCAAATGGATGTTAAGACCGCCTTTCTAAATGGTGATTTAGAAGAGTGCGTGTACATGACTCAGCCAGAGGGCTTCGTAGACAGTGGGAGCAGCGGCAAGGTGTGCAAGCTGCTTAAATCCATTTATGGATTAAAGAAAGCATCGCGGAGTTGGAACATCTGCTTTGACGTCGTTATCAAAGAGTTTGATTTCGTCAAAAACCCAGATGAACCTTATATCTGCAGGAAGGTAGCAGAGAGTAAGGTTGTCTTCCTCGTATTGTACGTGGACGACATACTCTTGATAGGAAATGATATTCTTATGCTGCATTCGGTCAAGCTCTTCTTATCACAAAGATTCTCGATGAAAGATCTTGGTGATGCCTCCTGCATATTGGGAATCAGGATCTATAGAGATAGATCCAAACGGATATTGGGATTGTCCCAATCCAGGTACATTGACACCATACTAAAGAGGTTTAGTATGGAAGAATCCAAGCGTGGGAACTTGCCCACGATCTCTGGAGTCACTCTCTCCAAAGAGATGTCTCCCAAGACTGATTTGGAGAGAGCTCGCATGCAAGGGATACCCTATGCTTCGGCTGTAGGCTCTATCATGTATGCGATGCTATGTACCAGACCCGATATAGCATACTCACTAAGTATAGTGAGCAGGTATCAAGCTGATCCTGGAGAGAGTCACTGGACAGCTGTGAAGAGCATTCTCAAGTACTTACGAAGGACTAAAGAGATGCTCTTCGTGTATGGTAACGGAGAACTCCAAGTGGAGTCCTTTACCGATTCGAGCTTCCAGAGTGATAAGGACGACTCTAAGTCGCAGTCGGGCTTTGTCTTTACCCTTTACGGAGGGGCGGTTAGCTGGAAGAGTTCCAAGCAGGAAACCGTGGCAGACTCGACGATGGAGGCTGAATACATCGCTGCCAACGATGCTGCCAAAGAGGCTGTCTGGATCAAGAAGTTCATTACTGAACTTGGAGTGGTTCCATCCATTGAGCATCCAATACCTTTGTATTGCGATAACAATGGAGCGGTGGCTTTGGCCAAGGAACCTAGGTCCCATCAGCGATCCAGGCATATTCTGAGGCGGTATCACCTGATCCGGGAGATAGTTGATCGCCGGGAGATCGAGGTCAGGAGGGTTGACACGAAGGACAACACGGCGGATCCACTCACGAAGGCCATTCCCCAGATACAGTTTGAGAGACTCTTCGGGATGCTCGGTATGCGATACTACAGCAGCTGGCCCTAGTGCAAGTAGGAGATTGTTAGTTGTATGTATGCCCTAGAGGCCAGTATTGTACAGATGATGTATATTATATTGGATGCTTGGACATATATAGAGATGACTTTCTTGCTCGATATGATAGTATGCTATTTGGTTGCTCTTTATCTTAACATGTACACTAGTCTCTTTAACCTGTCTTATAGTTACATGTTGGTAAAGCCCTTAGGATGTGTACTTGACTACCTGGACTATGATGCAGATCATACTAGTGGGGACATGGTAGTCCATAAGTACATCCTTCAAGGTCCCTAGTCGTAGGTGTATCGAGACAGGGCATCGATATACCAGTGTAGACTAGCGTATACGCTTCTCGACCCATGAGATGGGCGATGGATGATCCCATATCCATTGATGTTTGACATCAGAGATGGTATACGGGTGCTCAGTGAAGACTGGGTACACTGGACGGACTCGCCGAGAACTCCCAGATGGTATTATACCTCACGTCAGATGGCAGTTCTCAGGTGACACTTGTACAGGTTAGTCTGTATACCCGAGATCGTCATAGAGTCTTGTGTGATTCCCACTGTGCTTTGATCTCCACCTTACCACGTCCATGAGGGCGTGCAAAATGGTGGTCTTTGGGTACAGTCCCGAGTCACATGGAGGCAATGAGCGATAGGAGGGGTTTCGTCTCTCCCGGTATTGGGGGTTGATGTTGCGCAGTGCTCGATTAGCCGTAACAAGGAAGTCCCTGGCCAGGGCTGATCAGAAATTTGCTGGTAAGTGTTACCAGTAGTTTCTCGACCCGTTATGAGCCTCACATCGGCACGACTTATCGGTTATTGGGGTCTGACGTATACCACCCCTAGACTTGATATGCGACATATCAGACGAACAGACCGGACTGTACGGTAAGTGTTACTGGTTGGATTCACAGGAGTGTGAGCGGGCTAGCTCGTCGATCTTCTGATCGCTCAATACCCGGATGGCCGTTACGTTTAGCAGACCGCTTGCGGCTTGTAGGTGCTTGATATGATCATCATCTGCTACCGGCGTATTGACGAGTCTTTAGAGTCCTACACAGAGGTTTCCTGGCTCAAGCGAAACGAAATAGGAGCGCATATGAGATATGTGCAGGACCGAGAATAATGCGTGTATGTGATACCGTATTCCATTCTCGCGATGAATGTATCGATTGGTTATATTCGATATAACCTAGATATCGAATCAACGATTGATCCGATAAGCCGATACATAAGATACTAGTCGGTTATATGCGATATGACCGGATCGTTAAGTCAAGTGTTGATTTAATGATTTAATGTATAATTATATATTTGATATATTACTTTGCATTAGCTAGTATTAGTTCACTTTATATGGATTTTCTCACTTGATGTGCAAGAAGTATATGTGATATACTTTTGTGCACATATTTGTATCATGTTTGATGATACTTGATCATTAGTTAAGTGTATAGAATTAAACCATGATTAATTTGATGATTAGGGTTTTGCATATTCATTTATTTATTTATTTGTTCATTTATTTATTTGGAAAAGATAAAGATGAGAATGGTGGCTTTCTTTGTTTCTTATTGAAGCTTCATGAAGCTTTGACTTAGTCACCATTCTTGTCTCATGCTTAACCGTAACCATTTGAACTAACCCTAGTTCATTCTCTACACTTAACTATGGTTAAGATTATGATAAGTATTCATTTTCTTTTTCATTTTAAAAGACTTATCATAACATTTCCTTCTTCTTGATATTCTTCTTCAAGAAAGAAAGCTTGATGCCATCAATGGCAACTTGAGTTCTAAAGTGAGAAATCCAATTCTAAAGTGAACCCACCTCCTATTTCTTCACCCTCTACCTCTTGCCAAGTTGTTTTGGGTGTTTTCTTCACAAGTTTCACAAATTTGTGAAGTCGGAGCTTGAACTTGTGATGCCTCGACGTAGATCATCTTCGGCACGAAGCCGACGACCTAGTCCGCCCATTTCTCCGATCAAGCCGACGCATGAGTCCGGGATTCGAGATGAACAGTGAGAGGACGCCTACGTAGAGCCAAGGAAGTGGATATCCGGATCTACAAAGGTTGTAGCTTCTTATCTTTAGTTAAGTTGTTAACTAGATTCATATTTCGCCTAAACTTCTAGTCAACGATCCGTATTAGGGTTTCTCGGCACCCATAATTTTTGAAATTGGCATGGTTGATGCCTTGTGAGACCTCTATAGTGTGCCTAGGAACCCTACAAGTAAAACATGCGGACATGTTAAGATAAAAACAAACCAGATAGCATATTATCATATCGAGTAAGACTGTCATGTACATATATATGTCCAAGCATCCACATGTATACATATACAATAATGGCCTCTGGGACATACATATCCAACAGATACTTCTCTTGAAGCTAATGTAGCAATTCGTAAACCCATGACCATTGCGGAAAAACATATTGACCATGCATGTAGCCAACAATTAAACCAATTCCAACCCTACTCAACTATTGCACCTTATCTAGACATTGCTTCTGAACATCAATTAGAAAGTTCCACATTTCCAAATGAATCTTTTATTGAAATTCCTTCACAAACCATGTCTAGTCTCGAAATAACATTGAAAGAATTTAAAGAAGCAAGCCGAAAAACTCAGGAATTAACTTCATCCTTAGCCACACTCATACAACTTATCGAACCATTGGCTAGTTCCCAAAAGGACATAGCTCAAGATTTTACCATGTATGATGTGGAAATAGGACAAATTGGTGGTATAAATAGTGAAAGAGAACCATGCACCTTTCCAAATCAAACCTACCTGTCACGACCCGAAGATATGAAAAGTGACTGGCACTTAGATTACGAGACGTCTCAAGGCGTAACGTAACCTAAGTCAGCCAAAGCCCAGAAAATCTAAACCATAACCGAAAAGAGTGAAGGAAAACCTTTTATGCAAACGATTTTAAACCAATTAAGTTATATTAATCCCTTTTTAAAATATCCAAAATTTTCCAAAAATTTCGGTAGAGTCAACTTTGTAAATACTGGCCCCAAACGGGTATAACCAAGATATATAAACTTGTAATGATATAACGGCATCCCCAAGCGGGAGTTAGCTCTTCGCCCAAGGCGGGTCACAACCACACGCAATATATATAACATCAAGCAAATAAGCATAAGAAAACACACAAAAAATAAGAAAAACAAAAAGTCGGCTCAAGTGAGCTCGACCCCATAGAAACAGCATATACACCAATCTCTCGGTCTCATCACTAGGTCGCATATACAAAAGAAGAAGTGGTAGATGGAGAATACTAGATACAATGATAGTACAAAAGTGTCCTTGTAGCCCACCTACGAGCAATGTCGCGATTCCGAGCAAAAGAAGCCAATGGAAAGTTTGCCCGCCGCTACAAGGCTGACGGGTCCGACCTGCAAGACACTATGGCACAACGGGGGTGAGTTGTCAGCTCATGAGTAGTAAGTAATATCTAATATGGCTATCGTAAGAATGCACGCAATTACGTCACCGCCTACATGTACTAACATGATGCGATGCAAATCTGGATGTAACATGCTTGTAAAAATCAACACAAAAATCGTGATGTATCTGTTATGAGAAGTTTTATATCTTTTACTTAGTAAAACCCTTTTATGAAGTGAACTGAAATATTATCATAGAAATCAACTGAAATACGTGTCCAGCATCGATACAAACTATGTATATCTTAATATCTCATATCTCTGTATCTCAAATCCCAATATCTCGGGCTCCGGCAGTCCGGAACGGCCCATATCATCAAATCACACGACTACGGTCGGTATCCTCCGAATATCCGCCGCGTCACAAATAACCGGTAAGTAATGCTCCCCTGCCGGGCTCAACGCCATCATCTGCTATCTTCTTGCCCCGAGGTACCATATCAGGCCCACCATGTACCCGCAGACGATGCATCCCCCTCCTCGAATCAGGTATCTGATACTGCTCAAAAACCGAGAAAACTCATGGTGGACGCCACACACATCACATCATGAGAAACCCGTAAATTTCTGTTTTTAAAATGATAATAAGCTTTGAAAATTCTTGCGGTTTTCGTAAAAATCCAGAAATCTCATCAATACAGAAATCCTCAAGAAAAATCATAATACATGTACATGTGGGAAAATGATACTGTCTATGATATCCATAACATGAAATGTGATTCATGGCTGAAAGTTTATATGTGAATGATGATGAAATGCGATATACATATGCGACTATCAAATTAAGTACCAAGTATGATGCAAATGTCATGATGCTAATCAGCAGTTTCTAAGTGTTCGTGGCATCGCAATTTCCAAAGCGTGTGTGTGTTCACATGAAGAGTGCACGTGCAGTATTATCCAATGTTAATAGTGCAAGTGTCCTATGAGATGACATCGCCTATTTGCATATGTATGAGATGGTACGATGAAATGAGATAGTTAACTAAATAGCTATGCATATAGTTTGCAAATAATAAAGTAATCCTAACTATGGGGCGCCTCGTGCCATCCAGAAGATTTCCCCATAGATGTATCCATCTACTCACCCGGACACCTCGCTAATCTGATCCGACCATAGCTTTGCCTTTGCGCGCCGCGTCCGATACTTCCGCAACCGATCCTAAAATTGCACAACACAAAACATAAGACTACACATCCTGAAGACGCAAAGACACAAAATGAAAAGATCAACGTTCACAAGTTAGGCACATTGTGCACTTGGTGCGCGGAACACGCACGACAAACACTACAACCTTAACTAGAATCGTCGTTCGGAAGAACCATCAAAACTAAAATCCGACCAAACCAATTTCGCATTCGCACACCCTAATTATCGTAGGAGATGCTAATAATATAACCAACATTTCAAAATTAATTCACCACCTAATTATATAGAAAACCTAGTAAGCATCAAAATTTGCAAATTGGTGTAAACATCGAAGATTAACGATAAAGTGACAACAACCTCGCACAATCATCCAAACTAAACCACTAGATAGCAACTACACTTAATTTAACCTATTTGCAATGTTTCAAACCCTAATTCCAAAATCAAATCCTTTTCTTGAATTTCTTAAACTAGCAATTACAATCATTTTAACACTTGAAATTCTAGTTTAGCATAGTTAAACTACAAATTAGCCATAAGGTTAGAATTATACCTCTTAAGTTTTGAACCCTAGCTTGCACTTAGCCTCCAAAGATGTCCTCTGTTCTCCATGATTTTTACTAAATTTGGCTTAAGATGAGATAGAATAAGGATTTGTTTTGAATTTGTGAAGAAATTTGTGAATTTTTTAATGGATTTGTGATGAAATTGAAGTGAAAAGAGAAGGGAAAATGGGGGAAACTGCATGGAGAGGCTCGGCCTGGGGAGTGGGGGAGGAAAGTGAGAGAATTGTGTGGAATTTTCCATATAAAAACTCTCTCTCAAGTGCAATTAATGCTTATCACATCATTTCCTATCAAAAATTTCATTTTATTTCATTTTTTACCATAGAAACAACTAATCTTGGAATGTCTTGATAAAATTTATGTTACCACTAGGTTTTAGTTTGTAATGGTTCCTAAGTATGTAATTCACCCATTCAAATTTGTATTTATCACTAATTTAATGTATATTTAAAGGCTTAAGATAATATTAAAAATAATTAATTAAGGAAAAAAATTTAAATTACTAGAAATTTATGAGTGACAATTTACTAACCAATTACTAGCAATTTCATATCTAAATTTTGTATAATTAGGCCTATATTGAAAAATAATTATTTTTACGTTTTACGGAAAATACTGATTATTTTACCGATTATTGAAAACTACCTAAACGATTTCAAGGTGTTACAATCTTCCCCCCTTAAAGAAATTTGGTCCCCGAATTTAAAATTTAACTACGCATACCTTCAAAAAGATGGGGATATTTCTTCATCATCTCGTCCTCGGTCTCCCAGGTGACCTCCTCGCTGTTCGGGCCACGCCAAAGAACCTTGACGGACGGTATAACCTTCAACCTCAATTTCTTCACCTGCCGATCCAAAATGACCATCGGCTGCTCGGTGAATGAAAGATCGTGCTCCAGCTGGATCGTCTGGTGCTGAATCGCATGAGAAGGGTCATGAAGGTACTTGCGGAGCATTGAAACATGGAACACGGGGTGAACATCTGGGAAGCTGGGCGGAAGAGCTAACTGATAACCCACCGAACCGACATGATCTAAGATCTCGAAGGGACCAACATATCTAGGACTAAGCTTCCCTTTCCGTCCAAATCTCATCATGCCCTTCATCGGAGAGACCCTCAGGAAAACATGGTCGCCAACAGCGAACTCGAGTCGGCGATGGCGCCTGTCAGCATATGATTTCTGCCTACTCTGGGCCGCTCTCATCCTGTCCCGAATCAGCTGTATCTTTTCGGTCGTCTCCTGTATGATCTGCGGCCCCAAAATACTGCTCTCCCTGAGCTCTGTCCAACATACAGGCGATCGACATCTCCTCCCATATAAAGCCTCAAAATGTGCCATCTAAATCATCTCCTGGAAGCTATTATTGTAGGAGAACTCGATCAAGGGAAAATGACGATCCCAGCTACCACCGAAATCTAAAACACAAGCTCTGAGCATGTCCTCAAGAGTCTGAATAGTACGCTCTGACTGACTGTCAGTCTACGGATGAAAAGTTGTGCTAAAACTCAATCGGGTGCCCAAAGCCTCCTGAAGTTTCTGCCATAATCGGCTGGTAAACTGGGTGCCCCGGTCGGACACGATGCAAGTCGGGACGCCATGCAGTCGTACGATCTCATCAATATAAACCTGGGCATACTGAGCAAATCCAAAAGTGGTCTTCACTGGCAGAAAGTGAGCCGCTTTCGTCAATCGATCTACAATCACCCAAATAGAGTCATACCCTCGACTGGTCCTAGGTAGACCTACAATGAAGTCTATGGAGACCTGTTCCCACTTCCACTCAGGAATGGGCAAAGGCTGTAACTCGTCGGCTGGCCTCTGGTGCTCGGTCTTGACTTGCTGACAAGTCAAGCATCTCGATACAAAGTCCGTAACATCCTTCTTCATCCCGTCCCACCAGTAAACATCTCTCAAATCATAGTACATCTTGGTGGAACCTGGATGAACACTGTATACTGATCTATGTGCCTCCTCAAGAATATCACGCCTCAGTCCCTCAGAATCTGGTACGCACAGTCGAGTCCCAAATCGAAGTATCCCCTGATCATCAATCACGAACTCAGAAACTCTGCCCTGTCGAATCTGCTCGATAATCTCTAAAATACGGGCATCACCGGACTGTGCCTCGCGGATACGGTCAAGTAATTGTGGGCATGCTCTGAAATGGGCCAGCTGTCCCCCTGTAGGAGTAAACTTGAACTGCACTCTGCTGTCACATAAAATCTTCCAGTCCGCCGTCGACTGCATATGTACTGCACTCAAACAAGATAGACTACCTCCGGGCCTCCTACTCAAAGCATCTCCCACCACATTCGCCTTGCCCGGATGGTATAGAATCTCCCAGTCATAGTCTTTCACCAACTCCATCCAACGGCGCTGTCTCAGATTTAGATCTCGTTGCTGAAAGATATATTTCAAGCTCTTGTGGTCTGTGAATATCTGGCACGACTCACCGTATAGGTAATGTCTCCAGATCTCGAGTGCAAACACCACTGCATCCATCTCTAAATCATGAGTGGGGTAGTTCTGCTCGTGTTTTCTCAACTGCCGAGAAGCATACGCGATAACTCTGTCATGCTGCATCAATACACAGCCCAGCCCCACTCGAGAAGCATCACAATATACCATGAAACCGCCCGATCCTGAAGGCAATGATAGCACTGGTGCAGTAGTCAGACGAGTCTTCAACTGCTGGAAGCTATCCTCATATGCCTTGGTCCAATCAAAAGGAACCCCTTTCCGGGTCAACCCGGTGAACGGTGCAGCAATACGGGAGAAATCCTGGACAAAACGGCGATAATAGCCGGCCAGACATAGAAAGTTATGAACCTCGGTAACTGATACCGGTCTGGGCCAACACTGAACTGCCTCAATCTTCTTCGGATCCACACAAATACCATCTCTCGTCACCACATGACCCAAGAAGTCGACACTGTCTAGCCAGAATGCGCACTTGGAAAATTTAGCGAACAGCTGATGCTCCCTCAAAGTCTGCAATGTGATACGCAAGTGTTGCTCGTGCTCCTCCCGGCTCCGAGAATATACCAAGATGTCGTCAATGAAAACAATGATGAACTGAACAAGATACTGCCTGAATACACGGTTCATCAAGTCCATAAATGCTACTGGGGCATTGGTGAGCTCGAACGACATCACCAAGAACTCGTAATGACCATATCGTGTACGGAAAGCGGTCTTCAAAATATCATCCTTCCGAACCCGCAACTGGTGATAACCTGATCGTAAATCAATCTTCGAGAAATACCCTGCACCCTGGAGATGATCAAATAAATCATCAATGCGGGATAGGGGATATATGTTCCGCACAGTAACCCGGTTCAGCTGACGATAATCAATACATAAGCGCATACTGCCGTCCTTCTTCTTAATAAACAGGACGGGAGCACCCCAAGGTGACACACTCAGTCGGATAAGCCCTTTGTCCAGCAAGTCCTGCAACTGATCCTTCAGCTCTCTAAGCTCCGCCGGGGCCATCCGATAAGGCGGTATAGAGATAGGCCCCGTGCCGGGGATCAAGTCAATGAAGAACTCAGTCTCGCGCTCTGGCGGCAGACCAGGCAGCTCGTCAGGGAATACATCAGGAAACTCTCACCACCGGGACCTGGTCCAACAGGACTCTACAGCGCTAGTATCACAAACATAGGCTAAGAATCCCCGGCATCCTTTCCTCAAGAGCTGACCTGCGTGAAGAGAAGAAATCAAGCTGGAAAGGGTAGAGCTACGATCTCCCTGAATAGCAAGAACCGGCTCACCCGGAAAGATGAATCTGACTGCCCTTTCGCAGTAGTCCACGGATGCATAACAGGTGGCTAGCCAGTCTATACCAAGAAGAATGTCGAAGTCTAGCATATCGAGGAGAATCAAATCAACTGAAGAATCTCTCTCCCCGTTACGAACGGGACACGATCGGCACACAAAACGAGCAACAAACGACTCGCCTACTGGAGTAATAACAACAAGCGGCTGATCTAACGAAGAAGACTTTCGGCCCAACCTCGGTGCAAAGTATGTGGATACATAAGAGTGTGTGGAGCCTGGATCGAATAATACCCGTGCATCAAAAGAACATACTGGTAAAGTACCTGTCACAATGGCATTGGATGCCTGTGCAACCTGAGGAGTCAAAGTGAACACTCGGGCCTGTCCACCACTAATAGCTGGTTGTCCTCTGCCTCTTCCTCTGTTGCCTCGTCCTCTCTGAACAGGACCTCCACGCTCACGGCCTCTAGGAGCATCTGCCTGACGTGGAGCATCATCAAGGGTAGGAAGTAAAGCTCTCTGAGGAGGTGGTGAAGGTGGTAAGGTCACATGTGGCACTGTCGCCGTGCTCTGGCTCCTCGTAGTACAATTCTTGACACGATGATATGAACTCCCACAATGATAACATCCCGGCGATAGCTGCTGACCCGGTAAATAAGAGCCGAATAACTGGCCTCGCATCATATCTCGACCACCACCATGCCCTATGAAGGGTCTGCCACGACCTCTGCCTGCCATGCCCCTACCAAACCGCACTAAAACTGATGTATATGTACGAATCCTCTTCGGTCCTGAAACAACCGAAGTCTCTGAAGTGCGCTCCTCCAAAAGTAAGGCTACATCCATCGAGGCTGCATAAGTGTCAAAGTGCTGGGCACCGATGGCAAGGAATAACTGCGTGTCAAGCCCTCGTACAAACCTCTTTATCCTCTTCTCTTCAGTGTCTACTAGGTACGGAGCATATCGGGACAACTGAGTAAACCTCTATATACTCTGACATTGTCATCCCTGGAGTCTTGCGCAAAGCCTCAAATCTACGGGCTCGAGCATCTCGGACACTCTCCGGAAGAAAACGGGCAAGAAATACAGCTGTGAACTCATCCCAAGTCATAGGGGGTAGACCTGCAGCTCGGCCCCTCTCTACTGAATCGTACCACGTCTGAGTAAGGCCCTCCAGACGAAAACTCGCAAACTCCACCCATCAATCATCAGAACACCTCAACGAACGGCAAATCCTAGCCATCCTATTGAGAAATGCCTGCGGGTCCTCTGTCGCATCCGTGCCGGTAAAGGCTGGAGGCCTCAGCCTCATAAACTCCTGTAGTGATACGGGGATAGTCGCAGTAGTAGCAGGAACAACTGTCTGGGCAACAGGTACAATCGTAGTCTGTGTGGTGGAAGGAACGTCCTCAGATCTCTGTGCCCGACTGACCTCAACTAAAGATCCCATCATCTGGCGCAACTTCTGCATACCGGCCTCTAATCTGGCAATACGGTCTGGAGAAGGCGGATCAATATGACCCAGAGGGGTAGGCGTATCGTCCCGCTCGATCCTCGCCTCAGACGAGCCCGCTCGAATCTCATCCCTAGCAGCGGCCCTCTGAGCCCTCATAGTCTTTGGCGGCATCGAAACTGGAATAAGAAACAGTAACGATAAGAACATTGCAATTGAATCAAGGGATGCATGGTATCAAGAAAGGAAATACAAATAATTATGTCCTAAGGTCACTTAGGCGGAGTACCGTATCGTAAGTATGTCGCGGAACATACACACGCTACGCCACTCTGCTTAAGTCACCTACTCCATCTACCAAGGGTTGTCCTACACTCAGAAAGGTAAAACCTAGGCTCTGATACCAACTTTGTCACGACCCGAAGGTACGGAATGTGACTGGCACTTAAATTACGAGACGTCTCAAGGCGTAATGTAACCTAAGTCAGCCAAAGCCCAGAAAATCTAAACCATAACCAAAAAGAGTGAAGGAAAACCTTTTATGCAAACGATTTTAAACCATTTAAGTTATATTAATCCCTTTTTAAAATATCCAAAATTTTCCGAAAATTTCGGCAGAGTCTTCTTTGTAAATACTGGCCCCAAACGGGTACAACCAAGATATATAAACCTGTAATGAAATAACGGCAACCCCAAGCGGGAGTTAGCTCTTCGCCAAAGATGGATCACAACCACACGCAATATATATATAACATCAAGCAAATAAGCATAAGGAAACACAAAAAAATAAGAAAAACATAACGTCGGCTCAAGTGAGCTCCCCCCTGAGAGAAACAATATATACACCAATCTCTCGGTCTCATCACTAGGTCGCATATACAAAAGAAGAAGTGGTAGATGGAGAATACTAGATACAATTATAGTACAAAAGTGTCCTCGCAACCCACCTACGAGCAATGTCGCGAGTCCGAGCAAAAGAAGCCAATGGAAAGTACGCCCGCCACTACAAGGCTAACGGGTTCGACCGGCAAGACACTGTGGCACAACGGGGGTGAGTTGTCAACTCGTGAGTAGTAAATAACATCTAATAAGGCTATCGTAAGAATTCACGCAATTACGTCACAGCCTACATGTACGAACATGATGCGATGCAAATCTGGATGTAACATGGTTGTAAAAATCAACACAAAAATCATGATGTATCTGATATGAGAAGTTTTATATCTTTTACTTAGTAAAACCCTTTTATGAAGTGAACTGAAATATTATCATAGAAATCAACTGAAATATGTGTCCAGCATTGATACAAACTATGTATATCTCAATATCTCATATCTCTGTATCTCAAATCCCAATATCTCGGGCTCTGACAGTCTGGATCGGCCCATATCATCAAATCACACGACTACGGTCGGTATCCACCGGATATCCGCCGCATCACAAATAACCGGTAGGTAATGCTCCCCTACCGGGCTCAACGCCATCATCTGTGATCTTCTTGCCCCGAGGTACCATACCGGGCCCACCATGTACCCGCAGACGGTGCATCCCCCTCCTCGAATCGGGTATATGATACTGCTCAAGAACCGAGAAAACTCATGGTGGACGCCACACACATCACATCACGAAAAAACCGCAAATTTCTGTTTTTAAAATGATGATAGGCTTTGAAAATTCTTGCGGTTTTCCCAAAAATCCAGAAATCTCATCAATACAGAAATCCTCAAGAAAAAGCATAATACATGTACATGTGGGAAAATGATATTGTCTATGATATCCATAACATGAAATGTGATTCATGGCTTAAAGTTTATATGTGAATGATGATAAAATGCGATATACATATGCGACTATCAAATTAAGTACCAAGTATGATGCAAATGTCATGATGTTAATCTAGCAGTTTCTAAGTGTTCGTGGCATCGCAATTTCCAAAGCGTGTGTGTGTTCACATGAAGAGTGCACGTGCAGCATTAACCAATGGTAATAGTGCAAGTGTCCTATGAGATGACATCGCTTATTTGCATATGTATGATATGGTACGATGAAATGAGATAGTTAACTAAATAACTATGCATATAGTTTGCAAGTAATAAAGTAATCCTAACTATGGGGTGCCTCGCGCCATCCAGACGATTTCACCATAGATGTATGCATCTACTCACCCGGATGCCTCGCTAATCTGATCCGACCACAGCTTTGCCTTTGAGCGCCGCGTCCGATACTTCCGCAACCGATCCTAAAATTGCATAACACAAGACATAGACTACACATCCTGAAACGACGCAAAGTCACAAAATGAAAAGATCAACGTTCACAAGTTAGGCACATTGTGCACTTGGTGCGCGGAATACACACGACAAACACTAAAACCTTAACTAGAATCGTCGTTCGGAACAACCATCAAAACTAAAATCCGATCAAACCAATTTCGCATTCGCACACCCTAATTACCGTAGGAGTTGGTAGTAATATAACCAATATTTCAAAATTAATTCACCACCTAATTATATAGAAAACCTAGTAAGCACCAAAATTTGCAAATTGGTGTAAACATCGAAGATTAACGATAAAGTGACCACAACCTCGCACAATCATCCAAACTAAACCACTAGATAGCCACTACACTTAATTTAATCTATTTGCAATGCTTCAAACCCTAATTCCAAAATCAAACCCTTTTCTTGAATTTCTTAAACTAGCAATTACAATCATTTTAACACTTGAAAATTCTAGTTTAGCATAGTTAAACTACAAATTAACCATAAGGTTAGAATTATACCTCTTAAGTTTTGAACCCTAGCTTGCACTTAGCCTCCAAAGATGGCCTCCTTTCTCCATGATTTATACTAAATTTGGCTTAAGAAGAGATAGAATAAGGATTTATTTTGAATTTGTGAAGAAATTTGTGAATTTTTTGATGGATTTGTGATGAAATTGAAGTGAAAAGAGAAGGGAAAAATGGGGGAAACTGCAGGGAGAGGCTCGGGCTGGGGAGTGGGGGAGGAAAGTGAGAGAATTGTGTGGAATTTTCCATATAAAAACTCTCTCTCAAGTGCAATTAATGCTTATCACATCATTTCCTATCAAAAATTTCATTTTATTTCATTTTTTACCATAGAAACAACTAATCTTGGAATGTCTTGATAAAATTTATGTTACCACTAGGTTTTAGTTTGTAATGGTTCCTAAGTATGTAATTCACCCATTCAAATTTGTATTTATCACTAATTTAATGTATATTTAAAGGCTTAAAATAATATTAAAAATAATTAATTAAGGAAAAAAATTTAAATTACTAGAAATTTATGAGTGACAATTTACTAACCAATTACTAGAAATTTCATATCTAAATTTTGTATAATTAGGCCTATATTGAAAAATAATTATTTTTACGTTTTCCGGAAAATACTGATTATTTTACCGATTATCGAAAAACTATCCAAACGATTTCAAAGTGTTACACTACCTTTATCTGATTGAACTCCAGATTTCAAATTCTGAAAATCTATCATGTAAACTAATGATCCTCCGATTGAGGATAATACGTTTAATGAGTTATGTGAGTACAATATGTTTGATATACCCAATTGTGAAGGGAGCCTTTCAAATTAGACCGATATCATTCCTTTTGATCTCTACATCTCTAATCTAGATAACCAATCGAGTGAGCTTTGTAATCCACCGATTGAAAACCATGTCTTTTATAAGGTGTCCGAGAAGTTTACGTTTGACTTGATTAAGGATATCAATGTTGGGGATATTTTTGAAGATGAACCCATAATTTTGGATGAGTTTTTTCACCAATTCTGCACTTACCTTCAATTCCATGTGGGGATCATTCCGACCTTCAACTATTTTTCCCGCACCTCATTTGCTACTAGATATCGTTGATGAAGGTTTGACCTATTGTATGGATAGTCTTAATCTAGAGGGTAATTTTGAGGATATCATTAAGGATGAACTAGCTTTATTGGATGAATTGGATTCCCCGAATCATCATGTCCCTTTCATTGAATGTGAACATCCTTCTGAACACTTAACCAATATTATTCCTCAATTACTTCCTTCCATCTTTTTTTGTTGATATATCCAAATTATAAGACTATTTTTCACCTTCATCTTCCACATCTGGTTCACCAAGTTCTGTCGTCCTATATTTTCTTACGAATCTTGAGAATTTTGATCCCATTTCTTAAAATGTTGATAAATTATTATGGTTGAAAAATTCAAAATTTAGATTTCTATCATTAAATGCACTAATTTATTCAACCTACTTAAAACCTCAAGTTCGTACCCTATTTCATTCACCCATTTCATTTCTTTCTTCCTTCCGTTCTTCCTCTCATTTCCGTTCACCGAGACTTCATACCACTTCCATCCATATACAGTCTCGCGTGTTTTTTATTTCCTTCCTCTACGCGTTCTTTCACCAATCATAGTATCATCATGATAAAATATTTGAATAATTGGTCTTAATTTTTTGTCTGTGTAAAGCCTTGTATAGGCCAATAATGTTCTCTCCCTTCTTACTTTGAACTTCAAATGCTTAAATAGTGGAAAGACTGTTTTAATTAAGTTTGGGGGCATTTTTTCAGTGTATATATTTTGTTTTTGTTTTTTTAAAACAAAAGGCTTTGTGCACAGGTGTGTGCTAAGAACAGGTTTAAAGGAGGATTTCACCATTGACTGACTTTTGCCCCTTATTTACACCATCCTCTCAATCTTTTCTGCCTAATTGTCCATATTTTCAAGATGATATGATGATAGTAGTTGGGACACTATTGCAAACAGATTTGGGAGGAAGGTTTGTATGTATCCATGCATCATATTTAAATTCTGCATTGCATTTAAAAAACAAAGAGAAAATTTTGAAAATAAAAATTAAGAGAGAAAGAGATTTAAGAAGAACGAGAAAAATTTATGAATAAATCTAGTAATAGGTGATCATGAATTGGAATCCTAAAGGTTGAGTGAGATGAAGGAGTTATTGAATTTGAGAATAAAAACAAGTCTGAAAAATAGTTCATATTGAGTCCAAACTTAGCAAGTATATACGCTACAAATTACACAGACACTTCTTGAAACTTAGGATTGTAGAGGATATCTAGAAATACTCTTGCCTGAAAACCCTAGTATGAAAAAAACGGTATTCGAAGCTAACCACAAAAAAATAAAAAAAATAAAACATCGCTGAAAAAAATGGTGCAAGATCAGGAACATGCTATTTACGTCTTAAACTCACACATTCGGTAATCGATTGATTAGTGCATCAAGAAGCATTAGTGGTCGCATGAAAGATGCGTGAGCGAATCCATTCGTTTTTAATAAAAACAAGTAGTACTAAGTTATTAGGGCAAGGGTACTATAGTTTGAATTGAATTCTCGAGTGTAGAAATGACTTTACACACACATAGGGGTATATAATTGATGTTTGGAGGAGAGGTAGGATGAAGAATAGGATGATGTTTTATTGGAGAGGAAGTAATTTCTGGATTTGATCAAGACTATTAAGACGAAGGTTCATGAAAACTTGAAAGCTAGGGGAAGTTTGAAACTCTCATTTTTCAAGTGTTTTCTTTTATCTGTTACTATCTTTGTATGTAGTTTTTATTTTCTTATTTTTGTTTCTCTTATTTTCTTTTACTTTTTGGGATTTTGTGAATAGTATTCGCTGAAAACCCTCAGGAGACACAATTTCTCCTACTATGGACCACCTAGAGGTTTAAAGGCTTGTTGCACGAGCTAAGTGCAATCGTGACGCCTATGAAAGTGAGCTAGGTTTTCTTTTTCTTTTTAGGATTTTTATTTTTAATATTACTAGAGGATGAGTAAAAGATAGGTTTGGGGGTATTTGATCTGGCACATTTATTGCATATTTTTACTATCATTTTCCTATCTTTTATTAATTAATAAATATCATTATTTATAATTTAAGAACATATGTGGAGTTATCTACAAAAATACATTTATATTTTCTTAAATAATAAATGAAATATTTATTAGTTAATTGGTTTGAATATTTTTCCTAAATAAAATATGGTGCTGCTAATGATTTGTTTTGAGATATTCTTCAAGTTTAAATGTAGCCAAATTAATTCAAGATATCAAATCAAGTCAAATTCAGAAATTCATATCAGCCTAATTTGGTAACAATCTAAGGAACCTCGCAAATGCAAAGAGACGGTAAGATATTGAAGATATTATGCGCTCAATGACACCCAAAAATAGCGACAAGAATTAAAAAAAATCTGGAGCTCTAATTCTTCCAAACCACGGCAGAACCGCCGCAAGCAAAGAGATCAGCGACGGATCCGCCGCGGAATTTCGTCTGTACGATCTAGGTTTTTATGGGCAAAATCATATTTTCTTATGCGTCGATATCGAAGCAAGCGTTTCATATTTCAGAGCCTATAAATACAACCGAGGAGCAACTAAGAGAGGGCATCTAGGGTTTTCTTTCAAGGGTTTTAGAATTCTTGTATCTCTTCTTTTAGCCATTAAATATTTTGTATGATGAAGTTTATTAATAAAAGATAGGGTTTAATTTTCTTTCATGTCTCTTTTATTTTTCTGATCTTTAATTTCTGCACTTCAAAGTTATGCAATTTTATTCATCGCATTTTACTAGTTAAATTAAATTGATTTTGTTTTATGAATTTCTTTCTCTAGCTTTCTTATTATTTTTAAAAGCAATGATACTCGAAGGCACTCCTTGCTATCGTGAGGGCCCAAGTAGTTATCTTTTCGATTATTCTTCGATCTTTCTTCTCTTCCTCTTCCTTAATTCTTTTTGAATTGTTTTCAATGAGTAAGTAATTTCTCACTTGTTAGGGTTGTAGGAAAGGATAGTATGAGGGATGGAAAAATCCCTTATACTCTTCTTATTTACCTTTTTAATTATTTTTATTAAACTTTGGCAAAGTGAGTATTAACTCTCTTATTTAGGCGCTCTATCCCGTCATGATAATTGCGACACAGATTTAATCAAGTTATGCTTGTTTTGTTGAAGACTTGAGATAATAGAGATTAATGGAAGGGAAAGGGTCAATAGAGAGAATCTCTAGTGCCCCTCGAAGTACCCTAATCCATATTCATCGCTATTCTTCTAGCATCAAGTAATTAAAAGTAATTAAAAGTTAAAAAGAATATTTTTATAATACCATCTTTTAAATACCCAATACAAAAACCTTAATGAGTTCTTTTATTATTGAATTTTAAATCACTTTTAGAATAAAACAACAAATCCAAACCTTTTTATTTAACTCGTCTAAAACATGAAACATAACGTTATTATCTCCTTGTGGACGACCCATTCTCTCCGCGGCTAGCTATTGCGTCACCGTGTTGATTGCGGTAATTAGGAAACACCAAAACACAAATTTTCACATCAATCAATTCACGATAAAGTTGCATACGTCCATGCCGCTCCTACTTCCCCTTTGCTTTCTTCAAAACACTTCGTATCACTACGAAAATCCATATTGCTTTGAAATGCCATCTCGTTAGTTACATACAAACTCGAAGAAGTTATTTCAGTCCGAGGATGGCCACTGGTTCTAGAGAAACTGAATTGTATAATTCGGATGTCTCTTCCCTTTATCTTCTCTCAGGTTGAGAGCTTCTTATCTTAGGAGAGTACACCGGTTACGCTTGTTGGATAATCTTCTTCCAAACCTAAGGCTGGTGCTGAAAGGTAGGGAAAGAAGAAAACCAACTAGCCTAAGTATGGTGTACAGAAGGTAAGAAGTAGAGACATATAAAAGGGTTTAAGTGAGGGCAAAGGAAATTGCGAATACTGTAATGAGCCTGGACAGTGGAATAGGCATTACTAGGAATACCCGGCCATCCCCTTGAAACATTTTTATATTTCAGTTTTCCTGTGTGGTTGTAATTGAAAAGTGTTTCTCAATTAATTCTGACTCCTGGATATATGGATACCTGATTAGAATCTCATATCTGTAGGGCGTTACAGATACTAAAAAGGAGTGGAATATTAGAAAAGGGTGATTTGATTCTCAATGTCGGAATTTGTAGCAATTGGTGCTACTGGGGAAAATTACCTGGTTTTGCCAACGGTAAATATTTGGTTTTTGAATAACTGTTATTATGTGCCAATTTTTAAAACTGATATGTCTGTCTCTTTATTTTATAAATTGGGATATAATTTTTTGAAAATATGTTCTAAATATTTACCTTTATCAGTTGATGATTGGATAAGGTGCATTGGATAACGGTATATACATTCTTAATCAAAATACAATTATCAACTTACAACACACGGAGTGAATTAGTAAACTCATATGACTTATACAAATTAATGTATGTTGTCCAATGTACTTATGGACAAAGGGTTGGTACGCATACTTCATTCCGTTTTACCTATGAGTTCTTTGGTTTTAGACATGCATTCTTGTTGAAATGCAAACTCTAAAGATTTTGAGAAGTTCATAGGGTATAAGAATAAAGTAGAGAACCAGGCATTGGAAGTATCAAGGTTCTTCAAAGTGATCAAAGATGTAGATGCTTATGCTAAGTATTCCGTAATTGTATAAATAAGAATTTGATTCACTTTTAGATTTCTCATTCACGGGTGCGCTCCATGATGAGTAATACTGTATAGCCTTTTTCCATTTGGAGATATACACTTAACACTGCTGCATAACATTTGAATATGATTCCATCTAAATTTGTGCTTTAGTTTCTATATGTAATATAGAATGGTAACATGTCTTAAGGTGGTTAAGATATGGAGTTATCCGGCTTATGTTGGTAGCATAATCCGGATATACTCAAAACACGTTTCAGTAATGAGCGGTTTGTGGGTTATCCCAACCTTTAGCAAGGGTTTAACTTTTACCATATTAAAGATCAAAAGTTGATTTGCTCTTGACTCGCCACCTTTTTATAAAAGGAATTTTTTTGCAAAAGAAATTAGTGAGAGTACGGTAGAACTAGAAGTGATTCCAAAATCACAAACAGATATTGAAAATTTAGTAGAACCTAAGAATTCAATTGGACCTGATAAATCTTAGCCGCTCCAAAGATCTAGTATTTAACCTCAGACACCTGAGAGGTACTACGGTTTCCTTCTAGACGGTGACAGGGAGGTTTGCATCATGGTGATGATGGCTTTACTAGTTATCAGCAGACCATAAAAAGTGGTGGCTTCCGACTGATGGCTAGATGATTTATATCCAAGTTAGACTCCACACACTCCAGCAAATTATGGATTTTGTTGGATGCTCTTAAAGGGGTAAAACCTATTAGGAGCAAGTAGATCTTTCGAGATCGGTGTAGATAGAAATGTAGTAACCTAATAAAACTAGACTTGTAGTAATAGATTTTCGTCAATTACCTGGTGTGGATTGTGATAAAACTTTTACTTCAGTGTCTGTGCTGAAGTCCATACAAGTATAACTTACCACTGCTACTGTTCATGACTATGGGATCTAGCATGTGGATGACTATAATGTCTTTCTAAATGGAAATTTAGAAGTGCACGTGTATATAACTTTGTCAGAGGATTATTGTAGTCGGTGGGAGCAGCGGAAGACGTGCAAGTTACTTATGTTTATTTATAGACTAAAGCAGACATTGCGGAGTTGGATCATCTCTTTTGATATGACAGTCAAAGGTTTTGACTTCATCAAAATAGCAGATGAACATGGTAAGAAAGATGTAGGGAGTACAGTCATATGATATATGGATGACATACTACTAATAGGAAGTGATGTTCTTATAATACAATCGGTCAAACAATGGTTGTCATAGATGTTTCTCCACATAGGATCTGGATAATGTATCAAGAATTCTGGTGACTAGATCTATATCGATAGATCTAGATTTGGGAAGTATCCTAATCCGGGTACATGGACACCATTCTAAATAGGTTTCGAATGGAAGACTCCTAGCATGGTAGTGTTTCCGTATGTGATGGAGTCATTCTCTCTAAAAGGATGTCTTCATGACTGATGAGGAGAGGGACTCGCATGAATGACATTCGATGTATTTTGAAAGTGGGGTCAATCATGTGATGTCATGTACCAGGCTAGATTTTGCTTTTGCACTTACTGTAGTAAGTAGATATTAATCCAATCCTGGAAAAACAAAGGGATGCAGCAAGGAACATATGAGAATGTTCTTGGTGTATGGTAATGGCAGCCTCCAACAGAAAGAGGTTACTGATTCTTGTAGGGTTACTAGGCACTCTCACAAGGGTATATAAGGCATCAACCATGCCAGATTTAAAATTTATACGTGCCGAACAACCCTAACCAAGATCTTAGACTAGAGATGAGGCGAAACATATAGCAAGTAAACAACTTTATTTCTAAGGGTTTGGGATTACAACCTTTGTAATCCGGTTCTTCACTTCATATGCTCCGTGTTGTGGTCTCTTCACTGCGATCATCAAGTTCCCGGACTCTAGAGAGGCTCCACGAAGAGAAAGATGCATGCTTGCTTCCGATCTTCGATAACAAAGATGATCTACCTTGAAGTTTCTTTAACTCAAGCTCTCACTCACTAATAAAGTGAACACCCTAATCTAATTGGCTAGATTAGATGAGGATGATGAGGTAGGAATTTGGCTCTCATTTGTTTTCATAATCTCGCACTAAATCATCACAAAAGAAAAACCTAGAAAGCTTTTTAAGAGCTCAAGGAACAAGAAGAAGAATGAATAATCCTTTTATGATGAATAATGAAAAGTTATTATCATTACAATTGCAACCATGGTTAAGTCAAGAAGGACTTAACCATTGTAGAGATTTGACTAGGGTTAAAGGGTGTGGGTTGGGTTAGGAAATATCAAGCAAAATATCTAAACAAAATATCTTTGCAAGAAACAAAATAAAAGATTCTAGAAACTTCTAGAAAAGATTAATCCAAATCAAACCCTAACCATGTTTAATATCCACTAATCATGTTGCATTTGTAATCATAACATGTTACAATATTATATATCACATATATAATATATTTTTGTAACAAAAGAAAATAATACAATTAACACATATCGCATATATATCAATGTATTACCCGGTGAGAAAATGAATCAATAAAGCGAGCCAATATTAGATAATGTAATGCAATATATCACATATATAATTATACATTAAATTATCGAATCAACACTTGATCCGACAATCCGGTTATATCGCATATAACCGACTAATATATCATGTACCGATTCATCGAATCAACACTTAATCCGATGACCCGGCTCATATCAAAATATCGCGAGAATATAATACGGTATCTCATATCGTATTATCCTCGGTCCTGCACATATCACATATGTGCTCCTATTCCATTTTGCCTGAGTCAAGAAACCTCTGTGTAGGACTCTAAAGAATCGTCAATACGCCGGTAGCAGGTGATGATCATATCAAACACCCACAAGCTGCAAGCGGTCAGCTAAACGTAACAGCCACCCAGGTATTGAGCGATCAGAAGATCAACAAGCAAGCTTGTACATTCTCCTGTGAATCCAATCAGTAACACTCCCGTACAGTCCAGTCTCTTCGTCTGATATGTCCTATATCTGGTCTAGGGGTGGTAAACGCCAGACCCCAATAACCAATAAGTCGTCTCGATGTGAGGCTCATAACAGGTCGAGAACCTACTAATAACACTTACCAGTAGTACTCTATATCATCCCTGGCCAGGGACTTCTAGTTATATCCAATCGAACGCTGCGCAACATTAACTCCCTATACCGGGAGAGACGAAACCCCTCCTATCGCTCATTGCCTCCATGTGATTCGGGACTGTACCCAAAAGCCACCGTTTTGCACGCCACATTGGACGTGGTATGATGGAAATCAAAGCACAGTGGGAATCACGCAAGACTCTATGACGATCTCGGGTCTACAGACTAACCTATACCAGTGTCACCAGAGAACTGCTATCTGACGTGAGGTATAATACCATCTGGGAGTTCTCGGCGAGTCCGTCCAGTATACCCAGTCTTCACTGAGCACCCGTATACCTTCTCTGATGTCAAACACCAATGGATATGGGATCATCCATCGCCCATCATATGGGTCAAGAAGCGCATACGCTAGTCTACTCTGGAGTATCGATGCCCTGTCTCGGTACTCCCACGACTAGGAACATTTGAAGGATGTACTTGACGACTACACTGTCCCCACTAGTATGATCTGCATCATAGTCTTGGTAGTCAAGTACTCATCCTAAGGGCTTTATCAACATGTAACATAGAGACAATCAGAGTACATGTTAAGATAAAGAGCAACCAGATAGCATACTATCATGTCGAGCAAGAAAGTCCTCCCTACATATGTCCAAGCATCCACTACAATGTACATCGAATGTACAGTAATGGCCTCTAGGGCATACATATAACTAACAATCTCCCACTTGCACTAGGGCCATCTGTTGTGGTATCGCATACCCAACAATCAGCTGTGGTTGAAGTATTTCATACTCAACCATCCTATAAAAGTCTCTACTGGGAAATAGGCCTTTGTGAGTGGATCCGCGCTGTTTTCCTCTGTGTCTACTCTCCTTACCTCGATCTCCCTGGAGATTAACCATCTCCATGATCAGGTGATACCGCCTAAGAATTATGTCTGGATTTCTGATGGGACGGTGGTTCCTAGGCCAAAGCCATAACTCCATTGTCACACAATGGTTGGAACGAAGTTCATCTCATGAACTTATATATATCCAGACTACCTCTTTGGTAGCATCCTTGGTAACGATGTATCTTGCCTTTAGTCGTCTAGTAAGTCACGGTATCTAGCTTGGAACTCTTCCAACTTACCGTCCCTCCACTGAGGGTAAAGATAATGCCTGCGACTGACATTCAGTCGTCCTTATCACCCTGGAATCTTTTCTAGTGACTCTCCCCAGGATCGATTGATACCATCTCACTACAACTAGTGAGAATCCTAACATCCAATTAGATCTATCTCATAGATATAAAACCCAGGATTTAAGAGGTATCGTCTTGATTCTATATGGAGAATCCTTGTGCTAAGCGGAAAATGACCGAGCGTAGCATAGGAAACTCCTTCCCTATCAAGAGTATGTCTTTCACGTACAATATGAGGATCATCACCATACTCTCTACTACCTTTTTGTATATACAAGGTTCATCTACCATTTTGATGAAGTCAAACACTTTGACTGCCACATCAAAACAGACGTTCCAACTCCGCGATGCCTGATTTATCCCATAAAACAACTTGCACACGTTTCTGTTGCTCCCACTGTCTACGAAGCCCTCTGGCCTGTACTTATAGACGCTCTCTTCTAAATCACCTTTTAGAAAAGCAGTCATGACACCCAACCACCAGATATCGTAGTTATGGTATGTAGCAGTGGCAAGTAGGATCTGGATGGACTTTAGCATAGCTTTGAAAGTCTCAACTTTTCCATGTACACCAAGTGACCTTCTCAAGATATACTTGCTCCTGATGGAGATTTAACCCTTCAGATAAAGCAACCAAAGTCCATACTTTGTTGGTGTATAAGGATTCCATCTCAGATCACATAGCATCCAGCCATTCTTACAGAGTCCCACTCCTGATGGCCTGCTCGAAACTAGTTAGGTCATCATCTCAAGATGCAATCCTCGCTCCCACTGTCATAGAGAAACCGAAGTATCTCTCAGGTGGGTGAGGAACCCTACTAGATTGGCGGAGAGGCTGAGGTTCATTGGAAACTATTGAATCCTTTGGTTCTACCAAATCATCTGCTGCAGTTTGTATAGCTAGAACTCCTTCCAGTTCTACAGAACTGACCTTGCCTCGAGCTTTGTCCAGATTTCTCTTCTAGACATAGGCCGGACAATCCCAAATCTTAATATGCTTAAGAGATGGGCTCTTCCCATACCATATCATATATGGAGTGGTAGGCAACTGATTTGATTGGAACCCTATTCAATAGGTATGCAGCTTCTCAAGTGCATAACTCCCAAAAAGGAAATAGGAAACTCAGTAGTACTCATCATAGAGCGCACCATATCAAATAGGGTGTATTTGCTCTGCCCCGATACACCGATGTGCTGTGGTGTATACGGAGGAGTAATGCTGAGAGAGAATCTCATTCTCCTTTAGAAAAGTCCAGGAATTCCGTGCTCAAGTATTCTCCTCCTTGATCTCATCAAAGGACATAATACTTATACCCGTTTTTGGTTCTCTACTTCTAACTTATATTCTGTGAATATCTTAAAAGCTTCGGACTTGTGTTTCATCAGGAACATATGTCTGAATCTTTGAGAGATCATCAGTGAATGTTATGAAGTACAAAGAACCAGTCCTGGCATGTGTAGACAGGGAACTTACAAACATCATCATACATCAATCCCAAGAGTTCACTAACTCTTTCTCTGTTTCCAATAAACAGAACTATGGTCATCTTATCTTTGTGACATGACCGGCAAGTTTCACAAGATGTAAATTCAAACTAATTTAAATATGCATCTAAATGTAACTTCAGCTAGTCGGGTCACATTGATATGACCTAGTCTGTAAGTGCACGGCGGCGCCCCGGCCGTCAATCCGACGGCCAAAAGCGGAAGCGGTGATAAACTTAAATTTTGCGGACTTAGCAAACCGGCACCACCGCGCACTAAACACCCGGATCGTAACCATTAACAAGTCTAAGCTAACTATAAGAAGGGTTAGAGATATACCGACGATCCAAGTCCTCCGGTCTTCTCGTCATGGTCCCGATCTCCTGCGGAAAAGCCCCGTCTCCTCCTCGTCGCCGGAAGTGCACCACATCGCCTACTTTGTTTACGGGCTCCCACCTCAATGCCGAGGCAACTCGGGCACGAAGCCGGCTACTCGACGTGCCCAAGATTTGCTGTAGAATGTGTAGTGAGCTATTGTCTCTATTGGGGTTGAAGGAGTTGCCATATGGTGGAGGAAAAGATACAAGCTTTTGGAGAGGAGCTAGGAATTTTTGGAGAGTCTTCTTGTGTGTGATTTTTGGAGCATGAAGAGAACCAAAAATTGCCACACCAAAATCAATCACCCACCACCTTAAAGAATGGCCGGCCCTTGTAGGAAAAAGGAGAGAGGGAAAAGTCAAGGGGGAGGTAACCATATGAATCATGCAAGAGAGAGAGAGAGGAATGGTTATCATGAAAAACAATGATACCAAAACAAAACCCATACTCCACCACCAACCACCAACCTCATCATCAACAACCATGATGAGCCAAAAGTCATTCCGTCATGACAAGAAGAAGTCAAGGTCAATGAAAAGATGTCATGATAAAACAATATGCAAAGACCCCCTCCACAAACACTTATTTGCAACTATGCAAATAAGCCCTCCTCCACCAAACTTCGGCCAATGAACGATACAAAGGAAATCGGCCGAAACGAAAAGCAAACTGGCAACTCCAGAAAACTGGTCCCGTAATAAATTACAGGAAAACCCCGATACTGTGCATACACACCCGCATCTGTATTTCGACTGAAATACAAATGCAATGAGACAAAGTCCACACTGTACTATACTAGGATCCGGCTTATACCAAAACCGGCTAGTAATATCTGTTCGATCCTGATCCGTGCAATACCGCACGTATCTGATCGAACCCTGCCATATAACCATACGGCCTATAGTACAAACTGTCAGATCCTGATCCGTGCAATACCGCACGTATCTGATCGGACCTTGCCATATCTCCATACGGCCTCTACAACCTTTCGTCCGAAAGCTGAGTAACTGAATGTGGGGGACTCTAAAGACTCGTCAACACCTTGGTTGTGGATTTAACCACTAGCACGTCAGAGGTATAAGCCAATACGTAACGGGCTACCAGGTATTGACTAAAAAGGACGTCGATGAGCGAACTCATCCTGACACCCTACTGAGCCTGTCAGTGACAATATCCGTGCAGTCCGGTCCGTTCGTCTATGAGTATCGCATGGCGGGCCTAGGGGGTTGGTAAAAGTCAGACCCCCAAAAGCGGTACAAGTCGTGTCGGAGTGTAGCCCAGAACACCCTGAGATACTACTGGAATACCTACCAGTAAATCTCCTTGCCTTGGCCAAGGACTTTGTGTAATGGCTCTCCTAGACACAGTACGACCTCACCCCCAATACCGGGAGAGACGAACCCCTGAAGATACGCTCACTGCCTCCATGTGGCTCGGGACTGTACCCAACTAAAACCTGTTTGCACGACTCCTTTGAGCCGTGGTAGGGTAGTAATCAAAGTACAGTGGGAACTCACATGAGACAAATGACGATCCCCAGGTCGATGAACTAACCTGCACACATGTCACCAGGGAACTGCCATCTGACGTCTGGTATATGACCAACTAGCATGTTCCCGGCGAGTCCTGTCCGGTGTACTCATAACCCAATGAGCACCTGTATACATCTTAGGTGATCCAACTGACACCAGTGGCTTGTGAGACCGGCCACCGCCCCTCGTCGGGGTCTCGACTGTATACACTAGTCTACTAATGGAGTATCGATGCCCAGTCTCGAAACTCCCACGACTAGGGACCTTTTAAGGATAAGCTTATAGACCCCCAGCTCCCACTTATATGATCGCCCTCATACTGCTGGTGGTCAAGCAAGAATCCTAGGGGCTCTATCAACGTGTAATAGCGACGTGTCAGGTCACCTAAAACAGTACACGATGATAAAGGTAAACCAGATAGCATACTATCATCTCGAGTAAGACTGTCCTACCGGGATATGTCCTCCATCAATCATTGCAATCACGTACCTGTGACCTAATAATTGACTCTGAGGGCACTATCTCCAACAATCTCCCACTTGCACTCAAGGCTAATTATTGCGATGTCGCATACTCACAGCCCGTGTGATACCGAACACCCAACTCCTCTACTAGTCAGTCTCACAAAGCTCGTTTGCGAAACTATTGCGTTCGAGGAATAGCCTTAGTGAGTGGATCCGCTTTGTTGTTTCTTTCTATGTCTCTCTATATCTCAAGTTCGCGGAGAAAGCCATCTCCCGAAAAGAGCAATACCTGTCTCAGAATATGTCTGGATGTCTGATGGGACCTAGCTCATAAATGAACTCCAAATCCAAACTTCTTAGACTGTATCGTCAACTGAACTTAATCAGTATTCTGCGCGCCTTGCCTCCCTCAGTATTGCCTTGGACCACCTGTCCAAAATACTGCCCCTCATCAGAAGGAAAACTATAACTCTGGCAACCTCCTTGTCGTCCATGTCACCTTGGAAGCCTGGAATGATAACTGTCTCCTGAATGAGGCTGTCGTTATCATCTCCCTAGAACATCCACTTATGTTCTAAAACTGCTTCCGACTGTTTCTCCAGGATTGGATTAATGTCAACTTATTTCATCTAGTGCAAGAACAACATCTGGTGTGGTACTTGACATCTCACGATTGACTCAATTGCCTGAGCAAGTGATCTGCCAATCATGCCCGTCCCTCTCCCCTTTAGTCTGTAAGACACCTTTGGAGAGGGTGACTCCATTACCTGCAGGTACACTACCGTGCCAGGAGTCGTCCATCCTAAATACTCTTAGAATGCTGTCAAGTACCCTAATTGGGAAACCACCCAAATCTAGATCTAAGACCATAGATCTAGTAACCAGTATGTCTGATATAAAATCCATTTCCTTTGTGGAGAAACAACTGTGTGACGACCAAAGTATAACCGATCGTAGTGTAGGAGTTTCTTTTCCTACTTTGTGTATATCATCCAAATACCAGGATATCACACCCTACTACCTTCTCAACAGATCCATCCCCTATTCTGATGAAGTCAAACCCATGACTGTCACGTCAGAAATAGATGATCTTTCTCCGCTACATCTGCTCTAGTCTATAAATAGACATAAGCAACCTGTCCACCAATGCTTCCGCTGCTCCCACTGACTACGACAACCCTCTGGCAGAGTCATATAGACGTACACTTCTAAAACTGGTTTAGAACGACGCTATACTCATCCTCCCGCCGGGTCTCGTAACCTGGAACAACAGCAATGGCAATTGTGGGTAAACAAGAACTTCCCTGTCACCGTCCTTGAGGCTACCGGAGTACCTCTCGGGTGCCTGAAGTTACCCACCTTATCTGCGGAGTGGCCAATGGAATGTCAATTCAGATTGAATCTTTAGGTTCCTTATCAAATCTTCAGTAATTGTTTGTGGTTCTGGAATCACTTCCAGTTCTACCATACTCCCACTACTGTTTTTCTGAAAAAATCCATTTTTAATAAAACTGTGGCGAGTCTAGAACAATATCGCTATTGTTCATCCAGATGGTAGAAAATCAACCCTCGTCATAGCCTGGGTCAACCCACAAACAGCCATTACAGAAACGTGCCTTGAGTTGTCCAGTGTCTGGTTTTAATCATAAACCGGACAACTCCCCGTACCTTAACATCGTTAAGATATGAACTGTTCTATATCCAATATAGAAACAGAGGCACTGATTTAATTGAACCAGATTCAAATCATGCAGCTGTCCCCAGCGCATGTCAACTAAATGGAAGGAGGCCGATCAGCGTTACTCAACTTAGGAATACTTCCAATTATGAGTAACCTGAAAGAGAAGCAAGATCTCTTTATCATTACTATCAACTGAATACCATACACAAGTATCTACATCTTCGATCACTTTGAAGAATCCCGATACTTGCTACACCTGGTTCTCTACTCTATTCAAATACCTATAACTCCTCAAAACTTAGACCCTGTGTTTCTACGAAACACATGTCTAAGAACTAGAGAAGTTAAAAGTAAACAGAATATAGTATGAGGACCAACCCCTCTGTCCTAATGGACACTGGACAACATACAATACTCTGTATAAGTCCCTTGAGTCTGATAACTCTTTCACTGTGTGTCGTAGGTTGAAAACTGTACTTATGGTTAAGAAGAATTACACCGCTGTTTAATGCTCCTTACCTAACCATCCACTGATATAGGTAAATGTCGTAGACATAATTTCAGAAAGGTATATCTCACTCTATGAAAATAGACGTACAGATATATCATTTTGAAATTGGTGCATAACAGCGGATATTCAAAACCAAATATTTGCCGACCGGCAAACAGCCCAGGTGATTTCCTCAAATATCACCGATTACAACGAATCCCGATACAATGAGGATGATCACCCAATTCCCAATAACCTACTCCCACTCATCATCTGTAAAACCATACAGATGTGAGAATCATACCTGGTAAATACATACCCTGGAGTAAGTGTCTAATCGGGAAATCAGTTTTCTTTTAATAGTACACAGTGAAACTGAAACATTGAAATGTTTCGTTGGGGTATCCTGGTATTCCTAGTAATGCCTCTTCCAGATTCACGACTGTAACCGTATAGTTCTTTGCCACCTCTCCAAATCCCTTCATATGTCTTTAGTCTTTACCTTCTGTACACCCCTTTAGGCCAAATGGTTTTCTTCATTCCCTACCGTTCGGCACCAGCCTATGGTTTGGAAGAAGACTATCCAATAAGCATAATGGGTGTAATGTCCCAATCCTAGGAACACTCGCAATGCGAGAGAAGGTGAAGATAAAAGACACCTGAATAAATCTTATTCCTATTTCTCCTGAACCAGAATCCATCCCCGAACTGGAACAAGTTCCTTTCGAGTTCGTATATAACCATACGATGGAGTATCCAAATAAACTGTGGATCTTCGTAGTGATACGGAGTGTCCTGGAGAAATACAAAGGTGATGTGGGAGTGGTAACGAAATACCTGGTTTGGTCGTGAATATCTGTTGCAATTTACTTTGCCCTCTTACTAATCCCTTGCTTTGTCTTAACTTAATACCTTCTGCACACTATCGTTATGCTAATTGGTTTTCTTCATTCCCCACCGGTCAGCACCAGCCTAAGGTTTGGAAGAAGACAATCCAATTTGCGTAATAGGTGTACTACCCCTAAACCAAGGAGTACTCGTAACCTGAGAGAGGGTAAAAAGCAAAGACAACTGAATAATCCTATCCGTTTTCTCCAGAACCTGAAACCATCCTCGAATATATTCTTTCGAGTTCGTATCTAACCATACGATGGTTTTGTCCAATGGAAGTGGACGTTCGTAGTAATACGGGGTGTCCTGGAGAAAAGGGTAAAAGTAGGAGTGGCAATGAGGTTTGCAACTCTGACAATCCAAAAGCCGGTGTTTAAGAAGGTTCGGTCAACTTGGTCACTGAGTCAAAGTCTTAGGGTCGGGTCAATGGTCGCTGCCAAAGAGAGAGAGAAAAGAAAACACTCAGCGTGCACTCTAACCTAGATCAGAATGGTCACCAATTTATCTAATCTGGAAACCTCCCACTGTACCTCAAATTCTCCTCCAAACCTGAAAGAAGAATTAGTCGGGGTTACCCGAGGAGTAAACTAACTCATCAGTGGGAATCGGGATCCAACTATCATCGCATGATAACGTGACGGAATCCGCTCACGGTGTCACACTCTAGAAGGTATGCGCATACCTGGCAAGTTTCAGTTCTTTTGAAACTCCCGATGTGATTTCTGCCCCATGCTCTTATGACCTTGGCGTGAGGTCAAAATATCATAAGTCACATGTCAAGTTCTGCCCGTCATTATCCAGGTTAATTTGAACCCACCCGTACATACCCTTGACGTAGGCCAAAATAGTAGTACGACTGTCCCAAACCAACGCATCTATCTATGCAACAGATAAATACCCGGCAGCTACCAATCACTATGCCTTGGCGTGAGGTCAAAATACATAGCTTGAATACTACCGAATATTTAACTGAAATGACGGAGGGCTACGAATGGTTTCTGGTGAAAACCTTTAACGTAAAGAACTTGATATCGTTGAAGGAACTGATAGCTTTTTAAAAATATAGTGACGAAAACCGTTGCTAAAGAGGTCACTCCCGGTGAAGGGATCTCGGCTCTTTCCCCGTAGAATGGGGTGCAGGATATTCCAACTGAATACCACGGTGCAAAGCAAAAGTAATCGGCTATAGTGAAGTTAATGCCCTGACGCAAACCTTTTGTCCAAGGGGTCACTCCCGGTGAAGGGATCTCGGCCCTTACCTCATCGACTGAGGAGCAGGATATTCCAACTGAATACCACGATGCAAAACAAAAGTGAACGTCCTTGTAATAACAGCTTTTTGAAAAATGTTCCAACAACATCAGATTAGGTTTGTTTTTAACTTGCATTGATCCGAATCAACGCAGTCCCATCAATTGATCACACCAAAAAGAACGAAAATATACTGATGTACGTATATGCCATCCGCATTCGCCACTGGGTCCCGTCATTACCCGTTAGGTTAGCTAACTAACGACAGAGCGGGGACTGGACTAGCGCGGATGCAAAACATATACAACATCTACTAATATATATACCAATATATTATATTCACTCAAGGCATGAATAAAATGCAACATCACAGAAATGTACAGCATCACAGAAACAATACAGATATCTGGGATCCCCGGGTTTCACAGAGCCACTGCTGAAACCCGACGTTCCCCTGGTCGTGTGGATAGCCTGTGCAATGTAATCCTAGACCCCTACGGGCGCGGCAAGTCACCCACCAAAACATGAAGCGAGGCAGCCCCCTTCAGTGCCGTGAATGGACCACCCAGCACTTCACGGAATCCGGTAACTTGGGCACCCCTCCTGGGTCAACCTGTACCCCCTACGAGTGCGACGAATAGCCCTCCAATCCTAGAGTGAAGCCCCCTCCGTCTCAATGCCATGAGATGCGGGCTTGTTGCCCTCCAGAACCCGGCTATCCGTGCACCCCTCCGCGGGGCAATCCTAGTACAGAAAGTAAAATATACATACAACGGGTACATCGACCGCAACCAGGTCGTGCCCCAAAATAATAATACAAACAGGCAGTGACGGCAGTCCACATGTCGGACGCTCGCCCCGCAAAATCAAATGTACATAATACCACCACAACTGTACTAGCATTGCATCCAGGCTATCCCTACGACCGATCCGCAACAACACAGCAAATACATAGAACATCAACGTGAAAGTCACGTTCGCAAATCCGTCTAACCGGGCTATAGCAGTTAGACAGGATTTACCGATCGAGTGACATTCACGGTCGCAGATATAATGTAAATACTGTGAAAAATGTGTTTAAAATTTTCCGATTGACCAAAAATTAACAAGTGGGCCCCCAATCAAAACTGTAGCACTCACAGAAAACCTGGGCCCAATTTTAATATTCCAAAACCCATATTTTAAGCCCAGAAAGCCTCTGAAAAAAAATGGTGCAGTGATGTCTACAGTGCGCGGCGGAAGGGCGGCGGAATGGGGGTTTGTGCGGCGCTTCCGCGCTCTGACTGTGGAATCACTTCATCGAAATTTTACAGAGTTCTTAGATTTTCTAGTACATCAATATTTTACAACCTGAAAAATTTTTAGAGACCAAAAATTTTCAACAGAAACTGATGCGAAGGTAAAATGCAGTTTTGGAACTTTTTGATCGATCGGAAATGCAAACACATTAAACCAAGCTAGACTAAGTTAATGGCGAGGCTCTGATACCACTGTAAGTGCACGGCGGCGCCCCGGCCGTCAATCCGACGGCCAAAAGCGGAAGCGGTGATAAACTTAAATTTTGCGGACTTAGCAAACCGGCACCACCGCGCACTAAACACCCGGATCGTAACCATTAACAAGTCTAAGCTAACTATAAGAAGGGTTAGAGATATACCGACGATCCAAGTCCTCCGGTCTTCTCGTCATGGTCCCGATCTCCTGCGGAAAAGCGCCGTCTCCTCCTCGTCGCCGGAAGTGCACCACATCGCCTACTTTGTTTACGGGCTCCCACCTCAATGCCGAGGTAACTCGGGCACGAAGCCGGCTACTCGACGTGCCCAAGATTTGCTGTAGAATGTGTAGTGAGCTATTGTCTCTATTGGGGTTGAAGGAGTTGCCATATGGTGGAGGAAAAGATACAAGCTTTTGGAGAGGAGCTAGGAATTTTTGGAGAGTCTTCTTGTGTGTGATTTTTGGAGCATGAAGAGAACCAAAAATTGCCACACCAAAATCAATCACCCACCACCTTAAAGAATGGCCGGCCCTTGTAGGAAAAAGGAGAGAGGGAAAAGTCAAGGGGGAGGTAACCATATGAATCATGCAAGAGAGAGAGAGAGGAATGGTTATCATGAAAAACAATGATACCAAAACAAAACCCATACTCCACCACCAACCACCAACCTCATCATCAACAACCATGATGAGCCAAAAGTCATTCCATCATGACAAGAAGAAGTCAAGGTCAATGAAAAGATGTCATGATAAAACAATATGCAAAGACCCCCTCCACAAACACTTATTTGCAACTATGCAAATAAGCCCTCCTCCACCAAACTTCGGCCAATGAACGATACAAAGGAAATCGGCCGAAACGAAAAGCAAACTGGCAACTCCAGAAAACTGGTCCCGTAATAAATTACAGGAAAACCCCGATACTGTGTATACACACCCGCATCTGTATTTCGACTGAAATACAAATGCAATGAGACAAAGTCCACACTGTACTATACTAGGATCCGGCTTATACCAAAACCGGCTAGTAATATCTGTTCGATCCTGATCCGTGCAATACCGCACGTATCTGATCGAACCCTGCCATATAACCATACGGCCTATAGTACAAACTGTCCGATCCTGATCCGTGCAATACCGCACGTATCTGATCGGACCTTGCCATATCTCCATACGGCCTCTACAACCTTTCGCCCGAAAGCTGAGTAACTGAATGTGGGGGACTCTAAAGACTCGTCAACACCTTGGTTGTGGATTTAACCACTAGCACGTCAGAGGTATAAGCCAATACGTAACGGGCTACCAGGTATTGACTAAAAAGGACGTCGATGAGCGAACTCATCCTGACACCCTACTGAGCCTGTCAGTGACAATATCTGTGCAGTCCGGTCCGTTCGTCTATGAGTATCGCATGGCGGGCCTAGGGGGTTGGTAAAAGTCAGACCCCCAAAAGCGGTACAAGTCGTGTCGGAGTGTAGCCCAGAACACCCTGAGATACTACTGGAATACCTACCAGTAAATCTCCTTGCCTTGGCCAAGGACTTTGTGTAATGGCTCTCCTAGACACAGCACGACCTCACCCCCAATACCGGGAGAGACGAACCCCTGAAGATACGCTCACTGCCTCCATGTGGCTCGGGACTGTACCCAACTAAAACCTGTTTGCACGACTCCTTTGAGCCGTGGTAGGGTAGTAATCAAAGTACAGTGGGAACTCACACGAGACAAATGACGATCCCCAGGTCGATGAACTAACCTGCACACATGTCACCAGGGAACTGCCATCTGACGTCTGGTATATGACCAACTAGCATGTTCCCAGCGAGTCCTGTCCGGTGTACTCATAACCCAATGAGCACCTGTATACATCTTAGGTGATCCAACTGACACCAGTGGCTTGTGAGACCGGCCACCGCCCCTCGTCGGGGTCTCGACTGTATACACTAGTCTACTAATGGAGTATCGATGCCCAGTCTCGAAACTCCCACGACTAGGGACCTTTTAAGGATAAGCTTATAGACCCCCAGCTCCCACTTATATGATCGCCCTCATACTGCTGGTGGTCAAGCAAGAATCCTAGGGGCTCTATCAACGTGTAATAGCGACGTGTCAGGTCATCTAAAACAGTACACGATGATAAAGGTAAACCAGATAGCATACTATCATCTCGAGTAAGACTGTCCTACCGGGATATGTCCTCCATCAATCATTGCAATCACGTACCTGTGACCTAATAATTGACTCTGAGGGCACTATCTCCAACATAGTCTACAATACCTCAAGAAGGATTCGTTCATTTCTGAACTGTTCCTCTTGTGTGTGGTCTGTATACTAAGAACTGTAGTTTGATTTAGAACGTCAATGCTTTTAGATAACATGCCTGAATCGATTAACTCTTGATATAGGAAATGTTCAAAACAATACAAAATTATATCATTCTTTACTAATAAAGAGACTGATATGATGTTGTATATCAGGTTCGGTATCTAATAACATTCGTTCAGAATCAATGTATTTGGTAATACAGGGTGATAACTGCCAATTTCTTGGCATGCAACAATTGCACTGTTTCTAACTCTTGAAACTTATCACCCGTTCTCAATTCTCTACCTATCTGTAACCCATGTAACAGATTACATTTGCGGGATCCTGATCCGGTATCATATACCCAGGACGTAAAGGATATTGAGAAACGGTTCTCGGTAATGAACACACCCGAAGATGATGCATCAGCATGCACTTTCTTCGTTTGGGCGGCACGGGAATTCTGGTAATCCCCTATTTCCTGCTCTGTCTTATAACAATTATAAGTTGGAGCGGGACCAACGTTCCCCAGTGCAGTATAACAAGCGGGTTCGGTCAATACATCCGTATTATTATCTTGATTAAGGCGTGATATGGTCGCTACCTGGAGAGAGCGAGAAGAAAACACTCAGCGTATGCTTTTGCAAGATTAGATTGTTTATTAATATATATAATCAGGATGTCTCCCACTGTTTTAGTCAAATCTTCCTTCAAACCCTAAAAGGAAAGACTAGCCGGGATTAATTACCCCCTACAAGTTCGCCAATCTTTCAGCCAGGCCAGTGCCGGTACTTTGAGAGAGGTTCCCCGTGCTTTCGCACGGACCTAATTAAAATAAACCTCGTTTTCCCAGGGGCATAACCCCGTTGACACCTTTCTAGACACCTACTTGATCGGCTAATTGTAATGTGTAAAACTCTCCCAGAAGTAACTCTTACTCGCAGCGGGTATCGGGATCCAACTATCTCATAAGAGGTATGCAATCTCAATGCAAATTTCAACACTTGAAATTCCCGATAATATTTTACCCCTAGTACTTATGACCTTAACTATGGTCAACATATCATAAGCACTAGTCAAGTTCTATCCATCATTTCATGATTAATTAGACCCACCCACATGACCCTCAACTATGGTCGACATAATCACATGACTGTCCTAATTAATCGCATAATATGCTGTGTAGGAAGACATCACTTAGCTACCGTACACTACGCCTCAACTAAAGTCGACATACGCAGCACGAATACTAAGTACTCTACTTCCTAAAATGACGGAGGGCTACGACAGGTTTTTAAGAAAACCTTTTGCGTAATGAACTTGATATCGTTGTAGAATCGAGTGATTTTTAAATGGAGTGTTTGTGAGGCCTTTTCTAGTTTGGCTAAAGAGGTCACTCCCGGTGAAGGGATCGTCGGCTCTTTCCTCATCGAATAAGGTGTAGGATATTTCACAAATACCACTATGCAAAGCAAAAACTATAGAAGCAATCAAAAGACAAACCGAGTATGCAGCATCTGCTAGTTTCGCTAAAGATGTCACTCCCGGTGAAGGGATCTCGGCTCTTTCCTTATCGAATAAGGTGCTGGATGTTCTACAAGGAACACCGCTATGCAAAGCAAGAACTAGAGCTACTAGTTTATAAACAAGTTTCTACAACATCTTTAAGTTTCTTTTATTTCATTAATCTCATTAATGAAGTCCCATTTTATTATGCTTCACAAGCATCGCATTTGAAACGAAATCTGCAATATAACATATATCTCATATATATAATATAAACATTCGTCTCAGGCAGTAATATGATCTCATCACAGAACATTGCAGCAGAAGAACATATATGAAATATTGGATATACTAGTATTGGATATACTAGGAGGTCCGTGTTTTTAATACGAGCCTGTATAAAACACGGATTCCACGGTCATGATGAATAGCCAAACCCATATCCCTAGACCCCTACGAGAGCGGCAAGTAAGCCTGCCAATTCTAGAGTTAGGAGACCCGGTCTTGACTCCTCGAGATGGTCTCCCACTGGACCCTAGAACCCGGTTACTTATGCTCCCCGCCTTGGGTCTATCCTAATGCGGAAAAGTAAATAATATACAATGGTGACATCATCCTCAGCCCGGAAGTGCCCCAATAAAAGAATGTTACATACAATTGAATTTTACATGAATGAAAATGAAAAACTCTCATCTCACATAAAAAAAACCCGGCTATTCAAACACGACGATCTAATATAACATATCACAGCAACACATAATATCTCATATCATCAACGTAAGTAAATATGCGTACCCCTATTGTCGTTGATGTATAGCAATGAAACCGACGATACACCACATATTACACTTACGGTCGCAGAAAAGAAAGTGTAAAACTATAACAGTTGGAATCCGCAACCTCCTTAGACATCGCATGCCTAACCAAATGAATTCCTTAGACATCGCATGCCTAACAATTATAAACCCCGCATTTTAGTCTCGATCTCGAAAACACTTTTCAATATCTAGTTGGGCAATTCAACAAGATTTCCGACAACCTGATCGAATGCTCATTGAAAACTTTAGTAGACAGCCGCACCCCCGATGCCGTCGACGAAGTGCACTAAGGCGGAACACCGCTGCCGCGAGCACCCGAACGGATGCTTTTGGCGACGGGGTTCTCCTACAGTCACTTGGTCGGGGCTATGGGGCATGGCTGTCTATTAAGTTTACCCGGCAAGTATACGCGTACACTACATGATTGCAACGGACTTTTGATCGCATCAAAATCCCGTGGCAACCGATCATCCGAGACTAAACTGCTAGATTTATAACATTCAAATTAGTTATCTCATAACTACATGTGGATTCCAAATATTATATCACATTCCAGATAAATATACAATGTTAAACTTTCCGATCGAATAAACAAACACCCAAGATTTCTCAAATAGCTCAACACTTGAGCGGAGTTCAAAAAGTATCCATCACATGCCACAGTACCAATGGTCCAGCAGTAGAAGGGTCAAACCAACGCCTCACATGTGGCAACGCCGTACTGCCCCAAACCCTAAGGTTTAGAGGCGGTTCAGATGGTCACATAATCGAGTTAAGGTTTGTGTTCTTCTAGAGTTTCCACCGCGTTACTTGCACGACTAAGAACGTTCTTAAACTACGGAAAAATCCAACACTTGGAAATTTTCCGACAGAGGAAAAAGTGAGTTATTGATATCCGTTCGAACTTTTTAACACGTTCTAAATTACCCGGAAAAATTAAACGAAATTAAACTTTCCGATCGAATCAACGAGTTCCCAATAATTCCCAGAAGGCTCGATACTTGAGTAGAATTAAAAATTCCCAGAATTATGAAAAAGGACCTAAGAATAAATACCTGAAGTAGTGGGCCCCAACTCCAAATTTTGGCCACGGAACCGCCGCCAAACGAGTGGTTTGGCCGCAGTTCCGCGGTCACATGAGGGAGTTGGTGGTCCGTACTTCACAGTAATTCTTATATTTCCCTGCATGATTTTCTGAGTATTTTTAATATGAAAAATGTCAACTTTTGAAAAAAATTCCAGTAACTAGGATTTAACGGGTATTCGCAGTTCGATTGAACTTTAAATTTCATCTAGACTTCGCCTAAAGCTCTCTAGCTTGGCTCTGATACTACTGTAGGGTTACTAGGAACTCTCACAAGGGTCTATAAGGCATCAACCATGCCAGATTTAAAATTTAGACGTGTCGAACAACCCTAACTAAGATCTTAGACTAGAGATTAGGCGAAACATATAGCAAGTAAACAACTTTACTTCTAAGAGTTTGGGATTACAACCTTTGTAGTCCGGTCCTTCACTTCATAAGCTCCGTGTTGTGGTCTCTTCGCTGCGATCATCAAGTTCCCGGACTCTAGAGAGGCTCCACGAAGAGAAAGATGCATGCTTGCTTCCGATCTTCGATAACAAAGATGATCTACCTTGAAGTTTATTTAACTCAAGCTCTTACTCACTAATGAAGTGAACATCCTAATCTAATTGGCTAGATTAGATGAGGATGATGAGGTAGGAATTTGGCTTGCATTTGTTTTCATAATCTCACACTAAATCTGTTGCGCCACGGCAGCAGCGCTCCGGCCTTCTACTCGAGGCCAAAATGCGGAATCAAAAATTTTCTTAACTTTAATCCGGCGCTACCGCGGACAATAAACCCGGATCGTAACCATTAACCTAATCCTAGCTAACAAGAGATGGGAAGAGAGTTATACCGAGTGATCCGTGTCCTCCGGTCTTCTCGTCGTCGTCCCGATCTCATGCGGAATCCGTCCGTCACCTCCTCGTCGCAAAGGGCACCACGTAGCCGATATCTTTTATGGGCTCTCACCTCTGGACCGAGGCAACTCGGGCGCGAAGTTGGCTAGCCGACGCGTCCAAGATTTGCTGTAGGCAAGTGTGGAAACTTTATCTCTTGGGGTTTGAAGTTGCCTTTGATGGAGGTAATGAGAGAAAGAACTATGGAGGAATATGGTTCTCTCATTTTAGCAAGGAAAATGAGATGTAGAAAATTGCCACACCCATGAACTCTCTCCTATGTGTGGCCGGCCATAATGAGAGTGGAAAAACAACAAGGGAGGTGAGTGCAGGGATAGCTAATGGTGACCACAACCAAGTGAAGAAAATGAGGAAGAAATGTCACAACCATTTCTAATCAAAGTCAAAATAAATCCTTTCATATAAATGCAAAAGAAGAGATAAGAAAGGAATCTCATGATGCTAAAACCCATCATAAAGCCACATAAGCAAGAAACCCCTCCACAATAAGTTATTTGCAAACATGCAAATAACCCCCTCCATCGAAAAGTCCGGACGAGAAGGAATAAAGGAAAACCGGCCGGAACGGAATGCAAACTGGCAACTTCAGAAAACTGATCCCGTAATAAATTACAGGAAAACCCCGCGACTGCATATACATGCCCGCATTTGTATTCCCACTGAACACAAATGCAAAGAGACAAAAACTACACTATCAAATACTAGGATCCGGCTTAAACCAAAACCGGCTAGTAAAAACCGTCCGATCACGATCCGTGCAATACCGCATGCATCTGATCGAACCCTGCCATATCTCCATACGGCCTCTACAGTGTTTCGCCCGAAACTTGAGTAACTGAGTGTGGTGGACTCTAAAGACTCGTCAATACTATGGCTGTGGATTTAACCACTAGCACGTCAGAGGTATCAGCCATACGTGACGGGCCACCAGCTATTGACCAAAAGGGACGTCGATGAGCGAACTCATCCTGACACCCTACTGAGCCTGTCAGTGACAATATCCGTACAGTCTGGTCCGTTCATCTATGAGCATCGCATGGCGGGCCTAGGGGGTTGGTAAAAGTCAGACCCCCAAAAGCGGTACAAGTCGTGTTGGAGTGTAGCCCAGAACACCCTGAGATACTACTGGAATACCTACCAGTAAATCTCCTGCCTCGGCCGAGGGCTTTTTGTAATGGCTCTCCTAGACACAGCGCGACCTCACCCCAATACCGGGAGAGACGAACCCCTGCAGATCCGCTCACTGCCTCCATGTGGCTCGGGACTGTACCCAACTAAAACCTGTTTGCACGACTCCTTTGAGCCGTGGTAGGGTAGTAATCAAAGCACAGTGGGAACTCACACGAGACAAATGACGATCTCAGGTCGATGAACTAACCTGTACATATGTCACCAGGGAACTGCTATCTGACGTCTGGTATAATCCCAACTAGCAGGTTCCCGGAGAGTCCTGTCCGGTGTACTCATAACCCAATGAGCACCTGTATACATCTTAGGTGAACCAACTGACACCAGTGGCTTGTGAGACCGGCCACCGCCCCTCGTCGGGGTCTCGACTGTATACACTAGTCTACTCTGGAGTATCGATGCCCTGTCTCGAAACTCCCATGACTAGGGACCTTTTAAGGATGTGCTTATAGACTCCAGCTCTCACGTATATGATCGCCATCATACTGCTGGTAGTCAAGCAAGAATCCTAGGGGCTCTATCAACGTGTAATAGTGACGCGTAAGGTCACCTAAAGCAGTACACGATGATAAAGATAAACCAGATAGCATACTATCATCTTGAGTAAGACTGTCCTACTGGGATAGGTCCTCCCTCAATCATTGCAATCACGTGCCTGTGATCCAATAATTGACTCTGAGGGCACTATCTCCAACAATCTCCCACTTGCACTCAAGGCTAATTATTGCGATGTCGCATACTCACAGCCCGTGTGATACCGAACACCCAACTCCTCTACTAGTCAGTCTCACAAAGCTCGTTTGCGAAACTATTGCGTTCGAGAAATAGCCTCAGTGAGTGGATCCGCTATGGTGTTTCTTTCTATGTCTCTCTTTATCTCAAGTTCGCGGAGAAAGCCATCTCCCGAAATGAGCAATACCTATCTCAGAATGTGTCTGGATGTCTGATGGGACCTAGCTCATAAATGAACTCCAAATCCAAACTTCTTAGACTGTATCGTCAACTGAACTTAATCAGTATCCCGCGCCATGCCTCCCTCAATGTCCGTCTGGACCACCTGTCCAAAATACTGTCCCTTGTCAGAGGGAAAACTATAACTCTGACAGCCACTCTGCCATCCAGGTCACCTTGGAAGCTTGGAATGATAACTGTCTCCCGAAGGAGAAAGCTGCTATCATATCCCTAGAACCTCAACTTATGTTCTAAAACTGCTTCCGACTGTTTCTCCAGGATTGGATCAATATCAACTTATTGCACCTACTGCAAGAACAACATCTGGTGTGGTACTTGACATCTCATGATTGACTCAATTGCCTAAGCAAGTGGTCTGTCAATCATGCGTATCCCTCTCCCCTTTAGTCTGTAAGACACCTTTAGAGAGGGTGACTCCATCACCTGCAGGTACACCACCATGCCAGGAGTCGTCCATTCTAAATACTCATAGAATGCTGTCTAAGTACCCTGATTGGGAAACTACCCAAATCTAGATCTAAAACCATAGATCTAGTAACCAGAATGTCTGATATAATATCCAAGTCCTATGTGGAGAAACCACTGTGTGACGACCAAAGTATAACCAATTGTAGTATAGGAATATCACTTCCTACCCTGTGTATGTCATCAAATACCAGGACATCACACTCTACTACCTTCTTAACAGATCCATCCCTTATTCTGATGAAGTCAAACCTATGACTGTCACATCAGAAATAGATGATCTATCTTCGCTATATCTGCTCTAGTCTATAAATAGACATAAGCCTGATGTCCACCAATGCTTCCGCTGCTCCCACAGACTACGACAACCCTCTGGCAGAGTCATATGCATGTAAATTTCTAAAGCAAGTTTAGAACGACGCTATACTCATCCTCCTGCCGGGTCTCACATTCTGGAACAACAGCAATGGCAAGTCTGGGTAAACAAGAACCTCCCTGCCACCGTCCTTGAGCATACCGAAGTACCTCTCGAGTGCCTGAGGATACCCACCATATCTGCGGAGTGGCCAATGGAATGTCAAACCAGATTGAATCTTTAGGTTCTTTATCAAATCTTCAGTAATCGTTTGTGGTTCTGGAATCACTTCCAGTTCTACCATACTCCCACTACTGTTTTCTGAAAAAATCCATTTTTATTAAAACTGTGGTGAGTCAAGAACAATATCACTATTGATCTTCCAGATGGTAGAAAGTCAACCCTCGTCATAGCCCGGGTCAACCCACAAACAGCCATTACAGAAACGTGCCTTGAGTTATCCGGAGTCTGATTTTAAGCATAAGCCAGACAACTCCCCGTATCTTAACAATGTCAAGATATGAACTGTTCTATATCCAATATAGAAACAGAGGCACTGATTTAATTGAACCAGATTCAAAACATGCAGCTGTCTCCAATGCATGTCAACAAAATGGAAGGAGGCCGATCAGTGTTACTCAACTTAGGAATACTTCCAATTATGAGTAACCTGAAAGAGAAGCAAGTTCTCTTAACCATTACTATCAACGGAATACCATATACAAGTATCTACATCTTCGATCACTTTGAAGAATCCCGATACTTGCAATACCTGGTTCTCTACTCTATTCTTATACCTATAACTTCTCAAAACTTTGACCTTGTGTTTCTACGAAACACCTATCTAAGAACTAAAGAAGTCATAAGTAAACAGAATATAGTACGAGGACCAACCCCTCTGTCCTAATGGACACTGGACAATATACAATACTCTGTATAAGTCCCCTGAGTCTGGTGACTCATTCACTGTGTGTCGTAGGTTGAAAACTGTACTTATGGTTAAGAAGAATTACACCGCTGTTCAATGCTCCTTACCTAACCATCCACTGATATAGGTAAATGTCATAGACATAATTTCAAAAAGGTATATCTCACTCTATAAAAATAGACGTACAGATATATCAATTTGAAATTGGTGCATAACAACGGATACTCAAAACCAAATATTTGCCGACCGGCAAACAACCCAGGTGACTTCCTCAAATATCACCGATTACAACGAATCCCGATATAATGAGGATGGTCACCTAATTCCCAATAACTTACTCCCACTCACCATCTGTAAAACCATACAGATGTGAGAATTCTACCTGGTAAATACATACCCTGGAGCTAGTATCCAATTGGGAAATCAGTTTTCCTTTAACAGTACACAGTGAAACTGAAATATTGAACTGTTTTGATGGGGTATCCCGGTATTCCTAGTAATGCCTCTTCTATTATCCAGATTCACGACTGTAACCGTATATTTCTTTGCTATCTCTCCAAATCCCTTTATATGTCTTTAGTCATTACCTTCTGTACACCCCTTTAGGCCAAATGGTTTTCTTCCTTCCCTACCGTTCGGCACCAGCCTAGGGTTTGGAAGAAGACTATTCAATAAGCATAATGGGTGTACTGTCCTAATCCTAGGAGCACTCGCAATGCGAGAGAAGGTGAAGATAAAAGACACCCGAATAAACCATATTCCTATTTCTCCTGAACCAGGATCCATCCCCGAACTGGAACAAGTTCCTTTCGAGTTCGTATATAACCATACGATGGATTATCCAATAAACTTGGGATCTTCGTAGTGATACGGAGTGTCCTGGAGAAATACAAAGGTGGTTTAGGATTGGCGAAGAAATACTTGGTTTGGTCGTGAATAGCAGTCGCAGTTTACTTTGCCCTCTTACTAATCCCTTTCTTTGTCTTAACTTAATACCTTCTGTACACCATTTAGGCTAATTGGTTTTCTTTATTCCCTACCGGTCGGCACCTGCCTATGGTTTGGAAGAAGACTATCCAACTTGCGTAATAGGTGTACTATCTCCTAAACCAAGGAGTACTCGCAATGAGAGAAGGTGAAAGGAAAAGACAACTGAATAGTCCTATTCATTTTCTCCATAACCGGAAACCATCCTCGAATTCCTTCGAGTTCGTATATAACCATATGATGGTTTTGTCCAATAGAAGTGGACGTTCATAGTAATACGGGGTGTCCTGGAGAAAAGGGTAAAAGTAGGAGTGGCAATGAGGTTTGCAACTCTGACAATCCAAAAGCCAGTCTTATAAGAAGGTTCGGTTAACTTGGTCACTGAGTCATAGTGTAGGGTCGGGTCAATGGTCGCTGCCAAAGAGAGAGAGAAAAGAAACACTCAGCGTGCACTCTAACCTAAATCAGAATGGTTATCACTTTATCTAATCAGGAAACCTCCCACTGTAACGTCAAATTCTTCCCCAAACCTGAAAGAAGAATTAGTCGGGATCACCTGAGGAGTAAACCAACTCATCAGTGGGAATCGGGATCCAACTATCATCGCATGACAACGTGACGGAATCCACTCACGTCACCACACTCCAGAAGGTATGCGCATGCCTGGCAAGTTTCAGTTTCTTTAGAAACTCCCGATGTGATTTTTACCCCTAGGACCCAAGTGACCTTGACACAGTCAACAAATCAAAGAGTCCTAGTCAAGTTCAACCCGTCATTATTCTGGATTGCATTAAACCCACCCGTACAAGCCCTTGACACAGTCAACAAGGCCGCACGACTGTCCTAACCAATCCCTTTAGTATGCCACAAACGAACACTACTTAGCTACCGTACACTACGCCTTGACACAGTCAACAAACGCAGCACGAATACTAAGTAATACCCGTAAGAAATAACGGAGGGCTACGGCTGGTTTTTGGCGAAAAACCTTTAACGTAATGAACTTGATATCGTTGAAGGAACTGCATAGATTTTTATAAAAAGTATAGTGACGAAAACCCATTGCTAAAAAGGTCACTCCCGGTGAAGGGATCTCGGCTCTTTCCCCGTAGAATGAGGTGCAGGATATTCCAACTGAATACCACGATGCGAAGCAAAAGGCAATCGGCTATAGTGAAGTTATTGCCCTGACACAAACTTCTGTCCAAGGGGTCACTCCCGGTGAAGGGATCTCGGCCCTTGCCTCTTCGACTGAGGAGCAGGATATTCCAACTGAATACCACGATGCAAAACAAAAGTGAACGCCGTTGCAATAACAGCTTTTTGAAAAATGTTCCAACAACATCAGAATAGGTTTGTTTAGCTTGCATTGATCCGAATCAACGCAGTCCCATCAATTGATCACACCACAAAGAACGAAAATATACTGATGTACGTATATGCCATCCGCATTCGCCACTGGGTCCCGTCATTACCCGTTAGGTTAGCTAACTAACGACAGAGCGGGGACTGGACTAGCGCGGATACAAAACATATACAACATCTACTAATATATATACCAATATATTATATTTCGCTCAAGGCGTGATAAAATGCAACATCACAGAAATGTACAGCATCACAGAACAATACAGATATCTGGAAGCCCCGGGTTTCACAGAGCCGCTGCTGAAACCCGACGTTCCCCTGGTCGTGTGGATAGCCTGTGCAATGAAAATCCTAGACCCCTACGGGCGCGGCAAGTTACCCGCCAAAAACTGAAGCGAGGCAGCCCCCTTCAGCAACGTGAATGGACCACCCAGCACTTCACGGAATCCGGCAACTTGGGCACCCCTCCTGGGTCAACCTGTACCCCCTACTAGTGCGGCGAACAGCCCGTCAATTCTAGAGTAAAGCCCCCTCCGTCTCAATGCCATGAGATGCGGGCCCGTCGCCCTTTAGAACCCGGCTGTCCGTGCACCCCTCCGCGGGGTAAGCCTAGTACAGAAAGTAAAATATACATACAACGGGTACATCGACCGCAACCTGGTCGTGCCCCAAAATAATAATACAAACAGGCAGTGACGGCAGTCCACATGTCGGACGCTCGCCCCGCAATATCAAATGTACATATAAAACAAAACTGTACTACCACTGCAACCAGGCTATCCCCCACGACCAATCCGCAATATCACAGCAAAATCACAGAACATCAACGTGAATGTCACGTTCGCAAATCCGTCTAACCGGGCTATAGTAGTTAGACAGGATTTACCGATCAAGTGAAATTCACGGTCGCAGATATAATGTAAATACTGTGAACTAGCATGTTTAAAATATCCGATCGAACAAATTTATCAAAGTGGGCCCCAAGCAGTACTGTAGCACTTACCGAAAATCTGGGCCCAAAAAGAATGTCCCAAAACCCCTATTTCCAACTCAGAAGCAATCTGCAAAATTTTGATCGAGTGATCAATCAAAAGCGCGGTGGAACAGCGGCCCAAGCATGGGTTTGGCCGCGGTTCCGCGGCGGTATGGAGAGATCGCGCGACCAAATTTTCACAGATTGCTTCTATATCCATGTACAGTATTCTGAGACAACCTGAAAAATTTTTGGAGCTGAAAAAATTTCGACAGAAACTGAGCATGTGAAAATACGGTTTTTGGGATTTTTGTTCGATCGAGTTCTAAACATACTAGAGGAAGCTAGGCTAGGTTAATGGCGTGGCTCTGATACCATGTTGCGCCACGGCAGCGCCCCGGCCTTCTACTCGAGGCCAAAATGCGGAATCAAAAATTTTCTTAACTTTAATCCGGCGCTACCGCGGACAATAAACCCGGATCGTAACCATTAACCTAATCCTAGCTAACAAGAGATGGGAAGAGAGTTATACCGAGTGATCCGTGTCCTCCGGTCTTCTGTCGTCGTCCCGATCTCATGCGGAATCCGTCCGTCACCTCCTCGTCGCAAAGGGCACCACGTAGTCGATATCTTTTACGGGCTCTCACCTCTGGACCGAGGCAACTCGGGCGCGAAGTTGGCTAGCCGACGCGTCCAAGATTTGCTGTAGGCAAGTGTGGAAACTTTGTCTCTTGGGGTTTGAAGTTGCCTTTGATGGAGGTAATGAGAGAAAGAACTATGGAGGAATATGGTTCTCTCATTTTAGCAAGGAAAATGAGATGTAGAAAATTGCCACACCCATGAACTCTCTTCTATGTGTGGCCGGCCATAATGAGAGTGGAAAAACAACAAGGGAGGTGAGTGTAGGGATAGCTAATGGTGACCACAACCAAGTGAAGAAAATGAGGAAGAAATGTCACGACCATTTCTAATCAAAGTCAAAACAAATCCTTTCATATAAAAGCAAAAGAAGAGATAAGAAAGGAATCTCATGATGCTAAAACCCATCATAAAGCAACATAAGCAAGAAACCCCTCCACAATAAGTTATTTGCAAACATGCAAATAACCCCCTCCATCGAAAAGTCCGGCCGAGAAGGAATAAAGGAAAACCAGCCGGAACGGAATGCAAACTGGCAACTTCAGAAAACTGATCCCGTAATAAATTACAGGAAAACCCCGCGACTGCATATACATGCCCGCATTTGTATTCCCACTGAACACAAATGCAAAGAGACAAAAACTACACTATCAAATACTAGGATCCGGCTTAAACCAAAACCGGCTAGTAAAAACCGTCCGATCACGATCCGTGCAATACCGCATGTATCTGATCGAACCCTGCCATATCTCCATACGGCCTCTACAGCGTTTCGCCCGAAACTTGAGTAACTGAGTGTGGTGGACTCTAAAGACTTGTCAATACTATGGCTGTGGATTTAACCACTAGCACGTCAGAGGTATCAGCCATAAGTGACGGGCCACCAGCTATTGACCAAAAGGGACGTCGATGAGCGAACTCATCCTGACACCCTACTGAGCCTGTCAGTGACAATATCCGTACAGTCCGGTCCGTTCGTCTATGAGCATCGCATGGCGGGACTAGGGGGTTAGTAAAAGTCAGACCCCCAAAAGCGGTACAAGTCGTGTTGGAGTGTAGCCCAGAACACCCTGAGATACTACTGGAATACCTACCAGTAAATCTCCTGCCTCGGCCGAGGGCTTTATGTAATGGCTCTCCTAGACACAGCGCAACCTCACCCCCAATACCGGAAGAGACGAACCCCTGCAGATCCGCTCACTGCCTCCATGTGGCTCGAGACTGTACCCAACTAAAACCTGTTTGCACGACTCCTTTGAGCCGTGGTAGGGTAGTAATCAAAGCACAGTGGGAACTCACATGAGACAAATGACGATCTCAGGTCGATGAACTAACCTGTACACATGTCACCAGGGAACTGCTATCTGACATCTGGTATAATCCCAACTAGCAGGTTCCCGACGAGTCCTGTCCGGTGTACTCATAACCCAATGAGCACCTGTATACATCTTAGGTGAACCAACTGACACCAGTGGCTTGTGAGACCGGCCACCGTCCCTCGTCGGGGTCTCGACTGTATACACTAGTCTACTCTGGAGTATCGATGCCCTGTCTCGAAACTCCCATGACTAGGGACCTTTTAAGGATGTGCTTATAGACTCCAGCTCTCACGTATATGATCGCCATCATACTGCTGGTAGTCAAGCAAGAATCCTAGGGGCTCTATCAACGTGTAATAGCGACGCGTAAGGTCACCTAAAGCAGTACACGATGATAAAGATAAACCAGATAGCATACTATCATCTTGAGTAAGACTGTCCTACTGGGATAGGTCCTCCCTCAATCATTGCAATCACGTGCCTGTGATCCAATAATTGACTCTGAGGGCACTATCTCCAACAAAATCATCACAAAAGAAAAACCTAGAAAGTTTTTTAAGAGCTCAAGGAAGAAGAAGAAGAATGAATAATCCTTTTATGATGAATAATGAAAAGTTATTATCATTACAATTGCAACCATGGTTAAGTCAAGAAGGACTTAACCATTGTAGAGATTTGACTAGGGTTAAAGGGTGTGGGTTGGGTTAGGAAATATCAAGCAAAATATCTAAACAAAATATCTTTGCAAAAAACAAAATAAAAGCTTCTAGAAACTTCTAGAAAAGATTAACCCAAATCAAACCCTAACCATGTTTAATCTCCACTAATCATGTTGCATTTGTAATCATAATATGTTACAATATTATATATCACATATATAATATATTTTTATAACAAAAGAAAATAATACAATTAACATATATCGCATATATATCAATGTATTACCCGGTGAGAAAATGAATCAATAAAGCGAGCCAATATTAGATAATGTAATGCAATATATCACATATATAATTATACATTAAATTATCGAATCAACACTTGATCCGACAATCCGGTTATATCGCATATAACCGACTAATATATCATGTACCGATTCATCGTATCAACACTTGATCCGATGACCCGGCTCATATCAAAATATCGCGAGAATATAATACGGTATCTCATATCGTATTATCCTCGGTCCTGCACAAATCACATATGTGCTCCTACTCCGTTTTGTCTGAGTCAAGAAAGCTCTGTGTAGGACTCTAAAGAATCGTCAATACGCCGGTAGCAAGTGATGATCATATCAAACACCCACAAGCTGCAAGCGGTCAGCTAAACGTAACAGCCACCCAGGTATTGAGCGATCAGAAGATCAACAAGCAAGCATGTACATTCTCCTGTGAATCCAATCAGTAACACTCCCGTACAGTCCGGTCTCTTCGTCTGATATGTCGCATATCTGGTCTAGGGGTGGTAAACGCCAGACCCCAGTAACCGATAAGTCATGTCGATGTGAGGCTCATAACAGGTCGAGAACCTACTGATAACACTTACCAGTAGTACTCTATATCAGCCCTGGCCAGGGACTTCCAGTTATAGCCAATCGAACACTGCGCAACATCTACTCCCTATACCGGGAGAGACGAAACCCCTCCTATCGCTCATTGCCTCCATGTAATTCGGGACTGTACCCAAAAGCCACCGTTTTGCACGCCCCATTGGACGTGGTATGATGGAAATTAAAGCACAGTGGCAAACACACAAGACTCTATCATGATCTCGGGTCTACAGACTAACCTATACTAGTGTCACCAGATAACTGCCATCTGACGTGAGGTATAATACCATCTGGGAGTTCTCGGCGAGTCCATCCAGTATACCCAGTCTTCACTGAGCACCCGTATACCTTCTCTGATGTCAAACACCAATGGATATGGGATCATCCATCGTCCATCATATGGGTCAAGAAGCGCATACGCTGGTCTACTCTGGAGTATCGATGCCCTGTCTCGGTACTCCCACGACTAGGAACATTTGAAGGATGTACTTGACGACTATACTGTCCCCACTAGTATGATCTACATCATAGTCCTGGTAGTCAAGTACCCATCCTAAGGGCTTTATCAACATGTAACTTAGAGACAATCAGAGTACATGTTAAGATAAAGAGCAACCAGATAGCATACTATCATGTCGAGCAAGAAAGTCCTCCCTACATATGTCCAAGCATCCACTACAATGTACATCAAATGTACAGTAATGGCCTCTAGGGCATACATATAACTAACAATTCTAGCTTCCTAGGTGACATGGATAACAAAATATCTGTCGCGGGTTATAAGTTTACCCTCTTCTAAGGTGCAGTATGTTGGAAAGTGTTCCAAGTAGGAATACTGAGCTAGACATGGCGCTGGATACTGATTATGACTCAGCAGAGTATACAACCCAAGAAGTTTGTTGGATAAAATTATTCATTTGTGAACTTAGTCTCATCATCTATCCAAACAAACTTTAAGGCAGGTACACTCAATTTAGGAGATAGTTGATCTCCGCGAAACTGAGATATAGAGAGAGATAAAGTTAAAAATATTGTAGTGGATCCACTCATTAAGGTTGTTTCTCAAATACGGTTATTTCTCAAATATGGTTTGCGAAACTGTTGGTAGAGAAGTTGGGTATTCGGTAACACAAGAGACGTGTAAATATGCGATACCACAATAATCGGCCTTAACTGCAAGTGGGAGATTGTTGGATATAGTGCCCTCAAGGAAATTATTGTAATTGCAGGAAAACAATTATGGTAATTGAATGAGGACCTATACAGGTAGAACAGTCTTGCTCGAGATAATAGTATGCTATCTGGTTTGTCTTTATCATTTATGTGTATAAGTTTTACTTGCTATTACATGTCGGTAATACATAATGATAAAGCTCGTAGGATCCTTGCTTGATTACCAGGATTATGATGGCAATCATACCTGGGTAGTCCATAAGCACATCCTTAAATTTTCCTAGTCGTGGGAGTATCGAGACTGGGTATCGATATTCCAGAGTAGACTAGTATATACGTTTATTGACCCTGACGAAGGGCGGAGGCCGGTCTCATGGCCATTGGTGTTTGACATCAAAGATTGTATACAGTTGCTCATTAGAGAATGAGTATACTAAACGGACTTGCCAAGAACTCCTAGATGGTTTATACCTATCGTCTAGATAGCAGCTCTCTGATGACATAAGTACAGGGTAGTCTGTAGACCTGATATTTTCATTTGTTGTTACGACCCGGAAATGGCACGTGACCGGCACTTGAATCATGTGAAGTCTATAAGACCCCACCGTAACCCAAGTAAGCCGAAAACCAGGAATCTAAACCCTTTTAAGAAAATAGTGGAGATGAAGTTTTGAAAAAAGGGGTATAAATGAAATCAAATTGCTCTTTTAAAGTATAAATAAAGTTTATAGAAATACATGTGGATTGCATACTATAGTTTGAAAATATTTTCGTCATTTGAAATTTGGGAAGCACCTCCTTTGTAAATTTTGATAAAAAACAGAACATATACATATATAATATTGGCATCCCCAATCAGGAGCTAACTCATCACCAATTGGCGGAAACACAACCACGCAGTATATACGACGCCCAAGGCGAAAATCATCATAAGAAAGAAAGTATAAGAAATATCAAAACATCAGCTCAACAATGTCCAAACTCAGCATATAAAAGAATATATACAAGTCTCGTTCTAAGTCCAAAAGAATATACAAATCTGGTCTCTAAGTTCACAAATATACATAGTCTGGTTAATGAAGTTTTTAACTAGATTACAAAGAAACAAAAATATACAAGCGGTGGTTATGATCTGGAATGTAAACCACCTACCAAGCAATCATCCAAAAGAAGAAACGTGCCAGCAAACTGCTACTGATCCGAGCGGTCGGTTCTGCAAGAAAACTATGGCACAATGGGTGAGTTGCCAACTCGTGAGTAGAAAACATTATCAGGCAGAAATTGAATGCATAACGATCTACCTGGATCATACTGTAATAATAATAATATCATATCGTAATAATAATAATATCATACCGTGTAGTGTCGAAGGTGAACATGTATATATATGTATAATATAATATCGTGCATGTATCAATATGTGGTAACATGTCATATATATATATATATATATATATATATATATAAATATATCATCCGATGAGTGTCCATCAATGACACTCGAAATCATCATAAAACATTGAGTGTCCCGTATCGACACTCGAAATCATCATAAATCCCGTGTCCGGCATCGACACGTAAATCCTCATATCTCAGGCGTCGTCTCATCGGATTGGCCCTCATATTCATCTGTCTCATATCACTCCGGTCAGTATCCTCCAGATATCCACCGAGTCCAATACTGTCACCGGTAAGTAGTGTTCCCAGCCAGGCTCAACGCCTTTCTATATGATCTTCTTGCCCCTGGGTACCGTACCGGGTTCACCATGTATCCGCAGACGGTGACACCCCACTTCTCAAATTGGGTAGTAATTATAGCTCAAAATCGAGAAATCTCATGGTGGATGTCGAAATATCATATCAAGAGAAACCGCGTTTTAAAACATTTACAAGTTTATTTAAATCATATCTGCAGTTTCTCAAATCCAGAAATCTCATGAAAACAGAATCTCATAAGAACATGGCAATAATGGAATAATATGTACAGGCACAGAACAATACTGTAATGCATGACAAGTGTGTTCATATAAGTGTGTCGTATAGCAATGTAAAGAAAGTGCGATAACTGAAACAGTACGTGGTGCTGGGTACTAAACAATAACCTATAATACTAACAGGGGAATGTGTGATATGATGGCATAGCAAGCTCTATCTGTGTACGTGGCATGAAAATTACTGATGATGTGTGTGAGAGCATACGAGTATTTGTACGTGCAACATATAAATCATCGGTAATGGTACGCATGCCCTAGCAACGAAGTCAGGTAAAGCTAAAGATATAAACGTAGTATATATCGTAAATGATCGAAGCGCGAGCGTATCAGAAATAAGAAATCGAATTGCAAGCATAAATGGAATAATAAAATCGTAACGTGAACAATTATTAAAATATCCAGCTACATATGAGCCATACATTTATAGTTAAAATAGCACGAAACGTTGTTTTTGGAAATAGGGGACTACGATGTTTTTTTGAAAAAGATACCATTTGAAAATTCATAGCGCACCCTTAAAATTATCATTTAAAAGTATGTAATGTATTGTTAGTTTTGAAAGTAGGTATGGCTCTAAACATCTTATAATATTCAATTTGTGATTTTAAGCAAGACTCCTCGAGTCGAAATAAATATCGGCGATCAATCATCATCATATCACGTACGGAATATCCCTCATGTGATATCATCCAATCAATATGGTGCGGATCTATAGTCGCGTATATTATCTCATATCATCTTACATCATATCATATCATATCATATCATATCATATCATGTCATATCATATCATATCGTATCATCTCGTATCATATCGTGTATGCTTATATTGTATGTATGTATGTATGTATGTATGTATGTATGTATGTATGTATATCTGTGTGTGTGTGTGTATGTGTGTGTAACAACTGGGAATATATTAGTAGCTAATTATATTTTAATAAGTGGAATTTTTAATAAAAGTTTACCAAATTAACTTTCAAATATTTTATCAAAATTAATAAAGATTTTTCTAGAATTTTCCTAAGCTTGCACAAACATGTGCATGTAACCTAGGGTTAAAAATTGGGTTAAACCATGTTTAGGCAACCATGGTGGTCTAACCCCTCTTGTTAAGTTAATTAGTTTTAAATTAAGAATTTGGTTTTCAAAAAAAATAAAGGGATTAATATTTCTTTTGGGGTTGACTTGGGTTGAGGAGAGAGAGGGCATGATGGGTGTCATGTTAGCTTTTGATAGAGAGAGAGAATGGTGGCTTAAGGAAGGGTCACACCCACTTCACTTCAAAACTTTTTCATAGCCTCCACACTCTCCCTCTCACTCACATCCCTCACACCTCTCACTCACACATACACTCAACTCACTCACTCACCCTCTCACTTAAAACCTACATCAGCATCTGCTGCTACCTCGGCCCCAAAACACATCAACAGAACCATAAGATCAGCATCAGCTGCATCTACAGCAGCACTCTCCTTAACAAACAGCCCCTAACCTCATTTCAACACCCAACAGCTGCACAAGCAACAACAGAAGTTGCAGCAGCAGCAACACCACACAACACACCCTCCACAACAGCAACAAACACAACAACAACAACAACAACAAGAGAAGTAGCAAGCACCAGCATCAGCTGAAACAACAGCTTCAGCCTTTAACAGCAGCAGCAACAGTCCAGGCAGCAACAGCAGCACCCCAGCAGCTCCACCTCCTCTTCTTCTTCTCCTTCTCCTTGTTTGTGAGGTTTCTAGTAGAGTATAACTTCTAAACTCCTTCCTTGCTTGCTTAGTTGTGTAGAAATAGCTTCGATTAGCGATAATTATACGTTTTTGTGCTTGTTTGGGTGATTTATGTGAAAGTGTGTTTAAGAGAGATTGGTGTTGGGTAGACTAGCCTAAGTAAGTGTTGTTAAGGCCAAGTTAACCTAGGATAACCCCAGATTACACTAAAATACCATCAGTTTTCAAATTGTACAAACTTGACGTTTTTGAGCAAAACATAGCTTTTTGAGATCTGCTGTTACCCCTGTAAGTTCAGAATAAAATTGAGAGGACCATAGCCTACTGGTGACACCCTGACCCCGCCACCAGAGCCCGACCCCATCACTCTAACCCACGACCGCCGGAATATTCGTTCTGGCCGCAAATTGCGGCCAGACCAGGGAGTTAGGAGCTAGGGTTTTTGGTACAGGTGTCTGCTACATTTTGTGGGTCCATGGTATATATAGTTTTGTAATATTCTAACCTGGGTAAAATCTGGGGCAGTATGTCATTTTCTGGTATTTTAGTTTGCGCGATACGCGCGATACGCGAGTGGATTCTGTGATTCAGCGTATCACGGCGTATCAGATCGAGTTCTGGACACACACACGTTCCAGCGTATCGCGCGCAGCGCGCGTTAATTCGCGACGCGAGTTTCTCGTTTCGTTCCGATATCGCGTTTTATGAGATTTTGATATATTGGATTTCTTGTGTAAATTCCAGGTTCGCAAGCGGGTACGTCAGACGCCGCCAGGAAAGGGAAGCAGGTGGTCGGCTATAATTAGCACGTGACCAGGTGAGTAGATTTAACATCTACGGGGAAATCGTCCGTATGGCGTTAAGCGTCAGGGCGTGATAGGATGTTAGTTTTATGTGTTCATGTAGACATACTAGAGTAGCATACCTCCTCACATAAGCGAGCTAGGTCGTTGACTTCGATGCCGAAGATGATCTACGTCGAGGCAACTCAAACTCAAGCTATTCCTTCACTCGGTCAAAAACTTTGTGAAGAGAACACCCTATACTACATGGCAAGTAGTAGAGAATGAAGAAATAGGAAGTGGGTTCACTTTAGAATTGGATTTCTCACTTTTTTTCTCATGGCACCATTGGAGCTAGCAAGCTTTCATGAAGCTTGATAAAGATGAAGAAGAAGAAAGAATTAAAAGGATAATCAAATAAGAATGAAACTTATCCTTTTAATTATGGTACCATGGTTATGTTAAGCCCTCATGCTTAACTTGTGTAGAGAATTAACCAAAGACTTGGGTTAAGGGTTGGGTTAACTAATATCTTAAACAAAATGACAAAATGGTTGATTTTGTCAATGTTTATCAAGCTTCATGAAGCTTGATAACATTGACCAAAGTCTCACTACTTTTGTTATTTGTTAGGAAAATAGTAAACCATAATTTAACCTTGATTTGGTTTAAGTCTCATACACACAACTTGTATGTATCATCAAGCATGATACAAATATGTACACTTGCATATATCACATATAAACAATGTGCACATTCAAGTGAGAAAATCAATCTTAAATGAACCAATATTAGTTAATGTAAAGTAATATATCAAATATATAATTATACATTAAATCATTAAATCAACACTTGATTTAATGATCCGGTCATATTGCATATAACCGACTAATATCAAGTGTATCAATATATCGAATCAACACTTGATTCGGTAACCCGGCTATATCATATATAACCGACTGATGATACAAATCGCGAGAATAGAATACAGTAGCACATACTGGTATTATTCTCGGTCCCTCACATATCTCATATGCGCTCCTATTTCGTTTCGCTTGAGCCAGGAAACCTCTGTGTAGGACTCTAAAGACTCGTCAATACGCCGGCAGCAGGTGATGATCATATCAAACACCTACAAGCCGCAAGCGGTCTGCTAAACATAACGGCCACACGGGTATTGAGCGATCAGAAGATCAACGAGCAAGCCCGCTCACACTCCTGTGAATCCAACCAGTAACACTTACCGTACAGTCCGGTCTCGTCGTCTGATATGTCGCATATCTCGCCTAGGGGTGGTAAACGTCAGACCCCAATAGCTCGATAAGTCGAGTCGATATGAGGTCTATATCAATTCGAGAAACTACTGGTAACACTTACCAGTAAATCTCAGCAACCCTGGCCAGGGATTTCCGGTTATAGCCAATCGAACACAGCACAACATCAACTCCCTATACCGGGAGAGACGAATCCCCTCCTATCGCTCATTGCCTCCATGTGATTCGGGACTGTACCCAAAAACCACCGTTTTGCACGCCCTCTTGGACATGGTAAGGTAGAAATCAAAGCTCAGTAGGAATCACACAAGACTCTATGACGATCTCGGGTTTACAGACTAACCTGTACTAGTGTCACCAGAGAACTGCCATCTGACGTAAGGTATAATACCATCTGGGAGTTCTCGGCAAATCCGTCCAGTGTACCCAGTCTCCACTGAGCACCCGTATATCATCTCTGATGTCAAACACCAATGGATATGGGATCATCCATCGCCCATCTGTATGGGTCGAGAAGGTATACGCTAGTCTACTCTGGTATATCGATGCCCTGTCTCGATACACCCTCGACTAGGAACAGTTATAGGATGTACTCGTCGACTACCGTGGCCCCACTAGTATGATCTCATCATAGTCCCAGTAGTCGAGTACAGATCCTAAGGGCTTTATCAACATGTAACATAGAGACAATCAGAGTACATATTAAGATAAAGTACAACCAGATAGCATACTATCATGTCTAGCAAGAAAATCCTCCCTATATATGTCCAAGCATCCACTACAATATACATCCTATGTACAGTAATGGCCTCTAGGGCATACATATAACTAACAATCTCCTACTTGCACTAGGGCCATCTGTAGCAGTGGTTGCAGTATCTCATACTCAACCATCCCATAAAAGTCTCTCTCTGGGAAAAGGCCTTTGTGGATGGATCCGCCGTGTTGTCCTCTAAGTCTACTCTCCTAACCTCGATCACCCTGGAGATCTACTATCTCTATGATCATGTGACACTGCCTTAGAATATGTCTGGATCACTGATGGGACGGGCGTTCCCTGGCATAAGCCACAACTCCATTGTCACACAATGGGAGGAACGAAGTTCATCTCATGAACTAATATACACCCAGACAGCCTCTTTGGTAGCATCTTAAGTAGCGATGTATCCAACCTTTATAGTCTAGTAAGCCATGGTATCTAGCTTGGAACTCTTCCAACATACCGTCCCTTTACCAAGGGTAAAGACAATGCCTGTGACTGACTTTCAGTCGTCCTTATCACTCTGGAACCTTTCCGGTGATTCTCCCTAGGATCAATTGATACTATCTCACTACAACTAGTGAGTATCCTAACATCCAATTAGATCTATCTCATAGATCCAAAACTCAGGATTTAGGAGGTATCACTTTGATCCTATATGGAGAATCATTGTGATAAGCGGAGATTGACCGAGCGTAGCATAGGAAACTCCTTTCTTATCGAGAGTATGTTATCCACGTACTCTACGAGGATCTCCACCATACTCTCTACTACCTTTTTGTATATACAAGGTTCATCTACCATTTTGATGAAGTCAAACTCTTTGACTACCACATCAAAATAGACGTTCCAACTCCGCAATGCCTGCTTTAATCTGTAAAGCAACTTGCACACGTTTCCGCTGCTCCCACTGTTTACGAAGCCCTCTGGCTGTGTTCTTATAGACGTTCTCTTCTAAATCAATATTTAGAAAAGCAGTCATGACACCCAACCACCAGATATCGCAATCATAGTATGTAGCAATGGAAAGTAGGATCCGGATGGACTTAAGCATAGGCACTGGAAAAGGTTTCATCATTAGCCACGCCTGGCCAATGACGAAAACCTTTAACAAGTCTAGCTTCGAAAGTCTCAACTTTTCCATCTACACCAAGTAATCTTCTCAAGATATACTTGCTCCTGATGGGGATTTAACCCTTCAGATCAAGCAACCAAAGTCCATACTTTGTTGGTGTATAAGGATTCCATCTCAGATCGCTAAGCATCCAGCCATTCTTATAGAGTCCCACTCCTGATGGCCAGCTCAAAAATAGTTGGGTCATCATCTCATGATGCAATCCTCGCTCCCACTGTCATAGAGAAACAGAAGTATCTCTCAGGTGGGTGAGGAACCCTACTAGATCGGCGGAGAGGCTGAGGTTCGTTGGTAACTATTGAATCCTTTGGTTCTACCAAATCATCAGCTGCAGTTTGTATAGCTGAAACATTTCCAGTTCTACATAATAGATATTGCCTCGAGCTTGTCCGGATTTTGCTTTTAGACATAGGCCGAACAACCCTAAATCTTAACTAACTTAAGATATGGGCTCTTCTCTTTCCATATCACATATGAAGTGGTAGGCAACTGATTTGATTTGAACCCTATTCAATAAGTATGCAGCTTCTCAAGTGCATAACTCCCAAAAGGAAATAGGTAACTCAATAGTACTCATCATAGAGCACACCTTATCATATAGGGTGTGATTGCTCCGCCCCGATACATCGACGTGTTGTGGTGTATACGGAGGAGTAATGCTGAGAGAGAATCTCATTCTCCTTTAGAAAAGTCCAAGAATTCCGTGCTCAAGTATTCTCCTCCTTGATCACATCAAAGGGCATAATGCTTATACCCGTTTTGGTTCTCTACTTCTAACTTATATTCTGTGAATATCTCAAAAGGTTCGGACTTGTGTTTCAACAGGAATATATGTCTGAATCTTGAGAGATTATCAGAGAATGTAATGAAATACAAAGAACCGGTCTTGGCATGTGTAGACAGGGGACCTACATACATCAACATGTATCATCCCAAGAGTTCACTAACTCTTTCTCTGTTTCCAGTAAACAGAGCTATGGTCATCTTATCTCTGTGACATCACTGGCAAGTTTCACAAGATGTAAATTCAAATTAATTTAAATATGCATCTAAATGTAACTTGAGCCAGTCGGGTCGGATTGATATGACCTAGTCTACAATACCTCAAGAAGGATTCGTTCATTTCTGAACTCTTCCTCTTGTGTGTGTTCCGTATACTAAGAACTGTAGTTTGATTTAGAACATCAATGCTTTTAGATAACGTGTCTGAACCGATCAACTTTTGATATAGGAAATGTTCAAAACATTATCCAACAATACAAAATTTTATCATTTCTTTACTAATAAAGAGACTGATATGATTTTGTATATCAGGTTCGGTATCTAATAACATTCGTTCAGAATCAATGTATTTGGAATACAGGGTGACAGTGACCAACAGACTTGGCTGCAACACTTGCACCGTTTTCTGTCTCATGAAACTTATCACCCGTTCTCAGTTCTCTACCTTTCTGTAGCCCTATGTAACAGATTACATATCTGGGATCTTGATCCGGTATCAAATACGCAGGACGTAGAGGATACTGAGAAACAGTTCTTTGTAATGAACACACCCGAAGGAGATGCATCTCATGCACTTTCTTCGTTTAGGCGGCATAGGAATCCTGGTATTCCCTTATTTCCTGCTCTATCTTATAACAATTATAAGTGGGAGCGGGACCAACGTTCCCCAGCTCAGTATAACAAGCGGGTTCGGTCAATATATCCATTTTATTATCTTGATTAAGGCGTGATATGGTCGCTACCTGGAGAGAGAAAGAAGAAAACACTCAGCGTATGCTCTTGCAAGATCAAATTGGTTATTATTTTATCTAATCAGGATGGCTCCCACTGTTTTTATCAAATCTTTCTTCAAACCCTAAAAGGAAAGACTAGCCGGGATTAATTACACGCTACAAGTTCGCCAATCTTTCAGCCAGGCCAGTGTCGGTACTTTGAGGGAGGTTCCCCGTGCTTTCGCACGGACCTAATTAAAGTAAACCTCGTTTTCCCAGAGGCCTAACCCCGTTGACACCTTTCTAGACACCTACTTGATCGGCTAATTGTAATGTGTAAAACTCTCCCAGGAGTAACAATTACTCGCAGCGGGTATCAGGATCCAACTATCTCATAGAAGGTATGCAATCTCTTTGCAAATTTCAACACTTGAAATTCCCGATAATTTTGCCCCTAGCACCCTATGACCTTGACGGAGGTCAACAAACCATAGGCTACTAGTCAAGTTCAACCCGTCATTTCTTGATTGAATCAAACCCACCCGCACGACCCTTGACGGAGGTCAACAAGGTCGTACGACTACCCTAACCCAATCTGCATCATATGCATAAGCAAATAAATACCAGTTAGCTACCGCACACTACGTCTTGACGGAGGTCAGCAAACGTAGCACGAATACTAAGTAGGACTTATCTGAAATGACGGAGGGCTACGACAGGTTTTTCTGAAAACCTATTGCGTAATGAACTTGATATCGTTGTAGAATCAAATGGTTTTTAAATGGAGTGTTTTTTAGGCTTTTCTAGTTTTGCTAAAGGGGTCACTCCCGGTAAAGGGATCGTCGGCCCTTTCCCCATCGAATAAGGTGCAGGATATATCATATATACCATTGTGCAAAGCAAAAACTATAGAAGCAATCAAAAGACAAACCGAGGGGTGTAGCATCTGCCAGGTATTGCTAAAGGGGTCACTCCCGGTGAAGGGATCTCGGCCCTTTCCTTATCGAATAAGGTGCAGGATGTTCTACAAGGAACACCACGATGCAAAGCAAGAACTGTAGCTACCTGTTTTTGAAAATTCGATTCCACAACATCTTTTAGGTTTCTTTTCTTTCATTAATCATATTAATGAAGTCCCATCATTTAAGTCAGCTAAACATCACAGATAAATACGACGTACACTTATGCCATCCGCATTCGCCTCGATGTCCCGTCTGCACCGTTAGGTTAGGTAACTAACGGCAGAGCGGGGCAGGGCTAGCGCGGGTGTAAAACATAAGTAACATCTATATAATATATCATATATACTATATACAGTATCCATCACAGCATATCAAATGATCACATCACAGATATCGCAGCAGAAGAATCATATGAAACATTGGATATACTAGGACGTCCGTGTTTTTAATACGAGCCAGTATAAAACACGGATTCCACGGTCGCGATGAATAGCCAATCCCACACCCCTAGACCCCTACGAGAGCGGCAAGCAACCCTACCAATTCTAGAGTTAGGAGACCCGGACTCGACTCCTCGATATGGTCTCCCACTGGACTCTAGAACCCGGTTACTTGTGCTCCCCTCCTTGGGTCTATCCTAGTGCGGAAAAGTTAATAATATACAAAAGTGACATCTTCCGCAACCTGGAAGTGCCCCAATAAAAGAATATTACATACAAGTTTTTTACATGAATGAATATGAAAAACACTCATCTCACATAAAAAAAAACCCTGGCTATTCAAACACAACAATCCAATATAACATATCCAGCAACACATAACATCACATATCATCAACGTAAGTAAACATGCGTATCCCAATTGTCGTTGACATATAGCAACGAAACCGGCGATATCATATATTACACTTACGGTCACAGAAAAAAAAGTGTAAAACTACAACAGTTGGAATCCGCAACCTTCTTAGATATCGCATGCCTAACCATCTGAATTCCTTAGACATCACATGCCTAACAATTATAAACCCCGCATTTTAGTCTCATTATCGAAAACTCTTTTCAATATCAAGTCGGGCAATTCAACAAGATTCCCGACATTCTGAACGAATACTCGTCGCAAACTTTAGTAGACGGCCGCACCCCCGATACCGTCAACGAAGTGCACTAAGGCGGAACACCGCTGCCGCGAGCACCCGAACGGATGCTTTTGGAGACAGGGTTCTCCTACAGTCACTTGGTCGGGACTATGGGGCGTAGCTGTCTATTAAGTTTACCGGCGAGTATTCGCGTACGCTACGCGATTGCGATGGACTTTTGATCATATCAAAATTCCGCGGCAACCGATCATGTGAGACTAAAGTGCTATGTTTATAACATCCAAATCAGTTATCTCATAACTACTTGTGGATTCCAAATATTGTATCACATTCCAGATAAATAGAAAATGTTAAACTTTCCGATCGAACAATCAAACACCCAAGTTTTCCCGAAACAGCTCAACACATGAAATAAGTTTAAAAAATATTCACTTCATGCCACAGTACCAACGGTCCAGCCGTAGAAGGTTTAAGCCAACGCCTCACATGTGGCACGCCGTACTGCCCCAAACCCTAAGGTTCAAAGGGCAGTTCAAGACGGTCATATAATCGAGTTAAGGTTTGTTGTCTTCTAGAGGGTCCATCGCGTTACTTGCACTACTTAGAACGTTATTAAACTACGGAAAAATACAACAATTGGAAATTTCCCGGCAGGGGAAAAAGTGGGTATTTATATCCGGTCGAACTTTTTAACATATTCTAAATTATCCGGAAAAACAAATAGACAAAATTAGACAATCCGATCGAATCTACGAACTCCCAATACAACCCAGAAAACTCAACTCTTGAGTAGAAGTTAAAAATTCCCAGAAAATACAGCACTAACAGATAGGAATTACTGTGCAAACCATGTGGCTTGATTCACCACTATAGCCACGGAACCGCCGTGCAAGCCAGGGTGGCGCCGCGGTTCCGCGGCTCATTGGTCGAGTTGGGGCTACGTGTTGCACAGTAATTTCTAGAAAACCCTGCTGAATTTTTTGACAATTTTTAATTCACAAAAATCCACGATTTCAAAGAATGTATAGAGAGGGGTATTCGATTAGGGTTTCGTGTTCGATCGGACTTCTAACTTCGTCTACACTTCGCCTAAGGCTCTAGCTAGGCTCTGATACCACTGTAGGTCAGGCAGCCACCCGATCCAAGAGGGTCACCGTGGCACCAACGGGTCCCTCAGCAGCTACTTTTTACGCATGCCCCCTCGCGAGGACTACAACCCTCCGGAACACCTTCCGGTCTCGGGACACCCTGGGGGTAAGAGCCTATGCTTCGCCACATTGTCACACGGTGAGAACGCCCCATAGGTCGACATCCAATGCCTAGTAGCTCTGATACCACTGTAGGGTTTCTAGGCACACTCATGAGGTTCTACAACTGATCAACCATGCCAAAATCAAATTTTTAACATGTGCCAAGAAACCCTAAGCAAGATCGTTACTAGAGGTAAAGCGAAACTAAGCAAGCAAACTACTTTGATACTAAGTGAAAGAGACTACAACCTTTGTAGATCCGGTCCTCCACTTCTCTAGCTCCGTGTTGACGTCCCTCCGCTGCGATCATCGGAATCCCGGACTCTAGCGTCGGTTTCATCGGAGAAATGGGCGGGCTAGGTCGTTGACTTCGATGCCGAAGATGATCTACGTCGAGGCAACTTAAACTCAAGCTATTCCTTCACTCGGTCAAAAACTTTGTGAAGAGAACACCCTATACTACATGGCAAGTAGTAGAGAATGAAGAAATAGGAAGTGGGTTCACTTTAGAATTGGATTTCTCACTCTTTTTCTCATGGCACCATTGGAGCTAGCAAGCATTCATGAAGCTTGATGAAGATGAAGAAGAAGAAAGAATTAAAAGGATAATCAAATAAGAATGAAACTTATCCTTTTAATTATGGTACCATAGTTAAGTTAAGCCCTCATGCTTAACTTGTGTAGAGAATTAACCAAAGACTTGGGTTAAGGGTTGGGTTAAGTAATATCTTAAACAAAATGACAAAATGGTTGACTTTGTCAATATTTATCAAGCTACATGAAGCTTGATAACTTTGACCAAAGTCTCACTACTTTTGTTATTTGTTAGGAAAATAGTAAACCCTAATTTAACCTTGATTTGGTTTAAGTCTCATACACACAACTTGTATGTATCATCAAGCATGATACAAACATGTACACTTACATATATCACATATAAATAATGTGCACATTCAAGTGAGAAAATCAATCTTAAATGAACCAATATTAGTTAATGTAAATTAATATATCAAATATATAATTATACATTAAATCATTAAATTAACACTTGATTTAATGATCCGGTCATATATAACCGACTAATATCAAGTGTATCAATATACCGAATCAACACTTGATTCTGTAACCCGGCTATATCACATATAACCGACTGATGATACAAATCACGAGAATAGAATACAGTATTACATACTGGTATTATTCTCGGTCCCGCACATATCCCATATGCGCTCCTATTTCGTTTCGCTTAAGCCAGAAAACCTCTGTGTAGGACTCTAAAGACTCGTCAATACGCCGGCAGCAGGCGATGATCATATCAAACACCCACAAGCCGCAAGCGGTCTGCTAAACGTAACGGCCACCCGGGTATTGAGCGATCAGAAGATCAACGAGCAAGCCCGCTCACACTCCTGTGAATCCAACCAGTAACACTTACCGTACAGTCCGGTCTCGTCGTTTGATATGTCGCATATCTCACCTAGGGGTGGTAAACGTCAGACCCCATTAGCTCGATAAGTCGTGTCGATATGAGGTCTATAACAGTTCGAGAAACTACTGGTAACACTTACCAGTAAATCTCAGCAACCATAGCCAGGGATTTCCGGTTATAGCCAATCGAACACAGCACAACATCAACTCCCTATACCGGGAGAGACGAATCCTCTCATATCGCTCATTGCCTCCATGTGATTCGGGACTGTACCCAAAAACCACCGTTTTGCATGCCCTCTTAGACGTGGTAAGGTGGAAATCAAAGCACAGTGGGAATCACACAAGACTCTATGACGATCTCGGGTCTACAGACTAACCTGTACCAGTGTCACCAGAGAACTGCCATCTGACGTAAGGTATAATACCATCTGGGAGTTCTCGGCAAGTCCGTCCAGTGTACCCAGTCTCCACTGAGCACCCGTATATCATCTCTGATGTCAAACACCAATGGATATGGGATCATCCATCGTCCATCTGTATGGGTCGAGAAGGTATACGCTAGTCTACTCTGGTATATCGATGCCCCATCTCGTACACCCACGACTAGGGACCTTGAAGGATGTACTTATGGACTACCATGTCCCCACTAGTATGATCCGCATCATAATCCAGGTAGTCAAGTATACATCCTAAGGGTTTTACCAACATGTGACAGAGAGACAATCAGTGTACACGTTAAGGTAAAGAGCAACCAGATAGCATACTATCATGTCGAGCAAGAAAGTCCTCCCTACATATGTCCAAGCATCCACTACAATATACATCCTATGTACAGTAATGGCCTCTAAGGCATACATATAACTAACACCTTCATTGATATAACCCTACTTGGGCACATATGCATCATATGTCTACAGTTGTGCACATGTACATTGCTATATTCACCTTGCATACTTATCCATGCACACATCCATACCGATACATATATTCATATGCTACGTACATGGATGACATAGACTTGATTTAAAACTAAGGGACCGTAGGCGATATTTTCAAAACTAGATCTTTCAAAAGAGCAGTTTTCCCTTTCTTTTACTCTTAGCGTCATACGACATGTTGCATGGATTACGCATTGTATTTGATTATGTGATTTCTGGATTTGGGAACCGGAGTACTAATTTAAGAAAATACGCACTGTTTAAAAACCCAGTTTCCCTTGATATGATATTTTTAGTGCGTCCACCATGAGTTTTCTCGGTTACAGAGAGCTTGTGTGAGTATACCCGATTCGAGGAGAGGTAGGCACCGATTGCGGGTACATGGTGGACCCGGTACGGTACCCCGGGGCGAGAAGACTCGTATTGTTAGACGGTGAGCCCGGTGAAGGGACTACTACCTACCGGTGATTGGTTAGACCTGGCGATTATCCGGAGGATACCGACCAGAGTCGATAGATAGATACGGGACGACGCGTACTGCCGAGGGCCGAGGGCCGATTCCGCAGACGGAGCCCGTGGGCAGATCCGATGGACGGACGCCCCATACTGGAGGATTTTGCGTGTCGATGCTGGACACGGCTGATTTTATGAGATTTGGGTGCCGATGTTGGGCACTCACGATTGCATGAGATTCACAGGATTTGAGAGCCGATGTGGATGACGGCGCCTGAGTTTTACTGGGATTTAGGTTTATTGATGGACACCGGTCATTTTTCTACGTTGATATTCCGTGTAGACACTATTTATTCCCATACTCAGCATTTAGTATTGACATCTCATCCTGTACCTATTGTACTGATATAGTACGCATGCTATACATGATTATCGCATACCCTGCTCATGTTATATAGGGTTGTTAGATTCCATATCAGACATGATTATTGCACAACTTGCACATCATATAGAGAGACTTTTAGATTACATTTGTTGCCTGATGTGAGCATTCAGTTCATCATATAGATGTTATCTGTTGGCATGGGTTAAAGTATCGCAGCACGTGCATACTCGCGATTACCTTTATATGTTATCTACTATTCACGAGTTGGCAACTCACCCCCGTTGTGCCACAGTGCTTGCAGGTTGCCGTTTGGAGTAGTCGCGGCTGGCTGTTTACCGCATCTTTTGATACAGATACCATTGCTGAGGCGTGTTAGCCCTTTTGCTATTAGGTGGGTTTTGTACGGTATCTGTTTACTTTTCAGTTACATCTTGATGTATCTAGTACTCTCCATCTACTTTCATGTATTGACTTAGAGACAGTTGTGAGGACGATGTATGTTATTTGTACTCTGGTGTCGAGCTCGTTGTGAGCCGACTTTATTATGCAGTTTTACCTCTTATGATATTTGTTTTCACTTTGCTGCTCATTCTTCGCTTTGGCGTCGTATATTATATTGAGGTGATTTCTCCGCCGTTGGGCGCGATTCTCCCATTGAGATACTCTATCTATTTCACATGTTACTTTTACTTATATCTCGCCTTTTACCCGATTTCGGGACAAACTTTTGGAAAAGGAAATGTTGTTAAAATTATTTAAATAATAACTTGAACCAAAAAGGATTGCTACTAAACAACTTAAAGTTTTCTAAATGTTTTAACACTCCAAATTTTAATGGTTTTGTTTTCTAGGTTCGGCTTACTTAGTCATGCAACGCCTGTAGACGTTGCGTGGTTAAGTGCCGGTCACGGGCCGAACTTTGGGTCGTGACAAATTTGGTATCAAAGCGTAGGTTTTACCTTCGGAGTATAGGATGACCCTGGTATGATGGAGTAGGTAGCTGCAGCAGGGTGGCATGGCGTGTGTATGTTCCGCGGCATACTCACGACACGGTACCCCGCCTAAGCGACCTTAGGACTTATTGATTGAAATTCCTTCATGACTATATACATTCTTGCGATTCGATTTCCGTATCCTTATCGAATCCTACCTTCCTTTACAGCCACTATGCCGCCAAGGACTACGAGGGCACAGAGAGCGGCTGCGAGAGCCGAGGCTCGTGTTGACTCATCCGAGACGAGGACTGATCCGGGCAGTACACATGTTGCACCCGAGCAGACTATCCCTCCTATGACAGATCAGATCGCTACATTAAGGGATGGTATGCAGGAGATCCGCCATACGGTGGGATCCAGCATGCAGAAGATGCGTCAGATGATAGCGTCGCTAGTTGAGACGCTTCGAGCGCAGCGACCAGAAGTAGCTCCACCAGTCACGGGGACCGCGATGGTATCTACAGCACCAGCAGTTGCCCCTGCAGCCACGGAGGTGATTACAGTATCGTTAGCAGAATTCATGAGGCTGAAGCTTCCGGTCTTCACAGGCACCGACGCAGCCGAGGACCCGCAGTCCTTCATTGATAGGATGGCCCGGATATGCCGTTCCCTTAGATGCTCAGATACGAGATGGGTCGAGTTCGCGAGCTTTCTCCTGGAAGGACTTGCGCAGAAATGGTGCGAATCGGTCGAGAAGGGCAGAGCAGCAGGTCTTCCTCCTATGACCTGGACAGAGTTTGTGACGATCTTTATAGCCCGCTTCCTTCCCCAGAGTGTCGGGGATGCCCGAGCACGCAGATTTGAGTCCTTGCGCCAGACGCCAGAGATGACCGTGGCGGAGTACGATGTGCTGTTCACCGAGCTATCAGTTTATGCTCCGTACCTAGTGGCTACTGAGGAACTGCGAGTCAAGAGATTTTTCCGAGGCTTGCTTACACCACTGTTCCTTGCGATCAGTGCACAGCATTACGAGACGTATGCCGCAGCTGTAGACGCAGCCCTATTAGTCGAAGAGCGCCTTGCCGAGACTTCGATAGTCCTAGGGCCGAAGAGGGTTCGTACTGACACAGCAGCTCAGAGACATCCGTTCAGACGCCGTGATTGACGTTATACAGGTGGCAGAGATTCGGAACGAGGTCAGATGTTTAGCTCATACCCCCAGGAGGGTCAGCAATCGTCCCGTGGATGCTTTGGATGTGGTAGTCCTCATCACCGCGTCAGAGATTGCACCGAGACACGCCAGAGGGAGCCAGCCGTACCGCATGTCACACTTCCACCTTCTCCACCCCAGAGGGCGTTACCTGTTGTACCCACGGTTGCTCCGCGTCAGACTCATGCACAGAGAGGCCATGGTCGCGGAGGGTTTGTCCCTAGAGGCCGAGGCGGCTGAGGCAGAGGACAGCCAGCTGCTAGCAGAGGACCACCAGTTACAGGTGGAGGACAGGCACGGGTTTTCGCGTTGACGCATCAGGATGCGTAGGCGTCAAATGCGGTGGTCTCAGGTACCTTATCAGTATGTACTGTTGATGCACACGTATTATTCGATCCCGGATCCACACACTCGTACGTTTCCACACTTTTTGTGTCGGGTTTGGGTAGAGAGTCTGGGTTGCTTGATCAGCCGCTTGTTGTGACCACTCCCGTGGGAGAGTCATTCGTTGCTAGGCATGTATTCTGATCCTGTGTTGTCCGTATTGGCAAGAGAGATTTGCCTGTCAACTTGATCCTTCTGGAGATGTTGGGCTTCGACGTTCGTTTGGGCATGGATTGGTTGGCCATGTGCTATGCGTCTGTGGACTGCCGTGAGAAAACAGTTAGGTTTTGTTTTCCCGTCGATCCGACTTTTGTTGTGCAGGGTGACCATGGTGCCACCCCTCACCTTTTGATTTTTTCTCTTCGCGCTGGATAGCTTTTGAGGAAGGGATGTCAGGGATTCCTAGCCTATGTTTCTGATATTAGGGCTACGGATGTTCCACTGGACCAGGTTCCGAGTGTATGTGAGTTCCTTGACGTATTCCCTGACGAGCTTCCTGGGCTACCGCCTGAGCGTGATGTTGTGTTCTGTATTGATTTGATTCCCGGCACGGGGCCTATTTCTATACCGCCTTATCGGATGGCCCCGGCGGAGCTTAGTGAGTTGAAGAGTCAGTTGCAAGATTTGCTGGACAAGGGGCTTATTCGACCCAGTGTTTCTCCTTGGGGTGCTCCGGTCCTATTTGTCAAGAAAAAGGACGGCAGTTTGCGTCTGTGTATCGACTACCGGCAGCTGAACCGGGTGACCGTGCGGAACAGATATCCGTTGCCACGCATCGACGACTTGTTCGACCAGCTTCAGGGGGCAGGATATTTTTCGAGGATCGATTTGCGATCAGGCTATCACCAGCTGAGAGTTCGACAGGAGGACATTCCGAAGACAGCTTTCCATACGCGTTATGGCCATTATGAGTTTTTGGTGATGTCGTTCGGACTCACCAACGCACCAGCAGCCTTCATGGACATGATGAACCGTATATTCAAGACGTATCTTGACTTGTTCATCATCGTATTCATTGACGATATCTTGGTGTATTCCCGGAGCAGGGAGGAGCACGAGCAGCACCTGCGGATTACACTGCAGACCTTGAGGGAGCACCGGCTTTATGCAAAATTCTCCAAGTGCGCGTTCTGGCTGGACAGCATTGACTTCTTGGATCACGTGATTACGCGGGATGGTATATGTATAGACCCGAGGAAGGTCGAGGCCGTGCGGAGTTGGCCCAGACCTACATCCGTTACTGAGATACGCAGCTTTCTAGGACTGACCGGCTACTACAGGCGATTTGTACAGGATTTCTCCCGTATTGCTGCACCTTTGACCGGTTTGATCCGGAAGGGGGTCCCTTTCGTTTGGACGGAGGAGTGCGAGCACAGTTTCCAGCAGCTACGGACTTGCTTGACTACGGCGCCAGTGTTATCTTTGCCTTCAGGATCAGGCGGGTTTGTAGTCTATTGTGACGCTTCACGAGTGGGGCTAGGGTGCGTATTGATGCAGCATGGCAGGGTGATCGCATATACTTCCCGGCAATTGAAGAAACATGAACAGAACTACCACACTCACGATTTGGAGATGGCCGCAGTGGTCTTTGCACTTAAGATCTAGCGACATTACCTTTATGGCAAGTCGTGCCAGATATTCACTGATCACAAGAGCCTAAAGTATATATTTCAGCAGCGAGACCTGAATCTCCGACAGCGCCGTTGGATGGAACTAGTGAAGGACTACGACTATGAGATATTGTATCACCCGGGCAAGGCTAATGTAGTTGCGGATGCTTTGAGCAGGAGGCCCGAGGGTAGTCTATCGTGTTTGAGTGCAGTACAGATGCAGACCTCAGCAGATTGGCAGATACTATGCGACGGCCGAGTGCAGTTCGAGTTCACACAGATCGGGGGATAGCTTGCGCACGTTCGTGCACGCCCACAGTTGCTTGACCGTATATATGAGGCACAGCGCAGGGATGACCGTTGCTCAGAGATCGTGGCTGTAACACCTTAGATTGTGTTTTGTAGCTAATTATATTTTAATGTATGGTTTTTAATAAAATGTTTACCAAATTGGGTTTTAAATATTTTATCCTATTTAATGAGTATTTTATTAGAATTTTTCTAAGCACACACACACTTGTGTATGATAACTAGGGTTGTATTTTGGGGTTTAACCATCTATTAATCTAGTTTTATGTTTTGTTTAGGTGTTATGGGTTTTTAAGTGTTATGGTTGTTAATTAAAAAGGGTTTTTAAAAATGGTTTGATTGTTGACTTTGTGTGAGAGAGAGGGCATGGGGAGCATGGTGTGAACCATACCTCATTAATGAGGAAAGAGAAAGAGAAGGGAGGGGTTTAGTGTTGCTCTCATTTCTTCCTCTCATTTTCATTCCTCATTCTCTCACTCTCTCAAACATACACACACAGCAGCACCATCAGCAGAAGCAACTGCAGCAGCTCAAGAAGCAAGCAGCAGCACCAGAAACAGCATCAACATCAGTAGCAGCAGCCTCAGCTTGCAGCAGCAACAGCTCCAGCAACCTGCAACAGCAGCTTATCTCCTCCATCCACTTCTTCTCCTGCTTCATAGGGTTCTCTAGGGGATATTTTTTGAACTCTATCCCTAGTTGCTAAGTTTATGTGTTAGTTTAGCTTCGGTTTGTGATTAATGTGAGTTTAGTGCTTATTATAGTGTTTTGTGTGGACTTTTGGATAAGTGGTGATTGTGTTGGTAAACCTTACTTATTTAAGTGTTGTTAGGGTCACCATAACAGAGTTTAACCCTAGATTACACTAAAATACCATAGGGTTTCCTTTTAGTGCAAATTGGTGATTTTAAAGCGATATATTGGCTATCTGTGATCTGCTTTTGGCCCGGACCTTTCAGGATAAAATTGAGGATACTGGAGCATGCTAACTAGGTCTAGATACCACCACCTGAGCACGAAACCCCAATTCCAATCAGTGGCCGCAGATTTATACGGTTTGGCCGCAATTTGAGGCCAAGTAGGGGGTATGGGTGCTGGGGTTTTGTGTAGGGCTCTCTACTGTGTTGTCTAGTGTTTTGGCATGTCTAGTTTTGCAAGATTTGACCTGTAGGAAAATCTGGGGCAATATATCGTTTTAAAATGTCCGTTTGTTTGCGCGATACGCGCGATACGTGAGTGGGTTCTGTGATCTAGCGTATCGCGGCGTGTCGCGGTGGTTTTAGACGCGTATACATACGTTTTAGCGTATCGTGCACGCGCGCGTTTTGTTCGGGACGCGAGTTTCTCGTTTTTGTTCGATATCGCGTTTTGCGGAATATTTGGCTTATATATGATTTCTATGTCTTATTTGCAGGTTTGCAGGCGGGGACTACTGACACTGCTACAGAGGGAGACATGTGGTAAGATTCACCTAGCGTGGAGCGTAGGTGAGTAGATTTAACATCTACAGGGGAATCGCCCGTATGGCGTTATGCGTCTAGGCTAGGATTCAAATATCTGTCGCATATTCTACGTCATTGTTAGAATTGCGCCTTTATCTTATTTACTTAGATATAGTTGTACTGTGACTAGTAGCCGTAGGGCACTGCACACATTATTGACGGTTTATGTTGCACGAGCACGGATTGTATGCTACACACACACCGTCAATAATTGCCATGTCATACACAAACAATTATAGATCTTATATTACTTATCACAGTTGACATTTAGCTACATAGATACCTTGCTCTTATTCCACCCATACTCGGAGGGAGTACCTTACATATTTTACTTATACCCAGGGGGGTATACGACATCAGTTCTTATAGGTAGATACCTATACATTGCTACACCTGTATGTTACACACATATTCAGTTGCTGTTACATATTTACCTTTACTGATGTTATTTAGCTGTACCTTATTGGTTTCGCATACATCTGGTTTCAGCTACATATTCTCATTTATATGCTCGCATTTCAGATATATCGCATATATTTATTCCTGGATTCGCGCATTGTTATTGGGATTTTAGATGATGTTTTCTGGATTTGGGAACCGCGGAAGTTCATGAAATTATGCATATATTGAAAAACCCGGTTTTCTTGATATGATATTTGCGCATCCACCATGAGTTTTATCGGTGCTGATATATATATACCCCTACGAGGAGGCGTCGAGGCCGTAGAGGGTACATGGTGGGGCCCGGTATGGTTCCCCTCGGCAAGAAGATCGATGGATTTTGCCGATTGAGCCTGGAGGCGGGCTAGTACCTACCGGTGACAGTACTGATGACTCGACGGGGGTCATGGAGACACCGTTGGGAGTCATGCACGTATGCATACGTCGAAAGGTGAGGGTCGGAGCTAGGCACTCGTACTTTTGGGACAGCGTATGATACGTACCTATCAGGATTTCTGTGTCGATACTTGGCATATTGTTTTCATGATATTTCTTTTAAACACCTTTGTATATATAACAGGGGATTAGCCGTTGTTATATATACCCTTACACTAATATTAGTGGAATGGGACGCTAATATATGTGTATTGATCCCATCATATTTATTTCTGCATATATACATATACTTAAGATGCTAGAAACTTACTTGAGACTTTGACTTGGGATATCAGGTGATTCATTGAGATTGGACATACATATGGGATTATTGATTTGAACATTCGGGATATAGGAGATTACTCGATATTGTACATTGAGGAGATGTGAGACTCATATGATATGAGAGCCTAACTTGGGGGCTGATTTGAGGATTTGGGATTTGAGTGTCTTGATGGATTGTGATCCTGCCACGATGTCAGGTTTCCGTGGAAATGACATATTCCACCCTATACTTCACACTTATCTATTTGATACACAGTTTCATATATTGGTAGTACCTGTTAGTGTACCCTTATGATAGTTGCATATTTACATTCTCATATCCCTATTGCATGGTTATCGTATACTATTGTCATGTTATTATTGTTTCACATATTGATTGTACATGCTAGTATACTTTTCATTATTCAGCATTTGCATGACATGTTATTACTGTAATCGCATATCTTAGATTCATGATGTACGTACATTCCTGCGATTACCTGCTTATGTTATCTACTATTCACGAGTTGACAACTCACCCCCGTTGTGCCACAGGTGTTTCAGGTTGTTCCCCAGAGTAGTCGAGGCAGGCTATTCAGTTATCCAGCTATCATCTTTTGCTACAGATACCGCATCAGCTCACAGTACTATTTTGCTTAGGTGGGTTAGATGATTATCTGTATTTCATATTGTACATTCGTTGTATTTTGTACTCTCCATCTACTATTATGTGGTTGACTTAGAGACTTGGTGAAGACGATTTTGTATATTATGGTGGATTTGTTGTCTTTTATATACAACTTTCTCTCTATTGTCTTTATTTCTTCGCTACGGCGTCGTATATTTGTATTGTATTCATATTGGCTAGTTTTTACAAAAGGGGATGTTGCCAAAATTTTAAAGAAAGAAAGTAGAACTTTTAAAGAATTTGGTTTGCGATTTCAAGTGTTTCAAAAACTTATATTATCTTTTCCGTATTTTCTTGGTTTAGATGTCTTGGTTTTGGCTTTCTTTTACTGCGTTACATTTTTGGGCGTTGCATAGTATTAGGGCCGTCACGGGCCAATTTTGGGTCGTGACAAAGTTGGTATCAGAGCGCTAGGTTTTACCTTTCGGAGTGTAAGATGACCTTAGTATGATGGAGTAGGTAGCTTAAGCAGAGTAACGTAGTGTGTGTATGTCTGCAGCATACCCACGATGCGGTACTTTGCATTAAGTGACCTAAGTACAAATTACTTGAAATTCCTTCCTTGATGATTCATATCCTTGAGATTCGATTCCTTATTCTCATCGAATCTTATATCTATTTATAGCCTTGCCACCGATGACTATGGGGACTCAGGGTGATGCAGCGAGGGCCGAGGTCAGAGTTGGCTCGGGTGAGACGAGTACTGACCAGGATGGCACTCTAGTTGCACAGGTGCAGACGGATCAGCCTACGACCTATACTATTGATAGACTTTTGGTAGAGATGCAGGACTTCCGCCAGACTATGAGTTCATTGGTTGATGTCATTCGGGAGCTACGACAGGAGGTTGTCACCCCTGTTACTCAGTTGTCACTTGCGATCAGCATGCAGCAGTCCGTCACCTACATAGCACCAGTGGGTGCAGCTCCAGTTGACGAGGCACATATTCCAGGACAGTGGAGGACTCGTACCAACGTACCAGCCCAGAGGCAGAGGTTTGGTCATCGAGACAGATTTCGTGGCCGTCGCGGGAGTAGCAGAGGCTTAGGATGAGGACAGTCGTTCAGCTCTCATCCCTAGGATGGTCAGCAGTCAGCGCGTGGATGTTTTTGATGCGGGAGCCTTCAGCACTTCGTCAGGGATTGTTCCTTAGCACCTCATCATGATCGTTTTCAGAGAGGCCGTGGACGTGGAAGATTTGCTCAGAGGGCTCAGTCTACCAGAGGAGTTCATCCAGCTGCGAGTAGAGGGAAGACATAGGAGTTTGCTTCTACTCATCGGGACGCGCAGACGTCCAATGCAGAGTTCTCAGGTATCCTTATTTCGCATGTTCTTTGATGTATTCGTTTGTTTTTCATGCGTGTACCGTGGTTGGGTAGATTAGTCGTAGTTTGTTGTTTTAACTTCTGTCAGCAATTCTTTGTTGCGCGACACGTAATTCAGTTGTGTGCCAATTGGATAGGGGATAGAGATTCGTACGTCGTTTCGATCCTTCTAAAGATGTTGGATTAGACGTTCTCCTGGGCACGGACTGGTTAACTACGTGCTAGGCGTCTGCGGACTACCGTGAGGAAACAGTCAGGAATTGTCTTCCCGGCAAGTCAGTTCTTGTTGTGCAGGTGGATAGTTGTGCCGCCTCTCACAGCTTGAATTCAGCCTTTTTCGCTAGTCGGCTACTGAGGAGATGTCGTGGATTCTTGGCGTTCATTTGTGATACCAGAGCCACAGTGGGATTGTTGGACCGGGTTCCTTTCGTGTGAGAGTTTTCCGACGTTGTTCCGGATGAGCCGGCGAAGCTTAGGGAGCTTAAGGATCAGCTGCAGAGTTGTGGTTTGGGGAGTTTTGTGCGTCTGAGTGTTTCGCTTTTTGAAGCTCCTATTTCTGTTCGTCAAGGAGAAAGACGGCAGTTTAGGGTTGCGTATCGACGGATCGTTAATTGAACCGGCTTACGGTGCATATGGGTATCCTTTACCTCGCATTGACAATTTCTTCGATCAGCTCCAGAGTGAGAGACATTTTCTAAGTTTGTTTGGGATCGGGTCATCATTATTGCGATTCGGAGTGATGGCATTCCGAATACTGTCTTATGCGTGCGACGGGCTTTGTATGTTTTTGTGAGTCGTTGGATTCACTGATGCCCTAGCAGCATTCGTAGATATGATGAACCGGATTTCTTCAGGCCGTTCCTCGACCAGTGTTGTTGTGTTATTTACGACACTCTGGTCTATTTAATGTGTCTTGAGGGACAGGAGCAACACTTGGGGATTTGTTATGTAGATACTGGGAGTGCACCAGCAGTTGCTAGATTCTTGGAGTGTTTCTTCAGGCTTGTTTTGTGTTGACTTCTAGGTCTTGTAGCCACGGGAGACGGTTTTGTATGGTCCCGAGGGAGATCGTGGCCGTACAGCTTAGGCCCAGACTTGTGTGCAAGATGGAGATCCGCAGATTGTTAGGCTTAGCAGGTTTTTACTGCCGTTTCATGCAAGATTGCTAGAGTAGTGCTGAACCGTCGACTGAATGGACCGGAAGGGAGGTTTCTTTTCTGTGGACTGAGGCATGTGTGCGGAGTTTTCGGCAGTTGAGGATTCTGTTAACAACTGCATCAGTTCTTTCTTTGTTCTTGGTTCGGGCGGCCTTGTTGTTTAACTGTAATGTTTCTTGAGTGGGCTCGAGTGTGTACTGAGGTGACACTATAGAGTTATCGCTTTTGCTTCCCTACATTTGGAGGAAGTACGAGAAGGATATTCCACTCATGATCTGGAGATGGTCGCGGTGGTTTTGCGTTGGAGATTTAGAGACACTACTTGTTCGAGAGTCGTGTCAGATTTTCCACGGACCACTAGAGCTTAATATACATCTTCCTGCAGCGGGTTTTGATTGTTGTGATAGTCTTCTGCAGATTTACAGTTCTTATGTGATCGTCGAGTACAGCTTTAGTTCGTCTCTACGGAGGGGACAGCTTGCTCATGTCCGCGCCCAACCACTTTCCTTAAATCGTTTTCGCGAGACACTTCCCGCCGATGCTCGTTCTTCAGAGATACTTGAGCATACTCGGCTGGGTAATGATTCGGAGATCTTGATTTGTGACAATGGTGTGCTAAGTTAAGGACGCGTTTGTGTACCTGAAATCATCGGGTAGAGACGTGAAATCCTAGAACATGCACATCTGTCAACTCTCTATATGCATTCAAGTTCCACCAACATTTAGCGTGACTTGTGAGATAGTTACGGGTGGACAGGGATGTAAAGAGAAATTACAGGTTTCGTTTCAAGGTGTCTGTCTTGTTGTGTGCTTGGGTCGAGCATCTGAGGCCGGCTGGGGAGTTGCAACCTTTAACCGTTCCGAAGTAGGAGTGGGAGCAGATCTCCATGAATTTCGTTATGGTGTCTACCCAGGTTAGTCAGGGTGTGGCTCCATTCAGATTCTTGTCGTCCGGTTATACTCAGTTTGCTCAGTTGTTTTTGTTAAAGTTGTGTGTTTGTTTTGTTGTTGTCAGCAGTTGGGGATCGTCACTCGCCATCGTTAGGGTTCTCCTTCGATAGCTGTTATCAGGAGATACTCCAATTGGCCACCTTTAGATTTAGGGGTTAGGTCGTGTCGATCACCAGTCTGTTGTTTTTCTGACTCTGCGTAAGTAGGATTTTGGACCCCAGCTAGTCTAGAGACTTCGGAGATGATCCGGTTGTTCAGGTCAAGATGAGAGTAGCCCAGCGCAAATAAAGGTCTTATGCCGACTGTGTTGGTCGTAGACTTAAGTGCGCAGTGGCAAACCATGTATTCCTGTGGATTTTTCTGATGAATGACGTGTTGGACTTTGGGAAGCTTGTCCCAGGATTTTAGGTCCTTTTAAGATCCTATAAGCGAGTTAGTTTCGTTGCCTTTAATTTGGCACTTCCGCCCAGATTGTTGGATTTTCACCCCGTATTCCTTGTGATGATACTCTACAATTACCTTCTTGACCTTTCTCACATGATTTGGCACCAGACCATTTAGCTTAGACGCGATCTTTCGTTCGCCAGCAGCCAATTGTGTTAATGGCTAGGCAGGCAGAGAAACGTCGGCCAAGGGTCTTGTCATCTGTGAAGGGTTTTCTTGGGCGTAGCCGTATAGTGAGGTAATCACTTGGGAGGCTGCGAGCGAGATCTGAGAGTTGTAATCTTCTCTTTGAAGGTATGCTTAGTATATTTTTAAATTCGGGGACGAATTTCTTTTAGGGGGGAGATTGTAACACCTTAGATTGTGCTTTGTAGCTAATTATATTTTAATGTATGGTTTTTAATAAAAAGTTTACCAAATTGGGTTTTAAATATTTTATCCTATTTAATGAGTATTTTATTAGAATTTTTCTAGGCACACACACACTTGTGCATGATAACTAGGGTTGTATTTTGGGGTTTAACCATCTCTTAATCTAGTTTTATGTTTTGTTTAGGTGTTATGGGTTTTTAAGTGTTATGGTTGTTAATTAAAAAGGGTTTTTAAAAATGGTTTGATTGTTGACTTTGTGTGAGAGAGAGGGCATGGGGAGCATGGTGTGAACCATACCTCATTAATGAAGAAAGAGAAAGAGAAGGGAGGGGTTTAGTGTTGCTCTCATTTCTTCCTCTCATTTTCATTCCTCATTCTCTCACTCTCTCAAACACACACACACACACAGCAGAACCATCAGCAGAAGCAACTGCAGCAGCTCAAGAAGCAAGCAGCAGCACCAGAAACAGCATCAGCATCAGTAGCAGCAGCCTCAGCTTGCAGCAGCAACAGCTCCAGCAACCTGCAACAGCAGCTTATCTCCTCCATCCACTTCTTCTCCTGCTTCATAGGGTTCTCTAGGGTATATTTTCTGAACTCTATCCCTAGTTGCTAAGTTTATGTGTTATTTTAGCTTCGGTTTGTGATTAATGTGAGTTTAGTGCTTATTATGGTGTTTTGTGTGGACTTTTGGATAAGTGGTGATTGTGTTGGTAAACCCTACTTATTTAAGTGTTGTTAGGGTCACCATAACTGAGTTTAACCCTAGATTACACTAAAATACCATAGGGTTTCCTTTTAGTGCAAATTGGTGATTTTAAAGCGATATATTGGCTATCTGTGATCTACTTTTGGCCCGGACCTTTCAGGATAAAATTGAGGATACTGGAGCATGCTAACTAGGTCTTGATACCACCACCTGAGCACGAAACCCCAATTCCAATCAGTGGCCGCAGATTTATTCGGTTTGGCCGCAATTTGCGGCCAAGTAGGGGGTATGGGTGCTGGGGTTTTGTGTAGGGCTCTCTGCTGTGTTGTCTAGTGTTTTGGCATGTCTAGTTTTGCAAGATTTGACCTGTAGGAAAATCTGGGGCAATATATCATTTTAAAATGTCCGTTTGTTTGCGCGATACGCGCGATACGTGAGTGGGTTCTGTGATCAAGCATATCGCGGCGTGTCGCGGTGGTTTTAGACGCGTATACACACGTTTTATCGTATCGTGCACGCGCGCGTTTAGTTCGCGACGCGAGTTTCTCGTTTTGGTTCGATATCGCGTTTTGCAGAATATTTGGCGTATATATGATTTCTATGTCTTATTTGTAGGTTTGCAGGCGGGGACTACTGACACTGCTATAGAGGGAGACATGTGGTAGGATTCACCTAGCGTGGAGCGTAGGTGAGTAGATTTAACATCTATAGGGAAATCGCCCGTATGGCGTTATGCGTCTGGGCTAGGATTCAAATATCGGTCGCATATTCTATGTCATTATTAGAATTGCGCATTTACCTTATTTACTTAGATATAGTTGTACTGTGACTAGTAGTCGTAGGGCACTGCACACATTATTGACGGTTTATGTTGCACGAGCACGGATTGTATGCTACACACACACCGTCAATAATTGCCATATCACACACAAACCATTATAGATCTTATATTACTTATCATAGTTGACATTTAGCTACATAGATACATTGCTCATATTTCACTCATACCCGTAGGGAGTATCTTACATATTTTACTTATACCCAGGGGGGTATACGACATCAATTCTTATAGGTAGATACTTATACATTGCTACACCTGTATGTTACATACATATTCAGTTGATGTTACATATTTACCTTTACTGATGTTATTTAGCTGTACCTTATTGATTTCGCATACATCTGGTTTCAGCTACATATTCTCATTTATATGCTCGCATTTAAGATATATCGCATATATTTATTCCTGGATTCGCGCATTGTTATTGGGATTTTAGATGATGTTTTCTGGATTTGGGAACCGCGGGAGTTCATGAAATTATGCATACATTGAAAAACCCGGTTTCCTTGATATGATATTTGCGCATCCACCATGAGTTTTATCGGTGCTGATATATATACCTCTACGAGGAGGCGTCGAGGCCGTAGAGGGTACATGGTGGGGCCCGGTATGGTTCCCCTCGGCAAGAAGATCAATTGATTTTGCCGATTGAGCCTGGAGGCGGGCTAGTACCTACCGGTGACAGTACTGATGACTCGGCGGGGGTCATGGAGACACCGTTGGGAGTCATGCACGTATGCATACGTCGAAAGGCGAGGGTCAGAGCTAGGCACTCGTGCTTTCGGGATAGCGCATGATACGTACCTATCAGGATTTCTGTGTCGATGCTTGGCACATTGTTTTCATGATATTTCTTTTAAACACCTTTGTATATATAACAGGGGATTAGCCGTTGTTATATATACCCTTACACCAATATTAGTGGAATGGGACGCTAATATATGTGTATTGACCCCATCATATTTATTTCTGCATATATACATATATTTAAGATGCCAGAAACTTACTTGAGAATTTGACTTGGGATATCAGGTGATTCATTGAGATTGGACATACATATGGGATTATTGATTTGTACATTCGGGATATAGGAGATTTCTCGATATTGTACATTGAGGAGATGTGAGACTCATATGATATGAAAGCCTAACTTGGGGGCTGATTTGAGGATTTGGGATTTGAGTGTCTTGATGGATTGTGATCCTGCCACGATGTCAGGTTTCCGTGGAAATGACATATTCCACCCTATACCTCACACTTATCTATTTGATGCACAGTTTCATATATTGGTAGTACCTGTTAGTGTACCCTTATGATAGTTGCATATTTACATTCTCATATCCCTATTGCATGGTTATCGCATACTATTGTCATGTTATTATTGCTTCACATATTGATTATACCTGCTAGTGTACTTTCCGTTATTCAGCATTTGCATGACATGTTATTACTGTAATCGCATATCTTAGATTCATGCTGTACGTACATTCCTGCGATTACCTGCTTATGTTATCTACTATTCACGAGTTGGCAACTCACCTCCGTTGTGCCACAGGTGTTTCAGGTTGTTTCCCAGAGTAGTCGAGACAGGCTATTCAGTTATCCAGCTATCATCTTTTGCTACAGATACCGCATCAGCTCACAGTACTATTTTGCTTAAGTGGGTTAGATGATTATCTGTATTTCATATTGTACATTCGTTGTATCTTGTACTCTCCATCTACTATTATGTGGTTGACTTAGAGACTTGGTGAAGACGATTTTGTATATTATGGTGGATTTGTTGTCTTTTATATACAGCTTTCTCTCTATTGTCTTTATTTTTTCGCTACGGCGTCGTATATTTGTATTGTATTCATCTTGGCTAGTTTTTACAAAAGGCGATGTTGCCAAAATTTTAAAGAAAGAAAGTAGAACTTTTAAAGAATTTGGGTTGCGATTCCAAGTGTTTCAAAAACTTATATTATCTTTTCCGTATTTTCTTGGTTTAGATGTCTGGGTTTTGGCTTTCTTTTACTGCGTTACGTCTTTGGGCGTTGCGTAGTATTTGGGCCGTCACGGGCCAATTTTGGGTCGTGACAGTGGCACAAATTGGACAGGGCAGATTCTCCGAGTTCGTGATCGATGATCAGGGGATATTACGATTTGGGTCTAGACTGTGCGTACCAGATGCTAAGGGATTGCGGCGCGATATTCTCGAGGAGGCACATCGATCGGTGTACAGTGTCCACTCTGGTTCCACCAAGATGTATCATGACATGAGAGAGGTCTACTGGTGGGACGGAATGAAGAGGGACATCGCAGATTTCGTATCGAGATGCCTGACTTGTCAGCAAGTCAAGGCCGAGCACCAAAGGCCGGCAGGAGAGCTACGGCCGTTACCCATTCCGGAATGGAAATGGGAATAGATTTCGATGGATTTCATTGTGGGTCTACCCAGGACTAGGGGGGTATGACTCCATTTGGGTGATCGTGGATCGTCTGACGAAAGCGGCTCACTTCCTACCAGTGAAGACGACTTTTGGATTTGCTCAGTACGCCCAGATATATATCGACGAGATTGTATGACTACATGGGGTCCTGACGTGTATCGTGTCCGACCGAGGCACCCAGTTTACCAGCAGATTATGGCAGAGACTTCAGGAGGCTTTGGGCACTCGTTTGAGTTTCAGCACGACATTTCATCCGCAGACCGACGGACAGTCAGAGCGGACCATTCAGACTCTCGAGGACATGCTCCGAGCTTGCGTTTTAGACTTTGGTGGTAGCTGGGATCATCACTTACCCTTGATAGAGTTCTCCTACAACAATAGCTTCCAAAACACTATTCAAATGGCACCTTTCGAGGCTTTGTATGGGAGGAGATGTAGATCGCCAGTCTGTTGGACAGAGCTCAGCGAGAGCAGTATTTTAGGGCCACAGATCGTATAGAAGACGACCGAGAAGATATAGCTGATTCGAGACAGGATGAGGACAGCTCAGAGCAGGCAGAAATCGTATGCTGACAGACGTTGCCGCAGATTAGAGTTCACAGTTGGCGATCACGTTTTTCTGAGGGTCTCTCCGATGAAGGGAGTGATGAGGTTTGGATGGAAGGGGAAGCTTAGCCCCAGATTCATAGGTCCTTTCGAGATCCTCGAGCGTGTCGGCGCCGTAGCATATCGTTTGGCTCTTCCACCCAGTCTTTCAGATGTTCACCCCGTCTTCCACGTATCGATGCTACGCAGATATCTTCATGACCCGTCCCATACGATCCAGCATCCGACAGTCCAGCTTGAGCCCGACCTTTCTTTCACCGTGCAGCCAGTGGAGATATTGGACCGGCAGGTAAGGAGACTTCGATCTAGGGTCCTGCCGTCGGTGAAGGTTCTTTAGCGCAGTCCGAATGGTGAGGAGATCACTTGGGAGGCCGAGGGGGAGATGCGGAAGAAATTCCCTCATCTCTTTGAAGGTACGCGTAGTTATATATTTTAAATTCGGGGACGAATTTTCTTAAGGGGGGAAGACTGTAACAACAGGGAATATATTAGTAGCTAATTATATTTTAATAAGTGGAATTTTTAATAAAATTTTACCAAATGAACTTTCAAATATTTTATCAAAATTAATAAAGATTTTTCTAGAATTTTCCTAAGCTTGCACAAACATGTGCATGTAAGCTAGGGTTAAAAGTTGGGTTAAACCATGTTTAGGCAACCATGGTGGTCTAACCCCTCTTGTTAAGTTAATTAGTTTTAAATTAAGAATTTGGTTTTCAAAAAAAATAAAGGGATTAATATTTCTTTTGGGGTTGACTTGGGTTGAGGAGACAGAGGGCATGATGGGTGTCATGTTAGCTTTTGATAGAGAGAGAGAACGGTGGCTTAAGGAAGGGTCACACCCACTTCACTTCAAAACATTTTCATAGCCTCCACACTCTCCCTCTCACTCACATCCCTCACACCTCTCACTCACACATACACTCAACTCACTCACTCACCCTCACTTAAAACCTACATCAGCATCTGCTGCTACCTCAGCCCCAAAACACATCAACAGAACCATAAGATCAGCATCACCTGCATCTACAGCAGCACTCTCCTTAAAAAACAGCCCCTAACCTCATTTCAACACCCAACAGCTGCGCAAGCAACAACAGAAGTTGCAACAGCAGCAACACCACACAACACACCCACCACAACAGCAACAAACACAACAACAACAACAACAACAACAAGAGAAGTAGCAAGCACCAGCATCAGCTGAAACAACAGCTTCAGCCTTTAACAGCAGCAGCAACAGTCCAGGAAGCAACAGCAGCACCCAGTAGCTCCACCTCCTCTTCTTCTTCTCCTTCTCCTTGTTTGTGAGGTTTCTAGTGGGGTATAACTTCTAAACTCCTTCCTTATTTGCTTAGTTGTGTAGAAATAGCTTCGATTAGCGATAATTATACGTTTTGTGCTTGTTTGGGTGATTTATGTGAAAGTGTGTTTAAGAGAGGTTGGTGTTGGGTAGACTAGCCTAAGTAAGTGTTGTTAAGGCCAAGTTAACCTAGGATAACCCCAGATTACACTAAAATACCCTCAGTTTTCAAATTGTACAAACTTGACGTTTTTGAGCAAAACATAGCTTTTTGAGATCTGCTGTCATCCCTGTAAGTTCAGAATAAAATTGAGTGGACCATAGCCTACTAGTGACACCCTGACCCCGCCACCAGAGCCCGCCCCACCACTCCAACCCACGGCCGCCGGAATATTCGTTCTGGCCGCAAATTGCGGCCAGACCAGGGAGTTAGGAGCTAGGGTTTTTGGTACAGGTGTCTGCTACATTTTGTGGGTCCATGGTATATATAGTTTTGTAATATTCTAACCTGGGTAAAATCTGGGGCAGTATGTCGTTTTCTGGTATTTTAGTTTGCGCGATACGCGCGATACGCGAGTGGATTCTGTGATTCAGCGTATCGCGGCGTATCGGATCGAGTTCTGGACACACACACGTTCCAGCGTATCGCGCGCACGCGCGTTAATTCGCGACGCGAGTTTCTCATTTCGTTCCGATATCGCGTTTTACGAGATTTTGATATATTGGATTTCTTGTGTAAATTCCAGGTTCGCAGGCGGGTACGTCAGACGCCGCCAGGAAAGGGAAGCAGGTGGTCGGCTATACTTAGCATGTGACCAGGTGAGTAGATTTAACATCTACGGAGAAATCGCCCGTATGGCGTTAAGCGTCAGGGCGTGATAGGATGTTAGTTTTATGTGTTCATGTAGACATACTAGAGTAGCATACCTCCTCACATATATAGATATACTGATAGTATAGAACACCGCACTGTCACTAACGGTCCAAGTTGCACGAGCACGATTTATATGCTACACTCACACCGTTAGTGATTGTCATGGCACTCACATTATAGGGTTGCTATAAACAGCATATTTAATTATGCTTATTTGACGTTGTCATGATTTGCCGCATGCTATCATATGGATATTCATACCATGCACACTGTATATGCACTTTCATGAGTACCTTCATTGATATAACCCTACTTGGGCACATATGCATCATATGTCTACAGTTGTGCACATGTACATGTTAGTGTATATGTCCTAGGGGCCATTATTGTATCATACTAGTTTGTATATTACTTAATGGAAGCTTGGGATATTCACATGTATATAACAGTCTTGCTAAACATGGTAGTATGCTACTTGGTTTTTCTATCTTAATATGTGGGTATACGTATTGATAGAACTCTTAGGATCTTGCTTGACTACCAGCGTTGTGATGGCAGTCACACTAGTGGGGGCTGGGTAGTCTACAAGCACATCCTTATTCAGGTCCCTAGTCATAGGATTATCGAGACAGGGCATCGATACTCCGGAGTAGACTAGTGTGTACGCTTCTCATCCCAGTTGGGAAGATGGTCTGTCCCACAGCCGTCAGTACGTCGTACTGGAGATAGTATGCAGGTGCTTGTTAGGTTACGGGTACACCGGACAGGACTCACAGGGAACTGTTGGTTGATTTTATACCAGTCGTCAGTGAACAGTTCCCAGGTGACATGAGTACAGCATAGTCCGCAGACTTGACACTGCTACTTCTTCTCGAGTGTGTCCTACTGTTCTTAGATTGCTACCCTACCACGGCTCAAAGGATTCGTACAAACAGGTAGCAGTTGGGTGCAGTCCCGAACACTTGGAGGCAGTAGCGGTTAGACAGGATTCGTCTCTCCCGGTATTGGGGGTTGATATCGCGCTGTGTCAGGGAGCCATTACGCAAAGTCCCTGGCCAGGGCAAGCGAGATTTTCTGGTAGGTTTCAGTAGTTTCTCAGGGTGTAATGGGCTTCACTCCGACACGACTTATACCGCTATTAGGGGACTGACGCTTGCCGCCCCCTAGGCCCGATATGCGATAGTCTTAGAAGAACAGACCGGACTGTAACGAGATTGTCACATCAGACTCAGTAGGAGTTCAGATGGATTTCCTCATCGGCCTTTTTATCGACATCTACCTGGGGACCGTTACGTACAGCTAGTGCCGCTTGCGGTCTGTGCTTAAACCCACTGCCAGCGTAGTAGTCGAGTCTCTAGAGTCCCACACAGAGAGTTTCCCTACTCCAGGCGAAACGATATAGAGGTCGTATGGTTTTACGACAAGGGTTCGGACGCATACGTGTGTTTACGCACGTACGACATCCGGACAGTTTTTCTAAGCCGGCTTTGGTTTAAGCCAGTTTCTAGTATCCGGTTATTGGATTTATACAGTCTAAAGTTTTTCCGTGTTTTCACAGATAGGAGGGGCGTTCTCGTAATTGCGCGAGAAGCTTCTAGAAGATGGTGACTAAGGAGGTTAAGGTGGCATATACATTGAATGAGATTAGTGAGTCATATGAGTGATTCATCCATGTCATTAATGCATCATAAATGCTTAATGACTCATGGTAATGAATCACCATTAGATATTTATGAAGCATGATTATTCATCATTTTATTTTCTTTTATTGATAAATCTTAATGCTTCATATATATTATGATAACTCATTTTCTCATATCAATTATCATTCTCACCTTCTCTCTCCTCAAGCTTTCTCTCTTCAAACCCTAATCCTCCCCTCTCATGTGTTGAGTACAAGGATTAGTTAGACTACTTAATCCATAACCCTCACTCTATATCATCTAGGTACTTTGATTAGCAACTAAAGAAACCTAGTTGCCTCAAGTTTAGAAGCAAAGCTTGGAGTAAAGCTCTCGGGTGGATCGTCTACTACTTGGAGAAGGCCGAAGAGGAGGTGGAGATCGTAAAGACGAAGGGCACGGTTCTACAGGTATAATCACTTTTCATAGTAGTTTAGAACTCCTATGTTTGATGTTAGTTATTGTTTATGCAAAGATTCTCGGTTAGTCGATGCTTACGCTTTAAACAAGATCGTTTTTCATTTTTCTGCCTCCCCGCAAGTCGTGGGGTGTTGTACATCAACTTACAGTAGTATCAGAGCCTCGCTAAACAATAATTAACTCATTAGCAAAGTCGCATGAATTTCGAACGCAAAAAAAACCGGAAACATCGTCGCATTAACACGGTTTCTGTCGAATTTTAAACAGGCCCTAAAAAATTTTCAGGGACCTGCAGAATTACAAGCAGGAAATTATAGGGGTACTCAAGAAATTTGGTCGCGTAACTCGGCTAACTTGCCGCGGAACCGCGGCGGATCCATGCGATCCGCCGCGGATCCGCAGCCGAGTTAGGGCCGAGTCGGCCTAAATTTCTTAAATGATCTTCTGGTGTTAACAGTGATATTTCTGGATATTTTATTTTCTGCTAAGATCTCAGGTGCACAGAGAAGTTTTGCAGTAGAATCTAAAGTGTTTTGCTCGATCGAAATTTTACGATGTTTGCTAATTTGATTATATCTGTGTTTGTATAATGTGTTCGTAAACCTCCCCTAACTGCTAGTATGTTGGTTGGCAGGGGGTTGCACATTTCTGTAATGGTTTTTACTGTTTGTGGATGTGAACTGTATTGGACTGTTGTGATGATTAGCCGGGGTTTGTGATGGGTTATTATTTTAATTCATTCGATGTAACTGTAATATGTTGTAATATTATTTTGCGAGGCGCATCCAGGTTGCGGTTGTTGCCACCGTTGTATTATTTCATTTTACTGTTTTTTGCTCCTAGGATAGACCCAAGGTGGGGTGCACAAACTACCGGGTACTTTGAAGTGTTTAAGTGGCCTACTCACTTTGTTGAGGGAGACCGCTTCACTTCGGGTATTTGACGGGTAGTTTGCCGTACCCGTAGGGGTCTAGGGTGGGGTAATGGCTATTCATCACAACTGTGTAAATCAGTCTTTTGTTGCAAGCTCTAAACAAACACGTATTGCTTGCAAATCCAATAAAGTTCATATGAGATCCGGAATGCCTATTATTGCGTCTGATGAATGTACAATATCTATATATGATAGCTATTTAGACGTCACTTATGTTTTACACCCGCGCTAGCCCAGCCCCCGCTCTGCCGTTAGTTAAGTAACCTAACGGGTGATGACGGGACCCCGGGCGAATGCGGATGGCATAAGAGGATGTTGTATTTTCGTTGTTTTCTGCAATGATAGGTTAATGATAGGACGCATTATTTATAATGCAAAGAAAATAAACCAAAAAGTTGAATCGATGGAACAATTTAAAAGAAACCAAACGGTTATTTTAAAACAGATGATTTTTTTAATTGCGGAGCTTTAACCACTCCTTTTAAAAGCTATCAGGTTCTTTCGGTCATATCAAGTTCACTACGTTCACGGTTTCGCCAAAACCATTCGTAGCCCTCCGTCATTTCATTTGGGTATTCAGTAGTATTCAAGCTATGTATTTTGACCTAACGCCAAGGCATAGTGTTTGGTAGCTGTTGGGTATTCATTTGTCGCATAGATAGATGAGTTATTTTGGGACAGTCGTATTATCATTTTGGCCGAACGTCAAGGATATATACGGATGGGTTCAAATTAACAAGATAATGATGGGTAGAACTTGACATGTGACTTATGACATTTTGACCTAACGCCAAGGTCATAAGAGCATGGGGCAAAAATATATATCAGGAATTTCTAAAGAAACTGAAATTTACAAAGAGTTGCATACCATTTGGAGTTTGATGAATGTTCGTAGGATTCCTTCAACATTATCATACGATGATATTTGGATCCCGATCCTACTGTGAGTATATGCTACTCATCAGGATATTCGTCACTTAACGATCAATGCTATAAACCAAGTAGGTGTCAAGAAAGGTGTCAGCGGGGTTACGCCCCCAGAGAAAAGAGGTTATTTAGTTAAGGAACTTCGTGAAAGCGTTGGAAAACCTCCCTCGAAGTACCGACACTAGCCTGGCTGAACGGTTAAGCAATTATTGTACAGTGAGAATAGTCCTGGCTAATTCTTCTTTTATGGTTTGAGGAAGGATTCAAGAAACAGTGGGAGCCATCCAGTTTAGATAAATTAAAAACCATTCTAAACTTGCAAGAGCATCATGCTAAAGAGTTTTCTTCTCTCTCTCCTAATTGCAGCGACCCTGAAAATGACTGGCCTTAAGTTACTTTTGGAGAAAAATATACTGACAGGGCCAAACTATAAAGATTGGCTGCGGAATGTCAAGATGGATTTGACCTATGACAAATTGGGGTACGTCCTCACCGCTACGGCACCTGAAGTCCCAGGTCCCAGATCCAGTAATGCGGATAAGGAAATCCGCAAAACCTGGGATTTAGATTGCGCGAAAGCCAAGTGCATCGTGCTTGCCTCGATGAACAATGAACATCAGAGGAGGCACGAGGATATGGATCTTGACTCCATATTTCTCCATACAAAAGATATGTATGGGGAGCAATCTCGTATAGCAAGATACGAGACCTCAAAGAAGCTGTTTCAAGCGAGGTTGGCTGTCGGGTCATCGGTAGGAGAACATGTCCTAAAGATGATCGGCTATATAGAAGAGCTCGCAGACCTGGGGACGACTTTGGATAATGAGCTCTATACATACCTTATTCTCCAGTCCCTCCCTCCCACCTACGCCCAGTTTATTCTGAACTTCAACATTCAAAGAAAAGAAGTTGAACTTTCAGAACTCCTTAACATGTTGAGGAGTGCAGAGGGCACCTTGCAGAAGGCAAGGGAAACACCCGCTATGTTTGTTCGCGGTACTTCTTCTTCCGGGTCCAAGGCTAAAACCAAAGGAAGGAAGAATAAGGCCCCCAACAGACCTAGAGGAGGTGTTAGTAAGGTGGCAGGGAAGGGAAAGAAAAAGTTTACGGTACCGGTAGTGGCCCAGGATGAGTGCTTCCATTGTCACAGGAAAGGGCACTAGAAAAAGGATTGCAAGGCGTGGAGCGCCAAGAACCAAGAACCGAAGCAAGCTGTGGCTTCGACTTCAGGTGTGTTTGTAATTGAAAAGTGTCTGTCAATCAACTCTACTTCCTGGGTATTGGATACCGGAGCAGGATCTCATATTTGCAATTCATTGCAGGCACTGAGAAACCGTAGAGTGCTGAAGGAAGGTGATATGACCCTGATGGTTGCTAACGGAGCTAGCGTGGGAGCTGTGTCCGTAGGGGATTATCACCTGGGATTGACGAGTGGACACATTTTTGTTTTACATAACTGTTTTTGTGTACTCAGCTTAACGTGTAATATCATATCTGTTTCCTTGTTATCAAATAAAGGTTATGATTTCACGTTTTGAAGTGGTGTTGTTAACATCCACCTTAATCATAGTTTGATTGGGTCCGGTACACTGGATAACGGTATATATGTGTTAAACCAACTCCAAATTTTCAATGTCCAGAACACACTAAAAAGAAAGTCTCCAGATTTAAATAAAGCTTTCTTATGGTATTGTAGACTGGGTCACATCAATGAGAGAAGGTTGACTAAGTTGCATAGAGAAGGATATTTGGACTCGTTCGAATATCAAACTTATGACACTTGTCAATCTTGTCTCAAAGGAAAGATGACAAAGACTCCATTTACTGGACATGGAGTAAGAGCGAGGGAGCTCTTAGGACTCATACACAGCGATGTATGTGGTCCAATGTCTACACATGCAAGAGATGGTTTTTCCTATTTCATTACTTTCACGGATGATTACTCAACGTACGGATTCATTTATCTGATGAAACAAAAATCCGAGGCTTTTGAGAAATTCCAAGAGTATAAGAATGAAGTAGAAAACCAAACCGGCAAAAGTATCAAGACACTAAGATCTGATCGAGGTGGTGAATACTTGAGTGCCGAGTTCCTAGGTTACCTAAAAGAGAAAGGAATTCTCTCTCAGCTTACTCCTCCATACACTCCACAGCATAACGGTGTATCGGAGAGACGGAATCGAACCCTATTGGATATAGTACGATCCATGATGAGTAATGCTGAGTTACCGCGATCTTTTTGGGGTTATGCGCTAGAATCAGCGGCATATCTTTTAAACATGGTACCTACCAAGACTGTGCCTACCACTCCATATCAGATGTGGAGTTGGAAGAAACCCCATCTAAAGTATATAAAGATTTGGGGATGTCCAGCTTTTGTTAAAAAGCAGCATGTGGACAAGCTCGAGGCACGATCAGTAAAGTGTAAGTTTGTGGGATATCCAAAGAACTCCAGGGGATATCTATTCTATTACGCAGAGGAACAAAAGGTATTTGTTTCTCGTAATGCCCATTTTCTAGAACATCAGTTTTTAGAAAAGGAATCAAGTGGGAGCGAAATAGAACTGGAAGAAATTCCAGAACCACAAACTAATACTGAAAGTTTGGTAGAACCGGTAGTTCAAGAAGAACAGGACATTACCGCACCGCTCCGCAGGAGTAGTAGGCCGTCTCATCCGCCAGAGAGATACTACGGTTTTCTCATAGATGGGGATAGAGAGGATTGCATCATAAATGATGATGAACCTACTAGCTTCCAGCAGGCTATCCAGAGCGGTGACTCGGTACGATGGCTAGATGCAATGCGGACCGAAATGGAGTCCATGTACACCAACAAAGTATGGACTTTGGACTTTGCTCCAGATGGGGTAAAACCCATAGGATGCAAATGGATCTTCAAGAAAAAGATTGGTGTAGATGGACAGGTGAAAACCTATAAGGCTAGACTTGTTGCAAAGGGTTTTCGTCAATGACCTGGTTTGGACTAAGACGAAACTTTTTCTCCAGTGGCTATGCTCAAATCCATTCGGATCCTTCTTGCTATTGCTGCCTTCCATGATTATGAAATCTGGCAGATGGACGTAAAGACGGCTTTTCTGAATGGTAATTTAGAAGAGTGCGTCTATATAGATCAGCCAGAGGGTTTCAATCAGAGTGGGAGCAGCGGGAAATTATGCAAGTTGCTTAAGTCCATTTATGGACTAAAGCAGACATCGCGGAGTTGGAACATCTGTTTTGATGAAACAGTCAAAGAATATGACTTTATCAAAAATCCAGATGAACCATGCATATATAGTAAAGTTGTAGCAAGAACTGTCGTATTCCTCGTCTTGTACGTGGATGACATTCTATTGATAGGAAATGACATTCAAATGCTACAATCTGTCAAAGGATTCTTGTCACACAGGTTCTCCATGAAAGATCTGGGTGATGCCTCTTACATTCTGGGGATCCGGATCTATCGTGATAGATCCAAGAGGATGTTGGGACTTTCGCAGTCCAGGTATATCGACACTGTACTGAAAAGATTCAGTATGGAAGATTCTAAGCGCGGTAATCTACCAGCGTGTCACGGAATCACCCTATCCAAAGAGATATCTCCCAAGACTGATTTGGAAAGGGAACGCATGTCTATTATGTAGGGTTCCTAGGCACACTAATGAGGTCTCACAAGGCATCAACCATGCCAATTTCAAAAATTTCCGGTGCCGAGAAACCCTAATATAGATCGTTAACTAGAGATTAGGCGAAACATGCAAGTAGTTAACAACTTAACTAAGTAGTGAACGGAAAATACAACCTTTGTAGATCCGGTCCTCCACCTCCATAGCTCCGCGTTGACGTCCCTCCGCTGCGATCATCGGATCCCGGACTCTAATGGTGGTTTCGTCGAAGAAATGATCGGGCTAGGTCGTCGACTTTGATGCCGAAGATGATCTACGTCGAGGCAACTCTAACTCAAGCTCCAACTTCACCAAGTCATGAAACTTGTGAAGAAAACACCCTATACTACATGGCAAGTGGTAGAGGATGAAGAAATAGGAAGTGGGTTCACATTGGAATTGCATTTCTCACTCTTTTTCTCAAGTCACCATTGAAGCTAGCAAGCTTCTTTCTTCTTGAAGAAGAAGAAGAAGAAGAAGAAAAAGAATATGATAAGAATAAGAATAATAGAAAATAATGTGATTCTTATCATATTAGCAACCATGGTTAAGTGTAGAGAATAAACTAGGGTTAGGTGAATGGTTAGGTTTAGCATGAAACAAAAATGGTAGACTTTTTCAAAGCTTCATGAAGCTTCAACTATAAAACAAAGCAAGCCACCATTTCTCTTTTGCCAAAAATGAATTAAGAGAATAAATAAATAAGTAAATCATAACCCTACCCATTAACATAACCATGGTTTAATCATACACACCCAAGTTTGCATGTATCATCAAACATGATACAAACTAGTGCACAAAACTATATCATATATACAATGTGCACATCAAGTGAGAAAATCCATATTAAGTAAACCAATACTAGTTAATGCAAAGTAATATATCAAATATATAATTATAAATTAAATCATTAAATCAACACTTGATTTAACGATCCGGTCATATCGCATATGACCGACTAATATCCAATGTATCGACTTATCGAACCAATCATCGATTCGATAACTAGGTTATATCGCATACAACCAATCGATACATTCATCGCGAGAATAGAATACGGTATCACATACACGCATTATTCTCGGTCCCGCACATATCTCATATGCGCTCCTATTTCGTTTTGCTTGAGCCAGGAAACCTCTGTGTAGGACTCTAAAGACTCGTCAATACGCCGGCAGCAGGTGATGATCATATCAAATACCCACAAGCCGCAAGCGGTCTGCTAAACATAAGGGCCACCCGGGTATTGAGCAATCAGAAGATCGACGAGCAAGCCCGTTCACACTCCTTTGAATCCAACCTGTAACACTTACCGTACAGTCCGGTCTGTTCGTCTGATATGTCGCATATCTTGCCTAGGGGTGGTAAACGTCAGACCCCAGTAGCTCGATAAGTCGTGTCGATATGAGGTCTATAACAGTTCGAGAAACTACTGGTAACACTTACCAGCAAATCTCAGCAACCCTGGCTAGGGATTTCCGGTTATAGCCAATCGAACACAGTGTAACATCAACTCCCTATACCGGGAGAGACGAATCCCCTCCTATCGCTCATTGCCTCCATGTGATTCGGGACTGTACCCAAAAGCCACCGTTTTGCACGCCCTCTTGGACGTGGTGAGGTGGAAATCAAAGCACAGTGGGAATCACACAAGACTCTATGACGATCTCAGGTCTACAGACTAACCTGTGCCAGTGTCACCAGAGAACTGCCATCTGACGTAAGGTATAATACCATCTGGGAGTTCTCGGCGAATCCGTCCAGTGTACCCAGTCTCCACTGAGCACCCGTCTATGATCTCTGATGTCAAACACCAATGGATATGGGATCATCCATCGCCCATCTGTATGGGTCGAGAAGGTATACGCTAGTCTACTCCGGTATATCGATGCCCCGTCTCGATACACCCATGACTAGGGACCTTGAAGGATGTACTTATGGACTACCATGTCCCCACTAGTATGAACCGCATCATAGTCCAGGTAGTCAAGTACATATCCTAAGGGCTTTACCAACATGTAACAGAGAGACAATCAGTATACACGTTAAGGTAAAGAGTAACCAGACAGCATACTATCATGTTGAGCAAGAAAGTCCTCCCTATATATGTCCCAGCATCCACTACAATATACATCCTATGTACAGTAATGGCCTCTAGGGCATACATATAACTAACAATCTCCCACTTGCACTAGGGCCATCTGTAGCAGTGGTTGCAGTATCTCATACTCAACCATCCCATAAAAGTCTCTCTCTGGGAAAAGGCCTTTGTGAGTGGATCCGTCGTGTTGTCCTCTGAGTCTACTCTCCTAACCGTGATCACCCTGGAGATCAACTATCTCCATGATCAGGTGATGCTGCCTCAGAATACGTCTGGGTCACTGATGGGACCGGGGTTCCTGGGCCAAAGCCACACTTCCATTGTCACACAACGGTAGGAACCTAGTTCATCTCATGAACCAATATACACCCAAACTGCCTCTTTGGTAGCATCTTAAGTAGCGATGTATCCAGCCTTTATCGTCTAGTATGCTACGGTATCTAGCTTGGAACTCTTCCAACATACCGTCCCTTTACTGAGGGTAAAGACAATGCCTGTGACTGACATTCAGTCGTCTTTATCACCCTGGAACACTTCCAGTGATTCTCCCCAGGATCGATTGATACCATCTCACTACTACTAGTGAGATTCCTGACATCCAATTAGATCTATCTCATAGATCCAAAATCCAGGATTTAGTAGGTATCATTTTGATCCTATATGGAGAATCATTGTGATAACCGGAGATTGACCGAGCGTAGCATAGGAAACTCCTTCCCTATCAAGAGTATGTCATCCACGTACTCTATGAGAATCACTACCATACTCCCTACTACCTTTTTGTATATACAAGGTTCATCTACCATTTTGATGATGTCAAACTGTTTGACTAACTCATCAAAACAGATGTTCCAACTTCGCGATGCCTGCTTTATCACATAAAACATCTTGCTCACGTTTCCGCTGCTCCCACTGTCTACGAAGCCCTCTGGCTGTGTACTTATAGACGCTCTCTTCCAAAACATCATTTAGAAAAGCAGTCATGACACCCAACCACCAGATATCGTAGTCATGGTATGTAGCCGTAGCAAGTAGGATCTGGATGGATTTAAGCATAGATCCTTAGAAAAGGTTTCAACATAATCCATACCTGGACAATGATGCAAATCTTTAATAAGTCTAGCTTTGAAAGTCTCAACTTTTCCATGTACACCAAGTAATCTTCTCAAGATATACTTGCTCCTGATGGGGATTTAACCCTTCAGATATAGCAACCAAAGTCCATACTTTGTTGGTGTATAAGGATTCCATCTCAGATCGCTAAGCATCCAGCCATTCTTACAGAGTCCCACTCCTGATGGCCAGCTCGAAACTAGTTGGGTCATCATCTCATGATGCAATCCTCACTCCCACTATCATAGAGAAACCGAAGTATCTCTCGGGTGGGTGAGGAACCCTACTAGATCGGCGGAGAGGCTGAGGTTCGTCGGTTACTATTGAATCTTTTGGTTCTACCAAATTATCAGCTGCAGTTTGTATAGCTGGAACATTTCTAGTTCTACATAACAGATCTTGCCTCGAGCTTGTTCGGATTTTGCTTTTAGACATAGGCCGGACAACCCTCAATCTTTACTGACTTAAGAGATGGGCTCTTCCCTTTCCATATCACATATGAAGCGGTAGGCAACTGATTTGATTGGAACCCTATTCAATAGGTATGCAGCTTCTTAAGTGTATAACTCCCAAAAGGAAATAGGAAACTCAGTAGTACTCATCATAGAGTGCACCATATCACATAGGGTGTGATTGCTCCGCCCCGATACACCGTTGTGCTGTGGTGTATTCAGAGGAGTAACACTGAGAGCGAATCTCATTCTCCTTTAGAATAGTCCAGGAATTCCATGCACAAGTATTCTCCTCCCTGATCTTATCATAGGACATAATACTTATACCCGGTGTTTGGTTCTCTACTTCTAATTTATATTCTGCGAATATCTCAAAAGGTTCGGACTTGTGTTTCATCAGGAACATATGTCTGAATCTTGAGAGATCATCAGAGAATGTAATGAAGTACAAAGAACCAGTCTTGGCATGTGTAGAAAGGGGACCTTACATACATCAACATGTATCAATCCCAAGAGTTCACTAACTCTTTCTCTGTTTCCAGTAAACAGAGCTATGGCCACCTTATCTTTGTGACATGACTGGTAAGTTTCATAAGATGTAAATTCAAACTGATTTAAATATGCATCTAAATGTAACTTTAGCTAGTCGGGTCACATTGATCTGACCTAGTCTACAATGCCTCAAGAAGGATTCGTTCATTTCTGAACTCTTCCTCTTGTGTGTGTTCTATATACTAAGAACCGTAGTTTGATTTAGAACATCAATGCTTTTAGATAACGTGCCTGAGCCGATCAACTTTTGATATAGGAAATGTTCAAAACATTATCCAACAATACAAAATTTTATCATTTCTTTACTTATAAAGAGACTGATATGATTTTGTATATCAGGTTCGGTATCTAATAACATTCTTTCAGAATCAATGTATTCAGGTAATACAGGGTGACAGTGAACAACAGACCTGGCCGCAACACTTGCACCGTTTTCTGCCTCATGAAACTTATCATCCGTTCTCAGTTCTCTACCTATCTGTAGACCATGTAATATATTACATATGTGGGATCCTGATCCGGTATCATATACCCAGGACGTAAAGGATACAGAGAAACAGTTCTTTGTAACGAACACACCCGAAGAAGATGCATCATCATGTACTTTCTTCGTTTGGGCGGCACGGGAAATCTGGTATTCCCCAATTTCCTGCTCTGTCTTATAACATTTATAAGTTGGAGCGGGACCAACGTTCCCTAGCTCAGTATAACAAGCGGGTTCGGTCAATATTTCCGTTTTATTATCTTGATTAAGGTGTGACATGGTCGCTACCTGGAGAGAGAGAGAAGAAAACACTCAGTGTATGCTCTTGCAAGATCAGATTGGTTATAATTTTACTTAATCAGGATGGCTCCCACTGTTTTTATCAAATCTTCCTTCAAACCCTAAAAGGAAAGACTAGCCGGGATTAATTACACGCTACAAGTTCGCCAATCTTTCAGCCAGGCCAGTGTCGGTACTTTGAGGGAGGTCCCCCGTGCTTTCGCACGAACCTAATTAATGTAAACCTCATTTTCCCAGAGGCGTAATCCCGTTGACACCTTTCTAGACACCTACTTGATCGGCTAATTGTAATGTGTAAAACTCTCCCAGGAGTAACAATTACTCGCGGTGGGTATCGGGATCCAACTATCTCATAGAAGGTATGCAATCTCATTGCAAATTTCTACACTTGAAATTCCCGATAATTTTACCCCTAGCACCCTATGACCTTAACGGAGGTCAACAAACCATAGGCTACTAGTCAAGTTCAACCCGTCATTTTTTGATTGAATCAAACCCACCTGCACGACCCTTGACGGAGGTCAACAAGGTCGCACGACTACCCTAATCCAATCTGCATCATATGCATAAGCAAATAAATACTAGTTAGCTACCGCACACTACGCCTTGACGGAGGTCAACAAACGTAGCACGAATACTAAGTAGGACTTATCTGAAATGACGGAGGGATACGACAGGTTTTTCTGAAAACCTATTGCGTAATGAACTTGATATCGTTGTAGAATCAAACGATTTTAAAATGGAGTGTTTTTTAGGCTTTTCTAGTTTTGCTAAAGGGGTCACTCCCGGTGAAGGGATCGTCGGCCCTTTCCTCATCGAATAAGGTGCGGGATATATCATATATATCACTGTGCAAAGCAGAAACTATAGAAGCAATCAAAAGACAAACCGAAAGTTGTAGCATCTGCCAGTTATTGCTAAAGGAGTCACTCCCGGTGAAGGGATCTCGGTCCTTTCCTTATCGAATAAGGTGCAGGATGTTCTACAAGGAACACCGCGATGCAAAGCAAGAACTGTAGCTACCTGGTTTTGTAAATTCGATTCCACAACATCTTAGGTTTCTTTTCTTTCATTAATCACATTAATGAAGTCCCATCATTTAAGTTACCTAAACATCACAGATAAATACGACGTACACTTATGCCATCCGCATTCGCCTCGATATCCCCTCGTGCACCGTTAGGTTAGGTAACTAACGGCAGAACTTGGCAGGGCTAGCGTGGGTGTAAAACATAAGTAACGTCTATATAATATATCATATATACTGTATACTGTATCTATCACAGAACATATCAAATGATCACATCACAGATATCGCAGCAGAAGAATCATATGAAACATTGGATATACTAGGACGTCCGTGTTTTCAATACGAGCCAGTATAAAACACGGATTCCACGGTCGCGATGAATAGCCAAACCCACACCCCTAGACCCCTACGAGAGCGGCAAGCAACCCTACCAATTCTAGAGTTAGGAGACCCGGACTCGACTCCTCGAGTTGGTCTCCCACTGGACTCCAGAACCCGGTTACTTGTGCCCTCCTCCTTGGGTCTATCCTAGTGCGGAAAAGTAAATAATATACAAACGGTGACATCTTCCGCAACCTGAAAGTGCCCCAATAAAAGAATATTACATACAAGTTTTTACATGAATGAAAATGAAAAACACTCATCTCACATAAAAAAAACCGGCTATTCAAACACAACGATCCAATATAACATATCCAGCAACACATAACATCACATGTCATCAACGTAAGTAAACATGCGTATCCCAATTGTCGTTGGCATATAGCAACGAAACCGGCGATATCACATATTACACTTACGGTCGCAGAAAAGAAAGTGTAAAACTACAACAGTTGGAATCCGCAACCTTTGTAGACATCGCATGCCGAATCAAATGAATTCCTTAGACATCGCATGCCTAACAATTATAAACCCCGCATTTTAGTCTCATTATCGAAAACACTTTTCAATATCAAGTCGGGCAATTCAACAAGATTCCCGAAAACCTGATCGAATGCTCGTCGCAAACTTCAGTAGACGGCCGCACCCCCGATGCCGTCTACGAAGTACACCAAGGCGGAACACCGCTGCCGCGAGCACCCGAACGGATGCTTTCGGCGACGGGGTTCTCCTACAGTCACTTGGTCGGGGCTATGGGGTGAGGCCGTCTATTAAGTTTACCCGGCGAGTATCCGCGTACGCTACGTGATTGCGACGGGCTTTTGATCGCATCAAAATTCCGTGGCAACCGATCAAGTGAGACTAAAGTGCTAGATTTATAACATTCATTCAGTTATCTCATAACTACTTGTGAATTCCAATTATTGTATCTCATTCCAGATAAATAGAAAATGTTAAACTTTCCGATCGAACATTCAAACACCCAAGTTTTCCCGAAACAACTCAACACATGAAATAAGTTTAAAAACATCCAGTTCATGCCTCAGTACCAACGGTCCAGCCGTAGAAGGGTCAAGCCAATGCCTCACATGTGGCACGCCGTATTGCCCCAAACCCTAAGGTTCAAAGGGCAGTTCAAGACGGTCACATAATCGAGTTAAGGTTTGTTGTCTTTTAGAGGGACCATCGCGTTACTTGCACTACTTAGAACGTCATTAAACTACGGAAAGATCCAACACTTGGAAATTTCCCAACACGGAAAAAATTGGGTATTTATATCCAGTCAAACTTTTCAACATATTCAAAAATTATCCGGAAAACGCATAGACAAAATTAGACATCCCGATCGAAACACCGAGTCCCCAATACAACCCAGAAAACTCAACTCTTGAGTAAACATTAAAAATTCCCAGAAAAGTCAGGAAACTATGATGGACATTACTGTGCAAAATTTGATGACAGAGGCGACCGTACGGCCGCGGAACCGCCGCAATAGCCATGCTTTTGCCGCGGTTCCGCGGCGACTTGGTCAATTTAGAAGCTCGTTTTGCACAGTAACTCCTAGAAAACCCTACTGATTTTTCTGCATATTTTTAATATAGAAAAATCCACATTTTCAAAAATTGGACAGAGAGGGGTATGAATTAGGGTTTCGTGTTCCGTTCGGATTTCTAACATCGTCTACACTTCGCCTAAGGCTCTAGCTAGGCTCTGATACCACTGTAGGGTTCCTAGGCATACTAATGAGGTCTCACAAGGCATCAACCATGCCAATTTCAAAAATTTCCGGTGCCGAGAACCCTAATATAGATCGTTAACTAGAGATTAGGCGAAACATGCAAGTAGTTAACAACTTAACTAAGTAGTGAACGGAAAATACAACCTTTGTAGATCCGGTCCTCCACCTCCATAGCTCCGCGTTGACATCCCTCCGCTGCGATCATCGGATCCCGGACTCTAGCGATGGTTTCGTCGAAGAAATGATCGGGCTAGGTCGTCGACTTCGATACCGAAGATGATCTACGTCGAGGCAACTCTAACTCAAGCTCCAGCTTCACCAAGTCATGAAACTTGTGAAGAAAACACCCTATACTACATGGCAAGTGGTAGAGGATGAAGAAATAGGAAGTGGGTTCACTTTGGAATTGGATTTCTCACTCTTTTTCTCAAGTCACCATTGAAACTAGCAAGCTTCTTTCTTCTTGAAGAAGAAGAAGAAGAAGAAGAAAAAGAATATGATAAGAATAAGAATAATAGAAAATAATGTGATTCTTATCATATTAGCAACCATGGTTAAGGTTAGAGAATAAACTAGGGTTAGGTGAATGGTTAGGTTTAGCATGAAACAAAAATGGTAGACTTTTTCAAAGCTTCATGAAGCTTCAACTATAAAACAAAGCAAGCCACCATTTCTCTTTTGCCAAAAATGAATTAAGAGAATAAATAAATAAGTAAATCATAACCCTAACCATTAACATAACCATGGTTTAATCATACACACCCAAGTTTCCATGTATCATCAAACATGATACAAACTAGTACACAAAACTATATCATATATACAATGTGCACATCAAGTGAGAAAATCCATCTTAAGTGAACCAATACTAGTTAATGCAAAGTAATATATCAAATATATAATTATACATTAAATCATTAAATCAACACTTGATTTAACGATCCGGTCATATCGCATATGACCGACTAATATCCAATGTATCGACTTATCGAATCAATCATCGATTCGATAACTAAGTTATATCGCATACAACCAATCGATACATTCATCGCGAGAATAGAATACGGTATCATATACACGCATTATTCTCGGTCCCGCACATATCTCATATGCGCTCCTATTTCGTTTTAATTGAGCCAGGAAACCTCTGTGTAGGACTATAAAGACTCGTCAATACGCCGGCAGCAGGTGATGATCATATCAAACACCCACAAGCCGCAAGCGGTCTGCTAAACGTAAGGGCCATCCGGGTATTGAGCGATCAGAAGATCGACGAGCAAGCCCGCTCACACTCCTATGAATCCAACCAGTAACACTTACCGTACAGTCTGGTCTGTTCGTCTGATATGTCGCATATCTTGCCTAGGGATGGTAAACGTCAGACCCCAGTAGCTCGATAAGTCGTGTCGATATGAGGTCTATAACAGTTCGAGAAACTACTGGTAACACTTACCAGCAAATCTCAGCAACCCTGGCCAGGGATTTCCGGTTATAGCCAATCGAACACAGTGCAACATCAACTCCCTATACTGGGAGAGACGAATCCCCTCCTATCGCTCATTGCCTCCATGTGATTCGGGACTGTACCCAAAAGCCACCGTTTTGCACGCCCTCTTGGACGTGGTAAGGTGGAAATCAAAGCACAGTGGGAATCACACAAGACTCTATGACGATCTCGGGTCTACAGACTAACCTGTGCCAGTGTCACCAGAGAACTGCCATCTAACGTAAGGTATAATACCATCTGGGAGTTCTCGGCGAGTCCGTCCAGTGTACCCAGTCTCCACTGAGCACCTGTATATGATCTCTGATGTCAAACACCAATGGATATGGGATCATCCATCGCCCATCCGTATGGGTCGAGAAGGTATACGCTAGTCTACTCCGGTATATCGATGCCCCGTCTCGATACACCCACGACTAGGGACCTTGAAGGATGTGCTTATGGACTACCATGTCCCCACTAGTATGAACTGCATCATAGTCCAGGTAGTCAAGTACACATCCTAAGGGCTTTACCAACATGTAACAGAGAGACAATCAGTATACACGTTAAGGTAAAGAGTAACCAGACAGCATACTATCATGTCGAGCAAGAAAGTCCTCCCTATATATGTCACAGCATCCACTACAATATACATCCTATGTACAGTAATGGCCTCTAGGGCATACATATAACTAACATATTATACCCTACGCTTCTGCGGTAGGCTCTATAATGTATGCGATGTTGTGCACCAGACCAGATGTAGCTTACGCACTAAGCGTGGTAAACCGGTATCAGTCAAACCCAGGGGAGAAGAACTGGATAGCAGTAAAGAACATTCTCAAGTACCTGAGGAGGACTAAGGAGATGTTCTTGGTTTACGGCGGAAAAGACCTCAGGATGAAGGCCTATGCTGATTCCGGCTTCCAGAGTGATAAGGACGATTCCAAGTCCATGTCGGGTTATGCCTTTACCCTCAATGGAGGGGCGGTGTGCTGGAAGAGCTCCAAGCAGGACACCGTTGCTGACTCGACGATGAAAGCGGAGTATATAGCTGCTTGCGATGCCGCAAAAGAAGCAGTCTGGATGAAGAAGTTCCTAAGAGAACTTCAGGTGGTTCCTACCATTGTTGATCCAATACCTCTGTATTGAGACAACAACGGAGCTATAGCTTTAGCGAAAGAACCAAGGTCCCATCAGAAGTCCAGAAACATCTTAAAGCGGTATCACCTGATCAGGGAGATCATTGATCGTCGGGAGATTGAGGTTCGGAGAGTTGCTACTGAAGAGAACATTGCTGATCCATTCACAAAGGCCCTACCTCAGATTCAGTTTGAGAGGCTACTCGAGATCATCGGTCTTCGATATGCCCGTACATGGCCCTAGTGCAAGTGGGAGATTGTTAGTGTATATTCCCTAGGGGTCATTATTGTATCATACTAGTTTATATATTACTTAATGGAAGCTTGGGATATTCACATGTATATAACAGTCTTGCTAAACATGGTAGTATGCTACTTGGTTTTTCTATCTTAATATGTGAGTATACGTATTGATAGAGCTCTTAGGATCTGCTTGACTACCAGTGTTGTGATAGCAGTCACACTAGTGGGGGCTGGGTAGTCTACAAGCACATCCTTATTCAGGTCGCTAGTCGTAGGATTATCGAGACAGGGCATCGATACTCCGAAGTAGACTAGTGTGTACGCTTCTCATCCCAGTTGGGGAGATGGTCTGTCCCATAGCCATCAGTACGTCGTACTGGAGATAGTATGCAGGTGCTCGTTAGGTTTCGGGTACACCGGACAGGACTCACAGGGAACTGTTGGTTGGTTTTATACCAGTCGTCAGTGAACAGTTCCCAGGTGACATGAGTACAGCATAGTCCGCAGACTTGACACTGCTACTTCGCCTCGAGTGTGTCCCACTGTTCTTAAATTGCTACCCTACCACGGCTCAAAGGAGTCGTGCAAACAGGTAGCAGTTGGGTGCAGTCCCGGGCACTTGGAGGCAGTAGCGGTTAGACAGGATTCGTCTCTCCCGGTATTGGGGGTTGATATCGCGCTGTGTCAGAGAGCCATTACGCAAAGTCCCTGGCCAGGGTAAGCGAGATTTGCTGGTAGGTTCCAGTAGTTTCTCAGGGTGTAATGGGCTTCACTCCGACACGACTTATACCGCTATTAGGGGACTGACGCTTGCCGCCCCCTAGGCCCGATATGCGATAGTCTTAGACGAACAGACCGGACTGTACGGAGATTGTCACATCAGACTCAGTAGGAGTTCGGATGGGTTTCCTCATCGGCCTTCTTATCGACATCTACCTGGGGACCGTTACGTACAGCTAGTGCCGCTTGCGGTCTATGCTTAAACCCACTGCCAGCGTAGTAGTCGAGTCTCTAGAGTCCCACACAGAGAGTTTCCCTACTCCAGGCGAAACGATATAGAGGTCGTATGGTTTTACAACAAGGGTTCGGACGCATACGTGTGTTTACGCACGTACGACATCCGGACAGTTTTTACTAGCCGGCTTTGGTTTAAGCCAGTTTCTAGTATCCGGTTATTGGATTTATACAGTCTAAAGTTTTTCCGTGTTTTCACGGATAGGAGGGGCATTCTCGTAATTGCGCGAGAAGCTTCTAGAAGATGGTGACTAAGGAGGTTAAGGTGGCATATACATTGAATGAGATTAGTGAGTCATATAAGTGATTCATCCATGGCATTAATACATCATAAATGCTTAATGACTCATGGTAATGAATCACCATTAGATATTTATGAAGCATGATTATTCATCATTTTATTTTCTTTTATTGATAAATCTTAATGCTTCATATATATTATGATAACTCATTTTCTCATATCAATTATCATTCTCACCTTCTCTCTCCTCAAGCTTCCTCTCTTCAAACCCTAATCCTCCCCTCTCATGTGTTGAGTACAAGGATTAGTTAGACTACTTAATCCATAACCCTCACTCTATATCATCTAGGTACTTTGATTAGCAACTAAAGAAACCTAGTTGCCTCAAGTTTAGAGGCAAAACTTGGAGTAAAGCTCTCGGGTGGATCGTCTACTACTTGGAGAAGGCCGAAGAGGAGGTGGAGATCGTAAAGACGAAGGACACGGTTCTACAGGTATAATCACTTTTCATAGTAGTTTAGAACTCCTATGTTTGATGTTAGTTATTGTTTATGCAAAGATTCTCGGTTAGTCGATGCTTACGCTTTAAACAAGATCGTTTTTCATTTTTCCGCCTCCCCACAAGTCGTAGGGTGTTGTACATCGACTTACAGTGCATTGCTATATTCACCTTGCATACTTATCCATGCACACATCCATACCGATACACATATTCATATGCTACATACATGGATGATATAGACTTGATTTAAAACTAAGGGACCGCAGGCGATATTTTCAAAAATAGATCTTTCAAAAGAGCGGTTTTCCCTTTCTTTTACTCTTAGCGTCATACGACATGTTGCATGGATTACGCATTGTATTTGATTATGTGATTTCTGGATTTGGGAACCGGAGTACTAATTTAAGAAAATACGCACTGTTTAAAAACCCGGTTTCTCTTGATATGATATTTTTAGTGCGTCCACCATGTGTTTTCTCAGTTACAGAGAGCTTGTGTGAGTATACCCGATTCGAGGAGAGGTAGGCACCGATTGCGGGTACATGGTGGACCCGGTACGGTACCCCGAGGCGAGAAGACTCGTATTGTTAGACGGTGAGCCCGGCGAAGGGACTACTACCTACCGGTGATTAGTTAGACCTGGCGATTATCCGGAGGATACCGACCAGAGTCGATAGATAGATACGGGACGACGCGTACTGCCGAGGGCCGAATCCGCAGACGGAGCCCGTGGGCAGATCCGATGGACAGACGCCCCATACTGGAGGATTTTGCGTGTCGATGCTGGACACGGCTGATTTTATGAGATTTGGGTGCCGATGTTGGGCACTCACGATTGCATGAGATTCACAGGATTTGAGAGCCGATGTGGATGACGGCGCCTGAGTTTTACTGGGATTTGGGTTTATTGATGGACACCGGTCATTTTTCCACGTTGATATTCCGTGTAGACACTATTTATTCCCATACTTAGTATTTAGTATTGACATCTCATCCTGTACCTATTGTACTAATATAGTACGCATGCTATACATGATTATTGCATACCCTGCTCATGTTATATAGGGTTGTTAGATTCCATATCAGACATGATTATTGCACAACTTGCACATCATATGGAGAGACTTTTAGATTACATTTGTTGCCTGATGTGAGCATTCAGTTCATCATATAGATGTTATCTGTTGGCATATGTTAGAGTATCGCAGCACGTGCATACTCGCGATTACCTTTATATGTTATCTACTATTCACGAGTTGGCAACTCACCCCCGTTGTGCCACAGTGCTTGCAGGTTGCCGTTTGGAGTAGTCGCGGCTGGCTGTTTACCGCATCTTTTGACACAGATACCATTGCTGAGGCGTGTTAGCCCTTTTGCTATTAGGTGGGTTTTGTACGGTATCTGTTTACTTTTCAGTTACATCTTGATGTATCTAGTACTCTCCATCTACTTTCATGTATTGACTTAGAGACAGTTGTGAGGACGATGTATGTTATTTGTATTCTGATGTCGAGCTCGTTGTGAGCCGACTTTATTATGCAGTTTTACCTCTTATGATATTTATTTTCACTTTGCTGCTCATTCTTCGCTTCGGCGTCGTATATTATATTGAGGTGATTTCTCCGCCGTTGGGTGCGATTCTCCCATTGAGATACTCTATTCACATGTTACTTTTACTTATATCTCGCCTTTTACCCAATTTCGGGACAAACTTTTGAAAAAGGAAATGTTGTTAAAATTATTTAAATAATAACTTGAACCAAAAAGGATTGCTACTAAACAACTTAAAGTTTTCTAAATGTTTTAACACTCTAAATTTTAATGGTTTTGTTTTCTGGGTTCGGCTTACTTAGTCATGCAACGCCTGTAGACGTTGCGTGGTTAAGTGCCGGTCACGGGCCGAACTTTGGGTCGTGACAATATATATATATATATATATATATATATATATATATATATATATATATATATATCAATGGCTAAGAAATAGTAACCATGGGTATAATTTCTACTAAGTATAGGAATATACGCATATAGTATTCTAGTAAACCCTATAGGCTAAGTATACTATTCTTATATATATCTCAATGGCTAAGAAATAGTAACTAGGGGTATAATTTCCACTAAGTATAGGAATATACGCATATAGTATTCTAGTAAACGCTATAGGTTAAGTATACTATATATATATATATATATATATATATATATATATATATATATATATATATATTGTATCCTAATTCTACGGTTGCGGGGGTGCTATACACCATCCACCAGACTCCTCCCGTAGATATACATCTACACACATCATATCCTTGCCCTAATCGAAGCTGACGAACGCCTTTCTATTCTTCATCGTCTTGGAAGTCCACGCGTTTGTACTTACAATCGAAATCATAACCAAAATCGCATAAAAATCCATATAAAAAACCAATACGACGAGCGAAATGTACATAGGTTAAAACCTATGGTCAATGCGTGTTAAATCTGATAAAATACTTCTGGCGTCGACGTACGAACGTCGAACGACCAAGTCACAACATAGAAATCCGAAAACCAAATTTCAAAATTCACAAAACATTGTTAAAAGTCAAGTAAAACAATTCCAGATTTTAACTAGGGAAATCTGGAGCAAAATATCATATAAAATAGGCATATATATAATGTAAAACACCTACTGACCAAACCCTGACACCTAATTGTTGCAGTAAACCGCCAAAATATTCGTTTTAACCACAATTTGCGAGTCGATTATGAAGTTAGGGTCTCGTCTTTGTGGTGGTGTCTCCTGGTAGTCTATCTAGGTCTAATATATATGCAAAATATTTTGCAGAGATCCTAAGTTGCTCCAAATTTGAAATTAACATCAAAAACTCAATGAAAAGCCAA